>OX104132.1:43096187-44573298 GCA_944470555.2 Heterobilharzia americana | reverse complement strand
ATAGGTTATTTCACCAGTTACTAAAATGACCAATCTTCAGGATTTCCGCTACGAATATAGTTTTCCTTAAAATAGAGTAAAGTAATTGGTTATTTCAATGGTTGGTAGGGTGATCTTTAAAGTTTCTCGTAAAACATAAACACCAAAAAAAATGCATCACTTAAATTGCATTAGGTGATGAATAATATAGTGTTAAGAAAAAGCGTATTGGATAATTCAATAAACTGCCATAATATGCTCCTTTGAGCCATTGAGTATTGTCTTTATTGAGAATACACCTAGAGACATAAGATTGATCAATGTTTGTTACTACAACTATACTAAATACCACGATGTTGTATGGTAAAATGACCACCTGATCCTTTTTTTTCCTGATGATTCTTGCACTGTGGAATGATATGGCTTTAATTAATTGAGTAAAGACTTCATTATGCTAAAACGAACATCACATCATTATTGCCTTTACTCAAACACTTGAACTCAAGAATAGGAATCGTAATGCTATGAAGTAAGTTTCATTTTGTTTGATGTCAAATCAACGACGTCTTTAGCCCTCCATAGGTTCCATGATAACGATATATTCAAGAATACATTGATTTCGTGAAGTATTTGAAGAAAGTTTCATCTATGGTAGAAATTGAAATACTATAGGTTACGAACAGTGTTTCTTAACTGAGCATATTATATTGAATAGAAATGTAACCAATATCTTCTTCGATGTAAAATTGTTATTTGAATCTGTCAGTTTTTAAACCATATTTGAATGCCAACATAACGAGAGTACTTTTAAAGAGTGAGCTCGAACTCACTTATCGAAGCATGTATTGGATGGTGTAATCAGCAGCCAGTTATTCTTTCGAAGGATATTGGCTATCAGTAGATCTTTTAAAACCTAATTTTGTGCCTACTGGGAGGCAAAATGAATGTAGAATTCCGTATACGTGGGCATTGATTCCAGTTGCTTCACTTTCCAGTAGCGTGTAAACAATAAGTGCACAGAAAAAGGCTGATATCAAAGTAGATAAATGTGTATGGGAGAAGATCGAATTCGAAAATCAAGATTATTGAAAGATTTGAACTTCAGAAGACGTCATTGTAACCTATTTTTCAGCAATCCCACCAGGAGTATAACAAATATCGACTCCTGTGGTCTCACGGACCCCAGCTAGGTGGACTACACCTTCTTACATAATTTAGACCAACAGTTAGAAACTTCATAGACTGATACCATGTCTTAGTTTGCCTATCATTAGCCTTCTTTAAACTTTGCGTCGTTATGCACAACATAAGTCCAAGCCAACTCAGTCGCTGAATTTTCACAACCTCACTGACTTAGTTGCTTGGTACACCTTGCCTCATTTCGACACCTAAAAAAATGATTGAGCGAAGAAATGTGTTCCTTTTCAATTACGTCTTCCCAGGAAGTTGTAGAGATTTGAAAATATTTCAAGTTGTTATTCCTCGTAGACTGACATTAGTTGAAGGAACAAAGGAAACCTGGGAGCACTAGACAGTTGTTTCGTCCTAGTATGGGACAGAAGTTGGAAATATGGACCATTGGATACCGACCCAGTGGCTAGCTTAATGGTAACGTGCTGGCCATGGAACCCGAAGGTCGCGGGTTCTGTCCTTGGAAGGCGGGGTCGTGGGTACGCACTGCTGAGGAGTCCCGTGTCCAGTGTTCCTAGGTTTCCTTTATCCCTCCAACTGATGTCAGTTTACGATGAATAATAACTTGAAATTAGGTCTTCGTCTAGGGCTCTACACTAATATACGTGGGTTTACAGTTCAATCAAAATACCAATCAAATGGGAGGGAGGGGTTGGTGAACAGTAATCATGCAGATTTTAACGAAGTCATAAAGATGATGATAAGTTTTAGAAATTACAATGCAAATAATCAATAGAGTAATTAAAATTGGTAATATGAAGTAGGTTATTCTTTAGTAAATGGCGTGATTTTTGATGAGTGTTCAGTCATAAACAAGAAATGATTACGTAATAGTAATACGAAAAATGAATACTGATGGAAACAAGAGGAGAAGGGAAGAGGTGTACAAAGTTATGCTTGAAGTTGCATCATGTTAGCGGCCACAGTAATGAAAGTGGTCTAACAAACTTCTTTTGAATACAAAGGTTAGGTTTGTAAAGGTGGATGGATTGCAATCACCTCTGATATGTGAAGTAAGCGAGTGCCGTAATCCATGTGGTAAATTAGCTGGGATGTGATGGAAAATTTTGAAATCATCAATATCAACATAGGATCAGGTAATACTGTCCGATCAGGTAGTACGGTTTGAGTTGCCACAACTCATACTGGTACATCAAGTAAAAAGGCAGTGAAGTCGAAGATGAAGAGAAGAAAGTCCAGTCAACAGAAATGTAAAGTTCTGAAAGAAATAAATAAAGAAAGAACGAGAAAATGATGAGATACGGCATCGCGTTAAGAGAAGGACAACTTTTACATCTTTTGCATCTGCGCCACTGACACCTGTTCTGAGGCATGTGATCACCTAGAGTCAGTCTCCAACCACTGGTTTCCCTTGCCCCGCTGACCCTAACCGGTTAGTGAGTATCGCCCCACATGGCTCAAACCAACAGTCGGAGACTTCATACATTGATGTCACGTTTTAGTCTGGCCACCTCGGGCCTTTTTCCAGCTTGAACCTACTTTGGTCAACATTGTGTGACGAGGCAATCAGAAACTAGGCATACGCAATACGTGTCACAACCATTTCAGTCGATAAAGGTTCCCATGCGTGTCAACTGATTTAACTGTTCCCCCTAAAACTGTACACCTGACTTCTGCATTACTCACGTGGTGATACCACGGAATACGGCGTATACTACTAAGGCAATGGTGGTCAAATACCTGAAGCCATCCTTCTCATGTCTTCCACCTTTAATGTACATGAAAGCTTCCCTAGTATCCACTTGATATTTAGTGTCAACTAAGTGTACAAGTATGAAGCTGTTTTTTGTTCTGATTTGTCCCTTGCTCAAGCATGATGGGCGATACCCAGAAATATGACTATGAACCTGCCTCATTGTACTCTCAATGTAACTAGCTCTACAGGAGCAGAATCAGGCAGTTTGTTTTTATTTTTTACACCTAGAATTGAGCAATTGTAGAAGATGGGACATAATTTATTGACTGGGAAGGTTTTATGCTCTGTGTGATGATCTCATTGGTAATGTTACCCTTGAATCCTTGTTTCAAGAAGATTTACTACTTAGGAACTATTAGCATTCTTGTTTCAACCTTCATAGCATTGATGTGCTTAGTATTTCTAATGTACTCTAAGTTGATCTTCTCTACTTTAGTAGTTTCAATCTTTTATAATTCCAGTGAAATGTTACTTCATTTTAGTTAAATTTGTGATTGAAAATTTATTGTATTTCAAATGATTGTTTACATTCAAGTTGAGATGTTCATCACATACTGACAGCAGATAGAGTACTGTTGAAAATTGAAGAACACTAGACAATTGTTTCCTTCTAGTATAGGACTATTCATTAAAGAGAACCCATGACCCCAGAGTGAACACGTTATCATTAAGTCACTGGGTTCGAATCCAATAGTTTGTACTCATGTCAGTCTATGGTATACATCAATTTAAAACCAATAAATTTTTAAAATTAGATTGTTTACTTTGTTTTTCTTCTTCTCATCCCCTTTTTTTTTCTCTCTTCTATATTTATTTTAGAGATTGGCTAAAAATCAATCAGATGCTTTATATAATCTTTCATTAAGAATTTTAGATTCATTAGATGGACGTGTTGTTGAACAACAATTAGCCTTAGAACAATTAGGTGTACCAGCATTTATTCGAACAACAAATTCGCAAATAATTAAAATTCAAATGAAAATTTTAGATTGGATTGTACGTTTAACACATCGTTCATTGCCTTCAAGTTCATCTAATCAATCTGTTACATTATATTCATGAAATATATCTATGTTCTCATCTTCTTTATAATTACTTTCAGCCTTTTTCTAGTTCATTATTAACCTATTCAAAAATTCCCTTACTTCCCTATTTTTTTTTTGGAATCTCATTTGTAAAATATGCATAAATCAGTGAGACTATTCCAGTTTCTGCCTATCATCAATTCTAAAAGGTGTCATCATTTGAAAATTCACCAGTTTTTTTCAAAAAAAAATATATTAGTGGAATGGGAACAATGAACTATCAGAGATTTCTGTGTATTGTAAACACAAACTGTTGTTATGATTGCAATTATCATCTTTTTATATTATGTCATTGTATAAAAGCCGTCATTATTATTTATCACTAAAACAATTATTTAAATACTTGGATGATGATGGGAGGTCAAATGAGAATTTGAACTGCGGCTGGAATCGAACCGGAGACTACCGAGATAGAGCATTGAGTCGGAAACCCGGTAGTCGCTGGTTCGAATCCGGCCGCGGTCCAGATTTTCACCTCACCTTCAATCATCACCTAGTATAAATACTAGACTGCCAAACTACGGCTATCTCAAATAGTCAAATGATAATCATTTATATAGAGGTAGTATTCATCATATAGTGACATCAGCTAGGCAACCATTGAAATCTGGGAGCACTGAATAGCTGTTTAGGACTCCTCAGGAGTACGCACCCACGCTCATGGCAAATGCATTAACCATTCAGCCACCTGGTCGATTTTCAGTGGTTCACAATTTCCAACTTCTGTCAATTCACAATATAGCGCTGACTAAACATAATCCAACATTTCTTGATCTGATGTTACATAACTCATGCACGTCGGTTTTTACAATTAGTTTACGTTAGACCGGCGTAGCAGAAACAAACTTAATCAAGTTTAACTAAGCGATAATATGTGTCATGCACTAGGTGATAGGTCATGCATATTGTGCCTGGATTTATGTGTTACTACCTGGTTGCCGACACACTTGTGGGTGATTTAGCGTTATTTAACTCAATTTACTTCGTATTTATGTGCCAGTCCATGAACTACACTTGTTGTATGAGGGCTTATGATACTATCCGACTTCCCAGGGAGAAGTAGATGAAGAAGGCTTCGAACACAGGACCCAATACTTGAAAGTCGATCACCCACAATGATGAGGCATAGCTCCTAGCAGCAGCAATAAAAATAGAAAGGAATTTAAAGCACAATACTAAGTTTTAAAAAAAACAATAAACGACGTAATTTAACGTTCCAATTATTGACAATTGGATTGTTCTAAAGGACAGCTAAATAAAAAATATACAAATTGACTTCAGGTTGGTATTTATTATGGGCTGACATTAGTGGCCCAATGGTAGTGTGCTGGCCACGAAACGCAAAAGTCATGGGTTCGATCCCTGGGAGGGTCGGGTCATGGGTGCGTACTGCTGAAGAGTTCCATATTAGGACGAACCACCTCTGAATTGAAAATATCCACTCATCTGGAAAGTCATTTATGTATTTGAGACTTTTTTAGGGGGGTTATTGACTTCAGGTTGGTACTTATCATTGTCTGACATCGGTTGGAGGAACACTGGGAACCTAAGAGCACCAGAGCTGGTAGGCGACAGCTGTCGATGCATGACTGCGGCTTGTTGGAAACGCTTTTCGTAACACGCCAACCATGACATAGAAGCACTGACTTGATATTAGTGCTGAAAATCTGGATCTCGTTCATGCTTTACGCTAAGTGCAGTGGAGTGCAGTAGATCTTCATACTCATTTCAGCCTAATGAAGGCCTGGCTCTGATATCCTCATCTGTGCTGCCGCCTGCATGTTAAACGATGCTACCTAGGTAGGCTGGTGAAAGGGACTACTTCCTATAGATTTCTCCCATTGATGGTGATTGGTGCTTATTGTTGTTAGTTAGGTATCATCACCTCTGTCTTCTCTATGTTCACCTGAAGGAGGTCGCGTCTTCGCTGTCCTTCCTCTTCTGCTAACTTGTTGGTCCTCGCCTTTAGATCTTCGAGTTTGTACTACAAGACATGAGAAACAAATGATCATTGGCGAAATCCGAATCCTCTAGGATGTTTTCACCGGTCAAACAGGACAGTGAGAGTCATCGTTTCCGAACGTCTAAAAACCATTAGAAGTAGTCCAGGATTTACATTTTTAATGATATTATACTGCTGATTACTGACCAATGCAAAAACCATACAGTAGACTTTTAATAAGCATGTAAATCAGATTCATATATAGGAAGCATATATCGTAATTACAATGCGAACTAGATCACTTTTCAAGAAATTTAAAGTGAATTTTCGCGATAAATATCACTTTCACTGGTTGATTGACTTAGTTCTTAGCCGAAATAATGTTTCCACATTTTGCTTTCTAAAGTCAAGTTGAAGAGGCGATAAACACCTTTCAGAGAGTACGCTAAGAGGTCACTTAACTCCATGTTTAGAAGACGAATATTCACTTCGTTGTCAGGGAATGCCATCCATAAAAGGGAGATGCGAATTTAAAGTACCACTATGTTGGTTTGGCATGCACTTTTGGTAACAGGAAAAAGTCAGAGGGCACTAAACAGCGAATGAAAAGGCAATCTAAGAATTTGTTAAGAGTAGCGTTTTAGATCGAAGTATATTGGTTGTCAGTCTGGAATTCGAATACGTTTTGAGTTGAATCGTTTTATTTTTCCAAGTGTCATGATGGTCCACAACCATCCATGTGATCTGAATTATCTTGCTAAAGACCCATGGTGCAGACGATTGACAGAGGAAGAAACGAGGGTTGTCTAACCAATGCTGACTGTGGGGTCTGAACCGGACCGTGTTTTGCAGTCTGTGAAAGAAGCTATATCGAAAGACGTAACTTATGACTACCTGAAGAATATCCGAAGGAAAATCATACCAAGTAATTTATTGCCTGAATAACTTTTATTCTGCAGGCTACGAATCTCAGGCAGTAGTATTCGATAAGTTGAGGGGTATTGGTCGGCTGATAACCTGGAGTGATGGTGAGCATCAGCAGGTGGGTCGAGTCTGCTTCCGCAGCACCGATCAAACAGCCGCGTACCTCCAATTTCCAGAGGTGGTATGCTTCGATTCAACGTATAATACAAACGAGGGGAAGTAAGTCTATCATGATAGCGTTAACATGAAATATAGCCATAAATTGTTTCAATTTGTTGTGACGGACAGTTTTGGTAACAGTCGCCCGGTTATGTTTGGGTGGACTAGACGAGAACAAAGGGCAGATGTGACATGGATGTTGCATGCCTTTACGCGTATAACGGGTGAAACATCGTCAACACGAACATTTGTTAGTGATTGTGCTAGGGCATTGAAGGCGACCGTAGAGACCGTCTTAAAAAACATGGATATAATCCTGTCTGCTGTCAATATTTACAGGACAACGTAGAAAAGGGTAAGCGTAGCAAATAATTTTTTGTATGGAGTTAGCTTGAAGACACGGAATGCAATACATGAAGAGTGTCTGTGGATACTAGTTCGGGTAGAATCTACAAGGAGGTATGCAAACAGTATACTGACGTCCAACACAGGTTATATGCATATGTGTGTTTCGAAAGACAGTCTCTACGGTCGCCTTCAATGCCCTAGCACAATCACTAACAAATGTTCGTGTTGACGATGTTTCACCCGTTATACGCGTAAAGGCATGCAACATCCATGTCACATCTGCCCTTTGTTCTCGTCTAGTCCACCCAAACATAACCGGGCGACTGTTACCAAAACTGTCCGTCACAACAAATTGAAACAATTTATGGCTATATTTCATGTTAACGCTATCATGATAGACTTACTTCCCCTCGTTTGTATTATACGTTGAATCGAAGCATACCACCTCTGGAAATTGGAGGTACGCGGCTGTTTGATCGGTGCTGCGGAAGCAGACTCGACCCACCTGCTGATGCTCACCATCACTCCAGGTTATCAGCCGACCAATACCCCTCAACTTATCGAATACTACTGCCTGAGATTCGTAGCCTGCAGAATAAAAGTTATTCAGGCAATAAATTACTTGGTATGATTTTCCTTCGGATATTCTTCAGGTAGTCATAAGTTACGTCTTTCGATATAGCTTCTTTCACAGACTGCAAAACACGGTCCGGTTCAGACCCCACAGTCAGCATTGGTTAGACAACCCTCGTTTCTTCCTCTGTCAATCGTCTGCACCATGGGTCTTTAGCAAGATAATTCAGATCACATGGATGGTTGTGGACCATCATGACACTTGGAAAAATAAAATGATTCAACTCAAAACGTATTCGAATTCCAGACTGACAACCAATATACTCCGATCTAAAACGCTACTCTTAACAAATTCTTAGATTGCCCCTTCATTCGCTGTTTAGTGCCCTCTGACTTTTTCCTGTTACCAAAAGTGCATGCCAAAACGGCACAGTGGTATTTTCGGATAACTAACTCCCCCAAATTCGATAGCCTAGATTTCGACGACATTCAACATTGATGCCGACCTTGATAGTTCAGCTGGACTCGCCAAGCTGAAATCACCCGGTCAAGCATCCTCACCATTTGGCATGCTGTCTAGTTACGTTGAGCTGCTCATAATCGACTCTCTAGCTAGTTACTTGGAACGCATCGGTATCTTTGCACAGCCATCCAGATATACTATTCCATCCGACTACGCTATCGTGTTCTTTCTTGGTCTCGTACTCGTAGGTATATAACAAGTCCGAAAAATTGGTGATTAGTCTTTGCTTCTGTCAAGTTCTCAATAGGACAAATCCTAAGTTGGTGAGCCCGACGTGATCACATATCCCGACCAATAGCAGATATAGAATTTGTGAGCCTGTTACATTTCATATTTTTATATTGTTTTCATTTTGAAAACATTTATATACCCATTTACTACACTTTCTCATTTCCGACCACTCTCCCAAGCTTATTTGTATTACGCCGACCATAAACAGGATTCAACTCATGCCATATTGGCTAGACAATGCGGAAACATGATTTCTGTATGCCGAGGCCGATTTTCGAGAACAGGGCGTCTCAGATCGTCATTCTCGATTTCTTGCCGTCATACGTTCACTACCGCGGGAATTAAACTGGTTTGGTATGGCATACATGTTTATTCCTGAAGTAAGTGATCCTTATGCACTTTTCAGGGCCGCACTGCCAAAGAAAAGCGATCTCATAGATCGCCAGCGCTAAGACGAATTACTTCGTAACATCGAGCTAGGCAGCTACTCAGATACTGAAGTCCTCGCATGCATGCGAGAAGTAATCCGCGCATGCACATTTGACAATGGCCTTTTCCGAGAACCATTTCTTTCGAAACTACCACGACCGGTGCAAACCGTGTTGTTGACGCTGCGGTCAGTCCCACTAGATGACGTGGTAGCCTCGGCAGATAAAATACTGGAGACTCCTAGCAGACCGGTCTCCAACGTATATTCTGTCTGCCACAAACCAGAGAGCCAGTAGTTGGAGGTGACCAAGCTGTGCAACTCTGTGAAACGGTTGCTACTATCTCGAATTCCTAGTTCACGTGGCACTTCACAGAAACGCATCCTGGCGCATCTCAGACACTCACGTGGTTGTCCGAAAACTAAAACTAATGGGGCGGGAAACCAGAAATGATGCTGGTTTCATAATACCTACGGAGACGAAGCCAGAAAGTGTCGGAAACCATGCAGTTTTAACAAGGACGCAAACTCGAGAAACGGTCACGCCGGCACGCTTTCACGGCAACCGTAGCCGTTTGCTCTAAGTCACCGACACAAAAACGAAAGTTCGCTATCTCGTCGACACCGGCGCAGAAGTTAGTGCTCTTCCAGCACCGACGAAGGAGCGTCATCTTGACTCATCCTTCAATCTCCAAGCAGCCAACGGCAAGACAGTCGCGACGTTTGGGAGACAGCATGCCTGCCTCAACTTAGGTTTACTTGAACCTGTCAACTGGATTTTCCCCCTGGCCGACATTTCTATGCCTATCATTGGCACAGATTTGCTAAACCATTGCGGTTTACTCTTAGATGCTCGCCGTCAACGTCTGATAGATAACAACACAAAGTTACCTATTGGCGGCACCACCTATGTAGGTCCGAGTTTAGCCATCGTTAGGACTAAACAATCAGGCGACGCGTCCTAGCAGGCAGTTCTGGAGAAATATCCAGAGTTGCAGCAACCGAAGCACACCCTTCCGTGCATAACCAGCAATGTTATGCATCACGTCACAATCACAGGTCCACCTGTGGCATCCAAAGCGAGCCGCCTAGCCCTCGATAAGCTCGAAACGGCGAAGGGTGAATTTGACCACATGCTGGAACTGGGCACTATCAAACTGTCAACCAGCCCCTAGGTATCACCACTACATATGGTTCCCAAAAAGGATATCAATGACTGGCGTCCAACCGGTGGCGACCGAAGGCATAAAGCCAAAACAACTCCGGACTGCCACACCGACACCTCACGTTTACGATTTGACTGCAACCTCATGAGGAGTGAACATTTTCTCCAAAATCGATTCGCCAGATACCTATGGCAGCAGAGGATATGGCAAAAATGGCCGTTATTGCTCCTTTTGGCCTGTTTGAATTTTTGCGCATGCCATTTGGTCTTCTTAATGCGGCACAAACACTCCAACGCTTTACGGATGATGTCTTCCTTGGTTTGAATTTCGTTCATGTCTACATTGATGACTGTCTAATTGCGAGTCCAGATAAGGAAACTCACCTTCAACATTTGGACCTCGCATTCGAAAGACTGAAAAACATGGCATCACAGTCAACTTACAGAAGTGTGAAATAGGAGTTGAATCACTCAGCTTCCTTGGGCATACCATTGACAACAAAGGTATACGCCCATTGAGAGATAAAGTGGCGGCTATCACAAACTATCCAGAGCCGACCACTGTGAAACATCTCCGCACTTTCAATGGCCTGGTAAGTTATTACCGAAGGTTTATTCCTAACTGTGCCTCTGTCATGAGACCACTAACAGATCTACTTCGAGGAACTACGAAGTTCGTGTCTCTGGACAACGCGGCTAGACTTGCTTTCTCTAAAGTCAACCATGCTCATGCATCATGACCCCAATGCTCCTTTGAGTATTGCTGTTGATGCATCTGATTCAGCAATTGGAGCAGTTTTGCAACAGTTGACTGACAACCAGTGGCAACCGTTAGCCTTTTCTCGAGGCGGCTGCAAGACGGGAAACAAGATACAGTACATTTGGTAGGGAACTCCTAGCTATGTACTGTTCTGTACGCCACTTTCGACATTCTGTGGAAGGTCGTGATTTCATTATTTTCACAGACCACAAACCGTTAACCTTTTCCCTCAGCTCGGCGTCTGACAAATACTCCCTCGTGAGTCGCGACAGCTGGATTACATTTCCCAGTTCACGTCAGACATCTGCCACATTTCTAAAGCAAATAACTCTGTATACGATGCACTATCATGAACAACTTCGACAAATCATATCGAGGGCGTCGATCTAGTTGAACCAGCTCGGCGTCAAAAGGAAGACCTTGAGCTGCATCATGAGTTGTCGTCCACAACTCTCAGGCTGTGACTTTGTCCGGTTGGATCAGACAAGGATACAATTTTGTGCGATGTCTCTGCCAGTCAACCACGACCAAAAGTCCTGAGTTGTCGACGCAATGTCTTCAAGGAGTGGGCTCGGTCGTGCTTAGCTTGTCAAAAGTGCTAAGTCACGCGACACACTAATAGCCCTTTAGTCTCTTCTCTAGCCCTAGACATGCGTTTCGATCACGTCCACATAGACATTGTAGGACCCCTACCAGAACCTAATGGATGTGCTAACTTTTTCACTGATGTGGAGCGTTTCACACGATGGCCGGAGGCGGAACTTATTAAAGATATTACTGCTGAAACAGCAGCTCGTGTTTTCGTCGAAAGATGGATCGCGAACTTCGGATGTCCATCTTACGTCACAACCGGCCGTGGGCGCCAATTTGAGTGTGGATTATCTCACGCTCTAACGGCACTTTTAGGTTGCACCCGGTTCCGAACGACGGCCTATCGTCCACAAGCAAATAGCATGGTGGAGCGTTTCCATCGACAGCTGAAAGCTTCCCTTTCAGCTGCAAACATACCTCAGTGGACCGAGGCTCTGCCTCTAGTCCTACTACGTATTCGTGATGCCCTGAAAGTTGATGCTGGATGTACCCCTGCAGAACTCGTCTATGGGACCACTCTTCGCCCACCAGGTGAGTTTGTTTCTCCTTCAACTTTCAAACATCTTTCCGACAGGGCATCTTACGTGACTAGGCTTACAAACGCAATGCGTTCAGTTAGGCCTTCTCCGATTAGACCTCAAACGACTGATGTTTTCGTTCACCCTAGTTTGCAGAAGATATCACACGTGTTTATTCGCCATGACCCGCTCGTCGGCCACTTGAACCACCCTACGATGGGCCATTCAAAGTGATCAAGCGACACTGGAAATTCTACATAACTGAGCGAAAAGAAAGTGAAGATGCTGTGAGTATCGACCGTTTGAAACCAGCTTATTTTGAAGGCAACCCCATTATAAGTGACGTTTCAGCTAGCCACAGCCGACCGACGGATAGCTAAATTATCGAAATTCTTAGCTGTGTGTCTGGTAATGCACGGTTACAACAACCATCGGCGCAACAGAAAACACGATCAGGTCGAACCGTCAGGCTTCCGGAGTATTTGAGGTCATATTTAACTTAGTGGTGTGGAATAAGACGTACCAACCATATTTTTTACTTACGAACTTTTTTCCCAAGGCACTATTTTTCCCATTTATCGACAATGCAAAACTCCTCGCACATTTTGCCCATTTATACCGATTTTTATTACCATACAATGGAACTCATTGGAAAAAAAGTGAAAATAAGTGTAAAATTTTCATTTTCGATGTAATTATATATTAGCGATTCTCATTTCCACGAAACATTTTCGTGGTATTAAAGACTTTAATTTATATTCCAGGTGCGACGAGCACCAGACGGAACGCCAAAGGAAACTGAGGACTGCGATCGACGTACATTTCGATTGATTGTATTTTATTTTTCACTCATCACGACACCCTAGAATAAGTTCAGACAACCAGGGGCCACTTCACGCAGTGAGCCCATCGGAAGAGTTTTACCAGTGAAGAAACCACTGGATTTTTACTTCCGGCTGGTATCGTCTTAAGATCATCACGAACCCACTAGGGGGAGTGATCTTGAGCGTCACACACTTCCCCAAAATCAATAGCCTAGGGTTCAACGACATTCAACATTGATGCTGATTTTGATAGTTCAACTGGACTGGCTAAGCTGAAGGCACCCAGTCAAGCATCCTTGCTATTTAACACGCTGTCCTGTTACGTTGCACTGCTCGTATTCCACTCTCTAGCTAGTTACTTAGAACGCATCGTTATCTTGGCACGACCACCCAAATATACTATTCCATCCACTCATTCTATTGCTTTCTTTCTCGGTCTCGTACTCGTGAATATATAACAAGTCCGAAAAATTGGTGATTAGTCTTTGCTTCTGTCAAGTTCTCACCAGGACGATTCCCAAACATACCATAATTACATCAGGGAGCATAAATGATCTGATGCGTGCAAAAAATCTCTTTCCCTATGTGAATTAAAACACATACGGTGGATTATTGCCGACTGCCCGCCATAAGCCTGCATGATCAACAATAAGACTTCACATAATGTAAAAAGTTAGATATGAGATACGTATGTATGTATTATATGTACTTCCCTGCAACCTTCTAACCGAATTTTCGGTGCATAGAAGGCACGTTAGGTGTTGACAACGAAATATCTTACAGAATGCACCTTACTCACGTTATGAGTAGTTAACTTACTTAAACAGAGTGACGATACCGCAAAAAACTACAAGTCAGCTTCCGGACAGTAGGCTGTTACTGACGTGCCCTATGTAACGCAGTCGGACAACTCGACGTGCTTGCTAGCAAATATAGTGGAGAAATCAAGCAAAGAAACTCACCCCAAACGAAGGCATTAAGTGAAATTTCACCAAAACAATCTCGTTTCATGGACAATTTGAGCGAAAAATTAACCAGTAATACCAGCTACTCAACACTAAGTTTACGTGACGGCACGCTGTTTAGCGGCACTTTCCGGAGTAAGTTAACAGCCATGAGGCAGCACGGTGAAACTGTGGTAAACCAACGAATAGAAAACTTGCGACCAAATAAGTTTGAATGTTTTAGCATCTGGACACCATTGATATCATGCATATATTATGCGACTGGTATTTACAAGGAAATAAATGATAATGTGGTTTTGGGGTGGTGGAGCAATTCTTTCCTTCCGAAGCGGACGCTTGTATGTTTTTTGTTGCTCGTAAATACATGATACCTTCACTGATGATGTGTCCAAGTTTCCCTGACTTTTCTGTGGTAAGCACTTTGTCCGTATTTCTTTTCACTTTGAATGAAGGGACATAAATAAGTGAATCGGTTTGCTACCAGCATCGTGCGCAGTGAGGTACAAACTTACATTCAGAAACTCCATAAAGAACAGGTACTCTGTATTGGTGGTGAAGTATTTAGGTCTTAAGCGTCAAACAGATCCCCGAAATAAACGGCCTAATGTGCAGGGAGATCCAGCACTGATGCTGATCTTCATAATTTGAACCGACTAATCAGGCCAAGGGCACACGATCAAGTGACTACACAGATGAATCCTTTGTTGTGTTATATTGCGTTGCTCGTACGTGAGCCTCCGGCAATTAATTCTAAGCGTGACGGTATTTTAGTGCAATCTGTTAAACCTTTTACCCCTATCTGGTTACCCACTGCTTTCTTTCTTGCTCTCAAAGGTATTCTGGAAGTATAGAGAATTCGCGGCTGGCTTCTGCCTCTTTTAAGTTCGCGGAAGGAAAATTCTAAAATTGGTGACCGTATTCATTTTTGAAATTGTGCATTGCTGTTCGAGTATTGACAACTCGGTTGCATATTGAAGCTGAAGGCTTTCTAAAGGATTACTTTCAGAAACTGACTTCACCATATAAGAGGTTACAGAACCAGACCAAAATGTGTTCACTTTTAAAACGCCATACTTGTAACAGAGCGCTCAGAACGTTTGTGAATATTAGATATAAAAATTGATTCAAAATCTGCCCAAGAATTGCTAACGTCGAGTGAAGTACCGCGTAGCATTGTGAACTACTGGAAAAATAAAATTGCATATGCAGAGCTCAGCCACTCGTGTGGAGCTAGTTACATCGGGTGTGCAATAAACTGCATTTACAAACAGAGCGCTTAGGAGAACCAATCTGAAAGAGGGACACCTTTTGGAATTTTGTCTCACAATCTGTTAATCGGTTGACCAGTGCTGGAAAGATACAAATGGTTTGACGGCTGACAGCAAAACATTTTGTCCAAATTACAAAAACTTTTGAGTAGGAATGCCCTAAAGACTGAAGGTTGGAATTATTGTAGCTTCTATGAATCCTTCTTCACCCACTTGCATAGTGATAGAATTTTTCAAAACCTGTAGAACAAATTTTGCTTCGAGCATCTTTTGTTTTATTGAACAAATATGCGTACAACCCGAAAATGCCTTTCAAGAGTGTCATAACGCGTAATCAGGCTGTATCTTACAGTTGAGTGCTCTGGTGAACAACCGAAATCCCCCAATCTACTAAGTATACGATAGCGTGGCAGTTTTTGAACTACATAGTTCTGCCTTCGCTTACGTAATCCCTTTTTGCTATCATCTACGTCTTCAAACAGCATTATTATTATTACCTATCCGCGGTAAATTTGAAATTGTTACATTTTAACGTAATTTCGTAGGTGTATCATAACTTTGGTATTAATGTCATCATAAAGCTATTGAATTGTCAAATGACTAATCACATATCAGACATGCAACTAGATATGGCTAATGCATGTAAAAAGGCACGGACACAACTGTCTGTGGAACGGTGCATCAACGATACCCAAATGCTGGTGGTACCGAAAGCCGATTCCTCTTGCAACAGCATAAGTGAGTCAGCTTATACTCCATTTATGCTCAGGAGAGGGAGAACTGCGTTCGATAAGACAGCCAACGTTAATAATAATAATAGAAATACCTCTACATGCCCGACATGTAATAAGACCGCAACACTAAATGTTGCAGAGGACGTGAAGCCTAATGGAAGCTCCATTACCTAACCCTTTTGTGAGACTAACTAGACTTCAGCCACCAGGCGTGCCACTGTCACTTCTTCCAGAAGTTGAAAGCCTGGAGTCCTCCGTAGAGGAACTAGGGGCAGAAATAAGCAAACTGAAGGATGACAAACAGAATAATGCACCGCAAGAAAATATGTTAAGGGCGTTCGAGGTGTCACCCAGCTGGACGAAATTAGAGCTCAGATTAGCAACCTCTTGCCACTGAGCATCTTAATGCGTAGTGAATCCATTAATGAAGTTGATATCGAAACACTATCCAAGGTAGATCACCTGGTAAACTTTATCACCACTGAAGTAAGCAAGAGACTTGCACTTAAATTGGACGCAATAGCTTACAACTACCCTGACACGACAAAGCTGGAAGCGATACGAGAAATTTCGCTTAGAACGGCAAAAATGCATGGTGTCCAAGCAAAATGCTTTCGACCAAAAGAAAGCCAGCAGGACCACTGCTGTCCGATACGCTTTCAACTTAAATCACGAATAGAAGCGGAAGCATTCATCAAAGCAGAATCCATCTTAGATAAAAACACTGCCTTCATAGGAATAAAGACAGTTCTTGTTAAGACAGTGGTGGAGAGGCAGGTATACAACTGTGCTCATAGGCCTGACAGTAAAAAGGCTCTAAAGCTGCAACAAACCAAAGCAGTAGGTACCTCCACCAATACGCAGAAGCCTAGGACTTCTCCTTCCACAAACTCTATCAAGTCAAATATACGGAAAAACACACCGACCAGCGTGTAGGCGGAAGACTGCGAAATGCATGATTTGACTCGACCACCTGAAACTGTAGGTCTAGACGTATCCACGGAAAGCCTTAAAGTGAAACCCGACACAGCACTCAACGTGACAGAACACTCGCTGAGGTCTGCTAGAGGCCTAAAGTCTACTAACCACACCAGCCTAGATCCTAGGATTTCGGCCACTCGATATGCAGCAGATAAACCGACGCTCCCATGGAACCAACACGAAGAGACGGACGCAGAAAGCATATAATGATCAAAAGTGATCGTGTAATCGCTTCTGGAATTGACATAAGTACGAACAATAGCTCCACCAAGAGGATTCTACGCACTGAGCTAAGTCACACAAGTGACGAGAACAAAAATAGATGTCAAAAAAGCATATCGCCTACACATAAGAAAATCCAAAATAAAACCACCTGTAATAAAATGTCACCGAGGTGCCCTGTGAACAAAAACTTTCATTGACTGCATGGCACTACTTCGCAAGGAGACAGCGTCCGATAAAAATAGCACAACTAACCTTAGTTGTCAATGTTAAAAGAAGGTAGACACTGGTAGGGAATACAACGCAGAACAGAAGTTTACAGCGAAGATAAAAACGCGATGATATTTTGTCTATTACATCCCTATCAGCTGCAGCTTTGGCCAATCAACTGATGGGGGTGTTGAAACCCCTTACTCTGAACCGCTGATCTTAGCGCCCTCGGAACAACAGAAAAGACACGGTCAACCATACACACAAATCCTAGACACCGACCACCCAATTGGTGTCAACAGATACGAAAGCACAACAGGTCTGTTGAATCCTCCAAGTGGCATCACCGGCCCTACACACCCACCATGTACTATAATAAAACTACATGCCCTCTGTGTAACAGATGCTAGAGACGACGCTTGCATCAGGTCAGACTCTGTCTATTTGGATACAATGTGCACACTGAACACAAATAAAAACATTGCGCTGTTCTACCCTGATAAAGGTGATGCCATTTCAAGTCACTGTACGGTCGATTTACCACTAGGATATCCTAGTGACTCTACAGCTACAGGTGAACAAGGTGTAGAGACGTTCTGTAACGCAATGACGTCAGACTATCCTCAGTCAAGCGACAGAGATACCTTTTGGCGTGTTTAGCGAACTAGAAAGCTTTACACAATATAACTCCTTCTACTTGTACATCGTTCTCATAAACGCAGGGTCCATCCTTGGCAAACTATCGGTATTGAGAGGAATCACGCTCATATGTGAGCCGCCGGTAATAATTATCACTGAGTCTTGGTGTCACGCAAATATACCAGATGAAAAGATAAGTATTGACATGTATACACAATTCCGATGTGGCCGGAGTAACAAGAAAGGAAGAGGTTGTCTGATGTACTTTCTGAACACCCTCACTGTATTCAAGTTGGAATATATGGTTCTTGATAAAGTAAGTGACTCTCTATGGGTCACAGTACACTACAGGAATGGTGTGGCATTGGTGGGATGTGTTTATAGAGCACCTGGTTCCTTTGACAATCATGAGATTCCGTTGACTACGGCTCTGTAACATGCATCCACTCTCACATATGATCATAAGATCATATGCGGTGACTCTAACCTACCTGAAGTTATGTGGGATTCACTTACTGGTCCGGCTAGGTATGACGACTTTTTCCATACACTGTCTATTCTTGGATGGAAGCAAATTGTTACAACTCCTACAAGAGGTGACAATGCATTGGACCTAATATTTGCCACAACATTAATCCTATTTTGACAAATGAGGCTCCAAGTTCCCAGAAAGTGGTCACAAAATGGTGTTGTGTGCACCACTACTTCCTTCAACTAGTGCTTTGATTGGTACTTCCACTCCGCATCAAACAGTACATAGAGACTACGGTAGAACGGATTGACAGTAGATGTGTCCAGTGATTAGGTGCATTGGCTGGGGATCATTCTTTACCACTACAGACCTCAAATTAACCATTGAGATGTTTTACTACAACTCTAAAACCTGTCTCGATACCATTGTTCCATTGAAAGGTTTCGAAAAAATGCCACTAAGCGATGAGCCATATATACCTCCCAGTGCTCGTAGGAAGTCACGCAAACCCTCAACAAGATGCTACAGACATCACGACGTCGATGCGCTTCGGCTGATTCTTGGTATTCTTAACTCTACCTCGCACAACCATGATTTACGTTTGAAGAATGAAGAGAGTCGTACACCGGCTAGCTCGTCTAGAGTATATGTTCTCTCAGCACTGCTTAAAAAGCGATCGAATTGCACAAGACATAACATTCCTCTTCTTATCCATGACACCAAAGCTTACAAGGATCTAGTGGATATGTGTGAAATATTCGGCGACTTATTTGCAGTGAGTTATCTGGAACCTACAAATTTTTCGTGTGACGCTAGTGCGGTCTGCACTTCTAAAAGCTATTCTTCTCCTCAACTAACGACAATAGGTACGGCTGAATTCACCTACCCTAATACTCGCCAAGCCATTAGGATGTTAAAATGCTCCAGCAGCGCTGGCACAGATGGAATATCGTCACATTTCTTTAAATTTGGTGGCCCTAATATCCCACTATTATTACATGAAGTGGTTTCTCGCTGTTTGGAATCTTTTACATACCCTGATATATGAAAAAATCATTTATCCTCCCTAGATATAAATCCGGTTCAAAAACACTGGCCAGTAACTACAGACCAATAACTATTACGCCTGTAGTTTCTAGGATTATGGGGAAAGTTATTAAAGGAAGCATTCTTCAGCACATGCTTAGTGGCAACATCATCAAATCGAGGCGACATGAGTTCCTAAAATCGAGGTCCTGTATAACTTGCCATCTTGACTTCTTTAACTTCGTAACCACTATGCGCGACCGACACCAATTAGTCCTTGTACTCTATCTGGATATTTCAAAGGCATTTGACAGAGTCGATCACCTGCTGTTAATAAGCGAGTTGATGACTATGGGAACTGACTGTCCACTATTGGAATGGATTAAGTCTTTCCTCAGTAATCGCACTCAAGTGGTGAAGGTAGACTCACACACTTCAAAACTTAGACCAGTCACCTCTGGTGTTGTTCAAGGCAGTGTCTTAGGCCTTCTTCTCTTTACTTTATGCGTCAATGACATCTGCAGCTGCTTTACATACGGTAAACCATTCTTGTTTGCTGATGACCTAAACGTTGCATAAACATCCACCTGTGATGATTTATCCCACTTCCAAGCACTAATACAAAGGGAGCTCGATATAATATCCACATGGTCTGCTGCTTGGAAACTTCAGTTCGATATAGGCAAATGTGGCTGGATATGTTTTGGCGCTCCAGCGGTGGACATCCAACTACATCTTCAGTCAACGAAACTTCCTGTTCTTAAAAGTGTATGTGACCTTGGACTAAGATATTCAAGGGACCTCACATCTTCTGAACAGGTGGCATCACAGACTCGCAAATATAGGATCCTTATGGGTTGCGTGGTTCGTAACTCCCACTTCAAAGAAGTCAAGTTACCACTCTACAAAACTTGCATAAGTCCACTATCAGAATGCTGTCCATTTATACTGAGTGGTATCCGCATGAGAGGCAGACATAAAATAGAGGGTGTCCAAAGGCATTTCGCGGCTAGATTACCAAAACGCTGTTGCAAACAACACTACAGCTCCAGATGCAGAACACTAAGTCTAGAAACACTTTGAATGAGATGACCCAAACCTGGCCTGACACTCTTCTTTAATGTGTTACATAAACACACTTCTACAGCCAGTCGTGAGTTTCGGTTCGAACGCAACAATTGTTACCATCTGCGCAGCCACGCCCATAGCGTCGCGATAGATTTGTTTGAATGCGCCAAATGGACTTCCGGAATATCTTGTCCTTCGTTTTCACGGGTCGCGACAGCCTTGCAGCTGGTAAGTGTTGGACTTTACTGTCATTTTATAGTGAGTTAGTCCTAGATTTTGACAATTATGAAATTGTAATCCAGTGAACATTTTTTATTTCTGCTTATTGTAGTTAGGTATTCTGGACGTGGTAAAATTGGTTACCCTCCATGGAGGGTAGTTTCAGCCATGGTGTGTTCCTTGCGTAGCTGATTATCGATGGCGACAAAGCCAACGTTTAGAACTGAATTATTTTTCTACAACGAGAAAAAAACAGACAAAGCAGCAGGCGGTGAAAGCAAGAATTGCAACAAGGAGAGTGTTTTCTTTGTTCATGTTCCTCCCTACTTCCCTTGCTATGGCTTTCACTGTATGTCCTTTTTCTATAGGGTATTTAAGAATATAAGTTTCATGCTGTCATGTGGTGTAGGATTTCTGTCCTTGATTACCGCTTTGGGTGGGGCAGAATGTGCCGTTAGGTTTAGGTGGTAACTTATGGAAGTCACCCCAACTCTTCGCATGAAAAGTCAGTGTAGGTGTGGTGGCTGTCTCACTACACATTAAGAGAGCCAAGTATACGAAGTGTCGTGAAGGAGACTGTTGGTGTATTTGACAAGCCGGGAAAGTCACAAAATGATAAGAGGATATCTAAAAATCGACCAAATCCAGAGGTTGATTTGGAGGCCTTCAATTAAGCAGGAAGTCTGCTACACAACTGAGAGAATTCGGCGGTGAGGAAGTTTTCGCACAAGCAGGACCTGAACGACTTCATCGGACGCTATGGGCGTGGCTGCGCAGATGGTAACAATTGTTGCGTTCGAACCGAAACTCACGACTGGCTGTAGAAGTGTGTTTATGTAACACATTAAAGAAGAGTGTCAGGCCAGGTTTGGGTCATCTCATTCAAAGTGTTTCTAGACTTAGTGTTCTGCATCTGGAGCTGTAGTGTTGTTTGCAACAGCGTTTTGGTAATCTAGCCGCGAAATGCCTTTGGACACCCTCTATTTTATGTCTGCCTCTCATGCGGATACCACTCAGTATAAATGGACAGCATTCTGATAGTGGACTTATGCAAGTTTTGTAGAGTGGTAACTTGACTTCTTTGAAGTGGGAGTTACGAACCACGCAACCCATAAGGATCCTATATTTGCGAGTCTGTGATGCCACCTGTTCAGAAGATGTGAGGTCCCTTGAATATCTTAGTCCAAGGTCACATACACTTTTAAGAACAGGAAGTTTCGTTGACTGAAGATGTAGTTGGATGTCCACCGCTGGAGCGCCAAAACATATCCAGCCACATTTGCCTATATCGAACTGAAGTTTCCAAGCAGCAGACCATGTGGATATTATATCGAGCTCCCTTTGTATTAGTGCTTGGAAGTGGGATAAATCATCACAGGTGGATGTTTATGCAACGTTTAGGTCATCAGCAAACAAGAATGGTTTACCGTATGTAAAGCAGCTGCAGATGTCATTGACGCATAAAGTAAAGAGAAGAAGGCCTAAGACACTGCCTTGAACAACACCAGAGGTGACTGGTCTAAGTTTTGAAGTGTGTGAGTCTACCTTCACCACTTGAGTGCGATTACTGAGGAAAGACTTAATCCATTCCAATAGTGGACAGTCAGTTCCCATAGTCATCAACTCGCTTATTAACAGCAGGTGATCGACTCTGTCAAATGCCTTTGAAATATCCAGATAGAGTACAAGGACTAATTGGTGTCGGTCGCGCATAGTGGTTACGAAGTTAAAGAAGTCAAGATGGCAAGTTATACAGGACCTCGATTTTAGGAACTCATGTCGCCTCGATTTGATGATGTTGCCACTAAGCATGTGCTGAAGAATGCTTCCTTTAATAACTTTCCCCATAATCCTAGAAACTACAGGCGTAATAGTTATTGGTCTGTAGTTACTGGCCAGTGTTTTTGAACCGGATTTATATCTAGGGAGGATAAATGGTTTTTTCATATATCAGGGTATGTAAAAGATTCCAAACAGCGAGAAACCACTTCATGTAATAATAGTGGGATATTAGGGCCACCAAATTTAAAGAAATGTGACGATATTCCATCTGTGCCAGCGCTGCTGGAGCATTTTAACATCCTAATGGCTTGGCGAGTATTAGGGTAGGTGAATTCAGCCGTACCTATTGTCGTTAGTTGAGGAGAAGAATAGCTTTTAGAAGTGCAGACCGCACTAGCGTCACACGAAAAATTTGTAGGTTCCAGATAACTCACTGCAAATAAGTCGCCGAATATTTCACACATATCCACTAGATCCTTGTAAGCTTTGGTGTCATGGATAAGAAGAGGAATGTTATGTCTTGTGCAATTCGATCGCTTTTTAAGCAGTGCTGAGAGAACATATACTCTAGACGAGCTAGCCGGTGTACGACTCTCTTCATTCTTCAAACGTAAATCATGGTTGTGCGAGGTAGAGTTAAGAATACCAAGAATCAGCCGAAGCGCATCGACGTCGTGATGTCTGTAGCATCTTGTTGAGGGTTTGCGTGACTTCCTACGAGCACTGGGAGGTATATATGGCTCATCGCTTAGTGGCATTTTTTCGAAACCTTTCAATGGAACAATGGTATCGAGACAGGTTTTAGAGTTGTAGTAAAACATCTCAATGGTTAATTTGAGGTCTGTAGTGGTAAAGAATGATCCCCAGCCAATGCACCTAATCACTGGACACATCTACTGTCAATCCGTTCTACCGTAGTCTCTATGTACTGTTTGATGCGGAGTGGAAGTACCAATCAAAGCACTAGTTGAAGGAAGTAGTGGTGCACACAACACCATTTTGTGACCACTTTCTGGGAACTTGGAGCCTCATTTGTCAAAATAGGATTAATGTTGTGGCAAATATTAGGTCCAATGCATTGTCACCTCTTGTAGGAGTTGTAACAATTTGCTTCCATCCAAGAATAGACAGTGTATGGAAAAAGTCGTCATACCTAGCCGGACCAGTAAGTGAATCCCACATAACTTCAGGTAGGTTAGAGTCACCGCATATGATCTTATGATCATATGTGAGAGTGGATGCATGTTACAGAGCCGTAGTCAACGGAATCTCATGATTGTCAAAGGAACCAGGTGCTCTATAAACACATCCCACCAATGCCACACCATTCCTGTAGTGTACTGTGACCCATAGAGAGTCACTTACTTTATCAAGAACCATATATTCCAACTTGAATACAGTGAGGGTGTTCAGAAAGTACATCAGACAACCTCTTCCTTTCTTGTTACTCCGGCCACATCGGAATTGTGTATACATGTCAATACTTATCTTTTCATCTGGTATATTTGCGTGACACCAAGACTCAGTGATAATTATTACCGGCGGCTCACATATGAGCGTGATTCCTCTCAATACCGATAGTTTGCCAAGGATGGACCCTGCGTTTATGAGAACGATGTACAAGTAGAAGGAGTTATATTGTGTAAAGCTTTCTAGTTCGCTAAACACGCCAAAAGGTATCTCTGTCGCTTGACTGAGGATAGTCTGACGTCATTGCGTTACAGAACGTCTCTACACCTTGTTCACCTGTAGCTGTAGAGTCACTAGGATATCCTAGTGGTAAATCGACCGTACAGTGACTTGAAATGGCATCACCTTTATCAGGGTAGAACAGCGCAATGTTTTTATTTGTGTTCAGTGTGCACATTGTATCCAAATAGACAGAGTCTGACCTGATGCAAGCGTCGTCTCTAGCATCTGTTACACAGAGGGCATGTAGTTTTATTATAGTACATGGTGGGTGTGTAGGGCCGGTGATGCCACTTGGAGGATTCAACAGACCTGTTGTGCTTTCGTATCTGTTGACACCAATTGGGTGGTCGGTGTCTAGGATTTGTGTGTATGGTTGACCGTGTCTTTTCTGTTGTTCCGAGGGCGCTAAGATCAGCGGTTCAGAGTAAGGGGTTTCAACACCCCCATCAGTTGATTGGCCAAAGCTGCAGCTGATAGGGATGTAATAGACAAAATATCATCGCGTTTTTATCTTCGCTGTAAACTTCTGTTCTGCGTTGTATTCCCTACCAGTGACTACCTTCTTTTACAGCGCACCGGAAACAGTAGCCCTGATTTCATTTGGATGCCTCCTCGTTTGTCACGAAGCAATTTATTCTGGATATCAGGATGTATGTTGTTTTACTGTATGTGTGCGAAATCGCGATTGATCAACTCTATTCGTCGGCTGAGCAATCACAAGGCGTATCCAACTCGTGATCTACAGGGTTCATTTTCTGGAGGGAATTTGTATAACAATTTATGCCTCTTGTCAGACGAAATTTCTTTCCTGACAATCGCGGGCTGATCTTCATCTCTTGATTTTCCCGGCTCAATTAAGTATCATTACTGAATGAGTGCAGCCGTCAAATACACTTGGTTCGAGTACCGCATCGAGTTATTACAGTTTTGCTAATTTATTTGTATCTGGTCAACTACTTCAATCGTCTAATAAAAATAAGGTTTTCGGCGATGTTAAGGAGCTCACAATCGAATACTCTCCGCCTGTTAGCTTCTGGATTCCCTTTGAGTGGCTGTTATGTGGGCGATATTTGAGGTGGCCACTGGGTATTTCATCTTCATGCTCTGCGCATGGTCTGAATTACCCAAGTTTTAGTCTATTTGACGTCTGTTTCATTACTTTAGCACAATGCGAATGTTCTTCCTTTTCAAATGCACTTTGATTGAAAAACTTCCCCTCTATCCTTCCAAACTGGTGTCAGTTCACGGTAGTGAGGTTAATGACAAATTTCCCCGGACTGATAATAGTTTCGCCGGAGAAAGGTCCAACGAAAACATCAACTAATTTACCCAAAATCGGCTGTTTGCCTCAGTTTTTTTAATTCGGGGTTAAATAGTAACGCTGGACACTGACTATCAGCGAAGTCCGGGATGCGGGTCTCATCCTACTCGGGAATAGTCGGGTCGATACAATCGCCTGCCAATGAGCGATATTGTTCCTACTAGGTCTCTAACTGGGGATCGGTCCCTTCAAATCCCAGAGCGTTATCCACCAGACCATTGAGTCACGATAGCTACATCACGGTTGATGGCGGCAGGATAGTCACTCACGAACTCCAGAACACGTTTGTCTATAGAACGGCTTATAATGTCCTAGAGCCTATCTATCTCGTTAAACCTAATGATTGGCTTAGTACTTTCCAGCCACGCAACGAGGTCTTTAGGAATGCATCCTATGCGAACTTGACAGACAAGAGGCTCAATTACCGGTTATTCCTGCTTGCTATATGCCCACCGATGTGAAACCAAGCAAGAGCACAGTAGGGTAGTCAGAAGGAACAGCATATTTGAAAGCGAATGCCTAAATATCGTTGCGTTCCGACCAACTGTCTAGGGGATTGCGTACGAGCACTGCAACATGGCACAATCTACAGAATGGCATGGGTGCTTGGCTGCGTGCTTTCGGCTTAGCAAGTCTACAAGACTAGGAACGCCAGCATCCATGTTGAATGTCGCCAAATCCTAGGGCATTGATTTTGAGGCGTTATTTGCCACTATAGGTCTTGTTATCGCGGAAAACTCCAGAAGCAAAGAATACCTTAATTGCGTTGACATGTCAAAGCTTTCCACTTCGTCTAAATATTTTTAATCTTCAAGATGCATGTTATAAATCAGTTGAGAGTGTTCGATTACCTTGCATTGTGTCCCTCGTATTCCGGCTAAAGGCCGTGGAAAATATCTTATGCCCCGCGCCTAGATCTTAAACTCCAAGACTGCCCGGCATTCCAGATCAATAGATCTAACTTAATAGTTCGTGGGTAATTTGGGAGTAACATGGGATATGAATAGGCTGATTTTCAGCAGCCTATTCTTCAATCTATAGGAATGAGTCGGCCAAAAGTTTTGCTGTGTTTAAATTTTTTTCGTGAAAATTACGGTGGTAAATGTGAGCGAACAGTGTTTTTTTCACTTATATTTTATCGAGCCTCGTTCTGGAGCATGTAGCATTATACGCGGGTAAATATCAACCAGTGATAAGAATTTCGCTGCTCGACAGTAATAAGGATACTGATTATGCCTTCTATGGCCATAACAGTGGTGTTGATACGAACAGTGTAAGTCAAAAGATTATAATAGCACTGAAAAAGTTTTGATAAACATATGTGTTTTGGAATTTGACCCTAGGATTTCCTGGTGTCAATGGGTAAAGTTGGTAAATAAGGGGTAAATGGAAAACGGGGGCAGGAAAGTAATTTTTGATGCATAGCGATTTATACAGGCGAACATGAGCCTCAAACTCAACTCTTGTACTATTTGGAGAAGACTTGGTTAATAACTTCGCTTTCACTTATTCAGAACGCCTCACTTCATTCCCAGTTGAAAGGATTACATATCGTTGTTCACCCTCACCGGCAAACTGGCAAGAATGTCACGTGCCTTTTGGACGTAAGCAGACGTTTATCACGGAATAGGGTGGGAAGGTTGAATTCTAATATGCTGTTGTTTTACGTGCTTTGTTAGAACACCCTTCTGCCATATAAGAAAGCTTTTACCAAAGGAGAACTTTCGCAAGGAGCCAGCGATTGCTGGAAGTGAGGGCATGGTAAGAATCATTGGTAAAACGCAGAGACGGATACTGATAAATATGTCACCTAAAGTTAGGAAGGTGTCATGGTTTTAGATCAAATGCTGCCATGGAAGAATAAGTATCTCACTTTCCGATAGACCTTCTACTGTAGCGATCAGAAATGAACAGTTTCCAACGTTACATGACCTCCAGCTGTAGAAATTAGCACATGCAAAACAATGGAAGAATATGTGGAGCGGTTTTGTTTACGACTGGCCCCTACTATTGGATGTTGAGCACAAGGAGGACAAGGTTCAACCGTTCAGGACAATCGACACAGAAGTGTTCCCACACCTGTCATATTTCGCCCACGTCACAGCCCCTGAAAGTTTCATACGCCATCAATATGTGCAGAAAAGTCAAACGATAAGCGGTGTAATCCCTCGTCGATTTCTGATTGTAGGTTCGGTGACATCAATTTGTTCCGCTGAGACCAAAGTCTGCAAATCGACAGAGTTGACCAACGAATAATGTACCTCATTTCTGTGGATTCATGAGTCCATTTGTTGACGGCATATCATCTATTTTCGCTGTTGGCTGGAAAAAAACGACTGAAAGCCATTTTAAAAGTGCCTGAGTACTTCACGGGTTTAATCGGTGCATTTAAAGGATTAAAACAAACTGAAAGGGAAAAAATTGGTGAAATATGTACGGTGAATAAGTTTTGGAAGCCTAAAGTTTAGGCAACTTACATGGGCCATAAGCTGACGCGATGTTATGAATAATCATCGCTAGGAAAGCAACCCTCATCATGGTAACGGAAGTGCTATCATTGGTTCAGCTGGCTGATAGTTACTAAGATCCGCATGACCCCCTAAACTATATTCCACTCCAACCAATTTACTGAAGGATACGTGCACTATGGAAATCAGCCTTTTAGTAGTAGTTGATGGTCTTATTCGGGGATGCTCTTGAAGTGAGATAAGACTTCCGTCTTGCGATCAAAACACTGATATAAGTATTCTCATCTTGCTTTGTATGTGAACCGTTTTCACCCGACGGCAAACATCCTGATGAATTATGCTGCCCCCTGCTTTCTACGGGATCCTAGTAGTAAGCACAGTGGTACAATCAATTCATATAAAAGGCAGGGTTCAGGCGCAAAACTTCGGGAATAAGAGAATGCGATTATTAAATTTTAACAGCGCGAAGATAATAAAATCAGAGAAACACTGAGTTTTAACAACGTCATGACTGCTAGCTGTTGTTAGGACTTCGCGTATCCCGTAGGCTGACAGCTGAAGACGGGCGCAGAAGAATGGGCGTGAGTGTGGTGGTGGCAATCCGATCAGACTGCAAACAAATTTGAAAGGGAAGTTGCAAAGAATATAAGACGCTGACGCCGGATTTCATTTTGTCTTGTAATGAGACAATGAGGACAGATTTAGACTGTGTGAATGGTCCTCATGGGATACCTTAGGCAAACCAGCTGCCGACCAAGTGCCAAGAGCTTAAACTCTCCCCGGTGCGCTAGAATCCTATTTGAAGGAAGGAACGGTGGCTTGAATGGAATGTTTGAGATCTTGCGAATAAGGGGCGCAATATTTGTAACATTTTTTCATCGAAGTACCCATATGCTACTCGAGAGGACCACAAAGCTCAGAACCCTTTGACTGCAGCCCTGGTGCAGTGCGAAGATGCCTCCAGATTTGGCTGATGATGACTCCCGAGCCTTTGGTTTCTTGGGCATTGAGTACTGGTGACCCATCCATCGTATACTGGTGACAGCTGCAATGGTTGGTATGTGCAACTGAATACCTCGACCAAGTGAGCGGTCCATCTAAGTCAGCTTGTAGTACACGTCTGCCAAAATTACTGTCGACGCTCTCCATATTTTCACATCTTCGGTCAATAATAACAGATAATAGTGACAATACAACCCGGGAGCTGATTGACGTAGACCGAGAAGAGGAGAGAATCCAACATTACTCCGTGCTCGACCTCACTACAAACTTCTTGTTGTGAGATTAACAGACGAAGGTTCCTTGGTTCCCACGTCTGTTTTATTGGAGTACGTTCTAGATTTGCGATGATCGCGGATTCCTTCCCTGTTCCGAAACAGCTAAAAGGATGGAGATAATCATTTATGAATTAACCTAGTCTCGAGGTGGTATTACTGCACCCGATCCGCAGATGACGGAAAGCTTCTCTATCACGGCTGGTTGGTACTGAAAACCCCATATGTGTTTTCAGCCTCCTTTTGAAAGTATCGGAGGAAGGGGCTGTAACAAATGCTGAAAAAGAGGATCTGTTAGGAGGCAGGGGATCGTGAGCAGTGTGGTACATCATGATCATGTCCCCATTGATCCACCTGTGTTGCACTGGATGCAGCTTAGGAGCGACTAGACGGTCCAGGTAAGGTTTGTACCATGAACCAATCACTTTCATTTCAGCTCTTCTCTGAATCCGTTGTAAGATAACTCTATCCTTCTTCAGTTATAGGGAGATCGCAAGCAGATTTTTCTCAGAAGTAGGAAGAATATTTAGTGCATAAGCTGCGGTGAAAAGGGTAGTTAAACCCTCTGAAACTCGGGAAAGGAACTCCAGGTCTCCATAGGCCATCTTAGCCACAAGGTGACAGGAACGGTTCTGGGTCCACAGCTATTCCTCCTTTTGTGAACGACCTTCCACTGAATTTCAGCTACCCGCCTCTCCTTCGCACTGATGATGCTAAGTTGTAGAGAGCTATACGTCGGAAACAGAATCAAGTGCACTGCAAAGTGACTTCAGATTACTTGCAGAGTGGTTGGATATCATTCGACTAGCATTTAATCTGGATAAGTGCCAAGTCATGTTTCTCCCCACCCAAGACTCTCAGAAGGTACCATATTTCCTCTGTGGAACACAACTTTCCCACACCACTATGGGGAAAGACCTATGACTGATACTGACCGACGAACTAGACGCTGGCTGCAATTATCCAGACGCCTCCACAGCCTACATAGTATCGCACTTCGTGCGCAGACAACTGGGTGCCCTGACCCGGAACTCTTTTCGAAGCTGCATAAGACCTGTATACGACCCCACCTACAGGTCCTTAACGTCACTGCACCACCGTATCTGAAAAGAGACGTGAACCTCTTAGAGAAAGTCCAAGGGTGAGCCACTAAGGTCACAGAGGGAACGAGGCGAAAGCCATATCAGGAACGGCTAAAAGATCTGGGACTCTACTCTCCAAGCTACTGCCGACCAAGTGGTTACTTGGTGACGGCTTACAAAATACTAGGTAACCGAAGTCATCCAAACGGTGGAATCCCGCCGAATGACCACTATGGCGATCCTCGTGGATACCCAAGGAGAATTGCCTATCAAAGAGTGAAAACTCGTGTGCGATCACGCTTCTTTTCTCTTCGAGTTTGCGGCCATTGGAATGCATTGCCTGCCGAGATCGCCACTGCCCCATCTGTTGACAGCTTCAAGAAGAGGTTGGGCAGTCATGCAGTGATGCATGGTTTGCGCCCGTCCAACTGGGATGTGGACTAGGCTGACATGACCTGCTAACTAGGTACGGCCAGCCTTTGCTGAATACGTTGTAACATTACTGTCACTGGGATCTTGGCTCGAACTTATATTTCGCTACAAACGTCCCCCCCCAGTTACCGTCTCATGCTAAAAGAATTACTACATCCCTATCCGTCCTATAAAGTTATCTATTCTTCGTCCTTCTGACTTTACGCCCACAAACTTCAACAGGAGCTCTCCCTACCACTCCTTTTCCATACACCTACCGGTGTTACTTCTCCTGTGCCGTTTCCCTTTTCCTAATAGTCTTGTTCTCTCTTTTTCTATTTGTTTTTCTTTGCACTTTCCTTTGATTTCTCTGAGCATGTTTTTCATCCCCAACCAGCTGTCTGCTGGCACGACACTTGAGGAACCCATCTGCACCACAGTCCTCGGGAGAAAAAACAAACAAACAACATTCCATACAAATTTAACCAACACCCAACCGCCCGTTTGGCTAATCAGAGCCACAGCAGTCGAGTGGGTAGACCTACAGCGTCAGAATCCACTAAAGACCTGGAACGGTTACGCGAGGCCTGGAAGTGAGCGCGAAAATGTCAGTTGTTTTACGCTAGCTCTTGGTGTGTCACGTACTGCAACTCCCAGATCTTGTTCCATGTTCAAGTGACAGATGCTTATTTCACCCAGAGAGAAAGAACAGGGTCTGCTTTCATGTTTGTTAACCATCATTATCCTACGCTTCTTCGAGTTGAGAGGGAGCAGGTTTTCTGTTGTCCAATTTAGGGTTTTTGTAAGTTCCTTCTAGAGGACCAAAATATTCGCTATCACCTGTACTTCCTCACAAATCTTCTCACAGTTTGTCATTCACTGTCACTTTTTTTCTTACCGCGAACACCTTCTTCGAAATAAGTGTGCATTACGATGCTAAACCTGAAACTTGAGAGCTTCTTTATCACCTTAATGTGAAAACTTACTAGGATCTTGTTGTGAGGTGCTGCTACCCGTTCATCTCTTTCTATGAGAAGGTTGGTTGAACAAGGCTGACCAACGTGGAATCCATGCTGTAGAGGTTCGAGGAAAATATTATTTTTGACATGGTTAGTCATCCTGTTTTCTAATAATTTTCTCTAGTACTTTATTAAATATATCAGATATGCTGACGACATTACAAAGAGTACAACTACATCCGACAATTAAAGGCAGTCGATGAATGATGACTGTTCACATGGAAGAATCAAATGAGTCTCTAAAATGAAACTGAAAGTGGACGGGTGAGGTAGGAAATAAGTTACATTGCTTCATTATACAGGGCGCAATATACAGTCATTGCGTTACAATGGTATAGGAGTTATTCATCTGAAGAAAGGATGGCTTCTGAAGAGCTTAATAATTCAATTGCAAGCCTTATGGTTTTAATTTTAATAATTAAATTTGTAGAGAAAGCCATCTGCAAGGCGTTCGAAGCCTGACATGGCAGCCTTGGTAGATCAGCAAAGATTCTTCGAATCCTTGTGGTCTAGGAAGCCAATACTTCAATTGGATTCACTTGTGCCAGTAGTGACACTGCACGTAAGCACCTTTGTCAGGATTTCTAATAATAAATACAGGACTTGGAAATAAATGGAGTGAACTTAGAACACGTTAGTCCCCCGTCGTCTTCCTATGCAGAAAAACGTTCCAAGAACATCTACTTGTTAGTTTTAAAATATATAGGATCTGTTATTCGCACTTACTTTTATTCTGTAAATGGTATTTTCGGAAATTTTGCATTCGTTCATTTGGCTGATATGCAAGTTACTTATATTGACACCACTGATGTATTGTTGTTCATTCTTTGAGTAAACTAAAATGACTGTTGGCTTACGGTGTGTTCCAGATGTATATAATCACAGGAATTGGTGTTTAAATTTTCAATGCTGCTCGGCACTAACTCCTTTTTTCTATGCAGTAGGTCTAAATTAAGGATTTTTTTCAATGTATTTTAATATATAAGGTTCTGCATTAGAATTAAAAGTCACAATTCAAATGTAGCCTACACAAAGCGTGTAAAAATTCCTTAGCAATCCACTAATAGAGCTTCATATGCAAGAAAGTGCAGATCAGTCCCTTTTAGTGTGAGCCCAGTCGCAATCAGTACCAAATCAGGTTGGGAAATGTGCTGACCATCTTAATCCGTGGCCCGTTAAGTGGGTTGTTTGATGCCTGTTTCATTCTAAAGAACAGTAGGAGTCTAGTGTTGCTTTAACGAATTCAACGTGAGGAGCGGATACCATGTGACGGTAAATAATTCGTCTGATTTGCAGTTAGATGTGAGAAGTGGACTCTCAGTTGAAAGCCATTTGGCCTTGCTTTTTTAAACTCTAAGGTGGTGTCGTCTTAAATAAGATCAAGTTTACTGAATCAGTGAACTATGCTTATTAGGTTGGTAACTAAAATCTTACTGATGCAATGACTTTATTATTGACCCGTTGCAATGGTACCGGCGGTTTCTTATTGTTTGGGTTTAAACCAACAACATTTACGGGGTCAGACGTAATTTATACAGTTTCAAGTAGATGTTAAAAAGCTGCCAGCATTTGGTAGTATCTGTTTTCGTAGTTTTTTGTCATCCATGAGACAGATTCATCATTAAGTTTACATATGGTACTGGGGTAATTAAGCACCTAAAAGTACACGTTTGGATTGTCTCAGTTTTTTAATGTATCAGTTCATATAAGCTATCAGCAAAGGCGGTCACAACTAACCGAATTCCGGAAGCTTATCACTAGGGTTTTATTCGATTTTTCGGAACATTTTGTACCTTATTCTGCAGATTACATACGTAAGACATTGAACTAGGTGACAAGCAAAAATAATATACTGCTTAATTGACTGACTTTATACAGAAATGTCGCCATAGAATCATTCCAAGCATGGTTAGGGTATTAAAGCATATGTATGGTCCATTTCTAGGTGCCTACATTATACGATTCTGTGTAGATAGTAAAAACATACTGTTGAACGAGTATCCATTCATTGCCTATAAGCTTGTGGAGCTTTGTAGATCATTCGTATTAGGGTCTTTAAGAATGAACAGATACCATGTAAAACCGTTTTTAATGACTTGACTGTCCACTGTGTACTCATTTTTCCTTGCTATGTTATACCTCGTTGCTTTATGTTATCTTGATTGTATGCTTTGACCAAGCTCTTATTTACATGATAAAAACTGGTTGATGCTTGTGATTTGAGAGCGTAATATGTAGTATCAGAAGAATGAACTTTCAGCGACTGCTTAAAGGTAAAATGCATGCCTAGAGTATGAAATCATAATCTAATTTAATCGAGTTTCTGGGTGTGCTAAGTGTCAAGACAGTTTGATCCCTATGGTGTGGCTACATTTAGTTTTTTTGACATACAAAAACAATCCATTCACTTCTCTCGACCATGTTATTTGTTAGATTTATAGAGTTTGTGACCTGTGGGTTGATTAAATTTGTTTGTAATAAACTTACGTCATTTGCTTGTTTTTGTAACTTTCTCTTTACTGCAAGAATATTGTAACTTTAACCTTGACTTTCTAATTGCCGACGAAGAATCCTTAAATTCTTGTACACTGCATGGTTAGGCGCATATATATATATATATATATATATATATATATATATATAACGGGGTATCTAAAATAGATTTTATCGCCGAGATCCTTTTATGAAGAACATCGTTACATTTCTTTTAGTATAATATTGACAACTATAACATGGAATGACTAAATTTGTAGTTCATGTAAGTACTTTTTATCCTCGGTGTGGTGTATAGCATAGTCTCTTAGTACGAAGGATTATATCTACGGAAACAGGAATCGGCCTTGGAAATTTAGATTCATTGTTGTACGTCACCTATCTGGATGACATTTCAATCAGTCAGTGGGTCACAGGTTCAAACGCTGCTCCACTTACCGAGGTTTGGGCAACCAGGTTTTATCTCTAGGCCACACACAATAGATGTGACTCATTGTCTACTACACGGATGTGTACAAGTGGTATGAATGCGTTTTGTTGGTTTCGTTCATTATGGACGACATTTCTTGGGTCCGTATTTTCTGGCTTCACATACTTTTTGATAGTCATGACTAATAGATTCAGAGAAAGGTATTTCTTTGGGATGCTATTTGGCAGCTACTTGCCTAAGGTTACTGCGACCTACATGGTATATAAACTACAACTTTAGCCCTTAACACTATTCCTTTTTTGCCAGTTTATTTTGTTGGAGTAACAGCTCATATATTATCAACAGATGACTACTACTCGAGTTACGCTAAAGTTAGTTGCACACACACAGCAGATATGCTTTACTCTATACGAAAATTTAACTGAGTTTCAGCATACATCATAACCAGTCATTGTGATTGACCCATCGTTCTAAAACTTGATATCAATAAAAGGATACATACTTAAGTGTCAACAGATGGGAGCAGTTTTATGTTGTAAGTAAAACTCTTTGTGCATATTTCTTCGTTGCCAACTTTCCTCCTCATATGATTACATTATTACTTTACCCTATGTATATTTCTTCTGCTTACCTATCGCTTAGTATGTTTTGCACTGTATCATTGTGATAAGTGTTTACTCATTTTGGTTAGGTGTCCTTTTACAAAGTATACACTTGAATTAGAATCCTTGGTCATGTATTGGTTACTAAAGCTAAGTAGGGCTTTAGTGATATGAATGACTTTTTTTTACAGTGAACTGTATAATTTCTCACCGTAATAACATTGTATAACGATTGTTTCCTTCAGCACTCTTCACTTAGAACCATTCAGAAAGATCGCAGTGTGACTATAAAACATGATTCCCGGCATAATCAATATGATGGATTGGAGGTGGATATAGCTCGTTATCAGGTATCAGTTCAGTGTGCTTTTGTTGTTACGCTTTGTAAACTGTTACGTGAAACAGACATAAGGAAAATATTAAAGTGAATATTGTATAGATCACCCTTTAAGTAATGCAGGCTATCGTGAGTTATTCAGAATTGCAGGCATTAACCACTTATTATATATTATCAGCTCCTACCATAACCTGGTCATTTGTTTTTAAATGTTAAGCTCATTGGATTGGGTAGTTGGGTTTTTGCCAGTGAGTTGCGGGTTCAAGCACCGCTCCAGCTACAGAGGTTTGAGTAGGCAGGTAGTATCATTCGCCCTCATACAATGAGTGTGGCTCATTATCCACTGCACGAATGTGAAGAGGGTTGCTGAGTAGATTTCTACATTTTTGTCATTTTTGTTCTCAACAGAGGTTAATTACAACTATGCTAATAAAATCTCTCTCCTGTGTACTTCCGGTTGAAATATGTTATGACAGCATCAAAATGTTTGCCAAAGAGAAAAGGCATTTTAATCGAAACTGGTTTCGTTCTGAAAGGTAATGGTTAGAAAAATCGTCTCTTAAAACTACAGATTCCGTTTGGCTAAATAGTTTCTGTCTAGTGTTGTAGCGTTCTTTAAGGGACGGATAAAATCCTTTATAAACACTTTCTAAGAAGGGTACATCTGTCATAAGCTAAGCACATATACTTTAAAATTCTAGTCATATATAAGAAACGTAAAAGGTTGCATATTTACGTCTTTTTAGAAATTAAAACAGGTCAGTGTATCTAAGGTAAATCAGAAAAAGAAATGAATATTGTGATACAAATGAGTGTAAATTAACTGCTTGAGTAAACCAGACTGGTTTTAAACCTGACCTATAATGTGTCTATCGGATTTATACTCTCCAATAAACCTTGAAACATAGGCACACTAGTAGGCGCCTGACACTAGTTGTATCTGTCGACTTGAGGGTGGCATTCTACACCATTGGTCAAGAAGTTTATCGCGGTACATCTCACTGAAATGGTTACTGGGTTAGGGTGTCACCATGTTGAGTTCGGTATTCATACTCTCGTGGTCATATTAGAGCCTATGGCGAAGAATCAGGTGATTTAGAAACGTCGAATAGTGTCTCAATTTTTTTTTACTTTTTTTTATAGACGTACTTATGAAGATCGGCTTCTCTTCGTTTGACTTAACAGGGACTGACCGTGTCATACATGATAATTTAGTAGATCTAGGGTACTCAGATAACACAGTCTTGTTAGATGGAAATGCAATTTTCTGGACACCGAAGGGTAGTTTGAGAATGTTTTGAAAATGTTTCTTGCCACCTAAATGCAGCTGATCGCTCCTTCGGTGCCTTGTCTAGCAATAAGGAGTGAAGCGGTTGAGAGTGTTGATTAACTTTCGCTAACTTACGTGATCTATGGTGCCATCTAGGTATTCAACTGCCTTCGAAAAGTTGCTGTAGTTCCTTCCATTCTACTAAATGACTTAAACGTGACCATTAAAGGTGAAGGACATGAGAAGGATTCAGGTGTTCGACCACTGTTTTCGTAGTGTAGGCTATGCATCATGGAACTCCCACGTTAGAGGTTAGGCATAAAGTTGTAGATAACTGAGGTAGACCAGTTGATTCTGTTGTAAACTGTCATCGGGTGAAGTGACTGGAACCTAAATCATGCATATCTGCTGTATCTTATCGCCTAATGCTAGCTAAATTAGGTGTAGGCTTGTAAAAGGTTAAATCTGGCTAGACTAAAACTTGGTACCAGTCCATGAAGCTTGTGAGTTTGATTCGTGTAGGGCATTATAAACTTTTAGTTGAGGATTGTGTGGCACATGGAATCAGCAGTTGGATACTAATCGATATGGCTCAAAGTCGATGTGAGTGGCGCTAATGCACCCACATATTATCTTCATCGTAACCCTCATATCGCATTTATTTATTTACTTTCCCCCTCTTTTTATTCTCTTCTTATAACATTATGTCTTCCGATCACACTTTTTTCTGTTTATTATTGTGCTGATTTGGGTATAAAAAATTGAATCGCTACACAGTAATGCAAATCCCTCTATTGATATTGACTAACTATAGATAAATAAGTAAACTGTTGTATGAAATGGATGAAGGTTATAAAATAGTAATATTATCTACATTTGACTCAAAGTAAGGTGTGGATGCATCTGTGCTATTGCAATCGATTTTAAACTGTTATCAACTTAAGAATCTAGAAAATTGACTTAAATTTTTGTACATTTAAGTTCAGACTAACAATCTAAGGTCACACATACACATGTATATTATATCTTGGTCTAATCATACTGAAACTGCCAAAATTAGCCTCTTCAGTTTAAATAACTTTTAGTGGTAGATGATGGTAGTTTGGTATAGACCAAAACATGACTCAACTACTTCAATCAACTAAGATTTAGCAACTTATCTTCTCTATTTGATATTGTCAGTCTAAACTCCATATTGCTAATGTTGTAGTGTTTCCATTTCATCCAAGATATACTACAAAATGAGTAGTGTTTAAACACTTGTAATTGTGTCTCAAAATTATTTACTGAGATATTGCACTCCTGCTGAGTACAATACTGCCTTAGGAGAAGGCTTTATAAAGAATGTGAAAGAAATTGTTAGAAATTATGTGAATTTGTAAGTTTTAAGACATTCATTTCCTAAACCATAAAAGGTTACAATTGGGTTTTATTATTATTCAAGTTTTTAGTAGATACATTAGTGTTGAGGTAAATACTAGAGATTTGAATTATCAGTGTAGATACTTGACTTCCGACCAGTAAGTTCACGTGTTCGAGAGCAGCCTTACTTAGTCAGCTAAGTAGTAATATTAGTCGTCATAAAACAGGTGTAGTTTATTGCCTAGTTTAAGGTCGCTTATTGTATTTCGATGGGGCAAATATTTTAGTGCCAAATTTTAGAAGATAACTTTTATTCTTAAAAATCTATCTACTGTTTAAACGATATATTTCGGAAGAGTACTAACATTATACAAAATCCTTTGAATATATTTCACAAAATAACGGAAAGTACTTAATTCCTTTTTGTATCCTTAAAGTTTCCCAAAAGTTTCTTGTACATAGTTGTATTTCAGCTATAGGAGATGAAGTGACTGAATGTATATACCACTTTATGTTATTAGATATGTTAGTTACATCAGCTTTAATACTGAAAGTAATTCCATTATAGATGTCTGAAAATTCGATAAATCCTTTTTAATGTTATGCCTCATGTTGTTCAAGATATGCATTTAGATTCTTATTGAGGGTTGAGTGTTTCAAAACTACACTACTTTGATTACTACCACATAAACGTTGGATGACATGAGAAGAATGTAAGTGATTAGTGACACTGATATCGTGGGAACGTCATTCACCCATCTTGAAACATATGAATGGATAATATTACCGTTTGGTACAGATTGTTATGAAATAAAGACAAATCAGTAGGTGAAATTATAAACGACTTTTTCTCTAAATTTACATTTAGTGAAAGATAATAAACTCTTGCTCTTTTAATATCAGTAAAAATAAAAGCGACTATGGACTGTTTTTTATTATTTGTCCCTTGGGTTCTTAGTGGAACATAGGGCTTCAGTAGCACGTCTCCATTCCACTCTGTTCTCTGTAATCTTTTCAACCTGGTTCCACGACTGCCTAGATGCTCTCATTTCTTCTTCACATGATCTCCATGTCACTCTCGGACGTCCAACTCACCGTTTCCCATCTGAGTTCGACTCGAGTGCCTGGTGTGGCGCGTGATGTCCCCAGTCGGCCTTCTCAGTGTATGCCCAATCCAATCCATCTCCACTTCCTTCTGCATATTTGTTGAGCGACAGGTTCTTGGTTGGTTCGTTGACAGTCAGCCAGCCAGCCAAAGTGAGTTCCTTGTTGTTTATTCTCATTATTCTGGCCATCTGATCTGAGCTTCAGTAACGAGCTAGCGTAGGCACCAGTTGTTGATGAATGTCTGTGGTTTGTTGGAAATGCCTTTCGTAATGCGCCAAGTCTCTGGACCACACAGGAGCACTGACTTGAGTGGATTGGTGTTTAAAATCCGGATGTTGTTCCACATGCTGAGTGTAGTGCAGTAGATCTCCACACTAGTTTCGGGTTAATGAACGCCTGTCTTGCTGTCTTTCCAATCCTGGCTGGCTTTGACGTCCTCGTCTGTGCCGCCGCCGCCACCTGTAGTTGAAACGGTGCTGCCTAGATAGGTGAAGGAGGTTACTTCCTTTAAGATTCTCCCTTTGATGGTGATTGGAGCTTGTTGTTGTTGTTGGTGGTGTTGGTTGGGTGTCATCATCACCTCTGTCTTCTCTACATTCACTTAAAGTCCCGTCTTCGCTGCCTCTTCTGTCATAACTGGAAGTGTATTAAAACAAAATTTGTGATTTATTGAACTTTTAGGCAGTTTCACCGAGCAATTAAGTTTGTCTTTCTAAGCAGTTCATCAAATAAACTTCTTCAAGTTTCTTTTTGTCGAGGTAACCAGTTGGTTGGAGCAGTAATAAACTTAATGTGTAGTAGAACATTACTTCAAATTGTTGTATTTCATGATACAAAGAAACGAAAATCAGTTTTGGAAGTATAGGAGTACCTGTTGAATGAGAACATCAATAATGAAGCTTTTGTTTCATCCGTGCATAAATTCTCTGATTGTTCTTCTGAGGTATGTAGATTACTTGGGTAGGATACCTAAGAGGATCAGTGATTGAGGACTCTTGATGAAAAAATGGCTGAAAATCGGTCATAGATGTATTCACTCTTTAACGTCTTCTAAAGCTTGAATGCTTTGATTAACCTTCATCTTCAAGTTTCATCTTCTTCCATACACTTTTGTCTATTTGATATTATTCGTTTTCTATCCACTTGTTCTGTGTTGTACACTACTGTGACAGGTTGAATCGATACACTTGTGTGCAAGGTTCTACTTTGATTCTCTCTGTCTGTCTGTCTGTTTCACCTTAACTTTCAACTAAAGAGTTACTGGATAAAACCGAGTTAAATCTAATAAGGCTTTAGCAAACTTATTGCATAATAGGTGTGATTCACAGCTCAATACATGATCCTGTTTGTAGTAGGTGGAATTCATGATAGAAAGATATTGATCACTTAAAAAAGAGGACTCATTTACTAGTTTATATTATTTTAGGCACACTGATCATGAAGTTCACTTCTGCGTTGACAGTCTTGAAATTAATAGTGAACAGAATAGCACTCTTGTGAACTGTAACATAAGATTTCAGTGCTGAGAGAGAGAAATATTCTTCAAGTTGGTTTTATTTAGAGTTATGCTGTCAGGAACAGTTTAGTTAGGATCATCAATCCAAGTTGAGAACTGGTGACAATAGGGATTTTCTCATCTATATTGATGTGGATCTATTCATCTTGTCTTTTATGGATTTTGAAGGGTTGTTTTTTTTAATCCTGATCAGTTGTCGTGATGGGCTTCCTTCGAATTGATTATCTCTGTTGATTTCATTAGATGTTTAAGTTTTGATTGGTTGCTGTTGTCTGATTGTCACCGATGGACTACTTTTCATCCATTTTTCATAGACAGTTGGTAAATTGAAAAAAAATTGTCAGTGATTTGAAAACAATGCTTTTTATTTATAGTAATGATGGGTAGCGGTGGAATCCAAGATGCGCATTTCGTCCTATTTGGGAATCAGGAGCGATCGCTTCAAAGACGAGAGCATTATCCACTACACCACCGAGCCACGATAGCCACTTCTTGTGCGACGGGTATAGTTTTAATGTTATTGCTTGTATTACACAGTCGTTGATTGGACCGGATTGATCAGTCTCTGTTTGTGTATGGGCTCCTATGCGGATGCCTCGATATTGCGTGTTTCAATTATGTATAGTAATGATGAGTAGTGGGTAGCAGTGAAATCCAGGATGCGCATTTCGTCCTATTTGGGACTCGTCAGCTGGATGTACTTGCCTCCCAGTGAGTGTTGTTCCCACCGGGATTCGGACTCAGGAGCGATCGCTTCAAAGACGAGAACGTTATCCACTACACCATACAAGCAATAACATTAATGCTTTCTATTGTTTGTATTATAATTAAGTCACTGTGTAAAAATACTTCAGTGGTAGTTTATAGGTTGAATATTTCATCTAGTTCAAAACTTACACTGGCGTCTGTTTTTGTTTGTCTAAAGTGTAATATAAGACACTGTGGTTTACACTTTCATCGTCTAAAAAATAAAGTGGCTTTATCATATTCCTATTAGTGATCGGTAAGAGTAAATTAATAGTTTTTCTCTCCTAGTTGTATTCAGTATAGTCTTCAAAGGGATTATTTCAAAATACATTTTGGCGTTTAAGTAAGAGAAAAACTTGGGCATTATAGTAGATTATTATTTCACATTAGTTTGTTCATTTGATATGATCAGACTAGTACAGTATAATTTATTAGATGATGTTTCAAGCCGAATTTATTGTTCATAATCATATCATGGTGATTATAAGAAATAAATTAGCCTCGAAACGTCATTCAGTGAATTATACTGTGCTCTCAGTATATCAAATAAACAGTCTAATTTTATCGTTTAATCCACTTGACTGTGGAACAGTAAATGGCTTAAAACAAGGAACAAATATGTGAAGAAAGCAGGATTTAATGAAATCATAAATTTCAGTAGTACTCGTCAGCTGGATACTCTACATACTTGATTATATATACCGTTAAGCAATGGAAAAGAGTATACACATATACATACATACATGCATATATAACGTAGACAGGCATAGATTTAAGTATAACACAACATAGAAATGAACAGTTTTTTCAGGTTAAGTGGTAATGTAAAGGGTACAAACGAATGTTCAAAATTGAATGGATTTGGGATAGGTTACATGATTAACTCTGCGTTTGGATAATAGTGGATTTCAGGTAGGCAAATAATGATGATAATAATAGTACTGTTTACACAGGGGTGAGAAATGAATCGGTTAAACGTAGATCACATCATTCAAAACAAGATACTTAATAGTACCTAAGCGGACATAGTAAGAAAACCAGGTGTATATTGAAATGAATAATAATGATAACAATGTTAATAGGAAGGAAAACAAAATATAAGATGAGTGATATTTAGGAGCGAAGAGGAAGTAAGAAAGATTGAATATGATTAGACGATGTTGTAATTCTTACCATGACAGATTCAAGGTGACTGCCATTTCCTTCAGAATGTAGAAGTTTGGTTTGACAACTAGAATCTCACAGGCTTCTCCATATCCTAGCATTTCCTTAGTTTGCTGTCCACTGATAACCGTAAAAGACTTCCCGGTAACAATTGCATGCCAATAATCCACTAAGTGTTTTGTTATCAAGCTCCTCGGGGTCTTTTCCTCATCATGCTTCAGTCATTTGGATTGGTGCTCAATTATTCGGGTAGACAGTCGCCTCTCAGTACGAACAATGTACTTGCTTCGGCAGGAACATTCGACATTTTGAAAATCGAAGCCCCTGTCTATCCCTGGTTGTTTCAGTGCCCTTTTAGTTGTGCTGAAGAGAACGAGTTTAGCAGCGTAATAAGTCCTTGTGTTAGACTTCTCCAGTCTTCATCCAACTACTTCTGACACGTCGTCGTCGCCTTTGAATGGCAAGGTGATATAGACTTATCTTTTATATACTGTTGGGGAAGTTGTTCTGCTTCCTACCCATTTTGCGTGCCTGTTGATAAAGCTTTCTGGACACGCATTCTTCACTAGCACGTTTTCTAAAGTCAGCATTTCGTAGTCTAGTGTTCTATCGGAACAAATTCTTCTGGCTCTCTTGAACAGCGTTCTAACTACTTTCATTTTGTATTAGATTAACACAAAGCTCTTAAAATGTAGGCACTGTCTTGTCCATGAAAATTTTCTATAAATGGACCTTTCGATAGATCCATTGATTCTTTTCACTAAGAAAGTAATCATATTATTTTTCCACGGTTTCAGTCGTTAAGGTCAGATTTGCATGAATTGAATAGAAACTCTTTAGTTGTGCTTCTGCTTCCATTTCGCTTTTACTTATGATGAATACGTCGGCCATGTAACTCTGGCATAGTCCTCCTACTGATCTATGAAACGCTTCAAGCTGCTAGTTTGCAGACTTGATAGAAATAAATCAGAGAAAAAGAAGGTGGGGGGGGGGGTTATTGCAACTCCATCACTTTGGTGGAATAACTGTCTGTTGAACTGAAACTGCACTATTATCAAAACTCAGTTAACCATGTAACCTATCAGCAACCCATTCTATTTTGGACATCCATTTCCACCCTTTGTATTACCACAACCTGAAAAAACTGTTCATTTCTATGTTGTGTTATACCTAAATCGATGTTCCAGTTTACGTTATTTAGTATGCATGTAAGTATGTATTGATCGGTCACAGGATTGCAACCGATTTCGTGTTGTCTATTTCTGAGTGCAGACCGAATGCACGACGATCTTAAGCCTCCTAGCTTGGTGGCCACATTACAAATCTGATCGACAAGATTCAGTTTGTATTCAGGACTAGACAACATGAAGTTGGCTGCTCTTCCGTAACCAATCTATACATGTAACTCAGTCTTACAGGAGGTTGGTCACGAATGGCCTGAATAGCTCAATGGTAAGGCCACCGACTACAACACTGGGTGACGCGCGTTCGAATCTCAGGGGTTGGGGGTGGGGCATAAGTTCCGTCTAGGTTGCAGATATGCCTTGCTGTCAATTGCTTCCAACTAACATGTATGTATGCTGTTTTCCATTGTTTAAGGGTATATATAATCAAGGATGTAGAGTATCCAGCTGAAACTTTTGAATACATTGAATCCTGTTTAATCACATAATCATTGCTTGTTTTAAATTTGTATCGGAAAAAAAAGTTTTCAATTACTAAACAATTTGTTTGTTTTTATTAATTTATAGTTTAATTTTAGTTATGTTGCTATATCACAAGATATGACATCGTAAATCATTGCAATTCACTAAACACGTATATTTTTGTGCACTCGACTATGAATCGCATCTATTGTATAAGGTTTAATTCCACTACGTGACTGTTCAATCCTTGTTAGTTGGAATGAGATTTGAACCCATGACCCATTGGTTAAAAGTTGAATGCCTAAGCCAATGAATTATAATCCTTTAGAGTATTTACATAGCGGAAGCAGAGAATTCAGGCACTAAAATTCAAATATTTGAACTACTCAGCTGAAAGTCAACATTAACAATGCACTTTAAAAGGTATAAGAACTAGAAAGGGTAGCAAGATGAACGTGATTACTCGTTCTTCTTATCATCTTTCGAATGAAATCGAAATGCACTCAGCCATCTTGTGCACATCTGTGCTGTAGACGATGGGCTACACCTAGTGTGTGTATGTGAGTGGGCTAGTGCTACTACATGGCTGTCGAAACCTCGGTAAATAGCGCGCGGTTTATCACATTTACCCTCTTCGATATCTGGTTTGTTTATTTGATATGGGTAAGACACAGTGATGTGGTATTATTTTCTGGATGACGTTTCGAGGAGAATTTCTTACTCATAATCATACCAAAGTAGTTACATGACTTTAAAATCTCACTTCATTCTTTTATTTTAATGGTAGTAACTTCTTCCAGTAGATAGATACTGTATCCCTACGTGCTATGCCAAATAAACAGTCTAATTCAAGATTACACGCTACTACGATGCCAAACTTCTGCTGTTACTATTACCCGACTATATATCGCTTGTGAGACATGGCGGTTAAAAGTAGAAGTGAAGCGGTTACAGGGTTTTGATCACAGATGTCTTCGTAGCATTGTTTGCCTTTGATGGAATCACTGTGTGAGCAATGTGGATGTCAGGCGAAGGGTACTTGGCAAGACAAGCAGGTCGGTTGATGAGGTCGTAAACCTTAGTCGGCTGAAATGGCTTGGACATGTACTACACATGCCGAGCCACTGCCTACCTCGATGTGCCATGCTACGGTAAGTTGGATTGGGTTGTAAGAGGGTTTGGGGTGATTAGATCAAGATGTGACAGCAATCTATGAGATCCCTGACTATTGGACTTAGTCATGTAAGGAGATATATACTATCTGACTAGCATTTTGCACTAACCGTTACCTTTAAATTGTTCGTTCTGTCACACTAGTTTCTCTACTCTGATGTCATTCCTTTTCTATGGATCTGTTCATTGTGTACTTATGTGAAGTGTGGCAAGTTGAACCGATGGAGTTGTATGCAAGGTTCTACGTTGATTTTGTGTGTATGTACGCATGTGTTTGAGACTATTATGACAGATGATGGCCCGCCATTTTCACCGCTCGGACTTTGGACCTTGCATTTTTGGCCTTGACTATATGCTGAGGCATGTTATTTTCGTCTTTATACTACTAATATTATTTATCAATATATGAGAGAGTTTTTCAGTAGTCAGTCGACCAGCCTTTTGCATCATCATTTATGCTTAATCGAAAGGCGACGGGTCGTAACTAGATTGGAATTGATCAGTCACTTGTATCACCTCAACACTTTTCACTTGATCGTTGTATGTAAGTTTATTCAGTTGATGAAACATTTAAAGTTATCACATCTGCACCAACTTATGTTACCCTTTATTTTTGCCTATAGATGCTAACCTGTATCATTCCCCACTGTAATCGAATGAATCATCTGTGAACTTTTACATTCATGGAATTACTTCGATGAGAAATTGAGACGTATTCATAATTGATTAGTTTTGTTACGTTCTCTAACTTCCATGCTTTGGCTTACTTGTGAAGTTTTTATTGCCTTTCTAGACAGCAATATCATCAGCACTAACTTCAGTATGAAGTAGTGAGCTGTCAATATCTCTCCGTGATTAATTTGATAGCTTGCCGTGATGAAGTCGTTTGTGATTGGTTGTTTCTTTTAACTGTTACATCATTGAGTGCATAGATTTTCTTGTTGCCTGTTCCTTTGGATGACCTCTTACCTTTCTATCGTTTATCATTTTTCTTATTGGTTGATAGATTGGGTCTATGTTGATATATCTACTGATTACTGACTGACTGACTGACTAACCTGAATACCAAGCTTCTAGGAATTCTCTGATGATATTCTTCATATTTCCTCTCTCCGTCGAAGATTTCTACATTTTCAAGTTGAAATTCATGTTCATAGTTACCTATAAATGAGAAAATGTCGTGACATTTACTAACTACTTGATGTTTATGTAAACGGAGGTGAAGAGGGCAACTACTTTTTCTAATGTATTGCTGATCATAGTTGTTGATTTTTTAAACAATATATGATTTAATTTTTTCTTTGACTGTTGCCAAAGATCAAGTAGAGATACAATTATCAAAAGAAACAACTTATCACAAACCATTTTATTACAACAAGCTTACTGAATTATTCACAGAAAAATACTGATAGTTAACTTCATATAGAAGTTGGTGCTGATGGTATTGTCTAAAAAGACAATGAATACTTCACAATTAAACCAAGTCATTCAACTCAAAGACTGCAACACAACAAAGATCGTCTACCTGAAGTACACAAATATTTTCTACCATTTCTTTGAAAGTATATTATGCTTCCAGAAACAGGTTTTTATTTATTGCCATTAACTTTATTACAAGCAAGCATCAATAATTACGAATACCTTTACGTGTTAATTTCAGCTTCTGTCTAATCGTATTTGCGTATGAATCGAACTACTTAATGCTTACATCAGCTTACTTAGCAATTATTATTCACATACTTGTGGTATTTCAAACAACATCGAATGACATCTTTCTTAAACAATGTTCATTAGGAAATGTCCGTCACATCCAGTTTTAGTAAACTTGATTACCACTTTTCTTGCTGAGATCATACTACTTCCATAGCGATCTATGTTGTCATTTAGGATTCCTTACTTGACTTGAAATATGCAAGTACAATAAAGTTTTTTATGGGAGTAGGGTGTGGGGGGGGGGTGAAGTTACGTCATCTGAATACTTAGGGTTATAATTCAAGAATTTTTTAGATATATATCTCATCTAAAAATAAGCATTGAAATTTTTCAACATATTGATCACTATTTAACCGAGAAGTCACATCAGTTTTCGTGAGTCCATGACTGGTAACATCATAGCCTAAATCTCAAGGGTTTGATCCGTGAGATACCTAAATACTCAGTAGTTCGCTTTTCCCTACTGATATCGAAGGTAGAGTGTATGAATTCTTAGATATTTTACTACCGATGCTTTTTTTGTGTAGTGTAACTACCAAGCGAGAAATGTAGAAGTTAAGCGTAAAGTCTTAGGTCAGTTGATAAGGTTATAAACCCTCATCGATTGAGATGACAAGGGTGTTAACTCACCGTCTACTTCTGCATCCTGAAGTATGGTTAGGTTGAAGAATTGGTAAATATAATAACCAGAGCATGATGTCTGACTATTGATTGTTAGAAAGTTTTTCTGGCTTAGGGTCTACAAGAATCATAGTGACTAAAAATTGTTTTTGGCGGCCAGATACACCAAGGCTTTGTTTTCAGCTTTAACCTTGGAAAGCTTATTACCGTTTGTTTTCTTTGTTTTCATCTGTTATATCAGGAGTTTGATAAAATATGACACATTTCCACCCGGTGTACATCTAAACGATGTCCTTTGTTGTTGTCACATTCGTTGATATGGCTGTTTATTGATGAGAAAATGACCCAGTAGTGTACAAAGATTGTATTTTTGCTTAAATATGAGAGTTTGGTACACAGTACTAATATTTCAACTATCTCTTTTACTTGTCTTATAATTTGAGAACTTCTGATGTCTGTAAGTGGAATTCTCATATACCGCTTCTTATCGTTTTTGTTTTCCCCGCCTTTCCTCCTTGATGACAGAGTATTTCATTGTCATGAATCTGAAAATGGAGTCTGGACACCTTGATTGGCAATTTGAAAATGTTTGAAGTGTGTTTCTCGCCACCTAAATGCTAATTGTTGCTCCAGGACTGGTCTTCAACGATGCTCTGGCTAACGGGTAGAGTGAAATGGTTGGGCGCGTTGAACACTTCTCTTATCTGGGAAGTCGGATCAGCCGTGATGCATTGGTCAGTGGTCGACGAAATATCTACACGAATAGAAAAAGCTCGGTTGACTTTTACCGACTTACGTCATTTATGGCGCCACCGCGATATCTGATCTTCGATTAGGTGTCGAGTGTGTTGTGCTGCAGTTCATTCTGTTCTACATATGGCTGTGAAACATGGCTGTTGAAGGTGGAAGCCACGAGAAGGCCTCAGGTGTTTGACCACTGTTGCCTTCTTAGTATAGACCGTATTCCGTGGTGCCACCGCGTGAGTAACGCAAAAGTCAGGCGTAGAGTTTTAGGGAGAAGAGGTAAATCAGTTGACACAGTTATGAACCTTCATCAACTGAAATGGCTGGGACACATGTCATGTATACCTTGTCACACAATGTTTGCCGAAGTATGTTTAGGCTGGAGGAAGCCTCGGGGTGACCAGACTAAAACATGGCACCAATGTATAAAGTCTCCGACTATTGGTTTGAGCCGTGTATGGCGACCCAGGCTAGCTGGTTGGGGTCTGTGGGACAAGAGACACCAGTGGTTGGAGGCTCTAGGAGATTACATGGCTCAGAACTGATGTCAATGGCGCAAGTGTATAAGCACACTGTCTTCATCTTAATTGTTATACTTAGTCTCATCAACTTCTCATTCTTCCTTTCTATCTCTTTCTACTTCCTTTGGCCGATTTTTCTCTCCTTCTTCATCTTCCATTTTACTGGCTTGTTACTTGGTGCTATGATATGAAGTTTAGCGATTTGGACCATTGTGCAGTAATACCTGTTCTTATGTTGATGATTACGAAATTTGTGGTGTATCAGTTTGTTCAAGTTAGGTGACCAGAGTTAGTTTTTGTGGACAAATGGATTTGTTCGAACCAAAAAATTTTCAACCTCCCTCCCCGCTAATGGGCTAGAATTCTAACGTCTAATGTTTTTACTTTACTCTACTCCTGCTGCGAGAATTTTCATATCGCCATCTATATCGGAGGAAACAAACGACTGCGTTTCCAACTTATCAAAATAACCACTGACAAAAATGCAAGAACTTCAGAAAAGATTGAAGTACAACATAATGGATGTCTTGAAACTAGGATTTTTTTGCCAGACTAGAATCGTCACTTGAAACATCAGGATGAAATGAGGAAACTCAACAAGGAATATAGCAAATAATCACTTCACTGACCAGATAGAAGAGATTACACTCAGTCGACCACTCGGATACGGAAAACATACAAAAGACTTAAAAATACGGATGATATCGTCATACTCCAAGGGTCCACCGCTGTAATTATGGACAAGAAAGACTAAATCAAGAAAGTAGAGGGTTTACTCAAGGATAAGATGTGTATCAACCGCTTGTGATTCAGCTCGCCAGAACTGAGAAAGCTCGTCAAGGCAAGAGAAGTTATAAAGCAAGTCAAATGAATCTGTTCTTATTCAGTGTAATGGCAGACTAAAACTATACAAACCAAGCATTCCTCTACGAGCAATGGTCTCATTTCCAGGGACCCCAATCTACAGTCTATCCAGAGAGCTTTCGAGGAAACTGAAATATCTTATGGAGTCATGAGGATATTACGGTGGACCACTTACAGAATTCTTAGAATAGATCAAAGGCATTAACATAGAAGACATCGAATTAATGGTATCCTTCGGTGTCGCTGCATTATACTCACCAATTGAACTGTATATAGCTAAGGATATTATGTCTCTCCTCCTCACGGGCATCACAAAGCTGTCGGAAGGCATTAAAGTCTGATAGAACTCATTAATCTTTGCATGACAACATGCCTTCAGTTTGTCGATAAAATATACAAACAGATAAAGAGAACTCCAATGGAATCAATAATATCTCAACTAATTACAGAAATAGTTATGCAAAGATTAGAAGCCATCATTTAACCTGTGATCAAACCGAAAATTTGGATCTGTTATGTAGATGGTACTTTTGTCATCATTAGAAAAAATATGAATTGAAAAGCTTACAGTTTGATCAACAACATTTTCAATGGGATCTAATTCACAATGAAAGAGTGAGGCAATGGATTACTGTTACTGTATGTTATATCCAGTAGAACCAATATCAAGAAATTGTAAACTCAAGTATACACAAAGTCAACATATATCGATCAAATCCTCAATTACAATAGCAACAACTCAAAAAATAGTGATGTACAGACGTTATTCAGAAGAGTAAAACGACGCTGTTGTACAACAACTTCACAAAGAAATGAAGAAGAATGACCACTTACGAAGCTTCATCAAAAAAAAAACGCCTATCTTGTTTATCACCAACTACAGAGTTATCTACTAAAATCAGCAAGCAAGATCATCCTTCTATCCAAAAGGAAAACATGTCAGAGATCACGACAAGATTACTGTGACCACTTGGATACGTTTTAGCTCAAAAACTAACAAACTCTTCAAACTGTATTATGTAAACCAAAGGATGCAGTAGTCAAGGAAGACAAACCCAATATTATTTACAAAACCAAATGAATAAAATGCGATTAACACTACACTGAATAATGTATGGTCATCCTCTTCGTTGGCTATTAAACTTCATGCCATTTCGTCACTCATACCAATACACGTAGTCAACCATGGACATAAATTCAATTCTGAAAGTTAACAGATCTTGGACAGAGGGAACATAGAATATCAGAGAATTCTAAGAGGTTCGGCATTCAGGTCAGTCAGCAGTCAGTAGATGTATAGACAAAGACCTCAATCTGTTAACCAATAAGTAAAGCAAGGTCAGACGTTAGACAGAGAAACAGCTACAAAACAATCAGAGGGAGCTGCCAATCACAAACTAAATCACTCACAGAGAAATACTAGTAGCTGACTTGATATTGAAGTTAGTGCTGATGATGTCATCTAGAAACGTAACGAAAGCTTCACGATTCAACCAGACCACTCGAATGAGAAAGATATCCATTGGTGGTTCGTTTAGCTCATCAGCTGCCAAAGGATTTAAACGTCAGTCATGCAGTTGATTACAGTAGCACCGTGTGATTTACACATTTGCTTCGTACATCACTAGGTTGTCTGTAACCTTTTTCTGTGTTAACCTCTACCTTCATGAAGTAATAAGATATGTCAGAACTTAGTTGAATATGAAGTTGTTCGTGCTGTTTTGCTGTTACTGTTTGTCTTTCTATCTAATGCATGATGTAGTATGCATGTTATGTAGCTCAGTTATCTATTCTCTAATTCGGTTTGCCCTACACTTTATGGTATCCAGAACCGAGAGTAAATCTCATGTGATGTTTTCACTTTGATGTGAGTTTGAGTAGTAATGTGTAAATACCACTTTAAGCGATTGTTCATGTATATGTAATGTAAGACTAGTCGTATTTCATTAGTTTTCTAATCACTACTTCAGAGAATGATGTCGCTAACTTTAAACAAAGGCCTAGATCATGTCTGTATTCGAGCTGTCAACCCTCAGAATATGGAGATGGTGATATACTAACTCGGTTTCAATTTAATCACTGTAGTTTTTATCCGACTGTTCGGTATCATATCTGAGGTGGTCAAATAGTTTATTGACAGTTTGAATGCCACTGGTTCACATCCTTACTCTATTCAGGCTTTTATTTGAGTCGTAGCGGGAACAAGTCTAATCAGTGCTATACAAGTACATTCAACTGATGAGTCCACAATAGGACAAAACATGTGTCATGAATTCCCCTGCTAACTACTACCTATTATTTAAGGATTAATATACTTCTTGAATTGATTCGTTCTTTTACTCACTAGTGTATTAATTCGAATGAATTTAGTTTTCTTTTACAGCGTAGGTGTATCAGAAGGGGATGGTTTCTCGTTTTATTACTTCTATCATTATGTTAACTTCAACTAATAATCAATAATTATTCAATTTATAGGGGTTTTTTTTCTCTCCTTTGACCCTATCTCATTAAGTTGTTTATATGTTGTATATTTTCTTGTATTCATTCATATTTTTGGTTTATTTTCTTACAGTCAACATCATTCTCCTCTTCTGGTGATTCAGATATTACACAAAGTAATACAAACTCTGTCATTAAAATTGATGAAGATGATGATCTACCATTATCTACATTTTTACCACTAAAATCAATTCCTTTAACGAACAATAGTAATAATAATAATAATAATAGTAATAATAATGATCATAGTATGAATCATAAAGATGAAATTGTTCATCCATTATGTCAGTGTACAAAACCTGCTGTTTTAGATGATCCAAGATGGGATGGACAATTTTGTTCACCTGAATGTTTAATACGTGTTTGTCATGAAGCATTTAATGTTTGGCTAGAAAATCATCATTGTGTAAAAGAGGATACTGTGATTGAACATTGAGAAGCCTGATCAAAACAAGAACAAAGTCAACTCTACATCTCTAGTATTATTAGTTCAGTTGAATCTCAGTTTGTATATAGTATAAATAATGTTTTGTAATTGTTTTAATCAGTGCTGTGTTATAGTATATTTGAAAAAAAAACAAATAAATGCTGATCAGTTTGTCAAGTTTAAATATATATATGTACAAATGTCTGTTTATATTGATTGTTTGAAGATGAAAAAAAGAAAGAAATTTTTTGTTAATTTCTTTTCTTTATAAAAATCTCTTGAATTTCGTTATTCTTTTCACTCTATAGCATAACATACTTTTATATATTTCAAGAAAAAACAAAACTGAGGTACAAGGAAGCATATTTATTATGACATCTTGTACAATATTGATAAAGTATTGTACACATCCTATTGAAATAGTCATTTGTACAGTATACCTCATTTCCTCTTCTGCTTCTATCTTGATTTACTCTTAATGCATCCATATTGTTTCTTGCATTCTTCTGGGCAGAATATTTACCATTTTCTGGTAATTGCCTATGATTTCTGCCGCCTCCTCTACATATGCTACTTATATCCACTCTTGTCAGTAGCACCTACTGCACTATGATTGTGTGAAATTGAAAAAGAATTATATAATTCAAACATGCAAAGTAGATCCATATGCTGAACTATGAACCGAATGTATTGTCTGAAGGCTTGTAATACTACTAATCAGTTGGTGAAGTCAAAGTAAGGTAAAGGGATATTTGAACCGCTTATCCATTGCTTGAAAATCGGATACTTAATCCAATGATCCACCATCTGTTCTATGAAGAATTTCAGATAATTAGCACAAGTTAATACAATGAAGAGAAAAGTTTCTTTCTAGAAAGTCATTTTCATCAACAAAGTTCTAGAAGGAGGTGGTTATGTAGGCCTCACAATGCACAATCTTTCCAAATCCATCTAGGAGGACTATCCTGCTTGGATGTTCACAGGAGGAATGCAGGTCAAGAAACAACTCCGTCCTAAGCAATTTAATCTATCCTAGTAACATCACTTGCCTACAGTCTTCTTTCAAATCCTGTACAAACTCAAAGCAAATAACTCACCACTTGTGTGTATAATAGAGGAGCTGGCAACGTAACAATCAAAGCCTGGGCTCTGTGTGCACAGAAGAGTTATACACACATTCTTATTTCACCATGGTCTTTGATTTTCCTCATTGTTTCAATATTCATCTCACCCTTATTGACTGATTATTGTTATTATTTTCACTTAATGGGTTACTTTTCTACATCAATAATCGGTTAGTTCCGATTTCTCATTTTAGTTCTCGCAATATTTTTATCATCCTAATAATTACCGTCATCAGTGTTATTACTTTCTAGCATATTAGTTATCACCATAATCGACTGAATACTTTTCCCTGTATAATCTCTTCCTAAGTGTAGAAATGATCCACAATTTCTTCTTCAAGAAAATTCAGTTTTGATAGACTTGGTGTTGGCGTATGGTATTCCGGTTCATGCAAGTCAGCTACTCTGATTCATGTGGTCTGAAGTAATTCTGCTGTACTAGCTGAATTTATCCGGGTACACAGCTGATGAGCTCAGCTCCAAAAGAGTGAAACGCCAGTTTGGTGTTTAGATCAACCTGAGTGTTGACTAACCACTCAAATAGTTCACTAGCAGTATCTCTCAATAGTTCATGAAACTTTTGTATCGGAAATCAAACCTTGTGATCTCGACTGGGTGGTTTCCAGCAGGCAGTTTAAAAAACGAATCACCTGTGAGAAATGTCAACATGGAGCATGCATTTTGTCAAACATTTGAAAATTAATCATTCTATTTTATGAATACGATTGTATAGCTTAAGAAAATCCTGTTCACTGAGTTACTCTAACTTCATTTCATAGTCTCAGTGGGTTTCTTTTCCAGCTATTTTAGATAACTGCTATTGTAATAGCATTTAACATCCAAGTACGTTTCATATGAATGTTACTGATAGCTTCAAAGTGTGAACAATTGTAATACCGCTACGTGATTCTGACATTTATATGTCGCATCATTTCAATATAGTTTCACTTTATCTATGTATTTGGCATACTCATGAGTTGAACTCAAGAAAACCCTTTTACTAGAAATCTTAGACTCACAGTTGAATGTCCACCTGATCGATAGATGCTATCCTTGACGTGGTGGTCGACCTTGCAAACCACAGTGACCTAATGAGCTGTACTGGTGGAACGCTTGTTCCCTCTGGGTCCTAACATACCAGGAAGGTCTGTTGGATAGTAATTAAACAAAGCAGATACCCTTACCCTTAAAATATTCTTAAACAATAAAGTGAAGGCTCAGACAAGTCATCAATGGTTAGTGATGATCCACAACCACTGGACGTATATCCGACCTCACCTTTCATAATGCATGCCAAATTTTTCGGCATCAAAAAAGCCGTACGTGATCGGCTTCTAGCAGATATTCTCTGGGCTCTGCGACCACGCAGTAATCCTTCTTTTTCAGGTACCTGAAGAAGGTCTAGCCTTTCACGATGTAGGCAGCGGGGAAATGTTAACGTTTTTCACAATTCTGTTAGCTCTCAAGTTTTTTCACGTGTTCACAACACAAATATAAAACAAGGCCATTTAGGTTACAAAATGAGAGGCATTGTGTACAGTCAGTTCACAATTATTTCACAATAATTAAAGGGTCGATAGAAAGCTTGTGAAGATGGTTTAAATTAATAATGTAGAATGATATTTGAGTAATTTGTCTTTACAAATAAATGCCTAAGATATCTATTCTCAATCAAATTCCCAACCTTCTTTCTTCGGCCCGCATCAACAGTCTATCCAACCAATTGTTGATTGTTTAGAGGAGAGACTATGCTGTCCAAACGTGTAGACCAATAAGACTTTGTTATCTTGAGATCCATACACGCTACAAGTCACGTGGTTGATTTCCACAAGCTTTTATGCTTCATCAAAGACAAAACTGATAATCTTCGGTCTCTTAACTGCTTGTTATTCATGCATCTATCTCCTACTTAACAGATTCTTCCCAACTGAATAATTTCCTATCCAGTATATTTCCTGTTCTCTTTCATTCTTTCTCAAGTCGCTGAAAAATGACTTTGAAGATTGTCAGCAGAACAACTTGTGTACGTGTAAACCTTCTAGTTAAAACGGTTGTAGAGAAACATAACTCATGTAGTCATGTGACAGGAGTTATTTTATCAGATGACGAGCATCTTCACTCGAAGCTGTCTGCGTGTTGGTCATCTGAAAAGACGAGGACTACTTATGTAAGACTTTATGCACGTTCTACTATATATATATATATATATATATATATATATATATATATATATGCAGATTTCTTCCCATCTTCCTTTCAAAGAGTTCCAGTGTTCTTCCATGCCCTATTCTTCAGGGATGTTGCTCAATGTCTCCCATTTTGTTCTGATGGCTGACGTTAATATTTCCTTTGTAGTTCTGTCCTTCAGTTTCTGGGTGTTGAACTTCAACTGTGGTCTATCACCAACTTCTTTGAAGGCTTTCAACTTGAATATGAAGGCAGGTTCATTGCACTAGATAGTGGTGTGAACCTACATCTGCTCTTCTTGACCTTGTGTCAAGTAGACTGCGTCTCCATTTTCTTGAGATTGAGATAAAGTTGATCTAATTTTTAGTATGTCCTGGTGTCTGATGAAATCCATGTCGCTTTGTGAATATCCTTGTGCTTGAACACTGCCTCCAATCACCAAATCGTTGACTGCACAGAATTCTGCAAATAGTTATCCATTCTCATTCATTTCACAGAGCGCTTCTCGACCCATCGTGAGTTGTCTGCCCCGAGTTTGGAATTCATGTCACCCATTAGAATTTTGATGTCGCCAACTGGAGTCTTGTCTAGTACTCGTTGCAGCTGTCTATAGAATTCCTCCTTTTGTCTTGATCTGCACTATTTGTAGGTGGATAGCGTAGCATTGTGGGATTGTGACCTTCCTTCCTTTTGAGTTGAATCTTGCAGTTATGATGCTGGAGGAGATTGGTTCCCACTGCATGAGGGTCTTCGATGGTGTTGGGGACATCATGATATCCACTTCTTCCATGTGCTTGTGGTTGTCGTCTGGATGACCCAAGTAGATTATTGATTGTCCAGTTGACAGTTTGGAGAGTCCACTCCCATTCCATCGGCTTTCGCAAACTCCTAACACTTCAATGCGATGCCTTCTCATCTCATTTGCAATCTGGGCAGCCTTGGTACGTTCAAACATGGTGTGGACATTCCATGTCCCCACATTTACTTTCACTTTCATCGAGAGATGAGAAGACACATCGGCCAATTGGCTTCTCGTGGGCTTCACCAACCGGCGTCATTTCGTCTCTCCGATTCCAGCCAGGAATAATATTGTTATTATTTTTTATATTTTGTTTGTGCTTTGAAGTTTGTTCAGTGGTTGGATTGGTTTTACGGGTTAGGGTTGCTAGCCCTACGGCCAATCTTCCTTCTTTACCCGGGCTTAGGACCGGCTAGTAACTAGTGAACTAGTTAACCAGGTGAGGTTACACATTCACTTATCAAGTCAATTTATGTTGAACCAAAGGGTGGGAGGATAAAAATATTCATGTATCTGTTCATCAGAGACGATAGATGAACATATCAAGGTAGAGAAGACGGAGGTGATGAAGATACCCAACCAACAACAGCATCAACAACAAGTATGAATCACCATTAACGGGAGAAATCTAAAGGAAGTAGTCTCTTTCACCTACCTAGGCAGTGTCGTTTCAACTACAGGCAGCACAAGCACAGACGAAGATATCAATATCAGAGTAGATTATTAACTCCTCTCCAGTTGACAGTTTGAAGGGTCGACTTCCATCCCACCTGCTTTCGCAGATTCCAAACACTTCCATACTTCCTGATCTCTTGCAATCTGGGCAGCCTTAGTAGGTTCATATGTGGTGTGGACATTTCATGTCCCCATCCATACTTTTGCTTTCATCGAGAGAAGAGACATCAACTGACTGGTTTACCAAAGCTTTCAGCAACCGGTGTCATTTCGTCTCTCCGATTCCAGGGAGGAATAAGTTTATTTTCATTTTTGCATTTTCTTTGTGCTTTGAAGTTTCTTTAGCGGTTGGATTGGTTTTATGGAGTAGGGTTGCTAGCCGTATGCCAACCTTCCCTCTTTACCTGGGCTATGACGGACCAGTAGTAACTAGTGAACTAGTATATATATATATACCGTATTTAGCTCATCTTCTATGCTATGAAGAAAGCATTACAAATAAGCTAACTAATCAACTTTTTCTGAAATCAAACTAATTGATAAGTATACAGCGGGTTACTATTAATATATATTGAATCTGATTAGCAATGTGATCATCTACCTAGATTAACTATGCATTTTCAAAAATGTTATAGATATAGTAAATATTCTCTTTTTAAAAAAGTAATTTCTACTTATTCCATTTTGCTATGCGTTTATGTACACTATCTCTGTCTATTTGATACCAAATGACATACTGAGAATTCTGTAGAGTATTCTCGAAATGACTTTCAGAATATAGCCATTAATATTAGTATACCAAATATTCGTATCACAATTGGTCATAATTTTAAAATCTACTATATGTCAGTTCGTTTATGAAGTTCACCTTTAACAAACTTTTAATTGAACCAAATTATTATTTGTCCCTTGGGTTCCTAATGGGACATAGGGCTTCAGTAGCACGTCTCCATTCCACTCTGTTCTCTGTAGTCTTTTCAACCTGGTTCCACGACTGCCTAGATGCTCTCATTTCTTCTTCACATGATCTCCATGTCACTCTCGGACGCCCAACTCACCGTTTCCCATCTGAGTTCGACTCGAGTGCCTGGTGTGGCGCGTGATGTCCCCAGTCGGCCTTCTCAGTGTATGCCCAATCCAATCCATCTCCACTTCCTTCTGCATATTTGTTGAGCGACAGGTTCTTGGTTGGTTCGTTGACAGCCAGCCAGCCAGCCACAGTGAGTTCCTTGTTGCTTATTCTCATTATTCTGGCCATCTGATCTGAGCTTCAGTAACGAGCCAGCGTAGGCACCAGTTGTTGATGAATGTCTGTGGTTTGTTGGAAATGCCTTTCGTAATGCGCCAAGTCTCTGGACCATACAGGAGCAGTGACTTGAGTGGATTGGTGTTTAAAATCCGGATGTTGTTCCACATGCTGAGTGTAGTGCAGTAGATCTCCACACTAGTTTCGGGTTAATGAACGCCTGTCTTGCTGTCTTTCCAATCCTGGCTGGCTTTGACGTCCTCGTCTGTGCCGCCGCCGCCACCTGTAGTTGAAACGGTGCTGCCTAGATAGGTGAAGGAGGTTACTTCCTTTAAGATTCTCCCTTTGATGGTGATTGGAGCTTGTTGTTGTTGTTGGTGGTGTTGGTTGGGTGTCATCATCACCTCTGTCTTTTCTACATTCACTTGAAGTCCCGTCTTTGCTGCCCTGCTCTTCTGTCAACTTGTTAGTTTTTGCCTGTAGATCTTCAAATTTGTGCGACATCAGACATAAGTCATCGGCGAAATCCAAATCTTCTAGGTTCTTTTCCGCGGTCAAAAAGCGTATCCCTCTCTTCTCGCTCCTAATTGAACCAACTAATATTCTTGAATAGAAGAGGATTCAATTATATCAATTTAACAACGCTACTTATGGAATAAGCCAAATCAATGTGGAATCTGGTACTACTTCACGAAGATCCAACTTATTCTATTAACATATGTAATAAAGGACTTGAAATTATTCAGTTAAAGGTTTTATGGTTCGACAAAATAATAGGAACTTGAGGTATCAAAAATAATGTAATGTAGATTAGTATGAAAATAGGTTATATGTACGGCTGCACCTTTGTGATTGGTTCTAAGCAATATCACTTGAGAGCAAATACCCTTTTATCAAATCAAAATCAGCGATCAGAAAAGAGGAATTTCCATATTTGATGATGAAAACAATATTTACTGATAACAGTAAACAAATTTTCCTCATTACACAACAAACCTTTGATGGTAACATATTATGTATAATAATGATATGCAGTGGGATCCAGGATGCGCATTTCGTCCCATTTGGGACTCGTTAGCTGGATGTACCTGCCTTCCATTGAGTGATGTTGTTCCCATCGGGATTCGGACTCGTGAGTGATCGCTTCAAACTCCAGAGCGTTATCCACTACATCACCGAGCCATGATAGCCACTCCGGTGGTGTAGTAGATAACACTCTCTTCTTTGAAGCGATCGCTCCCGTGTCCCAGTGGGGATGACATTACTCACTGGGAGACAGGTACATCCAGCTGACGAGTCCCAAATCGGATGAAATGCGCATCCTGGATTGCACTGCTACCCACTCACTACCCATCATTACGATACATAATTAAAAACACAGGCAATATCGAGGCATCCGCACAGGAGCCAATATGCCAACTGAGACTGATCAATTCGGTCCAATCAACGAAATTGGAATTGTCACCATAATATATTGCAACAACAAGAAAATATGTGGATGTATGTATATTATTTATTTGTCCTTTGGGTCCCTAGTGGGACATAGGGCTTCAGTAGCACATCACCATTTCACTCCCTTATCCACAGTCTTCTCTCTCAACCTACCTACACGACTACCCACAAACTTTCATTTCTCCCTCACACCATCTACTCCATGTCACACTCGCCTCCGACACCCAACTCGTCGTTTACCATTCACGTCCCACTCAACGACCAGGCATGACACGTGATATCCCAAAACCGTCTTTCCAGTTTATTCCCAAATCCAATCCATCTCCACTTTCTTCCTCTGCATATTTGTTGGGTGATGGGTTAGTGGTTGGTTGGCTGGTTGCCAGCCAGCCACAGTGAGTTCCTTGTTGCTCATTCTTATTATTCTGGCCATCTGATCGATCTTCAATATTGAGTGAGCGTAGGTGGCAGCTGCTGATGTGATGATATGTCTGCAGTTTGTTGGATATGCTTTTCGTCTATATAATTCCTTCTTCTTCTCTCGATCTGCATTATTTATAGGTGGATAGAGTAGCATTGTATGATAGTAACTGTCCTTCCTTTTGAGTTGAATCCTGCTGTCATGATCGTAGAAGAGGAGATAGGTTCCCACTGCATGAGAGCCCTAGATGCTCTCAAAGGGGATAGCCATTCAAAAACATAGTGACAATATCGGAGTAGATTACTGATTTTCCAGATGACAGTTTGGAAAGTCGACTTCCATTCCATCTGCTTTCTCAGATTCCTATCACTTCTATGCTATATCTTCTCATCCCATTTACAACCAGGACAGCCTTACCAATCAGCTTCAAACATTGTGCAAACATTTCATTTCCCCATGCTTACATTTTCTTTCATCGAGAGAGAGAGAACAGACATCTGCCAATTGGCTTCCCGACGGCTTTCACCAACCGATGTCATGTCGTCTCTCCGATTCCTGCGGGGAATAAGTTTATTTTCATTTTTATATTTTGTTTGTGCTTTGAAGTTTCTTCAGCGGTTGGATTGGTTTTACGGATTAGGGTTGGTATCCCTATTCCCAACCTACCCTGTTTATCCGGGCTTAGGACAGGCTAGTAACTGAAGAACTAGTAAACTAGGCAAGGATATGTATGTATATACTTCTTTACATTATTTTGAATGCTGTTATTAAAAAAATCTAAGTAATGTGAACAATATTGATAACGGGGATAGTTCACGTTGATAATTGAAGTAATGAAAAGGCAGACTATTCATTGTTGTAAAGTAGATAAGTAAGTTTTATTCTAACACCTTTTTCCTCCTATAATATCCGTATTAGATAAGGTAGAGTCGAATTCTTGTATTTCGTTGCATGAGCTTACAGTCTTATGAAGTTTCTTCTTGTCCTACCTGAGGAGATACAAAGAGAGAGAGAGAGAGAGAGAGCTGTGAATCAAGTGGATGCTCAGTGTCAGTTAAAATTACCGTAGCTAGTTGCCTGCTAGAACTTAAATGTCTATCAACTACAGTAGAGAAGAATAGATAGAATCCAGGAATTAATAAGCTGTAAAAGTAGAGGCTGAGTTATACCACAGATTGTCAATTTCTTTATGTAATACATTAAACGAAAAGATTTTTTTTAACAAGTAAACAAGATATGAGGTGGCCAACAACCATCAGAAGTAAATCTCAATCCAAGATAGTTAACACTTGATTTACTTTCTGCAGAAATACCGTCAATGCTGCAATAGGTGTCATTAAACTTGAGCAGCTTACACAAGTCTTGTTTACACCTGTGGCTATAACTAGCAGGCTGACATTTAGAAGAGTTTGGCTAGAAACCATTTAAGAGGAGATAAGTGAGTTCTGTTCTTACACTTTTTCCTAACATAATATGTGTGCAACGTAAAGTACAATAGAAGTCCTATATTTAGCTGTACAAGCGTACAGTCTTCAACTGATGTAAGTGAATATACCAATCTGAAATTGTAGTATCCTTCACAATATTCTCAAAGTGTCTTAACCTACAAATTGGGAATGTGGTTTTGATTTACCTATAACCAGTCAACTATTTCAATGTCTCTATATTCAAATTTTAATTTCTCAGATTGGTAACTTATACGTTAGATAAACTTACCTATTGATGCACCTTATTATTACCATTATTATTAGTCTCTTTGGGTTCATAGTGTAACATAGGGCTTCAGTAGCACGTCACCGATGACAACGCCGCAAGACAAAATGAAATTGGTGATTCATCACTTGTAACCAATCGGTGCATAAATTGAAATGAAAAAAGAATATATCATCACATTGTTCGAAATGTATTGCGCAATCACATCACATATTGTTCAAATGAACTTCGTCTCTTAGTTATACTATCTAGATTCTAAGTAACCATATTATCACTCCTTTATATAATGAGTGATTAAGGTGCATCAACTATATGACGACGCTACATGCATAATGATTCACGATGGAAAGCTGAATGATCCCTTTTGAAGTGAGAAATAAGACAAGGTTGCCATCTACTATCTCCGATCATCTTCCTGATTGTGGTCGACTGAACTGAATCATGCAACAGACGACTGGGAGAAGATGGGCATGCGCTGTTTCACCGATTAAAAGACCACAGAAGAAGATTTGGATTTCGCCGATGATGATTTATGTCTAACGTCGCATAAACTAGAAGATCTACAGGCGAAAACTAACAAGTCACAGAAAAAGCACAGCAGCAAAGACGGAACTTTCTTCAGGTGGATGTAGAGAAGACAGGGGTGATGAAGATACCCAACCAATCATCAACTGGAGAAATCTAAAGCAAGTTATCTCTTTCACCTACCTAGGCAAGGCAACATAGTTTCAACTACAGGCGGTGGCGTCACACATGAGGATGTCAAAGTCAGAAACGATCGGAAAAACAGCAAGACAGGCGGCCTTCATTAATCCAAAATAATCAGTGTGGAGATCTGCTACACTGCTCTGCATTCAGCATAAAGCGTGAACAACATCCGTATTTTCAACACTAGTGTCAGTCAAGTAAGTCAGTGTTTCTATGTTATAGTTGAGAGACTTGGAGGCGCGTTACGGAAAGCATTTCCAACGAACTGTAGACATACATTACATGAATATTAAAGATTGATCAGATGCCCAGAATAATAAGAATGAGCAACAAGAAACTCTCACCTGGCAACGAACCAACCAACCTGTAACTTATTGCCCGACAAACATGCAGAGGAAGAAAGTGGAGATGAATTGGATTTGGGAATACACTGGGAAGACGGTTTTGGGATATCACGTGTCATGCCAGGTCGTTGAGTGGAACGTGAATGGTAAACGACGAGTTGGGTGTCGGAGGCGAGTGTGACATGGAGTAGATGGTGTGAGGGAGAAATGAAAGTTTGTGGGTAGTCGTGTAGGTAGGTTGAGAGAGAAGACTGTGGATAAGGGAGTGAAATGGTGATGTGCTACTGAAGCTTTATGTTCCAGTACTAACCCAAGGGACAAATAATAATGAATGTTTCTATATACAGCTTTGAAAGCTGTTTGGGCATATAATTTGTAACACGTTCCTGTAATATATTTGGCTAAAGATCATAAGATTTGTCTCTCGCCTGTGCTTATCAAATTTTCATACTCTGTCTGTTTTTAAAGCCATTTACGTACATGTCCTCGCACCCTCAACTGCATAACTCGACTGCTTGTCTCTCTATATGTTTGACTACATACATGCTCACAATGATGTGAGATGACTTAATCTATCTATTAAAAAGCTATTTCCTTCCTGGCCTATCTCGATATCATTGTTCATCTTAGAAAAGCGAATACTTCAGATCAGCTGAAATCTAAGAATCATTGGTTTCTAACGCCTTAGTAGCACGTTTCCTAAGTGTATACAACATGGACTGCATGTTTTCCAATGGATATATATCATGCTGAAATCATAGTTGTGTAGTTGAATAAAATATTACCTGGTACTTTATTCAACATCGTCATCACAGTCAATCTCATAAAGTCAACAATGATGTATATTGACTGATATTTCAAAGTTCATTGTTTTTAACTGATATACGTAAGTTTATTATGGTTTTTTTTGTCAGTTCAAAATAAACAGACATAAATTATACAAAAAAAAAGAATTACAATTTGTAAAGTAACTGGTCCCTTTGATAAATTTAAACAGCGTAATGAGAAGACGAAGATTATCTAAAACATATCGTGATGTATTAGCGCTATACATTTCAATCTGCTTGCGCATGGACCTGTCGAACTATTTATGTGAAAATTTACAAAAAGGGTCAATAAAGTTAATAGGAAGGAAGAGAAAAAAAGGAAAAAAATGTTACCTTTTGGTATGAAAATTAAAATCAATATTAGCAATGTAGGTTCAACATGAGTACAAATTGTTTTTGTATACATGAAGCAGAGAGGTTTGAATTTACGGATGGTAAGAGCTTCAATAAATCTAAGCACACTGCTCTGACCACTTTTATGTAGTACTTTAAAGGCTGTTTTCATGTCTATCCTATGCTTACTTTCTAGTATATGTTTAGCGATAGACGAAGATGGATGTTTGTCACCTGCACTTATCGGATCTGTTGAGGTTATTTGTTTTTGTAGCCACATAGGTATATGTTCAACGTTCCTTAACTGCCTATCACGATTACTCCTCCCTGTATATGTGTCCACATATATATGTAAATTGATAAACACACTGGAATATGATTTGATCGTTTATATGTTGTTTTGGTTTGTACTGTAACATGGACTATCTTCTCTACAGTGATGACCTTGGCTGCATAATAAATTTTACAGATGGCCGATCTATGTCTTGTCCTCCCAACAAAGTTATGTGAATCACCTCTAAATGGTAATGAGATGTAGACATTTATCTTAACAACGGAACACTGTGTACTTTTCAGTACAATATAACTTTTCCACCTGTCGATAAATTTCAACGGGTAGCCATTCCGCATCGGTGTTGTCTCCAGTAAGTTGGTTTCTTCCTCCCTGGTGTCATCAGTGCATATGTGGTTTATCCCGCTGAATAAGCATCTAACTAAACCACGTTTATATATTGGACTGGGCAATAGATATGGAAACTAAAATATTGCCCTATCCATGTAGATATCCTATAGACCGACCTCCTAATCGAGCCATCCTCCCGTCCACTGAGCAATACATCTAGGAACAGTAGCTGGTTGTTCGTCTCTTGTTCAAAAGTCAGGCTTATGCGATTTTGAGCCGTGTTCATTTTCTCTAGCAGGCACATCGCATCATCAGGCTTTTCACATATAACGACTATATCATCGACATATCTCTTATAAAGTGGAACCCTTCTGATGAGATCGTCAGCTATGTTTTCAATATATGATATGTATACATCAATATGTTGAAAGTGTTCACCCTCGAATATGAATTCAACTTTATCAGTGCATAATAATAATAAATCTTTTAAAAAATTAATAGGGATAGGGAATATAAGACTGTGAGAAGAAATATAGTCACATAAAACATCAATTATTTTTACCAGAGGTACATTAGTAAATAAAGAATTTACATCAAACTAGTACATAATCTTATCCTTGATATTCATATCATTTAAACAGTCAATAAGGTCAAATGTATCTTTCAATGAGGACTTACATAAATGGCTTCTGACAGAATTCAAGAGCTTTGCCAACTATTTAGCTAGATTATGTGTAGGTGATTGATACATAGACAATATTGGACGTAGTGGATTGTCAAGTTTATAAGTTTTAGCTAACCCATATAGATGTGGATGTTCAGATCCCATAGGTTTTAGATGATTAAATTTTCGTAAATTTTCACATAAATAATTCGAAAAGTCCATGTATGTGATCAGATTGTTCGAAATGTATAGCGCTAATACATTACGACATGTTTCAGATAATCTTCGTCTTCTCAATATGCTGTTTAAATTATAATTTGTGTTTGTTTTATATTAATAGATAACAAATTTCATAATTGAATTTACTCCCATTACTTATTCTCCTCAGCAGGACATATTAATATGAAGCAATGACTCATTGATTTAAGCAACAGTGCTGTGATTTCGAAACCCTCTCCGCTTACTGTGTTTTGAATAATCAAATAGTATCATTGACTTTCACGTATTAGTTGTTACTCATTACTTACTGTACATGGTTGGTAAGAATGCTTCAAATTTTTTTCGACATATTAGTAATAACAGGCACCTTTGTAAGAGTAGGCTTACGGATGACTATAATTTCAAATAACAAAGAATATTTGTAGCTCAGGTGGACGGGAACAGAGGAATAGCCAACAGGAAAGTCTATACAGTCAATGACACAACAATCGAAGGAAACAACCAATCACAGACTACATCATCAGAGCAAACCACTAAATCACTCACTAATGGAGAGATATTGACAGGTAGCTCACTTCATTACTGAAATTAGTGCAGATGATATCGCATTCTAGAAAGACGATAAAAGCTTCACGATTAAACAATCCAGCTCAGAGAACACAATACAACCATGACTATAATTTATGTTCAAAATAATGAATATCTGTAGAAGTTGATAGATAGATTTACGGTTGTAATCCAATGATACAACAAATCAGGATATTAGTTAAAGTTCAAATAATTATCGACAGCATAAGAAGAGGAAATGAACATAAAACTACTGTCTGACATTAGGAATTGGATATTTTATGGATGAATACTGTTACACTTTCTGATTATCGTTCTGACAATCAATTTCTATGCTAGTTCCTTAGTAGACATTAGTAGCGCTGTGGTTCAGTAGTCTAGGCATTTGATAATGCTGGTTCTCTCCGATTGAACCTTTTAATTAGGTTGATTCTTCTATATAACCAGAAACTTTTCGCATGCTATGGCTCTTTCAGGATGTGGAAACTTTCTAAATTCGTCACCGGTGGTAAACACCTTAGTAAAAAAGTACATGTTGACCTATGTGCTTTGAACAAATCGTTTATACCGCCAATTCACCTGTCCCAACCCACTTTGTCAATATATGTCCAATGAAGAAAGTCATCCAGAGTTCACCAAGAAAGATGTTTTTAAATGTCTCAAATCCCTGAACACTTCATACCATTCAGGTCCGGATGGTACGTCTAGCCTCCTATTTACAAAGTGTGCTGACATTTTATGCCATCCATTAGCTGATATGTTCAGCAGATCGTTTTTAGACAACACTATACCAACTGCCCGTACCTAAGTCAGGGACTTCAGGGTCATCTCCAAAATTCCGTCCGATTGCAGCTACTTCTACGTTCTTAAAAAAAACAATGGAGAAGCTAATAAAACCTGTACTCCAACCGTCACTGAAGGCTTTTGGAGACCCTAATTAATTTTCATATAAAAGTAGAAGAAGCACTGTCTTATATCACAGTATTACTTGTAATCTTGATTGGAATGTCAAGTATGTCAGGTGTGCCATTTTAGACTTTACTTCGGCATTTCTGTCCCCAAGGCGTCTTTTGTTGGACAAGCTACACAGAACTAGTACGTAGTCCTGGATAACCAGTTGTTTTCCTATCCCTCTTTAAGGAAACAACATACTGTCCACAAAGGGGAGCGCTCCACCTCATTGCTTACTGTCACTGGTGTTCCCCAAGGAGCCATCCTTCCCCCTTGTCTTTTTCTGTTAGATGAGGGTCCTCCGAGAATGGTCTTAAGCTTAATGCTTCAAAATATCAGACCATAAACTTCAGTTTCTGACGTGAACCTATGTAAACTGCCCAGTGGCATTAGAGAATCCTACAAGTGTGATTTATCAAGGTGTGTGTTTTTCTTTGAACCTTTCCTGGTCTTCCCATATCTCACTAATTTCCAAAAGAATTTTCCGCCTTACTCCCTATATTAGAAAGCTTAGAGTATCTGGTATTACTCAGCCTCTCCTCCTGTGTTTTATAAACTCCTGCATCATGCCTGTTCTCCTTTATTGCACCCCTTTATTTTTTCCTGGGTTGCTGGGAAAAGACTATGCTATTCTGCGTACAATTTGAAGGTTGTCAGTAGAACTAGCTGTGTACCCCTAAACCTTCTAGTTACAACTGTTGTGGACAAACAATATTAACTTATGCAAACATCTGACAGGAGTTATTTTATCTGATGACCAGCATCATCTTCACTGAAAGCTGTCTGTCATCTGGATAGACGAGGAGCAATTACATAAGACTTCATGCACGTACTACAAAATATAAAAACTTTGCGATGGTGTATTTAACTCGTCAGCTGTGTGATGAAGAGAGTATTAGAAATGAACTAACAAATCAACTTCTGTTTTTGAAAGGAAACTAATTGAAGATAAGCATGTTACTTTTTACGTATTATGAATCTAATTGCTAATGTGATTGTCCACCTAAATTGACTGTACATTTTGAAGAAAGTTGTAGATAAAGCGAATATTTTTATCTTTTCTTCATGTAATTCCTAATTATTCCATTTTGCTATGTATACATACATGTAAACTGTCTCTATCCAATTGATGCTATATAACATGCTGGAAATTTTGTACAGTATTCTCGAAGTGACTTTCAAAATAAGCTATTATTATTGGAACGGGTTTTTTGTTCATTGTTTACATTAAGGCGAGTGTACGGAAATTAGTTGCACTCTCGTGACCAATCAATACATGTAATCCAGTCCTATAGGAGGTCGATCGCCGGTCGGATCGCTTTGTGGTAAAGAAGCTGATTACAACACTGGATGATGCTGATTCGAATCTCAGGTGGGACATGAGTTCTGTCAAGGTCGCAGATGAGTGCCAACAAGCACGAAGCCTAGGTCTAGAGCTTCCTGGCGACTGCCTGCAAACAACTAACATCTACTAGACTCCATCTATGCATGAATAAGATTCATTTGTAGTTTTCTATAGAAGCTTGGCGTTCATTCAGTCTATTCAAAAAATGTTCAGTGAAGTTTAACATTTATTTCTAAATTAATGTCTCATTTATACTTCTCTTCTCAGTACTCTTAGCTATAAAAGTATCTCGTTTGTTGTTAATGTTTGGAGGTTAAATTGAATACTGGTCAGGGAAGTATTTGCAGATGATGAACTTTCGGTAAGAATTGTTAAATGCCCAATCAAAGCCATATACAAAAGACGTTTCCAAATAACTGTACTCTGGTAAACTACCCCGGAGCTATTAATACTTATACTCACCTACTTCCCCCTACGAAGTTAGACATTGTACTCAGTAGGGTTATCGTAAAACCGACCAACAAAATGAACCAACAGCATGATTACGAACGATATCTATTACGGTAATTTAGTTAGTTGTGGCTAGCAAAGGAATCCAGTATGCCCATTTTGTCCTAATTAGGACTAGTCAGCTGGATGTACCTGTACCCCAGTGAGTGATGTTGTATATCCGGCTGACGAGTCCCAAATAGGTCGAAACACGCATCCAGGACTCCTCTACTAGCTACGGTCAGCCAAATTACCGTAATTGACATTCAGTCAATATCGAGGTATCCGCAAAGGAGCCCATATGCCAATAGAAGTCAAACAATTCGATTCAATAAATAGTAATAATATCCATTACATTTCAGTAAGTTGCATGATCTCTAGAACTAAGTTTAGAAAGCCTTGGTACACTAATGAAGTAAAACCCCCATCTCATTGGACCAGGTCATGCATGAAGTGACCATATCTTCAATCTTTCCGAAGCTATCAGAATATGATTATTGTCGAAGTAATTGAGACGTCATTAAAACAATAAGCTATCGAAGTTGGTGTTTTAAGATGATTTCGCCTGGTAAATTACGATATCCAAAGACGGGTAATCGTAACTAATTATTAAATACATGGTGTTGTCAGTGGATATAAGTTTTTGTGACCAAACATCCTCAACTGGAGCAAGCAGGAGTGGAAATTTTCACATCAAAGCGTTGCACACCTACTCTTTTTTGGTAACGCTAACTATAAAATTGCAGCAAGATTTGGGTGAACCTTACTAGCTACTTTCTTACTAACACTTAAAAATTACTTTCGACCAATTTCGCGGTTCACCTTGAAGGGTGAGCACAATTACAGACTACTGTATATTTTTCTGAAAGATGTATCATTTTGATGATGTGGCTGACTGAACAAACTTACAGACACTCATCGTCAACTATTGAAATGAGATCTGATCAGCATATGTAATGTGGCATGGAGAGAAATACCATTTTCACCGTCTATTCAAGTTTGAGATGTCTTTCTACTGGTAACAAATCTACATTACAATGCACATCCTTTAGAGTTGTTCTAAAAACGCTAACGATAGCAAAGTTAATGAGTAATAAAAACAACTCAAAGTTATCAGTATATTTCATTATGCAAATCAGAGTGCAGTTTCGTTCACTTGAGACCGATCTCATCACTTGTGTACTTTGACGAATACAACATGTACTCTTCAAATCAATTGCTTTAAATCATTGTGAATGATTTCTAACTACTTATTTTGTCTGTTCAGTAGTATATTTCGGTAGTTTGCAACACTATTTCCTCAGAGATTATACTTCTTCACCTGAATTGAATGGTTAACAACAAAAACTCTATTGAAAGTACAGATGAACAGTTGTAAAACTGCGCAACAATTAAAAATATCACCGTAGACCGTGCAATGTATCTACAATTTGTGAAGTGCTTATTCACGTAGTGTCACTACTGAGTTAGAACAGCGAAAAGAGATGAATGAATGTTCCTATTCTACATACAGTTTTTTTATTTCTTAAGAAGCTTTGATTGTGCTATTAAAAAATTGGTCAAAGATGAGTAGCTGAAAAGGAAAATTTCAGTGAGAAGTCCTGCTCAACACAAGTGAAGTTTTTACAGCATACAATTACTTTTGTATACACATGACAGGCGGTTTTCAAAGTTTCGTACTTCAATAAACAATTACTCCTGGATAATGGGAAATCATCGAATATGCCAAATATATGGTTATCACATCCTACAACACAAAAACTCACTAGATTTTAGTTATACAGTAGGGTGAAACAGATCATACACTTGTAAGATACCAAAGAAGAGTTATCTTATCCTATGCTCAAGTGTTCGAAAGCTATTCACAGTGAATCATATATATCTGAAGCTGAAGTAGAAGTCCCGATTTGTGCAGTTTAAGCACACTGTCAGATGACGATGTCTCCCCCTACCCACTGCTACACTTCAGTGAGTCATAAGTAGTTGCTGAAACCACTCCTTTGTTTCTATTCGTTAAGACAGTATAAGTCTCTTTACCAGTTTCACGTTTATATTCATAAAATCACTGGGCTTTCGGAATCTAGTTTCATCATTCAGAAGAGAATCTATTTTGCCGCGGTAATCTCCTCGATCCAACTTGAATCCAGTTAACTCATTTTGTATACATGGCTACTGAATTTACGATTTAGAAAGAACGCCACCAATAAGATAGGTAGAGAAAGACAATATCAACATGGAACCACAGGCATTACTGCATAACGGATTCAAGATGCCACATTTCATAAAATGAAAGATGATGAATCGGATAGGATGGAGGAATCAGAGGATGTTAAATTAAGTAGCAGCAATTAAGATGAAGATAAAATGCGTCACACACATCGATTTTGAGTCACACCACCTAGTTTCTGTTATCGTGTGGACCCCAATCAGCAAGTTCATATCTCCGTATATGGCTCAGATCAACAGTCAAAGACTTCATGAAGTAACGTCATATTTTAGTTTGATCGCCTTGCGTCTTTTCCCGACCTGAACTTGCTACATTGATTGACAAGGCATGCATAACGCATATCCTAACCATCTTAGTCGATGAAGTATTATAGCCTAATCATTCGACTTTCCTTTCCTCTCTAAAATTCCACACCTGACTTTTGCGTTACTGATGTGGTACCACTTGACACATAGTTGACCCTAAGAAGGTAATGATAGTCAAACACCAAAAGCCTCTTCATGTCCTCTACATTTAATGGTCATGCTTCAAACACACACTAGAACAGAGCGAACTGCCATGCAGTACACTTGACTCTTAATAGACAAATGGATATCAAGGCAGCTCCATCCGTGCAGATATTTTGTCAACTTCCTAGGTAAGTGAAGTGGTCAACGCACTCAACCACTTTACTATCTATTGTTACCCAGGGGAATGCTGAAGACCAGTCCTGCATTAATAATGTGTATTCAAGTGGCAAGAAACTCAAAACCAACACTCAAATTGCCACTCAAGGTATCCAGAAGGAGAATTCATTAAGATGAGAGATAAAGAAACAAGAAAGAAAGTAATCAAAAGCAGTAGAATCTCGTCAGAAAATATTACGGAGGAACGAGAAAATAAGATTAAGATAATGTATGAATACCAGCAAGTAGCGAAATCAGTACCATGTCGGTTAGTAGCTGGGTAACGTAGATCAGTTCAAAGACCATTACGTCAATGATCCTGAAGCTATTCAGTTCGAATCGTGCCATAATCCAACCATTATCATCATGAAAATAGGACCCGAGCATTACTGAGTAACAAACAGTCCAACTTGCTACACCTCATATCACCCCATCAAGTTTATGTCTTCACGACATTGTTATTTTGTGTAGTGCATTTCCTAGTATTCTTGCAATTAGGTCCTGTAACAGCGTTTTACAAACAGAGCACAGATCAATGGCCTCAGATGCCAGAGTTTTGGCTAGCAAAGCTTGTTGATCGATTTGACGGGATATGCGAACATTGAAAACTTCAATATGTAGTTTAGATAACGGTTTCAGAAGAATATGAATGCTGTTCCGTGAACACATTGCTATTAAGAGCTACAAAGCTAGAAGAAATTAAAGATAAAGTAGGAATGTTAACCGAGAAACGTGAAGACTTAGGAGACACATAGACCGAAGGTTGGTAATCATATGAGGGAACTTGAGTGCTAACATCAACACCATCATCTGTTAACAGGCGTTACTGAGTAACAGTCCAACTTGCTACACCTCATTTCACCACATCAAGTAAAAAGGCAGTGAAGTCGAAGATGAAGAAAACAAAATTCAGTCAAAAGAAATATAAAGTAATAAATGAGAGAAAGGTAGAATGAGAAAATGGTGATATTCGGTATAGCGTCGTTAAGATGAGGATAATGTGTGTATACATCTACACCAATGACATCCGTTCTCAACCATATGATCACCTAGAGTCCCCAACCACTGGTTTGTTTCTCTTGTCCCCCAGACCTCAAACGGCTAGTCTGCATCGACCCACATGGCTTAAACCAACAGTCAAACACTGCATACATTGATCTCACGTTTTAGTCTGGTCGAGAGCCATGAGCCTTTTTCCAGTCTGAACCTACTTCGGTCAACATTGTGGTGAGGTAGACGGCGACTAGGCATATGTAACACATGCCAAACATCTCAGTTGATGAAGGTCCACAACCATGTCAACTGACTTACCTCTTCTCCTTAAGACTCTACACGTGACTTCTGCGTTACTCATGTGGTGACACCACAAAACATAGCCTATACTACGAAGGCAACGGTGGTCAAACACTTGAAGCCTTCTCATGTCTTCCACCTTCAATGGCCATGTTTCACAGCCATACAGTAGGACAGACCGGACTGCTGTGCAGTACACGCGACCCTTAGTAGACAAACGGATATCACGGCGGCGCCATAGGTGGCGTAAATTGGCAAAAGCTAATCGAGCCATTTGTATCCGTGCAGAGATTTCATCGGCAACTGAGCCACCGGGGCTGATCCTACTTCCGAAGTAAGTGAAGTGGTCGACACACTCAACCACTACACTCTCTATTGTTAGCCGAGGCACTGTTGAAGACCAATCCTGGAGTAACAATTTGCACTTGGCTAGCAAGAAAGACATTCCAAGCATTCTCAAATTGTCCCTCAAAGTGTCCAGAAGACTCAGCATCTTGTCAGCGTTTTCACCAAACAGGACTATATAATCTTCGTATTCTGGGTCTACTTTTCACAACTCCAATCATCACCACTTCAATATTAAAATACATACATCACTTAATTATTCCCATAATCCACTGAACCTCTTGCCTTTTGTCCATATCAGTCTACATGAATTTACGTCAAAATAAATTTTAAAAAACCCAGGATAGTCGTCTAGACGACCTCTTAACAACTTTTGTTGCGCAACAGTCAATAATACTCTATTCGATTGACTAGACCGATGTGTATGAAGTAGGTTTACTTCAATGACGAGAAAGTTGAATGAAAACAACAGCTGTATGTATGTTAGACAAGAACATTCAAGCCGTAAATAGCATGTAAATATGATTTTATTTACAAACTTAAGCATTCCTTTATCACTAAGTACTTGGTTTTGAACGTTTTCGAGATTTACGTTTCGATTTCTCATCTGTAGGTGTATGATCGGCTTTATTGACTGGAGATTCCATTCTTGTATCTTCATACTGCATATTACCAACATCATCTTTAACGCTAGACAGACTTTTATTGACAGATTTATCTGAAATAGGCTCATCTAATCCATATTGAACTGTTTCTAGCAAAAGAAAGAAAAAGTATAACTTAAAAATTGTAAGTAAAATGACAAATATAACTCGCTAAAATAAGTTTTCTTTCTTAAAGAAGAAAGAAGTGAATATCATTTGAAGGTATATTCAGACGACAAATGTTCGGAGATGGATTCACATTTATTTTGTGGTGGATAACAGCAGAATCCACGATATGCATTTCGTTTCACTTAGGATTGAGTAACTGGCTATGCCTGAATTCTAATGCCTGTCGACAGAGTGGACTTTATTAACAGCCATCATCAAACTAAGGATAGTACCGCCGTAATGAAAGTTGAAGATATCTGCACAGGAATCTGATATAGCAACCTATTGTGTGTGTGTGTGTGTGAGAGAGAGAGAGAGAGGGAGCCTGTAATATTACTTCATCATCATTATCAATATCCTGACGGATAATTGCTACCTTGACATGGTGGTCTGGGTTGCATATCACAATGATCCTTCTTTATGGGAAGCAGGGTCAGAAAACGTAGAACCCCAAAACAGCACACTACGAACACCCTCGTGGTATGATGATACCAATGACCTGGATTCATAGTCAGATTCGAAAGCAGCAAACCAAAATGTCAAACTTTCAAAAAAGTCATGTGTAACCGGCGTCAAATAGATGTCCCTTGGGCTCTGAGGTCACACCTCGAGAAGCTCTCTTCTCTTCATGTGTCAGTGGTATTGCTGCCTATAATTGACGTTCTGATTAGTCATTAGAATAGATTCTTTACGCGTCAGCTTAGTATGGCTTGTAAACTGCTAGGTTCAATTACCAGTCAGAGCATATATATATATATATATATATATATATATATATATATATATATATATATATGTATATATCATCGAGGTAGATGGGGAGATCGGCATGCGCACTATACATGAGCAAGTCACGTCAGTCGATGCAGAATAACTAGCCTACCAAACAACAACTTAATACAGAAACAATAACACGCTAACTTCACCGATTTAGTTAGGAGGATGAAGAACTTCAACTGCAGACATTATTATGTCCCTTGGGTTAGTACCGGAACATAAAGCTTCAGTAACACATCACCATTTCACTCCCTTATCCACAGTCTTCTCTCTCAACCTACCTACACGACTACCCACAAACTTTCATTTCTCCCTCACACCATCTACTCCATGTCACACTCGCCTCCGACACCCAACTCGTCGTTTACCATTCACGTTCCACTCAACGACCTGGCATGACACGTGATATCCCAAAACCGTCTTCCCAGTGTATTCCCAAATTCAATCCATCTCCACTATCTTCCTCTGCATATTTGTCCGGCAATAAGTTACAGGTTGGTTGGTTCGTTGCCAGGTGAGAGTTTCTTGTTGCTCATTCTTATTATTCTGGGCATCTGATCAATCTTTAATATTCATGTAATGTATGTCTACAGTTCGTTGGAAATGCTTTCCGTAACGCGCCTCCAAGTCTTTCTACTATAACATAGAAGCACTGACTTACTTGACTAACACTAGTGTTGAAAATACGGATGTTGTTCACGCTTTATGCTGAATGCAGAGCAGTGTAGCAGATCTCCACACTGATTATTTTGGATTAATGAAGGCCGCCTGTCTTGCTGTTTTTCCGATCGTTTCTGGCTTTGACATCCTCATGTGTGACGCCACCGCCTGTAGTTGAAACTATGTTGCCTTGCCTAGGTAGGTGAAAGAGATAACTTGCTTTAGATTTCTCCAGTTGATGATTGATTGGGTATCTTCATCACCCCTGTCTTCTCTACGTCCACCTGAAGAAGGTTCCGTTTTCGCTGCTGTGCTTCTTCTGTGACTTGTTAGTTTTCGCCTGTAGATCTTCTAGTTTATGTGATATTAGACATAAATCATCATCGGCGAAATCCACATCTTCTTCTGTGGTCTTTTAATCGGTGAAACAGCGCCTTCCCCTCTTCTCACTCATCACAGTTTGTTGAACTGTAGACATTAAATTTATAATCACTGATAACATTTATAGTTGGTGGGATTAAGTAGTTGTAAATATGATGCTGCGGTTTATTGGTCTAACTTTCAACCATTGGGTTACAAGTTAGGAAGTCGCTTCGCCTACCGAGGTTTCGGCGATAGGTATGGTTCATTGTCTAGTCAAGAAAAGTACTTATGGTTGCTGAGTACATTCCAATTTGCTGATAAACATTAAATAAACCTGAGGTGATCATTCAGTTTTCTCGGCTGAAATTTTTGGACTTAATCACTACTACCAATGAAGTAATATGTAACGGCCGAAAGTTTGGAACCGATAATTTCAACTATTCTCAAAACTTTACAAAAAGTTAAATTTGAAACAACTAGTCCCTTTTTATGAATATAGATAGTGTAATTAGAAGATGAAGTTTATCTTAACAACGAGTGATGCATTTATGGTAATACATTTCCAACAATCTGATCACACATGTAATTGTCAAGTCAATCTATATTAAACAGAAGAATAAACTGGAGTAGAAATTGAACAGTTAATATAGTAGAGAATTAAAATTAAGAAAGGTGTGAACAAAAACAAAGAGTGACATAAGTGATCCGTAGCCTGATAAGAAACAACAGTTTACCTAGGTAGGTGAGTAGCGTAAGCACTGCGGTAGATTTCAATTCCCTTTCAGTCTATTTATTAGAAATGTCATACACAGTGAAGGAACAGTAACATTTACTGGATAATAACGTTTGTCCATAGTCACATCAGGTAAGTAACTCCACAACTACGAGACAGAGTTTATGTAGTCCACAGTTTCCATATATCTGAAACAGGTCCAGAATCTTTTCTATTACTGCATGTATTTGGTGTTGATTCGATAAACAAAGATTCAGTTATCAGTCTATCTGTCCACCCAACTAAGTTAGTTTTTAATACTGTCACCCTATCCCACCTTACTGTGTGTTTGTGCGTCATAGCATGCAGAGCTATAGCCAAGCTTTCCTCTACATTTCTTATCTTATTAGGATCTACTAGTCTTGATTTAGTGTTGATGTTTTTGTGCTCTGTTATTCTAATCGACTACTTTGACCTGTGTATTTGACCTCGCTATCATTGCAAAGGATTTGACAAACCAGACTATTTTCCTTAATTGCATCAATTGGATCTTTTAACCTACAAAGCTTGTTTCTAAGCGAGTTTGTTGGTTTAAATGACACTTTAATGGCAGCCAGCTTTTTTGGGAGTTCTTCGAAATGCTTCTGAGGTGCCCTCCATTGTGTGGTAACACAGCGGAGGCTTTGAATTCTCTCTCAACCCTGCTATCATAATTACTGTTACCAGTACAACGATTGTTACCATTATCATCACTATTATTACTACCACTATCCCTCCAAACTTTCATTCCTGCTCCAAAAGTATGGCTCTGATAGGTCGATAACACATTTACAGCAATGAAATCGGAACGCATCAATCGGTTCTTGGCACATATAAATACACTAGTGACTGCTATCCAATTTACCTGTGATGTAGAAAGTGATGAAGGTGAGCTAGGAGTGTTGGATTGTAAGATTAAATGAAAATAAGATGCGAGTTTAGAGATTAGTGTTTATAGGAAGCCTTCCTACTTGAATCACTTCTTAGACTTTAAATCCTCCTACCTCATCTCGGTTAAAGTAGGTTTCGTTAAATGCCTAAGTGATAGGGCAAAAAAGCTTACTACCAGGCTAGAAATTCTACGGCAAACTAGACACATCAAGAATGCTTTACATCTCGATAATCAGCCATGTAAATATACAAATAAATTCATAAGTAATCAAAAAGAAAGTATTGCTAGTAGTAGTGGTAGTAATACAGGTGTTATTCATAATAATTTTACTGCTAATGATAATAATGGCGATAGGTTTGAGAGGGAATTCAAAGCCTCCGCTGTGTTACCACACAATGGAGGACACCTCAGAAGCATTTCGAAGAACTCCCAAAAAAGCTGGCTGCCATTAAAGTGTCATTTAAACCAACAAACTCGCTTAGAAACAAGCTTTGTAGGTTAAAAGATCCAATTGATGCAATTAAGGAAAATAGTCTGGTTTGTCAAATCCTTTGCAATGATAGTGAGGTCAAATACACAGGTCAAAGTAGTCGATTAGAATAACAGAGCACAAAAACATCAACACTAAATCAAGACTAGTAGATCCTAATAAGATAAGAAATGTAGAGGAAAGCTTGGCTATAGCTCTGCATGCTATGACACACAATCACACAGTAAGGTGGGATAGGGTGACAGTATTAAAAACTAACTTAGTTGGGTGGACAGATAGACTGATAACTGAATCTTTGTTTATCGAATCAACACCAAATACATGCAGTAATAGAAAAGATTCTGGACCTGTTTCAGATATATGGAAACTGTGGACTACATAAACTCTGTCTCGAAGTTGTGGAGTTACTTACCTGATATGGACAGTAAATAAATTGTGTCCGAAACGTTATTATCCAGTAAATGTTACTGTTCCTTCACTGCGTGTGACATTGCTAATAAACGGATAAAAATGTTAAGAACAAATTGGTTATCGCTTTTGCATATCTCAATAAACGTCCCAAACCGTTCCCATATACAACCGTGAAAGCTTTTTAAACACTAATTTTGTGACTCATTTCTATATCGTCGATAGCTACAGATGAAGGGAGTAGTGTCTAACCTGCGTTTATCAAATTTTCACACTAGGTCTGTTTTCGAAGCCATTCTAGATACATTTTCTCCCAGCTTGAATTGTATAGCTCGATTACTCCAACCTATGTATATCCAACCAAGCAATGCTTCGGTTCGTAGTGCAGCACATGTTTCCCTTTTTATACAATAATAAGCTAGGCTGCATAGTGGTTGATGTTAGACTGTCTTATAATTACACTATTCAACTCCTCTTTGTGCATGGTAGAGTGATATAGACCTTTGGCTTAGGAACTGGGTATAAGATTGGTTTCGGTGCTAACTGACTTCTCCAAGGGTTTATATGCTTCAACAGATACCCGTTTTCCATAAGTAAGCTAGCAAGTATATTGTATCATTTTTATTTTATTTGTCCCTTGGGTTCCTAATGAAACATAGGGCTTCAGTAGCACGTCTCCAGTGCACTCTGTTCTCTGCAAACTTTTGAACCTCGCTCCACGACAGCCCACAAGCTCTCATTCCTTCCTCACACCATGTCACCCTCACTTCAGACGGACAACTCGTCGCTTCCCATCTGGGTTCCACACGAGTACCTGGCCTGACGCGTGATGTCCCCAATCGGCCTTCTCAGTGTATGCCCAATCCAATCCATCTTCACTTCCTTCTGCATATTTGTTGAGTGATACGTTCTTGCTTCGTTGGTTCGTTGCTAGAGATCCTTGTTGCTTATTCTTACTATTCTCGCCATCTGATATTCAGTAACGAACGTAGGCAGTTGTTGATGAATGTCTGTAGTTTGTTGGAAATGCTTTTCGTAACGCGCCAAGTCTCTGAACCATCACATAGCAGCACTGACTTCACTGAATTGATGTTGAAAATCCTGATCTTCTTCTTTGTGCTGAGTGCAGTAGATCTTCACACTGATTCCAGATTAATGAAAGCTTGTCTTGCTTTTACAATCCTCGTCTTGACATCCTCATCTGCGCCGCCTGTAGTTGAAACGACACTGCCTAGGTAGATGAAAGAGACTACTTCCTTTAGATTTCTCCCGTTAATGGTGATTCATACTTGTTGTTGATGCTGTTGTTGGTTGGGTATCTTCATCACCTCCGTCTTCTCTACCTTGATATGTTCATCTATCGTCTCTGATGAACAGATACATGAATATTTTTATCCTCCCACCCTTTGGTTCAACATAAATTGACTTGATAAGTGAATGTGTAACCTCACCTGGTTAACTAGTTCACTAGTTACTAGCCGGTCCTAAGCCCGGGTAAAGAAGGAAGATTGGCCGTAGGGCTAGCAACCCTAACCCGTAAAACCAATCCAACCACTAAACAAACTTAAAAGCACAAACGAAATATAAAAAATAAAAAACAATATTATTCCTGGCTGGAATCGGAGAGATGAAATGACGCCGGTTGGTGAAAGCCTTCGAGAAGCCAATTGGCCTATGTATCTTCTCATCTCTCGATGAAAGTGAAAGTAAACGTGGGGACATGGAATGTCCACACCATGTTTGAACCTAGCTGACAAGGTTGCCCAGATTGCAAACGAGGTGAGAAGGCATCGCATTGAAGTGTTAGGAGTTTGCGAAAGCCGATGGAATGGGAGTGGACTCTCCAAACTGTCAACTGGACAATCAATAATCTACTCCGGTCACCCAGACGATAACCACAAGCACATGGGAGAAGTGGCTATCATGACGTCCCCAACAGCATCGAAGGGTCTCATGCAGTGGGAACCAATCTCCTCCAGCATCATGACGGCAAGGTTCAACTCAAAAGGAAGGAAGGTCACAATCATACAATGCTACACTATGCACCTACAAATAATGCAGATGAAGAGAAAAAGGAGGAATTCTATAGACAGCTGCAACGAGTACTAGACAAGACTCCAGTCGGCGACATCAAAATTCTAATGGGCAACATCAATGCCAAACTGGGAGCAGACAACACAGGAAGAGAACTAACCACGGGTCGAGAAGCGCTCGGTGAGGTGATGAACAAGAATGGAGAATTGTTGGCAGAATTCTGTGCATTCAACGATTTGGTGATTGGATTCAGGCACTGTGTTCAAGCACAAGGATATTCACAAAGCGACATGGATTTCATCAGACACCAGGACACACTAAAAATTAGATCAACTTTATCTCAATCTCAAGAAAATGGAGACGCAGTCTACTTGATACAAGGTCAAGAAGAGGAGCAAATGTAGGTTCACACCACTATCTAGTGCGAGGAGCCTGCCTTCCAAATCAAGTTGAAAGCCTTCAAGGAAGCTGATGATAGACCACAGTTCAAGTACAACACTCGGAAACTGAAGGATGAAACTACAAGGGAGATCTTCACGACAGCCAGTCATCAAGACAAAATGGGAGATATCGAGCAACATCCCTGAAGAAACCTGTGTGGAACAACACTAGAAGTCTTTGAAAGAGATGTGGAAAGAAACCTGCACAGCCATATTAGGAAGCAAGAAGAAAGAAGATAAGGAATGAATCTCAATGGATACATGGAAGCTAACAGGGCAGGGAGAGGAGGATGGTGAAACAGAAGACAAACCAGTGCAAGGATGCACAACGATAAGAGGAACTGAGTACAATGTATAAAACACTAGACAAAGAAGTGAGGAAGAGTGTCCGGAAAGACAAAAAACACTTCTAAGACACACTTGAAAGTGAAGCAGAACAGGCTGCAGGTAGGAGAAATCTGACAACATTGTATCAAATAACCAGGTTACTATCCGGGAGAGAAGAGACCAACATATATGAAACTAATAAAAGATGATGAAGGAAATTCAATTTCCAAAGAAGAGAAACAAAGGAAACAATGGGCCGACCACTTCAAAAAGCTCTTGAATCGACCACCACCATCACCTGCACTTCATCCAAAAATACCACCTGCAGCCCAGTCACAGAACTACAAGTGAACATAAATCCTCCAACAAAAGTCGAAGTCCTGAGCGCCACAAAGCTGCTGAAATGTGGGAAAGCAGCAGGATCAGATGGAATCCCGCCAGAAGCACTGAGACGCAGAGACAACAGCCGACATGCTCACATCACTACTGCAGAAGGTCTGGAAGGAAAGGAAGGTACCTGCCAACTGATTAGAAGAAGGGTTACCTTGTCAAACTGCCGAAGAAGGGTGACCTAAGTGTTTGCAAGAACTGGCAAGGAATCACGCTCCTGTCCACCCAAAGCAAGCAAAATATTAAGCCACATCATCATGGAGAGACTAAAGGATGCACTCGATTCAAAACTACGACCGGAACAGGCAGGCTGGCTTCAGGAAGTACAAATCATGTGCCGACCAAATTGCAACGCTTCACATCATCATAAAACAGAGTATAGAATGGCAGTCAACTCTACACCTCACCTCAACTTCATAGACTCTGAGAAGGCCTTTGACAGCGTCGACCGAGAAGTAATTTGGCAGGCAGTTGCTTCAACACTACGGGGTAGCGCACACCTGTATCAATCTCATTCAACAACTATATGAAGACGCCACATGCCAAGTAATTCACAATGGGAAGCTCAGTGGTGCTTTTGAAGTGAAGACAGGAGTGAAACAAGGCTGTCAACTATCACCCATGATCTTACTGATTGTGGTGGACTGGATCATGCAGCAAACAGTGGGGAGCGAGAAGAGGGGGATACGCTGGCTGGACTGCGGAAAAGAACCTAGAAGATCTGGATTTCGCCAATGACTTGTGTCTGATGTCACACAAACTTGATGATTTACAGGCCAAAACTAACAAATTGGCAGAAGAGGCAGGGCAGCGAAGACGGGACTTCAGGTGAATATAGAAAAGACAGAGGTGATGAAGATACCCAACCAACAACAGCATCAACAACAAGTATGAATCACCATTAATGGGAGAAACCTAAAGGAAGTAGTCTCTTTCATCTACCTAGGCAGTGTCGTTTCAACTACAGGCGGCGCAGATGAGGATGTCAAGACGAGGATTGTAAAAGCAAGACAAGCTTTCATTAATCTGGAATCAGTGTGAAGATCTACTGCACTCAGCACAAAGAAGAAGATCAGGATTTTCAACATCAATTCAGTGAAGTCAGTGCTGCTATGTGATGGTTCAGAGACTTGGCGCGTTACGAAAAGCATTTCCAACAAACTACAGACATTCATCAACAACTGCCTACGTTCGTTACTGAATATCAGATGGCGAGAATAGTAAGAATAAGCAACAAGGAACTCTAGCAACGAACCAACGAAGCAAGAACGTATCACTCAACAAATATGCAGAAGGAAGTGAAGATGGATTGGATTGGGCATACACTGAGAAGGCCGATTGGGGACATCACGCGTCAGGCCAGGTACTCGTGTGGAACCCAGATGGGAAGCGACGAGTTGTCCGTCTGAAGTGAGGGTGACATGGTGTGAGGAAGGAATGAGAGCTTGTGGGCTGTCGTGGAGCGAGGTTCAAAAGTTTGCAGAGAACAGAGTGCACTGGAGACGTGCTACTGAAGCCCTATGTTTCATTAGGAACCCAAGGGACAAATAGTAATAATAATAATAATAATAATAATAATAATAATAATAGTAATAATAATAAGTGAATGGGTGATGAGATTGTTCGAAATATATTGGATTGCCTAAATACATCACACATACTGTTCAGACATACTTCATCTTTTGAGTACACTAACTAAAAAAAAAGGAGAATATCATGAATTAAAGCATTACATACCTTGATTTTTGTATTGACCTGAGAGTTCTCTCAGGATGGTATCATTAAACGGAGGTGAAATACTACTAAGCAAACTATTCAATTCTTTCAATGATGTAAATATTTCCTTTTCAATCAAAAGATGATATGCTCCAGCATGTTTCAACATTACATTCAATGAAAAGATAATCACTTCAACATCTTTAATTGAATTCAAGTATAAAGAATAGTCAGTACTAGCAGATTTCATTAGAGTAATATGGTTTTTTGCTGTGCTAGAGAATTCTTTAGCAAATTGTTTGAATATAAGTGGTCGTTTTACTAATTTTTCAACAATTTTAAAAGCAAAATTACGATTTCGTTTTACTTTATCTAAAAAATGCTGAATAAATTTTTTCATTTAGAAAGTTGAAATGAAACCTACTTCTGGAAGTAATTTTATGCGTTCTTTTATCACTACCATGTTGGACTATGCATACGATAGATAAGATTTTTCATCAATTCACTGCATAGAAATAAGAGAATAATTTATTAGAAGAATTAGATCATAGATGTTGAATTATGAAGTCTGTTATTCAATGACACACAATGTTAATCATAATCGTCAATTAGTATTTTCTATATAACTCAGTACTGATTGAGGCATATATCAACGGTATGGAGTAGTATGAGATCACTATTATACAGTCAGTCATAAGATGACACATTTACAAAGCAGTCTTTGTGATATAGCATCCCAAACATTTTCAATAATACAAAAGATAAGGTGTCAGTCAGTATGACTTCCGTTGATTTCTGTTTACAGCCATATCTGGTAACAAACTAAGCCGTTGAGTAATAGTTTCCAAGGAGCTATTATGCACCAACACTAGTTGCTAATCCAATAAAACTACCCGTGAATCAAACATACTTGAGCATGATGAAGACTGTCATCTGGAAACACCAACTTCGATGGCTTGGACATGGGTAACGCATGTCATCCCAATAGCTTCTATACCGTTGATTATTTGCTAACCCTGGAACTGGATGGAAGAAGCAAAGGTGTAGTCAGTATATGACTTGACGCAGTGGGATGAAGGACAGCTGTATCTTGTTAGCATCTGTTGGTGTTTCATGACTCCCTAGGCGGGGTCCAACAGATCATGCAACTTAGTGGCTTGAGACGTCATCAGGTATGGCTCAAAATGGAAACTGATGGAAGTCATGCTGCAGATTCCCTGTACTTCTGCTTCTGAGAAGTAACAATTGTTTTGTTTTGAATATATCTTACTGGACTGCCCTTCAAATCATGCTATTCTTATTGTTTTTCTTCTTTACTTATCCACTTTCATCAGTTTATGTCTTCACGACATTGTTATTTTGTATAGTGCATTTCCTAGTATTCTTGCAATTAGGTCCTGTAACAGCGTTTTACAAACAGAGCACAGATCAATGGCCTCAGATGCCAGAGTTTTGGCTAGCAAAGCTTGTTGATCGATTTGACGGGATATGCGAACATTGAAAACTTCAATATGTAGCTTAGATAACGGTTTCAGAAGAATATGAATGCTGTTCCGTGAACACATTACTATTAAGAGCTGCAAAGCTAGAAGGAATTAAAGATAAAGTAGGAATGTTAACCGAGAAACGTGAAGACTTAGGAGACACATAGACAGAAGGTTGGTAATCATATGAGGGAACTTGAGTGCTAACATCAACACCATCATCTGTCAACAGGCGTTACTGAGTAACAGTCCAACTTGCTACACCTCATTTCACCACATCAAGTAAAAAGGCAGTGAAGTCGAAGATGAAGAAAACAAAATTCAGTCAAAAGAAATATAAAGTAATCAATGAGAGAAAGGTAGAATGAGAAAATGGTGATATTCGGTATAGCGTCGTTAAGATGAGGATAATGTGTGTATACATCTACACCAATGACATCCGTTCTCAACCATATGATCACCTAGAGTCCCCAACCACTGGTTTGTTTCTCTTGTCCCCCAGACCTCAAACGGCTAGTCTGCATCGACCCACATGGCTTAAACCAACAGTCAAACACTGCATACATTGATCTCACGTTTTAGTCTGGTCGAGAGCCATGAGCCTTTTTCCAGTCTGAACCTACTTCGGTCAACATTGTGGTGAGGTAGACGGCGACTAGGCATATGTAACACATGCCAAACATCTCAGTTGATGAAGGTCCACAACCATGTCAACTGACTTACCTCTTCTCCTTAAAACTCTGCACATGACTTCTGCGTTACTCATGTGGTGATACCACGAAATACAGCTAACAGCTGTGAGAATAGTTGAAACTTTCTGGATGACCACACAATGGAAGGTTATTTATTATTATTATTATTATTATTATTATTATTATTATTATTATTATTATTATTATTATTATTAGAACAGTGTGGTATAGCAATGACATCAAGAAATGAATCACACAAAATAATATAACAACATTATGAAAACATAAAGAGAACTGAAGCAGATAAAAATAAAATACAATAAGAACAGAATGATTAGAAGGGCAGTCTGATGTGATACATTGAAAACGAAAAATCCATTACTTTTCAGCAGTAGAAGGTAGGAGGAAGCTACAGTATGACCACCATTGGTTTTGATTCCGAGCCATATCTGATAACGTCTCAAGCCACTCAGTTGCCTGATCTCTCGGACCCCATCTAGAAAGTCGTGATGCACCAACAGATGCTAACCCGATACACGTATCCTTCATTCCACGGCGCCACGTAGTACACCTAAGATTATACTCTCAAGTTAGACTTGAGATTAGCGAAGGCATCCTAGCCTTGATGCTGCATAAAGATCCCATGCCAAGTAGCTGGTCATCAAACGGCTAAGACTGAAGCATTGTCGTAGTACTTCAACCAAGTATTATTCATATAAGTGTACAACTTGGGCACTGTGGTAGAATGTAATTCCATATTAGATTTGTTTATTTGATATATAGCGCACAGTGATACAGTATTATTTACTTGATTACGTTTCGAGCATAAATTATTGCTCATGATCATTGATATGATTGTGAGCAATAATTTATGCTCGAAACGTAATCAAGTAAATAATACTGTATCACTGTGCGCTATATATCAAATAAACAAATCTAATATGCAAGTATTATTCAGTTGTATTCAGTTCTCGCAATGTTTCATGAACAGAATCATTACTTATTGAGGTGGTCCTAAGACTAATCCACAACCTCAACCCAAGCAAGTGCTACAATTTAGATCAGCTGCATTCCCGTACCACTAGTGCATATCAATCAACGGACCGCCATTTTGGTTGCTTAATATCTCACTGATTTGATTAAAACCACCTAGAGATTAAAAGAATATCATCACTAGTGGTCTGAAAAAGTGACCATAGACATCTAGAGGGTATTTATTGTTAAGCTAGTCTGACTTGCCTAGTGTTTAACCTTTTCGAAAAGATCATCCATCCAACTGCATGTCGAGGGGAACAAGTGTTTAGCTACGAGGCAGCATGGGTTTGAGGTTGGTCACTCTTGCCTAACAAATCTCATCATTGCAGGAGAGGATTAGACCGCTTTCAGAGGGGTGAGTGCAATGTTCACTTAATTCAGCAAAGCTTTTGACCGGCTTTATAACCTGGCTTTCAAAAGGTGGAAAGCTTTAGGATCGATTACTTTGTTAGGAATGCATCAAAGATTTTTCGTGCAACAAAACGCAGAGAACAAAGGTAAACGGAGATTTGTAAAAGTGGGAACTAGTTAAGAGTGAACTGCCTCAAAGCACTACCTTAAGTCCACTTCTCTTTTTACTCTAATTGAACAAGTTTTATAGGATGACGACTCCCCGTACTCATGTCTGCAGACAGTCAACTTTAGAGACCTATTCAAAGTGATGAGGATGGGATACTCTTACAGAATGACGTATATCCTAAGGTCCACGAAACGAATTATAAATCAAAACTACCACGAGAGTAGTCATGCCAAAAGGTCACGATGATCTACATGACAAATTGATTATTAACGTGCTGCTGTCCAAAGAAAATGAATGCAAGAAATTGGGTATTAAAGTAAGGCATAACCTTGAATCATCAGTCGTTTTTAAAGTGCCACCTGCCAAAAACTTTCGTATCTTACGGTTCTTATAAAAAGCCTTTCACAGCTTTGATGAGAAAATGTTTCCGATACTATACCTGGTAGACGTAAAACTCCATCTAGACTACGCGATTCAAGCAGCAATCTCACATATTAGATCAGGTCCAGAAGGTAGGAGCGAAAATGGTCAGAGGGGTCTTCAACCTCTCCTACGAGGAAGAGATGGGTCAATTAGGTCGTTTTCCACTCATCATAGAATGAGGGGTGATCGGATTTTGACGTATCTTATCATTGTTAATGACTTGCGTTCTAGGTAATCTTGCTTAATTCTTCCTACCAGAACTGTGCACTTCACAGAACACCATCAGGAAGGTCATGGACCACGGTAATATCGTCTCTGGAAACTCCTTTCTCGCACAGAGCTGTGAACCCCAAGAACTCCGTTTAAATTATACTTCCAGATTCAGATTGGATCTGCACAGTACTATTACTAGCAAAGGTTAATACATACCACTGGCCTACTATCCCTGTTCTTAAAGATTTAAGACGATTGGAGAACCTCACGAAATACGCCAGACCGCTTTACTGAATTACCACAAGCGAACCAAGTAACTTAAGCTGTATAACCCAGATATAGCATAAATTCTAAGAAGAAATGTTTGATTTACACTAACTGTGATTAAACTCCTATAGATGTGGGATCCAATGCCTAGCTTACGTCGCGTAATCAAGCTAATTTCTGTGTACTCTAAACAAGGTCTTGCAGAATAATGGGTCTTTCGTGAAATTCAATGCAGCAGATCTAACCATTCGCCTACTGTTGCTCTGGTAAAGCTGATAGATGTTCAGTTAATTTTTTAGGGAGGTAACGTCCAACTAACAGACAACTGTCTGCACTAGTTGTAGTGCAGGTGCGGAGTTTCAGGAAGCAAAGAAGGAAAACAAAGAGGAGGTAAATTTAAGACAAAAGGTAAATTCAGGTGAGTTTAGGAAGGAGAGAAGAAAACAGTCTATACCACTGTCCCAATACGAACATAAATATATATGTATACAAGGACTCAAATGTTCACGCTTCAACAGTTGGTAGTGTAGAAGTTAAAAAGCAGAAAAAATTCAGCAAGAAACTTTGAAACAGGAATTGAAATGATATGAACGATGGTACGGTTAGTGGAGTGACAAACAGTCCAACAGAGAGGCATAAGTTTGAACTGTGTGGTAAATAATTAACAATGAAGCATTTTACATCAGATATCCATTTTGAATATCAGAATCAAAGGTGGACAGAAAATTGTCATCCGCCTGTATGAAACTCACCGCACTGTTCGGAATATAACTCAAAGCTGCCAAATGGTCTCGAAAGATCTTGCTGGTAACCTTGAGGTTAAAACTGCGCGGCATGTTTAGTGTTACTGAACAGATTGAGTTGTTAGAAATTATTGGGCTTATCTGTAGATTCTAATACTATATAAGAAATTTTTCAAAATCAAAATATCCCGTTTATGACTTTAAAATGGCTAACTGTCTTCTTTGTGCTTGCTCCCGGGTTTCGCAGAATGACATTGTTTACAGGGGATTACAGTGCAGTAAATTCAACCGGCCAAAATCTTTACCTCATGTACACTGATAGATGATTTTGTGTTGTTCAAGTCTGTGCCTAAAGGGGATTAAGTGGCTTAGACGGTAGATTAATTGAGACCTATAAATATCGTCGGTCATATGTTCGAACTGATTATAAAAATACATAAAAGGATCCGAGAAAAGCCAAATAAACCAAAGGAGGTAGAGAAGGCCGGTCGAAAAGCAGAGGTAAGGGTGAAAGAAATTTTTTTATAGATTAGGAAAAGGTATAAAAAACTGGTGGTATATAGAAGTTAGTGAATCGAGTTTGGCGGCAAAGAGTGGGGCAGAAATGCAGGTCAATCGGGAAGTACACACGGGAAGTAATATATTCCATACAACAAAGGTTACATGAATACAAACCATTTTACAGGTTTGATCACTTTGGTAATGAGAGATGACTATTATGTACAATGTTATGCTATACATTAGATGCTGTGATTTATGGCATATAGGAGGCATGTTGAAGCAGGCTCAGTTCGAATTTGAAGATTATCCGGTCATCGTTTGAATCATCCAATATTCTTGAAGGTGAGGCCGCATCACGGTCATGACCTTGAGGTGTGCGCGTTCGTCATCAGGTTTTGATGCCAATATTTCCCACTGACGAATGCGATTTGTAGGATTCCATTTGAATGCAGGACTGGTTAAGTAAATCTGAAAAGTGAATAACAAAAGCGAGCAGCAGGCGAAATTTGTAACAGGAGCACAAAAATACGCAGGAGTAGATCGACCATGATACATCTGGGTGAGTTTGTACTGACTATTAAACTTACTTGAGGAAGTGTCCAGAACCAACTGTTTAGAGGTAAGCTTAGGTGGAAGAAGATGAAGGTGCGCACGACAGTAATGAAAGTCAGTCTGAAGCTGAAGATATCACTACGAAATAGAAAGATTAGAGGATATTTGACCAGGTATTAACTTGTTATATACCTATGTACAAGCGTATGATGAAGTTATAAACATTTAGGTGAAATTCGTGGTTTTTTTTGTTCTTAGGACCACCACCCTTTATCTGGTCACGAGGGGATGATCATGGTGTTGCCTGTTGAGCATTACCATATCGGGTCTACCGAAACTATGTTGGTGCAGAGTACTTAGATGTAAGTACTGATGACAAAGGGCAAATAATAAAGAGTTGCATGCTATGAAAATGCACCGACAGACAGTTCTTTTATCTTTTCGGAGTAGAGAGATTACTTTAAGGGGCGATTTTTAGGAAATAGGTGTTAAGTCGTGAGATCGGTTAGGTTGTGAAGAAAAGTAGGTTACATTTGAGTATCTAATAAGTTCACTGTAGCATATCGTGTCGCACTCCGCTTCCTGTTCACTCTTGGTCATTTTTTTTCTAAGAAATTAGATTTTAACTTAACTATTGCGTTTAGTTTTCGGCATTGTATACTTATGTCATTGCTGTTAGTCTCCCTTGAGTCTAGGTACCAGTAGTACCTTAGTGCATGGCATTACCGTTTGTGGTTTGGCCGTCAACGAATTGATGAGATTCGTTAGATAGGAGGAATTTACTAAGTAGTCGTTGAAACTGGCCGAGCGAACGGCATGCTCGTATAGGAGCGGGAAGTTTGTTCCACAGCATACTGTATTGCGTTATGAAAAACCTACATCGAAGTTTTGAGCGATACTTATTTATTGGGATGATGTTCTCGCTATTACGCAGATTATATGCCTGTGTTGTTTTAAAAGTGACAGCACATTTCGTTTTAGGGTTTGTAAATAAAAGACGAAAAAGAAGTGTTAAGTTGAGCTTCAGGCGTCTCAGCCAGAGTGATTCTAGTCCTAGTTTTTTGCATCTTGCTTCGTAAGGAAGTCCTTCGTTATGTATTAGTAGGCGCCGAGTAAAGTTCCGTTGAATGTTCTCTACTCGAATTCTGTCCGACACATTCATGCTACCATAGATAACGGTGCAGTACTCTAATATTGGGCGAACCATAGCCTTGTACAGTATAAGTTTTGCCTCAGGTATGAGTATGTTTCTGTGTAGAAGACCGATGAGTCTTCTGCCCTTGGAAACTACTGAGTCTGCATACTCCGTAAAAGTCAAACTTCTGGAGTAAGTGATTCCGAGGTCTTTCACAGTGTTGTATACCTGCAGTGCAATATCACCCAAGTGTAGCGTTACTTCTGGGTGGGATTTATTGAAATGGAGGATGCCACTTTTATTTGGGTTTAGAGGGAGCTGCCAGGTCTCGCTCCATATGAATATCCTCTTCAGATCTTCTTGTATTTGAGAGAAACCCTGTGTTAGTGCTGCAGGAGAAAAGCTGTAGACTATCTTCAAGTCGTCAGCGAAAAGGTAGGGTATGCCATTTCGGATAACACTGCAGATATCGTTTACATAGATTAGGAAAAGTATCGGTCCTAGCACACTACCCTGGACGACACCACTTTGTATAAGTCTAGGGGTGGAGTAGCAATTACTGAATTTTACTACTTGGAAGCGACCCTCTAAAGATGTTCTGAGCCAGGACAGTAACGGGTCTCGGAAACCATATGATTGCAACTTAGTGACCAGGCGTTTGTGAGGCACCTTATCGAATGCTTGCTTGAAGTCTAAGAAAAGGGTAGTTACAAATAGGCCTTGGTCACGCTTGCTTGTAACGTTGTCTAGATAGTCAAGATAGCTTGTAGTGCATGACCGGCCTTTCAAGAATCCATGTTGTGCTGGTGAGAGTAATTGGTTAGTCGTCATATAGTCGACAACTGCTTTCACAATCACCTTTTCCATAGTCCTGGATACTACTGACGTGATGTTTATAGGTCGGTAGTTTTCTATATTAGATGTTGGTCCACATTTATGCTTAGGACATATGTATGATAGTTTCCAGTTCTCAGGGTAATTGCCACTGGAGAGGGACGTATTAAAGAGCTTCAAGAGAATCAGCGGTATATCTTCGCCACCTCTTTTTAACAAGATGGTTGGAATTCCATCAGGCCCCGCACTGTATGAGGTTCGAAGTGATGCTATAGCTAGAGAAATGTTTTGTTTAGAGAAGAGCACTGTACTTATGGAGTGAGTTGGTGTTGACGGTGCACCAATGACTTTTATTTCGTCCTCTTGTGTAAAGCAGCTAGCAAACTGGTAACCGAACAGCTCGCTGATTTGTAGTGGGTTATCGTAGAGGATGCCGTTGTCCATGATTAAACTAGGGGTACTATTTCTGGAGCTACTTATCCGGGTTTTCATCAGTCTCACTAGTGCTTCTGTATTACTAGTTTTACTACATTGGATGCGTTCTTGTTTAACGGCTTCTATTACTCTTTCTGCCTTGAATGTGTCGTATGTGTCTTTGAGTGTGACAAGCGACGAAAAGTCATTCGACTTATAGTACTCTCTGACATGGTTTCGCATGCGGATGCGTACTTTCTTTGGTATATAGTCAGCTCTGTTTTTCTTAATTTCTCTTCGGAGCGGTGGAGCAACATAGTCTTGAGCTGTGCCTATATATTCATAGAATAGATCACAGAGTTCTTTGGCTGAACTGTTGGTAAAGTAGGGGCTCCAATCTAGGCAGCGCAGAAACGATTGTAGTTCGTCCCATTTGGCATACTTGTAATTTCTAGTTAGTACTGTTCCTGACTTTTGGGCCACTTTTGTGCTGGTTATATTGAAGTATCCATATACAACCTTGTGATCGCTACCTGGAAGTTGTGTACCCACTTGGAGTTTTGTGGGTGTGGTTCCGTTTGTGAAGACTAGGTCCAGGACACTATTGTACCTGGTAGGGTGTTCCACATGTTGTTGCCAACCCTCTGTTTCAAGAATGCTTATGAATTTATCAAAGCGCTCTGGATAGCTAATTGGTCGCCACTTTATATCTGGCATGTTAAAGTCACCACATATAATTTTCGCTGTGTGTGGTAGTGTTGCCACACGGGCGAACACGCTTGTTAGCTTGTCGTCGTATTCGACTGAGGAGGAAGGGGGCCGGTAAATGCATCCTATTAGGAGGGAAGTGGAGCGAGTAAGTTTTGCGATAATCCATACTGAGTCGTCAATCTCGTTTAGCTCAGATGTAGGGCACTGCGTAGCAGTGATGTCAGACTTTACATAGATAATGCACCCTCCTCCCCTACCATGCAGTCTATCCTTCCTGAACAAGGAATAGTTGTCAATGGAGATCTCTGCGTCGCAAATATCATTGGTACACCAAGTTTCTGTAACCATTATCACGGACGGACCACTTATCAGAGATAGCAGCATAATCTCTTTCATTTTGTTGCGTATAGAGCGGGCGTTAATCAGGCAAAACGAGAGCGAGTTAATAGTACAAAAGTGTTTAGATATATCTCGGAGAAAGTCAGCACTTTGGTACGTTTCTTGGGCGTCCTTTGCGTACATCGTGCTAGCGATGTCATGACCTTTTGTACAGGGTGACGATTCGGTACTGTTTACCTCGGAAGGAGCGAGGTATTCACTACATTGTGATTGGTATAGAGACTGTTGGTCAGGGTAGAGAGCAGATGATCCGACAGCATCCGAATCACCTGCATTACTGGTGGCGTTGCAGCCGTAGGCTGTCCGAAAAAACCCTGTTCATAAGAAGTAACGGGGATTGATAAGTTGTATGGCACACCTGTCCGCTGGTTGCCGTATGCATTTTGGTCATAGACAGATTCATATTCCCCTTGATTTTCTTTAGGGGATCTGTTGTAAGTTTGTCCTTGTGTGGCGTATGACCCACGTCTTTCGGCGTATGGGTGAGGCGGAAAGCATAGTCTGTGACTACCATTTTGCTCCCTATCCAATAACTGTGATCGTTGAGGGGTCCGGCGGTGATGTGTATCTGCTAGTGACCGCGGAAGTGTTAAGAAGTGTGGGTCGCCTGGAGAGTAGTTATTTGACTTGGTCATAGGATGACCTGAGAAATAACGTTTGGCATTTTCCCTAGTGTGACTTTGCGAGGGTGCAATGGTCTTTTGACTATTTGTATTGTTTTTTCGTCTATTGGTGAGACTGCTTGATTGCCTTTTCGGCAGTTTATTTAACCTGGGTAGGTGCATAGTGGGGTTTGTATAAGAGTGTCTAGTGCTATCTGTACTCTTTATCATCTGCCTATTTGGTGCATATAAGTTTTGCACTGGCTGAGGTGGGATAGATTTGACTGTTTACGCGCTAAGCTTGGGGGCGGTCCTATGATAACAGGGTGCTTGTGGCTGGTGCTGGGTATGTTTATAGGCTGAGTGACACCTGGTGATGACATAATAACGTTTTCAGTAATTTGTTGGGTCGATAGCGTAGCACTTGGTTTGGGGGTGACCTGTGTGACGGGGTAAGACGGGGACTGGCTTTCCACTTCTGTAGACAGTGAGACCACCTTTAGGAGATCGTGTGCCTGTTTTTGAGTGTAGTTCATCGATTTGTCCAAGCCTACCGTCGTGTCATCGGCTCTACGTCTGTGTGTGAGTGGGCTAGTTTGTGGGCTTTGGTATTCCTCATTCCATTGTGTTTGTACAGTAGCCAGTTCGCTAATAGATTGTGTTGCTGTTTTGGGTACCAGAGCTTGACTAGAATTAGCAGTTTTTGGTATTTTTGTGCGACTACGTCTCTGACAAGGTGTTAAGTCTTGCGAAAGTTTGACATTTTTATATGGTGTGGATACACTAATAAGTTGCTTGGATGATAGGAAGTGTCTGGCGTGGTAAGAGCCACTAAATTTGAACAGCAAGGGGCAGGTATATTTCCCCAACTTCTTGCGGAGACGGGTAACTTGGCATTCTGTAGAAGACATGTTACAAGCCTGCAGACATAAGGCTTTTGCTTGCTTGATCGGTTCGTGGTCGGGTATGTTGTATACTAATACATTATGTGAGGACATAATCCTTTTATTAACCTCTGTAGCAATGAAATCTAGGACACTTTCTGTTTTTAATAAGGTTTCTGTACTGGCTTCTAGATTAGGCTGACAAAGATGGAGCAGTGGTAGAACAACTTCAAGCTTAGCGTTCATGTCTTGTAGTTGCTTCTGGAGGGTTATCAAGTCTTCCTTGTTTTTACGCGAAGTGTTATATAGCTCCGGTATGAGATCGACTACCTTAACTTCAGGACCTCTTTTATGGCTTGATGTCGAACCACTTAGTGAACGTGCTCTTTTAGTTGAGGCGCTAGGGTTAGGTTTAGGTGTATATATAGCACATATACGTTTGTTAGGGTGGACCATGGTGTGGCAGTAGTAGTTACTCGTTTATTGGGTTCGTCAATACCGAAGAACAAGTGAAGTAACCAGAAGTCACAGAAGGTTTAGCAACGACTTATGTATCAAATATGACAGTTGCTAGCGAGTGTTTCTTTACACTTCAGGCAACGTATATTGCGGAACTATTGTGTCTCGAAGCTAACAGCGTTGGTTCGTAATTAAACTGAGTGTTACAGACAAATAACTTTTCTTCAAGTTAGTCCTTGTTTTGACTTCCCTGTTTTCTCAGTAATTTCTTGGGTTCCGCTGTGTATATCAAAGTGGGTGTCTCTTTAACGTTCCAGAATAGGCGTATGATGCTCAGAAAGTTGAGTTTCTGAGAATAAGAAGCTATATATGCTCCGAGTCTTTCTTTTATACAGACAGATCTACTGTACGGCGGAAATTGCCGATATAGAATACCACGTTGTGCAGGAACAACGAAACGTAACTTTTGGTGCTCAAAAGTACTATATCAAACGGCTGGTAACGTTAAAGTTATAGTATAACAGATCACGTGCAAATGTAACGCAGATTACGAACTCACCGGGTTGTCTATCGCTGCCCAAACAGCCCATTGCTAAAGTCTCTAAGTGTAACGTTCAGTGAGGTGGGCTCGAATCTCATTTAGGACACCAGTTCAATCGAGGTTTCAGACACGCGCTGCCAACGAGAGCCGACAAGCAGGAGACCCAGGTCTTTGGCTTCCTGTCGATTGCTTGCAACCAGCTGACGCATACTCTCCCCCTTCGATCGAGAATTCTGTCTGAGTTTCGCATCTGAGTTGCCATACCGATCTTCGAGTAATGATCTTTTCCTATCGCCTGGCTTGCCGGGTATCTTGTGAGCCTTCTGGTTGCTGCGTGTTCTACAGCGACTAATTTTATCAAATCCTGGAACCTTTGGTCTGTCACTACCGCATCACGACAACACATTCCTCAGCTCGTCTCTGAACTTCCTTAAGGAGGTTCTGGCACAGCTTTGATGTCAGTGGTTCCTCAACAATGGTCTAGTGGGGCCAGTTAAAGAGCAGTTTAGTGAGGGGTCCTAGCCAATGATGCAAAATTTTTAGCACTGCGTGGGCTTTAAAAGTGCCTTCTGGCTAACCTGAAAGCGTGTCCAGGATGTCAGTCAAAATGAGACCCAGAACCTCCTAGTGGTCTTGTGAAACGAAAGTGTAACATATGGGACCAAGTGCCTTCTGCGAACTAGGATTGTGAAAGCAGATCGAAGTAGCACCTGGACACAGACTTACAGGTTTTGGCGTGATCCCCCTTTGACAAACGTCGTCGATGGTTTGGAAGTGCTGCTCGCATCATACTCCTTATAGCGCCACAAGCTGGTAGCGCTTCCTATTCCGTCTATCTACAATTTTGGTGATAGGGGAGAAAGTGGGACATTTCTATTTCTGTTGAGGGTGGGTTTTTTCTTAGGAGTGCTGAAAAATGCCACACCGCTGCACTGATTTTCTGTACATCGTTTCGATACAAAGCAGTGGTTGCGGTCCCATCTTCAAGATTGGACTTGTCCGGGTCTATGCCAGGCGTTAACTTCATTCCATGCCTCACTCACAGTAGACAACTTGGAAGGTAGTTCACGCGGCTGGTGCGCTTGTCTGGTTGGCATGTTTTCGGATCATGTATGAGGGGTTGGGTTAAAAGCAGTGGCGATTTCTGGTTCAGAATCATTTCCTTCACTTGGCCTTCATACAGCCCTTGGTTCTTGGCTCGGGGATTTATCTTCCCCTCGAAACGAAATATGCTGCCGTCAAAGCTCACCACGAGAGCGTAGAATTTCTTGGGAGAAGCTAAGGCTGTGAATGCAGTTTTGCAGTGTATTTTCCATCCAACAGGAAGGAGAGAGGCGGAATCACCACTCTTTGTTCCCTCCGGCAGACGAAAAAACTCCTGAGAACAGCATTGCTTTTCCGCGAACTTCCCCTAGCTCTCTGACAAATAGGGGTTTTGTAACGAAAATGGGCTGCCGAAGCACCTCTTACATCAGCAGGAGCTCTGACAGTTGACAGTGGACCCTCTTCAGAGCAGTCGTACCATTGTAGCAGTGATATCTGTGCTGAATGAGTATACGCCTTGCATACGAAGGTTGAAGGAGTGTAAGATGTAAAAAAGGTGGGAGAATGTTCCGTTTGCGAACGCAAATTCATAACATAACGTACGTTATAAATGAAATATATTTGCAACATCCCAACGAGTTACAAAGATAAGTTCCTGAAATTTCGAGGCTATTTTTCATAAATGCTGTCTAAATTGGTTCAATAGTCAGACCTCCCTTTCCCTCAACTTCATTAGGAAGGCCTGACCATCGAACCTACCCGGATGCCACTTTTAGAAGCAGCACATCTCATACAGTAATCAGAACAAAAGTAACTACACACCTATAAACCTAGTTTGTCGTCCACAGTATTGTTCTCACACTTTCACACCCAGTCACAGGTGCATATATTCACATCACCTTGAAATCTAGACCAATTAGTGGACAACAAAGACAAGTTTGAACGCTTCCGGACCAACATAGCAATTATGTTTAGGATCGCATTGTTATCATTCAAAGACAGCGTGATCGGATTCATAAACGTTTACTGTTTAAACAATCGATAGCTTGTGCGGGTTTCATTCTCCAAGGAAGCGACTTCCGCGAAGTTGCGAGAAGGCGGAATTTCACTTTTTGCTTCGTAAATGCACATCCTTCCTAATCGACTCGTCTAATGCTCAACTTATTCAATTCAGTCAAGTCGGATTTCGACCCTGAAGTTTACACAATGCATAACGCAGAAGCAGCCAAACAAAATGAGGGGGATATGTCAGGTCTGGTGGTGGGGAACTGGGGAACATCCTTATCTGAGGTTTTCTGTCTTACATTGGCAATAAACAGGTTTAGAGAACGAAAGCTGATGCCCCACAATCAGCGTTATATTCCCGAAATTTCCGAGTGCTAGCCTACGTTTTAAACGAAGCCATGATACTGATAAGCGACAGAACAAAATAACGTAGATAATAATATAGAATAGCTGTCCATCACATTGTCGGCTCTTTAAACTCCTACCGTCTTCCATCCCTCGGAGGTCACGGTAATTGTCTTACGAGAGTGAAAAGAGCACCCTGTAAAACTTGAAAGACGCTTCATAAGTGCAGCACTGATCTCTTTGACCACCAACCCCTTGTGCCCTCCTTGCACGTTCTTGCTCTTCATATTTTTTCCTGAAACCTCAGATAACCGACACTAACCATGGTTCTTGCATATCCTTCTTTCCTAGCCCGTTACCAGATTCTGACTGCACATCATGCTAAAGTACAATCTACGCTAGAACAAACGTGGGACCTAACCCTGAGTGACGGTCAGTCATATTCAAGTATGCACTGACCAGTGATAATAAATGCATAGTAGTGAAGAAACACGTTACTTCGTCTGCAATTTACAGACCTGTTTGCGTGAGAAATAAAACTACGTAGATTTTCAATCGGTTCATCTTCTCTGAAATCATACCACTGCATGTATTGCCACTCATCCAAATAAGACCGTGGCAAACTTTCTTGGGATCTTGCCAAATTCTTAGAAGCTTCCTAAAATGACTCCACTTACTTCTCCGTTGTTTGTAGGCACTCAACTTCTCGCATCAGTGACGTGCTCCTTGCCAAAAGTAACTTGAAGGGGTGACCCATTTCAGATAAAGGTCTAGACATTTATCGTTTAGCACTCATGTACGTGGGTTGTCCAGTTCCGTTTGAGCTGTCGTTCTGGGATATGTTTAGCCACAACAATAAGTATCGTTATCTCATATAACAATGCGTGCCACTTTCGCAGATGTGATCGTTGTGTGGTTTAGAGCTATTAACACAAAACCATCGATCATCTTGATTCAGTCTCAATTTGATGGTTGGATATCTACGGGGCTATTAATGGACAGAAAGCATGTATACTTGTCCGCTTAATATTATGGGGCGTTCGCTACAGGTTGGTTCGTGCTTTCGACTTCGAACCTTGATAGCGAAGAAACTCACATTCCGTAAGCGACTGTCCCCTGATTTTTGCTGTTCTTGATGATGGAAAACGATGGTCAACTGACCCGAAATAAAAGTATGAAGTTTATCACAATTCAGTATACTTTGGTGCACTCCGCGGTTATGATCTAGGAATCAGTAATATTTTCGTGTCGCTGGACGGTTCTGTTGCCAGTAATGATTGCGAAATAGCCGCAAAATGAACATTTGTGCCGTGTCAATACACCTCTGAATCTACCGTGTACATGCACCTCCAATCCTTGTTCCCCTTGTATCTCGTGAATGAAAAACACTATTCATACTTGGTGCCAACATTATCGGACGACACCAAGTTTATAGCAGAATTATAAATTTCGAAGAAAAATGATAACACGGTTCCTAGCTTTTTCACATCAGCTTTACAATAGTATATGGCGGTGCTTTTCACAACTCAAGATGCTTCGGTCATGGCTGACAGCGTACAGTCAGTTGTGATACCATGAGAAACCACCGCTGTCCTAGGATTTACTAATTATGAGTTATCACCTCAAATTAACAGTATATTCTGTCCCACCGGAAACAGTAGTCAACAGTAGAAAATCTACACCACATGACAGCATGAAATTTATATTTTTAAGTACTCCACAGAAAAAGCACATACAATGAAAGCCATAGCAAGGAAAGCAGGGAGGAACGTGAACATAGAAAACACTCTCCTTGTTGGAATTCTTGCCTTCCACACCTGCTGCTTTGTCTGTTTTTGTTCTCGTTGTAGACAAGCAATTCGGTTCTAAAGATTGGCTTGGTCGTCATCGAGTATTAATTACCTAAGGAACAGACCATGGCTGAAACTACCCTCCATGGAGGGTAACCAGCGGATCGGAAAGTCTAACTACAACAAGCAGAAATAAAAATGTTCACTGGATTACAACTTCATAATTATCAAAATCTAGGATTAACTCATTACAAAAGTGACCAGCAAAGTCCAGCACTTACCAACTGCAAGGCTGTCGCGACCCGTGAAAACGAAGGACAAGACGTCCCGGAAGTCCATTTGGCGCATTCAAACAAATCTATTGCTTCTGCGTGCCGGAGTTGGAAAAGAGAGGGTATCTAGCTGTCAGTCATAATATTTATCAGGATTATGAATCTCTGATGTGAAATGGTATTAACATGCATGAATTATGCGGTCCTGGAATCATCAATGAAGTACAATATGTAAACAATTCATGCATACATTCCTTCATAAACTTTTCATCATTGCCTCAAGCAAAGAGTAAAAACTGTTACAATGGAAGTACTAGCTCCAAGCTTTATTTTTCTCCACGTAATACCTGTAATATCTAGATACAAACCTGTTTTTTTGTTAATGCCAAGACAAACTTCCACTTGTCCAACTTGTAAATTTTCTGCATACTTATTCTGTTGGGATGTTCTATTATGTGAACATGTAGCACTTATATCTAATAGTGACAACGGGTAGGGACTGGGATTACCCTCCATGAAGATACATGTAATTTATATATAAACTTATTTATACCTGTAAAAATGGTGTTCCTGTATATTCAGAAATAAATATTATTAATAGCATGTAGCTCCGGTGAAACTGGCGTAATTTTCCTCCAAAGACACCTTCTCCTTACTCCGTTAAGTCAAAGTTACCGGTCTGGCTATCATTATGTCGGTTTGCAGTAATGGTGTTTTGAGCTCAAGTGAGAGCCATTATCCACTGTGGTTGCAACTCTTACGCCTGCTTTCATCGTGAAGTGTATCTGCGGTGATGGTATCTTCAACTCCAGACTAGGTCTTCATGACATCTGTCAGAAACGCTGAAACAGTAGTTAGGTGGACATGTAACTGTTGTCACCTGCGGGGAAAACTGGAACCCCACGGACTGCTTACACTCTTTTCTCACCCAGACACACCCACGAAGACAGCCAGAGCAGTTGCTGCATACAATGGGTTTATCTTTCTCCCGAGGCTCGGTTTGTTGACATTGGAACTATATAGGTGGCCGCGGCTCTTGGTCTTTTCCCATAAGGCGCCTTTCAGAATGCCTACCTCACTGACCGTGGACGATCTAGTTCACTTTTAATGGTGGAGGTCGATTAGTGCCCGGTGCTTCAGAAATAGGGATGAGCTTTTTATCTTTACTTGCCAAGCTTGGGATCACTTTCGTCAGTTCAAGCTTTTCAGGAGAACAAGTGTTTTCAATATTGGGCTCAACCTTGTCCCCAGGTTACTCAATATAGCTGCGTAGCATATGGCATCCAACTGGCGTTTAGCAATCATTTCTGTTGGCACACCGTAAGATTAAAAAGCGTAGTGAGGTTTGATCGACATTCTGCCTTCTTACCATCTTGCTCAGTGCTCGAGTTATCACGAGCAACTGTCGTTTTTTATTATACTGTCCCTGACTTTTGTGGTGTTGGACAACTCACAACTTGACCAGTGACTCTATAAACACATGAATTGGCGTTAAAATATGTGTTTATCTGACGAAGCATAGAGCTATGCAGAGGGTCAAACATGTCAATCACTCGCAAAGCAAACGCCAAATGTTGAGTGACTTTGATGACACTCTGGTATGGAAAAAGAGCACTGAATGGAAACGAACTGAATTCACAAACAATCTGTATGTACCTTAAGGTTATGCTTTCCCATTCTTTTCATACCTTCCAGACAATTTTGATATTATGATACAGTTAAGTTTCCTCTCTTTTTTACCACTCGAGACGGCTCAGGTGTTTTAGATTTCTCTATCGCTATCAATTTAATTGTGCCTGTGAACCGGCCTCTCTCACGTCAAATCCACAACTTGGGAATAAGATATTTATTTATTTTTTGGGCCTGTGACATATCCGCATTAAACACGCAGTGAGCACACCTCCTGCGTTCTCACTCGAAGGTTGCTTCACCTCTGACTGTGGTGCGGAATTACGCATGAACGTTTTCACGCTGGCGACCGTTTTTCCGAAAAGGTTCTAGGCTGTTCCCTTGACTTTTCTTGTTTTGGATTTCTACGGATGAGTTGAGATTTGCCCAGTCTGTACGCAGTAACTTGCAGATCGAGGATGGGGGTGTACAGAGTGTTATGAAGGTTGATGATTGGACCATTACGTAGTGTTATGAGGCACGATGGCTGAAGTGAAGTCGGCGTGGATGATGAAGTAAGATTCTAAGGGCTCTTGGCACTTTTAGCTGCGACCTTATTCACTGCTGAGTAAGGGGAAGTCAGTGACAGTGGTTTGGTTTCGTTGGAGAGCTTCTCTGAGTAGAACTTCGACAAAGTTAAAGCTCCGGTACTGCACGGGAGCATAAGTAGGAATAAGGATGGAGACAAACTACGTAGAAGAAACGTAACTGGATAATATGAAAAGCAAACCAATGTCGTTACCTGTGGTAGCTTGGTTTCAGTATTCTGAGGGATTCAACCAGTTGTTCTTAAGTCTTTGGCATATGAGTGAGTGAGAAAGTTCTGTGGATGCAAAACCTGAGCTATAGCAGCCGACAGAGGTGGATAAGCCTATTAGTCGGTTACCCTGGTAGAGGCGAGTGGTAGAGCATGAATTACGCCTTTTGCTGAAGGGTAGTTTCAGGACCGGTTTGTAGAATTGATGGACGACGGTTCTATGGGTTCTGTGTAGGTGCCGTGGTGATGATTTATTTAGAATGAGTTACAGCAGTATTTGTACAAAGCATTCCTTGTTTGAAATGCCACACAGTTTTTACCCAGGCTGCAAGAAGCCTAGCATGGCAGCGTTTTTCATTTATTATTCAGTTTTCTTTCGGTATTGAAGCTATTCATGATCTAAAAGATGATGGAAAGCTATTTGAGTACATTCTGGCTGCACCACAGATCTTTAAGTTGGAGTCTAATATCCCCTCAGAAGAATCATTAGGAGGCACAGAAGCCACCTCACTGAAGGAATTTCGCAATTAGCAGATGCCAGCTGCGTGCGGGTTAGTTGGGTTCTTCGCTCATGCCCTCTAGTGGTGCAGACATCACCTCTTAGCTGATTAACAGTCATAAATATATCTGAGAAACCGATGTAGTTATTCGTGGTCAAAACTTAGGCGGTCCTTTCGATAAGTGAAGGTTTGAATAGGTGTCTTACGCCAACTTCACCCATGACCTTCTTTTGTGCAACACACATTAGACATATAATGAGCATTGTCGCTAAATGTAATCAGTTACATGGCGATAGTGATTAGCCTAAAGCACTGGGTAGGACACAAAAATCATAAGAAGTACTGGACTACATGGCATGCGGGGCCAAAGTTGAGTACAGAAAAGCACTCAGACGTTTGAAAAACTAGATAAGATTAATGGGATGTTCAAAAGGTATACACTTCGAATCAGAATTATGTGCACAAGGTCATACAACATACGACAGTCTTTTGGGCCGGTGTTAGTGAGGACGGTATTTTTCACATAACCATGACCTCAAGTTGCAACCAAGTCTGACAACCGTTTCCAGGTCATGAGAGTCAAGGGACACAAGAACTTAGTAGGGTTCAGAAATTTCGTAATGATGAACAGTTCAGTGTCCCTTCAAGGTTGTTTATTCACGGAAAATCGATACCTGTATGCTCGATTACGGGCTCAGAAATCGTAGGTAGATCGGGAAAACTTTCTTTCTGTTTGTGCCAGCGTGATCTGAGACGACATCAGCGTATATCTTTGAAAAAAACTTGGCACTCTCTACAAGGTGTAGTATCGGCCAAATGGCAGCCCATTTTCATCCCAAACCGTATCAGCCGACCAAAACGTACTTTCCACAGCAAGTTACTAAGAGGAAAGACGCAGATTTGCGATAACTCGCTTTAATACATTTTCTAGAGTCCATACCTTTTAGGTAACATGCATTATCAACAGTTCGGTTGCATGTTACCTACTTAATATAAGACATGAGATTGAGTTCAGGTCAATTGACCGGACAGCTACTAGACGATAAGATATGAAATTGTTCTTGTTTGCAGCGTCCGTTCCAACAAAAGTGTGCCACGTATACCCAAGACGACACGAAAGTTGACCTTTCATTGTTGCGGTCCATAATGACCTCACGAAGCCTCACGCATGATCTGAATAAGCCATTACGCGCCTCAGATAACGGCCCTGAACCTAGAAAAACAGCTCCCGTTTAAGGAAACCAGCTAGTAAAAGAGTTCAATGGTTGGTATCTGCGAATGCCAGGTTAGCGTCCTTACTCCATCAAATCGGAGAATGTGTTCCATCAGTGACAACCTCTTGCATAGTGTGACAGATTGATGCATTATCAGTAAGTTTTTGAATGACAAGTCTGGACAACAAAAATTTATGTTTTGACTACATTTTAGGTAAAATTACCGCCCGTGATCACACCATTATTAAGAATTATTTTATACCACCTGTAGTTCATATTAGGCACTCGCTTACACATGTCAGCAGGTTGACCTAGGTTGGTTAATTGCACCTGGAATAGAGACACAGAGTAGAATGAAGACAGATCCACAGATAGCTAATGATCCCCCAGAAAAGCAAGGAGCGCGTACGAGCAAATCTACTGGCTTATAGCAAGAGATCTAATGCCAACGAGGCGAGTCATGACAAAGACGACTTAATTACCGACGATATTCAAAGCTCTCTTGAAACTCTTCGGAAACCAGTAGTCTCCGTTAGAATATTATATTATATCATATATATTATTATATTATAATTATATTATTTATCATATTATATTATATCAGAATATTAGATATATAATCTCTTGGTTAATTGATATGTATCTGCATGGGTATGCCAAAAATATATGTATTAGGAAATAGTGCCACAACTGTAAGCATTTTCAGCCGTCTCACTTTCAAGTATTATTATAGTAGCTACCTAAAGTAAAAAGAAAACAAAAAGGAAAATTCATGACTTGAAGACAAGTGGATTAAACAAGAGCATTAGTTTAACTTGAAATTTATGTGGATTTTATTTATTTCAGGGCAGTATTCCTCACTGAAGAGCCGCTGAAAACCTGGCAGCACTTAATACCTGTTTCGTTCTCAGTAGTCCACACCACAACCCATCCAGAGGTTGAGCTTAGAACTTTCATGTCTCATCGTTAGTGGTATGCTTTAAGATGATCATCCTGTAGTTCGAATGAGAGGCCATGACCTATGGGGTCACCCGGTCGGAAGTGAAGTGAGTACCATCCGAAAAATTTGGTAGATATTCATGCTGTCTACCTAATTGACAGAAGTAGAAAACTTTAGACCACTAAACTGAGAGCATTAGTTTAATTTTTTGGTCCAGCCCATGTAGGTTTACTCATATATCCTCCCAACTATTTCATGCGGAGACAATACAAACTTATTGAAACTGAATTTGTTTTTGTTTATATTCGATAATGGCTAACATAACTGATGACAGCTTTTGAATTTCCTACCCTTAATCTTCTGACTTCCTAATTATTGCTTTACAACACGACAGTTTGAGATAGAGAGTATTTATCGTCCAGTTTATGCTGAGTTGCAGTCTGTATCTCCCTACACTGAATTTAGAAGTTTTTAAGAGTACTTACCGTTGTTTATGAGGACTTTCACAGAGTTAAATTTTAATTAGCAAATCGTCTGAGCAAGTACTAGAAGTAATGTCTGTGTTATAGATCGATCAGATTAGGGTCAAATAATAAATATGACCGTTCCTTTAGAAAATAGTGCCTATGCATAGCGTTACTGCAAAACTTGTTTTTGTCCAACATCTGCCACACCATAACCACTAAGGGTGGAACAATTGAATTTTGCCATCTCTGAGCGACCGTCAAAGGACCTTGAAGTGACCGAAGCTAGAAAGCTCTAAATTGTTGAAAGGAGGTCGGTTTTTATCCATGCACTCAGGCAGAAATTTGATGATGATAATTTCTACTGAACCAAAAGGTTGTATTCCTCGTATTATCGCCTCACATATTTCGCTAATTCTTAAGTGTTTTCCTTATGCTTGCATTCCCCATCAAGGCAGAAACTATAGACTACGAGTCTACATAGGAAAAATGACTAGTCATTACGTTGCACACTCTTAGACGTGATGATAACCCTTATTTTAACTCCCCGAACACCACTGTGTGATTCGAAGTAAGTTTGCAGCACCAGTTATATTATAAAGCGGGAGATGAGAGAACCTATTGTTTTTTTAAAATTCTCATGCTTCAACTGTTAAATCCCTCTAAACCGATTAAGATCAATAATTTTGAGGCAATAGGGAACCATTTGAAGGCTAATTCATTTCCATATCACAGTTCGTTTGGTTTAATATTATGAAGTCACATGAATGAACACTTTTATTCTACTTACGTTTACTCTAAGCAGTCAAGACCTACATGCATTTCTAAACATCACTAAAAAACCCGATACCTACTGTAATTTCCTTTTATTTTGTGTCAAACACTGAAAAGAAGCGACAGTTTTTCGCATTGGTGCGTTCAGGGTCTATTGAAGGTCGCTCAAGTGTGGCAAGATTTGATATTTCAACTCCACCTAGTGAAGAATATATAGATGTATCTAAGTTATCATGGGATAACATCGGTTGAAAAAATAGCCGAAAAAATAGACATCCGTCTTATCCAGGCATACGAGTGTGTTCGATGTTGTCCATTCTTAACCTCTTACTTCATGAAACCCATTATATTTAGATATTGTGCCAAGAAAACCACTCTTGAACCATTCAGTTGCAGACATTTTAAAAGTTGAAGTAGTTTCCATTCAATTAACACGGTCATTCACTTTGATAGACTGACATGTCTTCATTTTTGACCTGGATGACGCCATAAAATTCAAAGTTGTGCTAATTTTTAGTTTGAAAATTACCTTCCATTACATACCGCAGTACACAAAGTAATTGTTGTACCGTGGAGGTGATAACGAGAGGTGTTGTTTTAATTGTAGTGTGTGCATAAACAATACCCCTTAGACATTGACTGGTCACTGGAAAGTAACTAATTTTAAGTTGTCTAGTCCTAAGTGCTGAGAGAACTCTATCAATCAAACTATCTATCAAACTCTAGCAACCATACATGGAGATTCGTCATCACAGTGCACTTAAGTTGATGTTTGATAGTTGGAGGATATCAGAAAAAAGCTCTGGTTGACCTAGATTTGGTACTTGTTGAGACACATCAGCAAGGCGCATCTGAAAATTCGGGGGTATTGAAACCTCGGAATAGATCACTGATAACATCTCTGACTGTAGCTTGAGTCCCTCGGAAGATATCACTTCCTTGGGGTCATAAATACGTCCTGCTGACGAATGTCAACATGCATAAAGTCTATGCTCAGGAACTTTCATTTATTACCTATGACAGTTTAACATCAATATCTTATTGACATTCTGATGCATTTCGGTTTTGCTGCGAGTTCTTAATGAGTGCTACCTTAATCGTGAAGTTTTAGCGATAGTACGATATGAATCGAGGATTTTTACTGCAGATATCAATATGCATGAGCATAACAACTAGACACGTTATTGTTTAGGACATCTATTAATTCGATGAGCACTGCTTGAAACTAATCCAGTTCATATTAGAAATGCTTTTGTTGGATGTATTATTATTTATTTATTTATTGATTATATTTATTTATCCCTTGGGTTCCTAGTGGGACATTGGACTTCAGTAGCACGTCTCCATTCCATTCTGCTCTCTGCAATCTTTTGAACCTGGCCCACGATCTTCTCCATGTCACACTTGCCTTGGACGGACAACTCGTCCAGTCCCCCTTGGGGTTCCACTCAAGGGGCTGGCCTGGCGCTTGATGTCCCCAATCGGCCTTCTCAGTGTATGCCCAATCCAATCCATCTTCACTTCCTTCTGCATATTTGTTGAGTGATACGTTCTTGCTTCGTTGGTTCGTTGCTAGAGTTCCTTGTTGCTTATTCTTATTATTCTCGCCATCTGATATTCAGTAACGAACGTAGGCGGTTATTGATGAATGTCTGTAGTTTGTTGGAAATGCTTTTCGTAACGCGCCAAGTCTCTGAACCATCACATAGCAGCACTGACTTCACTGAATTGATGTTGAAAATCCTGATCTTCTTCTTTGTGCTGAGTGCAGTAGATCTTCACACTGATTCCAGATTAATGAAAGCTTGTCTTGCTTTTACGATCCTCACCTTGACATCCTCATCTGTGCCGCCTGTAGTTGAAACGACACTGCCTAGGTAGGTGAAAGAGACTACTTCCTTTAGATTTCTCCCGTTAATGGTGATTCATACTTGTTGTTGATGCTGTTGTTGGTTGGGTATCTTCATCACCTCTGTCTTTTCTATATTCACCTGAAGTCCTGTCTTCGCTACCCTGCCCTGCCTCTTCTGCCAATTTGTTAGTTTTGGCCTGTAGATCATCAAGTTTGTGTGACATCAGACACAAGTCATCGACGAAATCCAGATCTTCTAGGTTCTTTTCCGCAGTCCAGCCAGCGTATCCCCCTCTTCTCGCTTCCCACTGTTTGCTGCATGATCCAGTCCACCACAATCAGTAAGATCATGGGTGATAGTTGACAGCCTTGTTTCACTCCTGTCTTCACTTCAAAAGCACCACTGAACTTCCCATTGTGAATTACTTGGCATGTGGCGTCTTCATATAGTTGTTGAATGAGATTGATACAGGTGTGCGCTACCCCGTAGTGTTGAAGTGACTGCCAAATTACATAAACCTCCAAAGTGAAATAAATTGTGGTTAGACATTTAAGCTTCAAAATAATACAAAGTAAGATTGTATAACTTAGTCAAGTTTGACTGCGCCACTGAGTTTCTTCAGATTTCAAATGGTCATGAACACCACGTTCAGATAGTCAATCAATCAAATTACGAGTAACATAAATACTTCATTACTTAATGATTTGGCGTCATGTTTTTATCTGCTTGCTTCGAAATTCACATTGGTGCCAAAAGTAGGTTAGCATGAATAGTGTAATTTGCAAATACTTCACTTGGTACAAACTCACAACCTCACTAAGAGAATTAACCTCCTCACCTGTAGGTGTAAGCCTAACCTTCATGTGATATACTTATACTACAAACGTTTCATCATCTCCTACCATATACGTGTAACGTTTAGTTGACTGAGTTTATTTCTGCCATTTTATGTCACAGTGTTGAGATTATAAACATGGCTACTACTACATACTTTAAATTACAATGAGCATTCATAAGACTTTTAGAAGAGGTTAAATTCATCTCCATGTTATCACTGGCATCACATCTACGATTCAGTAAGTCTGTTGCGATTATACTTTATAAGATTCAACAATAACCGCATATATTTATCTTGCCACGAGTTATACTTATGCCTAAGCATAACATATACTACTGTTTTACAAAGTTAACCTAATCCTATGACACATTAGTTGCTGTTTCATTTACCAGTTTAGAAACATTTTCATTTTATTGAGATCATCATAGGTTTATAACTTGACTAATGTGTCTGTCTAATCACTCAGACCTCGTAAATTGCAGTATAGTGATGAAACCATCAACAGTAGGAGAATTTAAAGTGATTATTATGGATAGACATTGTATATGCAATCATGAAAAATCTGAATACATTGAACCCCTGCTTCGTCCCATTCATGACAACATATTGAATTCAACGCGCTGCTGTCATCTCTCCTAGCAAATACAGTAGTATCCAACCAACAGATTGAAATCTGGCTGCCAATATTTTCACCCTCAGTCATTTTGAGTAATTGTTTTCATACTCAACTTGATTGACTCCATAGATCCTAACTTTGCATTCGAATTTCAGAAAATCCGTCTCAAACTTCTAGTAGAACTCATTAACCTTTTAGTGTTAATCATGCACTGATAGTAATTGACTGGAGATAATCTTCCTAGTTTGAATAACACACTGTTTTCCTTTGATGCCAGTTAAGTCAAGTCTGAAGACAGTTACTCCCTGATGACAACGTATAGCTATATTGCAAAATGATTGGAGGTGAAAACATGAACTATCCGTTAGCTGAATGGTAGTGGGTTTGAAACGAAACAAGTGTTCACTGGCTTTATTGTCTTACATAATACGGTAGTTGATACTGATCTGTGATGTATACAATGAAATCAGTCAATTCCCTGTAAATTCCTCAAGTGTTTAATTCCAGTTTTTACTTGGATTCTCAATAAATTGTTAGGAGTATTCACAATAGTTGATTTGTCAAGTGCAGAGTAAAGAAATATGCTTATGGATGCGACTAATAAATGCTGGTTTAATGTTGTTAAATGGACTAGATTACTGGTTACATCCTTATCATGGGATTTAATAGTCCTAGGATCTGTTTCTCATGAAATAGTTTGTATACTATACTGAAGTTTTCCTTGAAGTTGAAATATTCTCTGATTGATTTAAATCTATGATGAACTTTCACAGTAAGATTGCCGGTGACTAAAGTCTTGGCAGACAGGTCATTTCCTCACTGTATATAATGTATATAAGTCAAACTGGACGAAGTCACGTGTGACAAATAGCACATGAAGCATACTAAGATCGCTTCACGTAGGAGAGAAACATCTTTTATCTGTTCAGAGATAAGTCAGTATCAGTGGACAACATAGACGGAGCTACATCATTAATACGATTTGCTAGGGGGTAGTTTGTATAAATATTAAGCAGATTTCTGTGTCAGCAATCGGACCTCATAGCTCAGTTGGTATAGCATCGAGCCAGGAACCCGGTGGTTGCTGGTTCGAATCCGACCCGGGTCCAAATCTTCATTTCACCTTCAATAATTATGGGAGATTACATGTACTGGAAACACTATCCAGTGAATAATACTGTTTCACTGTGTGATATTTAAGGAAAACTGCAATGGAATGGTAATCTACCACAATACCAAAGTTCTTTTATCATATTAAGGACTGTCACTCTATACCATCCTATTGTGCGGCTGTATGTGATTGAATGTATCGTAATGGCTGAGCTCTTCTTTGAATTTCTTTTCTTACTAGGATTGATCCCACTGGATCTGATCAAGGTTTTAAGTTCTATTCCTCTAACTGGTTCCCTTCAACTACTTTGACCTATCCATGTACTTGGCCTGAAAGTGACGGAAAACCATGAGAACAACCAATCAGGTTGTCTATGATTTGTTTAAGCTATCAACCGTGCTGTTCACACCACATAAACGTTTGGTGAATTATGAAGAAGATTACATTGTAGGTTGTATAGGAAATTTGTTAGAAAAGGTAGTTTGGTTGAAGTAGGTGAATATCTTGTTTGGAAATTTAAATATAACCATGGAAGATAACATAAACAGGACTGGGTAAGTTATAAGTTACGCAGAACATATATACTTATATGTGTCTTGGCAGACCACAGATTCTTGGTATATACGATTAAAATACGAAGAGGGAACGTTTTCAGTGGATAAAGGACAGATAAGTAAAACCTATGCTAGCAGTTTTGCGAGAATACTTGCCATTAGATATCACAGTCTACATAGATGCTTGCAAGTCATACATACCTTCATCTGAAATAGGTTGTCTCCGTCAAGCTGTTGTTCACAAAAATCACTTGATTGATAGGACAACTGGGGTGCACACAAACAAAGTTCTTAAGACCTTGAACGGGATCACGATGGAAAATTTCCCAAATATAATTTAAACGATCTTATATGGATTAGGAATAGTGCACGCAACTATATGGTTTCAAAGATGATAAATCTATTTAAAATCTAGATATCTTTATTTGTCAGGTAAAACAGATTAATAAATTAAAAATAGAATACCGTTTCCCTTAGTAATTACATTGTCCTTCATATTCTTGATTCAGATTGGTCGGTGCATGGTTGAACGTGATTGGCTGTCACTAAAGTTTAGTTCAACCGACCTGAAAATAGTTGCTAAGATCTATAATCGTATTAAAAGTAACTTTTACTTTCCCAAAACCAGAAAGATGTTATTATTTGTAGAATAAATAAATAACTTTTATTTATCGCCACTAAATTATTAATGTGTTCAAGTGCTAGTTCTACTGATTATTATTTTTTATTATTTTTTGTCATTTGGGTTACTGGTGGAACATAGGGATTCAGTAACACGTCACCATGTCACTCCTTTCTCTGAACTCTTTTCAACTTGGCTCCACGACTCCCTATAAGATTTCAGTGCTTCCTCACACCATCTCCTCCATGTCACCCTAGCCTCAGACACCCAACTTGTTTTTTCCCATGCGGGTTCCACTAGAAGGCCTGACCTGATGCGTGATGTCCCCAAACCGTCTTCTGAGTGTATGTCCAATCCAACCCAATCCATCTCCACTTTCTTATTCTGTATATTTGTTGGGCGGTAGGTTCTTGGTTGTTTCTTTGGCAGACCAGAATGAGTTCTGGCCACCTGATCGATCTTCAGTATCGAATAAGCGTAGGTGGCAGCTGTTCATTTGATGTATGTCTACAGTTTATTGGAAATGCTTTTCGTAACGCAATAGGTCTCCGAAGCATCACACAGAAGCTCTGATTTACTTGACTGATATTATGTTGAAAATCTGGATGTTGTTCACGCTTTCTGCTGAGTGCAGTGTAGTGCAGTACAGTGCATTGCAGTAGATCTCCACACTAATTTCAGATTAATGAAAACCTGTCTTGCTTTTCCGATCCTGACTTCGACGGCCTCATGTTTGCCGCCACCTGTAATTGACACGGTGCTCCCTCGGTAGCTAGATGATAGAGATAACTTCCTCTAGATTTCTCTCATTGGTGGTGATTGGTACTTGTTGTTGTTCTTGTTATTGGTTGAATATCTTCATCACCTCTGTCTTCTCTACGTTCACCCGAAGCAAATCTTGTCTTCTCTGCCTTGCCTCGCCTCCTCTGCCAACTTGTTAGTTTTCGCTTGTAGATCTTCGAGTTTGTGCTACAAGACGTTAGACGTAAATCATCATCTATGAAATCCAAATTTTCTTCTAGGGGTCTTTTCATCTCATCTGTCAAACAGCATATGTTCATCTTCCCACAGCCCTTCATAGTTCGTTGCATGATCCAGTCCGGTCCAGTCGACCAAAATGAGGAAGATGATCAACGATAGTAGACGGTAACTTTGTCTTACTCCTGTCTTCACTTAAAAGTGATCACTGAGCTTTTCATTGTGAATCACTTGGCATGTAGCATTATATAGCATATAGCTGCTGTTGTATGAGTTCGACAAAGGTTTCTGGTAGTAAAATCGTAGTATTGAAGCAGCCGCCAAATTACTTCTCGGTGGACGCTAAATGAATTCGAGGTAAAGAGTTGACCCTCAATTGTTCTACTGAGGATTAATTTAAAGATGGTCTGAAAGATATGAAAGACTACAATTAGTATGCTGACGTTCTAAATTAACAGAAAAAAGTATTTATTTGTAAGCTACAGCCTTATCTAAATCTCTTTTCCATATCGATCCTATGATATCAAAGAATGTCTGATCAGTGTCTGGCTTAAACAAAACCATTTCATAAGAAAAATTAAGACAGTTATGATGTAAAAATACATGAGAAATTGGTGAACTTCATTAGTTATTATAATGTCAAAGATTCAAGTTTTTAAGTCACATCGAATGATAAAATATCCCAGGGATTTTTAACAAAAGATAAACCTTAATACATTGAATATGATGCGAAAATAATTATCACAATTAACAACAAATTATCTTACAAGTTATTAACTATGATAACCTACTTATTGAAAGATTCAATGATGAAATTCTTTGCTCATTATACGTCTCTTCAATTTCTTGTGAAGTCAACTGATGACCAATATGAGATTGTATAGCAACTGTACCAACATGTGTAAGTAATGGAGTTAATAATCGATTATTTCTAGTAAATCCACTAACATTTTCTGATGTTCCACGTATTTTAATTGTAACACCTGTAATAAAGCCATTAATAGTGCCAACAGATAGATGTTTTGTATCACATTTTCCCAAATCCTTGACCTAAATTATTATTATCAATAGAAAAGTTGTATTCATTTCGTAAGTTATATTTTTTAAACTAACTAGGTGGTTTATAAAAAAAAATATTATCATATTGTAGATTATCTGTAAGGTGTTGACAACATCTTCAACATACACTTCTTTGAATTCAGGAAATTGAATAAATTATGGCGAACAATCTTATCACAATTCAAAGGATAATCTTTTGTGGATTCTATGTAACCACTTAAGAGTGCTTAAAATGTGATACTTATAATAAACAGACAAACAAAATAAACAATATCCTTACATAAATTATAAAACGATGTAAACTCTAAAGTCTCAGGTGTGTACTCATTAGTGCTTACCTGTGACCCCATCGGAAGTCGAACCCAAGACAATCAGGCTTTACGGCGAGTACCTTACGATTGAGCCACTGGGTCAGAAATGAGTGGTCCACATTTTTCTACTTCTATCAGTTCGCATTATCGAGCGTTCTTCACTTATCCTCATCTTTGAGTACCTGTCATCACGTTGAACAGGGGGAGGAAAGTGTGAACCATTGGATTGCTGCTTACTGGTTCAATGGCGAAGTGTTCCCCGGAGAATTTGAATGTCCTGAGCTAGACGTCCGGTGAGGCAATGGTTCGCGCTGCTGAGAAGCCCCATACTAAGACGAAACAGCTATCTAGTGCTTCCAGGTTATCACCGGTTCCCCAACTGATGTCCCTTTGTGATGAGTGGAAAATTGAAGTCAATAAATCCACATAAATATCGATAACTGAATCTTTGGGATATTTTAAGAAATAGGAAGAAGAACCCTTTTTTCTGTCCTTCCATTTTCTATTACTTGAAACAAACAACAGAAATTAGAAGGTGTAGTTAAAGGTACGAAGGGTTGAAAACTTATCCTCCCTCAACTGTATTAATACATCTCTACCAGTGTGACAGATTTTGAACAATAACCCCAAGAGCCTCCAACTATTGTTTGTTATTGTCTTCATAACACCAGCCAGCCAGCCAGCCAGCCAGCCAATGTACATCTGGCTTTAGGATTCTATTCATGAATGCTATTAAAACAGTCTTCTAGAAAGCAGTTAGGTCCCTTAACTTTTCATAAGTGTAACTTATCACTGAAGATGATATCACTGCCTTAACAGTAGAATTATTAAAACTCAAAGACGTAATCAAGTGATATTCAATTATGAATGTACTCATCAGCTTAGATGTGCATATATAAGAAGTATATGATGGAAAATCAAGACGAATAACTGCATAACTTACTATTAATTTCCATAAACCAGAGACTTTTTCACCCCAATGAACAACCGATGAGAAAATCATTGAACTTTCACCAGAATATGTGTCCAATTTTCGGTAATCTAATATCATTGCATCAGTACCAGATGGACTAATCAAATGGAATTTTAAACTTCCACGACATGAATGTTTCCATTTCACATGAATAATTACTTGTTCAACAATATCTACATGACATTTTGTATTTTCTGGAATATTTTGTGGTGTTGAATATTGAGTTATACCGTTTAAATTGGTTACATTTAAAAGAACTTTAGTTTCTGATTTTGACCTAATTGGCCTTTTCAAAGAGATAAATTAATGAGAGAAAAACAATAAAAAGAAACAATAATGAACGTAGTGGATAATTTCTTCATGTTCTACACCATAACACTGCATATATAGTCCTGAATAAGTTAGTAAATGTCATTTTAAATATTTCAATTCATTCAGGTCGACGCTTATTAGACGACGATAGTGTTTACATATATAACGTACGGTTGGAGATATTCCTCGTTAATTCCTATGTCATACAGGTTGTTTTTGTTTACGCCAACTTACAAGAAAACAGCATCCTCAGCTTCAAAGTGACTGGTCATCTCTAAGAAAGTCGAAAAAAATATCATTCACTGGTGATGTTAGACATTGCCAGTAAGCTTTTCAGATTACCTTAAGACTTATAAGGTTATAAGCATTCAAACCATAGTTGTTATGACTGTTGTGAAAGAATTTGAGCACCGAATTTGAATGAATGATTATAACAGTATAGTTTAATGTAATCCTAGTGTGAAACAATTAGTCCCTTTAATAAATTTCGATAACGAAGATTATCTGAACAATGTGTATATGTGTGTGTGTGTGATGTACTTGCTTAGTACATTTCGGACAATTTGAAAAGGTTGTGACACACTAGTCTTGGTAATATACTCAGATTACTAAGGATTACTAAGGTAAATTATGTGAAACAACAAATTATTTCTGTACGCACAGTGGAGTCTTAAGTTTACGAATGGCTAACGTTTCGGTAAACTTTATTATGCACCCTTGATTATTCCTGTATAATATCTTGAAGGCTGTTTTCGTATTAACCTCGTGATTCATTTCAATGATATGTTTTGTTATAGATGATGATGAATGTCTATCACCTACACTTATAAGTGTTTGTGTGTTGAATTTCTTTTCAAGCCATTTAGGTATGTGTTTACCCACCCTAGTCTGAAGTGAACGATTACTCTATAGAAGGTATGTTGATGATATCATTGTAATATGTTACACAGATAAGAATGTCAGGGTTTTGCTAAAAAGGCTTAATACCGTAGAAGATCATGTCAGTCTGACATATGAAGAAGAAAAAGACCATGAACTTGGATTTCTCGATACACTCTTGTGCCGGAGGGAAGATGGATCTACCAAACGATCAATAAATACGAAGCCTACTTGGACAGGATAGTACTTGAGTTTCCACGGCTTTTGCGTAATGAAATATAAGAGGGGTTTAGTAAGATACTTGTTTAATAAAATCTAACGTATTTATACATCTGATACAATGAATAATCAGAAGAAATTTCTGATAGACACACTTTTGTAAAACAGATATTTATTACAGTTCGTGAACCGTTGTAGAAAATAGCCGACCCCGAAGACTGTAGTTTCTTCGGTTCTCAAGAAAGACATTTTTCTTAAAGTACCATACAAAGGGCAAACGAGTAGTATGATATTGAAGCAGAGATTAAAATCTGCTATCAGTAAAACACACTATGCAGCTCAGCTAATCATTGTTGAGACAACAACACCTGCTTCACCACAAACCTCAACCTCGTATTAATGATTATGTCACATCCCACTGTGTTTACCAATTTACATGTATATGTGGGCAAACATACACAGGGAGAAGTAATCGTTCAATTTAGACTGGGGTGGATGAACACATACCTAAATGGCTTGAGAAGCAACTTAACACACGAAGTTTGATAAGTGCAGATGACAGATATTCATCTTCATCTATAGCAAAACATCTTTATCGAAATGAATCATAAAGTTGATACGAAAATGGCATTCATGAGATAATAAAGGAACTGTCAACGGCGCATACTGAAGTTTGTCGAAGCGTTAGCCACTCGCAGACTTAAGACTCCACTGTGCGTACAGAAATAATTTGTTGTTTCACATAATTTACCTTAGTAATCCTTAGTAATCTGAGTATGTTACCAAGACTGGTGTGTCACAACCTTTTCATATTCATCATATTTGACTTGTAAATTTTCTTTTCATTTTCATGTATAAATTGACTTGAGACAAGTAAATGTGTGGGGGATCAGATTGCACAGATACACCACACACTTTTCAGATAATCTCTGTCTTCCTAGAAAAGTAATCTCAGTGTGTTTAGAAAATCAAAACAATATTTTGCCAAACGTTTCGTTGTATATGCTACAACTTTTTCAAACGATACTGAAAACTATCTGAGATAGCCGTGGTTTGGCAGACTAGTATTTATACTGAGTGATGATTGAAGGTGAATTGAAAATTTGGAGTGTAGCCGGATACAAACCACTGACCAACCGGTTTCCGACCCGACGCTCTATCAACTGAGCTATGAGGCCCGACTGTTGACCAGATTGTCATTTCACTTCAATCAATATGATTGTTGCTCGACTACCATGTGAATTCATAACGCATAAATACCGCTTGATCGTATTCACACTGACTGCTGCCTAGTTATGACTTCTCATCCCAATACGATCAAGCGGCAGTAACGCGTTATGAATTCACATGGTAGTCGAGCAACACTCATAGCGAATGAAGTGGAATGAAAATGTGGCCAGCAGTCGGGTCTCATAGCTCAGTTGATAGAGCATCGGGTCAGGAACCCGTTGGTCGGTGGTTCTTATCCGGCTACACTCTAAATTTCCAATTCACCTTCAATCATCGTCCAGTATAAATACTGAAAAAATTAAATCCTGACTAAGCATAATAAAAGCAGACAATGTCACAGGTTTTCTGAATAAAAAGGATTTTTGTAAGAAAGTGTAAGAGCATTTGGAAAAGAACTATTTGAGGTTATCATTAGTAAGATGAAGAAACATACTCATCTGCCTTTAGCAGATTTATGCAGTCGTCAGTGACCCACGCCTATTATGTGAAGGCCGATTGTACTACCTTGCTGCCCAAACTTCGGTAGACGGAATGGTATTCGAACTCATAACCTATGAGTAATAATCATTCGAGTATATTAAATAAAACATGAAGACTACTCAGAGAAATGAAACTCTAACTTGGAAATGCAACATGACTTTCATTAGCTCTAAAGATGAATACATTTGTTAGTTTCTACAAAAGACCTAAAAATCCATAAAACAAAGATTTCCTTTATTTTAGAAGTAGTATTCATTATGAACTGACATCAGTTGGGGAACCATTGAAAATCTGGGAGCACTGAACAGCTGTTTCTTCCTAGTATGGGACTCCTCAGTAGTACGCATCTTGAAACCTGAAGGTCCTGAGTTCGATCCCTAGCCGGGCCGTGGGTACGTACTGCTGAGGAGTCCCATACTAGGACAAAACAGCTGTCCAGTGTTCCCAGATTTTCAATGGTTCCCCAACTGATGTCAGTCCATGATGAATACTACTTCTAAATTGAAAAATCTCCATTCATCTCAAAAATACATTTCCTTTATTATTTTCACATATTCGACAACTTATCACTTATTATCTATTCTGTTGAAGAAACTATAATTTATCCAGTGAAAAGTTTACCACCATCTTATTTTGATTTTCATAACACAGGAATTATATTAAGATGTATGCTTATAAACGACTTATATGGGACCAGAGACAGGTATATATTTGAAGTAGTCTTTCGAAGTGTATTTGCAAATAAACAAAAGAAATGCCATTTCATATCCTCTATAGTTTTCACAAACCATTAAATGCTGTCGGACAGCATTTTTAAAAATTCTTACTGATGATATTGTATATTCAAACAATGAAACTTTCATGGTTTAGGTAACAAAACACTACCGAAAATATCCTCCAAGACTGTAAATCACTTATGGTATCTTCGGTAGAAATGTTTTTGATATCACGGTTATGAAATTAAAACAAATTACTGAAATCCAAATGTTAGTTAGCTGGAGGCACTAGGAAGAAAGCTCTGGAATCCGGTTCCTTGCTTGTTGATCTTCGTCAGCAGGGCATATCTGTAACTTCCAGAGAACTGGTACTCCCTGAAAGTTTCAAATCCACGTCATCCGGTACTGTAGTCAGAGATATTCTCACTGAACTATCCTTGTCACGATCGAACTCCTGTACGACTGTATGAGAAATACTGATTGGTCATTAGAGAGTATGGATAGAATTGAGTTAGCGCTAAGTGCTAGATAATATGAAATTGGTTACTCTCTAGTGATCAACCGATAAAGATCTGAATTTGTTAGAAATATTGGTGTCAAACATAAAATTTATAGATAGTTTAGAGGTACTCTAATTCACTTTAAGATTGGAGTACAGTTTGTTGGCTTTTAACTAAACAGAGTCAATTGACTGAATACCTTGGACTTATGTGTAATGGCTGTTGGCAATCACTAACAACACCACATACCTGCAACTGAGAGGAAACTTTTATACAACTGATGGTTAAAACTTGTATCATTCATTTCTAAAGTTACAGACTTAGCTACGAACCTTTTAAAACCACTGCTAACCTCCTTATCACCGGACTAAATACAAGAATTAGTTATCAATGGGTAACCAACGTAGCTGTCTAGTTCTTAGTGATCAGTACTGACCGAAGTCTGTTAATCAGGTTTTCAATTTATCACTTAGCTAAGTGGCGGAACACTAGGTCATTTTTGACTGAATGTACGGTCTTCTTTAGAGCTCAAATGTAACGATTTAAAGAATTACGTGAAACTACAGAGTACCAGACAGCTGTTTCATTTCGGTTTGGAGGGGCTTCCCCTTCTACTTCTTCTTTGTGCGTCAAGGACTTCATAGACAACTAAACGAAAACTTTTCAGTTTTGGATATCGACATGTTGCAACTCAGATAGTAAATCGAAAGTATTGGTTTCTTCTAAACGGAGAATAAGGGGGATGATTCACAGACACTGTCAAATCACGGCTTTAATATCTTGTGAAGTGATGCAGACGGTAAAGTGTGAATCACTTAAGTTCAATTAAGTGACTAAATGCTGAAAAGTTGGACGAAGATGACTGGAATTCGAAGGTTCTGTTTTTTTCTGCATATGTAGATGTTGAAATAATGGGGAATATTAGTAGCTCAGGTGGATGGTCTTGGTTGCATTGTGTTCTCTGAGCTGGGTTATTTAATCGTGAAGCTTTCATCGTCTTTCTAGAATGCGACATCATCAATACTAACTTCAGTATGAAGTGAGCTACCTGTCAATATCTCTCCATTAGTGAGTGATTTAGTGGTTTGCTCTGACGATGTGGTCTGTGATCGGTAGTTTCCTCTGATTGTTGTGTCATTGAATGAATTTAATTTCGACAATGTAATGTAGAAATTTTGGACAGAGGAAACACAAAGATTATCAGGCAGTTCCCACAAGCTTGGCATTCAGATCGGTCAGTCAGCAATCAACATATGCATAGACATAGACCGAATCTATCAATCAATAAGAATAATAATAGACGACAGAAAGGTCAGAGGTGAAGCAGAGGAACAGCCAACAGGAAAGTCAATGAGTCAATGACAGTCAATGACACTACAATCAGAGGAAACTACCAATCACAGACCACATCGTCAGAGCAAACCACTAAATCACTCACTAATGGAGAGATATTGACAGGTAGCTCACTTCATACTGAAGTTAGTGTTGATGATGTCGCATTCTAGAAAGACGATGAAAGCTTCACGATTAAATAACCCAGCTCAGAGAACACAATACAACCAAGATATGTAGATGTGAATATCTACAATTTCTTAAGTGATTGCGAATTAGCTGTTTGGTATTATACAACTAACTGTATTGTAGGAGAGCATATTGTCACTATGATCTGAAAAGGAACTAAGTTAAGCATTATGCAAGGATGTTTATCAGGTCTTAAAGTGGTTTGGATTAAAATGATGTATTGTTTGTTCAACTATCGGAAACACGGAAGCTGTGGATACATAACTTTGTTACCATTCCAAAGTTTTTCATCATTCGAGGACGGTTCATTTGCTTTCTAGTAATAAATATAGAACATCTGAATGTCACATTGTTTACATTACTTTCTAATCCCTGTGCTGAGCCTTATTTGCAATGGTATGCAGCTTGAAGAGACTTAGGAAGAAGTTCTACATATTTATACAAGTTGTAATTGTTTAATGTTTTTGGTGATTTGAGGCTTGTTCTCAGGCGTTTCAATAGCAAGCTGAGTGACTTCATCAGTATTTACTTCATAAAAAAGTGAAGTATTGTCAAGTTGCATAAATGTTTGTGAAGAACATCTGCCTACTTTGAGCGTTATAGGCTTATGATTAGAAATAACCTTTTCTTCCTTTTTATCATGGGTTGACCCTTATATTTGTTGTCATCATTCGACTTCTCAGGAGTTCGTTTATTGGGTCAGTGTCCATGTGTGTGTGTTGATTGCCATTGGATTGGGATACTATGCTTATAAGAATTTTCTCGCAGTTTTTGAGCTTTCTTTATATAGTACTTCCACCTTCTCCATTCGAAGTTGCAGTCGTGCTCATCGACATGCATTGACATCGGTGAGAATATGTCATGTCTTGTGACTACTAGTTTATACTTGTAAATCCTTTAGGCCATTCAACGACTGGATTGACCAACATATTAATGTTGACACCTTTCAACTAATTCTGTAGATTGTATTAGTTTTAGATTCATGTGCTGAGAGAATTAGGAAATTTGAACGATTGTATTTCGACTCAGTGGTTCACTAGTAACGGGCTGGTCATGGGTTCGATTCCTGGTGGGGTCACAGGTGCTCACTGCTGATGAGTTTCAAACCAGAACGAAGCAGCTGTTCAGTGCTCTCAGGTTCCCAATGTTCCAGTAATTGCTGCCAGTTCATGATAAATACCAACCTGAAACCAATATTTGTTTTGTCTTCGTTGGTTAATGGATCTTTCAACTTGTAGGAGATATTCTACACGGATTTAATTGATACCGAATGGATCAAGCAATTGGCTTGTACTTTATGAAGAATCTTTGATGTGTGGTAGAGTGATTTGGTTTGTATGCTAGGGTAGTTGTCCTGAAGTGTGTTCTGTTGATAAGTATTCCTTGATGAAGTTGATTGGATAGTCACTGACAATGAACACTTTGTAAAGTTGGTTTTCTTCTAACTTCTGTAGTTATCGATTGCGGCAAGGAATCTTGACATGTATGAATAATGGTTATATACAGCCATTCTTATGAGTTGTTAAGTTGTTTCTATTGTAGTTCAAAAGTTGATGCGTGTGCATGTATCACCTTTCTGTACACTTCAATCTGTAAAGGTTCAGTGTGTGTGTGTTTTATGGATAAGAACGCAGTCTCCTTATTTTCCTATTCTTCTTTTGTGAATTGAATACCTTTAAAGTTTGGTAAATGAGGTTGAATGTCTTCTCCAAGTTGGCTTATCTTGATAATGATAACAGTTTTTTCACAGGAGTAAGAAACGTTATTAAGTTCAGTATTGGAATGATTGTTGATTCTAACCTCTTTATCGTTGATTCCGCAATCAGCTGAGATATCATTAAGGGGATGAGATTTCCTCTGGTTTGTTTAGAGATCTTGGCATTGATCTGAAAGAACATCGTGAAACAGGTTGATTAGTTTTTGCCAGATCTACAATAGTATTTCTTGTATACTTTTGAAGATTCTAGTTGTCTATGAGAAATATGGTTACTGTTTCTTCAATGAGACCCAGGGTGACGCTGTAAAAGTGCAGTTACATCGAAAGACAACACTTTTTTATAGTTGTTTATTTTGAGTTCTTTTAAAATAATGGAGAATATTAGTAGCCCAGATGAATGGTCTTGGTTGCATTGTGTTCTCTGAGCTGGGTTATTTAGTCGTGAAGCTTTCATCGTCTTTCTAGAATGCGACATCATCAATACTAACTTCAGTATGAAGTGAGCTACCTGTCAATATCTCTCCATTAGTGAGTGATTTAGTGGTTTGCTCTGACGATGTGGTCTGTGATTGGTAGTTTCCTCTGATTGTAGTGTCATTGACTGTCATTGACTCATTGACTTTCCTGTTGGCTGTTCCTCTGCTTCACCTCTGACCTTTCTGTCGTCTATTATTATTCTTATTGATTGATAGATTCGGTCTATGTCTATGCATATGTTGATTGCTGACTGACCGATCTGAATGCCAAGCTTGTGGGAACTGCCTGATAATCTTTGTGTTTCCTCTGTCCAAAATTTCTACATTAGATTGTCGAAATTAAATTCATGTCCATAATTATCCACGTGCATTGATGTAGATTTCGTCTAGCGAGATGATCAAAGCTTCACGATTAAACAATCCAGCTCAGAGAACACACCACAACCATGAGTCCTTTTATTTTCTCCAGAAACTGAATTGTTGAACTGACTGAATGTTGACTTCCACTAACAAGATGTTTTAAAATATTGCATAATAATTCTAGGGAATAAAATAGTGTTTCCAGTTATTACATTAGTTGTCACGTTGGAATATCTGCCTTTTGTACTTTTGGTCCAACATAGAATCTTCATTCACCACTTTTATCCTTCTGTTAATTGACTTTGACTGGATTGCTTAATTTTTGCTGAATATAGTTGTCCAGTTGATTGATAAGATTGTTATGTACTAGTTGGTAAATGTTTTTGTCACTGCCTAATTCTCAAACTTTTAACACATAGTCTCCTGTGTTCAGGAGGACAGTTTTACTTCACTTGTTTACTGGTTGTATCACAGTTTTCTTGTCTCATATAAGCAAGTTCAGTGGCTTCTTTTCACATACTTTGAGCTGATACTTCTTTCCTCTGTTTTTCATCGACTGGATAACTGGCTGTCATAGTTTTTGTCGTTTTTCTGTTGTTATTCCTGTAGTTTTCAGTGTAGAACCAAACTCTGTGCAAAAATCTGACACATATATATCCTCAGTATTCTATTTTGATCCTTTTCAGAGTATATTTTGTTTCGTTGAGGATTAGGTTCTTTCCGAAGCCTTAATCACCCATTCTTAATTTCAAGTTGGTATTCATTACGAACTAACACTAGTTGAAGAACCACCGAAAACCTGGAAGTACTGGACAGTTATTCCGTCCTACTGTAAGACTCCTCAGCATTGCACTCCAGAAACCCAGCCTAAGACCTACAGGTTTCATATTCAGCACTTTAACATTGAGCCACCAAGTCAAAATCCAATGTTCCACATTTTCCTACTTCTGTCAAGTCGAGATCACCAAAACCCCAAATATCTTCAAGTTCACTATACGGATAAACCGAACTCACTTTAGAAATGCACATTATGAGCAACAAATATTCACCGTAGAGGTTAGTTGGTTCATCGCTTCTATTACTAGGATTGATTCTAATGTTCACTGTTGAGTACTGGTTCTTTTCATCATTCGACATCATTATTCAAACTATTTTTCTTCCATTTCGTTCAGTGGTCTTCCATCCAATAAGACAATTGTTATGTGTAGTTTATATTGAACCTTTGGTTGTAAGATATGCTTTCGTTAGCATCCGTATAAGAAGAAAACTGTTTTGAAATAAAACTTTTCTTTCCAGTGAAGTTCACACATTTACAAGCTTAAAGAAGAGTACTAAACTTGAAAACTTTTGGGATAGTACAAAAGCACTAACCTTCAGAAAAAGTATAACTACTTATTTGTAAAATATATCCATAAAAATAAGCACATCCCTTTCTATACCCAAACCTATTATTGGTTATATTAGTGGTCTTGATCTGCTGGAAAAATATATTTAAGCCTTACAAGAAATCTTTTACTAATCAGGTTAAAGTTACTTTTTTCTTACGAGGAAATACAAATACATTTTCCCGCTTGTATTTGGAAATTTTGACTTCTAACTTGTTTTTACTTCATTCAAACAAAACATATCAACCAATCAGATCAGTGTAACGTTTATCAATTTATTCAGCCAGGGAGATTTCAACATGAACATGCAACTTTGTTAAATAAGTTAACAGTTATGTATCGTCAAGACTGAAAAGTGCCTCATTGAAAAAGTCTACATCTACTCAAGAACCTTGTGGATATTCATGCAGTAGGCAGTAACACCTGTTGTTTGAAGGGCTAATTATCTTCTACCACCGGCTTTGAAGTAACATTCAGCTGGAAACATGTAAGTCTGTTTTAGGTAAAGAGTAAAAATGGTCATCTCAACGTGAGATAACATAGAAAATCATTCAGAAGTGTGTAGACGTTGATCATCCATTTTGTCCTATCTTTCAACTCAACAGTATACCCCATGACATCAAGCGAGAACCCATAACCTATAACCGTCAGCTAACACAGACTGTCCATTATAGTTATCATTATTTATCTACTGAATTGAAATTCAGGGATCTATAAATCCAAGTTCCATCGTTTCGTGATATACTGCATTGTCTTTGTCACATGCCATTGGTCAACGCCACAGATCACATCTTTTTACTCGGACTACAGGAGATTTATACCAAAGTAAGACACACATTGGCAATAAAATGTTGTCAAGCGAAGAAAATTGCTAAAAATGGTTGTAAATATCTTACGGGATTTCTAGTTTATTTAACTATGTAAAAAGAAAGGCAGTAGTAGTAGTTTGTGTAGTATTAGTTGAAACGAAATGCTATCATCAACCATTTGGACATTCGTATAGTAGGCAATCAGCCACATCTGTTACATAAGGGTTAATGATTCCACCTGACTGCCCAAACCTCGAATCCACGACCCACTGGTAGCAAGTTAACTACTAAAAATACTAATACAAAGAAGCAGCTGTGTGAGTAGTAGTGTAGTGAATGCTGCTAATGAGAATGGATATAAGTAGTATATGTTGGGAGGGCGGCAGATGTCATAGGCAGTTACCAGCAATGGGTAAAGATTCTGCCCAGAGAAACGCAAGACACAACATGGTCTGTCATATGATGAGCAAATCAAGATAGAAGCGGAAGAGGAAATGAAGTACATTATGCAAATGACTGTGTTGGTGGAAGGTGTACAATATTTGATGACTTCTGTACAAGATATCAATGATAAACATTGCGTAGTGAGTCTCTGTTTTACTGTACCTTACAATTGGTGTAGCTGCTTTTGGATGTGATGAAGATTCCGTATCCTGCAGCGTTCGATGATGGAGATATCAAGGTCTTCCTCAGGGACTTTGAGTCGGTCGCGAAGTTAGGAGCAAAGGAGCAAAGGTTGTAGTGCTTGGGATGTTGCTGAGGGGTAGAGTAAAAGCGGCATATGACGGTTCAAGAATGAATGTTCAGAATTGAGATCTTGTACAGTAGTCATCAAATATTGTACACCTTCCACCAACACAGTCATTTGCATAATGTATTTCATTTCCTCTTCCGCTTCTATCTTGACTCGCTCCTAATGTGACAGACCATATTGTGTCTTGCGTTTCTCTGGGCAGAATCTTTACCCATTGCTGGTAATTGCCTATGACTTCTGCCGCCCTCTCAACATACACTACTTATATCCATTATGATGACCAACGCCCACTACACTATTACTATTATTATTATTATGATTATTATTATTATCAGTAGTAGTAGTAGTAGTAGTAGTAGTAGTAGTAGTAGTAGTAGTAGTAGTAGTAGTAGTAGTAGTAGTAGTAGTAGTAGTAGTAGTAGTAGTAGTAGTAGTAGTAGTAGTAGTAGTAGTAGTAATAGTATCCGGAGAAGGAAGGGAAGCATAAACGCATTTTAGTGTATTAGTAATGATCAAAATTATGGTAAAATAAATTACCAGCTTCTTGTATATTGTGTTTCATATTCTTGAGCAATCGCTGATATGCAATTGTCATCACATTGAAATAAATGTTTCGCATTTGGTTGTTTAGCCCCTTGTAAACTGGCCCATTTATCAGGCACATTATGTATTTCACTGTCATAGGTTAATACACACAATGGTCCAACTAAATTCCATTGTTTAGCTAGGTATACCATACGATAGCAGTCGATTGTACCAAAACCGAAATATGGATGATGAATTAATCCAGCTCCGTTGACTGTCCATCCCTTATCAGCTGGATTAGGAATACGGGCACTCCAAGGTAGAAGATGCGCTACATCACGCCATGTTAGTTTAGGACTGAAAAAATAAACAAACCAGTGAATAATCTTCCTATGTCAAATATCATCAATTAATAATGAAGTTTTAAAAAAAAATTAGAAACCGCAGAAATTACAACAGTTTCCCCTAGTGTCACTAAGTGCATCGTTTATTTTAGAGACTGATAAGACTGTACAATGGCAGCTTCTTTGAAGTGTTGAAAAATGTAAGTCTGCGCCAACTATGATGTCTTGGATGTGTATCATATATATGTGGACGTTTTCTTATCAGGACATGAATTGTCAGCCAGAATAGTAGTTAGGAAAAAAGTAGTCAGTGGGGACAAATCATCAAAGTCGCTGTGAATTCATGAAGTCATTGACTATGTTGTGGTATAAACTTCGTAAAAAAGGCATAGTTTCCATATGACGTTCTTAGAATGTTAGAAACGACTGCTTGGAGAACCGACATGATACTGTTTAAAGTTAACTATAAAGATGCAGGTTTGTTCTTCTTGAAATTCCAAAGGTAGTATTGCAGTTTGCAGAATTCTATGTTTTTTTTATCAATTCACCTTCAATGTTAACATCCTGTAGTATGGTTATAAGTATCGTCAGGTGATGAATGACTAAAATGTGTTGACTGGTCAGAATCTGAACGGATCACAGAACTGAATCAGTAATCAAACTACAAATGTCTAAGAAACTTCTATTATCATCAGACTTACTGATAGTAAGGTTTAAGAGCAATTTCAACTATGTATAAAGAGAGAAAAAACTGGCGCGGAATCATGCACCTGTCCACCTGAAGCAAATTAGTATGCCTCATCATCCTGGAGAGACTAAAAAATGCGACTGGAAAAAGCGGGATAGCTTCTGGAAAAACAGGTCATGTGCAGATCAACTTGCAACGAAACTCAACGCTACACATCATCATAGAACACCGCATAAAATTGCAGTCAACTCGACCTCAACTTCATCGACTTTAAAAAGATTTTCGGTAGCGTTGATCGAGAAGTAATTTGACAGGCAGTTGCTTCAGCACTACGGAGTAACACAAATCTTCATCAGCCTCATTCAACAGCTGTATGTGGACAACACATGCCAAGTGATTCACAATGGGAAGCTCAGTGATGCCTTTGAAGTGAAGACAGGAGTAAGACAAGGTTGCCGCCTAATATCATCGATCATCTTCCTCATTGTGGTCTACTCGACTCCATTGGGTTATGCAACAAGCAACTGTTGGAGGTGAGAAGATGAGCTAACGCTGCTTGACCGATGCGATGAAAAGACCCCCAGAAGAAAATTTGGATTTCGTCGATGATGATGATGATTTATGTCTAATGTCTTATGTCGCACAAACTCGAAGATCTACAAGCGAAAACTAACAAGTTGGCAGAAGAGGCGAGGCAAGACAGTGAAGAAGGAACTTCCTTCAGGTGAAGGTAGAGAAGACAGAGGTAGAGGTGATGAAGATACCCAACCCAAAACAACAAGTATCAATCGCAATCAACGGGAGACATCTGAAGGAAGCGTTCTTTGTCACCTACCTAGAAAGCATCGTTTCAACTACAGGCGGCGGCAAACATGAAGCCGTCAAAACTAGGATTGAAAAAGCAAAACAGGTTTTCATTAATCTGAAGTCAGTGTGGAGACCTGCTGCAATGCACTGCACCACTCTGCACTCAACATAAAGTGCGAACAACTTCCGGATTTTCAGCAGAAATGTCAGTCAAGTCAGTCAATACTTCTATGTCATAGTTGAGAGACTTAGCACATCACGAAAAGTTTTTCCAACAAACTGCAGACATGCATCACATGAACGACGGCCGTCTACGCTCATTCGATACTGAGGATTGATCAGGTGGTCAGAATAATAAGAATAAGCAACAAGTAACCCATTCTGGTCTGCCAAAGAAACAACCTAGAGGCTACCGCCCAACAAATGTGCATAAGAAGAAATTGAAGATGGATTGGACATACACTGAGAAGACGGTTTGGGGACATCAGCCGTCAGACCGGGTCATCGAGTGGAACGTGAATGGTAAACGACGAGTTGGGCGTTTGAGGCGACGATGATATGGAAGAGATCATGTGAGGAAGAAATGAAAGCTTGCAGGGGATTGTGGAGTCTTGTTGAAAAGACTACAGAGATGAGAGTGAAATGGTGACGTGCTACTGAAGCTTTATGTTTCACTAGGAACCCAAGTAGCAAATAATGATAATAATAACTCCTAGTGTTCAGTCTTTACTCAATGTATCTTTGACTGATATTCTCGGTTATTGATCAGGAAATACTCATTAATCCTAATGTTATGCATACAGCTTTGACGAAAGCTAAGCATATCAGGAAATTACTTCATATCCTGATTTAACGGTTCTGTAAATTCTTTTACACTGATTCATTTGACGTGTAACTATTAAGTATCTAGTAATTGGTTGTGCGCATTTCACACGCTAGTTATCCCCTCAACTGGTTGGCTTCATTCCATATTACATATATTTATTTGATATATACTGCACAATGATACACTATAATTTACTTCATGACGTTTCCAGCTCATAATCATACCAATGTAATGGCACTTTCGACATCTGATTTATAAAGACCTAACAATAAGTCTTTTTAAAACGCGAAGACGTCGTACCCTTCATAGAAGCAATATTAAGCTCAATGGATGCAGTAACTGCTAAGCAGGTTAGAGAATAGTATACATTAACACTGAGGAAATTAAAGAAGAGACAACGAAACTTAACAAAACTTGAAAATTCATCTCTGAATAATCTGTAAAATCACAATAACATAATAATTACTAAATCTGATAAAGGCAGTTCAGTAGTAATTATCAACAAATTAGATTATTATTATTTAAACAAAATTAACAAGCATATCCAAATAGGACCATACGAAGAGATCAATAAACCTTTGACACGGTGATGAATAAAATCAAGAAATCAACAGGCGATCTGATACGCCGACCAAAGTCATCTCTAGGTCAGTCTAAATGGTTTAGTAATGCAAAAATTCCCATTTAGACATTTAGTAAAACAAACAATGTGAGCGAAGAAATATTTCTTTTCAATTAGTTCCTCATCAATGGCTCTACACTAATATAGCATTTTCAAACGTAAAATTACATACCAATCTAGTGGTGAGAGTTGTTCAATGAAAGGTTATCGATCTCAAAGTTTCAAGAAGGTGATAATTGATCAGGTAATTAAGACAGTTAACTAAAGCAGAGATTAATTATCGTAGAAAGATTTTGCGAACAGGTTCTTACATAATTGATATTTTGTATAATGATAACTAAAGAGCAAAAATGAACTGTTACTTAAAATGGTAAATTGTTGACGGTAATTAGAGACAGTAGGGGGAGAGAAAGATGATTAAGTCTGTAATAATAGTAATAATAATAATAATAATAATAATAATAATAATAATAATAATAATAATAATGGAGCTATTGAAATACTAGTTATAGTGAATTGTGTGGTGGATGAAATGAAGAGTCTTGTTGTAATAAATGAGCTATACAGATGGCCAAGGCAAAGAAAGAGGCTGTACGAATCTCTTCTGAACACACAGACTTGGCTTGTGTAGGTGGATTCCTATGGCTTCTGCTGTATGTAAAAGACGGACTCGTAGAGGATGAGTGAGGTGAGAAGGAATGTGGTAAATAACTTTAAAGGCATTATGAATGTTAACTCGGTGGCCGGTGTCAATCAGATGAGAGAGTATTGAGCTTCGTGTCAGTCTGGTTTCCCCCTTACTTAGCCATGAAGGATGATGCTCGGCGATTCGACGACGGACTTGCCTAACTGTATGTCCAATGTAACTAGCTCCACAGGAGCAGTTGAACTGGTAAATGCACATTGAAGAGGAGAAGTCAGGGAGTCTGTCTTTAGTTCGTGTGGTCATCATCGTTTGAAAATGCTATATTAGTGTAGAGTCATTGATGAGGAACTAATTGAAAAGAAATATTTCTTCGCTCACATTGTTTGTTTTACTAAATGGTTTAGTTTAACGCTTAAAACTAGTAATTCTGTCAGCATTTTTTATGGCCCTATTAAAATTTATAAACCAGGTTATACCATTAGACCGATAGCTGACTTCAGAAATAATCCCAACATTTGAACTAGCAAAGTACTTAGCATCGATATTATGTACTATTAGGAACCGTCCGAATTCCAGACTAGTAAACCCTTACTGAATTAAAACTAAGACTTAATGATATGCATATAGAAGAGGATGAAAAAATGATTAGCTTCGATGTGACTAGTCTGCATTCTAAAATACCACTCAGTACGGCACTGGAGGCAGTCAGAAATCAACTAAATAGTGACTGAGAACCTAATCACAGAACTAAGGTATTGGTTGATGAGATCATATTAGGAGTATAGTTGTGCCTGACTTTCGCAATTTTCAAGCCTTATGACAGACAACCAGAAGGAATAGCAATTAGATCACTGGTATCCCAAATCGTAGCAGATTCATTTGTGGATAGTTAGGAAAATATGGCTTTACGCGCATTTAATCCTGCACCTAAAATATGCTGGCGATATGTGAATAACACATTCACCACTGTCTTGAAATCAAAGCATATCGACAGTTTCTGCACACAATGAAACTCAGTAGTGATTGCAATCCAATTCACTTATGAGGAGGTAGAAAATGAGCCATTGAGCCATTGATGAGGAACTAATTGAAAAGAAATATTTCTTCGCTCACACTGTTTGTTTTACTAAATGCAAGAAGAATTGCCTATGTTGGATTGCAGGATAAAACGAAGGACAGATGGTGATTTGGATACTACTGTTTACAGAAAACCAACACATTCCAACAGGTATCTAGACTTCAAGTCATCTCATCCAATGTCAATTAAGGCAGGATTAGTCAAATGTCTAAGTGATAGAGCTAGAAGACTGACTAGTCAGAACAAGAACTTAAACAAGGAATTGAAACACGTAAACGAAGTGCTAATAGTTAATAATTATCCTACGCAGTTTATTGAGAAATTTGTGTTACCCTACCGTATAAGGAGGGTAGCTCAGAAACTTCACGTAGGATCCTCAACAAAGGTGAAATTAGGGTGGCATATAAACCTACAAAATCACTCAGAGATGATGAGGTTTGTTGGCTGGCTTAAGGATCCGATAGAACCAATTAAGTGAAATAATCTCATCTGTCAAATTCCATGTAACGACTGTGAGTCAGGTCAAGTATGTAGGTCAAACCAGTCGGTCAGGATCAGTTAGAATAGCCAAACATAGGAATTTAGCTGAATATAGAATGACAGAACTGAATAAGATCAGTAATCTAGAAGAGAACCTCAGCTATCGCAATACATGCATCAACAGACAACCACACAATAGGGTGGTGGATAAAGCCACTGTATCGCTTAAGTCCAACCTCGCCTGGTTAACTAGTTCACTAGTTACTAGCCGGTCCTAAGCCCTGGTAAAGAGGGAAGGTTGGGCATAGGGCTAGCAACCCTATCCCGTAAAACAAATCTAACCGCTAAACAAACTTCTAAGCACAAACGAAATATAAAAAATAATAACAAAATTATTCTTGGCTGGAATCGGAGAGACGAAATGACGCCGGTTGGTGAAAGTCTTCGAGAAGCCAATTGGCCGATATGTCTTCTCTAGATGAAAGTGAAAGTAAACGTAGGGGACATGGAATGTCAACACCATGTTTGAACGTACCAAAGCAGCCAAGATTGCAAACGAGATGAAGAGGTATCACATTGAAGTGCTTGGAATTTGCGAAAGCAGATGGAATGGGAGTGGACTGTCCAAACTGTCAACTGGACAATCAATAATCTGCTCCGGTCACCCAGACGACAACCACGAGCACATGGAAGAAGTGGCTATCATGATGTCCCCAACAGCATCGAAGGGTCTCATGCAGTGGGAACCAATCTCCACCAGCATCAGGATCATAGAAGCAAGGTTCAACTCAAAAGGAAGGAAGGTCACAATCATACAATGCCACGCACCCACAAAGAATGCAGATAAAGAGAAAAAGGAGGAATTCTACAGACAACTTCAATCAACACTGGACAACACCCCACTCCAGTCGGCGCCATCAAAATTCTAATGGGCAACATGAATGCCAAACTGGGAGCAGACAACACAGGAAGAGAACTAACCATGGGTCGAGAAGCGCTCGGTGAGGTGATGAACGAGAATGGAGAATTGTTTACGGAATTCTGTGCATTCAACGATTCGGTGATTGGAGGCAGTATGTTCAAGCACAAAGATATTCGCAAAGCGAGCAACATGGATTTCATCAGACACCAGGACACACTAAAAATTAGATCAACTTTATCTCAATCTCAAGAAAATGGAGACGCAGTCTACTTGACACAAGGGCAAAAGGAGGAGCAGATGTAGGTTCACACCAGTATCTAGTGCAAGCAGCCTGCCTTCCAAATCAAGTTAAAAGCCTTCAAGGAAGCTGGTGATAGACCACAGTTCAAGTACAACACTCGGAAACTGAAGGACAAAACTACAAAGGGAATCTTCACGACAGCCAGTCATCAAGACAAAATGGGAGATATCGAGCAACATCCCTGAAGAAACCTGTGTGGAAGAACACTAGAAGTCTTTGAAAGAGATGTGGAAAGAAACCTGCACAGCCGTATTAGGAAGGAAGAAGAAAGAAGATAAGGAATGAATCTCGATGGATACATGGAGGCTAATAGGGCAGGGAGAGGAGGATGGTGAAGCAGAAGACGAACCACTGCAAGGATGCACAACGAGAAGAGGAACTGAGTACAATGTATAAAACACTAGACAAAGAAGTGAGGAAGAGTGTCCGGAAAGACAAAAGACACTTCTACGAAACACTGGCAAGTGGAGCAGAACAGGCTGCAGGTAGGAGAGACCTGACAACATTGTATCAAATAACCAGGTTACTATCAGGGAAGAGACCAACACACATGAAACTAATAAAAGATGATGAAGGAAATTCAATTTCCAAAGAAGAGAAACAAAGGAAACAATGGGCCGACCACTTCAAAAAGCTCTTGAATCGACCACCACTATCATCTGCACTTCATCCAAAAATACCACCTGCAGCCCAGTCACAGAACTACAAGTGAACATAAATCCTCCAACAAAAGTCGAAGCCCTGAGCGCCACAAAGCTGCTGAAATGTGGGAAAGCAGCAGGATCAGATGGAATCCCGCCAGAAGCACTGAGACGCAGAGACAACAGCCGACATGCTCACATCACTACTGCAGAAGGTCTGGAAGGAAGGGAAAGTACCTGCCAACTGATTGGAAGAAGGGTTACCTTGTCAAACTACCGAAGAAGGGTGACCTAAGTGTTTGCAAGAACTGGCAAGGAATCACTCTCCTGTCCACCCAAAGCAAGCAAAATATTAAGCAACATCATCATGGAGAGGCTAAAGGATGCACTGGACTCAAAACTACGACCGGAACAGGCAGGCAGGCTTCAGGAAGTACAAATCATGTGCCGACCAAATTGCAGCGCTTCACATCATCATAGAACAGAGTATAGAATGGCAGTCAACTCTACACCTCACCTCAACTTCATAGACTCTGAGAAGGCCTTTGACAGCGTCGACCGAGAAGTAATTTGGCAGGCAGCTGCTTCAACACTACGGAATACCACAAACCTGTATCAATCTCATTCAACAACTATATGAAAACGCCACATGTCAAGTGATTCACAATGGGAAGTTCAGTGGTGCTTTTGAAGTGAAGACAGGAGAGAAACAAGGTTGCCTACTATCCTCCATGATATTCCTGATAGTGGTGACTGGATCATGCAGCAAACAGTGGGGAGCAACAAGAGGGGGATACGCTGGTTGGACTGCGGAAAAGAACCTAGGAGATCTGGATTTCGCCAACGATGACTTGTGTCTGATGTCACACAAACTTCATGGTCTATAGGCGAAAACCAACAAATTGGCAGAAGAGGCAGGGCAGGGTAGCGAAGACGGGACTTCAGGTGAATATAGAGAAGACAGAGGTGATGAAGATACCCAACCAACAACAGCATCAACAACAAGTATGAATCACCATTAACGGGAGAAATCTAAAGGAAGTAGTCTCTTTCATCTACCTAGGCAGTGTCGTTTCAACTCCAGGCGGCACAGACGAGAATATCAAAGTCAGAATCGGAAAGCAAGGCAGGCGTTTATTAGCCTGAAACCACTGTGTAAATCTTCTGCGCTCAGCATGTGGAACAAGATCCAGATTTTCAACACCAACGTCAAGTCAGTGCTTCTGTATGGTTCAGAGACCTGGAGCGTTATGAAAGTGATTTCCAATAAACTACAGACATTCATCAACACCTGCTTACGCTCGCTATTGAAGATCAGATGGCCGGAAAGAATAAGCAACAAGGAACTCTAGCTGGCTGGCAGGCAACGAACCAACCAAGAACCTATCAGTCAACAAGTATGCAGAAGAAAGTGGAAGTGGAGATGGATTGGGCATACACTGAGAAGGCCGACTGGGGACATCACACACCAGGCCAGGCCCTCGAGTGGAATCCCCATGGGAAGCGATAAGTTGTCCGTCCGAGGTGAGGGTGACATGGAGGAGATCGTGTGAGGAGGAAATGAGAGCTTTTGGGCTGTCGTGGTGCCAGGTTCAAAAGTTTGCAGAGAACAGAGTTCACTGGAGATGTCCTACTGAAGCCCTATGTTCCATTAGGAACCCAAGGGACTAATAATAACAATAATCGCTTAAGTGCAATATAATTAAGTGGAGAGAGAGATTGATTACTGAATCTTTGTTCATCGAATCAACACCCAACCAATACATGTAATAGAAATGATGAACCACCTATACCATAGATGAAGAAAATTTTACTACCAACAAAAAAAAGAATATCAGGTGACAGGACTATAAAAATCAGATATCGGAAGTGCTGTGTGATATGATTATGAAGAATAATTTATTCTGGAAACGTTATCAGGTAAATAATACTGTATATCAAATAAACAAATCTGATATAGAATTATATCCTACAACAGTGCCCAAGTTCTAAACTTATATTAATGGTTAGCTTCGTCTAAAGAAAACCCTAAGCTTTACACTGATGCTTCTCTCCTTGTGTTTGTACTATGAACAACTGATGCTTTATACACACTGATGATTTGACACTTGCAAGTTATTTTTAAAACGTGAAGAGACTATAAATCGTTTGATTAAATTTATGATTTTTCTGGAATTATTCGTGAATTTTACGCATCCTAGATGGCTTGGACATTTACGCCACATGACAAGCCACCGACTACTTCAGTTTAACTTGCTAGAAGTTGGATTAACTTAGAAGTTTGTTCAGAGTGGCCAAACGAAGACGTGGCATTGGTCAATGAATCACCTGACCGTTAGTCTGGGCCGTCTGGGAAGATGTAGACCATCTGTCTGTGGTACCTGAGGTGACAGGACAGTTGATGACATGAATGAAAATAGGTCACAATGTCATAGTTGTATTCACTCCTTGACGTCTTTTAAGCGTTGAATACTCACACTAACGGTTTTATTCAGATTATTTATTCCCTTATGAAAGTTTGTCTACTTTGATATAACTCTTTTTCTATCCACCTGTTTTCCATATACTATCGTGAAGTGTGGCAAGTTGACTTAATGCAGTTGTCTGTGAGGTTCTACGTTCGCATGTTCCGTCTTAGTCTATGCGTAACAGCCGACTTGCTGTATTGTTTACAGAAAGATTCTCCTACATATTTAGAAACCTGGAGGTAATGCGAGTAAACAAAGGTATTCAAATGACCTGTTAATCGATTGATTGATTTCATGTTTACTTACTCATTGACAACCATTTCAGAATGATTCACCATCATCATCATCAAAATAAACTGTGAAGTTATTTACGAGACAGGACACAGTGGGATTCCAGCTATTTGCATTCTAGCTTACTATTAACTGTATTCATTTTAAATACTTTGAGATGATATATCTTACAACTTACTTTGCTTCTAGTGCTAGAGCAATACATCCAGAGAGCATTGGTGCAGCTGCAGAAGTTCCAATAAATGTTTGCATGCATTTACCGTTCTCCATTGTAGTCGGCTATATTTTAGGGAATAAAAATAAGCGTGAATAAAAATCATGTTATATGTATATATATGAGCGAACAATATTGTTTTCAATTAGATCCTCTTCAGGCTTTGCTCTAATACAAATAGCTTATCATTTGACTATGTGAGATAGCCGTAGTTTGGCAGACTAGTATTTATACTGGGTGATGATCGAAGATGAGATGAAAATGTACATGTCCAGCAGCGGTCCAGATTTTCATCTCACCTTCAATCATCACCCAGTATAAATACTAGTCTGCCAAACTACGGCTGTCTCACATAGTCAAATCATAATCAATATGATGCTACCCTTCTCTGATTTACTTACATTTGGATTGGGATGAGAAGTCCTGACTAGGCAGCAGTCAGTGTGAATACGATCAAGTGGTAGTAACGCGTCACGAATTCACATGGTGGTCGGGAAAAACTCTTGGTGATTGAAGTGAAATGAAAATCTAGTGAGGAGTCGGACCTCGTAGCTCAGTTGGTAGAGTACCGGCCCGATAGCCCGGTGGTTGTTGGTTTGAATCCGACCGTGGTCCAGATTTTCATCTCACCTTCAATCATTACCCAGTATAAATACTATTCTGTCAAACTACGGCTATTTGAGATAGTCAAATAATAGTAATAATAATAATAATAATGATAAAAGTGATAACGTTGACTAAAGCACATGCAATATAGGTGATGATAAAGATGATAAGAGCCAGGAAAGCAGCATGAAAATGCAGACACCGCTATAATCAAAGTAGGCCAAAGGTTGAGAAAACGAAGGTTATGTAATCCTGAAGGACGAGGTAGGTGGATAAAGAAAGTATCGAAAAACGCAGTAAGTATATAAAAGAGGTGAAGAATAAGTAAAGGGGTAGGAAAAAAAGCAACAACTGAATGATAGTTATTAACTAAGTATTCTATGGTGAAAGAGGAGATAAGGGAGATTGTACAAACATCTTGTGGATACACAGACTAGAATTATTAGCTGGAATGAGTACGTATTTTGGTATGTGTTGTAGAAGACGAGTTTGAATAGGCTTCGAAAGATGAGGTGGTGGTATGGGGTGAATAAAATGGGAATAAAAAAGGATTGTTCTTATCTACCAAGTGACCACTATAAACGAGGTGATAGAAAATGGAACTTCTAGTGGATTCATCTGTCCCCTTCCCAATCATGAAGGTAAATGGTCAGCTACACGTCGGTTAAGTTGTCTAGTAGTACACCCCATATAACTTTCTCCACATGAGCAGCTAAACTTGTCAATACATAGAGAAATGACAAAACTAGATACATTATCTTTTGTTTGAGCGACAGCAGTTGGTCGACTGGAAAATGATAGACAGAGTTTTGCAGCTTAGAAGGTCCTCGTAATGGCTCTAGAGAGTCTGTGATATAATACTTCTCCGGCTACATTTTCATTAAATACCAATCCCATAAACAACGGTTTCTTTTGTATGGTAATAATTCCAGGTTTGTTCCCCTGGCTTCATCGATGTATCTTTATGCGAAACTGTTAGGATAGCCCATTTCGACCAATGAATTACGGATATAATCTAACTCCTTCTATACTAGATCATCCGAACATATTCTTCTCGGTCTGTTAGTGAGACATTTAATTAGGTTTGCTTTGTACTGAATTGGTACATGACTAAGATTATGTGTATACTGACTTATAGTTGTAGTCTTCCTGTAAACACATCTGATGAGTGAACCACCTTCTCTTTTTTGTTAAAAATGATAAATAATTAAGGCTGTCAAAAGAACATTCTATACGGTCACTCTGTAAATCACTTCTAATGTAGTGGGTGCTACTGATAAGAATGAGCATAAGTAGTGTTTGGTGGGAAGTAAGCAGAAGTCCTAGGTAGTTAACAGCGATGGGTAAATATTCTGCACAGCGAAATGTACGAGACAAAGTAGACGTAGGAAGCGCAAAACAAGATAGAAGAAGAAGAAGAAGAAGAAGAAGAAGAGGAAATGGAACACATTATGCAAAAGAATATTTCCATGGAAAGGTTACCATATTTCATCAATAATGTACAAAATGTTATGACATTCTTCTGCGTTTCATCCTCTGCCGTTTTCTTACAGTACTAGTCATCTAATAATGAACGCGTGTATGGAAGATAAAGTGTGATTGTTAGCCACTTCAACAGGTATATATTAATTCACCTGCTCCTGTGGAGCTGGGTACAATGGGCGTACTCAGAGGTAGACTATTCAACGTCGACGTCAACACTTTTTGACATAACTCAGTAGAAGTCAACTCAGATGAATTAATAGCTCCCTATTACAACATTTGTTTGACAGTGGACACACTTCCAGAAGATTCCTTCCCACTAGTTTACAAAGTAATACATAATCTTCCAAATAATCTGAGAAAAAGTTGTGGTGAATCGGACAGATTTGAGTAAAGGATACAGTCGTCTTTTCTTTCCCTTATAAATTATTGGATATAGTTCGTTGTTGAAATAGTATTGGTGATAAATGAAAGTGTCTGACGGTTTTTCTCTCCTTACAAATAAAAATCTGTTTGTAAAAGCCTGATTTTAAAGGTAAAGAACTGGTTATCGATGCCAGCAACAAAAATATTTTTTCCTATGAACTTTACAATTTTGAGACAATAGTTGATAAATGGATAAATTGACGACAGACTGCTACTTTAGGTCATGCCGCTATACATTTATATGCCTATCTCATGATATCAGATTAATTATATATGCTATATTACACGTTCCAAAAGCAGTAAACAGCAATATTATATTCTATTTTTTTAATCAAAGTGGTACTCTAAGATTATCTACACAGTTAAGCTAAATTCCATTTTAGTCTGTTTATTAGAAATATCATACAGTTAAAACAGTAGCATTTACTGGATAACAACGTTTCAGACACAATTCATTGTACATATTCATATCAGGCAACTAACTCCACAACTTCGAGAGAGATTTTATATATTCCTAGTTTTCTCTCCTTCTCTGTAATGACAAGGGTAGTAGAATTTTCCATATATCTGGGACAGGTGTAGAAACGTTTCGATTGCCGCATCTATTCGGTGATGATTTGACGAACAAGGATTCGGTTATAAATCTCTCCTTCTACCCAACTAAATTAGTTTTTCAACACTGTCACTCTATTCCACCTTACTGTGTGATTGTGCATCATACCATGTACACATCAAGAATACCCTACGTCTCAATAATTACCCACCAAAATTTATAAATAAATTCATAACAAATCGAAAGAATAACATCAGCAGTGGTAGTAGTAGTAGTAGTAGTAGTAATACGGGTGTTACTTATACTAATTCCACTACCAATGGTAATAATGGTAACAAGGTTGAGAGAATTCAAAGCCTCTGCTGTGTTACCTACCATACAAGGAAGCCACCCCAGAAGCACTACGAAGAATTCTCAATATGACTGGCTGCCATTAAAGTGGCGTTCAAACCAACAAACTCACTTAGAGACAAGCTTTGTAGGTTAAAAGATCCTATCGATGCAATTAGACAAAATAATCTGGTTCACCAAATCCCTTGCAATGGTTGCCGGGTCAAGTACATAGGTCAAAGCAGTCGACTAGCCAGGGTCGATTAGAATAACAGAGCACAAAAACTTAGCTGTATCAAGATTAGTATATCCTAATAAGATAAGAAATCTAGAGAAAAACTCGGCTATAGCTCTACATGCGATGACACACAATCACACAGTAAGGTGGAATAGGGTGACAGTGTTGAAAAACTAACTTAGTTGGGTAGAAGGAGAGATTTATAACCGAATCCTTGTTCGTCAAATCATCACCGAATAGATGCGGCAGTCGAAACGTTTCTGCACCTGTCCCGGATATATAGAAAGTTCTACTACCCTTGTCATTACAGAGGAGAGAAAATTAGGAATATATAAAATCTGTCTCGAAGTTGTGGAGTTAGTTGCCTGATATGAATATGTACAATGATTTGTGTCTGAAACGTTGTTATCCAGTAAATGCTACTGTTTTACTGTATGATATTTCTAATAAACAGACTAAAATGGAATTACAGTCGACCACAGTGCCCAAGTTTTACTTTTATATTATTTAAACTAAATGGTTGAAAAGGCGAGCTAATTAACAATGGCCGAGATATTCGTCTTTCGCCAGTTCAAGTCTGATCTTTATTCAGTAGAGAGGTGTTTGAAAACCTGCCTTCTACTTAAGTATTGAACTCCCTCCCTCCTTTGACAAATTGACAGAAGTTATTTCAGAAAAAAACTTTCTTTCCTATGATTAACTATTAGATACCATGAATATGTAGTTATAGTTACGACAAAAGTACATGTCCATCAGTGGCTAATGGGTTAAAACAAAATCATGAAAAATTAATTGTGGAACTACAGGTTGGTTGCTTAATACTGCATGAGTTAGTGGAACAGGTTAGAAAAATGAGGCAATCATAATGAAATTAACAATTAGAGATTAAGAAAAAGATATGTAAATCATAATATTGACAGACAAAATGAAAGAAATCTTAGGTGGATTATGACCAGGATGAAACTGGAGATTGGATTTATCCCTTTGGAACATAGAGATCAGGTTAGAATGGATGAATTTCCAGGGCTTCACATAATGAGTCCATATTCCTTTCAAAATGCTCTATTTGACTTTAGAAATGATTTTAAGGGAAGACTCTAGTGGAGTAGTGTGATTAGAGTTAACTAAGTGTTCAAAAATTGAACTCCTGATCGATTTTCATCCACCACTAGATGGACATGCGAGAGAGTGTTCAGTGATACGTTTGGACGGAACACTCTTTACGTAAACATCCTCTAATTTCACTGGTTTTACCATCAAGTATTGCCCTACTAATACCAATCCCATAATCAGTCTCATTTCCAGTGACTTTCCAACTCTAGGTCAGTTCTTCGGTATATTCTTCAGGGAAACTAGCTTAGTGTTAGACGACTACAAACAGTGATTTCCTTATAACTTATAATAAAACAGGAACCCCAAGTTAAAAGTTATAGCCAATTACACATAGTCATCCAATACCTAGCGAAAACCATTGTAAACATCAAGTCAGTTAACTTAATGGCCCTATTCAAACAATTTTGACTGAGTCATGTATAAAATGAAACATATATACTTACTATACCTTCCACTAGCTGTATATTTCGTTACGGAAACAAACCTTGACAGACAATATTCATCCAAAATGCAAAGTACACTTATCAGGATGTCATGAAAATGTTTTGAAAATCTAAGAATTATCAACAACTTTCTTTTTTATTCAATTTACAGGAGTGGTATTTTTAAGTCTGAAGACATATTTGACATCTGGCATGGATTTATATTAATTGAAGAAGAAGTACTGATAACCTGGCAACACTGCAAAGCTGTTCCATCCTAGTAAGGGACATCTCAGCAGTCTACACCTATGACCCTGTTGGGGTTGAAACATAGGGCCTTTAGGTTCCAGGACGAGGACGTTGACATTGAGCCAGTGGGTGGTAATCTGACGGTTTTCATTCTCCTACTTCTGTCAGTTAGCTATATAGCGTAACCTTCAAGATGAGATGAGATTTCTGAAAAATCTAGCGATAAGTATTGATATATGGCACAAACCTAATTAGACGTGGACTCAGGTACTTAACGACGGGATTGGAATGATAGAAGTAGGAGAATGTGAACCATTGGGTGCCGACCGAGCATGCTCACCATGGAACCTGAAAGTTCTGGGTTAGATCCTTGGTTGGGTTGTGGATGTGTACTGCTGAGGAGTACCGAGTTGGAATGAAACAGCCTTTCAGCGCCTCGAAGTTTTTACCGGTTCTTCAGTTGACATCAGTTCGTGATGAATACCATCTGTAAATCAATAAAACTTTCAAAATCCTTTAAAATCAAGACTGACATTTGTCGCACTGATTGTTTAAACTTTTTTTCATTTCTTTGAATGTTTTGGTTTGGAGGCCCGGGGAAGGGAACCTTTTACTGTCAACATTTAATTGGAATCTTTTCGGTTTACCTTTTACCGAATCGCCGCAACCCTTTTTCAAGTTTTGTGTTTCACTTATTCAGAACTACCCAAAATCTCTGCAACAATACTGTTAAACTGGAGTTGTATTAAGAGTACAAGGGATGATGCCACGGGAACTACACAGACCTAGACCTTACAGCACACAAAAGGTGTCACAATTTAAAATGTGCCTGAATGTGCCATTCGCGATACGTGAACAGATAAAACCGGAACAAATCAACTATGTTGACGCAGAATATCACCACGAAGGAGATAGTAGAACAAGCAAAACTGACGCCTGTGAAGGTAGTCATGATACAGTATGAGTTAGCATAAAGGTACATTTTCAGCTCACTATGAAATTTCGCTGGCAGACTAAAAGGTGGGCTGTATAACCATTTACAAAAAAAGTATGTTATTCGAAAGGACTGAACAGAGGATAGGAAAGTAAATGTTCTCAGGTTTTCGCATTTTCACAGGTGATAATTCAGGTCTGAAGAATAATGGTCACAAGGTTGGGTAGCCCAAAACAGTAAGAATGAGGATGCTTTGCTACTGGTGCTACCTGCGAAAAGATGTCAGTCTCAGATGTTAGCGATAAAAGTGTAGACGATGCATCCAGCTTGCAAGAGGAACTGTCTATTTGAATGTATCAAGTATAATATTGTTGAACTGAGTAGTGGTTGAAGTTCCACATCAAGGAACTCTGAGAATTTGTAGATAGTTCAAAGTCGTTGGCCTCTTAAGGGTTTACTTGATGGCAGCTAGCAGCATTATCCGGGACACGCGTTTCGTCCCATCTAGTACTGGTCTCCTGTAAGTACCTGGATCCCAGTGAGTGATGGCATCCCTGTAGTGACTTGAACTCATAACCGTAGCTGGAATCACGAGAGCGTTATCTACAGAACCACTGAAGCACAAGAGTTACCTCTTGTCTAACGAGTATCAGCTATCATTCGTTGTTATTTTCCAAGACAGTTTTCATCCTGAACTGGCAAGAGCTTGAGAGTCACCGAATAAGCCAGAGCACTGGTAACCTATTTAGTCCCCACATAGGACATTCTGAAAGCGCGCACCTTTTACATCATGAAGGATCGGACCCACTACCATGAGGTTTTGTGGTAAGCATGTCACCAGTCTGCCACACGGTTCGAATCCAATGATACACTTTTTTTCTGCTTCTGTGTATTCATGTCAATAGAGAGAAACCCCATCCTAAAACATGTTAATAAACTTCACGTAACTGAAGGTCTTGTCTATAAAATGTTGTCTATTGTCGATCACATCAGAGAATGAGAAGCAGAGTAGAGTTTTAAAACTCGATTAGCAGCAGAATAGGAAGAACTAAATGTGGTGAGTTTTCGTGTTACGAGGCTTGTGAAATAAAGGATGAAGGAACCTTCATAGATAGGCTTGTAGGTCTTGTGCTCAAATGTCCATAGCCCTCAGGATATTGGGGCCGAGTTAAGCAATGCTTCAGACTCAGAAATGTTCAATAAAGTTAGTTATGATAAAGTTCAACCATGAAGAACTTTCTGTCGTAAGGAGTGATACGCTGGATCATAGAGGTGGCGATGCCAGCCTTTATTTGAGAAAAAATATGTCTGTAAACTACCGCGTAAATAGTTGAGCGTGAAATTGGAACTTCAAGTCTGCAACATTGCTGGTTAAGATGAAATATACAAGATGTGAAACCTGTTGTGGTGTATTGTAACCGTGAATACGAGGCCGAAGTCATCCTTCTAAATAAGTCAGCCCACTGGACAAATAGATGCAATTGTCTGGTTGTAGAAGACTTTAAAACAATTATTGTTGATTAAGATAGCCAAGTAACAGCAGCGTCATCTAGCTCATTTGACTTCAAGGTTTTCGAAACTGCCATTTCTTTGGTTCTAATATAACATCACATCAGGAAGGTGACACGAATGGCAGGATTTCCATTAGTTTTGAACTAAGTATTCTCTTAAGAAGGAGATATTAGCTTCATATATCACAAAAAATAACTTTTATGATAATCCTAAGATTTATAGTTACCATGTTGTCATACTGACGTTATTGTTCTAGGTAACATACAGTATGCGAGCATAACACCGACTGACTAGGTATTCTGTCCTCAAGATTGAATCCCTAATCTATAAGCTCCAACTAAAGATGTATAGTATTTCCCGAAACAACTGGATGCCTGAATGATTAAACATATCACTCCTGAGGTTGTTTACATGGCGCGAAAACACCATACTCGATAAATAAATTGGAATTTCCCTGGTTTACTAAGAGGAAAGAAGATGTGTTGGAGTCTCGTTATTGACCTCGGTAATTTCCAGGTGAAGAAAACACACATTACAATTTGAAACGCATGGATCATCATAATCTGAGGATCTCCAAAGAGACTGTCATCTTATATGAACCACAGGATTTAAATGAATCATGGCGTCTCCGCGTTGAATTATGGGATAGACGCATCGATTAACTGAGAAGAATAAGTACCAAGAAGAGATTATTGAGTATTATGCTGAGGTCCTTTCTCATAAATGTTCAATAGACAATTTAAGCAGTAGAGACACCTACGACAGACAGAATATACTATGTGGACTCGACTTTAACGATATATATGAAACTTCAAGTACTTTAGATATGTGACAGTCAGGAGGACTAGGTGAGACAAACTCAGGGTTACTCAAATAGCTTCCAATCTACTTGTTAAGTCGACTGAATACTAACCAAACATGAGATGCTACTACATGGATAGAATATGCTACAGTCATATGTTTCCACAAGGGAACTTTAGACAGTGTCTACCAGATCAAAGACTAAGAAACCTAACTAGTCCGGTAATTTCAATTCTGGGAAAAGCAATCAAGAAATCCATCAGAACTCACCTGAAAAGAAACAACATGCTACTCAGTTCATTGTATGACTATGACAGAAATATCTCTTATTTGATAAACCACAGAATAAGAGAAAAATGTTGTTCGTCCGTACATAACAGAAAGCCTGCAAATTTCGTCTTCACAGACTGTAGTATGGAGGTCGACAAAGTGCCTGAGTACAATTTGATGATGAAAATAAAAGGTGTCGAAATCAACAGTTACCTACTGACGGGGAACAAAGAGTTACTTCGTAGTAGAAGAGTTTGGGTTAAGATGAGCTCCCAACTCTCCTTCTGAAGATTAGCACAATACAGAGTACTGAAAAGGATCGTCTTGTTCTCTCTCCTGTTTCACCTGAACACTAATCTACTTCGTAGCATCATGAAATCTACAGTGATTTTTAAAAATCTAGCAAGAACTATGGAGTAACGATTAGGAATACACACTTCAGGTAGATGTCAACAGATCGTTGACCTGGTTAGAAAAATGACCGATACCTATCAGTGCGGGTTAGCTACTGAAGTGCATAAGGAATGGGAAGAATGAATCAGTTGTGAAATTTGTAATTCTTTGCTCAAAGTAGTAACTCACGATGATCTAGAGATTATTGTAAGTCAACCTGAACACCACAGCACACTACCAGTTAAGGTTAGGGTTAAGGGAAGTTTCCGAACTTTTTGGTAAATATGTGAAAAACTTTTCTAGGACCATTGGCTACCTGTTCATCATCTACACACAGCCTGAGAATAGAATCTGGGCACTGCAGCAGACTTTAATTCCATTGTAGTTCATCTTTATATGTGTTGTCAAGTGAAACAGTATTATTTACCAATAACTTTTCGAGTAGAACCTATTGCTGATAATCATATCTTGGTCATGATATGAGATGAAGGTAGGCTTAACCTGTGAAGAACGACTTCAGAATTTTATGAAATGATTTTGAACTTGATCCGTGTTCTGTTTTACTTCCCAACAGCACAGAAAACTTCATAGCATATAGCAGAGGGATACAAAATTATTGGTATTATTTGTTCCTTGGGTTCCTAGTGGAACATAGGGAGGGATTCGGTAACACGTCATCACTTCACTCTCATCTCTGCAGTCTTTTCAACAAGACTCCACCACTGCCCAAGAACTTCTATTTCTTCCTCACACAATCTACTTCATGTCACACTCACCTCCGACGTTGAACTCGTCGTTTACTATTCACGTTCCACTCGATGACCTGGTCTGACGGCTGATGTCCCCAAACCGTCTTCTCAGTGCGTGTCCAATCCAACCCATCTCCACTTTCTTATTCTGTGTATTTGTTGTGCGTTAGGGTTCTTGTTTTGTTGGTTTGTTGCCATCCATCCAGCCAGAGTGCCTTGTTGCCTATTCTTATTATTCTGACCACCTGATCGATCTTCAGTATCGAGTGAGCGTAGGTGTCAGCTGTTCATGTAATGTATATCTGCAGTTTGTTGGAAATGCTTTTCGTGATGCGCTAAGTCTCACAACTATGACATAGAAGCATTGGCTGACTTGACTGACATTTCTGCTGAAAATTTGGATGTTGTTCACGCTTTATGTTGAGTGCAGAGCAGTGCAGTAGTTCTGATTAATGAAGACCTGTCTTGCTTGCTTTTCTAATTCTGGCTTTGACAGCTTCATGTGTGCCGCCGCCCGTAATTGACACGATACTCCCTTGGTAGCTGATGAAAGAGACAACTTCCTCTAGATTTCTCTCATTGATGGTGATTAGCACCTTTTGTTATTCTCGTTGTTGGTTGGATATCTTCATCACCACTGTCTTCTCTACCTTCACCTGAAGGAAGTTCCTTCTTCACTGTCTTGCCTCGCCTCTTCTGCCAACTTGTTAGTTTTCGCTTGTAGATCTTCGAGTTTGTGCGACATAGGACATTAGACATAAATCATCATCATCATCGACGAAATCCAAATTTTCTTCTGGGGGTCTTTTCATCTCATCGGTCAAGCAGCATATGGTCATCTTCTCGCCCTTCATAGTTGTTTGTTGCATGATCCAGTCGACCACAATAAGGAAGATGATCGGTGACAGTAGATGGCAACCTTGTCTCATCTGTCAACCTGTCTTCACTCCAAAGGGATAACTGAGCTTTCCATTGTGAATCCCTTGACATATAGCATTATATAGCATATTGCTACTGTTGTATGAGTTCGACAAAAGTTTGTGGTAGTAAAACCGTAGTGTTGAACCAGGTGTCAAATTACTTCTCGGCGCTATCGGCGATGTCGAGGACCTTGTCAAAGTCGATAAAGTTGAGGTAGAGAGATAACTGCCATTCTATGCTCTGTTGTATGATGATGCGTAGCGTAGTGTTGCAATTTCATTCGCACATGGTTTATTCTTCCTGAATCTAGTCTGTTCTGGTCTTGATTTTGAGGGTGGAATATTTTTGTGGAGGCTTATTAATTGACTCGGTGGCTCAATGGTAACGTACTGGCTAAGGAACTTGAAGGTCCTGGGCTGGATTCATGATGGAATGTGATGTTGGGTGCGCACTACTGAGGTGTCTCATACTAGGACGAAACAACTGTCCAGTTCTTCCAGATATCCAATTTTCCTCCAATCGATGTCAGTCCATGGTGAATTCCAACCTGAGATGGTCGGAATAGTTCGTTCCCTTGACAAGTGTTTTAACTCATTGCTTAGTCACACATTTTAATCATCATTGATTTGTTTATGACTGCATTGATCTCATAGAGCACACTTGAGTAATTTGGAGATAAATGAAGATTCCTATAGTAATAGATTTAAGTGAATGAATGAGGTAGGTAGTTTCTACTTATTAGATAGTAACTTTCACAGTGGTACAGTTTTACTCTTTTGAAAAACTTAAGATTAGTAGCATATAATCCTTATTTGAGATCTACTGACATCAATGAAAGTTCACAAGAATTTAAAGAGCTATGAAGAGTGGAGAGTTTCAGCATCCACAGCATTCATTTGCATCCTTGCTCTCTTATATCTACAACAACAATATTTGGTTGTTGTTGTTGTTGCTGTTGTGAATATTCTTGCTACTTCCAATCACATAGAACTGAAAAACTTCCGCCTTTTACGAGTTTTTTACACTATCAACAAGCAGAGGGGAGGCACAGAAGCACAACTGAGAAACTTAAATTAACTGTTCTATAAACACAACTTAAGGTTCGTTTAAACTGATTAAAATGTTTAGGAATATACTTTAAATTGTATTAGACCATCATCAGATTGCCTTACAGTATAGATTTATGGAACTGATGAAAATCCTAGAACCAGCAAATATAATATAGACATATATTTTTGAGATGAACGGGGATTCATAACGGACTGACATCAGTTCGGGAACCACTGAAAACCTGAAAGCACTGGACAGACATCCCGTTCTAGAATGTGACACCCCAGCACTACACACCCATGGGCCAGACAGGTGTCAAACTCAGGTCCTTCAGGTTCCTCAGCAAATACGTTAACCACTCAATCACTGGTTCACAGTCTCCGACTTCTTACGATTCACGATACAAAGTGACTACCATCCAAGGTCTTCAGTTGGCATCCGCTTCCCTTCCATCTGGTTGACCCCATAGGTCATGGCTTCTCATTAGAATATCGTCATATCCATCTGGAAGCATGTTACTGATGAGCAACAAACAGATGATGAATGGAGATTTTAATTTAGAGGTAGTATTCATCATAGACTGACATGAGTTTGAGAACCATTGAAAACTTCTTAATTAAAATCCTCATTCATCATCTGTTTGTTGCTCATCAGTAACATGCTTCCAGATGGATATGACGATATTCTAATGAGAAGCCATGACCTATGGGGTCAACCAGATGGAAGGGAAGCGGATGCCAACTGAAGACCTTGGATGGTAGTCACTTTGTATCGTGAATCGTAAGAAGTCGGAGACTGTGAACCAGTGATTGAGTGGTTAACGTATTTGCTGAGGAACCTGAAGGACCTGAGTTTGACACCTGTCTGGCCCATGGGTGTGTAGTGCTGGGGTGTCACATTCTAGAACGGGATGTCTGTCCAGTGCTTTCAGGTTTTCAGTGGTTCCCGAACTGATGTCAGTCCGTGATGAATACTACCTATGTATTACAGACGTATCTAATTCAAATCTAAAATGTAATGCAAAAATTTAAAATATGTAATAAAAATATTCATATTTACAAGAATATTTGTTTCCAACTCATCAGGTGATCCTCCAACAGGTACAGACACTCGAACTGCAGCACATGCTTCAGAATATACAGTTTTTTGACCGATATTATCAGTAGCTGATACAGCGATAACATTTGGTGAACTGACAAATCCATCTGCTCCACAACTATCACCAAAGACACCACCATTTCCAGAAGCAAAGACATAAATTGAACCTAAACCATGTCGACCCTGAAATGTTTTTAGAAAAAAAAGTCAATAATGGTGATTTAGTATTGAACAGTATTACGTCTCAGTTTGTCGTCATTGCTTAAATCAATCTACAATTAAAGTGAGTTGACTTAGAACCCATATTACGTTGTTTATTTTATCGATCACAACGGGATCCAGCATTATTTAGTGGTAACTGTAATATGTCTATGAAGGAATTTGAACTCCACTGTAGTGTTACTGTATAAAGGAAGGCATATCAGAATTCTTAACAATTCTGGTGTGGGGGTGGCATTTAAACCCACAAACTTTGTCGGTTAAACGATCCAGTAGAGTCAGTTTGGGTAAATAACTTAATCTACCAAATACTACTCAATGATTGTGAGGTGAAGTATATAGGTGAATAACAGCCAGTTGGGGCTAGTGAGATTCACGGATCACAAAAATTTAGCGAAACATATAGTCATAGGTCCTACTCAGATAAGTTATTTAGAGAAAAACTCTGTTAGTGTTCTGCATACACTGATTCATAATCTAACCACTGGAAGGAGTAGGGTAACAGTTTTAAAATACACTACAGTTAGAGAGACAAAGAGTGATTACAGAAAATTTTTAATGACATTAAAGCAAAAGTAGTGAAGAACTTAAAGTGATACTCATCACAGATTGATATTAGTTGGTCCTGAGTTCGACCAGCAGTCAGATCATTGATGTACGCTTCTAAAGAGTCCTATACCAGGAAGAAACAGCTTTCAAGCGCTTCTAAGTTCTAAATGGTTTTTTAATTAATGTCAGCGGATGATGAATACCTACCTACTGGAAATCAGTCAATCTCCACAAACTTCTAAACAAAATGAAGAATTGTTCAAGTTTGAAAGTCGAATGATCACTTTAATGTGATGATGTATGCTAAACATAATAAGGCAAGCTAAATGTTCAGCTTAGAATAGTCGAAGTGGATAAAAGGCTGGAATTCAATGGTTGCTTACACGACTGGACCTCATCATAAGAGGAAATCGTACTGTGAAGTGAGGATTACTTATACCAGACTGTAGAATTGCAACAACACAAAAATATAAACCTGTACGGAGAACTGAAAGATATTTTGCACTTCCCAGCTAGAAATTATAAACATATTTTTATGAGTCATTTGAATAGAACTTATCACATTTCAACTACGCTGATTTGATATCCTACTGAGTTGCGTACTGCGTTGAAATACTCACCACTAGGACATCCACATTGACAGGAAAAATCTAAAGACAGATGTTCGGTTTGCAGTTTAAAACGAATATATATTAATTAAATAAAAGTGGAATAAAATTCTGATCATCTGTCGGGCTTAGTAGCTCATTTGGTAGAGAACCGGACCGGTTTCCCAGTGGTCGGTGGTTCGAATCCTGCCGTGGTCCAAATTCTCATCTCACCTTCAATCATCACCCAACATATGTAAGTCGTCTTTTCACATGGTAGTCGGGAAAAACTCTTGGTGATTGAAGTGAAATAAAATTCTGGTCAGCAGTCGGACCTCACAGATCAGTTGGTAGAGCACCGGGCCGGTAAGCCGGTGGCTGGTGGTTCGAATTCAATCGCGGTCCAGATTCTCATCTTCATTCATCACCCAAGATATATAAATGGTTTTTTTTAACTCCTCAACTATCGTATCAAACAGTTTTCTTTAAAAACCAATCAGCTAAGATAGAAAAGTGTAATCTCTGACATATAACCTGAGTAGCTCAAAACTCATTCACCTTACTCTACGGATTTCACTAACCAGATAACACTGATATTTAGACTGGACGATCACTATGCTTATCTAGCTTGTAATATTGGTCATACTGTTTCCTAGGGAATTCATGTTGACACCACAGTCAAATAGTCTGAAAAGTGCCCGACTGTAAGCAGTGTTTACATGAACTGTGTGATATGTGTGATATGCAACTGATGTCGCCAAAAAGACAGCAACTACTCTAATATGTACAACTCAAATAAGCAGATTTAAGTTGAATATTTTTCAATAATTGTTGCTTCGGAGGTAGTTAGTACTCAAGTAAAGAATGAAGATAGACATCAACCAGTGAAGTTTATCTATGGTCGCTGGCAGAAACTGATAGATACGGAGCATTCAAGAGGAATCTATTGACTGAATGGTGACTTATTTTAACAAGACATGATAGCCTGGACTGAGTTCAGCAGCTCCTACATGAGAACTTACTTTCAAGTAGTTCTAAGCCGAGAAAAACGGTTGTTCAACAGTTTTCTGATCGATGTCAATCAATAATGAAATCTTGTTTGAAATTACTCAATTTTCGACAAATCACTTGACTCAATACTAATGTTTTTACGCAAATTTGTATTCTCGAAATGACTTTCAGAATAAAGTCATAATTATTACTACTGGTTAAAAATCAAGGAAACATACTACTAAACAAAATGAGTAGTTAGAAACCATCCAGGTTGATCTGTGGATTTCGTTAGTTAGATTGGAGCAATTCAAACATCATGCTTCTGCATCGCTCTCCTGGGGTTCTTCAGCTGTGTAATTGGACAACTTCAGTTCATAGAGTTGACCAGCATGAATGGTTTCTAACTACTGATATATTTTCAGTAAAATGTTTCCATAGTTCATGACATTTTTACGTCAGAGATCACACCTATCTGAGCTTTTTATTGGTAGTTTTTAATTGATGAAGCTAGTTATACTCCAAAAGTATTCTCAGTGTGATGGTCTGGCTAACTGGTCTAGGTATCGCACTTCCAGTCATATCCTCATGCACCGTACCATTTTCTGAGCATTTATGCAGAGCTGATAGCAGTTGCGAAATTGACTTGACGTGTTGTATTACTTTGTACAAGCATAAGTGGCAAGTGATTAGGTAAAAACAATCTTCCATTTATTCTGGGTGATGACTGAAGGTGATATGAAAATTCGGATTGCAGCGGGATTCCAACCAGCAACTACCGGGTTTTCGGCTTGATGCTCTACCAACTGAGCTACGAGGTCCGACTGCTCACCATATCTTCATTTCACCTTCAATCGTCGCCCAGTATAAATACTATTTTGTCGAACCCCGGCTGTTATCTCAGATAGTCAAAATGATAATCAGTGTGACGCTCCCCTCTCCAATTCATTTAGACTGCAGCTAGTGTGAATACGATCAAGCAGTAGTAACGCGTCACGAATTCAAATGGTAGTTGAGCTAGAATCTACCTTGTTAATTGAAGAGAAATAAAGATATGGTGAGCAGTCGGACCTCGTAGCTCAGTTGGTAGAGCATCAAGCCGAAAACCCGGTAGTTGCTGGTTGGAATCCCGCTGCAATCCGAATTTTCATATCACCTTCAGTCATCACCCAGAATAAATGGAAGATTGTTTTTACCTAATCACTTGCCACTTATGCTTGTACAAAGTAATACAACACGTCAAGTCAATTTCGCAACTGCTATCAGCTCTGCATAAATGCTCAGAAAATGGTACGGTGCATGAGGATATGACTGGAAGTGCGATACCTAGACCAGTTAGCCAGACCATCACACTGAGAATACTTTTGGAGTATAACTAGCTTCATCAATTAAAAACTACCAATAAAAAGCTCAGATAGGTGTGATCTCTGACGTAAAAATGTCATGAACTATGGAAACATTTTACTGAAAATATATCAGTAGTTAGAAACCATTCATGCTGGTCAACTCTATGAACTGAAGTTGTCCAATTACACAGCTGAAGAACCCCAGGAGAGCGATGCAGAAGCATGATGTTTGAATTGCTCCAATCTAACTAACGAAATCCACAGATCAACCTGGATGGTTTCTAACTACTCATTTTGTTTAGTAGTATGTTTCCTTGATTTTTAACCAGTAGTAATAATTATGACTTTATTCTGAAAGTCATTTCGGGATGACTCTACAGAAGTCCTAGCATGTCATATAGCATCAAGTTGAAGGAGACAGTTTACACGTATACACAGCAAAATGAAATAAGCATAAATTATATGAAGGAAAGATAAAAATATTCGCTCTATCTACAACTTTCTTCAAAGTGCACAGTCAATTTAGGTGGACAGTCACATTAGCAATTAGATTCATAATACGTAAAAAAAAGTAACACGCTCATCTTCAATTAGTTTCCTTTCAAAAACAGAAGTTGATTTGTTAGTTCATTTCTAATGCTTTCCTCATCACACAGCTGACGAGTTAAATACACCATCGCAAAGTTTTTATATTTTGTAGTACGTGCATGAAGTCTTATGCAATTGCTCCTCGTCTATCCAGATGACAGACAGCTTTCAGTGATGATGCTGGTCATCAGATAAAATAACTCCTGTCAGATGTTTGCATGAGTTAATATTGTTTGTCCACAACAGTTGTAACTAGAAGGTTAAGAGGTACACAGCTAGTTCTACTGACAATCTTCAAATTGTACGCAGAATAACATGGTTTTTTTCCCAGCAACCTAGGGAAAAATCAAGGGGTGCAATAAAGGAGAACAGGCATGATGCAGGAGTTTATAAAACACAGGAGGAGAGGCTGAGTAATACCAGATACTCTAAGCTTTCTAATATAGGAAGTAAGGTGGCAAATTCTTTTGGGAATTAGTGAGATATGAGAAGACTAGGAAAAGTTAGAAGAAAACACAGCTTGATAAATCATATTTGTAACATTCTTCAATGCGCAACTATCAGTAGAACAAGAATCATGAGATCTAAACAGCTTACATAAGTTATGTTCGCGTCTGAAACTAAATTAGTAGTCTGATAGTTTAAAGACTTAAGCATAGGACCATCGTCTAACAGTAGATAAGAAATCATTCAGTTGGAAGCGATCTGCTTAAGAGAAGATAGGTATGGAAACTGTTGGGTCATTAGCATATATAATGAAATTGATACCAGCTGGAGTTGGTAAGTGATTCGGAAAGGAAGAGAAAAGATCGGGGGAAAGGATGGCTCCTTGGGGAACACCAGCCACAGTAACCAACTAGATGGAGCACTTCCCTTAGTGAACACTATGTTGTTTCCTACCAGAAAAATAGGAATACAGCCAGCTGATTATTTAGGACTCAGTATTTCTCTCAGTTAGCTTGTCCAGCAAAACAGGCCTTGGGGATAGAATCAAATGCCGGAGTATAGTCTAAAATGGTTCACCTGACATACTTGGGATTTTTATCAAGACTATAAGCAATATTGTGATATAAGAGAGCGTTGGTATTCAAAGTGCTTCTTCTGCCTTTGTATGCAAATTGATTAGGGTCTCCGAAAATGAATATGAGTAGAGAGGAAACAAAAATCGAGGAATAGTTACTCACCTTTTCAATACCATGACTGAGTGCTTTTTCTGCATATTCATGTGGCAAGTCCATCGTGATACCATCATCTGATGGTCCCCATGATGAACAATATATATTAATTAGTTCTGCTTGATATGATAATCCTCTAGCCTCTAAAATATCTGTAACTGGAGCAGTTAAAATGCGTATACCTTAAGAAAAGATAATAAGAAGGGTAAAGAGTGAAGTATAGTTCGTCAACAAGAAAAAAAAATCAATATTTCAATCATTTTCATATGTCGGTCTTCGGTGTATGGAGTCAGCGGCTAGAAAGCTCTATTTTTTATCTATCCTTTGTTTAGCTAGAACTTTTTAACAAAGTATTTATTCCACCTTTAGAATAATTATGCTTTCTTGGAGACTTAGAATTACAATGTTCACAATTAAAGCCAAGAATTAGACAACTTTCTCTAGTATTTAAAAGTCCCAAGTATAGATAATATTCTAAGCATGATTTTTCGTATGAATGACTCAACACTTTATTTCATTCTGTCTGGTATTACATAATAGGCATTCATTAAAAGAATGTTATAACTAACTTTAGTTCCATGACTCCTGACATTCATCAATACGGTGTACCTGAGATGTTCAAGAAACTTATTATCTATTGAATATTTAAATTGGTTCAACTGTTTATGCTGTAGAGCTAAAAAACGTTGACTTTATAATTTACAGCTAAACAAGCATTTCATTGTATAGGATGTATTTTTATCTGTTTAATCCCGTCGTAGTATATTAGAACAAATAACAAAATAAACAAATATTTTGTATTATTCCTCAACTAGAAAAAAGCTCTGCTATCGTGGCTCATGCCCTATATTCAGGTCATAAAGTATCATTCGAACAGACAAAAGTTTTGCAAGAGGGTTTTCTCTCTCACAAAGAGTGGACCATTGCAGAAGCTTTGCACATCTGCTCATATCCTTCTTTGGTCAACAGAAAAGATGGGTTAGACATCCCACTAATATGGCAAACATTAATGACTCGCCTAGGCAGTTATAAATAATATCTGAAGAGAAGATAGATTGTCTAGTCCTATTACATACACCTTATTGATCTACTATTTTCATCAATTTTACACTACTCTCTGAGTCATATACATTCGATGAACCATAACATAATCCATTTGCTTATCACTCATACTTCAAGTGTTATCAAAGGTACATTTATGGTTATCATTATTATTATTATTATTTATTTAAGATATATTGTCTCATCTTCAAATATTCATCCTTCCAAACTAGTAATCTATTCTTTCTCACCCTTGATGTCTCACAACCCCATTGTACTTTTCATAGACGAACTAAAAATTTCCCCACCCTATTTTTGAGGGAGTTGTGGAGATTGGGAAATATTTCAAGTTGTTATTCATCGTAGACTAACATCAGTTGGAGGAACAAAGGAAACCTGAGAGCACTGGACAGCTGTCTCGTCCGACTAGTATGGGACTCCTCAGCAGTGCGCACCCACGAACCCACCAGCAGGGATCGAACGGGCGACCTTCGGGTCCCGCGACCAGCGCGTTACCATTGAGCTAGCCACTGGGTCAGAATCCAATGCTCCATATTTCCAACTTCTGTTAGCTCACGATATAGCGCAACCACCACCCAATGTCATCGTTGAGTATTTGTCCTCACGGCCATCAGGCTTTGTTTTGTTCCACCTTACTCGCACAACGGAAAACCTCTCTGAGTGAGTTGCTTATTCACTCACCTGTATTACATTTATCTTTCCTCCTTATCACTATGTAATTGGATGGTTGTAAAGGTCACCACTTTCTGGTACCAAAACTTGAATATTAACCTGAAAACTTAGTGTCAGATTCATACTCTTGCAAAGGATCTTCCTAGCAAGATCGAAAGGTTGAGGAATAATACAAAATATTTGTTTATTTTGTTGTTTGTTCTAATATACTACGACGGGATTACACAAGTAAAAATACATCCTATACAATGAATGATACTAACTCGGTGCCCAAGTTTTTTTCAAACCATCCAGTCCATTGTTGGCCAGGATACCTTCAAACAAGTATTTCAATAGAAATGACTTCAAAGGATCTGAAATGAAACCTTTCTTTCTGAGATTCCCCTGTTTATAGCCAATCCCGAATACTGATGGCTTGAAAGATTAACAAGTATTTATCAGCTATTCAATGTATTGCTTAATTACTCCATCTTTCTATGAACCACCAGCAACTTCTTTAAGAACATTGGTTTTGAAACAATTAGTCCCTTTTATGAATTTGGATAATGTAATTAGAAGACGTAGATTATCTGAAAAATGTGATGTATTAGCGCTATACATTTCGAACAATCTGATCACACATTTACTTGTTAAGGCATTATATATGAAAACTGGAAGTGGGGGAAGGATACATATGACATAAAGGAATTCAATAATAAGAAAGATAATGAGAGGAATAAAAGATAAGACTTGAAGACAATCTTGGTAATGCGATAAAATAAGCATTACCAAGGTAGGCTTAATGTAAGGACAAACTGTTTTTGCACACACAATGTGGGGTTAAATTTATTTATGGCTAGCGCCTCAACAAACTTAAGTATACGCCCCTGACAGTTTCGGTACAAAATTGTAAAGGCTGTCTTGATATCAATTCTGTGACTCTTATCAATGATATGTTTTGCAATGGCTGATGATGGTTGTCTGCCATCTGTGCTTATCAATGTTTGTGAATGCAGCTGCTTTCGTAGCCACTTTGGAACATGTTCCCCTACCCTCAAGTGCATATCACGATTCGTCCTCCCTATGTATGTTTGTCCACACACACATGTAAATTTATAAACGCAATGGGATGTGACACAATCGTTTATACAGCGTTGAGGTCTAGGTAGCAGCAGGTGTTTGGTCTTCTCAACTATGATAAGCTTAGCTGCATAGTACGTTTTACTAACAGCAGACCTTAACCTTCGTTTTAATATTATGCTATTAGATTCTCCTCTGTATGGTAACGCGATGTAAACGCATTTCTTCGAAACAGAGCACAGATCAGGTTTGAATCCTCGCTGATTTTTGCAGCGGTTTATGAACTTCAATGGATATCCATTTTCCACTAATGTTTCCGTTAGTATTTTGATATCATCATCCATTGAGTCCTCCGTACTTGTAAGGACAAACTGTTTTTGCACCATCTTAATTTGTAGTCTGCCAACAAAATAATTAACATCTGAAGAGGATTCACTTTCTTGCTTTCTAGTGTACTACTCAACTGAAGTACAATTATTATTGTTCAATGTTATTTTTTTTTACTTTGAAAAGAGAAATACTACTTGTTAAATTTTGGAAACTGCTATGGCCGTTTATGAAGTATGGATAATGACTGTTAGCCATCAGCATTCAACAAATTTCTAGTTGATTCCCGACCCGAATAATTAATGTCAAAGATGAGATGGATGTGTAGAAACGTGTATTGGTGTCGAAAAGCACAGGCTGAAAGCTAAAGACAATATAACTAATGTAAGATGGTTCATCATTTAAAATAATGATATTCATTTTGTGATCCATCGTCTGTCTGTCTGGCTAGTTGTAGACGTGATAACGTAAAGTACATTTTGGTTTGTCCCTCTCCCGACTAGTCTTTTCTCTGTACCGTCATATCACCTTCCTCTTCGAAAGAATGCTATTTGGGATCAGGGTGAGCAGCACTCTTTTTCTTGCGACTCTCCGACCGACACATAAGGAGTTTCACCTTGTTTTCTAAAGGCTCACTAGTATTCTCCAAATTCTTTCGGCTGGGAGGTGGGTAAGCATGAACAACAGCTATAAAGTCAGGAGATTTATCTACCAGCCGAGGATGGGATCTATGGTTGTATCTGGAGGATAACTTTTGTACACGTCGTTGTGTATGTTGGCGGCAAAAGCTGTCTTTATGTCCCTCAGTATTACAGTCCCGGGATCGATGTTGTTTACGTGGAGGAGATTTGACTAGACGCCAGGCACCATAATGCCAGCAGGGCACTAAGGGTGTCTTCTTCGGGGATCAGTGTGTACGACATGAGTTGTTGGGTCGATTAACAGGCGGGATAAGGCCAAGGGGTGTGTAGCCAGAAGTTGATGCAGAGGAGTGAGACGTCTGGGAAATTGTATGTACTTCAGGACCACCCTGGCATTTGGGTCAGGCTAAACTCGTATCAAGCTACAGGTTGCCCAGTCGTTGATATTCTGAAGACGCGTCATTCAGTGTGACCAACCTGGTTCTACGGTGAAACCATGTACCAGTATTGGTCAAGCTCAGGTGGACCAAGCTTTCGAAGTAAGAGACGTACCTTCCACGAATCATCTTGGCCAGCGAAATCCACTTGAGGTAGTCTTCATTATGCCTGAACCAGCTATCGAAAGTCTGATTGGCATCAGGGTCGTGATGAAATTCAGTGATATCGCTGGCGACGCTATCACCTGAGGGAGCTATTCAAACCGACGAAGTAGGCGATGATTCAGAACCAAGAAGTTTGGACTTCGTAAGTATCTCGATAATCCTCATTTGTTGTTCATGGAAATTTTCCAAATTCGAAGAGTCCATTTTCCCGATATCCCATCCCCGTGGCGACCGTTATGATTCGAAAATTACTATATGCTATGGCCGCTAACGATGCATGGATGTCGGCTGTCAGCCAGGAACATTCAACAAATTCCTAGTTGATTTCGGACCCGACTAATTAGTGAGGAAGGCACGATGAACGCGTAGAAACGTTTATTGGAGTCAAGAGACTGAATGAAAAACTCAGGAAAATATATCTAGTATACAGATAGTTAGTCATTTGAAATAATCTTATTCATTGGGTGATCCATCGTCTGTCTGTCTGGGTAACTGTAGACGTGATAACAAATTGTACATTTCAACTGGTCTCTTCCAGACTAGTCTTTTCTCCCACTTCATGTTACTACTTAGTATTCTTGGTGATGTTAATGGTGGGGATATGAAGATCATGACGCGTGTTTCATTTATGCCTTATTCAGAATCATCATTCTAAATCTCACTGATTGCGGAATTCGGCTGCCAAAGTATGAGTTACAACTTCATACGCAACTTCGCTAACAGACATCTGAACAGCTAAATAGCGACAATAATTTTGACACCACAGATGGGACGCAGTGTTCACTGTGTACGCTTTTAGTTGGTTGCTAAAGTAAATCATTCTTTTCTAAAACTAAAGTTCTTTCTAGCATCCATTCTTCTACCAAATAAGTATCAGGAGTGGTTCTCCTCAAGATGTTACGCGTTACATGGATAACCACTAGAATTTCGGTGGAATCTGAGAATTTCTTCATTCAATTTTATAATCTTTAAAAGCATGGGTGCATGATTAGTCCGTATGTAACTCATGTGCAAGCATAATAAACTTTTCATGACTACACCGCATCAAAATTTATCAAATTGTAAAGCACTCCATTGAGCTCTCAGTTACCAGTACCATCTACGAATTGAAGCGGTTACTGCAGTATATAGACCATGAATTGAAGAAAAATGGTTGATGAATGTTTGACCAATTTTGAGGTGATTTGAAATCTAATCACCCTAAAGTGGTTGTCATCAAAGTGCTGCCGACAGTTGCTTTTTCTTCTAAGTCATTAAAGCTACATTTTACCAGTGAATTTTAACCATAGAAGAGGATGGTATTAGGATTCTTCTGAAATGCGGATCAATTTACAAAGCTAAGCATCATCATCAGTTAAAACAGTATAGAATGGCAGTCAACTCAACTGTACCTCAACTTCACTGACTTTGAAAAGGCCTTCCACAGCGTCGATCAAGAAGTAATTTGCCAGGCAGCTGCTTCAACACTACAATTTCACTGCCACAAATCCATGTCAACCTCATTCAACAACTATATGACGACGCCACGTGCAAAGTCATTCACAATGGAAAGCTCAGTGATACCTTCGAACTGAAGACACAAGTAAGACAAGGCCGCCATCTATTATCCCCGATGATCTTCCTGATTATGGTGGACTGGATCATGCAGCAAACCCAGAGGAGCATGAAGATAGGCGTATGCAGTTTGACCAATGAAAAGAACTAAGGAGATTTTAATTTCACCAACGATTTATGTGTAATGTCTTATGTCGCTCAAACTCGAAGATCTACAGGAAAGGACTAACAAGATGACAGAAGAGTCAGTGAAAACGGGACTTCAAGTGAACGTAGAGAGGAGGAAGACGGAGGTAGAGGTGATGAAGAAACCCAACCAACACCACCACCAATAACAACGAGAGACACCAATCACCATTAACGGGAGCTACCTAAAGGGAGTAGTCTCTCACACCTACCCAGTCAGGCAAGGTAGCCTCATCTCAACTACAGGCGCTGTCACGGGCACAGGCATACACGAAGACGTCAAAAACAGTCAGGATCGGAAAGACAGCAAGACAGGCTTTCACTGATCTCAAACCAATCAGTGTGGAGATCTACTGCACTCCACTCCACTCCACTCAGCATGAAGCATGAAGCATGCACAAGATCCGGATTTTCAACACGAATCCAGTCAAGTCAGTGGTCCTATGTGATGGTTGAGAGACTCGGCGCATCACGAAAAGCACTTCCAACAAACTACAGACATTCATCAACCTCTGATGTCTACGCTCCATACTGAAGCTCAGATGGCCAGAATAATAGGAATAAGCAACAAGGAACTCTGAGAACGAACCAAACAAGAACATTTCACCCAACAAATATACAGAAGAAGAGAGTGGCAGTGGAGATGGATTGGAATGGGCATACACTGAGAAGGCCTATTGAGGACATCATGCGTCAGGCCAGGCCAGGCCAGGCCAGGCCAGACCGTTGAGTGGAACCCAGATGGGAAATGACGAGTTGGGTGTCTGAGGAGAGGATGACATGGAGGAGATGATGTGAGGAAGAAATGAAAACTTGTTGGGTGTGATGGAGCGAGGTTGAGAGGACTGCGTAGAAGAGAGTGGAATGTAGGCGTGTTACTGAAGCTGTACGTTCCACTAGGATCCCAAGGGAAAAAATAATAATAGTTCTGAAATGTGTAGAGAATTGCTAAACCTACTAATCTTAACAAAGACTAGGCAATTTGTATATCATTTGCAAATTGATCATCCTATCTTATGTATATCGGTCCATGAAAGTCAGCCAGCTGAATTCATGTGATTTAAACTAAATCTATCTGGGTACACAGGTGATAAGCCTAGCTCCAAGTAAACGAAACAGCTGTCTAGCGTTCACATCTTTCTGACCTAGCTAGCAAAGTCTACAGGTCAACCTGAATGCTTTCTACCTAATCAATTTGTTCATCAGTAGTCTATCAAAATAAGGTGATATTTTCAGAGATTAAAAAGGATTTTTTTAGTGAATATAACTTACCTCCTAATTTAGTGTTTGGTGCTACACCATGAGAACAAAAACTGTTGTTTGCCACTGCACCAGCAAGACCAGCACATCTTGTTCCATGACTAAAATGTATGATAAATTTAATTTGTAATTTATCAGAGTGTATCTGAACAATTTTATTATTGAACACATTAATCAGATTTTCAAAAAAAACTGTTCAAAAAAAAGGAATACAGTTGATCAAAGGTTTAGAAAGTCGCCTTCGATAGTGCAAGTTTGTTACAGGTCCAAAGAGGTACGTTCATTAATATAGGTGTAAAACTTGGCCACTGCGGTAGAATTTAATTCCATATTACAAGTTGTTATTCATCGAAGACTGACATCAGTTGGAGGAACAAAGGAAACCTGGGAGCACTGGACAGCTGTCTCGTCCGACTAGTATGGGACTCCTCAGCAGTGCGCACCCACGACCCCACACCAGCAGGGATCGAACCCGCGACCTTCAGGTTCCGCGACCAGCGCGTTACCATTGAGCTACTGGGTCAGAGTCCAATGCTCCATATTTCCAACTTCTGTTAGCTCACGATATAGCGCAAACCGCCACCCAATGTCATCGTTGAGTATCTGTCCTCACGGCCATCAGGCTTTGACTCCACCGGTCACGACTTGTCATTGGAACTTCGAGAATACTTCTCGAAGCTAGTCATCAACGAGCACTAGTTCAATTAAATTTTGAGGGGGTTGTGGAGATTTGGAAATATTTCAAGTTGTTATTCATCGAAGACTGACATCAGTTGGAGGAACAAAGGAACAAATCGTGACCGGTGGAGTCAAAGCCTGATGGCCGTGAGGACAAATACTCAACGATGACATTGGGTGGCGGTTTGCGCTATATCGTGAGCTAACAGAAGTTGGAAATATGGAGCATTGGATTCTGACCCAGTGGCTAGCTCAATGGCAACGCGCTGGTCGCGGAACCTGAAGGTCGCGGGTTCGATCCCTGCTGGTGTGGGGTCGTGGGTGCGCACTGCTGAGGAGTCCCATACTAGTCGGACGAGACAGCTGTCCAGTGCTCCCAGGTTTCCTTTGTTCCTCCAACTGATGTCAGTCTTCGATGAATAACAACTTGAAATATTTCCAAATCTCTACAACCCCTCAAAAAAAAAATTCCATATTAGATTTGTTTATTTGATTTATAACACACAGTCATCTAGTATTATTTACTGGATGACGACGTTTCCAGCATAAATTATTACCGCCCATAGTCGTGTCCATGTAATCACAGACCACTTTCAACATTTGATTTTTATAGTTATGTCACCTCATATGAGTTGTTTTTATTGGTAGTAAAATCTTTCATATCTCTGGTATAGGTGTTGCAATAGGATCGCCAATATCCCCAATCGTAGCAGATTTATTTATAGATAGTTGGGAAAATATGGCTTTACGCGCAATGAATCCTGCACCTAAAATATGCTGGTGATATGTGCATGACACATTCAACACTCTCTTGAAATCAAAGCATATCGACAGTTTCTGCACACAATGAAACTCAGTAGTGATTGCAATCCAATTCACTTATGAGGAAGTAGAAAATGAGCAAGAAGAATTACCTATGTTGGATTGCAGGTTAAAACGAAGGACAGGTGGTGATTTGGATACTACTGTTTACAGAAAACCAACACATTCCAACAGGTATCTAGACTTCAAGTCATCTCATCCAATGTCACTTGAGGCAGGATTAGTCAAATGTCTAAGTGATAGAGCTAGAAGACTGACTAGTCAGTGCATGGGCCTAAATAAGGAATTGAAACACGTAAACGAAGTGCTAATAGTTAATAATTATCCTACGCAGTTTATTGAGAAATTTGTACAGACACACAAGAAAGAGAATAATAACAGTCACACGAGTGCCACTAGTAACGACAACACGAGTAGAAGGAGTTCACAGCCTGTATTGTGTTACCCTACCGTTTAAGGGGGGTAGCTCAGAAACTTCACGTAGGATCCTCAGCAAAGCTGAAATTAGGGTGGCATATAAACCTACAAAATCACTCAGAGATGATGAGGTTTGTTGGCTGGCTTAAGTATCCCATAGAACCAATTAAGTAAAATAATCTCATCTATCAAATTCCATATAATGTCTGTGGTTTAGGTAAAGTACATAGGTCAAACTAGTCAGCCGGTCGAGGCCAGTTAGAATAGCCAAGCATAGGAATTACGCTGAATATAGAATGACAGAACTGAATAAGACCAGTAATCTGGAAAAAACTCGTTTATTGCTATATATGCACTAACATAACCACACAATATGTTTGTATAAGGTCACTGTACTGCCTAAGTTCAATATAATTAGGTGGAGAGAGAAAGTGGGATATTGACTACTGAATCTTTGTTCATCGAATCAACACTCAACAAGTGTAACAGAAATGACGCAACACCTATACCAGAGATATGAAAGATTTTACTACCAATAAAAACAACTCATATGAGGTGACATAACTATAAAAATCAAATGTTGAAAGTGATCTGTGATTATATTGACATAACTACGAGTGGTAATAATTTATGCTGGAAACGTCGTCATCCAGTAAATAATACTAGATGACTGTGTGTTATAAATCAAATAAACAAATCTAATATGGAGGTACTTTCATTCTTATTCTAATAGAATGCTTGATAAATTAGAATTGGAGATGTTATCTCTTTGATTTATGTGTTTTCTTACATTCGCAGAAGTGTAAATCAAATAGATAGAGGTGTATATTTTAAACAATTTGTCACACCAACCAATGACTTAGTCATTTCATCTAACATAGAGTTGAAGAGATTAAAATCACTTTTCAGTCGATTGCTGCTACCCGTATAGAAATGACAAGAATACTGTAAAAAGCAAATTAACAAAACAGTCATGTGAAGACATAAGGAAACTGAAACTGAATAAAAACATGTTTTTATCATTAAATTTGATAAGAAGGGTTACAGGGTTACATGAGAATAAAGGAGATTGTATGGGAGAAATAAACACTTTATTTCAAAAAGAAAGTTTTGTTAGTTAGAATGAATAACAACTTGAAATATTTCCAAATCTCCACAACCCCCTCAAAATTTAATTGAACTAGTGCTCGTTGGTGACTAGCTTCGAGAAGTATTCTCGAAGTTCCAATGACAAGTCGTGACCGGTGGAGTCAAAGCCTGATGGCCGTGAGGACAGATACTCAACGATGACATTGGGTGGCGGTTTGCGCTATATCGTGAGCTAACAGAAGTTGGAAATATGGAGCATTGGATTCTGACCCAGTGGCTAGCTCAATGGCAACGCGCTGGTCGCGGAACCTGAAGGTCGCGGGTTCGATCCCTGCTGGTGTGGGGTCGTGGGTGCGCACTGCTGAGGAGTCCCATACTAGTCGGACGAGACAGCTGTCCAGTGCTCCCAGGTTTCCTTTGTTCCTCCAACTGATGTCAGTCTTCGATGAATAACAACTTGAAATTAGTTAGAATTCTTGAAAGACCTAACTGAAAATGTTGAAAAATGTATCTAATTCCTTTTTCAAAGAAGGGCTTATTTTGTCAGTCACATATGAAAAGTTGAAAACTTTAGGCATATCAATTTCTTGTATGTGTGCTTTACTGAAAATTCCTAAAAGTGAACTGCTTCCTTGGTATCACAGTCGGCATAACATGGGCTTTTTAATTGGCTAGTAAAACTGTTACAGTCTTTATGTGATGAATTAGCTAAATATAACTTCAAGGCTACCTTTTAGACTGTGAACATAATAATTAACTATCATTCGACTATCTGAGATTTCCATGGTTTGGCAGACCACTTGGTGGTCGCTGGTTTGAATCCGGCCGCCGTCTAGATTTTCATCTCACCTTCAATCATTACCCAGTATAAATAATAATAATTATAAATATGATAGATAAGTGTATGATATTTCTTAATATAACATCTTTGGTTATTAAAATTCTTCTCAGGGTGGTCGAGAATTATGTCTGAGAACAGCTAGTAAAACGGAAAATAAGTACAGACGTCCGTGTTATGAATTTCAAGGAGTTACAGCTAAAGTGTATAATGTATGTCCACTTCTTGTCCAATAGTAAAACATACAGACCAATTGACTGCACATCAGTGGCATTCTAAATAGGCGATGTATTTACTGTCATATTTTTAGTAAAATCATGATAGCAACCAGTTAAGAAAGATATTGCTAAAACAGATTTGTATTTTTGCCACATAGATGGCGAATTCGAGACTAGTGATTCAATCCTCAGTCATCTTAATAGTATCCATCCATTAGATTATTTTACAAACGTAAGAGAAAGAAACAACTAACTTCGTTTACTTGATGTTCTACTGACAGTAAAATTAGATGGTTCCATAGAAAGAAGTGTATTTTGAAGGACGATCAAAGTACAGTATACCCACTCCCTTAACCTTGTATTAATGAATTATGAACGAAATATGATTACATGTTTATTGTTTAGAGCAAAATCATTCTGTTATCAGAAGTATGTCCGGAAGGATCTATCAGCCTTGCAGGATATTTTAACGGAAAATGGATATTCTAATTAGTTCATTAAAGTAAACTTCATCTATAAATATCCCATACATGAAGGGACAATGATAAATAAACCTTTGTTTGTACTTCCGAAATTCAAAGGAGAAACTTCAAGTGAGGTTCTGTCAAAATATCTATCTGCAGCCATAAACAGAATGTTTTACTCAAGACGCTTCTGTTAATCCGTTATTCATTTGGAAAATTAAAGATCCCTTCTCTTATTTCAGCTCATTACCATGTACATAGAAATTCAGATACCCCTATGCATAATTAGACATGTCTTTCTTAGGATAATGACAGGATTATTGAGGTTGGTTTGATAGACAAAGCACACTAGGCAGATGCGACCACAGCTTTCGATGTGATACGCTACGTTTAAAAGATTCTACTGTCTATCGTTTGTTTACTCATTCTTCATATAGCTGAATCTGTGGCTATAAGACCAACTAGTCGTAAAAGTTTTGTTCAGAAGGAACACATCGAAGCCTTAATCTTCTTCTGGCCTTCCACTGACTAAATCTATTTTTTCAGTCTCGTATTCAATTTTTGGTTTTGTTTATCTGTCCCCTCTCTCCTGTTTGAAGGATAATTCTAACCGGATTTTCCTCTGGTTTTCCTTCACATCTTAATACACCTTCAAAATGTGTGGACCAATGGTTCATAACCCACTCCATCTATCAAGGTGTGGAAAGTCATACAACAGATGTGGCTCATTGCTGACTGTACGAATATGTAAGTAGTTGCCGAGTGTAATTGAATTATACATAGCAAATAACGGTAAAATTTCATGATATAATGTCTTACGCCTAATTAAGTAATGGCCAACTTTGAATAAAACAACTCAGAAATTTTGGAAGACAGTGTTTAAACTAAGAGTAACCGATGTAGGTGTCTCATCCTTAGCTCTCAGGGCTGATTACATTCTGTCCATCTCTTATGTTTTGCAATTTCATCATTAAGCTAACTAAATCAACTCTTTAATGAACAGTAGTTTAAGTATTAAATGTTGGTGGTAAGTCAACAGAACTCGTGCTTGTCAGCACTCATCAACAACCTGCATCTAAAGTCATATCTTCAAGACAGAACAAATTCATCGAACACTAAACAACAACCGAAAGTGGATGTCTAAAGAGTTAGTAAATTTTCTGGAAGCTGAGATTTCCACGAAAAAAAAGGAGTAGATTTGTAATACTTAGCAAATAGTAATTCTAAGCAAATCGCATAGAGACTAGCCTGACGATTCTAGTAACGATACTACTGCTACTACTACTACTACTACTACTACTACTACTACTACTACTACTCACACCACTACTACTACCACTGCTACTACTACTAATAATAATTCACTTTATTCCAAACAATTTATGGTTCAGTTTGGAATTCTCAGCATGATATTTCGCAACAGCAACAAAATAGATGTGTGTATATCCTCCTTTACAACATTTCGAATAGTGTTATTATAAAAATTTAACCAATGTAAGGAATATTAATAACGAGAACACTCTACATTGTTAATCAAATTATTGAAATGAGATTATTCACTGTTACAAAGTCGATATGTTAGTTCTGTTCTAACACATTTTTCCTCACGTAATATGCATGTTAGGCAAGATACAGTCGAATTCTTGTACTTGACTGTACAAGCTTACAGTCTTATGTAATTTTTTCTTTTCCTCCCTGAGGGAAGATACAAGAAGAGAGCTGTGAATGAAGTGGATGCTCATTGTCAGTTAAAATTACCGTAGCTATTTGGTTGGTAGAATTTAAATATCTGTCAACTATAGTGTTAATCATTTGAACCAGAGGCAGAGCCCTCACCCTACTGACGGCTTTCAAAGTCCTACGCAATATAACATGGTCCTTATTTAGTAGGCTAGGAAAGAACAACGGGGAACAATAGAGATGAATAGATAGAATGCAGGAACTAATAAATTGTAATAGTAGAGGTTGATTTATACCAGAGAGCCTCAGTTCCTTTATGTAATCCGTAAAAGGAAAGATTTTTTTACAAGTCAACAAGATATGGGACGACCAACAAAGATTAAAAGTTTATCTCGATACAAGATAGTTAACCTTCGATTTACTTCAAGCAGAAATACCATCAATATTGCAACAGGCGTCATGGGATGTAAGCAGCTCATACACGTTTTGTTTACACCTGAGCTTAATATTAACAGTGTGACATTTATTGAAGAGTTTAATTTGAGACCATTTGAGAGAGACCATTGTTCAATAAGAGACAAGAATCCATTTAATTAAGAGCAATCTAAATGAGAGGTAACTGGAATAGACACCTTCAGGTCATCAGCATACTGAATGAAATTAGTTCCAACAGAATAAAATAAGTCGTTCAAAGAGAACGAAAACAAAAGAGGAGAAAGTACAGAAACTTGAGATATCCCAGCTTCACTAAGCAATGAAGTGGAGCACCTCCCTCTATAGACAGTATACTGTTTCCTTTCAAAAAACAAACAAACAAGAATACAGCCACTATGTAATCCACTACTCAGTATGACCCATGGAAGGCTGATTTAACAAGAGTGCTTTAGGAATAGAGTTAAAGACTGGTGGGTAGTCCAAAAAAGCACAACAAACTAGAAACCAAAACTAGTGAAGTGCACACTTTAGAAGTTACATAATCAAAAACTCGACTATATTGTGTAAGACGAGATGATTTATAGAAGGTGAGATGATAACAATAATCGAAGACAAAAATTAAGGATCAGAAAATGTTCTGTGTTCATTTACTGGTTAAGTGACATTAAGAATAGCGAGTGGGTAATTTTTTCAAGTTATTTCATGGAGAAAAAAACTCATAACATGAGACGTTGTGAATGTGCTATTTTAAGTTGTGATGAAGTAGCCACCTAGCTCACTAGTAGTTCACTTCTATGCTTCAGACTGAATTTAATCAAATTGCTTATCTTACAGTGTACGAATTGTAGCCGGATTGGAAGCTGAGGATGTTATGCTCAAGTTTACCATTTCATTGTCATGATATATAGTCAGTTAACAGCATACGAACCTCGTAGCTCCGTTGGTAGAGTATCAGGTGCGAAACCCGGTTGTTGCTGGTTCGAATCCGGCAGTAGTCTAAATTTTCATTTCATCTTCAGTCACCACAGCTATCCCAGTTAGTAAAATGATAAGGAGATTATAATTATTATTTGTCCTTTGGGTTGCTAGTGGAACATAAAGCTTTAGTAGTATGTCTCCATTTAACAGTCTTTTAAATCCGGCTCCAAGACTGCCTACGAGCTTTCATTTCTTCCTGACATGATCTCTTCCATGTCACCCTCTGATGCGCAACTCATCGTTTCTCCTTTGGATTCCACTCGAGGAAAATTAAGGTAAAAATCCGCCAGTCTAGCGTTTCATCTTATGCTTGGTGGAAGATTTTTTTCAGTAATGAGATAATCAAAACATTTAGGTATTCGTCTTCATCTTCATCTCCTAAACGTAAAGAAATCAGGAAGAAAAGCTGACTGAGAGCAAAGCAGTATATATATCAGTTAGAAATTTTTCACTTACCCATCATTCTCAGGGATTATTTTACGTGGTCCACGAGGACTTAAACCATTCGTCTCAGGTCTATCCATGTTAGCTGATATTGTTTCATCGTAATTTGCTTTTAAATCTGGATGTGTTGTATCCAGTCCATCATCAATAATAACAACATTTGCTCCTCTACCAGTTATATTCTCTAAGAATACTGGATATAAGTTCATATCCAATCCAACCAATGGGCTGACGCCTTTACCATCATTCAGCTGTAATAAAAAAGTTTGTGTTTTAGAACCACAACCTACACAGGTAATAGTGATTACATAAAAACAATGTATGCAACTGGTATACAAAGCAAAATAAACGATTGGAAAGTAGACAAGATGATTGTTAGCTCAGTAGAATGCCTGCTGTCTAGTAGAGGTTCTGATGGCGTGCATTTTAATCTGCATGATGCATCCTTTCTCAGCCTAACATAATGTTCAATCATAAATGAAGTGATCTTTTGCTGTGATGAAGTTAAACTTTTGCACACTACGTATAGTTCATCCACCAGGAAGATTAACAATTATAAACCGGTGAATCGCATGTTCTAGTTTCACTACATCGACTAACATTCAGCGGATTCGAAGATATTTTACTCACCCTTTAATATATGGTGTGGTTCATAGACGACTGATTCAAAACTTTATTATGTACTGAACAACTTCAAATAATCAATATTCTGATGTAATTTAGACCTATTATCTTTCATTCCGACCTTAGTAGTATTATATAAATTGTTCGGAATACTCTTAGTTCTGAGAAGTATTGAAGTAGAATGTTGATCGGTCAATCAGAATCATATTAAGCCCAAAAACTCTTTGACCGATCAATAGAAATGAAAGTTATATATAACAATTTACAGACAAGATATTTCACAATTGCAATGATAAATACTTCCAGTATGCTAGCTAAACATTCCCTAACAGAAAAGTCAGTCTGAAAACTGAAGTCTGAATGGACTAACAACCCATTTCACCTGTCGACCTAATAAAGTGGAGCTGCTGGTCTAGACCGTGCTAAGTACATTCTTTCCAAATGCATTTCCAACCATCTTCCCTCCCAGCAAGCTATTCAGAAGAAATAATAGACCAATAGTCAACTTCGTCATCTAACATCTGTTATAAATGATCGTCATAATGCTTTAACATAGAATTCGTTTAAATTATTTGTTCATCTCAAGTGAATGTACCAATCTATTGGCCTGTGCCTAATAGCGTTGCTGTTAGTTGACAGTAATGCTGAATATATACATTTCTAAATGACCTTGACAACACTAAATCCACATATAAGTTAAAATAATTAACGACCAATGAGGGTTCAGCCTTGAAAGGAGAGGGAAGAAAAACTAGCAAGTGTGAAAACAGTCATGTAGGTTATTTTAAGGTCATGGGCAAAGCAGCAGGCAAAACCTTTACGAAATTAGGGCATATAGCACCGCAGATATTTACTTAGATGTGGTATATACACTCACTGACTGAATAGACATCATTAACACAGTTTGACTCCTTTCACTTGCTAGAATTTCTTATTATCAACTTCTCTATGACTTCTACCTATTTTCCTATCTTTACATGCATTCATTTCAAATTTTTCATAACTGCACATTTCTTATGGTCCAGTACTGTCCTTTTGAATAGTAGTGAACTTACATTCGACCTAGTGACTAGAAATGTAATTCGAAACACGCACTTAGTTCCATTTGCGACTCTTCATGTGGATTTGCCTGCACACTAGTGGGTGATGTTGCTCCCAGTAAGATTCAAATCCAGTCCCCATTGCTTCAAACGCTGAAGTATTATCCACCAGGACAACAGGGCCCGAGAGGCACCTCTCGTAATCTTCAATGTTCTCTGTATTTATGAATATGATTCTACAACTTCTGAAGATGATTCATGTGGAGACAATATGCTTTTTAGAGTAGTTTTCTCCACAAGCAGACATCATGTGGGCCTAAGCGGCTGATGAGTCCTAGAATGGGACGAAACAGAAAGTGTTCAATGCTTCCAGGTTCTAAACACCTATCCGGATGATTTCTATCCATGCTGTGTACATATTCATTCGTCCGCTAGTTAACCAAATTTATTATAATTTTTCCAAATGTGGATTCGGTTTCTGTGCCGAAAGACCCCTAAATCATACTTATCTATTTGTAATTCAGGTTTATTGCTGCTTTTATTAACTTTTTCTGACTGGCTGTTACGTTATTTATGAGTTTTCTTTCTAAGGACTATTTAAATGAATGTAAGTGGTTGGGTTTTAATCTTGTTTTGAACTACCGTGGTTGATTTAATGAACTGTCCCACATGGTGAATGTCTTCCATGCATCACAGTATGTGATAAGATCGCCAAAACCCTCACAATAAGCTCTAAATTCCCGAAGCCTTTCGCATTCAATCGTTTTACTGTGAAGTTTTGAAAACAGGTATATGAACCCATGTATAAATATCAAACTGATTGAAGAGATAAAATCAATAGGAAGAGCTCTTTTAGAAAGGCCTAGAGATGACCAAGGTCACCGTAAATGAATATAAACCTTTCAAGTTTGTACATAACTTAAGGTTGCAATACACCGTCTGTTATCTTACTGAGAAACAAAGCGACTATCAAGGGTAGAAATCTGAACGTTACTGTTCAAGTGTCTACCCTCATATATGTAACCAGGTGATATCACTTTACTAACGGGAGCATTATCAAGAGGTTTATATCACCACAAACTACCAACTGCATAAGATATTTTTTTCGGTAAACATTTACGCAGTTTTTTTTAAAGGTTTCCGAGGATTTATTTATTGACTTCAGATTGGTGTACATCAGGGACTGACATCAGTTGAAAAACATTGAAAACGTGGGAACATTGGACAGTTATTTCGTACTAGAATTGGACTCCTCAGCAGTCCACACCCATAACCCAGCCGGGGATAGTAGTTTGTGGTTTGCTGCAGTGTCGTTGTCCGTTTGTAAGGTTGTTTGATCTTCAACATTACCAAACAATTCAGCATTGATCAAGAAGGCAAATAAATCATAAATGATAACTGTACAATGTTCGACTCATTCATCCGTCTGTTTACAAACATTTGTAACCAATAACTATGAACAAAAGCCGCTTCACACTGTGACACAGTTTGAGTGGGAAACGGCAGTTGAGATATGAATGGAGTGGCTACGAAGATCTATCCAAGGAACTCTTAGAGGTGGTGAATTGGAGTTGATGTTTTCTACACGCTCAGCTGTGCTACCAAGACTGAAAAACCGAGTACCTAGGATGGTTACTTCTTGTTAGGTTTATCGATGCAAACTGCTCCTGTAGAGTCAGTTATGTTGACTTACTTCCCATGAATTTATCTTTCTTTACTGGTGAACACTTCAAAGGGTGGGTAAATAATGGTGTAGTAAAAAAATGGGAATAGATTGCTTGGTTCGAAAGGATCATAAAGCTGACATAAATCAATCATTTTCTATCATTGATTGTGTCTCCGTCAGTATAACAGACGCTACCAGATGTCGATTGCTTTAAACAGCAGAAGCTAAAACCATCTGACTTCAACACCCCGAACTATCAGTACAAAATGTAATGCAGCTATTACTCTTATCCTGACCAGTTTTGAAATCGACAAGTTCTGAAGAAATGTATTATATCACCCACTTGTATACAGTCCTTCATTAATTTCTTTGAAATCCTAGGTTTATCCCCTTACGTTTGTAGGACTTAACGTATTATTTTTACTCAAATATCTCTGTTCATTTTCTTGTGCATTCACACACAAACAATTCCCCATATCTCACTTCCCCTCTATTTATGCTAAGCTTTACCACTATGAATATATGAGATAGCTGTAGCTTAGCAGACTTGTATTACTGGGTTTCGGCAGGTGGGTCTTGTAGCTAAGGTGACCTGGAGGTTGCTGATTCGAATCATGTTATCACACATATTTCTATTTCACTTTCAATCATCACTTGGTATCAAACTATATTTTCACAATAATCACTAAAGTTTTCGTAGCGTACATAAGTTTTAACTGGCATTACATGACTTGTTGTTTATTCATAGACATTGAATCATAAGAAATAAGTATTCAATACTCATTCATCATGACTAGTGTTGCTTTCTACTTTACTGAATCCGTCGACCAAGAAATACTGGATCTTATAATTAGTTCACTGTGCAGGAAACTTCTACACTACGAATCAACATGAAAAAGAATACTGCTGCCACAGAACTGTGTTAAAAGACCCTGAAAACTGATCAGTATAATCCTAAAACACTCCCATCTGTCAGGCTTCAGCATATCCACACTCACCGAATGACAGACTGGTTGACCATACTCCTCTACCGGTGGCATACGTGCAAGGGATGCGTCTCGATGATTCCTTTAAAATCATGCAGAACGGATATAACTCACCTTCTCGAAGAGAAGTCCTTTAAACCGGCCTACTTCATGAACCGGTAATGCCGACGGATTCTTAATCGTGGCGTCTTTCAGGCTGTAGATAAACAGTCAAGATTAGGGCAAACGACACTTATCATTTTTAATTGAATATCGCTCACCTTCGTAAGGTAAACCACATCCGGTTTCAAACGTCAATTTCAACAACAAACATACCAGAATTAAGTCTCTGGGTTCACCTTACATTTCGATTGTACTGCTCTCAGCGCACTGAGTGGAATCCAGAATGTTCGATAAACTGTCAGTGTTTTGGAGACTCATGCCACTGATCTTATGTATATGGATCGCGTCGACTGGGATTAATGGTGCTTAGTTAGTAACGAGTAGGGCCACCTGGAGGTTCACCATCGTTGCGTAACTTAGCTCTACCTGTAATAGTCGATGCACACACATTAGATGCATAAACATCCACACCACCGTACCACGTCATGTAAAACTTCTTCACATTGGTACCCTAACATATAACTGAACTATCTTACATATGAACAAACGCAAAAGCAAATGGTCAACATAGTGTTTTAAGATATTTTTCTAAATTAACTAACTGTTAATGAGATGTTTTTTTATCGATCTGGTTCGGAGACAGCGTTTATCAAGGATACTGAATGAAAAATAAACTTACATATTGCCATGCAAATTGTGCTGCAGGATCATTCACATTAATAGCCCTTCTGATTTTATCTGCATATTGAACATAATCTTGGTTGTAATTTTCATCATACTAAATTGTAAAAAAAATGTTTTTAGAAAAAAAAACAAGAAATAAATCTTGAGGGGGTTGTGGAGATTTGGAAATATTTCAAGTTGTTATTCATCGTAGACTGACATCAGTTGGAGGAACAAAGGAAACCTGGGAGCACTGGACAGCTGTTTCGTCCGACTAGTATGGGACTCCTCAGCAAATATGGAAATATGGAGCATTGGATTGTGACCCAGTAACTAGCTCAATGGTAACGCGCTGGTCGCGGAACCTGAAGGTCGCGGTTTCGATCCCTGCTGGTGGGGTCGTGGTTGCGCACTGCTGAGGAGTCCCATACTAGGATGAAACAGCTGTCCAGTGCTCCCAGGTTTCCTTTGTTCCTCCAACTGATGTCAGTCTTCGATGAATAACAACTTAAAAAGAAATAAATCATCACGTGGTGAAAAATATTTTGATGTTAACATCTCAATATACTCGAATCTGTTTCGAATACGTACAGATTTGACCAGATAGCCGATTCATTCGATATTGATTGGTGTTACAACTTGAACGAATATAATTCTGTATTAGGTTATGAGTTGATTTCATCTCTTTTTCTTTTTTCTGGTCTATCTGGGAACAATCGATAGGAAGTAGTGCTGCACATTATCCTCATGCGTATTGAAAATTAAGAATTATTTTTAGAACTGCTACCTTACCAAATAAGTGAACTTTCAACATTCTTTACAGTAATCATAAATGTTACCTGTAAATTATTCCGGTTGTAATTAACCCTCTATACGACTACGTAAATTTATTATTTTTCCCTTGGGATCCTAGTGGAACGTACAGCTTCAGTAACACGCCTACATTCCACTCTCTTCTACGCAGTCCTCTCAACCTCGCTCCATCACACCCAACAAGTTTTCATTTCTTCCTCACATCATCTCCTCCATGTCATCCTCTCCTCAGACACCCAACTCGTCATTTCCCATCTGGGTTCCACTCAACGGTCTGGCCTGGCCTGGCCTGGCCTGACGCATGATGTCCTCAATCGGCCTTCTCAGTGTATGCCCAATCCAATCCATCTCCACTGCCACTCTCTTCTTCTGAATATTTGTTGGGTGACATGTTCTTGGATGGTTCGTTCTCAGAGTTCCTTGTTACTTATTCTTATTGTTCTGGCCATCTGAGTTTCAGTATGGAGCGTAGACATCAGAGGTTGATGAATGTCTGTAGTTTGTTGGAAGTGCTTTTCGTGATGCGCCGAGTCTCTCAACCATCACATAGCACCACTGACTTGACTGGATTCGTGTTGAAAATCCGGATCTTGTGCATGCTTCATGCTTCATGCTGAGTGGAGTGGAGTGGAGTGGAGTGCAGTAGATCTCCACACTGATTGGTTTGAGATTAGTGAAAGCCTGTCTTGCTGTCTTTCCGATCCTGACTGTTTTTGACGTCCTCGTGTATGCCTGTGCCTGTGCCAGCGCCTGTAGTTGAGATGAGGCTACCTTGCCTGACTGGGTAGGTGTGAGAGACTACTTCCTTTAGGTAGCTCCCGTTAATGGTGATTGGTGTCTCTCGTTGTTATTGGTGGTGGTGTTGGTTGGGTTTCTTCATCACCTCTACCTCCGTCTTCCTCCTCTCTACGTTCACTTGAAGTCCCGTTTTCACTGACTCTTCTGTCATCTTGTTAGTCCTTTCCTGTAGATCTTCGAGTTTGAGCGACATAAGACATTACACATAAATCGTTGGTGAAATTAAAATCTCCTTAGTTCTTTTCATTGGTCAAACTGCATACGCCTATCTTCATGCTCCTCTGGGTTTGCTGCATGATCCAGTCCACCATAATCAGGAAGATCATCGGGGATAATAGATGGCGGCCTTGTCTTACTTGTGTCTTCAGTTCGAAGGTATCACTGAGCTTTCCATTGTGAATGACTTTGCACGTGGCGTCGTCATATAGTTGTTGAATGAGGTTGACATGGATTTGTGGCAGTGAAATTGTAGTGTTGAAGCAGCTGCCTGGCAAATTACTTCTTGATCGACGCTGTGGAAGGCCTTTTCAAAGTCGATAAAGTTGAGGTAGATTAGTTCAGATTAGTTTCTGCATTTCGACTACCAAAAGCACATGATTTAAAACCATATGGCAGGAATTTTTCTTCATGGCTGGTTAAACGTAATATCTTAAAATAAATTTACTGAAGGATTTTTTATTTAGATGACTTTATCCTGAACACCTTCTACGAGACACTGTGAAATGAATGCCTAAACTAATACTACCCTTTTCGACGTATTCATTCTGCGAAACTCGGACAACAGGATTTAGAAGATTGACCCTGTAGTATCACTAATATCCGTACAGTTGTAAATTAGTAAACTTTGTACAATCTTACATAAGATAACTTGTCATGTAAATAATTCAGTGATGGTGTCAATAACTTTTATGATGAAATTAAGCTTATTCAAGTAGACTGTCATATATTTAGGAATTACTAAACATTCAAACCAGATTTATAGTGTCAAGGTCATATGTCATTTATCAATTAGAATGATTTTAAACAACTCGATGGTTTTTGAGGTTAGTCGGGATTTTAATTTTGAGGCAGTATTCATCGCGAATTAACATCAGTTAGAAAACCATTGAAAACTTGAGAGAACTGGAAAACTGTTTCGTCCTAGTATGGAATGCCTCAGAGGAGCAAGCACCCATGACCCCGCCCACCTGAGATCAAACTCAGAATCCGCACGTTTGAAGGCGTACGCAGTAACCGTTTATCCATTAAATTGGAACCGGAAAGTCCACACTCTTCCTATTCCAGTCGTTTCACGATGTAGTGCAACTGTCATCCAAGTTTCTCATTTGGTATCCACTGCACCACCATTTCAGTGGTAGCGTTTCCAAATTCAGCACTTGGTGACACAGGTTTCGATTTCTAAAATGACATTAGTTCCTTCTGGGTTGTAGAAACGCCTTGCTGAGGACTACCGAAAAATACAAAACCTTGGGCTTCCTGCTGATTGGTTCCATTTAAATAATTTGAGTCATACATATCATGTGATGGCTGATGATGCCACCTGTCTGCATAAATCCTGGTTCATTTCCACCTTACTTTTTTTGGTATAATAGACAAATTAGGCAGAAATAAAAGTGTACATAGTTTTAGCCTAGTTTGCAGTGATAATATCCACCGTAAAAATGCTTATTTTAAATCTCTGCAGAATCCTGCTACTGTACTACTATCACAAACTGTAAAAACTTAGTACCCGGAAAAATTATCTGGCCAGAACTGCATCTTGGATAGATTGGTAAATAAAGAGTTTCATTACACAAGCATTTCATCCTTCTTTTTAAGCCAGAAACGACTTCATAGCATTGGTCATCTGTATTATAATATCAGTCTAAAACTGGAAGCTGTCCGGATTTTTGTTCACCTAGTCACCAAGCTTGGGTATAACTTGTTGAAGAGACAAGACTACGATTAAAAGGTATTGAAACAATGATACTCATTCTGAAATTGTATTACCTAATGTCCACGTCTAAGATTATTTGGTTAGTACCAATTGTGATTGAGTGAAATGGTAGGGTTATGTTCCAGCTTCATAATTACTTGATATGCCATTTGTGTTTTTTGTGGCCGAAAGCATAACTATCATGTTTTGTGGATAATTTTTCAAGCTGGTTCCTTTTTCGTCTTCTTAAAAAACTGCCTTGGTTACTCACTTTTCTGGATGAAACTAGTAACGCTTTGATCTCATATCTTAACTAAGAGTACAACTCACTTTTCTTATCATATACTTAACCCACTGCTTAGTCGCTTGTTTCCAGACAACCATGTAGGTGAACTCTAGAGATGAAAGACAAGGTTATACTATTTATGAGAAGTAAGAAACCGTGACCAGTTTACTAATTTTCATTTTAAGTGAGCCAATAATGCAAACCTATGATTTCTCTTGGATTACCCCATAGTTGATGGAACTCTATAAAGATGTCTGGATGCTGCCTGTGTTTGAATTCTATATTATTGATGGACAGTGGGTAGCAACGGAATTTAGAATGCACGTTTCCTTCTATCTGGGACTCATCAGCCGGACGCACCTGCCTCCTATTGATCACTGTTGTTCCCACTGAGACTTGAACCTCATACATATCGCCTCAAACTCTAGGACGTTATCCACTAGGTCATCGAGTCACGATAGCAGGTAGATCCAGCTGACAAGTCCTAAATAGGACGAAACGGGCGTCCTGGATTCCACTACTAGCCCCTATCATCGTTAAAGTATAATTCAAACACAGAAAATGTTGAGGCATCTACACACGGGCTTATTGACAAACAGAGACTGATCATATAGATCCAATCAACGACAAGATAATGCAAACATCAGTAAAGAAAATATGCCTGCCGCACAATGAAGTGGCATTCGTGAGTCGATGGCCTAGTGGATGATGTTCTAAAGTCTGAAACGATCGATATCAGGTTCGATTCTTAGTGAGGACTACATCACTAGCTAGTAATCAGGTACATCCAGCTGATACATTCTGTATAGGATGAGAAGCGTGTGGTTAGATTCCACTGTAAGCCACCACATATCATTAATACAAGATTAGAAAACAATGTGTTGGAAACCTGCATGGAATGAAGATCGATAAGGGTTCTACAGAGTTAGAGTTACTATGACTTAGTGTATGCGTCACCTCACTGAATACAAAAAGGCTTTTTTATATTATTCAAAATAGTTCATTTATTGTTGTTAAGCTGACCGGTTAACTGATGGGATGAACTCTACGGCCCAATCCATTACTCATTAACAAGAACAAAGCATGTATCAGCGAAGAAATATTTCTTTTCAACGACTTCATTATAAAGCTGTACAGTCTTATTTATACTGAGTAAAGTGACAGATAATTGCGCTAAAAAGTTGCTCAGTCAATATGCAAAATATACAATCGGTGTAGGTGGTGATATTTGTTCAAGTGGAAGAGATAGAAAATGGGTCACTGAATAAGGAGGAACGAATTGATAACAAGTGGTGAGATAAGCGACAAGTGCTGTCAAAGACTTATAAAACGGTGATAATTAAGCTGAAACGTGTACAATAGGTCAGTGATTAGGGAATGAATTGGTATTAAGGAGGGAAATATGGTTCAAGTGTTGTCAATGAAGTGAAAATTGGTGATGATGATAATAGAAGAGAAGTATACCAAAGAGAAGTGAACTGAAATTGACAAAATCAACGAAATGAATTGTTAAGGCCAATGTAGAGAAAGTGGTTTCACAAAACGCTTTTGAATGCAAAGTTTCGGTTTTCGTTCATGTGTAGCTAATGTGGACACTCAGCATCTCGAGATTCATCCTTCAAAATAATTTACAAAGTTAAATTGAACTACTCCAAAGGTTTATGCTCCCACCACTTATGCATAACTGAAGTATTAGTTATACATGAACAAAAACCGAAACTTTGCATTCAAAAACGTTTTGTGAAACCACTTTCTCTACCTTGGCCTTAACAATTCATTTCGTTGATTTTGTCAATTTCAGTTCACTTCTCTTTGGTATACTTCTCTTCTATTATCATCATCACCAATTTTCACTTCATTGACAACACTTGAACCATATTTCCCTCCTTAATACCAATTCATTCCCTAATCACTGACCTATTGTACACGTTTCAGCTTAATTATCACCGTTTTATAAGTCTTTGACAGCACTTGTCGCTTATCTCACCACTTGTTATCAATTCGTTCCTCCTTATTCAGTGACCCATTTTCTATCTCTTCCACTTGAACAAATATCACCACCTACACCGATTGTATATTTTGCATATTGACTGAGCAACTTTTTAGCGCAATTATCTGTCACTTTACTCAGTATAAATAAGACTGTACAGCTTTATAATGAAGTCGTTGAAAAGAAATATTTCTTCGCTGATACATGCCAATCCATTACTTTTGCAATTATCATTCACCTACTTATTTACAAGTAGCAGTAGTATCATAGAATTAATGTAATTTATTTGAGTGACCTACTGAATGTTTTATGAAATCCCAGCAGTATCTACTAATGTTCGAATCCTAGATTATTAAAAGATTTAAAAAAATATTAGTCTTGGTCAATCTTTAGAATCTCTAAAGATAAGGCTAACTGATCTATCAAGTAATGTTATATTCATCAGGAAATGATCAATGTCATTAAGTCTTTTTAATTACTTAAGTCAGCACCACTCAGGGTTCATTGAAATAAATAATGCCAAGTATAAATCATTCGACCGTGTTCAAGAGACATAATGAAGAAATTAATGCCGTTCTTCTGCAATTTCAAATAAGATTACCTTACTGTTGATTGTTATCTTTAGTTTGATAAACATTAATACTCAGGAGACTATTAATAATAATAATGATAATAATAATAATATTATTATTATTATTACTATTATTTGTCCCTTGGGTTCCTAGTGGAACATACGGCTTCAGCAGCACGCCATCATTGTACTCTGTTCTCTGCAGTCTTTTCAACCTGGCTTAACGACAGACCAGGAGCTCTCATTTTTTCCTCCCTCATGTGATTTCCTCCATGTCACCTTCGCCTCCGACGCCCAACTCGTCGTTTCCCATCTCAGTTCCACTCAAAGGCCTGACGCGTGAAGTCCCCAATTGGTCTTCTCACTGTATGCCCAATCAAATCCATCTCCACTTCCTTCTGCATATTTGTTGACCGATAGGTTCTTTTTTGATTGGCTGCCATCCAGCCAGCCACAGTGAGTTCCTTGCTGCTTATTCTTATTATTCTGGCCATCTGATATTCAGTAACGAGCCAGCGTAGGCAGTTGTTGATGAATATATGCAGTTTGTTGGAAATACTTTTCGTAACGCCCCAAGTCTCTCAACCATCCCATAGAAGCACTGAATTACTTGACTGATTTGGTGTTGAAAATCCGCATGTTGTTCACGCTTTATGCTGATTGCAGGGCAGTGCGGTGCAGTAGATCTCCACACTGATTGGTTTCAGATTAGTGAAAGCTTGTCTTGCTGTCTTTCCCATCCTGGCTGGCTTTGACATCCTCTTCTGTGCCTATGACACCTGTAGTTGGAACGACGCTGCCTAGGTAGGAAGGTAGGTGCGAGAGGCTACTTCTTTTAAGTTTCTCCCGTTGATGATGATTGGAGCCTGTTGTTATTGGTGGTGGTGTTGGTTGGGCATTTTCATCAACTCTGTCTTCTCTACATTCACTTGAAGGAAGTCTTCGCCGCCCTGCCCTACCTCTTCTGTCAACTTGCTGCATTTCGCCTGTAGATCTTCTAGTTTGTGTGAAATTAGACACAAGTCATCGGGGAAATCCAAATCTTCTAGGATCTTTTCCACAGTCCAGCCAGCGTATCCCCCTCTTCTCACAGCTCCTCACTATTTGCTGCATGATCCAGTCAACCACTATCAGGAATATCATGGGTGATAGTAGACAGCCTTGTCTTACTCCTGTCTTCACTTCAAAGACGTCATTGAGCTTCCCATTGTGAGTCATTTAGTATGTGGCGTCTTCATATATGTTGAACGAGGTTGATAAACATCATAGAAACTTTATTGAAGTTATCTTATTGAACTGTTTAACAAGTTTATACTTCTCATCTGATGCTGTTATTACCGTGATCACCTAAGGTGAATACATTAAAAAATGGCGGGTAATTTGTACTTCATGCATTAGTCCTAGTGGTTCAGTAGTAAAGTGAGAGTAGAATGAAAAGTATTTTTTGAACATCGACAATTTAATCAATATTTTTTGTGTGCAGTTCATCTTTTCTCTTTTCTCATTTACATGTTACTCACCAGTTTATGTACACATGTCCATGGTGAAGATTTAAAACAATTATTTGTTGTATCTTGTAAATAAATTCATTGCGAGATAAGAAGTTTATAAGAGATGAAATGAAACTTACTGAACCGCATATTTTATTTTCGAAGTTTCTAGGGCCCGGTACGAGTAACTATAACTATCTGTGTGGCATAGACACGCTTCATATTTTCGTTTCAGAGCATCGACGTGAAAAAGCTGTACATAGTGTACACAGTAAACATAGTGGAGTTGGGTTCGTACCGCTGGTACATAAAAACTAGAGACAGTTTGTTTATCGGCGATTACGGGTCCAGCCTAGTCATATACAACAGTGAACCACCTTATGGCCCCGCTAGATATCAGTCAATACACCGTCAAGCTGACTTAGTCGTACTCGCGATCTATGAGACCCTTATGCACAAGATCAGTGGTGCGGGTCTCCAATGCACGAACGATCTAGCTACCCGTCAGGATTGCGCTCAGCCCGATTGACACGGGGAAACTGAAAGGTAAGATGAACCAAGCTACTTAATTCTAGTTGACTTCGCTGTTTAAATCCCTAGAAACGGGTGCAGTCTTACTTTATGAAGGCAAGAAAAGTTGAGTTTGGAATACCAAGTATCGTTAAACCTAGTCTTGTATGCATTTAAGTAGCCTGAAGAGAGCCACAGCTATGAATTTGTTGACATTATAGGTTCCTAAACTAGGCCTTCTAGAGGAATGTGTTTATGGGAAGGCAGGCTGCACTTCAGTCTAAAAGGTTTTGAATACTTTAGTGAAAAGTATCCCATGGACATCTGCCTGCGGGGAAGTGAGTATGGTCAATGAACTGATTATCAATTGAATATGAAAGCATTGAATCTTGACATTTGAGATGGTTTTGAAATAACACTCATCAATTTGAAAAGGCATTAACATATTGATCTGGCTGCAGCATTCGTTTTCATTTGGATATGTAGCCAATAAGTTTCTTGTTTTGGAGAGGGGATAGGTCAACCTTTTTTGTGTTTAAACGTTCATAGATATAAAGACCACACGGAAATTTATAGTTGCATCAAAAATTAGAGTGAAACCTAAGTAGTTTTGGGGTTTCTGGAGTTTGGCTAATCTCAAGGTAGTATTAAACACATAGTGTCATAAGTTGAAGAATCATACGAGAACAAAACAGCTATCCAGTGCTCCTAGGTCATCAATATTTCTCCAGGTGATGTTAGCCAGTGATGAATACTACCTTTAAATCAAACAGTCCCTGAAATTTTCCAGACTTAACTACCGTCTATTGTTCATTGGTGATATGTTTGGAAAGAGATGTTCCAAGGTTCATATGAGAAGCCATAATCTATGAGGTCAATCCAGTCAGTAATGAAGCGAATACTCCCTGAAGATCATGGTAAACGGTCATGTTGTGTCGTGAACTGAAAGAAGTAGGAAATGTGAACCATTGGATTTTGACAAGATTGCTGAATAACAACTTGCTCGCTACGACAACTGAAGGTTCTGTATCCTTTTCTTGATGAAGTGGTGGGTGCTCACTGCTGAGGAGTCCTATCCTAGGACGAAACAAGTGTCTACTGCTTCCAGGTCTTCAGTGGTTCGTCATTTGATATCAGTCCGTGATGAGTACTACCCTGAGAACCATATATGTGTTCGGTTGTATTATCTTACTATTATGCTGTAACGGATATGACACTTCTTATGTGTGTTTTCTGACTACTTTTTAGCTCTTCAAGATCATGTTTTCCCTGAAGACCTCAGCGAAAAGCTAAGCGAAATCTAAATTAAAATTTCATGAGGTCAGCTATATTTCAATAGCTAAACTAACTCATTAGCACCTATAACAAAGCCACGTGGTTGACGAATTATTTAGCAATTCTGCAACCTACATTAATATTCTCAACCACCTACATTTGCGCGTCACTAGACTCCGTTGTTATTTCTGATAAAAACGTGAGGCGACCTTGCAATATATTCTTCTACTACTACTGCTAGTGTCATTCACACTACTAAATGAAAAAGGTAGCCAGCAATTTCTGTTTATCTTTCTATAAATCAGCTGTTTGCTTAAAACGAACAGTCAAATTCCACTTTGATGATACATCCTTTTTTTCAATCTCTACGTGTTTGTAAAGCTAAATTCCAATCAGACTATTTTTTTATGAATATTTTATTATTTTGAACTTTGGTTCCAGGTGGAAAATACATCTTCAGTGGCATATCATCATTTCACTCTCTTCTGTGATCTTCTCTTTCAACCTGGCTCCATGATTGCCCATAAGTTTCACTTCTTCACATGATCTCCTTCATGTCACCCTCACCTCTGGCGTTCAACTCGTCGTCTCACGCTGCGGTTTCACTCGACGGCCTGGTGTGACGCGTGATGTCCCCAAACCGTCTGCTCACTGTGTGCTCGATCCAATCCTTCTCCAATTTCTCCTGCATATTTGTTGAGTGATAGGTTCTTGGTTGATTCGTTGCCAGCGGGCAGACTTTCTTGTTGCTTATTCGTTCTGGTCATCTCATCTGATCTTCAGTATCGAACGTAGGCAGCTGTTAATGAATGCCTCCGGTTTATTAGAAATGTTTTTCATAACGCGCCAAGTCTGTGAACCGTTACATACAAGGACTGACTTCAATGGATTAGTGCTGAAAATCTGGATCTTGTTGTTTGTCGTGAGTGCAGCGCAGTGCAGTAGATCTCCATACCGAACCTTTAAAATTAGCGAAGGCCTGTTTGCTGTCTTTCCAATTATGACTTTCATGGTGTTGTTGTCGTCGCATTTGGCTGAAGACCTTCATCATCTCTGTCCTCACTAAGTTCACCTGAACGAAGTCCCTGCCCTGCCCTGCCACACACCGCCACACCCAGCCTTGCCATGCCTCTTCGAAAAACTTGTCAGTTTTCACCTAAATATCTCCCACCCCCTGCAACAACACATTACACATATGACATAAATCATCATCATCATCATCATCATAGAATAAATACAAATCGTCTTCCTGCATCTTCTCATCCCATCGGTCAAATAGCCTATGCTCACCTTCTCACTGCTCCCCACACTTGCTTGCTACATCATCCACTCCACTCCACTACACTACACTACACTCTAGCCAACCACAATCAGCAAGATGATCGGTGATGATAGTAGGTGGCAACCTTGTCTCATCTGTCAACCAGTCTTCACTTCGAAGGCGTCACTCAGCTTCCCAGTGTGAATCACTTCGTATGTGACGTAGTCATAGAGCATATAGCTGGTGTTGAATGAAGTTGAAAAATGTTTGTGGTAATAGAAGGTGGTGTTGAAGCAGGTGCCTGTCAAATAATTTGTCGGCGCTGTCGATGCTACTGAAGGGAGGCGTTTAGCAAGTGGATGAATTTGAGGTAGAGTAGAGTAGAGTAGAGTAGAGTTGACTATCATTCTATATTCTGTTCTATGATGATGAGCAGCTTAATGTAATGTTGCAATTTGATCCGCACATGATTTGTTTCTCCTGAAGTCAGTCAGTCAGTCAGTCAGTCAGTCAGCCAGTCTGTTTCGGTTGTAATTTCGAATTGAGAGCATGTTTTAGTCTCTCTAGAATGATGTAGCTTAATATTTAGCATGTTGTGGACAGCAGCATGATTACGCACGAGTTCTTGTTATTGGAAAGATTTAGATTGACGTTGTTTGGAAGTTTGACATGGTAGTCCTTCTTCCAATCGTCAAGTACCTTTACTCACTTCCTTGCCTCCTTCCAAATATTCTGAAACAGTAGTGTCAGCATATCGGCTATTGTCTCTGAATGTGTTTTCAATGCTTCAGGAGGAATTGCATATTAAAGATGATGAAAATACTGAATAACCTGCTTCGTAATTACCTTTTACTGAACTCTCTCACAGATATCTTTAAATGATTGTAACATATCTTCGAAGTTAGTACTGAACATTTCAACAATCTCTGAAGTCACTGATAATTGTTATGGTCTGTTCAGAGTGGAACTATATGTTTGTAGAGTGGTATGAAAGAAATGGCTAATATGAATATGCATTTTTTATGTTTTCTGGTATATTTTCAAATAGAATAGTGTTTTTATTGACACTTATAATTTCTCGTTGTTTTACTGGTGTGTGGTGCATTCTTTCTTGTTCTGTTTCATCAGTAATCTGTTTGGTTGTATCTTCACATTATCGATAAAAATGGTTAAGTGCTGAGTATGACATACAGTCGCTGAATGATTCACCTGATGCTCAAATTCCTAAAGCGAATATCCTATTTAAGTATGTGAAAATATTCATGCTCAATATTTATGATGGATAGTGGCTAACAATTGGAAGTCCTGAACGCCATAAAGCTACTGAAATGCGGGAAAGCAGAAGGACCAGATGGGATACCGCCAGAAGCACTGAGAGCACTGAGACGCAGAGACAACAGCGGAAATGCTCACACCACTATTACAGAAGGTGTGGAAGGAACAGAAGGTACCTACAGATTGGAAGAAGACCTACCTTGTCAAACTGCCGAAGAAGGGAGACCTCAGTGTTTGCAAGAACTGGCAAGGAATCACTCTCCTGTCCACCCAAAGCAAGCAAAATATTAAGCCGCATCATCCTGGAGAGACTAAAGGATGCACTGGACTCAAAATTACGACCGGAACAGGCTGGCTGGCTTCAGGAATTACAAATCATGTGCCGACCAAATTGCAACGCTTCACATCATCATAGAACAGAGCATAGAATGGCAGTCAACTCTACACCTCACCTCAACCTTATCGACTTTGAGAAGGCCTTTGACAGTGTCGACCGAGAAGTAATTTGGCAGTTGATTCAACACTACGGAATACCACAAACCTTTATCGATCTCATTCAACAACTATATGAAGACGCCACATGCCAATTAATTCACAATGGGAAGTTCAGTGATGCTTTTGAAGTGAAGACAGAAGTGAAACAAGGTTGCCTACTATCCTCCATGATATTCCTGATAGTGGTCTACTGGATCATGCAGCAAACAGTGAGGAACGAGAAGACGGGGATAGGCTGGCTGGACTGTGGAAAAGAACCTAGAAGACTTGGATTTCACCGATGACTTGTGTCTGATGTCACACAAACTTGATGATCTATATGCGAAGACAAACAAGTTGGCAGAAGAGGTAGGGCAGCGAAGACGGGATTCCAAGTGAATATAGAGAAGACAGAGGTAGAGGTAATGAAGATACCGCACCAACAACTCCAAGAATAACAACAAACTCCAATCATCATCAACGGGAGAAACTTAAAGGAAGTAACCTTCTTCACCTATCTAGGAAGCACTGTTTCAACTCCAGGCGGCACAGGCACAAACGAGGATGTCAAAGTCAGAATCGGAAAAGCAAGATAGACGTTCATTAGCCTGAAACCAATGTGGAGATCTTCTGCACTCAACATGTGGAACAAGATCCAGGTTTTCAACACCAACGTCAAGTCAGTGCTTCTGTTTGGTTCAGAGACTTGGCACGTCACGAAAGGGATTTCCAATAAACTACAGACATTCATCAACAACTGCTTACGCTGGCTCAATACTGAAGATCAAATGGCCAGAAAGAATAAGCAACAAGGAACTCTGGCTGGCTGACTGGCAGGCAACGAACCAACCATGAACCTATCAGTCAACAAGTATGCAAAAGGAGAGAGTGGAAGTGGGGATGGAATGGGCATACACTAAGAAGGCCGACTGGGGACATCAAGAGCCAGGCCAGGCCGTTGAGTGGAACCCAGATGGGAAGCGACGAGTTGGGTATCGGAGGAGAAGATGACATGGAGGAGATCGTGTGAGGAGGAAATGAGAGCTTCTGGGCTGTCGTGGAGCCAGGTTCAAAAGATTGGAGAGAACAGAGTTCACTGGAGACGTGATACTGAAGCCCTATGTTCCATCAGGAACACAAGGGACTAATAATAATAATAATAGTGGCTAACAAAGGTATTCAGGAGGCACGTTTCTTCCCACTTAGGATTCGTCAGCTGGATATACCTGCCTACCTCCTAGTGAGTGATGTTGTTCTCACTAGGTTTGGGAGTTGTGGTCCATCACTTCAAACATCAGAATGCTATCCACTAGACAACCGAGCCACGATATCCATCATAGCAGGCAATATCCAGCTATTCGAACAGAGCCCCATTTGTCAATATATGTTTTAATATAAATTTATAAATTTTTCAATGCATACATGTATAAATAATCTCACCTTGGTGCGCATTTCTACAGGCAGTTTAACTTGTTTCAATTTTTTGTGTGAATCCTTATCAAATTCATTGGTAATGAAAGGTATTCTCTTCTGAATGTGTAAGATATCAAGACTTTTCACATTTTGAATCTGGAAATTGTACAATGAAAAAGTATACTGATGCGTGTAATTGTGTAAATTTATAGGTGGAAAAAAAACTGAAGATAAATTATCGTTATGTAACAATTAAGATAGTTTAATCACATTAGACAAAGTGTATGTAAACAATCTGATAACACATTTACTTGTCAAGTCAATTTATATAAAACGAAACAATGATTGAGAAGAAAAATAGTGCAATACAAAAATTGGTTATTGAAGTTAAGAGAGATGAGAAAAGAAAGGAAATGTGACATACCTAATCGTATCTTTACTTCAGATATGATGCATGAAGATACTAAATTACTGACCAAAACACTCATAGAGAACGAATATCTATTGAAGATAGGTAGCTTCAAAGCCAACTCTATACATTGTTCCTCAGAAAAGCCTCCACATCACTCTTTCATACACAGTGGAGTTGAATAGTATGATTTCGAGACTTCAGCTAACACCAGTCATCAGGAAAACCTACTATGCACCTAATCTTATTATTATGGATGCAGCAATACTGATGCTTCACCACAAACCTAAACACTGCATCAATGAATACATCACATCCAACTGTGTCTACCAGTTGACACATGTTTCTGTGTGGTCACATATACAAAAGGAGGAGTAATCGAGCAATGCATTTGAAGTTGAGAGAACATGAAACTGGATATCTTCGAAAACACATGGATATGTGAACCCATGATAAGGGTAGATGAGAGATGACCATCTTCGTTTATAGCTCAACATATTATTCAACCACATCACAAAATGAATGCTGAGACAGTTTTCCAAGTTGTGTCTAGAACCAGTTAGTGGTGGATTCTGAGGTATGCGTAACTGATGAACTTTGATAAACTTTGTTTTCCTATCAAGGTTGGAATCACCTTTGCTAGTCTTTGTTTTTGTTTTCCGATTATTTCTTCGTTTTAAAATGAATTGAGTTGACAAGTAAATATGCGATGGGATCGTTCAGAACTTATTACCACAATCACAGCACACATTGTTCAGATAAACTTCATCTTCTAGTACAAGGAAGTAAACTGCTTGACTATTAATGAAGGGATCAACTGTTTCAAGTTTTTGAATATGGGACTCCGGTGATGTATCGTTATGTAATAAATTAAAAAGTACTGTCACAATGTTGAAAGTAAAGTTTATGAATGAATGCATAGAATTCATCTTTGGTTTTGATAAGATATATAACTGATGGACTAGACTCAATCTGCTAATCATCAGAATCATTCGTACATATACCACTATAAATGTAAATAATATTTATCGAGTTAAGTGAAACTGCTGGCGAAAATACATGTGAACCAAGCTACTGTTTTTAATTTGACTGAGAAGTTTAATCCCGTCTGTAGAGCACAATTTTACCTCATCTAGTAAGAAATCTTAATAGGTCTTGATTTACTAACTTAAGAATTTAACCTTTAACTAAGTAGTAGCAAGATGTAATGTCAGCTTCAACTAACTCTGTTTATGAAGTTGGGTAATATTCTAACCCCTTATTTTATTGAATGTGGGACATACCCTAACAGATTTGTAGATAAAAGATATAGTGTTAGTTTATTTAAGATATCAAAGAATTCCTAGAAGCTTGACATTCACATCAGTCAGTCAGCAATCATTAGATGTTTACACATAGACCCAATCTATCAACCAGTAAGAAAAATGATAAACGACAGAAAGGTCAGAGGTGAAGCAGAGAAACAGCCAACAGCAAAATCTATGTAGTCAGACAATAACACATCAATCAAAGGAAACAACCAATCATAAACCAGTTCGTCGGGGAAAGCTACTGAATCACTTATGGAGAGATACTGACAGCTGACTTCATACTGAAGTTAGTGTTGATGATATCGTCTAGAAAGACAATGGAAGCTCCACGACTAAACAACGCCCCTCAGAGAACACAATACAACCAAGGTCATCCACATGATTCACAAATATTCTCCACCATTTCAGGACTTCAATTAAAGAATGTGCCTTAGAGATATTTTGCCTCTTGGTGTAGATAGTACGATGAGGTTTGAACTAATTGTGAAATTATACATGAGTTTCCAAATAGCAAGTAAAATATCTCATGACCAAAAATTGTGTCCTGCATTACAGTAGGGATGACGATAAACATTTTCTAAAGAAAACTGACTTTTCTCCTAGGTACAGGAAATTTTATTAATAACAGAAGGATGAATGATTACAATACGGTAAAGAAAAAGTGGATTGTTATCAGATTAGGGTTCAGAGGTGACGACATATCACAGAGTATAAACAGATGGATTAAAAGTTCCATGTCTTGAAACAAAATAACTACGTATCTAGCATCATTATATTAGACAAATGTTTAGTCACTTGGTCAGAAGTAAAGAATATATTAACTTTAAGATGGATGATCTATTCACAGTTTTTTTCAAGTTGATATTCATCATGGAATGATATCAGCTGAAAGAACACTGAAAACAGGGCTCGAACCCAGGGCCGTCAGTTCCTGTGGACAGCACGTTACAATGGAGCCACTGGGTCAGAATCAAATCGTGCATATTTCCCTGGCGGAGTCACTGATGCACACGGCTGATGAATTTCACACTAGGATGAAAAAGCTGTCCAAATTCCGTGTTTATATTTAAGGTAGCTGAGTAGTTTTTCAACCTCTCTACTATGACATCAACATGTTTCCTATTGAAACTGTCTTACAAAAACGAACTAGAACCTCGTGCACGAGTGTATCGGTTCAACTTGCCACAATTCACAGTAGTGCCCAAAGAATAGTTGGATATAAAAAGAATGACATCAAAAAAGATAAAGTAGCGTGAGAGAATAAACAATGTGAGAATAAAGGTTAGTACAAATATTCAGGCTTTAGAAAAGATCAAGGAGTAAATACAGCTGCATTACTGTGACTGATTCTTTTAACCACGTCTCCAAGAATCCTCATCCACTGATTATTTTCTTCTCGGTGACCCAACCAGATAGTCAACATTGCCACATATGGCTTAGACGAAAAGTAAGAGACTTCATCGACTGGTACCACGTTTTTGTCTGGCTACCATGAGTCTTCTTTCAATCTAATCCATCCTATCCCAGCATGGTACGTTAGGGTAGGCTGTGGCTTGCTATGCACAGTGCATGTCCATAATACTGAAACTATGTACTTACATAAGAAGCATATATAAATCAAGAATGCTTATGATCAAAAACCTTATGATGACTATTCAACATTAGTCAGTTTGATCCACAAATCACCAAACCAATAACTTGAACACATAAAGTTTTCACCTTCTGAATACGCTATGATTATGTTAAAATATACTCTTATACTGACGGAATCAAAAACTCGGAGGTTAGTTTTTGGCTTCACATTTGTAACCACTGCAGTCTAAATATTTCTAATGTAAAGGTTTTTCTAAAGTTAACTTGGTGCTGGCTGGCTTTGAAATCTAGAACGCGCATTTTGTTCCATTTAAGACTCGGTAATGATATATATATATATATATATATATATATATATATATATATATATATATATATATATATCAACATAGGACCAGGCATTACTGCGTAACGGTCTGAGTTGCCACAGCTCATATCAGTACATCAAGCAGAAAGGTAGTGAGGTGAAAGATGAAGATAATGAAGATAAGAAAAATAGCAAAATGGTAAGAATCGGTATAGTGTTAAGATGAGGATAACGTGTGTGGGGATAGATCTGCACCACTGACATCGGTTCTGAGCCATGTGATCACCTAAAGTCAGTCTTCAACCACTGGTTCCTCTTGTCCCGCGGACCCCAACCACCTAGTCTGCATCGCTCCGTATATATATATATATATATATATATATATATATATATATATATATATATATATATATCCATCCTAATGTGTGGTTCTGTTCATACAGAGACTCCTACCCCACAACCACAATTTAAAACATGACAGTGTTATCCACTAGGTTAACAAACAAATTAAAACACGACTAATAATTTGGCGATGTTGAGGTATTCGTATAACGCATCATCTGTCAATACAGATCGATCTGTTGGATTCAGCAAAACAACGAGAAATTATAAATGTCAATAAAAACACTATTCTATTTGAAAATATACCAGAAAACATAAAAAATGCATATTCATATTAGCCATTTCTTTCATACCACTCTACAAACATATAGTTCCACTCTGAACAGACCATAACAATTATCAGTGACTTCAGAGATTGTTGAAATGTTCAGTACTAACTTCGAAGATATGTTACAACCATTTAAAGATATCTGTGAGAGAGTTCAGTAAAAGGTAATTATGATGCAGGTTATTCAGTATTTTCATCATCTTTAATATGCAATTCCTCCTGAAGCATTGAAAACACACACAGAGACAATAGCCGATATGCTGACACTACTGTTTCAGAATATTTGGAAGGAGGCAAGGAAGTGAGTAAAGGTACCTGACGATTGGGACAAGGACTACTATGTCAGACTTCCAAACAACGGTAATCTAAATCTTTCCAATAACAAGAACTGGCTCGGAATCATGCTGCTGTCCACAACATGCTAAATATTAGGCCGAACCATCGTGGAAAGAATAAAACATGCTCTCGTCTCAAAATTACAACCGAAACAGACTGACTGTCTGACTGACTGACTCGCTGGCTGACTGACTGACTGACTGACTGACTTCAGGAGAAACAAATCATGTGCGGATCAAATTGCAACATTACATTATGCTACTCATCATCATAGAACAGAATATAGAATGATAGTCAACTCAACTCAACTCAACTCTACCTCAAATTCATCCACCTGCAAAACGCCTTCCTTCAGTAGCATCGACAACGCCGATAAATTATTTGACAGGCACCTGCTTCAACACCACCGTCTTATTGTCACAAACATTTTTCAACTTCATTCAACACCAGCTATATGCTCTATGACTACGTCACATACGAAGTGATTCACACTGGGAAGCTGAGTGACGCCTTCGAAGTGAAGACTGGTTGACAGATGAGACAAGGTTGCCACCTACTATCATCACCGATCATCTTGCTGATTGTGGTTGGCTAGAGTGGAGTGGAGTTGAGTGGAGTGTAGTGGATGATGCAGCAAGTAAGTGTGGGGAGCAGTGAGAAATTGAGCATAGGCTATTTGACCGATGGGATGAGAAGATGCAGGAAGAAGATTTGTATTTATTCGATGATGATGATGATGATGATGATTTATGTCATATGTGTAATGTGTTGTTGCATTGAGTGGGAGATATTTAGACGAAAACTGACAAGTTTGTAGAAGAGGCAGAGCAGGTTAGGGCAGGGCAGCGAAGGTGGAACTTCGTTCAGGTGAACTTAGAGTGGACAGAATTAACAAAGTCAGCCAACCAGCAAACAACAACAAGCACCAGTCACCATCAACAATGGAAACCTTAAGGAAGTTGCTTCTTTCACCTACTTCCTACCTACCTACCTACCTATCTAGGAGCATCGTTTCAACTACAGGTGGCACAGGCACAAGTGAGGATGTGAAAGCCAACCAGGATCGAAAAGACAGCCAGATAGGCTTTCCAGCAATAATCTGCACTGATCGGTATGGAGATCTACTGCACTGCACTCAACATAAAGCGTGAACAACATCCAGATTTATGACACTAATTCAGTTAAGTAATTCAGTGCTTCTATGTGATGGTTGCGAGACTTGACGCATTACGAAAAGCCTTTCCAACAAACTGCAGACATGTATCACATCAACGGCTGCCATCTACGGTCACTCGACATTGAAAATCAGATGAGATGACCAAAAAGAATAAGAATAAGCAACGAGGAATTCAATCTGGCAACTGTATTTTCACTATCTTTAACAATCCCTACCTATTAGATCATCATCAGATAACTTTAAACTTTATCTAGTTGCAGACATTTTGTTTAAATACTCTAATGATAGCTGAATAGTGTGGAGCGAAATGAAAGGAGAAGAAAATTCTTATAGTTTATATGATCAAAAAACTTTTAGAATGTACGGTAAGCAGTGATGAACCTAATTAAAAGATAATGTTCGTTGAAATGAGTACTGTGATGTATATTATGAATATTATTATACTAATTGAAATATTATCTAGTAAAACGTTTATTTAGTGCATATGATCAAATTTATTTACAACATCTTTTAAATTTGTGAACAGTGAATTCAGTGTTTTAATTTTGTTAAATGAAGGTGTTGGTCACTGAACTACAATTCATAGATTGGATCAGTAACAAATATATATTATTGATGGATAGCGGCTAGCAGTGGAATCCAGAATGTGCATTTCTTCTCATTTGGGGCTCGTAAGCTAGATGTACCTGCCTTCCAGTGAGCGTTTTTGCCCCCAGTAGGACTGGAACTCGGGACCGATAGCTTCAAACGACAGAGGGTTGGTTACCAACTAAAACACCAAGTCACGATTACCACTTCTTGTATGACGGGTATATTTTTAATGTTATTGCTGATATTATCTGTTAAGATATTCCTTAAAATACCATGAAATCCATGTATCTTCATTCAGCGATAGAAGAATATAAGATATGAGACAGAAAACCTGATTTCAAGGTGGCATTTAGCTTGAACTAATGTCACATGAACAACTATTGAAAGCCAGAGAAGGTTGGACATTGAACAGCCTAATGAATAACTCTGGCGTATACAACAATGAGTGTTGGATGTGAGTCTTAGGGAGAAGAACATCACTTGCTAAGAGCCAGATACATCCAGTCGATGAGTCCCAAATAGGATGAAAGGTGGGTACTGGACTCCACTGCTAACCACTACCCATTAAAGTGCAAAGTTGGGTCAAGAAGCGGTAAATTTGGTGTTAAAATTAAACACTGAACCTCATGGTTCACATCTGCATTCCTCGCAACCGAGTTTTTTTTCTAAGTACCTAAATGTGGGTTGCGTGCTATTTCTATCCGCTTATTTTGTTCAGTTATATGTTTCGTTTGAAACTGTTATAACCCAAATGTGATTCGTTTATTGCCATAGTTGTATATAGGAATACCAACTTATCGAAACTATGAATTTTGAAACTGTTAAAACAAACTGAAGAGATGAAAACGGAACCTCAGAAAAACACCAGCAAACGTATTATTTTGCCTAATTTCTAGGGACTCTTTACCCAGAACTTACTTCATAGTATTATTTATGACATAAATCAATTTGAAAGCATTTTATTGACTCCTCAATCAACTCTCTGAGGTAGTTTCTGGTTGTTAAAATAATTCCATGTTAGGTGGAACTAGTTATGGTATAGTATTTCACCTTCTAAAAATAAAGATTGTTACCATATTTTTGTGAATTATAATGCGTTGTGGTTACGTCATTCAGTCTTATATATGCCTATTTAAGATAGCATTCATTGCGGACTGACATCAAAGGGAAAACCACTGAAAACCTGGAAACATCGAACAGTCGTTCACAATTTCCTACTCCTCTCAATCTATCAAGGTCTTCAGTTGATATCCACCTCTCGTTGACTCTACAAGTCACAGTTTCTCATTAGAATTTCGAGATATCCATCTGGAAGTGTGTCATTAATGTGCAATATACAGTAATCTAGTTAAGTTCTCTGTGAAAGCTGAAGATGGTGAATTCAATCTCTTTTGATGTCATGGGTGCGTGTTGTTGAGGAATTCCTCACTAGGGTGAAACAGCTCTCCAGTGCTTACATGTTTGCAATGATTCTCCAACTACTATCAGTCTATGATTAACATAACATTGGAGTTATTGTTGTATCATTAGAAAATGATAACAGCACTTATCGTTGATACTAATGACATATGTCTAATTCCCATTTTAATTTGGGTAGATAAGTAAAATTGTATTAGGCCACTAATCTTTAAATTACTTGTATTACTGACCGTCAGTAGTATTTTCATATGAATTCAGTAGTCGAAGTTTGTAGTGTGATTTAGAAAAATGTGTAATTGTTATTATTTGGTTGCACCAATTTTTTTAACGGTAACTTTTCAACTATATTGTTATCTTGATTAGTCACTAGAGGATAACCAACTTTACATTGTCTAGTCCTACGCACTGACGAAATATTATCGACCATTTGGCTTCCACACAACTAAAATCCACAAAAGTGCATCGCGATGTTGACCTGCCAAGTCCATATTGCAAAATGATCAATAGGATTCGCTCAGCATATAATACTGCACTACAGGAACATGGTTACCCTCTAGTAAGTAATCATTGTATCCAATTCAGTCTTACAGGGGACTAATCAAGGCACGAACAGCTCCGTGGTAACGTCGCTGACTACAGTACTTGGTGATACGGGTTCGAATCCTAGACGAGACGTCAGTTCCGTTGAGGTCACAAGAACGCTTTGTTGATGAATGCCTACAAGCATGAAACAGAAGTACACTTTTTCTTGTTGATCTCGTGCATCCACCTAACATGTACTGATATCTACCTGGATCCGACACCGCGGACAACTCATTCGTTAGCACTGCCATCGCCTCATATAACAATATATATATATATATATATATATATATATTCGGATAACCTACCAAATACTTTTTTACTGAGAGGGGAATAGTTTGGTCAGTTAGGTAATTTTTCGCCTAATTTGATCGCAGAGAATGACAGAATGACGAAACAGCTGTCCAGTGTTCCCAGATTTTCAATGGTTCCCCAACTGATGTCAGTCCATGATGAATACTACTTCTGAATGACAGATATTTGGTCAAATTTCTTTAGGACTTATTTCAAACATGAAGACAGTCGAAAGTGTGCTCTTCTGTATCATATATACATCCAATTTTCGAAATCCATTTAGAATATCAATTACCTTTTAATTACATCTTTTGAAAAAAAGGCAGTATTCAAAAGGAAGTATTCATCACAGGCTAATATTAGTTGGAGAATCATTGCAAACATGTAAGCACTGGAAAGCTGTTTCACCCTAGTGAGGAATTCCTCAACAGCACGCACCCATGACACCAAAAGAGATTGAATTCACCATCTTCAGCTTTCACAGAGAACTTAACTAGATTACTGTATATTGCACATTAATGACACACTTCCAGATGGATATCTCGAAATTCTAATGAGAAACTGTGACTTGTAGAGTCAACGAGAGGTGGATATCAACTGAAGACCTTGATAGATTGAGAGGAGTAGGTAATTGTGAACGACTGAGTGAATGAGTAATGCGCTGACGGTGGAACTTGAAGGTGGTTATTAGGACTCCTGGTGTGGTTGTTGTTGTTGTATTGTGTTGAGGATTTCCATGTTGAGATGAATCATTTGTTCAATGTTTCTAGGTTTTCAGTGGTTTTCCCTTTGATATCAGTCCACAATAAATACGACATTACAATCTATTCAACCTCACAAACCCTAAACTAAACACCGTTAATTAACATTTTTGTTACTATTTGAAAGTATTTCGTTAGAAAGTATTCTAATGATTTCTTCGAAACAGTTATTTGTTAAAATTTCAATGATGACAGTTGTGTTTATTCTTTTCAATACGGTAAATGAGGTTAATCTGAAATATTGACACTACATTTTGGTATGTAACTATAATCATAATCATAATAATAATAATAATAATAATAATAATAATAATAATAATAATAATAATATCAGCGTTAAGTCAATAAAGTTTAGTCGCCAACTAGAAAATCACTCCAATTAACACTTGTTTAATTGTATCAGAGACTAGTTTTATTATCCAATAAGAATTGAATATTCTGCCGTTCTTGCCATACCATTAAAATTTTGCTAAACTAGTTCCCTTTTAAAATCAAAATCATGGTATTAAAGTCCTACTTGCTGTCTGTGAATGTGAGGGAGGGGGAGATGAAATAGCTGACCAGTGCTTTCAGGTTTCCAATGTTCTTCCAATTGATGTCAAGCCATGATATATGCCAACTTGAGAAATCACCATAATATTAATAATCTATGCTCGAGAACTTCGTCATCAAGTCAATAATACTATATCACTGTGTGTTATAAATCAAATGAACAAATCTAATATGGAATTAAGATTCTACCATAGTGCCCAAGTTTTACACTTATACTAATCGAAACTTTCTTATTTAATATTCGTTAATTAGTATTTAGCATGATTCATCTCATCTCAAAATCAGCCTAATATGAACTCACTGACTACAGATAGTGTAGTGGGCGTTGCTGATAAGAATGGATATAAGTAGTATGTGTTGAGTGGGTGGCAGAAATCATAGGTAATTACCAGTAATAGGTAAAGATTCTGTCCATAGATACGCAAGAGACAAGGCGGGCATATGAAGAGAAAATCAGGAGAGAAGTAGAAGAGAAAATGAAGCAGATTTTGCAAATGACTGTCTTAGATTAAGATGTACCATATTTAAGGAGTTCTGTACCACTTGTTAACAATAGTCATATCTACCTTCATCTCTGTCTTCTCGTTTCCTTTCAATAGGAGCTAGGATTCACGTTAGGTCTTATTTAAGATTCGTCATCTAGTCATCTCTGCTTTGCAGTGAGTGATGTTATTTCCCCATAAAACTCTAACCTAAGACCAATCACTTTAAAGACCATAGTATCATTTACTAGGCTACTGAATCATGATAGTTTTAATGTTGCAACTGGTATATCAACCATTGTTGATTACACGGTGACTTAATATTTTCAAAATAGGTGTTCCTGAATAATAAACAGTCCGCAATCACCTTTGATTTTAAACTTGAAGATCTACAGGCAAAATCCAGCGAGACAGAAGAAGCAGCGAAGACGGGACTTAAAGTGAACGAAGAGAAGACAGAGGTGATGAAGATGCCCAACCAACACCAGCACCAATAACAACAAGCTCTAATCATCATCAAAAGGAGAAACTTAAAAGAAGTAGCCTCTCTCACCTACCTTCCTACCTAGGCAGCGTCGTCCCAACTACAGGTGGCACAGTCACAGACGAGGATGTCAAAGACAGCCAGGATGGGAAAGACAGCAAGACAAGCTTTCACTAATCTGAAACCAATCAGTGTGGAGATCTACTGCACCGCACTGCCCTGCAATCAGCATAAAGCTTGAACAACATGCGGATTTTCAACACCAAGTCAGTCAAGTAATTCAGTGCTTCTATGGGATGGTTGGGAGACTTGGCGCATTACGAAAAGCATTTCAAACAAACTACAGACATTCACCAACAGCTACAGTTTACGCTCACTTGATACTGAAGATCAGATGAGATTGCCAGAAAGAGTAAGAATAAACAACAAGTAAATCTGACAACAAACCAAACAAGAACCTATCACCCAGCAAATATACAGAAGGAAGTGGAGGTGGATTGGATTGGGGAATGTACTGACAAGACCATTCGGGGACATAACGCTCAGGCCAGGCCCTCCAATGAAACCCAGATGGAAAACCACAAGTTGGACGTCTGAGTCGAGGGTGATATGGAGGGATCGTGTGAGAAAGAAATGAGAGGTTCTGGGCTGTCGTGGAGTCAGGTTGCAAAGATTGCAGAGAAGAGAGTGCACTGAAGACGTGCTACTGCAGCCGTATGTTCCATCAGGAACCCAAAGGACAAATAATAATATAATATATAATCCCTTTTGATTCTAGTTCTCCAACTTCACCTGATACATAGAGGGTTATTGACAACCTTTGCTCAATGGAATCTTAGAGTTCTCATCTAAAAGCAAACCATTTGCGACAAAATTATAATTTTCTTCGATAATTATTGGTTAGATAACTCCATCAATGTAGATATTTCTGGCATATTTTGAAATTTATTCTAAGAAAACTGGTCAAGCTTACCATAATATCTAAATACTCATTATTCTAGTCGATAACATCATCGATGACTAATTTTTATGATGATGCCAACTTGGAAACGAAAGTGTATATTGTCCAATTAATTAAGTTCGTATATTACTTTGAAGGTCACTCGCAATCGTCCTTGAGGGTACCAATCAGAAATGGAGTAATTTAATGCTAATAATTTTTGCGAAATTCTGTTAATCAAAAGGATCATGCAGACCTGAAAATGAGATTATATCTGGAGGTTTTTGAAGGTTCACTAGTTGATTTTAGGTTGGAATTCATCATGGATTGATATCAGTTGGAGGAACATTGGAAACCCGGAAGCAGTGGACAACTGTTTCGTCTTAGTATACGACTCCTCAGCAGTGCTCACCTTCAGGTTCCGCGACCAGTATGTTACCACTGAACCACTGAGTCGGAATCCCCTAGTCCACATTTCCTACCTCTATCAGTTCACGATATAGCGCGACCTACGTCCAATGTTGTCGTTGAGAAACTGCCTCCATGTTCGACTTGGTTGACTACACTGGTCACGACTGCTTAATGGATATTCAGGAATCACGTCTCGAAGCTAGTCACCAATGAGTGCTAGAATGATTATATCTGGAGGTTTTTGGAAGTTTATTCCTTGGTTCTAGGTTGGAATTCATCATGAACTGGTATCAGTTGGAGGTATATTAAAAATCTGGGAGGACTGGACAGCTGTTTCTTCTCAGTGGTGTGCACCGATGACTCCACCAGGGATCGAAACAGCAGTTCAGTGCTCCCATTTTTCCAATATCCCTCCTACTGATGCCAGTCCATGATGAATTCCAACCTAGAATCAGAGTATAGTTCGGAACTCATGAATTCGATCTATGAATAATAAGTCAAATTTAGGATTTGTGGCCTTAGAATATCATTCTAGATCAAAACGTTTGAAAATTCGACTCAGAAACTTTTCCCTTTCAGGTATTAGGTCAAAGTTTCATAGAAAATGAATTCAGTTATTCAGTTGAGGAGGGAAAATTGATGCTTCTCATATTTTTCACTTCCACAACCTTATTTAAACTTAAACATTGGCTGGAGAGGAGTAGCAGTAGGTCCTTGTCAACACATACAGTGTGAATTCCACTAAAATCCGACTTGCTCACCCTTTTTTCAAGACATTATTATTATTATTATTATTATTATTATTATTATTATTATTAGTCCCTTGGGTTCCTGTTGGAACGTAGGGATTCAGTAGCACGTCTCCAGTGAACTCTGTTCTCTGAAATCTTTTGAACCTGGCTCCACGACAGCCCAGAAGCTCTCATTTCCTCCTCCCACGATCTCCTCCATATCACCCTGGACGTCCAACTCGTCGCTTCCCATGGGGATTCCACTCGAGGGCCATACTTATACAAAACTCTTTAAAGAGGTTTATTATTTCCACTTGCTTGTATTTAATGTATCCTTGGATGATTTTTCTACCTTTTTCAACTATCTTACTCCCATGGAACTGGGGCAATCACAAATTTTACACCATGTGGATAGTCAAAAGGTTAGATTAGTCAATCAGTTGATTCCTTCACTGAGTTCCTTACTAATGTAGTTGAAGAAGATTAGTTTAAAGAGAAGTTCAACTGTTCAAACTAATGGAATTTAACTGGTTACCTTAAATTGACCAGCATATCATAAACTGTGTAAGAATTTGGTAAATTACCTTTGAATCGCACTAACTATATTGGTGTTAATCACATTTAATTAGTTTATTTAAATGAGCAACCATAATGACAATATGGTTTATGTTGAAGATCGTCTATAACAAGTAGTGCATTTTAATCTCTGAGATGTAAATAAACAGCATCTGCTACAGCAGCGTCTCAGTGGTTCCATACTATTTATGCCGATCATCATATCTAACTAGAAAGGTAAGAGTTATCTTAAGTCTGAAGAGCATTTTTGTATGTCTTATATCATGCATATGGATGATGCACCAAGAAAGATCTACTTCCCATATCCAAATCGCCAGTTATTTATTACCAGAAGTCCCTGACAGATGTTTTTATCTCGAAATAAATCCATTGTGTGTAACATCTATCAAAGTGGCAGCTGACCTTTGTTTCACAACAGAGAGTCATCCAATGATCACTTTTCCACTCCTTTCAACCACTCTTAGACCAAGAAAACAATGAGGTGTGGAAGTTTTAGCATGACATTGAGAACAGATGTCCAAGCTCAAGGAGATGATGCTTCAAGATGACCTTATTCAACGGATCTCTGCCCTCATCATTCCTAAACATATCCCATCTCATTTCAGAATTACTTACATGTTTCCGCCAGTTGGGAGCAATCTTTGGGACATGAATAATTTTTGGATAGACCAGTTGTCATAGACGCGGAGGAGAACTGCCTGCACCATCATGTAGTGTACCTAACCTCCAACAGGCATGTTAGTGTCAAGACGATTCCAACGATGATCTAGATTGGCGTAGGCAGCTTCGACTTAAGATATGCAGTTGGCAGTGTTATGAGTTACAACTCTATTGACACACACCACTACCCAGGTACACACATTTTTCAACAACTTCCAATGACTCACCACTAATAGTAAGCATAAATAGGCTTCTGAAATTCTCGCGAAAGGATTTTATACTTCAAAAGCATAAAGAACAAACCATACCTACCAAGATTGATTGCTAACTGACTGGGTGTAATTACAGTAGTGTGTACCTTGCTACAAAATGAAACCTTATCGTTCATATATTCAAGGTCAAAAGTCTATTTATCTAGCCTTGGATCTTCATTACCATCGTCACCTCCGTGAAACTCCTTCTATTTACTCATCATAAGTGACCTTATTGACTAACTCTAAATATGTTGATAATTCACTGAGTACTTTTCATCATCAAACTAGACAATGTAATCAACAATTACTCCACAAAGTCACCTAACGTGACAATGAAACATCTACAATCAAATGAGAAGATTTCAAAGGAGATTAAACTATTGTCATTCTTTATCCATAGCCACAAATACTATATTATATTGTCTTAAATTAATTGTGACCATTGAAGCACATCTCATATTTTGTTGTTGTTTTAGTAGTTGTTCAGTTTAATCAAGTTTCATAGTTCACATAGAACTCAGCTTGATACCTATTGTCTATAGTGTATTTTAACTGTTACAATTAGTTTTCTATTAATCAGAGTGTTCTGCTGAACAATAGCACTCCAATTATAAAATAAACTACACCATATTCGTTAATATTGATTGAATTCAGAAAAAGTAAACGGAAAAACCTGATGAATACAATAAGGGTTCAGTATTAGGGTTAAACAGTAAACCAAAAAAGCTACAATTATATATCATTTTGACTATCTGAGATAACAGACGTGGTTTTACAGACTACTACTGATGCTGGGTGATGATTGAAGGTGAGATGAGAATTTGGACCACGGACGTACTCGAACTAGCGACCACCGAGTTCCCGGTCCGATTCTTTACCAACTGACCTGTGAGGTCAAATTGCCGACCAGATTTTTATTTCGCTTCAATCAGAAGGCAGAGTTTAGCCCGAATACCATGTGAATTCGTGGTGCATTACTAACACTTGATCGTATTCACAATGACTGCTGCCTTCTCAGGACTTATGATCCCAAACCAAGTCTAACTGAATTGGAGAGGGGAAGCCCACTGGTCGCTGGTTCTAATCAGACAGCGGTTCAAATTTTTAAGACACAGTATCACTGTTAGTCTGCCAAATCACGATTGTCTGAGATAGTCAAAATGATAATCAGCATAATGCTTCCCCTCTCTGATGCAGTTAGATTTGAATTGGGATGAGAAGTCATGACAAGGCAGCAGTCAGTGTGAGTACGATCAAGTAGTAGTAACGCGTCATGAATTCAAATGGTAGTCAGGGAAAACTCTGCCTTGTGATTGAAGTGAAATGAAATCCTGGTTAGCAGTCGGACCTTGTAGCTCAGTTGTTAGAGCATGGGCTCGGAAACGCGATGGTCACTGGTTGGAATCCGGCCGCGAACTAAATCCTCATTTCATTTTTAATCAACACGCAATATAAAACCTGCAATTAGACTGAGACTTCATTAACGACAACTGGTTACGTATGTGCATGAGCGTGCATATTCCGCTTATAAAGCATTTGAGCTGTAAAGAACCAGGAAATAATTTCCGACATGAAAACAAAACAATGTGATACATCCTCAATGCATGACTATGAACTAGTCTTCTATGCCAGCTAACCGCACAGCATTGTTCTGCTTTTGAGAGAAATGAAAGTCAGGTCAATTTTCTTGAAATTCGCCTACAAGATTACTTTAATTCATAGATTCCATTACTGTCTTCCTCTTTCAACGCATATCATTACATTAAATACTCCTGTTCACAAATATGGTAGTATCTTTCAGATGACTCGTATCGCAGAAAATACAGTTCATACTCAAAGAAATACCGTACAACTTAACTGAATTTTTGTTCAGACTGTGTATAAAGAAAGATTCTCTTGAATAAACGACGTCCACAAACTTATGAGACGTCAGAGGCTTATTTTTCTATAACTTTGGGATTTGACTAAAAGCAAAGTCTTTATGTTTCATAAGAAGAAATCGCTTTCCGTTAAGCTTTTCATCAATTTCATAGTGGATTATAAGTTAAGGATAACAAATATTCTTGGATGAATAGAATTGATTTCTTGTGTTATCTCTCGGAGAATTCCTCACACCTTAGAAGACAAGTCTGATAGAAATCCTGGACCTCTGACTGACACCATACTTCCGATTCAATGGCAAGATATACAAACAGATGAAAGGATCTTTAATGGGATCACTGATATCCGAACTAATTGAAGAAGCAGTGATGCACAGAGTGGAAGCCATTATTCTACTTGTGATAAAACCAAAATTTGAATTCACTATCTGGAACTTTGGCAACGAACCAATGAAGCAAGAACCTATCGGGCAAAAAATATGCAGAAGAAAGTGGAGATGGATTGGATTGGGCATGCACTGAGAAGGCCGACTGGGGACATCACACACCAGGCCAGGCCGTTGAGTGGAACACAGATGGGAAGCGACGAGTTGGGCTTCCGAGGTGAGGGTGACATGGAGGGGATCGTGTGAGGAGGAAATGAGAGCTTGTGGGCTGTCGTGGAGCCAGGTTGCGAAGATTACAGAGAAGATAGTGCACTGGAGACGTGCTACTGAATCCCTATGTTCCATTAGGAACCCAAGGGACAAATTAATAATAATAATAAATAATCTGGACGAAACTTTTATCATTAAAGAGGATGATATAAAAAACACTCACATTTTAGTCAACAACGTTTTCAATGATAAAAAATTCACAATCGAGAAGGAATTAGACAACCAACTGTCATTACTAGACGTTTTAGTCAGTAGAACAAATACTGGAAAACTAGAAAGCCAAGCGTACAGGAAGCCAACACACACTGATCAAATCCTTAACTGCAGTAGCAACGACTCAACAATACACAAAATTAGTTGCATGCAGACTCTACTCAAAAGAACGAGAATACACTACAGTACAACCACTTCAAGGAGAAACGAAGAAAATTACTTGATTTCCATCCTCAAGAAGAATGGTTACTCATGAAACTTTATCAGAAGATGTCTATCCCGTGCACCATCAACTACAAAGTCATCTTCGCCTTGGTCTACATGAAAACCAATTAGCTGTTAAACGTCACGACATTTCATCACTCATTTCAATCCACCTGGATAACAACTGTTGACAGGAATTTAATTTTCAAGATATAGAAATTTTGGACAGAAGAAAAACAAAGAATATCAGAGAATTCCTAGAAGCTTGACATTCACATCAGTCAGTCAGCAATCATTAGATGTTTACACATAGACCCAATCTATCAACCAGTAAGAAAAATGATAAACGACAGAAAGGTCAGAGGTGAAGCAGAGAAACAGCCAACAGCAAAATCTATGTAGTCAGTCAATAACACATCAATCAAAGGAAACAACCAATCACAAACCAGTTCGTCGGGGAAAGCTACTGAATCACTCACGGAGAGATACTGACAGCTGACTTCATACTGAAGTTAGTGTTGATGATATCATCTAGAAAGACAATATGAGCTCCACGACTAAACAACGCCCTCAGAGAACACAATACAACCAAGGTCATCCACATGATTCACAAATATTCTCCACCATTTCAGCGTTCATATTAACCGAAAAAAGGGACTAGGATGTATGTTTCAAGTCAGTATTAAAAGTCTTTCATACCATTTTCGTGAAACGTTTAATACAGTTTGTGAAGTAAATAAAAGTGTAAGGTAATATTTATCTACACTGGAAACCATCAGCTAACGTGCTAACCAGTTTGAAAAACTGGTTTTATAGCAATAAGATCACCAATTACTTCCACGTTGTTTATATCCAGCTAAACGTTAGGCTGGATTATATGAATCCCTAGATATTATTAATCATGGAAACAGTTGGAGAAACACTGAAAACCTGGGAGCACTGAACATCTGTTTCTTCCTAGAATGGACTCTTCAGTAGTACGCATTGACCGCTATTGAGTCTGTTCTCAGTTCACTTTCTTTTTTAGTGTCTGAATGAAGAACGCTGGTAAGTAGTGAACATCAGGTTTGCTAAAATGGCTCATTTAAAATACGTTTGTTGGTTGTGGTGAATATTTTGCTTTATTAGTCTACCTGATATCATTAAGAGTCTGCTATAACCACAACAATTGAAGGTAAATCATGAAATGATGGGGAAGACTTGTATTTCGGGATGAGAATAGATGTGATTCAGGGGATACCCTCAGTAATAACTTCATAATGAATTCAGGTGGCTCAACACTGATTAGAAACGGACAACCTTAGTTTAATTCGTCGGGTAGCACGACTAAGTTTTCCAGTCAAATTAGGTGGAGCAAGATTTTATCTCTGAATCCATCCATTATTTGACAAGTGAGCGCCTAAGCCATTGAGTTATATCTACGCCTTTTAATATAAAAACCGTCAGTGGGAATGTCATCAGACACTAAGCTGAGTCAACCATTAGACTTGGCTACTACGTTTCTCTTTAGCAATACAGTAAAAACAAATGGACAGCGAGTGTTGTTCTTCTTAATTACTGGTGGATTGACGTTCCGAATTTTTAGACCGGCTAATTTGCCGGCTACTCTGCAACGCTACGCATTAACATAGAATGGAGCACAGAATGATAGTCAACTCTACTCTACTCTACTCTACCTCAAATTCATCCACTTGCTAAACGCCTTCCTTCAGTAGCATCGACAACGCCGACAAATTATTTGACAGGCACCTGCTTCAACACCACCGTCTATTGCCACAAACATTTTTCAACTTCATTCAACACCAGCTATATGCTATATGACTACGTCACATACGAAGTGATTCACACTGGGAAGCTGAGTGACGCCTTCGAAGTGAAGACTGGTTGACAGATGAGACAAGGTTGCCACCTACTATCATCACCGATCATCTTGCTGATTGTGGTTGGCTAGAGTGTAGTGGAGTGGATGATGCAGCAAGCAAGTGTGGGGAGCAGTGAGAAGTTGAGCATAGGCTATTTGACCGATGGGATGAGAAGATGCAGGAAGAAGATTTGTATTTATTCGATGATGATGATTTATGTCATATGTGTAATGTGTTGTTGCAGGGAGTGGGAGGTGTTCATGCGAAAACTGACAAGTTTGCAGAGGAGGCAGAGCAGGGCAGGACAGGGCGGCGAAGGTGGTACTTCTTTCAGGTGAACGTATAGAGGAAAGAGATGAAGAAGATACCGAACCAGCCGACAACAACACGCATCAATCACCATCGGGGGAGAAATTTGATGGAAGTTGCCTCTTTCACCTACCTACCTATCTATCTAGGCAGCATCTATTCAGCATCACACGGCATAGGCACAGATGAACATGTCAAAGCCAATCAGGATCAGAAAGATAGCATACTTACCATACAAACTGAGGATTCCGGTGTCGCTGCCATACGAAGTCATGTTTGCGTACCGCATAGATGTTAGATATTAGGATACAATAGTTGGGCAGTACTTCTAAGTTCTTACTGGTTCCCCGATTGATATTAGTTGGTGATGAATACTGCCTTGGAATCAGTCAGTCCTCAGAAAGACCGTTTAAGTTAATTAACTTTAATTATATATGCATAATCAACAATTAGTTATTTAGACAAGATGACTGAAAGTGGAATGGAAATTCGGACGGCTGCTGGATTCGAACCAGCGACCACCGTAGCTCATTTAGTAGAGCACTGGGTTGGAAACCTGATCAAACTACGACTATCTCAGATAGTCAAAATAATGACTAATTATTTTAAAAAATGTTCACAATGAAAATAACTATCATCTGAGGAAATGCCGTAAGACGAAATAACGTTTCTATCACAACTGCTTCACTTTCATCAGTATATTTCACTCACCATTTTCTAGAATTGAACATAGAGTCATTGATTATCCTTGGTGAGCGTTAAAATAACATCAGAAACTAAGTGTTTACTTCCTCTTATCATCATTGTATGCCTTTTTTGGACTTTGCATAAACATAATTTAGGCGTGGTTGGCCTCATTATCTCATTTGGATTTCTGTCAATTGTAAATACTTTGTGCTGTTGAAACGTTTCAAACCAGTTTTCATCTAATCACTCTTAGACAAATGTGTTAAACTACAAACAGACATGTAAGCTAACATTATTACTTTCAGTCAGATGTTACTAAGGCTTTAATCTAATCAGCATTATAGTCAACCAGACACTGTGATTTGTACAACAATGATAACATTTGTGTTTATACTACTAATAACTAGGATAATTAGTACTTTTGAAACATTAGCACAAGTGATGAAGGAAATAATGAAGACAATCAGATCGAAATGATCTAAACAGTCGTATACACACTTGTGAATTAGGTAATAACCATGGTAGAGATACTATCTACTTATCTATAATTCAGTCGGTGGGGCGGGGTTTCAACCCATGACATATTTTTTGAAAGTCAGCTGCCTAAATCAATGAACCACAATCCTACAATGACCATAACTGAATTATACAAATTATGTGAGGAAACAGAGTGGATAGTCAGAGGATAAGCATGAAAGAAGGGCAGAAATCTTGAATGAACTGAATTTCGTTTAACAGGCTTTCATAGGCACAATAGAGTTAAAGACTATAATAAAGATGGTCAGCGGCTAGAAGTGGAATCCAGGATGCGCAATTCGTCCTAATTTGGACTCGTCAGCTGGATGTATCTACCTCCCAGTGAGTGATGATGTCCTCACCAGGATTCGGAATCGGGAGCGATTGCTTCAAACTCCAGAGCGTAAAACTCCACTACACCACCGAGCCACGATAGCCACTTCTTGTGCGACGGGTATACTTTTAGTGCTATTGCTTGTATTATACCGTCGTTGATTGGGAATAACATCACTTACTGGAAAGCAGGTACATCCACCTGACGAGTCCTAGCTGGGACGAAATGCGCATCCTGGATTCCACTATTAGCCACTATCCATCTTTACTATAATTAGAACACAGGTATATCGAGGCATCCACACAGGATCCCATATGCCAATAGAGACCGATCAATTCGGTCAAATCAACGATGGTATAATACAAGCAATAACACCTGAGTTAAAGATTATATAGACATTTTGGGATACCAATCTTAGAATTCCTGCATCTAAAAATGTATTTCAATCTAGCTGGTTTTGTCTCCTTCATGGTTACTACCAAATAAATAAGAAACAGTACACTTGTGTTGGTTTGAGTGGTATGTGTCTAAACATAAGGAGGTGGAATTTGAGAAGCCCACATCTCTTAGACTGCAGAATAACTGCTGAGCCTCAAAAACAAGCAAAATTAAAGATTGAAATTTCTTGGTGTTTTATATGTTCTCGTCAATTAGATTATCTAAGATAGCTGTGGTTTATCAAACTGGTATTACTGATGTGGGTTACATCAGTATTCAAACCACTGGCTATTGGGGTTAGCTAAGTTGGCAGAGCACTGGTTCTGCAATCCAAAGGGGCTAGTGGATTGAACTTCGCTTTCACACAACTTTTAATTTCATCTAGTTAGTCCTTGTTGAGATTTAGGCTCTAAGCATACAGAATTTTAAGTTTTATGACCAACTTGCAGCTAATGAACAATAAATGATTTTCGTAACTTGACGACTCAGGCTAAAACTTTCTCTCCTTCGCTAAAAACATCAAGAATCACTGAGACTCAAATCACAAATCCATTGAAACTTAATACTTAGATGAAAGTGAAAATCACTTCAAAAAATTCTACTTATAAGTATTTCGACGGATGAACTCGCGTTTCTTTAACATTGTTGTACATTCATAACCTAACTGACACTGCAAAATTGAGAACATCAATCGTAGACTAAAAGAATTATAAGTCACTTATATCAGGTCACAACAATAGTAATAATAATAATAATAATAATAATAATAATAATAATAATAATAATAATAATAATGGCAATTGTATTACCACTTGTATATCCAGTTTTCTTGTTAGGACATGACTGAGTCCTTATTGTTTATTACATGAATGCCAAATTTGGTTGAATTGGTCGATGTAAAAAGGATAGACAATCTGAACTATCAGTAACAGACTTTCAACTCTATCGTATTAGTTATGATTAGACAGAGTAATAGAACCATAGAAATTAAACCATAAATGTATGAGCATATCTGTATGCAAAATTTAGTAATCTCTATACAGGAAATCTTGATGCATAAATCAATTATTCATTCAATTGGTTTTCATTCTGTACACTCAAATCATCATTTTACCAATTCTTTTCTATTGTTCCCCGTTGATCATTCCAAGACTGCTGCTGTTGTTATATTGCGTGGGACTTTGAAAGTCGTCAGTAAGGTAAGTGCTGGCTCAACTAATAAACACTGTAGTTGGTAGACATTAAAATTCTAGCAAGAAACTATTTAACTAGTTCACTAGTTACTAGCCGGTCCTAAGCCCAGAGGGAAGGTTCGGCATACGGCTAGCAACCCTACCACGTAAAACAAATCCAATTGCTAAGGAAACTTTAAAGCATAGACAAAATATAAAAATAAAAGTAAGCTTATTCCTCGTTGGAATCGGAGGGACAAAATGACACTGGTTGGTGAAAGCCTTCAGGAAGCCAGTCGCTCGATGTGTCTTCTCTCGATGAAAGAGAAAGTAAGGATGGGGACATGGAATATCCGCACCATGTATGAACCTACCTGGCAAGGCTGCCAAGATTGCAAGAGAGATGAGGAGGTATGGCGTGGAAGTGCTTGGAATCTGTAAGGAATCTGGAGATTGAATGGATGTAGACTCTCTGAACTAACAACTGGACAGCCAGTAATCTACCCTATATTGTCATCAAGACGACAACCACGAGCACACTGAGGCAGTGGCCATCATGATGTCCCGTTGAAGAGCATCGAAGGCTATCATGCAGCGGGAACCAATCTCCTCCAGGATCACGTCATGACAGCAAGATGGATTCAACTCAAAAGGAAGGAAAGTCACAATCATACAATGCTACACTACGCAACTACAAATAATGCATATGAAGAGAAGAAGGAGGAATTCTACAGACAACTGCAATCAGTAATGGACAAGACCCTACCTAAGATGGTGACATCAAAATTCGAATGGATGGGGTGATATGAATGGCAAACTCGGAGCGGACAACGCAGGAAAAGAACTAACCATCTGACTCGAGAGGCACTTTGGTGAAATGAACGAGAATAGAGAACTATTTGCAGATTTCTGCGCATTCAACGATTTAGTGATTGGAGTCAGGCAGTGTGTACAAACACAAAGATATTCACAAAGCGATATGGATTTGGTTTCACCAGACACCAGATACGCTAAAGATCAGATCGACTTCATCTCAATGTGAAGAAAGTGGAGACGCAGTCTGCCTACTGCACACAAGATCAGATCAAGAAGGGTAGCAGATGTAGGTTCACACCACCGACTATCTAGTGTAAGAAACCTACTTTCAAAATCAAGTTGAAAGCCTTCAGGGAAGTTGGTGATAGACGACCGCAGTTCAAGTTGAACACCCAGGACAGAAACGGAAGGACGAAACTAGAAAGGACATTTTCACGTCAGCCATGAGGACGAAATGGAAGACACTAAGCAATATCCCTGGAGAAAGCTGCATGGAAGAACACTGAACTTTTTAGAAGAGAAATGGAAGGAAACCTGCCTAACTGTGTTAGAAAGGAAGAAGAGGCAAGACAAGGAATGGATCTCCTCGGACACATGGAAGCTGATAGAGGAGGGAGAAGAATGTGGTGAAGCAGAGAATGAATCAGTGCAGTGCAGGGATGAGCAACGAAAAGAGGAACTGAACACAACCTATAAAACACTATGCTGGACAAAGAAGTGAAGAAGAGTGCGTGGAAAGATGAAAGACACTTCTACGACACACCTGCAAGTGAAGCAGCACGGCCTGCAGGTAAGAGGGAAGAGATCAACACACATGAAACCAATGGAAGATAGAGAAGGGAACGCGGTTATCAAAGAGAAGAAACAAAGGAAACGATGGGCTGACCACTTCAAAAAGCCCTTGAATCGACCACCACCACTTGTAACTCATCCGGAAATACCGCCAGCAGCCCGATCACAGAACTCTCAGAGAACATAAAACCTCCGACAAAATTAAAAGTGAAGTCCTGAACGACATAAAGTTACTGAGAGCCGGAAAAGCAGAGGGACCAGGTGGAATTCCTTCAGAGGCCCTGGAAAATCACGCAGAGACATCAGCGGACATACTCACACCACTATTCCAGAAGATTTAGAAGGAAGGAAGGAAGAGTACGTGACGATTGGAAGAAGGACTACCATGTCAAACTCCCGAACAACGGCAATCTAAGTCTTTCCAATAACAAGAACTGGCTCGGAATCATGCTCTTCTCTAAACCAAGCTACATCATTCTAGAGAGACCAAAACATGCTCACGACTCAAAATTACAACCAAAACAGACTGACTGTCTGACTCGCTGGCTGACTGACTTCAGGAGAAACAAATCATGTGCGGATCAAATTGCAACATTACATTATGCTACTCATCATCATAGAACAGAATATAGAATGATAGTCAACTCTACTCTACTCTACTCTACTCTACTCTACTCTACTCTACTCTACCTCAAATTCATCCACTTGCTAAACGCCTTCCTTCAGTAGCATCGACAGCGCCGACAAATTATTTGACAGGCACCTGCTTCAACACCACCGTCTATTGCCACAAACATTTTTCAACTTCATTCAACACCAGCTATATGCTATATGACTACGTCACATACGAAGTGATTCACACTGGGAAGCTGAGTGACGCCTTCGAAGTGAAGACTGGTTGACAGATGAGACAAGGTTGCCACCTACTATCATCACCGATCGTCTTGTTGATTGTGGTTGGCTAGAGTGTAGTGGAGTGGATGATGCAGCAAGCAAGTGTGAGGAGCAGTGAGAAGTTGAGCATAGGCTATTTGACCGATGGGATGAGAAGATGCAGGAAGACGATTTGTATTTATTCTATGATGATGATGATGATGATGATTTATGTCATATGTGTAATGTGTTGTTGCAGGGAGTGGGAGGTGTTCATGTGAAAACTGACAAGTTTGTAGAAGAGGCAGAGCAATGCAGGGCAGGTCAGAGAAGATGGATCTTCCTTCAGATGAACGTAGAGAAGGCAGAGCTGATGAAGATACCCAATCAACCAAAAAACAACAATAACAACAACAGGTACAAATCATCATCAGGGGAGAAATCTGACGGAAGTTGCCTCTTCCACCTACCTACCTACCTACCTACCTACCTACCTACCTACCTACCTACCTACCTACCTACCTACCTACCTACCTACCTACCTACCTACCTACCTACCTACCTACCTACCTACCTACCTACCTACCTACCTACCTACCTACCTACCTACCTACCTACCTACCTACCTACCTACCTACCTACCTACCTACCTACCTACCTACCTACCTACCTACCTACCTACCTACCTACCTACCTACCTACCTACCTACCTACCTACCTACCTACCTACCTACCTACCTACCTACCTACCTACCTACCTACCTACCTACCTACCTACCTACCTACCTACCTACCTACCTACCTACCTACCTACCTACCTACCTACCTACCTACCTACCTACCTACCTACCTACCTACCTACCTACCTACCTACCTACCTACCTACCTACCTTGGCACCATCGTTTCAACTGCAGGAGGCACAGGCACAGATTAGGATGTTGAAGCCATCCTGGACCAGAAAGACAGTAAGACAGGCCTTCCTGCATCAATCTGAAATGATGTGTGGAGATCTACTGCGCTCGGTCCGGCATAAAGCGTTAACGAGGTCCTGATTTTCGACACTAATTCAGTCAAGTAATTCAGTGCTTCTATGTGATGGTTGAAAGACTTGGAACGTTACGGAAAGCATTTCCAACAAACTGAAGGCATTCATTATCAGCTGCTTAGGCTCAATACTGAAGACAAGATGTTAGAAAGAATAAACAACAAGGAATTCACTCTGGAAGCGTACCAAACAACCACCTGTCACCCAACAAGTATGCAGAAGAAAGTGGAGATGGATTGGATTGGACATAGACTTTGAACACCCATTGGGGATATCATACATCAGGCTAGGCAGTCAAGTGGAATCGAATTAGGAAATAACGAGTTGGGCGTCCGAGGTGAGGGTGACATGGAGGAGACCATGTGAAGAAGAAATGAAAGCCTGTGGGCAGTTGTGCAGCCAGGTTGAAATGGAAGACTACAGAGAAGAGAGTGAAGTGCTGTTGGTGACGTGCTAGGAACCCAAGGGAAATATGATAATAATGAGAAGAAGAAACTGGCTACATTAATTTTAACTGACACTAAGCATCCATTTCATTCACAGCTCTCTTCTTGTATCTCCTCAGGGAGGACAAGAAGAAATCTCATAAGACTGTACACTCATACAGCTAAGTACAAGAATTCGACTGTGCCTCAACTAGCACGCATATTATGTGAGGAAAAACGTGTTAGAACAGAACTCATATGTCGACTTTGTAACAGTGAATAATCTCATTTCAATAATTTAATTAACAATGTAAAGTGTTCTCGTTATTAATATTCTTTACATTGGTTAAATTTTCATAATAACACTATTCGAAATGTTGTAAAAGAGGATATACACACAAATGTTTTGTTGTCATTTTGACTATCTGAGATATCTGTGGTTTGGCAGATTAGCATTGATACTGGGTGATGATTGAGGGTGAAATGAAAATTTGGATCACGGCCGGATTCGAACCAGCGACCACCGGGCTACCTGCCTGTTGCTCTATCAACTGAGCTACGAGGTACGATTACTGATCACATTATCATGTGATTTCTTGAAGTGTGGTAGTCGAGCAAAACCCCACCTTGTGATTGAAGTGAAATGAAAATCTGATCAGCAGTTGAACCTCCTACCCTATTTGATAATGCATCGGGCCGGAAACCCAGTGGTCGATGTTTCGAGTCCGGCTGCAGTCATCACCCAGTATCAATATATTTTGTTGTTATTGTTGCTGTATATCATCCTGAGAATTCCGTATTTTACCAAAAATTGTTTGGAGTAAAAGAAATTATTATTATTATACACATTTACTTGTCAATTCAGTTTATATAAAACCGAAGAATGAATCAGAGAAGAAATGGATCAAATAAGACAGTTAGCGATTAAAATCACGAAGGATCAGAACAGAAATAAGAGTGACATAGACGATCCTAATCTTGGTAAAAAAAAAAAGAATTTTGCCCGGAAAGGTGTAGGGCGAGAACGAATTGTGTATCACTTTCTCAAATGGCTGTATTCATCCTTATCTGTTTCTATAAAGGGTTTGGTTATAGAGGAGGGTTATCTCTCACCTGTGCTTATCATAGTCTCATACTCCATTCTTTTGAAACCATTTAGGTACATGTTCCCGCACAGTCAACTGCATGTCTCAATTACTCCTCGATGTGTGCCTGTGACAACACACACACACACATGTTATCTGGTAAACTTGATGGGATGTGACTTCATCACTGATACAATGTATAGGTTTGTGGTGAAGCATTGATTTGGATTTTTCCACAGTAACAAGCTTAGCTATTTAATATGTTTTCTTAATGGCTGCTGTTAGCCTACGTCTCAAAATTATACTATTCAACTTCTGTGTGTATGAAAATGTGATGTGAACGCTTTCCTTAAGAATTGTGAATAGGATTGGCTTTGGTGCTACCCGACTTCTACAACAATTAATAACCTTCAACGGATATCCATCTTATCATCAATTTGATATCTTCATCCATCGTATCAGATGTACAGATACGCTAGATCCTACTAAACAGGCATTTTGTTAGACCACTTGTATTGGATAGGACAAATACATCATACGCTGTTGAGATTATCTGTCTCCCAACTACGCTATCTAGATTTACAGGAGGGAACCCCTATTTGAAAAATGAAATCCCTAAAATTTATCTTATATAATCATTAAATGAAAATCAGAGCACTGCTTAGGCAAAAAATACTGATTGGGTTTTGTTAATCGCATCTAGGACATAGATGCTACACTAACTGACACACTAATTAGGGTGCAGTTTCTTCAATGTTAGGCGAGTGAAATTAGTTATCAGGTGAACTAGTTTGCATTTAGACTCCCCCCTCCCATCTTCTTCACCCTCATCTACAAAAGGCCTTGTTCTGAAAGCTTCTCACTGTTGAAGTGAAAAATTCTGAAACTTTACATTTACAAATTTGTTGACTTTCTACTAGCTTTCATACTCTTCTTAAGTGACTACTTACGACTACTTAAATGGTGACTTGTAAGTAGTTTAGTTTGGTTATATTTCTATACATAACTGAATGTTTTGTCTGATTTAATATTATAGTCATGGTCCTGTTTGAGCTTGGACATAATACGATTGTACAGTCACGATTAGCAGGCTAGAAACCTGACCTGATTCCACTCGGACAGACTGCGAGTTAGTTGCTGATCGATCACGGTAATTCAATAGCTGTCAGTCTAGCCACTCACCAGTTTTATGTGCCGTTATTCTAAACATTATTTTTATAGTCATATCACACCGATGCAGTTTTAACACAAGATCGCAGTGGAAACGTAGATAATAATACCCAGAAAAACACGATTACCCTTTAATTCCTAGATTCACCTTCTCGATGAGTGATGACTATTGTGAAAGTTAGTTACACCGCTTATTCGATACATTTACTCGAAACTCGTGACTGATTTAGGATTAATAAACACACCAGAAATATCAGAAAACTTCTTATCTATTTACATCTTGAAATTCACCAGGAGAGCAATTCCTTCTCCTAAACCCTTAGTTAAGATCAGGACCAATCAAAAACTGTTTACTAACGACTCTACTTGCAGTGATGATTTTTGAAACATAACTGCCAAGTTTAATGAAAGTGTGACTAACGAACTATAAATAAGATGACTAGTTACATTACACAAAGAACCAGTTCTAAACTCTTGATAATGATGATCAAATAAAATCTACCTCTTTGCTTGAGATGAACATGCCGAAAGTGAAGAACGAAAACAGTATGTTCAATGTTTCATTGAACGGTATTGAACTCTATTTCAGAGTGTGAAATAAAAGAGCAATACCTATGAATCACACTAGTCTAAATAACAATCTTTCAACTACTGATCAAAATGATTACGATGAAATTTATAATTCCATTGTGCAATATCGATTGGTACTCAGTTTCTTTGTGTGAAAGAATATCTCTTACACGTCAACTGGATAGTCATACCCCGTTGTGTAGTTCATCTTGCTGATTTTCCAACTCAAAATCATTTCAGCACCTAATAATCAGTCTGTTAGGCTGGTGGATACAGTGCTAGGTAAAGTAAGCCATTCCTAAGTCTGTGAATAGACGATGAGCTTCTCAGAGTCTGCAAAGATACAGGTAACATGAGGCATAGTTATACATGATCATAATGACTACGTTTAAATAGAAATGATACCAACTATCTTTCAAACACCGAGACTTGTCAGCATTTTACTTTCAGAAAGACTGGTCGTCAAGTGATACGTGGGGAAAAAGTCCACTTTACAGAGCGAAAAACATTTATAAAATCATTTTTTCGTCACTCCACAAGTCAGGAGAAAGTTGATAAATAGGATAAAATCAAATGCAAAGTAGGTTTTGTCATGGATTGATACCAGCTGGAGGTAGTGTATTATTATTATCTGTCCCTCGGATTCCTAATGGAGCATAGAGCTTCAGTAGCACCTCTCCATTCCACTCTCTTCTACGCAGTCCTCTCAACCTCGCTCCACGACTACCCACAAGCTCTCATTTCCTTCTCACACGATCTCCTCCATGTCACCTTCGCCTCCGACACCCAACTCGTCGATTCCCATCTGGGCTCCACTCAACGGCCTGGCCTGGTGCGTGATGTCCTCAATCGGCCTCCTCAGTGTCTGCAATAGGAGGTACTGTACAGCTGTTTTTTCCTGTTTTGGGAATCTTCTTGAGTACCCATTCACAACAAAGTAAGGGACTGAGATGAATACCATCAGTTCTTATGGTAAACAGGTTACCCTTCATACCCACAAATGATGCTAGGGAAAAGTCCTTTGATAAACAAGAAAAACCACCATTTATTACAGTGATTTCTGTCAACAATTCATTATACAGCACTGTGACATATATGACCCTTCAATCCGGCTAGAAAACATCAACTGGAAGATAGGAAGTTAGACGTAGATGAAATGGAGAGACTAACAAGATTTTTATTACTGATCTCTCCCTTACGTTCTTCAAGGAGATTACTCGTTAAAGTGTTAAGTCGTGATAATGATAGATCTAATTAATAATAAACTAGGAACTTTCTCTTTTGTAGGAGAGTAGGTAATCAAATTACAGATGAACACTAGTGCATAGTCACTACAGTACAAAAAGCGAATTTCGACAAATTTGGATCACAAGTATATACATCACACTGTTCACATGTGAAAGTGAAACAGGAAACTATCGTTTCAGGAAAAAAAATATGACAAGTCATCTAATCCACGTTGTTACTATGACTTAGCGAGTAGTCTCCTGATTCAGCCTGTAGTTTACGTTGTGTTTATCATAACAACAAAGACTTACATGCAATTCGGAGGTTTGTGGGGACTTAGTTATTGAATTTTTCTTGGTATTCAATATGAACTTATATCCTTATAGCACTGGACAGCTGCTTTATCTTAGTATGGGATTCCTTGACGGGATGCACCCACGAACCTGCCAGAGATCAAACCCTAGAGATATGCACCGTTGATTACAGACATAGTGGTTCGATGGTAACATGATGGTCGTGGAGACTGAAGGTCCTGGTTTCGATCCCTGGTGGGGTCATGAGTGTGCACTTCTGAAGAGTCCCATTCTGGGACGAATCAGCTGTCCAGTACTCTCAGGCTTCCAATGGTTCTCCGACTAATTCTAGTCTGTGATGAATACCAACCTGAAACCAGAGATTTATACACCTTAATCACACACACACACACACACACACCAGTGAGTGGTGTTCTCCCCACTGAGACTTGAACCCTGTACTCATTGCTTCAAACGCCAAAGTGTTATCCACTAGGTACATCCAGCTGACGAGTCCTAGATAGAACTAAACGCACCTCCTAGACTCTACTGCTAGTCACTAAGATGAATATAACATCATGAATATCCGCATAAGAGCTCGTCTGCCAACAGATGTCGAGCAATTCGGACCTATTCAGCAACGGGAGATTACAAGTATCACAACAACAACTGATACCTGTTTTACAAGAGGTGGCTATCGTACCTCATCTGCCTAGTGGATAACGCCTTAGTGTTTGAAGCGATAGGCACAAGGTTCGAGTCTCAGTAGGAAAATATGATTCACTGGAGAGCAGGAAGTGCATCCAGTTGATGAGGCCTGAATAGAAAGAAACATGTGTCCTAAATTCCAGTGGTAATCACCAAGACCAATATAAGAAAATGGTGACACAAATCTATGATAAAAGACCAAAGTATTTGAAGTAGCAAAACGGATAAAAGGATTGGAAGCCACAAAATTCAAACAAAACCTTTCACGGTATCAAGAAAACTAATCGACCAGAGATATTCGTAGTAGTAGTAGTAGTAGTAGTAGTAGTAGTAGTAGTAGTAGTAGTAGTAGTAGTAGTAGTAGTAGTAGTAGTAGTAGTAGTAGTAGTAGTAGTAGTAGTAGTAGTAGTAGTAGTAGTAGTAGTAGTAGTAGTAGTAGTAGTAGTAGTAGTAGTAGTAGTAGTAGTAGTAGTAGTAGTAGTAGTAGTAGTAGTAGTAGTAGTAGTAGTAGTAGTAGTAGTAGTAGTAGTAGTAGTAGTAGTAGTAGTAGTAGTAGTAGTAGTAGTAGTAGTAGTAGTAGTAGTAGTAGTAGTAGTAGTAGTAGTAGTAGTAGTAGTAGTAGTAGTAGTAGTAGTAGTAGTAGTAGTAGTAGTAGTAGTAGTAGTAGTAGTAGTAGTAGTAGTAGTAGTAGTAGTAGTAGTAGTAGTAGTAGTAGTAGTAGTAGTAGTAGTAGTAGTAGTAGTAGTAGTAGTAGTAGTAGTAGTAGTAGTAGTAGTAGTAGTAGTAGTAGTAGTAGTAGTAGTAGTAGTAGTAGTAGTAGTAGTAGTAGTAGTAGTAGTAGTAGTAGTAGTAGTAGTAGTAGTAGTAGTAGTAGTAGTAGTAGTAGTAGTAGTAGTAGTAGTAGTAGTAGTAGTAGTAGTAGTAGTAGTAGTAGTAGTGGTGGTAAAACTGAGACCTCATCAATATGTAAGTCCTGTAGCATAGGGAGGTGGTGTACTAAACCAAGGCAGGTGATACAAATAGTGCTATGGCCAAGGTTCCATTTTTTGACATCAACAACCACCACCCTCATGAACAAATAGCTAACTTTTAAGATTCTAACACAAACTTATCATTACATTATGGTTTCTAAGTTATCTATCTCATCATTGTAGTTAGAATGGATTGAATAAATTAAGTTTATTTAAACGATAAACAGAGAAACAGATATGTTTCTAAAGTATCAAGTTGATGAATTGTTTCAACCCTCATAAAAAGATACAATTCTATGAAAAATAATAATAATAAAAGAATTTATCATCAAAAAAAAGGTGTAAACAGTTTTTAATTTCGACAGGCTAAGTAACAAATCTTGTGGTCAATGATATAAAAATGAAACAAAGAACATTGAATTGTGTAAACTAATAATCGTCATAGCACTTTAACTGAGAAAATGTTCATTATATTTGTTTATGGTTACATCGTCAAATAGCAACTGTACTTGATTAGGATACTCATAGTGAGAAATTCTGAAGTTAAGTCTGTTCAAACGAACCATAAGAGGATGGAGGAATTTACTTCCTTTTTCTATTATAGTAACTTTTTATAATGATTGGTAACTGGAAAACAACTAAGTTTATGTTATCTAGTACAGATTAAGTTTAGTTGATCAAGTTTGTAAAATGATCACTAATCTAGGATACCCACTATCATAGTGGAGTTTCATTGGTGTTTATTGATGGGAAAGATCTGTTCAACACTGGTTTCATTCTCGCTATCCCATGTGGTGACGGCATGTTTGTAACCTTGAGGGGATTGATGCCTCTCTTGAGATTCAAACCCACGTGGCCCAGTATTATACTCAGTGACGTTAACTACTGACCTTTTTGGGCTGCGACTTACCTCCTGTTGGACTGGATTATATATATATTGATTGGTTATTGAAGAGCAACATATTTCAGGTTGTCTAACCCTGAGTGCTTAAGAAAAGCATTTCCAACAAACTGAAGATATATATGAACATCTGCCCCTTACGATCACTCTATACTGAAGATCAGATCAAATGATTAGAATAATAAGAATAAGCAACAAGGAAGTCTGGCTGGCCCGGCAACCAGCCAACCAAATATGCAGAATAAGAAAGTGGAGATGGGTTGGATTGCATTTAATAGACAATGAGAAGACAGTTTGGTGACATTAGGCATCTGGTCAGGCCGTCGAGTGGAACCCGAATGGGAAACGACGAGTTGGGTGGCCGAGGTGAGGATGACATTGAGGAGATCGTGTGAGGAATAAATGAATACCTCTGGGCGGTGGTGGAGCCAGGTTGAAAGAGAAGACTGAAGAGAAGAGAGTGAAATGGTGATGGTGACTTGCTAGAGAAGCCTTATGTTCCACTAGGAACCCACGAGACAAATAATAGTAATAATAACCCTGAGTGCAATCAAGCTATGAAAAAGTGCTCTCAGGTCGTCAGTGACTCACCAACTGATGTCAGTTCATGATGAACGAGCGTATAAATTAACTCGATCAGTTTATTTCAAGTGAACATGTGTAATAACCTTTCAGCTATATTAAGTATGATCATGCTTTTGATGTTATTGACATGTATATTTAATTACTAGGTAGTAATGTCAGAAACTGAACAATATTTGATAGGAAAGAAAGAAAGAACTTTAATCGGTGGCTTTTTAGGAATAAGTAGTCAGTAAATGTTGCTTTTTAATGGATAAGAAATTTATGTCAATGAAGTTCTTTTGTTTTACTGAGATAGGCTTTTTCTTGCCAACAAAGTTCATAGTGATATTCGGAAAGTATACAGCATTTACAGCTGATCCTGTCGTGGGTTGACAATAACTACTAGACATCAATATTAGTAGATTATTATGTATTCATGCTCCCATAGCTGAAAAATCAACGTCTCATAAAGCAAACCTGTCATAAGAGGCCTCATACTGGAAAATATCAATGTACATTGTAGTTCAGTGATTATATCTATCTACACAGAATGGGCTCACTACTGAAATCATCCGTTAGTAGATTAATCAACTGCTATTTAGTAGTATAGTAAATCAAAATACTCAAATTTATTCACGCATAATCATCATGCTATGGTTTTAAAGATAACTAGTTATGTAACACACTAATGCAGATGATATGAAAGGGATCATGTATGATCCTGTACTTCATGTGACAACAATTAAATTGCGTCATATGATAAAAGAGATTGAAAGAAAGGTGAGTTACTTCTTGAGTATACATTGTCATTTGCTTAGAAGACATCATGACCAGGTTATATCAGGTTGTATAAGAAACTTTATTGTTAACTAAATAGAATTTTCATCTCGTTCTTTTTATCAACAAGATTCTAAAACTATCATGTCAGTCAGTGATAAAAATATACATTGAAAATCTATTCAACTGTTCCATTCTGTAAAACTGCTTTCCACTTTTTCCTTACCAGTTTCTTCACACAATGTTTGATTTACAAACTACTAGCTATGCTCAATAAACCTTGGTTGAATGCTCAGTTTCATGTCAACGTGTTTTATAGTCATAAACATACTTAAAATAACCTTATAATCTATCTAGTTAAAGTATTTAAACACACTGAACTAAACTTTCATTGTTCAATTATTTCAAATGAAATTTCCTTAATAGAGATGTAGCCAGAAAAGTTTTATAAAAGAGGTTGTCTAGAGCCATTAAGAAAACTTTCTATGCTGCAAAACTCTATCTATCATTTTCCAGTCGACTAGTTGTTTTTCCTCAGACAAAAGATAAGTCACTGAGCTTTGCTATTCCTCTATGCATTTAGAAGTTTGGCTTCTCCTATGGATAAAGCTATATAGGGAGTACTACTAGACAACTTAAATGATGGGTTGCTGAGCATCTACCTTCGAGGTTGGAAAATGGACAGGTAAAATCCATCGGAAGTTCGGTTTCACTTTATCTCATTGATAGTGATCATTTGATGGATATAAACAATGGTTTCAAGATTATTCACCGCATACCACATAATCTTTCGAAAGTTATTTGAACTCGTCTCCTACATATATCAGAAGCTGTGGAGATTCGAGCTACGAATTCTAGTCTCTGTATCCAAAAGATCTTTGTTTATCCCTTATCCATCCCTTAACCAAAGAATACTTTACAAACAACCTTATCGATTTTTCCTACCCTTTTCTTATTCCTCACTCCTTGCATCTACATAATTTATCAGTTTAGATTTTGTTTATCCACTCACTTAGTCCTTAAGTAATAGGAATGAATCGTTTTTTCAAGCTTTTGACATACTACGATTGTCGTAGTGTCTACATTTTCATGCTGCTTTCTTGATCCTGATCATCATTTTTATCTATATGACAACCACGTTAGTCAACTCTATCAGAGTTAACATTATTATTATTTGAAGGTAACCTGGCCAACAAAGGACTGGATGGTTTGAAAAAACTCGGGCACCGAGTTAGTATCATTCATTGTATAGGATGTATTTTTACCTGTGTAATCCCGTCGTAGTATATTAGAACAAATAACAAAATAAACAAATATTATGTATTATTCCTCAACGTTCCGATCTTGCTAGGATGATCCTTTTCAAGAGTATGAATCTGACACTAAGTTTTCAGGTTAATATTCAAGTTTTGGTACCAGAAAGTGGTGACCTTTACAATCATCCAATTACATAGTGATAAGGAGGAAAGATCAATGTAATACATGTGAGTGAATAAGCAACTCGGTTAGAGAAGTTTTTCCGTTGTGCGAGTAAGGTGGAACAAAACAAAGCCTGATGGCCGTGAGGACAGATACTCAACGATGACATTGGGTGGTGGTTGCGCTATATCGTGAGCTAACAGAAGTTGGAAATATGGAGCATTGGATTCTGACCCAGTGGCTAGCTCAATGGTAACGCGCTGGTCGCGGAACCTGAAGGTCGCCCGTTCGATCCCTGCTGGTGTGGGGTCGTGGGTGCGCACTGCTGAGGAGTCTCATACTAGTCGGACGAAACAGCTGTCCAGTGCTCTCAGGTTTCCTTTGTTCCTCCAACTCATGTCAGTCTTCGATGAATAACAACTTGAAATATTTCCAAATCTCCACAACTCCCTCAAAAATAGGGTGGGGAAATTTTTAGTTCATCTATGAAAAGTACAATGGGGTTGTGAGACATCAAGGGTGAGAAAGAATAGATTACTAGTTTGGAGGGATGAATATTTGAAGATGAGACAATATATCTTAAATAAATAATAATAATGATAACCATAAATGTACCTTTGATAACACTTGAAGTATGAGTGATAAGCAAATGGATTATGTTATGGTTCATCGAATGTATATGACTCAGAGAGTAGTGTAAAATTGATGAAAATAGTAGATCAATAAGGTGTATGTAATAGGACTAGACAATCTACCTTCTCTTCAGATATTATCTATAACTGCCTAGGCGAGTCATTAATGTTTTCCATGTTAGTGGGATGTTTAACCCATCTTTTCTGTTGACCAAAGAAGGATATGAGCAGATGTGCAAAGCTTCTGCAATGGTCCACTCTTTGTGAGAGAGAAAACCCTTTTGCAGAACTTTTGTCTGTTCGAATGATATTTTATGACCTGAATATAGGGCATGAGCTGCGATAGCAGAGCTTTTTTCAAGTTCTTCTAGATCATAGGAATTTTTTGGTGGTTTTTTGGAACTTTTACCGTGTTCGGCTAGACGTGTTAGTACTTGACGTGATGTCTCTCCAATATATGTGGCATATATGAGAAGTTGTGACCAGTGGAGCAAACCTGGTAGGCATGAGGACAAATACTCAACGACGATACTGGGTGATGATGGCGTTATGTCATGAACTGACAGAAGTTTAAAATATGGACCACTGGATCCTGACCCAGTGGCTTGAAGGCAATGTACTGGCTACGGGACGTGATGACTGTATGTTCGATCCCTGATGTGGTGGGAGTAATGGGTTCGTACTGCTGATGAGTGTCATGCTAGGATGAAATAGTTATTCGGTGCGCTTAGTGTCCCAATGTCCCTCCAACATATTTTATTTCATGACGAATACCAACTTGAAAATAAAGTGTGAGGTTCATGTCAAGAAAGACACAGTCCGATGAAATACACTTGTAAGATTTAGCTATGGGTTCCTTTGAAAATCAAAATTGTTCTACTGTAAATGTGATCCGTTCATCAGCTTTCATGTTTATAAAATTAGAACAAAGTCATTAATATTTCATCTGGATGTGTTACTCTGTTTACAGATTGACTAGGTGATAAATATTTGAATTTTTCTAGGTATGATTAGATAGCTTAAGTCGCTAACCAGAAGGTAGTTAGCCTCAGAGCTCAACCCATTTGGGTACATGACCTCCGATTTAGTGTTATACAGACTGAATGACTATCCACTTCTTAGATCCCCTTGATCTGTTTAGCAAACGCTACTGATCACTGTAACTAGTCTGCAACTACTTCTGTTTATTAGTAGTATATCCCGTCGCAATCTAAAAATAATTTATTATTATTTGTCTTTTGGATTCCTAATGGACCATAGAGCTTCAGTAACACGTCTCCATTCCACTCTCTTCTACGCAGTCCTCTCAACCTCGCTCCACGACTACCAACAACCTCTCATTTCCTCCTCACACGATCTCCTCCATGTCACCTTCGCCTCTGACACCCAACTCGTCGGTTCCCATCTGGGCTCCACTCAACGGCTTGACCTGGTGCATGATGTCCTCAATCGGCCTCCTCAGTGTATGCCCAGTTCATCTCCACTTCCACTCTCTTCTTCTGCATATTTGTTGACTGATAGGTGTCTTGGTTGGTTCGTTGCCTGCCAGCCAGCCAGCCAGCCAGCCAGAGTTCCTTGTAGCTTACTCCTATTATTCTGGCCATCCGATCTTCAGTATCGAGCCAGCGTAGGCAGTTGACGATGAACATCTGTAGTTTGTTGGAAATCCCTTTCTTACAGCACCTAGTCTCTGAACCGTACAGGAGCACTGACTTGACTGTCGTTGGTGTTGCAAATCCGGATGTTGTTCCACATGCTGAGTGCAGTGCAGAAGATCTCCACACTGGTCTCGGGTTAATGGACGCATGTCTTGCTGTCTTTTGGATCTTGGCTGGCCTTGACATCCTCATCTGTGTTTGTGTTGCCTGTAGTTGAAACGGTGTTACCTAGATAGGTGAAGGAGGCTACTTCCTTCAAGTTTCTCTCGCTGATGGTGATTGGAGTTTGTTGTTGTTGTTGATGGTGGTGGTGATGGTGGTGGTGTTGGTTGGATATCTTCATCACCTCTGTCTTCTCTACTTTCACTTGAAGTCCCGTCTTCGCTGTATCTTCTGTCAACTTCATACTACTTTGAATAGTGTTTTCTATTCCACTGAGATTTCCACTGGTCGATAGTTATGTATACAAACTAGCAATAAGATCATGGTAAATCAAGGGTAGTTGTTCTCAGCATCACAAAAACTCTGTTCACTAGAGAAATTCACATAACCGGTAGGTTAATGTGATAAAATTAGTCAATGAACTTTAATCGTGGATATTTTGCGTCAGATTATATCTGGTTGACAAATGTTTATTACAAAGAGGAATTACAACCACTGAAGTGGACTACATATTTGTCTCTCTATACGATATTATTTTACAAAACCCCATAAAGTAGTAGAATACACCCATTTAAGCGTAGGAAAAGATGAATGTGATGGTAATAGCAAAAAGAAATGTTTCTTTTCTGCGAAATGATTCACTAAACTGTACCTGAATATCTCCCGGTACATCGTTGATGAGCTCAACTTCTAACGAATGAAACATTTGTCCTGTGTTTGCACTACTCTGATCTAGTTAGCGAAATCTTCGATAAGCCATCAAGGTTCTTAACTACTCAGTTTGTTCAGTAGCATATCTCGTTATTTCATGACACCTTTGCGTCAGACACCACACCGTATGATCTTGGCTGACAGATGGTTTCCACTAAGGACCCTGTTAACACCACAGTTAAACAGTTGAAAACTACTCAGCTATCTGTAAACCATTTGCAGACAGGTTATTCTATTTTAGTAAATGGATCTTTTCTTTGGAGTTGACCATCGGGAAAATAGAACGTTGAGTTGTATTCTGATTCTAGAGTGAAGTTAACTTAAGGTTGGTTATTACTGAAAGCATGAGACACGCTTAAAAGGTACATATTTTCATCACAAGCAATGTATCTTTTACACATATCAGGTTGAGTGATTGTTCCTGATAAGTTTGCGCTTTCTAGCCTTACCAGAAAGCACTCAGCTAAGAAGGGTTCTACTGGGGAACCCATTACTACATAGTCTACCAGTCTGTAAATTTCATTAACAAATTGAAAGAATACCCTGGAGGTCCATCGAAAAAGAATGACTTCTAGTACCAAACATTTATGTTATGAACTGACATGAAAAACAAATGGTTTCTGTCAGAGAAACATTGATGAAGTAGGGCATGAAATGCAATGGTATCATTCTTCTAACTGTTAGAATGATATTTTTAACTGAACTAATGAAATTAAATGTGTTACAAAGATTATGGTTCAGCAGCGTTTTTTTTACTGGTTCATATACTTCCATAAGCCATTTCATGGTTGAATGATATTGGAAAGTTTATCATGTTTAGCACTGGATGAAGTGGAATACTTTCAGAGAAACCATATACACAAAGAATCGTAGAACTTAATATACTTTATATTATCTCACTAATTTCAGTTAGAAGATTCGATGTTGAATGAGATTATGGTCATCAGATCATGAGGTATACATTACCATTTATAAAATCATGAATGTTCAGTCACTTGGAGATGCCATAAAATCCGAAATCAAGTCACCGGTCGCCTCAAGACACTTAGCTCAGCATTCTCATAAGTCAACCTTGAGAATTCGGTGAAAAAGTATTCATTATAATTCAATGATCAATCAGTGTGTGTGTTTTCTGAATATAATCATATGATTATAGTACCATTCAAACAGTCTGAAGTATTAAACATTAAATTCCATTTTTTTAATCTGTTATATACAATGGTATATTACCATATGCTGACCAATTACTTTCACGCCTACAACCTCTAAATTCATATTATTAGACAGACTGATATGACCAAAGTAAGACCTCTGAAATCACATCGTCTTTTCTGTTGGATATGATCTAATAAATCAGTGAATTTTACATGTCAGTCATCTTAATTAGTCTAAGCAACTGCTTACTATCACTGTTCACCTCCATCTTTCTCATCTCTATACTTGAACTGTAATAACCGCCTACAATCAGCAGATGGACTCTGTACTGATCCACATTTAAACTGCTTGAACTATTCATTGTACTCGTGTACTACAAATGGTAAACCACGAGTTGGTCTTCGGTGGCGAGGATGAAATGGAGGAGATGATGTGACGAAGAAAGAAATGAAATCTTGTAGGCAGTCGTGGCGTCAGGTTGAACAGCCTGTAGAAGAGAGTGCAATGAAGACATGCTACTGAAGCTTTATGTTCCACTAGGAACCCAATGGAAAAATAATAAATGATAATAAAGTGATATCCCAAGCAAGACAAGAAACTCATCTATTGAAAAAAAGTTGCTAATTTCCCTTCATCATTGGATATATTACTGAACGGTCACTTTAAAAACAAGTCCGCAATTGTCCTTAATTTTTACCAAAGTCGACTTTGGTCTTCTCATAACTATGTGGAACAATAAACTGTTTTACAGTGAGTAGACAACTAATGAATTTTTAATTAGCTTATCTTAGACTGTCAGGGATTACACCCGAATCACGTAATGCATAGAAAATGGTTTAAACAGATATGTGAATAGTGAGTGAAGGATTATGAATCACTGAGAAAACAATTAAATCGTCTTTTTTCATTATTATTATTATTATTATTAGTCCCTTGGGTTCCTAGTGGAACATAGGGCTTCAGTAGCACGCCTCCAGTGACCTCTGTTCTCTGAGATCTTTTGAACCTGGTTCCACGACAGCCCAGAAGCTCTCATTTCCTCCTCGCATGACCTCCTCCATGTCACCCTCGGACGTCCAACTCGTCGCTTCCCATGGGGATTCCACTCGAGGGCCTGACGCGTGATGTCCTCAGTCGGCCTTCTCAGTGCATGGCCAATCCATCTCCACTTCCTCCTGCATATTTGTTGCGTGATAGGTTCTTGGTTGGTTCGTTCCCAGAGTTCCTTGTTGCTTATTTTTTCTGGCCATCTGATCTTCAGCAGCGAGCGTAAGCAGTTGTTGATGAATGTCTGTAGTTTATTGGAAATCCCTTTCGTGACGCGCCAAGTCTCTGAGCCATACAAGAGCACTGACTTGACGTTGGTGTTGAAAATCCGTATCTTGTTCCAGATGCTGAGTGCAGAAGATCTCCACACTGGTTTCAGGCTAATGAACGCCTGTCTTGCTTTTCCGATTCTGACTTTGACGTCCTCGTCCGTCCCGCCTGTAGTTGAAACAATGCTTCCTAGATAAGTGAAGGAGGTTACTTCCTTCAAGTTTCTCCCGTTGACGGTGATTGGAGTTTGTTGTTGTTGTTGTTGATGGTGGTGGTGCGGTATCTTCATCACTTCTGTCTTCTCTATATTCACCTGAAGTCCCGTCTTGGCTGCCTCTTCTGTCAACTTGTTAGTTTTTGCCTGCAGATCTTCAAGTTTATGTGACATTAGGCATAAGTCATCGGCGAAATCCAAGTCTTCTAGGTTCTTTTCCGTCGTCCAGTGTATCCCCCTCTTCTCGCTGCCTACTGTTTGCTGCATGATCCAGTCCACCACAATAAGGAATATCATGGGGGATAGTAGGCAACCTTGTTTCACTCCTGTCTTCACTTCAAAGGCATCACTGAGCTTCCCATTGTGGATTACTTGGCATGTGGCATCTTCATATAGTTGTTGAATGAGGCGGATAAAGGTTTGCGGTACTCCGTAGTATTGAAGCAGTTTCCAAATTACTTCTCGGTCGACGCTGTCAAAGGCCTTCTCAAAGTCGATGAAGTTGAGGTAGAGAGCTGATTGCCATTCTACGCTCTGTTCTATGATGATACGAAGTGTTGCAATTTGGTCAGCACATGATTTGTACTTCCTGAAGCCTGCCTGTTCCGGTCGCAGTTTTGAATCCAGTGCGTCTTTAAGCCTCTCCAGGATGATGCGGCTTAATATTTTACTTGGGGTGGACAGGAGAGTGATTCCGCGCCAGTTCTTGCAAGCACTGAGGTCTCCCTTCTTCGGCAGTTTGACAAGGTAACCCTTCTTCCAATCGTCCGGTACCTTCTCTTCCTTCCACACCTTCTGCAATAGTGGTGTGAGCATGTCCGCTGTTGTCTCTGCATCTGTTCTCAGTGCTTCTGGCGGTATTCCATCTGGTCCTGCTGCTTTCCCGCATTTCAGTAGCTTTATGGCGTTCAGGACTTCCATTTTCGTTGGGGGATTTATGTTCACTTGTAATTCAGCGGCTGCAGGTGGTATTTCTGGACGAAGTGCAGGTGGTGGTCGATTCAAGAGCTTCTTGAAGTGGTCGGCCCATCGTTTCCTCTGTTTCTCTTCTTTTGTAATTAAATTTCCTTCTTCATCTTTTATTGGTTTCATCTGTGTTGGTCTCTTCCCTGATAGCAACCTGGTTATTTGATACAATGTCGTCAGGTCTCTCTTACCTGCAGCCTGTTCTGCTTCACTTGCCAGTGTTTCGTAGAAGTGTCTTTTGTCTTTGCGTGCACTCTTCTTCACTTCTTTGTCCAGTGTTTTATACATTGTGCTCAGTTCCTCTTGTCGTTGAGCATCCTTGCACTGGTTTATCTTCTGCTTCACCATCCTCCTCTCCTCTATCAGCTTCCAGGTATCCGTCGAGATCCATTCCTTGTCTTCTTTCTTCTTCCTTCCTAATACTGTTGTGCAGGTTTCTTTCCACATAGCTTTCAAAGACTTCCAATGTTCTTCCACACAGGTTTCTTCAGGGATGTCCCTCGATGTCTCCCATTTTGTCTTGATGGCTGCCTTGAAGATCTCCTTTGTAGTTTCATCCTTCAGTTTCCTAGTGTTGTACTTGAATTGAGGTCTATCACCAGCTTCCTTGAAGGCTTTTAACTTGATTTGGAAGGTTCCTTGCACTAGATAGTGGTCTGAACCTACATCTGCTCCTCTTCTTGACCTTGTGTTAAGTAGACTGCGTCTCCATTTTCTTGAGATTGAGATAAAGTCGATTTGATTTTTAGTGTGTCCATCTGGTGAAGTCCATGTCGCTTTGTGGATATCCTTGTGCCTGAACACACTGCCTCCAATCACCAAATCGTTGAATGCACAGAATTCTGCAAACAATTCTCCATTCTCATTCATTTCACCTAGCGCCTCTCGACCCATGGTTAGTTCTCTTCCTGTGTTGTCACCTCCCAGTTTGGCATTCATGTCGCCCATTAGAATTTTGATATCGCCAACTGACGTCTTGTCCAGTGTTGATTGAAGTTGTCTGTAGAATTCCTCCTTTTTCTCTTGCTCTGCATTATTTGTAGGTGCATAACATTGTATGATTGTGACCTTTCTTCCTTTTGAGTTGAATCTTGCTGTCATGATCCTGGAGGAGATTGGTTCCCACTGCATGAGAGCCTTCGATGCTCTTGAGGACATCATGATAGCCACTCCCTCAGTGTGCTCGTGGTTGGCGTCTGGGTGACCGGAGTAGATTATTGATTCTCCAGTTGACAGTTTGGAGAGTCCACTCCCATTCCATCTGCTTTCGCAAATTCCAAGCACTTCTATGTTATACCTTCTCATCTCCTTTGCAATCTGGGCTGCCTTACTGGGTTCAAACATCGTACGGACATTCCATGTCCCCACGTTTACTTTCGCTTTCATCGAGAGAAGACACATCGGCCAATTGGCTTCCCGAAGGCTTTCACCAACTGGCGTCATTTCGCCTCTCCGATTCCAGCGGGGAATAAGTTTGTTTTCATTTTTTATATTTTGTTTGTGCTTTGAAGTTTCTTTAGCGGTTAGATTTGTTTTACGGGGTAGGGTTGCTAGCCCTATGCCCAACCTTCCCTCTTTACCCGGGCTTAGGACCGGCTAGTAACTAGTAAACTAGTTAACCAGGCGAGGTTGTCTTTTTTCATGACAGAACTATATTATGGATCTCACATGTTTTACTTCCTGTTTAAATTGTTGTAGTCTTTTACAGTCGTGTCTTCCTACTAATTTTACTGTATTCAGTTGATTGAATTCTCAACACTATTCACTTTATTCACGTGCTACATAATCCTTTGAACGAATATTTAGGTGGATCAGGGGAACTCAAGATAGTGGAGAATATCTATCATTCCGTCTCTAATATACCTTTAAATCATCTCATAGTTTACTCTTATTTCTTAAGGTGTTGTTCAATCTTTAAGGGTCAACTAATGAGAATCTGTGAAATAAAGAGGAGAATTTGTCCTAGTCTATTTTTCTCTTTCATTTACTTTCCTATGTCTTATTAACAAAAACTATTTACTGGATGATGATTGAAATGAAAATTTGAACTGCGGTTGGATTTGAACCAGTGAACACCGCGTTTACGGCACGATACTCTACCAACTGAGCTATGAGGTTCGACTGATGACTAGATTTTCATTTCACTTCATTCCTGACTACTATGTGAAATCATGATACGCTACTATCACTTAATTGTACTCATACTAACTGTTGCCCAGTCAGAACTTCTCATTCCAATCCAAATATAACTGAGTTAGAGAAGGGGACATCATATTGATTACCACTTGACTATCTGAGATAGCAACTGCAGTTTGGCAGACTAATAGTTTTACTGGGTGAAGATTGAGGGTGATTATTGTTTCGTCTGGACTAGAGTAGGATAAAGATGATGACGCAACTGTATCGTTATATAGAATCTTATCTTACAGATAAAGAGCCATAACTATTTTGTTAATATTTGGCATACAAAGTGTTAGTAGATGAATCAAAGTTTGAATCTATGGTCCATTAGTTGGAAGATGACCTCACCTATCAATTAAGTTTTGTCTAGAAGAGAAATATCTTTCTGATTATACACATGTATTAAATAATGTCTAATCGTGAGACTATAAATTACTAAGTTGACAGAAAAAGTGTAAGTATAAGTGTGAAGACAGTACGGTGTACTTGAAACATTGTGAATACTTGATCACTAACTCTTTGATTCACTAAGAATGAGATTCTATGGAATATTTGAGTTTTCTGAACATTCTCAGCTTGAATTTATATTTTCATAGTGACATTTATCTGTTTATAACTTGATACATTCAGTAAGAAATCAAATGAACTTTACTAAGCTAGAGAACTTCTTTCTGACGGTACATTTACAAAATGTAGTGGTAGTTACATCTAATGTAATTTACCACCATTATAATTCATCCATCAGGTTTCATCTTTTAAAGTATAACATAATTTACTTTCCTACATCTCAAACAATACATTTAAGAAGTGAAATGATGGAGTGAAGTAAATAAAAAGTATGTGAACAAAAATAACTCAGTATAACATTTGGACTGGATTAGAATAGTAACTGTTTTCACTTAGTACCTAATACTTCTCTGAGCTACGATATATCCGAAGAAAAGGACTGACATATGACTTTCAGAAAAAAAACTTCATTCGATAAAAACACATCATTTATATACAGTTTTCAGGGATACACAAAGCTGCAAGGTTACAAGGCAAATGTCTTATTCTAATTGGCCAACTGTGGAGCAGAATTGTCCAATAAGGCTTTTCTTGACCACACAGTGACATGAAATCAAACTTAAAATACAAAAACCTTGGCAATTGATGAATTAAAATGTTGATTTTCACTTAGACAGCTTCTTCTTAGGAGGCATAACGTTTAGCTACTGAATTAAAATCACTAGGACGAATTTTTAAATTAGGAAACCTGGCAACGAGCCAACCAAGAACCACCTATCACTCAACAAACATGCAGAATAAGAAATTGGAGATGGATTGGACTGGGTATACACTGAGAAGGCCGACTGGGGACATTATGAACCAGGCCGTCGAGTGGAACCCAGATGGGAAACGATGAGTTGGGCGTCCGGGACAAGGGTGACATGGTCGAGATCATATGAGGAAGAAATGAAAGCTTGTGGGCAGTGATGGAGCGTGGTTCAAAAGACTGCGCAGAAGAGAGTTCAGTACAGGCTTGCTACTGAAGCCCTATGTTCCACTAGGAACCCAAGAGAAAAATAATAATAATTTTTAAATTGTTTGCTAAAATATAAACTAAACTTAAAAGAATGACTTGATGTTATCCTGAAAATATCTCATGACTACTTGAACCTTGAAAATTGTGAAAATATTGGAAATATTAAGCTTTTCACTGATAAAAAATAAACAACTTTTAGTCACCTATGCCGTAGTCCAATGTAAAATGCTTAGAAACAAATAGAAACATAGTCCTTTCGCATTGTATTGCTTCAAACCTATAGATTATTATAGTTCAATTGAATTTTCTGAAAAAGTCAACTTTAAAAGACTAGTTTAGATGAAGTAGAGATAATTATTCTAAGTAAGACTCCCTTGATTACTGACATTGTCAACCCCCTTCGAATAAAATGTAGGATCTTTGAATTGCATAGCTACTCCCTAACCTTTCATTCTATGACGTGAATGACGCTAGACATGAATCAGAGTAGTTTGTGAGACATAAGATTTTGAAAGAAATGACGGGTTACAGTATTAAGCGATATGGATCAAGATTGCCGAAGGAGTATCAGTCTCCTAGAAAATTCAGGTGTACTTTACAGACTGGTGCGAAAAAGCAACAGACCTAGGTCAAGGTATTTCCGTTGAACCATCTAAGTCGAAGTACACACTAACGGTAAGTTCACAAGCCTGTTGACCAAGTTTCAGACTTAATCGATAAAGTTGATCACTACTTAGAACTAAATAACATGATAATGGATACTCTTTACCAATCAATCAAATCTGTCAAGTATTTAATGAAAGCAATTCCTTTTATAGTTGCCTAAGTGATGGATTCCTTCATTGATATGGTTCCTCTATGCAGACGACACATTTAAAGTCTCTTTACATAAATAAATTCAGTAGTGAAAGCAATTCAACTTACTTATGACTTAGAAATTAATGAAGGTAAGCTAGAAACATTAGACTGCAAGATTAAACGGAAAAAAACGAAATTTTAAGCATCAGTATTTGCAGAAAGCCTTCCCACTTGGATCTCAGCGTAAACTTAAAATTATCTCAGCCCATATCAATTAAAGTAGGCTTAATCAAATGCCTAATTGATAGGCCAGAAAATCTACGACAAGGAATTAGACACATTAAGAACACCTTAAGTTTCAATAATCGCTCACCGTAATTCACACATGAATTCCTGAGAAGTCGAAGGAAGAATATGAGCAGTAGTAGTAGTATAGTGGATGCTACTGATAAATTTGGATATAAGTAGTATGTGCTCAGAGGTCGGCAGAAATCATAGGTGGTTATCAGCTATGGGTAAATATTCTGCCCAGAGAAATGCAAGAGACTGCAGGCGTATTAAAATAAAAAAGAGATAGAAGCAGAAGGTGAAATGAAGCACATTCTGTAAGTGACTGTTTTAGTAGAAAGTGTACAATATTTTATCCCTACTGTTCGAGGTATCATAATAAACATTCGATTCTGCGACACAATCTTTTCGTTTCTTACAGGAATAGAAACAACACAGGTGTTATTGATATTTCTACTAATAATACAGGCAATAGTAGTAATGATAGTGGGAGTGTTGAAAGAGAATTTTAAGCCTCTATTGTGTTACCAAACAAAGAAGTCATTTCCGAAGCGTTTCGAAGAATTCTCAATATGACTAGCAGGGATGAGAGTGACATTTAAATCAATAAACTCGCTAAGAAATAAGCCTTGTAAGTAAAAAGATCCCAGATATCCAATTAAGTAAAATAATCTGGTTTACCAAATCCATTACGATGATCGCCAGGTCAACTACATACGTCAAAGTAATCGATCAGGGTCGATTAGAATAACAGAACACAAAAATTTAGCTGAATTATCATTAATAGATCCCAGTGAGATAAGAAATTTAGAGGAAAGTTCGGCTATGGCTCTGCACGCGATTGTACACAACCACACAGTCGGATGGGGTAGAGTGACAGCGACTGGCAACGGAATCTTTGTTTATCAAATCAATACCAAATCCACGTAATAGAAATGATTCTGTACCTGTCCCAGATATATGGATAATTCTACTACTTTTGTCATTATTATACGGAGGGAGAAAAAAATTAGGGTTATATAAACTCTGTCTCAAAGTTGTGGAGTTAGATTTCTGATATGAATATGGACAATAAATTGTGTCCGAAACATTATCCGGTACCACTAAGTTGTACTGTTCCGTTATGTGTTACATTTCTAATAAACAGACCAAAAGGGAATCTATGGCTTTCTGCTGACTGACTGGGAACATCTGGCATCGAATAATACAGTTCATTTTGATCCATCCAGATCAACCTAGAACCAGGCATTACCGCATAACGGTCCCATTCGCCGCACCTCATATCAGTACATCAAATAGAAAGGCTGTGACGCGCAAGATGAAGATAAGAAAATTCAGTCAAAAGAAATACAAAGTACTTAAAAAGAGAAACGAAGAATGAGAAAGTGGTGAGATTCGGTAAAGCGTCGTTAAGATGAGGATAATGTGTGTGCATACATCTGAGCCATATCACCTAGAGTCTCCAACCACTGGTTCCTCTTGTCCTGCGGACCTCAACCACCTAGTCTGCATCGCCATACATGGCTCAAACCAACAGTCAAACACTTCATACATTGGTGCCATGTTTTAGTCTGGCCACCTCGGGCCTTTTACCAGCCTGAATCTACTTCGAACAACATTGTATGACGAGTCAATCAGCGACTAGGCATACGTACCACGTGTCCCAACTATGTCAGTTCATTTTGATAGAATAATGTAGAATTATTTACAGCACTGATTAAATAATTGTTAAACTATCTTCAACCTAAATACTGTATTTGTCAACACTAGTAAACCAAGCACATCTATAACCTGAGTAAATTTCATGCTAATTTTTTGAATCTAAGAAAATACTTTTGAGTATTTATTATTCATAGATTGGTGGATCCGAATGAAATTGATCTTCCTCTGAAAACCTATATGATGTTAATGTAAATAGGTCAAGTCGTTAGTTCCACATTAGATTTGTTTATTTGATATATAGCACATAGTAAATGATAGAATATTATTTACTGGATGACAAAGTTTCGAGCATCAATTATCACTGGTCATAATTATATCAATGTCACCTCATGTGATTTGTTTTCATTGTTAGTAAATTTGTCAACATCTCTGGTATAGGGGTTGGGTGCAGATTTGATGGATATAGTGGGATAAAACCACTCTACTTAAATCGAATATAATTAGGTGGAGAGAGAAAAAAAGGAAGATTGATTACTGAATCTTTGTACATCGAATAAACCAACACTCAACACATGTAATAGAAATGACGTAACACCTACACCAGAGATACAGAAAACTTTTCTACTAACAAAAACTAAGCATAAAAGGTGACAGGACTATAAAAAAAAAAAGCAGATTTTGAAAGTAGTTTGATTACGTTGATATAATTGTGTACAATGATAATTTATGCTGGAAATTTCATCTGGTAAATAATACTGTATCGGTCAATGTGCGCTTTAACATCAAATAAACAAATCTTGAAATAATGGAGAATATTAGTAGCTCAGGTGGATGGTCTTGGTTGCATTGTGTTCTCTGAGCTGGGTTGTTTAATCGTCAAGCTTTCATCGTCTTTCTAGAATGCGACATCATCAACACTAACTTCAGTATGAAGTGAGCTACCTGTCAATATCTCTCCATTAGTGAGTGATTTAGTGGCTTGCTCTGACGATGTGGTCTGTGATTGGTTGTTTCCTCTGATTGTTGTGTCATTGAATGAATTTAATTTCGACAATGTAGAAATTTTGGACAGAGGAAACACCAAAAATATCGGAGAATTCCTAGAAGCTTAGCATTCAGGCCAGTCGGTCAGCAATCAATAGATGTATGGACATAGACCCAATCTATCAACCAATAAGAAAAATGATAAACGACAGAAAGGTCAGAGGTGAAGCAGAGGAACAGCCAACAGGAAAATCCATGCAGTCAGTCAATGACACTAGTGTCAAGGGAGACAACCAATCACAGACCACATCGTCAGAGCAAGCCACTAAATCACTCACTAATGGAGAGATATTGACAGGTAGCTCACTTCATACTGAAGTTAGTGCTGATGATGTTGCATTCTAGAAAGACGATGAAAGCTTCACGATTAAATAACCCAGTTCAGAGAACAAAATACAACCAAGATAGACAAATCTAATATGGAATTGAATTCTACCCCATAACCGAAGTTTTACTCTTTTACTCATGAAACTTGTCACTGTTTGTTTATTTATTCTCTGACCATTCATCACCTTTTTTTCCTACTTATGTTTTAATAATCTTATTCTTCTTGTTTATTGTTACAGAATGTTAAAAAGTGAAAAGAATTGATAAACTCTGATAAAACACCCCTGCCTGATATCATTTTTCTCATAATACTTCTTCAGTTTATATCCACTTGACATTAAAATTACCTTCAAAACAGATAATAATGAAAATAAATGTGTAAATTGAATTACATGTCCTTTCTTAACCTAATTTTTGAATGAACAAAGTTCATAGAAATCACTGATGTGTAGTAGACAGATTTTTATCTGCTCTACCACTGCTCAAAGTTACAAAAAAAAAACATTCTAGGTGAATAATAAATGATTTGAATTAGTGATCTCTAGGTTTCTAGATTGAGGAATCATGATGGAAGTTATGAATTCTGTTGAATCAGTTACGATAACTGGCCGAGGTGAAACAATATCATATCGTAATAAATAGATACTCAGTGGAAGTACTGTCACCTTCTGGAATACAAATAAATTCAATCAACAAATCCCATGTGAGATAGAACGACTGTTATGCATTCTTCTAGCAGTAACAATAACCCTCATTTCTGATATCTTCAGTTTAATGGTAATCATACATTATGGCTATCAGTGGCATTTGAAACCAAAGGTACTTGACTCCAGTCTGACTGAAAGCAATATCATTGATTAGAAGAGTGAAGAGCTCCAAACAGGAAAAAGACCTTGTCATGAATTCCATTTTTAGGCACTGTGTAAGTTCCTTGCAACTGCTAAGCATCTCAAGTCCTAGAACAAATACTAAATATACAAATTAAAAATCGAGTTCATAGATGAGATCATGATTTCAGGAATTCATATTTAGTCCATGTAACAAAACACCATAAAATTATCATTATTATCATTATTTTTCCTATAGGTTCCTAGGGGAACATACGGCTTCACTACCACGTCACCATTTCACTCTATCCTATCCAGTCTTCGATTCCAACCTCTCTCCACCACTCCCAACAGGTTCTCATTTATTCATCACACCATCTCCTCCACATCACCCTCACCTACCATACCCAATTCGTCATTCCACATTCGACGTCCACTCGACGGCCTGACCTGACGCCTCATGTCTTCTCAGTGTATGCCAAATCCAATCCATCCCATATCCAATTTCTTATTCTGCATTTTTCTTGGTCGATAGGTTCTTGGTTGGTTGGTTGGTTGGTTCGTTGTGGAGCCAGCCACAGTTCCTTTCTGCTTATTCTCATTGTTCTGGCCATCTCATCGATCTTCAGTATTGAGTGGGCGTAGGCGGAAGCTGTTGATGTGATGTATGTCTGCAGCTTGTTGAAAACGCTTTTCGTTACGCGAGAAGTCTGTGAACCATCACATAGAAGCACTGGCTTACTTCACTGAATTAGTGTTCAAAATCCGAATCTCGTTCACGCTTTATGCTGAGTGGAGTGCAGTAGATCTGCACACTGATTATTTCAGATTAATGCAGGATGGCCTGTCTTGCTGTCTTTCCGATCCTGACTGGCTTTCACATCCCCATCTGTCCAGCTTCTTGTAGTCGATACGATGCTGCCTAGGTCGGTAGGTAGGTAGGTAGGTAGGTAGGTGGGTAGCTGAAAGAGACAGCTTCCTTCAGATTTCTCTGCTTGATGCTTTTTGGTGCTTGTTGTTGTTGTTGTTGTTGTTGTCGTGAGTGGTGGTGGTTGGGTATCTTCATCACCTCTACCACTGTCTTCTCTCCGCTCACTTGAAGGAAGTCTCGTCGTCGCTACCCTGTCCTGTCGTGCCCTGCCTCTTCTACTAACTTGTTAGTTTTCACATGTAGATCTCCGAGTTTGTGCAACATTAGACATTAGACACCAAGTATCATCATTGGCGAAATCCAAATCTTCTTCCACGATCTTCTCATCGCATCAGTCAAACACCGTATGTACATCTTCTTACAACTTGCTGCATAAACCAGTCGAGTGCAGTCGACTACAATCGAGATGATCGGTGGTGATAGTAGGTGACAACCTGGTCTTACCTGTTAACCTGTCTCCACTCCAAATGCATCACTGACCTTTCCGTTGTGAACCCCTTAGCATGTAGCGTCGTCATATAACATACAACTGGTGTTGGATGAGGTTGATGAAGGTTTGTGGCAGTAAAATTATGGTGTTGAAGCATCTGCCTGTCATATTGCTTGTCAGCGCTGTCGACGCTATCGAAGGAAGGCCTTTTTGAAGTGGATGAATTTGAGGTAGAGTTGAGTTGAGTTGACTGTCATTCTATGCTGTATTCTTTGATGACGATGACGCATAGTGTCGCAATTTGATCCCCATGATGAATACTAACTTGAAATCAATAAATTACTCAACACTTGTACATTGAATCCCAAATTTATAGAGACAGTCATCAGAGAGTACGACAAAACTCTAAAAATATGCATATCAATTAATAAAAAAATGGAGAATAGAGTTCAAAAATGTATATGTCCATAAGGAAAGAAACCTTTTGTTATGCAGTATTAACAGACGTAAATTGACTAATACATTTATCCAACAATTTTATTCAGGTCTATGTACCAATAAAAAAAAAAATATAACTACCTGCTTTTTTGAATCAAATTGTACAAATAAATTCATTGTTTTCTAAAGACAATGAATTTCCTTTATTGATTTTATAGAAAAGTACATACTGATAATGCATTTTGTGTGATATATTATGAAAATGAACGTATAACTGAATTATAAGTACTAAGATACACGAAATAAAAGTGATACAATGATTTCACTATCAAGACCTGTTAGTACTTGACAGTTGAAGATGATAAATATACAGAAAATGTGTTAGTTAGTTAGAGTCAGTTCATAGGAATTCTAGAATGAAAGCTTTCTTTCCTGTTGACCCTACATGACAGGATATATCTCGTAGATTGTTTGCGTATTATGGCACACAGGGATACAGTATTATTTACTGGATAATGTTTCTAGCAGTAATCAGATGACTTTCAAACTATCCTTACACTGACCAAGACTACTTCATTCGTTTACTTAATGTTAGTAAAAATTTTCTGCAATATGTGATCATAAATCATTCCTGTTACATTTGTTAGGTTCTGATTCAACGAACAAGGATCGTGAACTAACAGAAGTTGGAAATATGGAGCATTGGATTCTGACCTAGTGGCTAGCTCAATGGTAACGCGCTGGCCGCGGAACCTGAAGGTCGCCCGTTCGATCCCTGCTGGTGTGGGGTCGTGGGTGCGCACTGCTGAGGAGTCCCATACTAGTCGGACGAAACAGCTGTCCAGTGCTCTCAGGTTTCCTTTGTTCCTCCAACTGATATCAGTCTACGATGAATAACAACTTGGAAAAAGTATCCTATTGTTCATCTCTCCTTCCAATTTATAGTGTGATTATGGGTCAGTGCGTAGATAGTGATAGCTGATATTTCTCTAAATCACTTATCTTACTAAGATCTATCATTTGTGTGCTCCACTATTCTAACTGACCCAGATCATTACAGGTTTTATTGACAGATTAGGTTACTTTTGTTTGATTGGCTCTCCTTAATCTTTTAGCCTTCCATAGTATCTCCTCTTGAGTGTTTGTGGGTTCAAATACCTGTCTAATCTCAGTATTGTTAAGAAGCCTACGTAAAATTCCTGATGTGCCCTCTTTATGCAGCAATTTCGTCTTAGGCATGTTGCAGTCACTAGAAACATATCAGTCCTTTTAAATGTTTTAGCAATTCCCGGAAAGTAATTTTTATGATGAAGTGTCCCTTTGATGTGTTGCAGTTCCTTATTCCCTTTATCAAGCCTACCCTGACAAATATGAAGTGAGATGATGTGAAATCCAAGTATCGATTCGAATGTGTTGGTTTCCAAGCTTCCATCTTCTCTCCTTTTGATTTTTCAGTCCAACAAAGGTAGTAATTCTTCTTCTTCATTTTCTGATTCATAAGTGAATTGGATTACACCTACCCTCTAGTTAACCTGTGTGTGCTTGAAAACTCTGGATGCGTTTTGATTTCAGCATAGTAAATGTGTCATCTGCATATCGCCAACATACTTTAGTGGTGGGTTGAAATGTTCCTTACGCCATCTGTTCTCAACTGTCTATAAATATATCTACTACGATTGAGGATAGTTCAGATTCTGTCGCCACTTCTTTTGTTTATATATATATATATATATATATATATATATATATATATATATATATATATTCCTAGGAAATAAATTTTACTACCTTCAAAATCAAACAGTGACCTGCTGAACTACATAAGTAGACTTTGAAAATTGTATGATTACGCTGTGATTATTTGTAATTATTTATCCTTGAAATGTTATCCAGTAAATAATAACGCATCACGGTGTGTTGGTTATATCAACTAAACAATCTAGTATGGAATTATCCTATACTACAGAGCCTAAGTTTTACTCTTACATATATCCACAACCTCAAAGAAATTGATATCAACTTCCCAGAGATCTTAACAAACACACTACCAAGTTCTGTAGCTAGAGGTGTCAGTACAGGGCTGTTTTCTTGCAGACAATCAATATAGTGATTCACTGGGTTAACTAAACAGTGAAATTATTTCCATAATAAAGAAATGCATAATTTCTATGCATTGTGTTAGGCTTTTCTACATTACACTGTTCTTAAAAAAGTTAGTTAGAACTCCTAACGCAAGGAAGTAATAGAAATTCGCAAAGTTTCCGTTTTTTTTTAGCGGTGTTAAGCAGTGGTAAAGACGCTGGACGTTCACTGTCGAGGTTAATCATAACTATCGATGACTGGGTAAATTAAAATTTCTTTTAGTTATGAGAAGAGTTGTCAAATATGCCTAACCATCAGCATGGGATATTTTTCCTATCAGACACAATATAAAGATTTACACAAACAAACACATCAGAAATTCATGTAGCTATTGAGTTTTTGTATTAGCTAAGTAGAAGTGTCGGCTTTTCCTTCCAAGTGTTCAAGATAATAGATGTCTATGCTAAAATCTTTCAATCATCATAACAGAAATATTGTTAGTGTTGTAAATTTATCTGTTCATTGTGAACCTACAGCTCTTTTTCCCACCTCTTCATTTCCTTACTGTAGATAGTTGAAACACCTACATCTTGAAGACGATTTCTATTTATGTAGATTACAACCTGTACAAAGTGAATGAATAAATGAATGAATTGATGAATTCGCGTTTGTGGGATAGAATAACCTGCCTATCATTTAAATGGATAGCTACACATTGGTTTTTCGGAAAATCGAACATTCGTTTTTTAAGTTTTTAAAAACCAAGGAAGATATATGGTCTCATCATATGGTGCAACCACACTGGTGACTTCACTCCTTCATCAGAAATATAATAGCAAGTAAGATAAATTTCAAATTGTATACAAGATTAATGCAGAAGTAATTTTGAGCACTAAATTAACCTATCATTCCAAAGAGTTTTGTTTCAAGCTGAATAGAATAGAAAGATTTAGGCATTACGGTCATCTAATGGCTGATTGATATAATTTAACTTCTACAAAACAATTTATCAACTTCATTAATAGACGAGTAAAACTTGATCACTATGGTAGGTTTCAATTCCATTTTAGTCTGTTCATTAGAAATATCACACATTGTGAAACAGTACCATTTAATGATACCGAATAACTTTTTGTACATAATTTATTGCCCATATTCATATAAGAGATAACTCCATTCTAATTAACTCTTCTTCTTTGTGATGACAAGGATAAAAAAAATTTCCGCATATCTGAAACAGGTACGGAATCATTCCTGTTACTGTATGTATTTGGTGTCAGTTCGATAAACAAAGATTCTGATATCAATCTCTAACTTCTTCCACCCACTCAACTAAATTACCTTTTAATATTGTCACTCTCTCCCACCCGCCGATGACTTGTGTCTAGTGTCACACAAACTTGATGATCTACTGGCGAAAACTAACAAGTTGTCACAAGAGGCTAGGCAAGGCAGCAAAGATGGGACTCGCTTCAGGTGAGCATGAAGAAAACAGAGGTAGAGGTGATGAAGATACCGCACCAACAACTCCAACAACAACAACAAACTCCAGTCACCATGAACGGGAGAAACTTAAAGGAATTAGCCTCCTTCACCTATCTAGGTAGCACTGTTTCAACTACAGGTGACACTGATGAGGATGTCAAAGTCAGAATCGGAAAAGCAAGACAGGCATTCATTAGCTTGAAACCAATGTGGAGATCTTCTGCACTCAGTATAAAGCATGAACAACATCCGGATTTTCAACATCAATCCAGTCAAGTCAGTGCTTGCATGTGATGGTTGAGATACTTGGCGCGTTACGAAAAGCATTTCCAACAAACTACAGATATTCATCAACAGCTACAGTCTACGAACACTCGATAACGAAGATCAGATCAGAAGACGAGGAAGAATAAGCAACAAGGAACTCTGACCTGGCAACGGACTGTCGAGAGCCTGTCGCTCAACAAATATGCAACAGCAGGAAGTGGAGGTGGATTGGATTGGTCATACACTGAGAAGGCTGACTGGGGACACCACGCACCAGGCCAGGCCATCGAGTAGAACCCAGATGGGAATCGATGAGTCGGTCGTCCGAGGTGAGGGTGACATGGAGGAGACCTCGCGGGGGAGAAATGAAAGCTTCTGGGCTGTCGCGGAGCCAGGTTCAAGAGATTTCAGAGGACAGCGCGCATTGGAGACGTGCTACTGAAGCCCTATGCTTCATTAAGAACCCAAGGGACAAATAATAATAATAATCCCACCCGACTGTGTGATTGTGTACAATCGCGTGCAGAGCTATAGTCGAACTTTCCTCTAAACTTATTTTCTTACTGGGATCCATTAATGTGCTTTGTTATTCTAATCGACCCTCATTGATTACTTTGACCGATGTAGTTCACTTGGTGATTGTTTTAATGGATTTGGCAAACCAGATTATTTTGCTTAATTACATCAACAGGATCTTTTAACCTATGAAGCTTGTTTCTCAGCGAGTTTGTTGATTTAAATGTCACTCTAATCCCAGTCAGTCATATTGAGAATTCTTCGAAACCCTTCCGAAGTGCCTTCTTTGTGTGGTAACATAATGGAGCTTTGGAATTCCCTCTCAACCCTGTTATCCTTTCTGCTATTAGTAGTACGACTGTTAATCCCACCTAAGTTTATTAATAAATTCATAGGAAAAATATTACTAGTGGCAATAGTGATCGTAGTAATGGAGGTGTTAATAATAATAATTCTACTAATAGTAAAAATGATAATTGGGTTGGGAGAGAATTCTAAGCCGTAGTTGTGTTACTATACAAAGAAAGCACTTCCCAAGTGTTTTGAAGAGTTCTCAGCAAACTCGCTGAGAAACAAGCTTCACAGATTAAAAGATCCTGTTGATGTCATTAAGCAAAATAATCTGGTTTTGCCACATCCATTACAACAATCGCCAGGTCAACTGCATACGTTAAAGTAATCGATCAGGGTCGATTAGAACAACAAAGCACAAAACTTAGCTAAATCATCATAAGTAGATCCCAGTGAGATAAGAAATTTAGAGGAAGGTTCGAATATGGCTCTGCACGCAATTACACACAATCAGTCACACAGTAGGGTGGGAGGGGGGGGATAGAGTGACAGTATTGAAAAGTAATTCAGTTAAGTGAATGGGTGGGTGGGTGGAGGGAATTAGAGATTGATAACGGAATCGTTGTTTATCAAATCAACATGAAATATATGCAGTAAAAGGAATGATTCTGTACCTGTTTCAGATATGCAGAAAATTCTACTACTCTTGTCTTTTATCCTATCAGAAACGGAAAGACTACACGGACCTTTAGTTCCACTGGTTAAAATGTTTACTGAATCTTAACCCAGTTAACATCACCAGGGCGTTATAAACCCATCTACCATAACCACCTTCTATTCGATAGATACCAGTTACAACTAAACAGAGTTATTTTAATCTTTCGTATTGTCGGTTTCGATAACTGAACACTTCATCACACCTTATAATTAGATACTTTAACTGTTTGAAATGTATTTTCGAGAATAATTTATTTCAACGAAACAATAAGAATACTTAAATTGTCTGAACCGTGTAATATGCATTTACGCAACATATTTCGAACTATCTAATCACACACTTACTTGTCATAAGTATTTGTTGGAGAATTCATAAGGAGAAAAGGCGTCAGAAAATGAAAAAGATGACGTAAGAAGGCCGAATAACAATGAAAATCAATAGAGTAAAAAAAAATACTACATCGAACTTGATTTTCAGTAGTTGAAGTTACCAAGTAAGATATAATGAGACAACACAAATTGTTTATGAACACACAAAGGTGGTTTCAACTGTCTAATAGCTAAGACCTCAACAAATTTAAGCATCCCTCCCCAACACGTTTTGTAAATAGGTGTGAAAGAAGTAGTCATATCAATCCTTTGACACATCTCAATGATATGTTTGGCGATCGAAGAACTTGGATGTTTACTGTCAACGTTTATGGGTTCAGGTGATTTAATTTGCTTCTGAAGCTAATTTGGAATATGTTCTGAGGTCCTTACTTTCATGGATCTATGTGTCCTCTAAATGTATGTGTCACCACATGTACACTTGAATTGGTAGATACAATGGGATGTGACATTGTTGTTCACAAGCTGTGGGGGTTTGTTAAAAATACGGGCTTGGTAGTTTCTATCATTAAAACTCTGGTTGCGTAATAAGTCCGTCTAACAAAAGCTTTAAGTATCTGGTTGAGAATCAGATAGTTCAAAATGTGTTAAGTAAATACACTACACGGCTCAGACAATTTACGTCTTATTATTGTTTTGTTGAAGTTTAGTAATTATTATTATTTCTGCCTTGGGTTTTCCCTTAGGAACATAGGGCTTCAGTAGCACGCTTCCATTCAACTCTCTTCTCTGCAGTCTGCTCAACCTGGCGTCACGACTGCCTACAAGCTTTCATTTCTTCCTCACATGATCTCCACTATGTCACCCTTGTCTCGGACGCCCAACTCGTCGATTCCCATCGGCGTTCCACTCGAAGGCCTGGCCTGGCGCGTGATGTCCCCAGTCGGCTTTCGCAGTGTATGCCCAATCCAATCCATCTCCAATTTCTTATTCTGCACATTTGTTGGGTGATAGGTTCGTCGCCAGGCAGCCGGAGTTCCTTGTTGCTCATTCTTTCTGGCCATCTGATCTGATCTTCAGTATTGGGCGTAGGCAGGTCGAAGTTTATAAAAGGAACCAATTGTTTTAAATTTATTTTAAATTTATCCTCAGTGTTTAGTTTTATTCAACATTGCTGACAGTAAATATTAGCATGAAAAAATTAATTATAAAATTCTGACCTGTGGATGACTTTTTATTCTGGTCTCAAATGTTTCTATACTCCTTTTTGAACGACTGTAGAAACCATATTGCTCCCAGTGACTGTCACTATAATCTCTTGAAGTAACTTCGTAAACATTTTGGAAAGGAACCTAAAAAAAGTGATTGGTATGAAAAGAAAAATTAAAATAGTTGTTACGCAATTACAATTTTGCTTATTATATATGAATACTTAAATTCCTAAAATAATTGTATATTGTTATGTGGCCGAAGACATTCAAGAAGGACTCCCGGGTCCTAGGTTTCATGTTCTTTGACACCAGTCTGAAAGGTGTATCTACAACCTTGAGGTGAGTAATGTTCTTATAGAGATTTGAACCGGTTCGATCCACTCCTGCAGTTACAGGTGTCACTAGTAAGCTATTCGGGCAATGATTGACCTCTTACATGATTGGGTGACATCAGGTGTTTTGCTAGTGAAGTGTAACCAACTCCTTGTAATCCAGTCTTAAGTATTCAATAAATTCGATCGACTATTTTGTATTATACTTACTTGAGTGTTAACAAAACTTCATTTGAGTGATCTTTTTGGAATTCAGTAATCTTAACAGAACTTTCGTCATAGATTGATTGAGCTCAGTTAAGAAACTGTTAAAAAAGAGAGAAGTAGACGGCTACTGATATTTAGCAGTGACACCCTTGAAATAAAACAAATTTTTGGGAGTTATCCAGTCTATTTATCAAGGTTCATGAGTGATTGTCTAACATGAGATAAATCTTCTCAAGTTCGAGTAAGACTTACGACCTTCAAGATCAAGTAATTAATAGTGGTGAGGGATACCCATCAGTGACACTAAAGTTTTCACAGTATATGGCCATTTGATTTAAACCCAAGTGGTAAGCTGCTGGTCAGGTTCATATGAAAATTTTGAGTTCGATTTTATGTTGATTATAAGTGTACATTGTTAAAAAGCCTCGAACAGGAAGCGAACACATTATTATTCCTCTTTGATTTTCCATTATATTACAGTCAACGTCAATTCGCTATTATAGCTTGTTTGGAAAATATATACTATTGAAAACAACATTTTAAGAAATATTGTTGCATTATTGGTTAGTAAAACTAATGCTTGAGAAAATGATTCTCTCCATATCTTTATGAAGTGAGTTATGGCTCAGTGGTTTAAAAAGTTGACTATCAACCAGTTAGCCACAGCTTTGAGCCCTGCTACATATACTGAAGTGGTTTGAGCAGCCAGGTTGTATTATTAACCCTCACATGACAGATATGGCTCATTGCCAAATGTATGAGTGTGCACAAGTTGACTGAGTACATTTTGTCTGTTTGAATCCTAATTCAGGAAACAAAGGTAATGGGATTTGCTTAATCATCTCATTTTCTTTAACAGACCAGTAATAAAAAGATGCAGTTTAATATTTGATTCACATTGCAACACTATGCATCATCATCATCATCACAATCATCATAGAATACAGCATAGAATGACAGTCAACTCAACTCTACCTCAAATTCATCCACTTCAAAAAGGCCTTCCTTCGAGAGCGTCGACAGCGCTGACAAACAATATGACAGGCAGATGCTTCAACACCATGGTTTTACTGCCACAAACCTTCATCATGCAACAAAAACTGTGAGGGGCTGTGAGATGATTTAGATTTCGCCAATGATGATACTTGGTGTCTAATGTCTAATGTCGCACAAACTCGGAGATCTACATGTGAAAACTAACAAGTTAGTAGAAGAGGCAGGGCACGACAGGACAGGGTAGTGACGACGAGACTTCCTTCAAGTGAGCGGAGAGAAGACAGTGGTAGAGGTGATGAAGATACCCAACCACCACCACTCACGACAACAACAACAACAACAACAACAAGAAGCACCAAAAAGCATCAAGCAGAGAAATCTGAAGGAAGCTGTCTCTTTCAGCTACCCACCTACCTACCTACCTACCTACCTACCGACCTAGGCAGCATCGTATCGACTACAAGAAGCTGGACAGATGGGGATGTGAAAGCCAGTCAGGATCGGAAAGACAGCAAGACAGGCCATCCTGCATTAATCTGAAATAATCAGTGTGCAGATCTACTGCACTCCACTCAGCATAAAGCGTGAACGAGATTCGGATTTTGAACACTAATTCAGTGAAGTAAGCCAGTGCTTCTATGTGATGGTTCACAGACTTCTCGCGTAACGAAAAGCATTTCCAACAAGCTGCAGACATACACCACATCAACAGCTTCCGCCTACGCCCACTCAATACTGAAGATCGATGAGATGGCCAGAACAATGAGAATAAGGATAGAGGAACTGTAGCTGGTTCCACAACGAACCAACAAAGCAGGAACCTATCGACCAAGAAAAATGCAGAATAAGAAATTGGATATGGGATGGATTGGATTTGGCATACACTGAGAAGACATGAGGAGTCAGGTCAGGCCGTCGAGTGGACGTCGAATGTGGAATGACGATTTGGGTGTGGTAGGTGGGGGTGATGTGGAGGAGATGGTGTGATGAATAAATGAGAACCTGTTGTGAGTGGTGGAGAGAGGTTGGAATCGAAGACTGGATAGGATAGAGTGAAATGGTGACGTGGTAGTGTAGCTTTATATTCCACTAGGAACACAAGCGAAAAATAACAATAACCAGTGTAGTAAATTAGAAAACAGTTCTCTAGTAACACTCATTTAATTATCTATATGGTTGCTGTCAATCAACTGACAACACCTTGAATCAAAGACAAGTCCATTACAGTGTTGTTTCAATAGGCTAAGTATAAAGATATCCATACTGTATCACTTATTTTATTCATCAGATTTACACTGATAGTTTGGTGTTACATCATCTGACTCATGGAGTTTCAAAATCTGTACAAGGGAATTTACTCATGTAAATAGCATAACTTTCACCTTCATTTGTATATCATTTTGCGAATTCACCTCAAAATTGTGTTGTATATCACATGCTTTAAACTAATCGAATTTTAATTTTAGGCTGGAATTCATTATGGACCGACATCATTTGGAGGAAGATTAGAAATCTGGGAGCACTGCACAACTTTATCCGTCCCCTCAGTAGTGTGCACCCAAAACCCCAACCCACGAGGGGTCGAACCCATGACCTTCAGGTTTCGTGGTCAGCTGGTTACCATTGAGCCACTGGTTTGGAATCCAGTGGTCCACATTTCTTACTTCTGTCAGTTGTTGACATAATGTGACCTACATCCAATGTCCTCATTGAGTAACTGTCCTCATGATCGACTTGGTTGACTCCCCTGGTGACGACTTCTTTCCTCTCAAAGCTAGTCACCAGAGACATATTCTTAAAGATTAGAAAACCAATATGGAATGAATCAAAACTGAAGTCAAAGGAGTAGACGTATTCAGTCATCATCATCATTTTAGAGTCCTGGATATCGAAATACCTTCCATTTGTTCCTTCTGTTTTCATTCTTACATATTTACTTATTTTTATGTCTTCCTAATTTGTAGTAGAGTGTAATAATCAAAATACTAGTACTCTGTTTACGGTTCCAGGTTGTTCTATTTATCCATCTAAGTGATAAAGGATTCTCATTCATATTTCATCCGTTTTATGTATACCATCCCGTTCAATGACTCTGTATTTTGTTTGCTTTATGTGACCTTAACCTACATGGCCGTTCTTACACCGTTACTAGTTTTTCTTTCCTCTCCTCTCAGTGACGAACTCTCAATGGTTGTTCACTATATATGGATTTAGTGTTGTCAAGGTCATTTGGAGATGAATATATTCAGCATCACTGTGAACTGTATTGACTGTTGTTGAGACAGCTCTCAATCAATGGTCTGTTTTCCCTTCTTGTCTTCGAGCATCGGTGGCATTGTTGTTGTTGTAGCGGTGGTTGACGTTCTGAATAACATTAGAGTAGGTTCGCTGCGCGCTAGGTTCATACCGTTCGCAGTCTCCTAGGTTCATTTCACTCCTAGGCTGTTAGGTCACACTGCCGGTCATATCAAATTGACGACGGTCATAACAACGTTGTTATCAAACAACGACCACTAAAACTCGATACCAATGAAATATACATATTTACATTAACTAAAATGTGAACCTATTGACTGTAAAATCCTTGACTTCGATGATGCAAGCTCAGGTTTCTAAGTGAAAACAAGTTCCTTAGAAGCGTTAAATAAAAAAGGAACAGTCATCAAAGTTCCCTTCCAACCAATACTAAATACTATGGTAATATATGTTAAGCAGACTAGAATAACTGCTGAAATGTCTAACGTGTAATTGTGTTTACCATCCTACTTCAGTAATAAGACGAATCAGTAAAGGGAATACCGGCAAATTATGAAGTTTAATAATAAACAGTAAACTTTCCTGACCTCATATTAACTCCTGCGGATTCCTACAAACCCGGAAACTTAAAAAAACTTCTGCTGTGGCTATGGGGTCACCCATAGGCCCACTGTTAGCAGATTATTTCCTATCCTCTGAACGAAACTATTAGCTGATTGGAATTAATTTGTCGTTACATAAATGATATCTTTATAGTTCTAAATAGTAAGAGCGATACGAATATTGTTCATAATAAGTTTAATAGTGTTCATCTGGCAATCATATTCATAGTAGAAGTGGAGCAAAATGAGAGTATCCCATTTCTTGATGTTCTGATAGTAAGTAGGTTAGATGGATCTTTGAAGCGAAGTGTATATTGAAAGCCTAGATTGAAAGGTTAATACACAATTCTTTACTGCCGTACCCCTTTAATACAAAAGGAACCCGGTGAAATGTCTAGCATACCACTCCACAACTATTTGCTCAGATGCTACTATGGGGAAAGATTTCACCACCATGCATAACCTGCTTAGTAGGAATATCTATCCAGCGAGGTTTATAACCAAGCATATGAATGTCACAAAAGTTTATACAAGCATATCAACAGTTTCTATGAAGCAAATCTTCTTGTAGCTGAAATTCAAGAATGACTTTGTTAGTGACATCATCACACAACGCATTAAAAGCATTTACAGCCGCTAAATTATGTGCTATCCTCTACAGCCGCTTGATTCTACCTGTGAGAAATAAATGCATACTGTCTAATTCTGCCACTATTATGTGCATATATCAGTTCAACTACTTCTGCTGAGCTAGTTACATTGAGCGTACAATGAGATAGGTCCATCGTCGAATTTCTGAACACCACCCATCATGGTTGAATAATGAACAGACTAGGATAATAAACAACTCCATACCTGCCTACTTATTTGAGACTTGAGATTAGGTGGAGACCAGCGAAGCATTTAAAATTATTCATTGTATATCAATTAATTTACCATATAGATTATGCATTCGGTTGATTCACATAGCAGAGGCAACTACAATCCACTTTAACTACCATGGCCGTCAGTATGACGTAACTTGATTCATCTCTTCCTGTCTTGTTGTACCAATAATTATGTTTTCTTATTCATACATAATTGTTTATAATGACCAATTTTAATCCCGTATAATTACTCTGTTAATTATTTACATCTTGATCTCCCAGACTTATCATCTTCATGACTTAAAATCTGTAATTATTGTTTATCAGTCCCCCATAACTTGATTGGTATTTTAATACAAACTTTAGTCTTAGATATTAGTGTAGAGCGAAAGATGAAGACCTAATTGAAAAGGGATATATATTTCTTCACTCATTCAGTCTTTTTTCTTTAAGGTGTTCAAAATTATAATTCATCAAACTGTAAAGGCACTAGGTGATGGTTGAAGGTGAAATGAAAATCTAGTTCGTGGAAGAATTCAAACTACTGACCATCCTGCCGTAGCGCAAATTTTATTTCATCTTCAATCATCAAGTAGTATTAACAGAAATCTACAAAACCATAAACTATTTCAGATAGTCAAAATAATGAACCTATAAAGAGACAACAACAATAATTGGTTCAGTATTTTACATGACAGTAAGTGCAGTTATGCGTACATTCAAACTTCAGAAATTACAGTCAACTTTTTAATACGTTTTTTGTACAATTTACAAGTTTTAAAAAGTTTCCTTCATAAGAACTAATTTTTACTATTAATTTCTTTGTAATCTTGATCAAAACAGGAGTTCATTTTACTTGTAGCACCGACACTTAAGTGATAAACAAAGAAGATATTAATATTGCTTTAGTTAGATGTGTGTCATTGTGCGGACCAAAACTGCAACGCTATGCATCATCATAGAATAGAGTATAGAATGGCAGTCGACTCTCCACCTCACCTCAACTTCATCGACTTTGAGAAGGCTTTTGACAGCGTCGAACGAGAAATAATTTGGAAACTGCTTCAACACTACGGAATACCACAAACGTTTATCCGCCTCATTCAACAACTATATGAAGATGCCACATGCCAAGTAATTCACAATGGGAAGCTCAGTGATGCTTTTGAAGTAAAGACAGGAGTGAAACAAGGTTGCCTACTGTCACCCATGATATTCCTGATTGTGGTGGACCGGATCATGCAACAAACAGTGAGGGGCGAGAAGAGAAGGATAAGCTGGACTGCGGAAAAGAACCTAGAAGACTTGGATTTCGCCGATGACTTGTGTCTGATGTCACACAAACTTGATGATCTACAGGCGAAAACTAACAAGTTGTCACAAGAGGCTAGGCAAGGCAGCAAAGACGGGACTCGCTTCAGGTGAAAGTAGAGAAAACAGAGGTAGAGGTGATGAAAATACCCAACCAACAACACCACTTACAACAGCAAACTCCAATCACCATCAAAGGAAGTAGCCTCCTTCACCTATCTAGGTAGCACTGTTTCAACTACAGGTGGCACTGATAAGGATGTCAAAGTCAGAATCGGAAAAGCAAGACAGGCATTCATTAGCTTGAAACCAATGTGGAGATCTTCTGCACTCAGCATAAAGCATGAACAACATCAGGATTTTCAACATCAATCCAGTCAAGTCAGTGCTTGCATGTGATGGTTGAGAGACTTGGTGCGTTACGAAAAGCATTTCCAACAAACTACAGATATTCATCAACAGCTACAGTCTACGAACACTCGATAACGAAGATCAGATCAGAAGGCGAGGAGGAATAAGCAACAAGGAACTGTGACGTGGCAACGGATCATCGAGAACCTATCGCTCAACAAATATGCAACAGCAGGAAGTGGAGGTGGATTGGATTGGTCATACACTGAGAAGGCCGACTGGGGACATCGCGCACCAGGCCAGGCCGCTGAGTGGAACCCAGATGGGAATCGACGAGTTGGTTGTCCGAGGTGAGGGTGACATGGAGGAGATCGTGTGAGGAGGAAATGAGGGCTTGTGGGCTGTCGCGGAGCCAGGTTCAAGAGACTTCAGAGGACACAGCGCATTGGAGACGTGCTACTGAAGCCCTATGTTTCATTAGGAACATTGTCATATAGGTTCCCACATGTATGCATCAATATTGCCTGTGATTTCCGTTCGATAGTAATGACAGATAGTAGCTAGCAGTGAAATTTGGGACGAGGTGTAACTGCCTTCTCTTAAGATACTGATCAATTCAGTCTAATCGTAAGCGGGAAACTACAGGCAAAGACGCTGAAACTATATTACAGCCGTAGCAAAGTGAGGGGATACCATGACTCCTTGGCCTAATGGATAACAATGATGCGTTTAAATGATTATTGTTTGGTCCAAATCTTAGCGATAACAACACCAACCACAGGGCAGCAGCTGGTAAGTCCTAAATAGGATAGAAAGCGAGTCCTGGATTCTGCTAACCATTGTAACTGTCAAACTAAACCATTAATACCCTAATATATTTGCCTAGATCAACACTTTTCAAACAACCGGAGTGTTTTTTCTGTTAAAAATCACCATTTTCTCAGCTACATAGGTTGGTACTTAAACAATATACCATTGTCAACAATCACACTATTCTTCTTATCCGCACAATGAGTAACTCAAGTAAACAAAGTCAGACGATTCGTAAGCCTAGCTTTTTCCAGAAATCTGGTAATTCGACAAACCTTACAGCCCGACTTTCACTGCTAATCGCCAAGTAAACTACAATACAATGACTATCCAGGCATCCTGATGGGAGCCCATTTGCCATCAAAGGTTGAGCAGTTAGACCCAGTATAACAACGAGGAGTTACATGTATCAGTTAACAATAGCTGGTACCCGCTGTACAAGTGGTGACTGTCTTGATTCAGTGGCCTAGCGGATAAAGTTTTGGCGTTTGATGTTATGGGTACTAAGTTCGAGTCTCAGCGGGAACAATACTACTCACTGGGGTGGAGGTACATTCAGCTGACGAATCCCAAATAGGAATAGACATACGTCCTGAATTCCACTGCTCACTGACAAGTGGGCTACAAACTTTGTATCCCACCGAAATTTGCACGCGTTTTCATCTTGCAAAAGTTGGTAAAAATAGTGTCTCAATGTCCATCCCTGAGTAAGCTTTACTTAACTTAAAAAACAAATCGGCCGATCCATTCTTTTGCTATAGCTATGCTGCTAACATGTAAATCGAAACATTTGTTAAAAACCACTCAGACTGATCTATATTCTCTCACCAGGCATATCAGGTTGATGTAAACACTTTTGTTCTAAATACAGTTAGGCAGTTGATCTTAACCTACTATATTTTCATACTTGAAACGAATTATGTTGAAAATCTTTTATGGGTGATGGACTGACAACTGACTGACGAAATCAACATAGAACCTTGCACACAAACCTATCGGAGTTTAATTTGCCACACTTCATAGGAGTATACAAAGAACATGGTGGATAAAAAGGAGTGATATCGCAGTAGACACCGTTGTGTGAGAGAATAAACTATCTGAAAATGAAGCTTAGCTTAACTGTTCAAGCTTTAGAAGACATCATTCAGCGAATGAATCTGAACTATTGCAGCCGATTCTCAACCATGTCACCAAGAGTCCTCAATCACTGATTCATTTCTTCTCGGGGACCTCAACCAGGTAGTCTTCATCGCTCCACACGGCTCGGACCAACAGTCAGGCATAAGGTATTGATCTACTCAACCTGGACCTTCTTAAATCCTAACCAAACTTCCCCTATCACAATACATCAGGGTAAATAGTGGCTCGTCATATGTAGTACATGTCAAAACCATCTCATTTGACTAATGTTCACAACCTCGTCAATCTACTTGCCTGGTTTGTCTAGTACCTTTTGCCTGACCTCAACATTACTCACAAGGCGATTCCACTACATACCAGCAATGCTACAAAAACACCTATAATCACAACTCTGCAACCGCTTCACGTCGTGGTGATAGATTTCGTAAAAGTTCTGAATGGCCTTTGTTTAACAGTATAAAGAGGGAGAAAGTGCCAATTCAAACAGAATTCAGGGGGTTTAGAACAAAAATAAGGACTTCGGATATGTCATACTTTCCAAATACATTTAGAGCCTTGTATAAAGATGCTAGCGGCTTTAAAACAAATTACGCAAGCCAGTGATTTCACTAAGAATCATTTAACAAGACATTTCAGCCATCACCTCGATGTGAATACCAATGAAAAAGTAGCTTGGACGGAAGTACTTACTTTTTCACGTAAGAAAAGTCTTGTATATCTTTCGGAACCATTTATTCCTAAAACATTCTCTTCTTTCTTCCGCTTGTGGAGGTATAAATGCTGAAACAGCTAGGTGAAAATTTTATCTTCGTAGTTGCAAACGCATTAGTAGTGGACTTGGTCACTGATAAGTCCTCCTAGCCAATATCGATATTCTTAAATCCATGAAAAGTGGTAGCTCATGCAGCAAATTTTGACTCATTGAGAACTCGTAGCAAATGGGATAAACTTATTGTTGCTCTCTTTCGATATGTCATTCTGTACTTTCAACAGCATATTGTGAATAAATATAATCACAGTAGCCGTCTTAGGCCAGGCTATAATTCTAGTTAGGCTGAATGTGTGGATAGGAAACATGGCAGATGCCAACGTGGCAGACTGTTTGGAAAACCCAAGAGTCAACTCAGAAACCCCAAAGAGACGAGTTCACTGTCCTTCGTGTATAAACCGTGAAATCAGAAGTTTACTTCTGCAGAAGAAAAAGCACAACTGTTTTGTCACTCACCGTAGTTCTTCCCAGGCGAACAAGTAATAAAAAGAAGCCTGGAATGAATGTATCACTACTGTCCACCTGTCCCAAATGGGCTTCAAACACATCTTACCCATGCCAAAGTGCAACACCCAAATATATCATTTTCTTGTACAAACAACATGAATCAAACATATTGTGATATCTTAACCTTAGTCAAAAAGATGGACGTTAATCGGTTAATCAAAAATGATGAGGATAAAGGAGAATCTATGACTAGATGTTTTCCCGAGATCTTGAGTTCAGAACCTTTGGTTAACACTAATTCAGTATGAGCAGTATAAGCACTAAAATTCCGCAGAACAAACTTCGTGAACATCTATTGCAGTGGTATATTTCGCACATTCAGCACTACGGTTGTTGAAAAGTCAACATTACCGCATGAACTGCGCCAGAGGCTGTCTAGAGAGCTTGCATCTTACTTAGCTGACTCACTGACTACCATGTCTGGACCATCCCTCAGTGGAAGTGCAATCCTCTAAGACCAGAAGGACAACATATTTACACTTAACAACAAGTCAGATTCTAAGCACCACCTGTTACGTTGTAGATAGACAAGGCTGATTATGCTGTAGTTTAAGACCTGGGAACAGTAACCAAGAAAGCCAATACGCTTCAACTTAGAAAACAACACTATAGTCTCCTTCACAACGTGGCTTTAATAGTAGTTCCCCCTGCTTGATGAAACTTCTCACAGTCAGAGAAAGTTGAGTGGCGTCTAAGAACGATATGATACTTGTAGATATCATTTCATAGAATCTAGTAAGGCTTTCAACAAGGCACTTCATCCCAGGCTGCTCCTGGGACCGGAAAGTTTCAGAATCACAAGCAACTTACTTGCATGGATAAGAAAATTACTTGGTGGTAGGGAACAAGGAGTTCGGATCGATTCCTAGCCCTCCAGTTGAAAGTCAGTACAAAGTGAAGTACTACAGCACACCGCCATAAGTCCCTCGCTTTTTCTCCTTCAATTCCAAACCATGATTGTGTTTGTAGTAGAGAATCCTCAGCGTGTGATATTGCATCAGCTTACCCGTTGTAAAGCATTTTTCAATTTATATATATATATATGTATATATATATATATCTGATAAATAATAACACAACTGTTAAAATGTTTAATGACTTCAAGGACATTTTCGATAAGACTATTTCTGCCATGATTTCCTTCACACAGTGCACAAGCTAAATGTGGTACGGTTAAATTTTTGCGTGTAGTTATGCAAACATGATTGCTTCTTGTCTTCTCACAGGACAGAAATGGAAGGAGGTGCGGATGTAGTGTATGGTTTTCATTACAAATTCCGTCAAGAAATTAGTGTTGACAAAGGTGTATGCTTGATTCATAAAGACTTAAACAGCTGGTTAACACAGTCAGTTACGTGGTTGATACATGTCGATGAAGTTAAATGGGTGGGCCAGTACATGAGACACACAAATGGAAATATCCGCTATACTGGTAGAACTTCTCTACCATTAGTACTGAACCACAATAACCTAGGAGCCACACCAAATTATGATTTGAAGACCGATTGGTCTCAGATTGGAGTTTTAGGAGTGTGGGTATGAGGCAGGATGCTTACCAATACAAGTGGTGTTATGTTCGCCAACTTATGCACATCCTTAGCTAGCTCCAAACTATAAAACTGTGCATTAGCTGTAAATCAGTGTCTGAAAAGTGACTTGAATCTTTTGAAAAGAGTCCAGACGACAGCCATTCGTGTGATCACTGCAATGGCTATGCTGGCACATAAAGATCAATCTGTGGAGCTGAACTTTTGTCCTTTACTGCATCGTAGATGCAAGGGAGATCTAATCACGTTGTACGACATTTCAAGAAATGACTTCTAACTTGATCTGTCCTCTCTTCTCCTTCCCACTAGGTGAGAATGGATCTGCAGGTATCGCAGGGAAATGCAAAAACAAAGGAAGAAGTATGCGTAGAGTGCTGGTTGTTGCTCTGAGTAGTCAAATTTTGAAAGAGCATTCCAAAAAGGTGCTGTTTATGTTACTAATGGACTCGTTCTAAGGAGGCCTGGACAAGCACAGAGATAGAGTGATAAAGGATTAAGATAAACTTGTGGTATTCTGTCCTCAAACCACAAACATGAATATGATGACAAGAACCGCTGAATCAAAGCATGCGTTACGAGATTTATATATGTCATAGTCAATGTCTTTAGTATCAATAATCCGAGTAGGGGAAACTTGTAGCTCTTGGGCTTCTAGGTCTTAGTTCTATGATATGACAATAAGTTGAATTTCATCACATAACTTTAGTTCCGTCGAGTAATTTGTCTTTACGTATAACAACATATAGTAATTCACCACTCATTATGCCGACAAGTTTGTCACATACTCTGAAATGAAAACTAGAGGCAGTGAATCCGCCTCAAAACAATACAAGATCATTTTTTCCAAAAAGAGTATTCACAAAATAAACACCAGTTACCGGAACTAAAACTTCTTTTTTCTTGTGCTTCATCAGTATTTGTAGCACTATATATATATATATATATATATATATATATATATATATATATATATATATATATATATATATATATATAGTGCATAAAATTATGCGGATAGTCCGTAAACTCCTCTCAAGTGTCGCATTTCAGCATTCCTAATCAATGCGCCGACCTGCATTATTTCCACGTTTGTAGGCATTATTTCAGTATTCTTGTTTGACTACTAGTATATATATATATATATATATATATATATATATATATCTTGGTGGTGAGTCAACAGAGATTTATAGATAAATAAGGCCAACTTAGGTATAAAAAACCTATTACAAAAGACTTTTTACTAGAAGATTCTTACCCTGAAAACTAATAATACAAGTTAAGGAGATAAAAATAAACTGCTGAACAATGACTACTCACCTTTCCAGTAACTAAACCCCCATGTTCATGTACAAATGAATCCAATTCTTCCTCACTGAGATCTGTTTCTATTGCATAATATTTACTGCATGATGAAATGTCAGTCTTTATGCTGCATAAAAGAAATATAAGCAATATATTGAACATGTTTTCACGGTAAATGATTGCATGTTTGAATAATAGTATTCAGAACGACCTACAACTGACAATGGGTAAAACAAACTCAAGGTTATAATATTGACCCTCTTTGCTGGACAGGTTCTAGCTTGTCTTTTTAGCATAATGTGTGTAAAATTTTAGCTTTCCATGAAAACAATATCCTTTACCAATGCAAGACTGAAAGTTGTTGGGTGACATTCAACTGGTGGAAATAGTATACTTCTTTCGCCCAGCCGTTGAAGCAAATCATCAGTTCTGTATTTAAAACATTCCCAGCATATTATTCGGACCAGATCTTGATCCAATTCTGAGAAAACCTGCAACCGGAATTAATAATATGCAAGCTTTCGGTAAATTTGGCATTTTAGTGGACAATGAAGACCGTTACCTTCCATAGAGATCTACAATTCCTCACTTCCGGGGTATATGTGTTGTCATGCTTTTACTTCGGGGGCAGAAGAAAGACTTCTGTTAAACTGACCACTGGCACTGAGGATGTCAAACGACGGGAGCTTTGGGAAATTAAGAAGCTTGAGTTGTAGGGGATCCGGTTACTTGATGACAAAATACTATCAAACAGACGCTAATTATCCTTCCGGAGGGGTAACATCATGGTCCTCATAGCACGCCAAGTAAACATCAAGGTGCCGCATACTGTAATGCAGTTAGACATATCTTCACTTTGAACCCAACCTTTCACTGGGGACTACTGTGGGAACTAATGGGCGAACATATAACAGTTTATGTCAAGGCTTCCTTAGCCGGTTACTTTCGCATACTTTCCAGTTCGCTTTCTCCATTTCCTCCCGTCCTTCTTTATTTGCTGGCTACCTACTCTCGTTTGAAATACCTCGTTATAAAACCTTCATCTTTATTTGCCATATTTCTCTTCGCTTATTCTGATTATCTTGTAATTTCTCATGATGCTGATTCTAGTTATGGCGTCTCTTGTCAATTCTTGGCTTTTCTCTGTTAGTTCCGATATCCTGTAACGGCTGGTTGTGACACAGCAGTTAATTGTACCACCAGCATCGTTGTTTGAAGGAAAATCACGTGTCATTCATGAATTCCACCACCAACCGACTACCTTTTGAGTCCACCGAATCCACTGTGAGTGAGCAACAGCCGCTCATCTCAATTATTACCAGAATATTTCTTCTCGGAACTCCTAGACGGAAAAAGTTGGCCTGCTATCACTATGTAGGGTGTAATAGCTACCAGTCCAAAAAGACACCGGTATTCAGGTTGCCCATCCCATCTGTTTTTGCATAAATAAATCTACCGTTCGTTAGCACTATTGCCATTCAACTAAAGGCATACCAACCTCCATGGTGTTTCATTTCTTGATTACCTTGCGACTACTTTGACCTGCTTCCGATAGACTAGTCGGTGTAAATGAGACACTTGAAAATTAGCCGATCTGCCACCTCATAAAGTCAAATTCAGCATGCTGAATGTCTGTTCACGCCATTCTACGTATGCCTTACAGTTTGGATAGCTGTCTATTTTTGTTCCATTAGTCACCCACTTTTAGGATCCAATGAATGACTCCACCAGCCATATGAGACCCCAAAATCTTCAGAAGCTAGGCGTATTTCATAAACTTGCTTCCCGGATGACATCCGATACCGACCGTGCTCGAGGTTATGATCAAGTCAGAAGCCAAATCTACAAAATCATTGAAACCTTCCATTCACTTCAAACTTTCGAAACAAGATTTGGTTTTCACTCCTAATCTGCTCACGCCTCTCAGCATGAACGTTTACTACAGCCCTAAAAGTACATGGGTCTACCAGTAGTTCTCATCCCATTCTCCAGCTTCAGTTTAACAGTTTTCTCACAAACTTTCTAGCTTCACAATTCCTAAAGCTTTGGTTGTCGCCTAGTGTATGACTAGATATTCTTACTGGCATGAGACTGTATCAAAACAAGTCATGCTTGTAAAAATGGCAAGCAGACCACGTTGCTTAAATTGTTTTCAAATCCTTATCACGCTGTCTGCAGTATACATACTGTTCATATGGCTCAAAAACGCTGAAGCTTTACTTGGAATACCAAGCTTCATAGCAGTGCTTATCAATTCTGTCAACGAAAATACCAAGGAGAGTGCCAAGGTTTATTGACACATATGCAGCCAAATTGACACAAAATCGACAATGGAAATAGTATAAATGTACAGCCATCCATCCATATCCACAATGTAGATTCTATATAGGTTCATATCAGGGCTGTGACCGTCTAAACTTAGGTGCCGAATGTTCAGACGAGCAGTAAACACCGCCACAGGATTATAGTAGGTAGACGGAAAAACTTGTAGTGAGAGATCAAATATACAAGTTTTAGTGCCCGGGCAACGTCAATCGTTCCTGATAAAAGAGAAGCCTCTCTTCTTTTCTCAAAAGTGACTCCCTAACTTATGGACAGCCTTTGACGCTTTGAGAGATGATGCAGCAGAAAGCGAACGAGAAGCAGACACAGCACAAGCATAATCAGTCACACCATGGATTGCACCACCTACTTACCATCTGACATTCCTCTTCACCAGGATCGATCCTTTATTCTTGACGGTGTCCAGTCAATCCATTATGACTGGCCACTGAAAATGCCTGAAGCAGCACACGAACGAACCAATGAGTCGATCTACAACAGCTTCACACGAACTTATCCATAAAAACCCGAAATACTGAGCACTTCATCCCTTCACACATGACTATAGCTTCCCCTGGTTAGCAAAGCTAGAGACTGAAGATTGTTCTAGGGAACAGACTGTTATATTGCCAAACGATGAACTATGCGGATGGACTGACAACGCGAGCTCCGAACACCGCGCGCTTTTGTTCCTAACAGTGGAACCTACCTGTGAGATGGGAGATGAAGCTCCACGCCCGTCTCATGAATTTCAGCAAATTTTAATAAGATTATGCACACCAATGACCTGACGTGTGAATTATTTAATGCTAAATATCACCCTGTAAACTTTCAAAAATTGACGGTGCTTGTAAAGCGGTATCCCTCATGTTAAACCCATTATGTGAGGATAACATTCGTTATTATCCAAACTTTATTACTGTATACGCCGAAGATTGATATTCCCTTGTTCGTTTCATAACTAGCAGGATCTTCTGCTCTCTTTAATAGAGCTTAATGACATTCCGTCTGTATCATTCAGGACTAGTAAAGTCTTTTAGATATTTTGAGGTGATTCAGCATGATGATGCCTGTAAACTGGCTTCTCTCATGTTAAATTTTTTAATGCTGGAACAAAACATTTATTTACTCAGCTTTCTGTAGCACTCATATAAGTCACTTTCACTCCCGGTCATCAGCTGCAAATTCTAGGCTGAGTGGCAGCCACACATGGTGGATAAATGTTGGCACAGGAGACTCAGGTTTGGCGCAGTGCTATCAATACGTGTATGTTTCAACACTCCTCTGTGAACTTTCTTCAGTCCTTCGCGAACGTTTCTCTTCCTCACCAGGCGTCTCGGCTAGTGCAGCCTGCTTTGGCCTTCCACCCTCTTAACTTTCGGAAAAGAGGCGTATATCATCTTAACTGAAGCCCAATACGACGGGTGAGGTTCAGCAGTTAAGATCAACATGCCAGTTTCAGAAATTAAAAGGTCTGTCACCAAACTACCGATTTCCCAGGTGAAAAGCAGGTGACGGTTGAAGAAATCCATCCATTATGGTGGAATGGTCAGCACTTTAAGAACCCAAATCCGAAGGGGACGGAAGTTTTGTCCATAACACTGCTTGATATTGTTTGCGGTCACAATCAACATCCTACTTTGAGTTAAAACTCCCAGCATTTTCATCAGTAGTGTCCTCATTTACCGTTATTTCTGGGAATTACCGCTCAAATATGATCATATTAATCAATTTTAGGGTCTCACAAAAGTCGTATTTCAAAGATTATACGATTGAAACCTTAGGAAACATTATATTATTTCGTCAGGTTCTAACATCATTGAAAGCCTTTGCACAGCCTGACTGCTACTCTCTGCGCCAAGCAGATGTCGTTGTTAAGCTGAAAGCTCGTCACACTACGCTTAAAAATCCGAAGTAAGTTCATTTTGCAATAAGGGATGTATAAACTCTGTCCTAACCCATTGGAGTTGTCTGGCGAGAATAAGGACAATAGATCATGTCCGAAAAGTTGTCCAGTAGACGGTACTCATTCACTTCGAGACATTTCACGCAAACAGGCTAAGATAGGATTGTGATCAGCCACAATGCCCAAGATTTACTCATTTACCACCTCACTTGCCCTGACAGAGACATACGAAATGATGCAAACCACCGTCAGTGCGTGCAAAATACTGTTCGTGCCCCATTCCCCTTGTATGGTCCTGTGTATTTGCATCCCTTTGAAAATCCACAGCCTGGCAATGGCAGGTTGGCTTTATTTGCACGAACAGAGCACTGTTGTTATAAAATTAGAATTGCATATCGTGGCTGCATTAACGTTAACCTAATGAACCCTCGGAGAACAACACTGACCGAATCTATGGATGGCTGACTGATACGTCCTTACCTCCATATAAGTAAATTTGCATTGTTCGGTGATTCTGTACTTTCGCGCTCGCCGTTTGGCTGAACATTGCTGAGCATTTTATTTTGCCTGTTACTTGCAATGGCATGAAGCCTTTTGATGACAATAACTGGAAGTAACAAAGGGTTGGCGCTTGTTAACATTCAGACCAATGACATTTGCAATGCCTACCTCGAATGTACTCTTCAATCTGTGGCGTGAAAGGTACGAGTCACTTTACAAGTGGTCTCGCCGAGACCCCTTCGTTTCTAGCCATCGTTGGATTTAACTTTGAAGCATCTAGTTTGTGCTCTTAGAGAAATTCCTTATGTAAAAAGAACAGTAGCGCTTTGAAACGAAGCATCTTGTTTGATAAATTTTATAGGTAACGTAGGATTTGTATACACTAATAATATCCCGCCTCTCTTCCTCTCAAAAAAAATTATCTGATCCTTGATTTGGCACCGTTCACCGTCACTGGGGCAGCTCAGTTGGGAATAGGGCGGATTTGGCAAAAAAGCAGCTCCAGTGAGGTGATTTCCACAGCCAATTTGTTCGATGAGTATACTGGCCGGATGCTTCTGGGGATTCCACCCCTCCAGCTTGCGTGGAGATATATTTTCAGGGACTTTGTTCTTTCTGTTGGTAAAATTTCGGTGGCTTGGTCCTGCGTTTTGCTACAACACATGTCAACCTTATCAAATAAGGGGTGTATCGGTACTCCTCTGGCAACCAACTTGGTACGTCAGCCGGAAAGTTGAAAACGTGCATTTCAGATAAGTGTTACTGGCTGTATTATTTTAGTTCTCTAAGAGTCGTTTCACTCTTTGCCTCACCGATAAATTGCTGCATAGCTCCATTGAAGGGCGTTCGATTGACCCTCGACCCGTTTCTTCACCATTTAACACTGACGCATGTTCAGCGAGACCCATTGTTACACATTATCCAACATTTTGTGCTTGAAATCAGTTATTTCGTTGTTATAAACGACAGTGCGCTGTGTTCAAGCAGCTTCGTTGAATATGCAGAGGAGTGGGATTACCTAAAATGTACATACGGACAGTAGCGCCAGGTTTTGTGGTCTGATGTAAACTGTCGAACTAGCAGAGGTGTATGACCAAACTAGCGGCAAATTAAGTATGTGGAAACGGGAAATTAAATCAGTTACGGATCCTGTCAAGGACAGGGCCGAATCACACGCTTCAGCCGACTACAGCTAAAGATGTAGCAAACTAGTGACAGGGTTTACCGGGAAATCCGACGGAATGCGCTATAGGGGTCTTGACTTTCAAGATTTCTGGTGTTCTTTTCGGTGGGTTTTTAATTGGGAGATCAGCGTGGCATTCTAACTTGCTAATTTGCATACAGACAACAACTGCCAGCTTAAGGATTACATTGAACCGATGAGACAGAATAACTTGATGTACCGAAAGCCATACAATGACCGCGAGGTTGAGTACACTGGCCAGACTACCCGGTCAGACGCCGGCGAGTTGGCAGAGCACAGTGCCTCAGCTCGGTCCATACTAAGAACCGTACAGTTGTTGCGATAACGCACGATCAGACCACAGTGCAGGATAGGGTCGCTCTTCAAAGTACTAAGCTATTCAGTTGAGGTGAGGATTTGCCCACCGTATTGTCGTGAAGTGGTTCGACGCATGTGCAGAAGGAATTTTGCAAAGCCAACTCCAGGTACGCGGAAAAACACAGTAATGGAGTGAGACTAAATCACAAAGTTAGGTGCTTACCTTGGCATAATAACGGGAGACAAATTGTGAGCGAAGCACGCTTTACCAAGTATATCATTATCTATCTGGCTCGCCTCCGAGTTCCTGTTTCTTGAACAGCTTCACAACCAACTCACCTGCCTACCGGTACCCTAAATACAGTCACAAACGAAACCTCAAGCACAATGACTGGTCTCCGACTTCCGGTCTGTCACAAATGCGGCGGAAATCTGAATAAACAATCAAACCTGAGAGTCCACTTTACCTAACGGCAACACATGCATAATAATGCCGTGCAACGGGTTTCTCCAGTACTGTGTCCTGTATGAATCCATCTAATAAAAGCCAAATAACAGCCAATGTATCTCCTAGTCAATGCTGCATACTTTGCAGGTGAAATCTCTGAAGCTTTGCGTATATGTAATATTCATCACTGTTAAACGACAATTCCTGCAGTCTTTAATCGCTCGCACCGCAACCATTATTTTCAGCAGTATCAGTATGAATTGCTGGGGAAAATAACACTTGAAGAGTGAGAAATGGCTGAACTTATGTATTCACCAGGATCAAATGATTGTATGGATACCTACTTATTCCTGAAACCACTGAAGCAAGTTATTATTGGCCAATAGAGGTACGAACAAAAGAATTGCTGTTAAAATCGGTGCTCATCTGACGAAATACTGGGTTTTGCAGACGGGTCAATCATGTCGACTGCTCATAACCCAAACACCGAATGTTTCGCGGGTTTGATGCCACTGTCGTGTGAAAAAGAATTGTGATTATGAAGGATCTAAACAATGTGTATGTACTGTTAAGTGATAGTTCCCTACTCTTTTTATAACTTTTAGACGCTTGATATCAGGGTAGGGTGTAATGTCCTCACTCTGTACTACTCAAGACTGCTCAAACCTTTTGGATTTCTCCGCAATTATCCATTTGATGAGGCCTGTAAACCGGCTTCTCTCGGGTTAAATTCATAACCTGAGGATAAAGTATCTATTAGTTTGTTTATTACTTACAATTTATATGGTGCTGTTGTGTGATATACAAGATGAACTGGAATAATATGGGGGACGGGCAAGGTAAAGGACACTTTTCGCCACGTAGCTCTACTCAATAACGCCGCACGTTCGCAAATATTTCGAAATACATTCCTCCAAAGCACTAAGATCCTATCTGACCTGAAGGGGTCTATCTGATAGTTTCATTTGAATTCGCGAACCTGGCGATCACTCTGAGCCAGTAGAATGTCCCATTTCCTTATTATAACAATGAGTGGCATTATATTCAATGAATGTTGCAAATGAGTTGAGGTAGCGCTAACGTCCACGATAGCATGGCAGCTAGACACACAGCCAGTGGTAAAAAATCTGCGAAAATGTCAGCTTCGTTACGGCCACTGGTCTATTCAATAGGTCAGCCAATCAGAAAACGACGACGTGCCTTTGCCTTGTGGATAATTTATTCGAAAACTTAACCACTTTGGAGGGTGTCTTATGCTAATCCACTATCCTGTCAATGCGTGTGTAAAATATGCTTCGGTTTATAACACCTAGAAGGTGAACTACAGGACTAAATTGAGTTACATTGTCCAGATTAAGCCCATTTAGAAGGTAGCTGGGACAGCGGAAACCCTAAATTATTGGATACCGTTGTGAGGCAAAGTGCACCACCTTTCTACAATAACGGTTGTGTAGGTGATGTGTGGGTCTAAAAAGCAAGCGCAAACATGCGTCTAGATGAGATCCTCCTACTAGTGGCGGTACATATTCAAAAGTCTTAGTTTACGTTTCTCTATAGTCTGCAAGCCACAGAGTAACGTATGGGAATGGGGTATATTTGTAAAGCAGTGGAATCAACCACTCACTATTATCCGTAACGCACTTCCACATGATTTCTTCCCCCTCCAGTACTGAGTAACACGAAGCAAAGAAGCTACGAAAACGAAGTACAGTGCATGAGGACCCACCGTGTGTGTGGCAGATGAAGAGAGGTGGACTTTAACGTAGTCCTCAAATTTTGTCTTTGCTCTCAATACCTTTATGAAATCGTTGCCCGTAGAGTCTTTCTTCTCAAAAAGGCTGAGACAGCAAGGCATGAAATATGTGACTTGCAAGGGTACGACTTCACGTGATGTTATTTTGCGACCCTTTTGTAGATAAATCACGTCAACTTTTTCGTGACATTGGAGCAGCTGCTTCCATAGCATTGCACCAAGACTTGTTGTCAATTGAATCTTTGTGTTTCCTGTGTGGATGGCTGGTTATTATGGGCGTATAAAATTTATAGATAGTCAGCAGTCACCTTCTGCTGAACACTTGAGGGCCTTCAGATGTGCGCACAACTACATGAGCGTAAAATGTCCGATAAGTCCACGTTCTGCATCAAAGTGGACAGAAAAATGTATGCTGTCTTAAAGCCTGGGCACATAAGTTAGTTTTTGACATGTGATCGCTGTAAGGGTAGGCGGGCTTAAGTGGTGGCATCAAGCAGCGTGTTCAGCATAAATGTCTGCCTTTCAACAGCCAGCTCGGTAGTTTTTCCTTTTCTAACGAATCGTTTTTCTATTTTGAGCGGATACTGATTGATGCTCGAGACACAGATTGTATCAATTTTTCCTCCTCTGGCAACTGAAGAAACTGAAAATATCTTATGTGTAGACGACTTCAGCACGCCATTCGATGGTTGAGAAGGAAATGGTGAAGTCTGTACACAGTGACGATCATCTTGGATAGGGTTTGTGGTAAACTCAAGTTTCCGCGTGAAATATAATGAGGTTTAGCGCGGAACCTAGTTGAAATGTTTTACACTGTACACATTCAGCTGCGTCTGAAAACAGACTCGATCATTATGCCACCAATCGTCGAGAAAAGTACAGCGACAAGCAACTGAGGGGTCGGCAAACGACAGCTGAAATTCGTACGGTGCAGAAAATGCAGGCGAGATATAATCACACTTTCTAGTTTTACCTACAGTCTCACCCATCGCAGCAGACATCACGATAATGTAGTTGAAAACCTAATCTAGTCGGACATCCGCTTAGAGTCGAAGATGAAACAGCCGGCACATGATTTCATACCAACTATTTCGCGATTGGAATATTTAGGGATTTTTCGAGACACTTGGGAATGCACACAGACTAACCCATAAATCATGTACCAGTCAGGTATTGGAGCGTTTGAGACCAAGAAGGGACCTAACCTGACAGTTTTATACTTGTCAAGCCACGCCAGGTGATGGGGTTCAGTGGGCTGGATGGCCAGGCGACAGCGAACGAGAAACACGATGTAACACAACAACTTACCGAGTGTCGTGGATTTTTGACGATCTAACCTGAGTGAGGCAAATCTGCTGAAGCGATGAAGGTCAGCACCAATGGTGACCATCATCTAACCTCAGAACACTGACTAAGAGGTAGCACATGCCATGGTGGATAACCATGTCGCCACTCACTACTTGAAGGTACAGTGATAACTGCTTTGATAGGTCCCGCCAAACGTTTCGTGTAAGCTACGCGGGAAAGTGCAGTGTCCGATATCTTCCCCAAATTTTCAATGGAACCAACAGATGCCATGGGTTGGCGGTGTCTCTGTGCCACGGTTAGACTTGCTTTTGGATCCCCTGACGGAAAGCTTCTGCGAACCTGACGTGGTTGGCCTTGCTGTCATAAGTTCTATTTTCTCTACCGACTCCCTAACTCGGCCTGCCTGTTGTGTGTGTATGGAAGAAGTAGTGGATGTGGGGTGGACATTCTTTCATGCTTACGATATGCTGCCTCAGCTGATTGCCGCATGTAGAAGCTAGTGTCCCCAACTGCTAATATTTCCTGTATAATATTAGGCAATCTCCTCGGCCAAAGTTGGTTAAACGGTCCGTGGTTGGTACTACGGTTACCTAGCAATAGTAATGATGATATACCTCGTATAATGAATCATGTGAACACGCACAAACAGGCAATGCTCAATCATTAGTGAGAACTCTAAAATCCCGTGCAAACCTATCTAGAGTTATTCCCAGTAGTCTGACCATTGATGGGGACACTCTTTATGATGACCCAAGTAAGATCTGTCGGCTGTTTGGTAAACATTATGCAGGCTGCTTCACGCACGAAGATAGCGTACTAAACATACAAATGCCCATTCCGCCACATCACTCACTAAGTAATGTTTCCTCTACACAGAGAAAGATAGATGATGCAGTTACCTCACTAAAAAACTCATATTCTGCCGGACCTCATGGGACCCCGTCTGTTCTCCTTGAGAGGGGTGGCGAAGATATACCATTGATCCTCATGAAGCCATTCTCAATATCCCTTACTGAGGCATGCTACCCTGACCGCTGGAAGCTGTCAAACATATCTCCCACGCATAAATCTGGGCCGACCTCAGAAATTCAGAATTATCGTCCCATAAATATTACATCTGTAGTCTCTCGTATCATGGAGGTGGTTGTGCAAGAAATCAATGATTACGTGGCTGCGCATCAGCTACTTTCCCCTATGCAGCATGGTTTCTTAAGAGATCGTTCATGTAGTACTTGCTCACTGGATTATTTTGAGGAAGTCACCTGCAGACGAGATGAAGGTCTTTTCGTAACTGCTCTATTTTTTGACTTCAAAAAAGCATTTGATAAAGTGCGCCATAATCGGTTAATTCTTAAGCTTCAATCATTTGGAATTAGTGATCCTCTATTATCGTGGATAAGCTCATTCCTTAGGCAGCGTACTCAAATAGTAAAGTTCAGTCAAACCTATTCCTGCCCGCAGCCTATTCTGAGTGGTGTCATTCAAGGTAGTGTGTTGGGGCCCTTACTCTTCCTCCTTTACATAAATGATATTTCTGACATGATAAAATGTGGTAAACCCTACCTGTTTGCTGATAACTTAAAAATCATGTATGGCTTTCCCCACTCGTCGCCAAGTGAGGGTCTTAGCAGAATCCAGGAAGACCTGACGAATTTGTTCGCTTGGAGTGAAACATGGCAACTCCCACTTAACTCTAGTAAATGCGGAATTCTCTGTTTCAATAACTCTTATCTAAACGTCAGTTTACACCTTGGCGATTCTGTGCTGCAATCTTATAACTCAGTATGTGATTTAGGTATTAGGTATTCTCGGAACTTAACGTTTACGGAATATGCCCAGTCACTTGCCTCCAAGCGTAGGCGCTCAGTTGGCCTTTTAGTTAAACATGTACATACCACTGAGGCCAGACTGCTTTTACTCAAGGTGATGATCCACCCAGTACTTGAATATAGCACAGTCATCCTCAGCAATATGTATGCTTTGGATGGGATACTAATTGAGAATATTGGGCCGTCACAAAGAACTTGACTATGAGGGAAGGTGTAAGAAATTTAAAATTGACCCACTTTGGCTGAGACGCCCTAGACTCAACCTTAGCCTATTTTTCCGCCTTTTGCTTGGCATTACTCATGCCTATTGCGCTCCTATGTTTAAGCCTATACCTTCATATAGTCTACGCAATCGTGAATGCACTGTACCTGTAGAAAGGCACCGCCTTAAACTTAGGTCACGATCCTTTATGTTACAAAACAGCAAGTTATGGAATAAGCTTCCACACTTTATTCGCTCTTGCATGTCTGCATTTCAGTTTCGACGTCTACTCGACGAATTCTTTCTTTTCTCAGATATCTATAGATTTCTTGACATTCATATTATATCCACAAATACGAGGCATAATGGAGCAATCGACACATAACAATGGTCAAGCCATTGCGTCCGCTATGAACGTACTCAGATCTCTAAATGTCGGGAATCGGTTTTATTAAAGCCCTGGAGTTCCTTCAATGCAGGTGGCCTTACGATTGCATACAAGGGTATGAATACTGGCTCCTCTCCGTATAATGAACTTAAAGAATACTGTTTACCTCTCAAAGCCACTACGGTACACCCCCCTCCCAAAAAACCACTTAATAACACTATAATGCGAGGACTATGTAGTTGACTTAACATATATACATGAAAATGTACATAAAGTTCGAAGAAATCAAAAAAGAATAGGGACTTTTCTCTTCTCCAAATTTGAAAGCGTAGTAATCACTCTTTCCATATCTGCTCGTGCCTATCCTTTCTTTCCCCATTTGCAGGAACAGCTGAAAGTCGACATTTGATGTTCAAATTCAGTCTGAACGTGATTACTTTATGGGAATAACACCTGCTCATTGACGCCAATAATTATTGGACTGCCCCCACTCTTTCGCAAATTCTGGACCATCTTCAGGATTAACTCACCTACTCGTCATGATTTTTCTTGCAACGAACTGTCTGACCATTCCCAACAGTATTAGTAGCAGAGATATTCTGAACAGACGATTAAACCAGAGACCAGTTTACATATTGGCTCAGGACACCACTTACCTGCAATGGCTCCACACTACATATTTTCTAGTACTCTGTACCAAGAGACCTTTTCATATGGAACCTACTACGCATCAAACACACTTCTCGAATGATGCCGCCTATGTTAATACAAAAGACACTAGAAGTCTATGGACTATGGAATGTTTCAACATCTATTTTCATCCAATACAACAAGCAACAACAGCGTTGATATAGCCATACACGTTGGTTATATAACTGTGGATACTTTACTGATACTCCAGGTCGCATAAATGGGTCCTTTGTGGTTAGCAAACTAAAAACTGAAGACCATTCTAAGTAATAAACTATTATATTACTAATCAGCAAACTTTAGGATTTGTCCTGGTGCGAACTTGACAGACGCAAAGACCAATCACTAATTATTCAAACTTGTTATATACCCACGAATACGAGACCAAGGAAGAACACGATAGCGTAGTCTGATGGAATAGTATATTTGGATGGTTATGCCAAAATACCGATGCGTTCCAACTAACTGGCTAGAGAGTGGAATACGAGCAATACAACGTAACACGACAGCGTGCCAAATGGCGAGGATGCTTGACCGGATGCCTTCAGCTTAGCGAGTCCAGTTAAACTATCAAGGTAAGCATCGATGTCGAAAGTCGTCAAACCCTAGGCTATTGATTTTGGGGAAGTGTATGACGCTACAAAACTATGCGAATGGACTAACAACGTCGGTTGGTTACAACGCGAACTTTGAGCACTGCCAGCTTTTGATATTGATAATGGAACCCATCTATGTGATGGGGGATGGCAATCCATATACGTCTCATGAATTTCAGTAAATTTCAATAAGATTATGCACACTAATAACTTGATATGTAAATTATTTAATACCAGATACTTTCAAAAGTTATGAATTTGACGGTGCTTGTAAACTGGTATCCCTCATGTTAAACCTGTTAAGTGAAGACAATATTTACTATTATCTAAACCTTAACACCACGTACGCTGCAAGGTAATATTTCCTCATTCATTTCGTAACCAGCAAAACCTTCGGCAGTTGTTGGTTGAGTTTAATGACATTCCATCAGTACCACTCAGGGCTCAAGTCTTGTAGATATTTTGAAGTGTATCAACGTGATGAAGCCTGTAAACTGGCTTCTCTCATGTTAAAATCTTTTTTTAATGCGAGAATAAAACATTTAACATTTAACGTGCCATTATTACAGGCAATATCTGGATGTTTTTCCCTTATTGAAGCTGTAAAAGCTTAGAAACAAACGTATAATCGTGTCATACAAAGTTTTCTGGAGCAAACAATTGTTTGGATATTACTTGTCACAAATGTTCGACAAGAGCAACGTCGCCAAACAACAGTGGTGAAAATTAACGATGGTATAATTACTCGGTGTGAGAAGTAATAGTTAGTAGTGAAACCTATAAGGGTGAATTGCATATCAAATGTTGAGTACGAGTGAATCTGAAGCTATGTCTGTATTCAGTAAGTTCGTACAGTCTGTAGAAGCTGTGATTTCATCCTGCCTCCCAGTTGTACTTAACTGAGGAGTTTATAAAACATTTGTTGTTACGTGAGCGATACGACTTGAATGACCGTCTGTTTTAGTTGGTCCTATGATCCATCCAAGTCCGGTTCAAGCAGAACCTCCCGTACCTGTTCGGTAATTTCACCAGGTAGACTCACACTGGTGTATCCAGGATTCGTGCCCTGCGTAATAATATGATTTGACGTAAACTAGTGTTCTAAGCGAGGAGACTACAGTGTCGATCACTGGCATGGAAGCGGGACAGAACAGTGAATAGGGTTCACGGGCCTGGTATGAAAGGATTGAGTATTTTATGAAATGCTGTGTAGGATAAGGTACGTAGATTTCTGAAGCAGTTAAAGAAAATATAGAGCAAGGTGTGGAACATAAAATACGAATACAAAATTTAGAAAGGAAAGGAAATGAATTGAAATTAAAATGTAGTAAATCTACCAAACTCCGGTTGTACGAGGGAGGGGGAAAATCCACATGTAATATTCCAACAAGTGTTTCGGTAGTTCCAACGTATTTGATTCCGCAATGTTAGGTTATGATCCACAGTTTACCCACTGATATAGTTCCGTAGTTAACAGGCAACCATAAGTAATGAAAATTCCGGAAGTCGGGTTCTCCAGTTTAGCACAACTACCTGTTTTAATGGATCCGCGATGTGAAAGGATCCGTTCAGTTGGTGCATACAATAGGCCCAGTATCCGTTGCTAGTAATTCTACTAACGACGAAGCGTACTTAAAAGGCGAAAACACGAATGTTTATGACCAATGTATTTCAAGTGCACTTTGACAGCAAACGGAAAACCAAAAGGAGGCGCAAGGCTTACGAGACCTGAAGAAAGTGTGTGGGATGCTCTCAGCAATTCCTGATACAGCCAAACATCTCAAAAATGTACGATGACTAACGACAGAACGATACGCCTGAGGGGAGAAATTGAGTTTAATGCAAGGTCTTTTGGAGGCTTCCACATACCGAAAGTGCCCTAGAATGACAAAAGCTTCTGCTTATAAATTAGACTTTAACGTTTAATTTCCAGACGAGCTAAAATGTTCTGTTGACGAGCATCAGCGTTTTCACCTCCTTTCTACAGCTTTTCTTCCTCTTCTTAGTCCATTGGGCTGAGAAGACATCCGTTCGAAGCGCAGAAGGTTTTTCACCAGGGCAACAGATATCCGGACAACGCTTCAGGTGGTATGTAATACCATCAATAGCGTCTTTCAAAACGTCACTACCAAGCATGTTCAAGTCTGTACATTGTGGGATTTCTGTTAGATTAAGTATGTTACCATGTGAATGGTCCCTGTGTACGGTTTTTTCATATGTGAAGGGTGTTGTATGTAGTTTGCAATATATTTTGAGCAAAACAAGTATGATACGGTGGCCTGAGCTGAGCAGTGGGGCTGTCTTTCGAATTTAAGTATCGCTGACGAATACCAAGTTTGGCGTTACATCCCGACGTCGTATGAAACTAGCGATGCTTTAATGACCAAGGGTTGTGAGAAAGCTGTGGTCACAGGGACTAAGACCACCAAATATTATTGACGAGGCACCACAGAGCATTGGAGATTGGAATTCCGTGAATAAGTCAGAGAAACTGGATGATTCAGGGTTGTTGCTCCAGGGCGGAACGGAGCAACCTCAAGCCATAGGTTCAGTCGAAACCTGCTCAACACCACCAACAGAACAGGGCTACATGGGATCATTGGCAATGACGTGCACCGAGGATCAAGTGGGAAACTGCCCAAACTGGACTGTCTTCTTATCGGCGACCATCTGCTGGCAGAGGACGTCTAGTTCCGAACCACCTCGGCACCAGCGATCACAGCGTGGTAGTGTTGGATCTGGTATTCAATGAACAACTACCATGAAAGAGGTCTCATCCTTGTCTTTGCTACAGCAAGGCAAGATGGTGAACCAATATCCGCCGACCACAGCATGGTTCCAGGATAAGAGTATCTTGTCAGTTGATCAGTACTGGTAACCATTCGGAGGCAAAATTAACAGGGCTACCCCTCAAACGTCCCAGTGGTCACAACGGTACCAAGGAAGCGAACTTCGTGGCTGAAACGGGGCACTGAAAGCTCCTTGAAAGCAAGGGGGAATGCTTAGGATGACTGGAGGATATCCGAAAAAGTCAAATCATACCACCTATACGGCGCTAAGAAATCGTCGCCGCATCAAAGTGGGAGAAGGCAGCAGGTCGTTCAGACCAGCCTTCAGGCGGGCCCCCAAAACGTATATGGAGCCTTGGCGGAGAGAAAATCCACAGACTGGGCAGCTTGAGTCCCGGAAAACTGACCAGAGAGGCCAGCTCTGGACCCGGAACCACCAAAACCTCCAACCTTGCCCTCGGCAGATAACTGAACATGCTGCCATTCGACCAAAGTTGTTAACCGCCCAAGCAGCCCTCAGCACTAGTTATGGGGATGAAGTTGCATGGAATAAAGGTAACTCCTTTCATGTTTCTCAAAAAATTGCCAAAGCTCTGCCTAGGGAAATCACTAGGATGCGACAACATTCTGCCATCCGTGTTGAACCATTGTGGGAGTACCCAATGCATCCCGCTCTGTAATCCATTTCAACACTCTCTAGACAAACACATGCTTCCTTGAGAGCGGGAACATCTCCAAAGGAGGGGACAGGCGGAACGCCAGACGGTACTGACCTGTAGCATTTCCACCAGTGCTGTCAAAAGTGATGGAGAGCCTGATAGAGGAACATTTGAGAGAGCACTTGGGGGGAAGGGAGCACTGAGTGATGCTCAACATGGTTTCACAAAGCCTGGGCCAGGCACCTCAAGGTTTTTGACGCAGTCTCATATGCCATTCCCATTCGCAAAATATCAAGGTTGGGAATCGACGGTCAGTGCCCTCTTCGTTGCAGAGCTATTTAGAAGGCAAAGAACTCTAGATAAAAGTCAGCAGGGTTCTATCAACTTCGGGGATGCCGTCGCCTGGCCTATCGCAAGGAGCAATCCTGGTTCCGTTGTTGCTCCTTCTTTTCGCAAGTGACTTCGCGCTGTCTCACTTCTCCACTAGCATTTACTGTAGATAGACGCTAAACCATGTTTCTCCACACCTCTGGCTCTCAAAAACTATCCTACTGTCTTCATAGGACGCAACTTTCCCACACCACGGAGAACGACCTGGGAATAATGCCGACCAACAAGCTAGAAGCTAGCTCTAATTGACCAGGAGATGTCTCCGTAGCCTAAGCGGTGGTGATCTTTATCGCAGACAACTAGGCGCCCCCTTCTGAGGATAGGCGTAGGGTTTTTTCGTCATGGCCACCATAGGTTACATGGTGACTTGATGGCTTGCGAAATACTATGCAATCTAAGCCAGCCGAGCAGTGGGACCCCACCAAAAGACCACTGTGGCAGTCCTCTTGGTAACCTGAGGAAAATCGCCTATCAAATAGCGAAAATCTGTGTGGCTTCACAACCTTTTCTCTCCACTAGTTTGCGGTCACTGGATCGTATTGCTCGCCGCGATTACTACTAAGCCACCTGCTGACAGATCCAGGAAGATGTTGGACAGCCACGCAGTGAAGCATGGTTTATGCTCATCCAGCTAAGATAAGGACTAGGTTGACACGCCACACTCCTTTGAAAAGTCACACAATCCTCACAAACTTAACCAGCAGTCAACCGCCCGTCCACAGCCACAGCAGGCGAGTGCGCAGACCTACCGCACCGAAATCCTCCAAAGACCTGGAAGCATCATCGAAGACCTAGAAACCGGTTGATTCACACTAGCTGGCAAAAAGATACTGGATGTTGGGCCATAGAGATCAGGTAACCAAGTTCCTTCCAATGCAACTAATCCAGCACTATGTTGCACTTTTGGGGATAGATGAGGTTGTAAGTAATCCACTTTTCCCCGCATGAACGTGTATTTCCCGCTAATACTTTCATACAGTCAGCTGAGATAAAGTTATTCGTTTAAAAGCACATTGCCATCCGCAGCGATACCTTTCCTTCATCTTGTCTGACAAGGCATCACGATAAGTTGTAGACCTTTTAATAACTTGCATGAATATATAAGGCGATCAGAGGACATTGTAGAATGGTTGAAACAAACAAGAGCGTGTAAACATTTGAAGAGGTTATTAGAATTGAGATGGAGAACTTTCATGTCCTAGTAGACAGGATTTATGGCAGTTTTATTTTGGAAATTCACTACGTTTTCATCTTCACAGCTATGACTACCACCTACCTTGAGGTTCCCCGCGCAACAGTGCTTTTAAAAATGAATGGGGACAGTGTTAGCAAGAGGTTGTTACGATAAGTTTTTACTAACAACTATCTCTATTTTAGGTTGCAGAAAGAACTGATGGAGTTGTTAGTAAGTGTACATGACAATAATGTTTATTAGTAGTCGGTTTTAAAAATACATACTGCATAGTGAACTAATTTCTTTTCACCGCGAACCCAGACATCAGTTTTCTAGAGTTAACATGCTGAATGTTGACCCCCCCCCTTGTAGCAGTAACATGTGGTTTATGTACGAGTGTGCAACACTAACACCAAGTGTAACTCAGTTTTAGTGTGTGTTCAGATTCAGATTTGTTGTTTAAGGATAATAGGCTGTAAGCCTGTATTAATCCTTTCCCAGTATATTTCTGTGCTTTTCCGATCTCCTTTCGAACGATTCACTTGATGATGTGGGCACCACTTCAGGGAGTCGGTGCTAGGAGTTCATTACTCCACGCGAGAACTCAGCCAGCATTTACTTCGGGCGCACTTACCAAATTTCAAGTTTCCCCCAAAAGTTTTCAAATATTTCCGTTGGCCGTTTCCATTTCATTGGTTTGTAATACACAAGCACATGTAGCAATGAAACATGAACGATGTATATAAGAATATTACCAAATATGGCTTCTCAGAACTGCGAATATAGGCTATTCAAAAACTTGGGGCGCCCTGCCTACACTTTGTGAACTTTAGGTGCACTCTGGAACTTGTAACAGTTTCTGGGGAAACGTTTGGAAACTTCGGGGAATATCATGCGTTTCCCCATCTGCGTCCAAAGCTAATGCTGGCTGGGAACCAGTACTCTGCGGAGACTTCGTTCTTTGTAGCTTTTGTAGCCTCCCAATATGTCCTCTGAGGTGGGAAGAAAAAGAGTAAAAAACTCGGGTCCTAAGTCATTTCTTAGAATCCTGTGTAGAATGACTACATCTCCCCTCTGCGATCGAATAGAGGTTCGGCTCCTTAAGTCGATCTTCATAGGTGAGGCCAGCCTAAATTTAATTGTAATTACCCTGAAGTAGTCCCGAAGATAAGACAAAATTGGCCCTCAAATTTTTCGACCAAACAGTTTTCCCGAAAAAATAGTGCTGCGTTGTGGGGAAATAAACAGTTACAAAAGCAATTCTAAAAAAATCCGACGTCGTCCACTAATTCTACAACACGAAGTTTGAATTTTGAAAGCGAGAATTAATATAGACGAATACTACTTGATATTCTTCTGTGTTCTTCCACTATGTTGGCGCAGGTTTAGATAGAGTTGACTGGTGTGATCATTATTATCTGTTGTGCAATCACTCTGTAATAGCCAACTATATTCACTTAGTTACACTCAGTTTCTCCACTAATTAAGACCTAACTTAACCGTACCGTGTAACTCTAGTAGTGTAGGCGTCAGGTATGTCTGATGCCAGTAGTTTGTAATCGCTCACATAATATTCCATTTTCACATCTTTGTCAAAGTGCAAAATCAGAGGGTTATTGTAATGACTTAAAAGAATGAATACCTGGACCTATCAGAATGCCTGATTATCACTAACTCAGATTTCCGCCAAGTTATATATCAAGTACCTGTAAGCAGTATATGAATAAATGTGGAAGTTTGCAACCACACATATCAGTCGCAAGCTAGTTCTGGTCACTTTATTTTAGCTTATATCCATCCTCTAATACAATAATTCATAAAGCAAAGTTGACGAAGGAAAACCAAAATTAACTAGACTAAGAAATATCTAAAGTCTATAGAGTACTCGCTTTTAATTTCAGCCGTGTACATATTATTTACATTTTAATCGTCATATCGCGCTTCGTTATGGTTTTACTCCGTCTTTTTCTCTTACTTTCTGTCACCTTAGTGCCTTCTACTCTGATATGAGGTGATTGCTTGTCTGGTTTTTGAGGTTTTATCCAGTTCTTGTGTCTTTCATTTTTCTGATTATTATTATTATGAAGTAGCTTTCAATTCCTAAAAAGAAAAAAACACGTCCTTATGATTGTCGAAAAATTCTCGTGATATTACAAAGACAAGGTGAATTTAACCAATGGACATCTTCGGACGAAAATGCGTATTCGCTGAGTTAACTTATTATCCCGATTCTTCTTCTTCTTATTGTTACGTACTATGTTGATAGCTTTAGAAGCCTAAGTTGTTTAAAAGCAGTGCTCATGATGAACTGCAGTCATCCGGGAGCGATACCAAATTCTAGTCTTTGCTCACTTAGAATCCAGTGACGTACACTTTAAAACCGGTGTCATTTCATAGTTTAACCTGTCTTTTTTTCAATATCCGTAGGTGTCGACCTTCTTACTAACAGTTATGACCAATTAATTGTGCATTATGAGCATTATGATCCGACGCTTGACATTGGATGTTCCAGTAAAGTTTGTGACTTACAGTGAGAAGTTATAAATTAGGGAAATAAGACAACTGGTTGCATCCTATTTCTTAAGATTTCTGGAACATGAAGTCGTCTAGTAATTTCTGTAGACGTGAGAAGGCTTCTGGTGTTTGACCACCGTTGCCTTCATGGCATAGGCCGTGTTTCGTGGCGTCGTCACGTGAGTAATGCCGAAGTCAGACGTAGAGTTAAGATGTTGGGTGCTGTTGTGAACCTTCTTTGACTGAGATAGCTGGGATATGTATCACGTATGCTTAGCCATCGTCTGCCTCATCGCACAATATTAACGGAGGTAGGTTCAGGCTTGAAAAAGGCGTGAGGGGGCAAGACTAAAACATGGTATCAATATATGAAGTGTTTGACTGTTGGTTTGAGCTACGTAGGGCGATGTAGACTAGGTGGTTGGAGTCCGCGTGACAAGAGGAACCAGTGGTTGGAGGCTGGAGGTGATATGGCTCAGAATCGATGTGAGTGGCGCAGATGTACACACCGATTATCCTCATCTTAACCGGTATACTTAATCTCATCTCATTGTTCCTTCCTTTCTTCTACCGTTTTCTATTTCTACTTCTTTCGACTGATGTTTTTTCCTTCATCTTCCATTTTATTACCGTTACTTGATGTGCTGGCATGAGATATGTCAACTTGAACCATTACGCAGTAATGCCTGGTCCTGTGTTGATCTTGATAAATGATGATATTAGGTGTGACAACCTGAACTTACGCCACTTGTGGCGCCATTGCCGTGATATCCGATTGTCTATTGAGGGTTGCATGTACTGCACAGCAGTCCACTCTGTTGTACTGTATGGGTGTGAAACATGGCCATTGGAAGTGGAAGACATGAGAAGACTGAGTGCAGGTGTTTGACCACCGTTGTCTTCGTAGCATAGACCCTATTCCGTGGTGTCACCACATGAGTAACGCAGAAGTCGGTTGTAAAGTTTAAGGGAGAAGAGGTAAGTCGGTTGATGAAGTTGTGAACCTTCATTGACTGAGATTGTTGGTTCAGACGTGTGTTACGTATGCCTAGTCGCTGATTGCCTCGTCATACGATGTTGGCCGAAGTAGATTTAGGGTGGAATAAGTCTTGAGGTGGCGAGACTATATAACATGGGATCAATGTATGAAGTGTTTGACTGTTGGTTTAAGCCATGTAGGGTGATGCAGACTAGGTGGTTTGGGTCCATGGGATCAGAGAAACTAGTGGTTGGGGAGAGAAGGACTTTAGGTGATCACATGGGTGAGAACCGATGTGAGTGGTGCAGATGTATCCCCACACACACTATCCTCATTATCCTCATCTTAACGACGCTATACCGAATCTCACTATTTTCTCGATTTCTCTTACTTTTCGTACTTTATATATCTTTTGACTGGACCTTCTTTTGTTCTTCATTTCCCGCCTCATTGTCTTTTTACTTGATGTACTGATATGAGACGTGGCAAGTTGGACCGTTACACAGTAATGCCTGGTCCTATGTTGATTTTGACGATGATGAATTGTAATGTGATACAACAAACGGTCGGAAAACTAGAGCGTTTTGTTAGTAGTTTAGCCTGTCATCCATCTATGTGCTGGTGAAATCGCTTTATGTTAAGTAAACAAAGAAGTTTTTCATACGCTTAACCACAAAATTCCTGACAAAGTATAACACAACCCAAGTAAATATACATTTAAGAAAGCTGCTACTCACACAAAAGTTGAGACTGATACATATTCTTATTTATCCTATCGAAAGGCACCATCCCTGTTCAGTAGTTTTCTTGCATGTCCTTTTGACCTCTGGCGTCGTCCGGAAAACAAATCACTTGTCTAACAATTATAGTAGCTCAAAACGTTGACAATTATTACTTACTGACTCAACGTCAGCCGTATGTCTATAGAATGACCCAGTGCCAATCCTGTCTACAAACCTAACCTTGGATTAACCCCATGTTTACGATATCGACCCTGAATAGCATTAAGGGTCGACAATATAGTAAACTAGGATTTCATTAAAATTGACAGCCGTATTAGGTATGATGCTTAAGTGACCCGAAATTGTGTCTTTAAAGAATTATTTTCAAAGCAGTGGAATTATTAAACGCTACCATACTTAGATATCAACAATTTAGACGAAAATGTTATCTACAAAATATCATTGGTAGCGTCTGTTTTGCTCTTAGTAGGACTTCTTTTAACCCTTGCATTACCAAGTGAAGCGACTGTTCCAACGCCTTGGGACTGCAGCTCATCACTAATCATAATGATGCCTTATGGAATTAAACCTAAACAACATAGTATCAGTAGCTCTCATATGATTAGCGTGACTCGGTCTAATTATGATTGCTTAGTAAGTGTTGCAAATTTCCTGGTGCTATATTATTAAAATTCGCGAAATAGCGCAGTTCTCTAACGTGATGCATTTTAAAAAAAATTCCCCTGTTCATGACTGACTAACTTCTATAAGTGGACTTGTGGCTCATTGGCTTAAAGAACTGAATTTCAAACCTTGGTTCATGGGCCCCGTTCTACCCAACATGGTTTGGGAGGGCAGGTAGTATCGCCAATAGACCTAAGACACTAGGCGTGTGTCACTGTCTACCGCACGAACATGCGTACTACGTATGCCTAGTCACCGATTGCCTCGTCACACAATGTTGGCTGAGGTGGGTTCAGGCTGGAAAAAGGCTCGAGGTGGCCAGACTAAAACATGGCACCAATGTATGAAGTCTCTGACTGTTGGTTTAAGCCATGTAGGACGATGCAGACTAGGTGGTTGGGGTCCACGGGACAAGAGGAACCAGTGGTTGGAGACCCTAGGTGATATGGCTCAGAACCGAAGTCAGTGGCGCAGATGTATACACACATTATCCTCATCTTAACAACGCTATACGGAATCTCACTATTTTGTCACTCCTCTTTCCTTTCTTCTCATACTTTATATTTCTTTTGACTGCATTCACTTATCTTCATCCTTCACCTCACTACCTTTTTACTTGATGTGCTGATATGAGGTGTGGCAACTCGGACCGTTACGCAGTAATGCCTGGTCCTATGTTGATAATGATGATGATGATGCACGAACATGCATAAGCTTGCTGAATGGATTTCAATTTGATTTTCATGTCCTACAAACTATTCTTTCGCAGACCTCTTTGATGTTTCAGTTGATGAAGATTAACTGAAAACATTTAATAGATATGTTGAAGGTTAACTTTTTTCATAAAGATTTTTTAATGGCCTCAAAGGTTATGTTTGAAAGCACCCTGACGTAGTCATAGTATAATGAATCAAAAGCAATGACAGTTGCGCAGATATATTCACTAAAAAATGTGAACACTAATACTATCCATGTCTTATCTTTGCGCATGCAGCAAAAAGCAGCGCTCATAACGTAGCGCATAGATATGTACTGAGTTGAGTCACTGTCCTTCTGAACATGTTTTTACATTCGTTTAGCTGTTTGTGCTGTTGCAAAACACAGCAGTTCAGATCAATACAGTCACGTGTTTCTGCGTCTTCTGTTTCTTAGTGTTCACTTCACTTCCTGCACTGGTACTGTAGAAAACCGGGGAATATAAACGTTTGAGAGTGTCATCTTACCTTCCGCTTCACCTACAGAGGTTTAAACAGTTACGTAGTATCATCAACTCAAAACAGATGTAACTCGTTGTCTAGTGCACAAACCTGCTCATTTTCCAGGAATCATATTCATTTCTACCCTTAGTCATCACACCAAGTAAGAAAACTCAGAATAGTTTAGTGGAGAAATTTGCGAGAAACGTTTATTGTATAAGATTCCAAGATGGTTAGGGGATTACAGGTTTGCAGAATTTCAGCGAGACGCTGCAAAATTTAGAGGAGCAAGACACTATGATACGGAGCATGCAAGATTCAAAGACTGAAAACTAATTGTCGTGTTTCCTTCAATTGCCTTGCTTGTTACTAAGCGTAGTTATTTTGTAAACATCTTACGAATAGATGTTTCCATCTCTAACCCTTTTCAAGACCAGTTAAGATGAAAACGATATTAGATACTTTGGTAGGGGAATTTAGACTTCCCTGCATGATAATAGGAACCAGTGGTTAGGGACTGTGGGTGACAGTTTGGAATCGATCTTAATAGTCCAGATTTATCCAAACATTATCCTTATCTTAGTCATCGTACTCAATTCAGCTTTTTCTTATTCCTTCTCGTTATCTTATCACGACTCCCAACCACTTTTGACCGCTTTCTTCCCTATTACTTTGTTTCCCACCTTATTGTTTTCTCACTTGGTCTGCTGATATAAAGTGTGGCAACTTAGACCGCTACGCCAGTAATGCTTGATCCCATGTTGATCTTGCACGTCTATACTCTTTTAAATGGCCGATAGCCAACTGTGCCCGTTTTTTTATAGAGTTTTAAATACTTGGATTTTTCTGATAGCAGTATATCTTGAAGCTATTAAAACAGGCTTTCTACGGTGTCAAAAAAGTGATTCTCTCCAAGATGTTAAAACATTGCGACCATGCATCTGTTCTGTGTCAGACAAAGATAAACAAGAAACGAGGCATATTCGGGTTACAGTTCCTTATCAAGAGAATTTTGCTAATCCTCTGCGACTAACGTCCAAATTATATAGCCCTAACTTGTTTTTAAAGTTAATATTGATCAAATAGGAATACATTTTAAAGAATAATCACCAAACGCAAAGGACTATCCATATTCTGATCGTTCTTGTTCGTGCATACTGTGCATACTTCCGTTTTATGCATTGACGTTACTCTATGACGATCGCACTCACTTTTTTTCGAGAAAAAAACACAACTTTATTGTCGACAACTTACCCTTCAGGTTGCCGTCAGTAGTTACATAAACAGAATCATGACGTCAGCACACATAGAAAACAAAGGAATGGGAATAGGATGGTCGAAAACTGTAGAAACTCATCAGATGAAAAGAAGAGAGGATAATGCAAATAATAAAATGCGATGTATCGGTTAGGATCAAGAAAAGGTGTCAGGGTACCTTCATCACTATCTTCGAGTCTAAGCTATATTGCCTAAAGTCTTCAATCACTGATTTCGATTGTCATGCAGACCCCAACCGACAAGTTTATATTATCCTGCATGATTCAGATCAATAATCAGAGTCTTCGTAGAGCTTTATTGTAGCCGTTTTTAGGCACTTGCCAGCCTAACCCTACTTCAGATAGCATCGTGGGTTAATTTGGGTGGTGACTGGTGATGGATGACATTTCTTAGCCATCTGGATGAATGTTTACAACCTGATTTACTGACTTACATTATCTACTGAAGACTACACTAGTGTGATGTTGACAGTAAATCATCTGGAGTTTTCCTATGTATTATACTCTTAACGGCTGTTTTACATCCATAAAGTAGATAAGACCGAACAGTTGTGAGGTAGTTTGATGTAAACATCCTTCTTCGGGACAGAATACGCTACTGTATGAAGGGGGACTAAATACTAAGTCGAAGATTTTATTCAGTTATTAAAAAGACATTCTACATAGCCAAGCTCAGTAGTATCGAGAAAACGAAACCAATGCTTGAGAACAAACCTCATCACTACATAGATGATTACGTCACATCCCGCTGTGTATATCAATTCACATGTGTGTGCGGTGACATACACTGGGAAGAGAAATTCAACTACGAAGTTGACAGCTGTGAAGCATATCACCAAATGGCTACAAAAAGTATTACATCTAAATAATCCAATAAATACGAGGTATAGACACGTTATTGTCGGTAGGTAAGCACATCATAGAAACAGGTTGTACGATTGACCCCAAAACAGCCTTTGAACCATTGTATAAGAGCCGTCAAGACCGTATACTTTGGTTCATTAAAGCTATTAGCTACACATAAGTTCAACCCAACTTTGTGTATTCAAAAACAATATATCCTTACCTTAAACCTACCTTGGTAATCTTTACCCACTTTGATGGATGTTAGTTGGATGGAGGCAATCGGCAGGAAACCCTGAACCTAGGTTTCGTGCCTGTTGGGGTTCATCAGCAAGGCATATATGTAACCCTGACAACTGGTGTCCCGCCTGAGATCTGAACCCGCGTCACCCAGTGTTGTAGTCAGTAACGTTATCCCTGAGCTATTCGGACCCCGACTGACCTCCTGTAGGACTGGATCAGACTAGACAAAATAAAGCTGGTTACCACAAAGGGAGTCTGGAGTGACGCCTCGTTTGACACTACAGAGTATGGAAGTTGGGTGCACAGACCATGTTATCTACCTTGGAATTTTAATCAACCTTACTGGGTTGGTAACTGACAAAATATTGACTAGTCTTTGCGAATTTAAGTGCTGTTCTGCTATATGGCTGTGAAACATGGCCATAAGAGATGAAGAACGTAAGAATGTCTAAGATTTCCGACCACCGCTACCCTCGGAACATAGCTTGTGTCGTGGTATCACCACGTTACTTACGTGGTGATACCTTGACGTGGTGGTCGGGCTTGCATATCACAATGACCCAACGAGCTATGCTGGTGGAACGCTTGTTCCCTCGAGGTCCTACCATACCAGAAAGGTCTGTTGGGTAGTGGTTAGACGAAAAGCAGTTACCGTCATAGTGTAAATTGCTACACTATGATGGGGGTCTGAGGGCGAAGTCGTACTGCTGCTAGCTGGATGGGGTGTGACAGCAGTAAGGTGTTTCCCTTGGATGATGCTGATGCTGCCTTCTCAGTGGAAGGGGGGGTTAGAAAAGGTCGGCCCCAAAAATAACACACTCCACCACGCCCCACGGTCTGCCGGGCCGGCGGTGTTGGTTCACTTGTCGTTTCCTTTCGCTCATCCGGCCCCAAAAATACAAAATTCAAAATAATCATACTCAAAAGGCTGGGTGTGACAGGCCTCAAGCAGATGTCCGATGGGCTCTGCGGTCACACAAATCTCTTTCAGGTACCTTAAGAAGAAATAGCCTTCCACGGTGTGGGCAGCCGGGAAGTGTCAACCGCCCTCACAACTCTGTCAGCACCCAAGTTTCTTCTGACTGCTATCCTCCTCCTCCATCATTACCTTCTAATCTTCCTTCACGTCTCTTAATTAATGATGCTGCATCATCTTCAATTTCTCCTACCTCTGCAGCCTTCGACAACGATCTGAGTCCACAGAACAGCATCCCTGGTCTCCTTAAACCACGCTCCAAATTACATATTGGAGCCTTCAATGTCCGCACCCTCCGTCAAATTGGCCAACAGGCTTCGTTGGCAAAGACTCTAGCAACTCGGGCATGGATGTGTGCTGTGTTTGTGAGACACGCATACAGGACCCAAGTGTGGTTATTCACCTGACCTCTCCTGACCAATCTGGTGAATCTGCAAAATTCACCCTTCGAGTTTCTGGAGATTCGATAGCTAGCTCTCGTGGTCTTGCAGGTGTAGGTATAGCATTAAGCACCAGGGCAGAAAACTCACTACTAGACTGGATCCCAGTTGATAGTCGCCTCTGCGCTATGAGGCTGAACGGCACAGTGAGAACTAAAAGGAATAGTGAGACTCGCCGTTGTCTCTTTGTAATCTCTGCTTACGCACCCACTGACTGTAGTTCGGATGAAGTGAAGGACGAGTTCTACCATAAACTGTCTAACCTCCTCTCGAAAGCCAAACGTTCGGACGTAGTGGTTGTTGCAGGTGACCTCAACGCACAGGTGGGTAGACTGAGTGAGGCAGAAAGGCACTTAGGTGGCACTTTCGGAATCCCAGCTGAACGTACAGATAACGGTGATCGCCTATTACAACTATGCTCAGATAACCGCCTATTTTTAGCCAGCACAAATTTCAGACATAAAGAAAGGCACTGTCTGACCTGGCGTCCACCGAGCTCGACTCAGCGATGGACACAGATAGACCACATTGCTATTAGTCATCGCTGGAGAGGATCGGTGGAAGACTGCCGCTCCTTCTGGAGTACGTGTTTGGACAGCGATCATGCGTTGGTCCGAGCACGTATATGCCTGCGTCTCAATGGACGTAGAAAAAATTTGGCAACAAAACCACTACGAGTTCTGCTGGACAACGAAAACACCAAAGCCGTGTTCAGTGAGAAGTTGGCTAGGCAGTTATCGGAACAAAAGACTGTCACTCATCCAGAAGAAGCTTGGTGCCATCTTCAGTCTACTGTAAAAGCAGCACTGGAGACTGTAGCCGACTCCAAGATAATGGCTAAAAAGAGCCAGTGGATATCAGCAGCTTCTTCCAAACTAATGGATGCACGTGAATGCATCCCTGCAGGCTCTGAGTACAATGAAGAGCGAGCGCAACTTAAAAATAAACTGACGAAAAGTCTGCGCAACGATCGTGAACAGTGGTGGGCAGCAAAGGCTAAAGAGATGGAAAAGGCAGCGGCGATCGGTAACAGTAGACAGTTATTTAGACTTATTAAGGAGACTGGGGGGAAATGGTCAACAACAGTTAGTGAGGTTATAGCGGAGAAGGACGGATCGGCGATTCACTCGCAGGGAAGGCGACTGGGACGATGGGCAGAACACTTTGAGGAACAGTTTAACTGGCCTCCAGCCACCATTGCGCTGCCCGCTATCCAGTCGGACCCTGAATGGGACATAGAGACAGGTCCCCCAACACTAGAAGAAGTTGAGAAAGCGGTAGGTAGCCTGAAACGGGGAAGGGCAGCAGGACCAGACGGACTACCTGCTGAGGTATACAAGAATGGTGGTAGAGTTCTCTTAGTCAGGCTAACGGAAGTGTTAGCCAGTATATGGGAATCAAATACGATCCCCTCCGACTGGTCTAAGTCACTGATCATCCCAGTCTTCAAGAAAGGCGAGAAGTCCTCTTGTGATAACCACAGAGGAATCAGCCTGACAAACATAGTGTCTAAGATCCTAAGTTCTCCGACGCCTGAGTGGAGCTCGGGAACAGCAAGCCCGAGAAAACCAGGCAGGCTTTAGACCTGGCCGTGGATGTATCGACCAAATATTCACACTGCGCCAGGTCCTGGAACATAGGCATGCTTACAGACGCCCGACAATAGCTGTATTTCTCGACCTGAAGGCGGCATTTGACTCCGTTGATCGAGAAGTCTTATGGCAGTGTCTGTCACTGAAAGGCGTGCCTAGTAAGTACATCACCTTATTGAAAGCTCTCTACTCGAACACTTGTGGGCATGTTAGAGCCTATGGTGAGTTGTCCAGGGAGCTATACTCATCAAGTGGTGTCCGTCAAGGATGCCCACTATCCCCATTCTTATTTAATTTTATCATAGATATTCTTATGGAGGTTTCCCTCTCGTCACCTAATTACAAAGACGTTGACCGGATCACAGGTGAATTTTCCTTAGATCTAGAATATGCAGATGACATAGTCCTGTTAGGTGAAGACGCTGACAAGATGCAGAGTCTTCTGAACACTTTGAGTGGGAATTTGAGAATGTTTGGGATGCGATTTTCACCACCCAAATGCAAATTTTTGCTCCAGGACTGGTCTTCAGCGGTACCGCGGTTAACAATAGAGAGTGAAGTGGTTGAGTGTGTTGACCACTTCACTTACCTGGGAAGTAGGATCAACCCTGGTGGGTTAGTTGCCGATGAGATTTCTGCACGGATACAAAAGGCTCGATTGGCTTTTGCCAATTTGCGCCACCTATGGCGCCGCCGTGATATTCGTTTGTCTATTAAGGGTCGCGTGTACTGCACAGCAGTCCGCTCTGTTCTACTGTATGGCTGTGAAACATGGCCATTGAAAGTGAGGAGACAAAAAGGTTTCAGGTATTTGACCACCGTTGCCTTCGTAGTATAGGACGTATTCCGTGGTGTCACCATGTGAGTAATGCAGAAGTTAGGTGTAGAGTTTTAGGGAGAAGAGGTAAGTCAGTCGACGAGGTTGTGAACCTTCATCGACTGAGATGGTTGGGACACGTACTACGTATGCCTAGTCACCGATTGCCTCGTCACACAATGTTGGCTGAGGTGGGTTCAGGCTGGAAAAAGGCCCGAGGTGGCCAGACTAAAACATGGCACCAATGTATGAAGTCTCTGACTGTTGGTTTAAGCCATGTAGGACGATGCAGACTAGGTGGTTGGGGTCCACGGGACAAGAGGAACCAGTGGTTGGAGACCCTAGGTGATATGGCTCAGAACCGAAGTCAGTGGCGCAGATGTATACACACATTATCCTCATCTTAACAACGCTATACCGAATCTCACTATTTTGTCACTCCTCTTTCCTTTCTTCTCGTACTTTATATTTCTTTTGACTGCATTCACTTATCTTCATCCTTCACCTCACTACCTTTTTACTTGATGTGCTGATATGAGGTGTGGCAACTCGGACCGTTACGCAGTAATGCCTGGTCCTATGTTGATAATGATGATGTAAGTAATGTAGGCGTCACGTTTACAGCTCTAGGTAAGAGAGGTTAGCTAGCTGATGAGGTTGTGAACCTTTTTTCAACTGAGATGGTCGGGTCATTTGTTACGCATACCTGGCCGCTGCCTAACCCAACGGACAATTTTATGTAAAGTAGGTTTAAGCTGTAGAAATGTTAGAGGTGGCTAAACCAAAACGTGGTGCCAGTGTATGAATTCTGTCGCTGTTGATGTGATTCATGTAAGACAATGTGGAAATCCTGGTTTTGATCCACTTGACAACCAAAATCAAGAGTTGGAGGCTAGGTGGTATGGCTCGGACCGCTACGTCGAGATCCCATGTTGATATTAATGGATCGGTCTTAGTAAGTTGTTCAGTCACCTATTAAGGATCAAGTTTACTGCACAGCATTTCGTTCTATCCTACTGTATGACCATAAAATGCGACCACTTATGCTGAAGGATTTGAGATGAGCTTGTGTATTCTACAACGGGTGTCTTCGTAGTACGACTTGTATGCGTTGAAGCCACCACAGGTGACGTGAAGCTTGGATATATTGTCACAATGGGCCAACCAGCTACGCTGACTGAAAGGCTTGTTCCTTGAAGTCGTTTGCCAGGAAGTTCTGTTAGATAGTGATTCGAGAAAACTAGCTGCCATTATGGTGTTAACAGCTGCCTAAGGATTTGGGTCCAAAGGTAAGTTTGAACTAGGTAGGGGACGATATATGACAGCGGTAAGCTGTTCCCCACAGATGACCAGATAGACAAACAAAATCAACATAGGACTTATAAGTACCGTATACAGTGATACCATGTTTTAGTCTGGTTGCCTCTTATCTTTTTTCAGTCTGAACCTACTTCAGCTAACATAGTGAATTGGGTTAGACGGCGACTAGATGTGCGTAACATTTCTCAGCCACCTTACTCGATAAAGGTCCACAGCCCCAACAACTTTCTTCTGTCTAAAGCTCTATACCTGATGTGTTTGCACCACGACACAGTTTGTGCTACGGAGTCATTAGTGACAAATGGAGCCTTCTTATGTCCTCAATATTTAATAACCATCTTTCGCAACTATATAATGGAACAGAGCGAATTGCGATGGAGTGTACTCAACCCTTAATTTGAAACATGGATATCACGACTCCCCCCCCCCCCCCCACGATGGCGTAATTTGATGAAAGCCAGTCGCGCCTTTGCACCCGTTTTGAGATCTCGTTGGTCATGGATCCACCAGAGCTAATCTGACTTCTCAAGTAGTTGGAGTGCTCAGCATGCCTAACCGTTTCATTCCCCATTGTTAAAATGCCCACTAGTGAAGATCTGTTTTAGAGCGGTACCACACTGATGCTCTCTTCCTTATGGGAACAGATTGAAAAAGGTCGACTCAAAAAAGCACACTCTGATTTGTGATATTCTGGTTTCAGCAGTATGAGTTTTTCTTTTGTGGCGTTAGCGCAATAAAACTTCTATCCAACATAGTGTCTTTTGTGCTATGCGGTTATGCAAAAGCTAAACCTTTTCCTCTTTCAGGTATCTTTCAGAAACAACTTCCACCCTATAGAGGGTGAGGAAGTACTGACTATTCACACGCCTCTAGCAGTATGCAAAACCGAATATGCTATAACCTGTCTTTCTAACAGTTGTCGCCCTCCCTTGCCTTCACTTCCTGATGCCAATATCAGTATTAAACCTCTTAAAACTTCAACAACCTCTCACACTTCGAACATTTCTATCTGTTCAAACCAACAAAACATCATTCCTAGTCTCCTAAAGCCGCGCCACCAACTTCACATTGAAACTTTAAATGTCTGAACTCTGTACCAAATCGTGCAACAGATGCTTCTTGCTAATACTCTGGAATCTCGAAACATGGATGTATGCTGTGCTTCTAAAACGCAAATGCGTGTTAAAGTATAGTTATTCACTTGACTCCACCTGGTCAGTGTGGTGAATCTTCACATGTATGTTTACATAATGTAGGTTACAGTTAAACCTTTGTGTGCTCGACTGAAAGAAATGAAAGTCAAGAATGAACATGGCAGCAATTCTGTTCCAGGTTTGAGCCTGGCGTAATATTCAGTCTACTGTAAAAACAGTGGTACAGACAGTCACCTGCATCCAAAGGCTAGTGAGTTTCTTCAACCTCATCTAAACTGATTGGTTACAGATTCATCGCAATCAAAAGTGAAAGCAGCCCAAACGTAGATTGGCTAAGAGTCTTCGCAGTGATTGCGAGCAGTTACGGGTTGCAAAAGCGAGTGAGATGTTTAACATTTCGGCTTATTAAGGATACTAGTAAGAAGAAGAGGATATTTATTGAGACCATCACCGAGTAGGATGGAATCCTGACAACCTCTTAGGATAGTTGGTTAGGATGTTGGGAAAAACACTGAAGCACAGTTCGACTGGTTTGCGACTTTTCACATTTCCACCATCCAACCCAAACCTGAATTAGACGTAGCTCTTGGTTATCCAAGTCGTCGAAGTTGAGAAGGCTGTTTCAAACCGGAAACGGTGCGAATCAGAAGGACCTGGTGGTTTGTCACCAAAGGTTTTTAAGGACGGAGGTAGCGAATTACTGAAAGGAGCAAGTAAGTTACTAACTAGTGTATAGAAATCAGTAGTCCCGTCAGACTGGTGTAGATCATTGGTGATTCTAGTGTATTTTTGACAACCATACAGGAATCAGTTTGACCGACTTTTTGTCCTGGGTCCTTGGGTCCATAGTTATCCGACGCATGACTGCAGCTCGAGGACAGCATTTTGAGAAAACCAGGTATTTCTCAGACATGGAAAAAGGTGCATCGATCAAATCCTCACTCTTCGACAGATTCTACAACACAAATATATCCACACCTAACACTATCATTTAAAGATGGAATTCAGCTCTGTCGACCAAGAGATGTTGTGGTTGTGTCTAACTGTTGAGAGAGTAGCAAACAAATTTCTAACGTTGATCGTTCCTTACTCAAATACATAGCCATTTAAAGGTTAGTGGGGAGTTGTTGTATGAGATGAGGACAACCAGTGGTGTCTGTTATCACAGTTCCTATTTAGCTTTGTTACAGACATACTAAGAGTCAAAACCCTACTCGGAATTTTACAGGGATTGATCTGTTTAACTTGGAGTACGCAGATGACATTGTCCTGTTAAACGATGCCGACAAAATTCAGAGTTTTCTGAACACCTTAAGCGCAAGTGTGTGATTACATTTGGCATGCGTTCTACACGTGTTAAATCTAAGATGATACTCCAGGACAGGTCTGCAAGTACTCCTAGTTTAAGAATAGGGAGTCAAGTGGTTAAATGTTTCGACGATTCCACTTACTTGGAGAGTTACATCAGCTCAAATATAGAAGGCCAGTTCGACATTTGGTGTTTCGCATCATCTTTATCGCCGACTACCTACCTATTAAAGAATGAGTATACTGTGCTGCAGTTTGTTCTGTTTTTTTCTTGCGACTGTGGGACATGGCCGTTAAAAGTATAAGATACGAAGTGGCTACAGGTTTCTGTCTTCGTAGCTTTGCTCCCATGTGGTGAAATCACTATGCGAGCAGTGTCGAGATAAGTTGAAGCGTATTAGGCAAGGAAGACAAGTCAGTCGATGAGTTTGTTAACCTTCACCGATTGGGGTGGCTTGGATATGTATTGCGCATGCTGAGCCACCGCCCACCTCAATGTGCAATGTTCACCGAAGTATGTTTGGGTTGGAAGAAGGTTAAGGGTGACCAGATAAACGCGTGGTATATCAGTTCACGAAGTCTGACTGTTGATCTAAGCCCTGTAACGAGGTGTGAATTGTCTGACTAGAGTCCTCTATATAATCAGAATTGTAGAAATAGCTGAAAATCGATCACAATGACTCAAATGTCTTCTAAAGCTTGAATATTTTCGCTAACCCTGATTTTCAAATTCCTCTCCTCATACACCTTTGCCTACTTTGATATCACTCTTTTTCTGTCCACTTGTTCTTTGTATGCTAATGTACTGTGAAGTGTGGTAACCTGAATCGCTCCACCTGTGTGCAAGATTCTACATTTATTTTGTCTGTCAGATGAATGATGCCTAAGGATTTAGAAAGAATTATTCTAGGAAAAGACAAGACGTGGTTTCAGCGGAGAGAAAAAACTTCCTTATCCACGAAGTCATTTACTAAGCTGTACATTCGTGAATATGTGTTACAGGACGTCCCAGAATTACTTCCGGTTAGGCGCAAATCATATTGAAAATAACTAAAGGAAGTTAATTCATATACATTTGGGTTTAGAGTGGGGAAAATAAAACTATAATTACGTAATGCTGGTTAGATCTATAACAGCGTAGGAAAATAGACAAGGGATTGTGGAAATACATGTGTACAGGATGAATGTATGACAGTCAAGGTTTTATGATGGTCATAGTGAAGATAAAGGTTGGACATACCTTTTTTGGACGCATAACGCTGGTTCGAACTTCTAGATGGCTTGTGTTTTAGCTATAGACAAATACCTTGATCTTACTCCCTTCTAGTGGTTTGGTCGAACCATGTAGAGAATTTCGAATGAGCTCTCAAAAAGAGCTAAGAGGCCTGAGCTCACAAAGTGTTCTGTCATTGAACTGAAGTTACGTTTCTGTTCTCCCTTTGCCAGTCAGGTTCGGTAGTGTTCGCGGACACCATTTAAAAGCGGACGCATAATACAGTCGATGTTCTCAGCTCCATAGGAGAAAGTACACTGGTATACACATCCATCCAAATCAACATAGGACCAGGCATTACTGCGTAACGGTTCGAGTTGCCACATCTCTTATCAGTACATCAAGTGAAAAGCCAGTGAAGTGGAAAATGAAGAAGGAAAAAAATTCAGCTAAAAGAAATATAAAGTACTAAAAGAGAAAAAGGGAGGATGAGGATGATGTGTGTGCGGATACATCTGTGCCACTCACATTGGTTCTCAGCCATGTGATCACCTAGAGTCTGTCTCCAACCACTAGTTTCTTTGGTCCCACGGACCCCAACTGGCTAGTCTGGTATACACACATTGATGTGCGTCGGCTTGTCTTTCACATATTGACTAAAACGTTTCTTGCACGAGAAAATAATTCGGAAGTTGGCGGCGAAGTATATTCTATCTAAGGATTTTGACAGTCCTTTCCTGAAGATGTCTGCAGCAGTATTATTTTTGAATTCAAGATTCATAAATTTAACCTGCATTGTTTTCATAACCCTTCGCTCATTTTCCTACTTCGCCATACATTCATCCTGTATTTCATAGTTACCTAATCCCTTGTCTATTTTCCCCACTCTAGATTCAAATGTGTATTAATTAACTTGTTTTAGTTATATTCAATATGTTTTGCCTCCTATTATTATTATTATTATTATTCCCTTGGGTTCTAAGTGGAACATGGGGCTTCAGTAGCACGCCTCCATTCCACTCTCTTCTCTGCAGTCTTTTCAACCTGGCACCACGACTGCCCACAAGCTCTTATTTCTTCCTCACATGCTCTCCTCCATATCACCCTCGGCTCGGACGCCTGACTCGTCGTTTCCCCTTTGGGTTCCACTCGAGAACCTGGCTCATGATGTCCTCAGTCGACCTTCTCAGTGTATGCCCAATCCATCTCCACTTTCTTATTCTGCATATTTGTTGGGTGATAGGTTCTTGGTTGGTTCGTCGCCAGCCAGCCAGAGTTCCTTGTTGCTTATTCTTATTATTCTGGCCATCTGATCTGTTCTTCAGTATAGAGTGAGCGTGGACTGCAACTGTTGATGAATGTCTGTAGTTTGTAAAAAGTGCTTTTCGTGACACACCAAGTTTCTGAACCATCACATAGCAGCGCTGACTTGACTGGATTGGTGTTGAGAATCCGGATGTTGTTCACGCTTTTTGCTGATTGGAGTGAAGTAGATCTCCGCGCTGATTATTTCAGATTAGTGAAAGCCTGTCTTGCTTTTCCAATCGTGGCTTTGACATCCTCGTCTGTAGTTGAAACGATGCTTCCTAGGCAGGTAGGTGAGAGACTCATTCCTTTAGGTTTCTCCCGTTAAGGGTGATTGGCGATTGTTGTTGATGTTGTAGTTAGTTCAATATCGTTTTGCTCCTTAACCGGAAATAATTCTAGAATGTTCTGCTCACTGTAACATAAATTCACGGATGTACAGCTTAGTAAATGACTTCATGGAAAGGGAAAATCTTCCTCTTCACTGCAATCACGTCTTGTCTTTTTCTATGAAAGTATTATTACCAGTTCTTATGAAATGATTCAGCCATTTAGCAACAGTAATCTCAGTTGTTATGATATTTGTAGTAGTTTGTGAAATAAATTATCTATGCTATCACATTGTATGTTACTAATTGTTATTCACTAAATTATTTTTTTTTTGTTACAGACATCTAAGGATAAAAGTGTTACAGCATTTCCAGATGGTGAAAATCTTACTCGTTGGCTTGCATCTATCCGTGGTCCTGATGGCACAGTAAGCATATCTCTAATTTATTTTTTATTGTTAACATTCTTCACAATTTTATGTTACACTTGTATTTTATCTATTTATTTAAGGTGTATGAAGGTCAACAGTATAAACTTTCACTTGAGTTTGGACCAAACTATCCTTACAGTCCTCCGAATGTACGGTTTGTTTCTAAGTGTTATCATCCTAACGTGGATACTCGTGGAGTAATATGCTTGGATATTTTAAAAGAAATGTGGTCTCCCCTATTGACTGTAGAAAATCTACTCTTATCTATACGAAGTCTACTAGCAGGTTAGTGTCTTAACTCAGTTCAACAAATGTTTTTGTCATACTTTATTTGATAGGTATCTGATTGTCAAGTTGTTATCTCACAAGTACTTCTCGTTTTATCCAACTGCTTCATTCAAAAGATACTGGGTATTGAACACGCACACACACACAAAAACGACGATTGGAGAAGAATAACATTGTACTATTTCTCATCAGCTGCTAACAATCCAACATTGTTAAGTACATACTTTTTACTGTCAAATGAAGTTAGTTCACAGGAATCGATAGGGTACAATAAGGAATATAAAGATGCTAAGAAGTTCCAATTACATTCTAATTCTTTGGGAATACAGTTCCAGCTTCAGTTATATCATCACTACAGCCAGCCTCAGTGAATTTAAGAAGGTTCTAAATACTCTATTTGTTGATCATGTTAAGGGATTTTAAGTTATATACTGAAAGAACCTAAGGTATATATACCCTTCTCTCTTTTCCTAATGTAACTGGTACTGTAGATTCACGTAAACTTGTGCACACAATTAGAGGTGATATGGAACGTTTGACCTGTCGACGTTTGGTTCTATCAAGGTGGATCAACATGCTTGTAGAATATGTATTGTTCAGTGCTGTTTTCAGCCTCTGAAATCATCACTCTCAAAGTTGAGTTCATGCTTACTGTAATTATCTTTAATTGATTGTCTTTAGATGTATTTGTGAACCTTTAGTGACTGAGTTGGCTTGCACAAGGATTGCGCATCCTCAGGCACCCCGTACCTCGACCAGCAGAGATTGAATTACGTTGGAAGAAAGCTAAGAAAGGCCAGACCAATACGTAGTGCCATTTTATGACTTTTGGTCTGAGTCAGGTAGGAAAGTGTAGACTACCTGGCTGGAGTCTTTCAGACGATAAAAATCAATGGGTGAGGACTCTTGGTGTGGTGAAATGGCTAGAAATCGGTCATAATGGTGCAGATGTATTCACTCGTTGACCTCTTCTAAAGCTTGACTATTTTTACTAACCTTAAACTATAAATTCTTTCCCCTGTTATATCTCTTTGTTTACTTTCATATCAGTCTTTTTCTATCTTCTTGTTCTTTGCATATGTCGTTCATTAAATTCCATTTTAAGAGCATATTTATGATAGGCTTTCCTGTTGAATTGGCTATATCTTCATTACAATTATCCGACATAAACTTCAAAGGATCGTAGACAATTGAATTTGTAATGTGATATTTATTCATCAACCCCAGTGTCTAAGCCTTCATCTACTTATAATATCACTTTGTTATAGGTTTTCTTGAAGTTTTCTAGTTCTATACAATATTATTTTGATAATGGTTATTATTGATTTCCAATATTATCGATCAGCTTGGATTGAAATCAGGTCTTTTCGATGTTATATGGTTTGTATGAATTCTTGAACTGAATCTTAATTGAAAGTGTTTCAGTTTTGATTAGATCCAATTTTATACTGAACAATTTGAAGATATAAGTTTCAGGAATTTCATGAAAGTTCGCCAAACAATTTTGAATCTTGTCGCAGGCCAAATTTCACTTTCAATCATCACCCTAGTATCAATAATACTAGTCTGCTAAACCGTGACTCTGATATTCTCAGATAGTCAGTACGATACTTCGTATATTCATGGAAAATTTATAGATTGTAGAGAAAATCAGCTTAATATAAAGATATTTTTAATGAATGATGAAAAGCATAATATTGACTGGGAGAGTGTTGACATCCTAACTAACATCATTGTATGTAAGGATTCATTGTAAGTATATTTATAGTAAATGTGTGGTGCCGCCTCAATATCCGACTGTCTATAAAGAGTCGAGTGTATTGTGATGCAGTTTGCTGTGTTCTGTTGTATGACTGTGAAATATCGTCATTATAAAGGTAGAAGACAGTTGTTTGACCACCGCTGCCTTCGTGGTATAGGCCGTGGTATCGCCACGTGAGTAACACCGAAGTCAGACGTAGTTTTAAGCCTGTAAAAGGCTTGAGCTATGTAAGGCGATGCAGACTATCAGTTGGGGTCCACTGAACAAGAGAAACCTGTGGTTGGAGACTGTAGGTGATATATATGGCTCGGAATCGATGTCAGTGGTGCAGATGTATACACAAATTATCCTCATCTTCATTGCTATACTTGATCTCGTTATCTTCTGATTCTTCCTTCCTCTATTTTACCACTTCCTTTGACCAATTTTTCTTTCCTTCTTCATTTTCCATTTTATTGTCTTGTTACTTCATGTGCTGATATATGAGGTGTGGCAACTTGAACCGTTACGGAGTTATACTAGATCCTATATTGATCTTGATGTTGATGATGGATAAAATTGGTGAATTTTCTCCGACATAATGTTCAAACCTTCAAGAGTGTTAGCCTGTCTTCTTAAATCATCAGTAAGTAATTTCTTTGATTCTAAAAGAAATTTACTGATATGTAGAAGATTTTTGAGAGGAGGGAGTTTAAATGAAACAATGAGTTGACGAGAAAAGTAGAATGAGTTAAGGCATTCATTGTAAAACTTCATTTGAGGTAATTCTCTAGTTATTTTGTCTTCTTATTCTTCTACACCATTGCATTGTCCGTGTTTGGTGGAAACACCGTGTGAGCAATATCTAAGTTAGCCGAAAGGTACTAGGTAAGACAGGCATGTTGATTGATGAGGTTGTGAACCTAAATGGAATGAGATGGCTTGCATGTGTACTGCTCATGCCCAGCCACCGCCTACTACGATGTACCTTGACGGGGTAAGTCCGATTAGTTTGTAAGAGGGTTCAGAGTGGCTAAACCAAAACGTGACACCGATTCATGAAGTCGCTGACTATCGGTCTAAGCCGTTTGAGAAGATGTAGACTGTCTGAATGAGGTCCCTGAGACAAAAGGAATCAGTGATTGAGGACTGTTGGTGACATGGCTGGCGTCTTCTAAAGCTTGAATATTTGCACTAAACCCTCATCTTCAGATAGTTTGTTCTCTCACACAACCTTGTCTACTTTGATATCACTCCTTTTCTATCCACTTGTTCTTTGTATACTACTGTAAAGTGTGGCAAGTTGAACCGATGCACTTTGGTGCGAGGTTCTACGTTGATGTTGTTACTCAGTTAGGTATTCCGTAAGAGAGACATCTCTTAAGAAATTTTATACATATATTTATACCGCCTTAGTGAACTTGAGTAGAAAAAGAACAATAATTGTGAATCAGATATGTCTTATTCATTCTATCCATATGTTTGAATTCCTTATTGTATCATATCAACTCCTGTCAACTAACTTCTTTTGTTACATGTTATTTAAATATGTTGGGTTGTAGGCTGCTGATGAGAGATCGGTGAAATAAAATGGTATCATGTATGGCATCCTATTGCAATCATTGTTCTTTGTCTATTTAAGTTCATAAAGGGGAATAGGTTTATTAAACAGTGGACATTGTTTCCTTCAACGTGTAACGCTTATTGAAATCAAAATTAAGTGAAGGAAGAGAGAGAGAGAGAGTAGATTAGATCGCCACCGTCCCCTAATCAACCTATCCATTGAAAGCGGTACATTTGTAGTGTAAAACTAAATTATGAAAAAACTAATCATTATCGTATATCTCTCTGATTCATCTTCATAATACCCAGTCAAATCTACATACCATTATGGATTGTATAGTCTGGTCTTTACGCATGCCTTTTACGAAGTGTGACAACTTAAACTGGATATATCAAAGTTTTTCTACAGTATGAATTCATACTCAGTAATTAATACCATTATAGCAAAGTTCCTATCTGACTAATACTGTTTCCATTCAGTGTTTCATTGCTAAAACAGTGCTATATTTTTCTAAAGCAAACATAATGGAACGATATTTATTATTTATCCCTTGGGTTCCTAGTGGAACATAGGGCTTTAGTAGCACATCGCCATCGCCATTTCACTCTCTTCTCTGCAGTCTTTTCAACCTGGCTTCACCACTACCCAGAAGCTTTCATTTCTTCCTCACACTATCTCCTCCATGTCACTCTTGCCTCGAACGCCCAACTTGTAGATTCCCATTCGCGTTCCATTCGACGATCTGGCCTGACGCGTAATGTTCAGAAACAGTCTTTGAAGTCTATGTCCAATGCAATCCACTCCATCTCTACTTTCTTCTGCATATTTGTTAGGCGATAGGTTCTTAATTAGTTGGTTCATTGTGGAGCCAACCGGAGTTCCTTGTGGCTTATTCTTATTATTCTGGCCACCTGATCTGATCTTCAGTATGGAGTGATCGTAGGCGGCAGCTGTTCATGTATGTCTGCAGTCTGTTGGAAATGCTTTTCGTAACGCGCCAAGTCTGTGAACCATCACAGAAGCACTGACTCATTTGACTGAATTAGTGTTGAAAATCGGGATGTTGTTCACGCTTTATGGTGAGTGCAGTGCAGTGCAGTGGAGTAGGTCTCCATACTGATTATTTCAGATTAGTGCAGGAAGGCCTATCTTGCTGTCTTTTCGATCGTGGCTTTGACGTCGTCACCTGTGCTACTTTCTGTAGTTGGAACGATGCTGCCTAGGTAGGTGGGTGAAAGAGATAACTTCCTTCAGATTTCTCCCATTGATGGTGATCGGTGCTTGTTATAGGGTTGCTAGCCATATGCCCAACCTTCCCTCTTTATCCGGGCTTAGGACCAGCTAGTAATTAGTGAACTAGTTACCTAGGAGTGGTTCACTTGGTATGTAGCGTAATCATATAGCATATAGCTGTTGAATGAGGTTGATAAAGGTTTTTAGCACTAAAACCGTAGTGTTGAAGCAGCTGCCTGTCAAATTACTTCTCGGTCGACGCTATGGAAGGCCTATTCCAGGTCGATGAAGTTGAGGTAGGGTTGAGTTGACTGGCATTCCGCGCTCTGTTCTATGTTGATGCGTAGCGTATCGTTGCAACTTGATCCGGACATGATTTGTTCTTTCTGAAACCAGCCAGCCTGTTTTGGTCGTAATTTTGATTGCACAGCATTTTTTTAGTCCCTCCAGGATGATGCGGCTTAATATTTTACTTGGAGTGGACAGCATCATGACTTTGCGTTAGTTCTTGCAAAGACTTAGGTCGCCCCTGTTTGGGAGCTTGACAAGATAGCTCTTCTTCCAATCAATTGGCAGGTACCTTTCCTTCCTTCCAAATCTTCTGGAATAGTAGTGTGAGCATGTCCGCTGTTGTCGCTGAGTCTGTTTCAAGTTGTTCTGGAGGAATTCCATCTGGTCCTGCTGCTTCCCGGCCTTTAGCAACTTTATGGCGTTCAGGACTTCACTTCTGTTGTTTTCGTGGGTTTTGTGTTCACTAATAGTTTTGTGTCTGGGCTGCTGAAGGTATTTCTGTACGAGTTGCAGGTGGTGTTCGATTCGTTTCCCTTGTTTCTCCTCTTTGGTGTTAGCTACGTTCCCTTTCCTATGTTTTATTGGTTTCATCTGTGTTGATCTCTTCTCAGATAGTAAGCTAGTTACCTGCAGCCTATTCTGCTTCATTTGCACGTGTGTCCTAGAAGTGTCTTTTGTCTTTTCGTGCACTCTTCTTCACTTCTTTGTCCAGTGTTTGATAGGTTGTACTCAGTCCTTCTTCTTTGAAAATGAATGATCACTATCACAATTATACTATTCGAATAGGAAACGGATACAGTATGAGATGTTAGGTGGTATACAAAAGTGGTTGGTTGATATATAATGTATCCGTTGTAACCTTGGGAAATAGCCATATATGCGTCTCGTACACCACATCAAAGCATACACTTATCACACAGTAATATTTATTTTTTCATATAATACACATTACATTGTACTTGTAAAATTTTCTGCTTATTATTATTATTGTTATTGTAAATATTTTGTACAGAGCCTAATAATGACAGTCCATTGAATGGTCAAGCAGCTCAACTTTGGTCAAATCCTTCTGCATTTCGTGCTGAAATGATGAAATTTCAAGCTTCCTCTTCTAATAGCTAATTAATTGATTAGATATATATAATTCTGTTAATTGTATGTACAGTCGACTTCTTTTCTTCATTGGTCTGCGAACCTTTCCTTTGTATACCCTTGCCCTATCCTTGCCCTCACCCTCTCAATATCTCTTTATATTTTCTAGGATCAGTATTCTCTTTTGATTAATGAATGTATTTAAATGTGCAAATGCAAAAGACGACTCTTTACAAGATGATATATATATATATATATATATATATAAAATAAATCATTCTTATGTGATTACAGTTTCCTTTGTCAACTAGCTGGATTGGCATGTAGAGTTTGATTTGTTGTATTATAGATTTGATTTATCGTATTCATAAGTCGTTGATATTGACGTTTATCAGATCGTGATAAGCATGAAGCAAGTCCAGTTAATTGGTTACGTGAATACTTAGTCCCATAATTTGTCAACCAATGTTCCCATTCATGTATAGGTATATAGAAGGCTTGAATATATTCAATTAGGTGATCAAGTTTAGGAAATGAGCTGAAAGAAAAACATATACAATGTCATTATAGATAATAGAGAAGAGGATATTAGGTCTTGGTTGGTAGAATTAAGTGTTCAGCTTCTTACTGACAAATCGAAGGTTCGAACTTACAACCCACCTAGCGAACCCTTGTAAAACATTTGTGGCTCATTGCCTAGCGCTACATAGTAATAATAATAACTACTTTATTCCAAACAATATGTATGACAGTATGAAATTCTCAGCGTATAATTATTCAACAAATTCACTCCCAGAACCAATACTTTCACGCGAAATGGTTTTTGCATCTGAACGATGTTAATAATAACAACAACAACAGTATTCAAGGCAATCAATCATGTGAAGAAATAGCCAACTGGTTTTGGATGGGCGTCTGGTCTATAATAAAGAGTCAACAGAAATGTAAACGATGGTTCGGTGGTGGTAGCAGTTCATTCAGCCGGTACAACAATCTGCAATTCAAGCTGAGCGTCCGATGGATAGAAATATGATGTACTTTTGTGCACTGAAAAGTTCACTTTCATATAACTTGACATTTTTTTCTCTGGTATGCTACTGACTCGAGAAACAGAGTTGGAAATGTGCAAGAGTAAATGATACGTTTGAAGAATATATTTAAATGCATAAAACAAATTGAAAGGAAAGAAGGTGAAAAATGTTCGATGGATAATTTTGGTAGCCCAAGGTTCAAGCAGGCCGCCGTCGGCTACTTTAGTCGTTGTTGAGTTGCATTGCAGACCGAGCTGCGGACATATTTCTCAACTACTAAGAGATAAAAATATTGCTTCGAGGTGAAATATAACCTTGTTTGTGACAAGATTTCTAACGCAACCGTGAATTATACTACATGGACCAAGGTCACAGATTTTATGGATATGAATCGTTTGCTAAGTTCGTCAAACCGATCGTCATTTGACTTAATTCCCAGTGAATAGGAATAGGGTTATATAAATTACAGCGATATCACACAAATGAATTACAATAAGAAGTAGTTCGAATAGATGCGCTCGTCTAGAAAACCTCATTGACAATGTGGTGACAGACAGACAGATCAACTTAGAACCTTGCATAGAAATGCATCATTGCCAGGTGTCAAATTTCACAGAAGCATGCAAAGAAAAGGTGGATGGAAAAACGGATGTCATAATAGTAAGCAAAAATCCGTGAGATAAGAAATTGTTATACGGAGGTAAATGAAAATATTCATGATTGTGAAGAGGTGTGTATGGTGGACTTCGAACCACATCGTAGAGTGTCTAGACATTTATTTCCATCACCTCGAAGAACTTGGCCAAACAGTCTTCACGGTTCAGACTAACAATCAAAGACTTCATGAATTGCCTTCACATCTTGGTCTGTTAACTCTTGACCTTCTCCGAACCCAATCATTCTTCGACTAACATTGCACGTCAAAATGGGCGGTAGCTCGACATGTGCAACACATATCCAAGTCACCTCAGTCGGCGAAGGTTGAAAACATCGAATGACTCGCCTAACATCGAATCTGTTCACATGGTGGCTGCACCATACGCAAGCAATGCTGTGAAGACAAGTGCACTCAAAAACTTGTGACGTTTTCACACCAAACTTCAAGGAGCATATCTCAGCTGTATAGCACGACAGCGGAATGGAGCCCTTTAATAAGTATCCTGATATCTCGCAAATATCAGAGATAATGTAAGTTAGTAGAAGCCAAACAGCCTTTTTATAGCCAAGTTGATGCGATTCACAAAGTGAAGTGGTCAACGCTTTCTATCACTTGAATCCCTGTCGTGAAATGACTTAATCAAAGTAGAACTAAGAATCGGGTATACACCAGTTCTCAAATATCATCGCGTATTCAGCTGAGGATACTAGCTTGGACTTCTCAAGACGTTCAGAAAACTTTGCGTTTTGTCATTACTTTCGCCTAACAAGACTGACATCTCTGAGTGCCTCAGTTCAAACATGTGGCCTATAAGGGAGGTCGTGTTGATCCCCATAAAAATGGAGGTATCAGTAATAGGTTGTTTGCACTGTTTTTCAAATTGAACAACCTGTACTACTGTTTACATACTCGAAAGGCAAGTGTAGTCCAGTCGTGGAGGAGCTATTTGAAGATCAGTAAATACGATGCCCCTGATTGCATTCTCTGAGTTGGGTTACTTGGCCATGGAGCTTTCATCATCTTGCCATTGGAAAACCTGGAAACCAAAGTGTACAGGAAGCCAATACACTTTGATCAAATCCTCAACTACAGTAACAACAATGCACAAGATTAGTTGCATGCAGACTCTTTTCAAAAGAGCGAGAATACAATGCAGCACAACAACTTCATAGAGAAAAGGAAAAAAATTATTTTATTTCCATCCTAAAGAAGAACAGCTACCCATGAAACTTTATCAGAAGATGCCTATCCCGTACAACATCAACTAAAACATCACTGGCTTAAGTCAACAAGCGCATCGTCCTATCATACATGAAGGATAGATTAGAAATTACAAGATTATTGAGACTACCTAGAATTGGTGTGGTTCATAAACCAACAAATCCCCTCCAAACCCAACTATACAGATCAAAGGAGACAAACCAAACATCATTTACAAAATCAACTACAATAATTGTAGTCAACAGTCTATTCGACAAAGTGGTCGGCCTCTTCGCCTTCGTCTACATCAACACAAATTGGCTATTAAACGTCACACATGACATTTCATCACTCATTTCAATGCATCTGGATAACAACTATGGACAATGTAGAAATCATGGATGGAGAGAGGAAACATGAAGAATATCAGAGTTCCTAGACGCTTGGCATTCGGGTCAGTCAGTCAGTCAGTCAGTAGTCAATCGATGTATAAACATAGACCCAGTTTATCAACGATTGACAAAAATGATAAACGACAGAAAGGTGATAGGTGAAGCAAAGGAACAGCCAGCAGGGAAATCTATCCATTCAGTCAATGACACAATAATCAACGGGGAAACAACAAATCACAAACCAGTTGGTCAGGCCAAGCTACTTAAATCACTCACGGAGAGATATTGACAGCTCACTTCGTACTCAAGTAAGTGTTGCGGATGATGTCGTGTAGTAAGACGATGAAAGCTCCACGATTAAACAACCCAGTTCAGAGAACACAGTACAACCAAGACCATTTACCTGAACTACAAATATTCTCCACTATTTAAAACGGCGACCTGCTTGAACCTTGGGCTACCAAAATTATCCATCGAACATTTTTCACCTTCTTTCCTTTCAATTTGTTTTATGCATTTAAATATATTCTTCAAACGAACCAAATACCCTTGCACATTTCCAAACTATTTCCAACTCTCTGTTTCTCGAGTCAGTAGCATACCAGAGAAAAAAAATGTCAAGTTATATGGAAGTGAACTTTTCAGTGCACAAAAGTACATCATATTTCTATCCATCGGACGCTCAGCTTGAATTGCAGATTATTGTACCGGCTCAATGAACTGCTACCACCACCGAACCATCGTTTACATTTCTGTTGACTCTTTATTATAGACCAGACGCCCATCCAAAACCAGTTGGCTATTTCTTCACATGATTGATTGCCTTGAATACTGTTGTTGTTGTTATTATTAACATCGTTCAGATGCAATAACCATTTTGTGTGAAAGTATTGGTTCTGGGAGTGAAGTTGTTGAATAATTATGTGCTGAGAATTTCATACTGTCATACATATTGTTTGGAATAAAGTGACTATTGTTATTATTAATAATGCACATCCTGGATTCTACTGCTAGGCACTACCCATCATTACTATACGTTATTAAAACACAGGCAATATCGAGGCATCCTCACAAGAGCCCATATGCCAACAGAGACTGATCAATTCGGTCAAATCAAAGACGGTGTAATACAAGCGATAACACCAAAAGTATACCTGTCGCACAAGAAGTGGCTATTGTGGCTCTCGCGTTTGAAGTGATCTCTCCCGAGTCCGAATCCCGGTGGGAACAACATCACTCGCTGGAAGGCAGTTACATCCAGCTGACGAGTCCCAAAGAGGAGGAAATGAGTATCCTGAATTCCACTACTAGCCACTACCTCTCATTACCACTACTATTATTATTATCGTTTACTCTATGTCTCTAAATGGGTATACTTAACTGAGTTAAGTCTATCTTTAAACTTTTCCAGTCTCTTCATATACGCTTATCCAATACAGTGGTGATACGTACTATCACTAATTTAGGTTATTTTTTCCTCATCTCATTCATAGACAAGCAGTCGTTTTAATTATTATTTCATTATAGTCTAGGTTATGTATTCTTTTGCCTCTTTCACCTAACTAGGCAGCACTGTTTCAACTACGGGTGGTACAGACGAGGACGTCAAAGTCAGGATCGGAAAAGCAAGACAGCCGCTCATTAGCCTGAAACCAGTGTGGAGATCTTCTGCACTCAGCATGTGGAACAAGATACGGATTTTCAACACCAACCCAGTCAAGTCAGTGCTTCTATATGGCTCAGAGACTTGGCGCGTCACGAAAGGCATTTCCAACAAATTACAGACATTCATCAATAACTGCCACCTACGCTCGTTACTGAAGCTCAGATGGCCAGAATAGTAAGAATAAGCAACAAGGAAACTCTGTCTAGCTGGCTGGCGACGAACCAAGCAAGAACCTATCACCCAACAAATATGCAGAAGGAAGTGGAGATGGATTGGGCATACCCTGAGAAGACCGACTGGAGACATCACGCGTCAGGCCCTCGAGTGGAACCCCAATGGAAAGCGACCAGTTGGGCGTCCAAGGTGAGGATGACATGGAGGAGATGGTGTGAGGAAGAAATGAGAGCTTGTGGGCTGTCGTGGAATCAGGTCCAAAAGATTGCAGAGAACAGAGTGGAATGGAGACGTGATACTGAAGCCATATGTTCCATTAGGAACCTAAGGGACAAATAGTAATAATTATTATGTATTCTTTTGATCCACTGATATCTTGAGTCTTTCTAAGTAGTTAAAGTGTATTTATTCCTTTGTTGAATTACTGTCATTTTTAACTGTTTTCAGTGATAATTAAATGTATAATATTGGATAACTTTCTATAGCAAAGTTTATTATAAATAGTTCGAGATACCCATAATTATGCTTGTTTTCTACAAATGGGATGTTAGGCACATCACCTGAGTGCCTTCTAAATTTTCTGCCATTATGGATCAGTCAAATGTATACTGAGAAGAATTTTTCTATTATTTTATTAACAAGAAATCAGTATGAATTATACTAATCAATTAAAAGGCTCTAGTGCTCACCTAGAAGGTCCGTTTAGGATTTGCCGACTGGCGAGATATCCCATTACCTATTAAAGAACGAGTATACTGTGCTACAGTCCATTCTGCTGTGTTGTACGGCTGTGAGATGTGGCCATTTAAAGTAGAAGATATAAAGTGATTACAAGGTTTTGATCATAGGTGTCTTTATAGCATTGTTCATGTTTGGTGGAGACACCGTATGAGCAATGTTGAAGTTAGGCGAAGGGTACCAGGCAAATCGATTGATGAGGTTGTGAACCTTAGTGGACTGAGATGACTTGAACATGTACTACTCATGCCGAACCACCGTCTACGTCAACTTGCTATGCTAGGATAAGGTTGGAAGAGGGTTCAGGGTGGCCAGATCAAGACGTGGCATCAGTCTATGAAGTTCCCTGACTGTTGGTGTGAGCCGTATTGGAAAATGTAGACTGTCTAGTTTTGGTCTGCGAAACGACAGGAATCAGTGATTGTGGACTCTTGGTGACATGGCTGAAAAGTGGTCACAGTGGTGCAGATTTATTTACTCGTTTACATTTTTCTAAAGCTTAAATATTTACACTACCGCTTATCTTCAAACTCCTTATTCTCTCATACATATTTGTCTATTACTTTGATACTAGTCTTTTTCAATCCAATTTGTTCTTCGTAAAAAATGCTCTGCATTCAAAATTACGACCGGAACAGGCTGGCTGACTTCAGGGGAAACAAATCATGTGCCGATCAAATTGCAACGCTACTCATCATCATCATCATCATCATAGAACAGAGCATGGAATGAAAGTCAACTCAACTTCATCAATTTTGAAAAGACCTTCGATGGCGTTGACCAAGAAGTAATTTGACAGGCAGCTGCTTCAAAACTACGGTTTTACTGCCATAAACCTCTATCAACTGCAGCTATATGCTATATGACGACGCTGCATGCCAGGTGATAGACAATGGAAAGCTCAGCGATGCGTTTGAAGTGAAGATAGGAGTAAGACAAAGTTTCCGCCTACTATCACCATCAATGATCTTCTTGATTGTGGTCGACTGGATCATGCAACAAACTATGAGGAGCTGCGAGATGTGCATACGCTGGCTGGACCGATGAAAAGACTCCAGAAGAAGATTTGGATTACGCCGATGATGATGATGATTTATGTCTAATGTCTTATGTCGCACAAACTCGAAGATCTACAGGCGAAAAATGACAAGTTGGCAGAAGAGGCGAGGCAGGGCAGCGAAAACGAGACTTGCTTCAGGTGAACGTAAAGAGGACAGAGGTGATGAAGATACCCAACCACCACCACCAACAACAACAACGACAACAAGTACCAATCACCATCAATGGGAGAAATCTGAAGGAAGTTATCTCTTTCACCCACCTACCTAGGCAGCATCGTTCCAACTACAGAAAGTAGCACAGGTGAGGACGTCAAAGCCACGATCGAAAAGACAGCAAGATAGGCCTTCCTGCATTAATCTGAAATAATCAGTATGGAGATCTACTCCACTGCACTGCACTGCACTCACCATAAAGCGTGAACAACATCCCGATTTTCAACACTAATTCGGTCAAGTGAGTCAGTGCTTCTGTGATGGTTCACAGACTTGGCGCGTTATGAAAAGCATTTCCAACAGACTGCAGACATACATGAACAGCTGCCGCCTACGCTCACTCCATACTGAAGATCAGATCAGTTGGCCAGAATAATAAGAATAAGCCACAAGGAACTCCGGTTGGCTCCACAACGAAACAACTAACCAAGAACTTATCGGCTAAGAAATATGCAGAGGAAGAAAGTGGAGATGGATTGAATTGGGCTTACACTGAGAACGCAGTTTGGGAACCTTACACGTCAGACCAGGCTGTCGAGTTAAAGCCAAATTAGAAACGACGAGTTGGGCGTTCGAGGCAAGAGTGACATGGAGGAGATAGTGTGAGGATGAAATGAAAGCTTCTGGGCAGTGGTGAAGCTAGGTTAAAAAGACTGAAGCCCTATGTTCCACTAGGAACTCAAGGAACGAATAATAACAATTGTTCCTTGTATACTATTGTGAAGTGTGACAATTTCAGCTGGTCCATTTGTGTACGAGATTCTAGGTTGATTTTGTAAATCTGTCCTTAAGCGAAGTGACTGCAGTTTTTGAAGTATTACGGAGTGCAGTTAGCTTTCGATAATTACAAGGTTTTACGAGTTGATATGTTCATTTCAACAAAAGTTTACGTTAGGGCAAGATGGTTATGAATGTCTTAGCCATCTTCTTGCATACTTATAACGTCATAGCCTGGTCTATTTATCTGTTTAGTTGCACATGGATATTTCAAAGACACTTGTAATGGCTTTATTCTATTTTATTTGGTATGAATCGTAGAGATGTAAGTAGGATTGGCTAGATAAAGAATGACCACAACAATTCACCAACGTTACTAAATGGTGTTAGATCGTTGAAGGCGACCGGTAGGAAACCTTAGACCTGAGTTCTGTGCTTTTTGGAACTCATCAGCAAAACATATATGGAACCAATGTATATGTCACCTCGGACCTGTACCAACTGAGTTATTCGATCCGTGATATATCTCTTATAAGACTGGATTAGACACTGATCAGTCACCGTAGAGTATCCACCTTGGTGACTGACAGTGGAATTCAGGGGTGCGCGCTTCATCAGCTGGATATACTTGCACCCCAGTGAGTGATTGCATCTCCACTAAGACTTGAACCCAGCTGATGAGTTCGAAATGAGATAAAAAGCACATTCTAGATTCCAATTATTGTCATCATGATAAATACAACATTATGAATAACAGACAGTAGTATCAAGGCATATGCATAGGAACCTATCTCCTAAGAGAAGTCAAGAAATTCAACTCTGTATAGCAACAGAAAAATACAAGTATCAAATAATAGCCAATTTCATGTTGTTTAGTTCTAAGTGCTCAAGGAATTCTGTCAATCATTATTTTGTAATGATCGGATACACCATCGAAGCTGAACAGCTGTTTCGTCCTAGTATGGTACTCAACAGTATTCACCTACTAATTGGCTAAGGGTTGAACTTATATTAGTCCATAATGAATACTATCTTAAAAATAATAGTAATCATAATAGTTCATATTGAAGAACATACCGTATTTTACTAGCTGCTTGTGCATATACAGCTAATGTTTGTATATCTAATAACATTTGACCACGTCCTTCATCAGAACATTGTTGTATTCGTCCAAATGCTTCAAGTAACTGAGAAGCAAGACATGCTAATAATGCTTTCCAAATGATAATAATAATTATATGACCTTGTAGATTGAATTCTTGTGATATATTTTTTATTACAGATAAAAATGGATGAAAAATATTAGTATTAATATTAGTGATATAAGTATTCGGTGTGTTGGCCACCTCTTTAGTTGACCAATTCAATGTACATATATGTAGTGCAAGAATATTACTTGATGAATTTGATGTAGACGACGACGACGACGAAGAAGAAGAAGAAGAAGAAGAGTTTAAATTATTTGTAGGATTCTGAGGTGGAGATGATGGAGAGTTTGTATTCAGTGTAGTCGAATCTTTATCCATTTGTTGTTGTTGTTGTTGACTTGTATTCGATCCTAATGGCCAAATCTTACTAAAGCTTGAGGTGATCGATGTACTACTATTACTACTACTACTATTCGTTGTAGACTGCCGAGTTGTTTTTGTTGATACATCAATTATTCTATTGTAAATAAGATAAAAAGTTATAGAAGATTATCTTAAGAATAAGTCATCCTTTAAGCTTGATTTTTAACCGATAAACTAAACAAATAACATGACACAGTCCTTGTCAAAACAGAAGTCAATACATAAGAAAGACAAGGAATTAAAATACTATCATACCTTATAAAACCAAAATGAACAGGATATAGATATTCTTTGATTGTATTGTGTTCTCTGAACTAGGTTGTTTAGTCGTCGAGCTTTCATCGTCTTCCTAGACAACATTATCAGCACTAACTTCAGTATGAAGTGAGCTACCTGTCAATATCTCTCTGTAAGTGATTTCGTAGCTTGCCCTAACCAACTGGTTTATGGTTGGTTGTTTACTTTGATTGTTGTGTTCCTGACTGATGGTATAGATTTTTTTGTTGGCTGCTCCTTTCACTTTTATGTTGCTTATCATTTTACTCACTGATTAATAAATTGGGTCTGTGTTTATACATCAATTGATTGCTGGACTAACTGACTGACGTGAATGCCAAGCTCCTAGGAATTCTCTGATATTCTTCCTGTTCCCTCTCCCCATCCATGATTTCTACATTGTCAAAATTGAATTCATGTCCATAGTTGTTATCCAGATGCATTGAAATGAGTGATGAAATGTCATGTGTGACGTTTAATAGCCAATTTGTGTTGATGTAGACAAAGGTGAAGAGGCCGACCACTTTGTCGAATAGACTGTTGACTACAGTTATTGTAGTTGATTTTGTAAATGATGTTTGGTTTGTCTCCTTTGGTCTGTATAGTTGGGTTTGGAGGGGATTTGTTGGTTTATGAACCACACCAATTCTAGGTAGTCTCAATAATCTTGTAATTTCTAATCTATTCTTCATGTATGATAGGATGATGCGCTTGTTGACTTAAGCCAGTGATGTTTTAGTTGATGTTGTACGGGATAGGCATCTTCTGATAAAGTTTCATGGGTAGCCGTTCTTCTTTAGAGTGGACATGAAGTAATTTTCTTTGTTTCTCCGTGAAGTTGTACTGCAATGTGTTCTCGCTTTTTTGAATAGAGTCTTCGCGCAGCTAATTTTGTGCATACATAAACAACTACAAAGTCATGGATAGAAATCAATAAAAACACCATCCTACCATATATGAAGGATAGATCAGAAATCACAACAAGAGTACTGAGACCTCCTGGAATTGGTGTGGCTCACAAACCAACAAATTCTCTCCACACCCAACTATGCAGACGAAAGGATGCAACAATCAAAGAAGACAAACCGAATATGGTTTACAAAATCAACTGGAATAACTAGTCAACAGTGCATTGGAAAAAGTGGTCGCCACCTTCACCTTCGTCTATATGAACAACTGGCTATTAAATGTCACGACATTTCATCACTCATTTCAGTGCACGTGGATAACAACTATGGACATGAATTCAGTTTTGACAATGTGGACATTTTGGACGGAGAGAGGAAACACAAACAATATCACGGAATTCCTAGGAGCTTGGCATTCAGGTTGGAATTCATCATGGACTGACATCAGCTAGAGGAACATTAGGAACCTGGGAGCACTACTCAGCTGTTTCGTCCTAGTATGAGACTCTTCAGGAGTGCGCACCCATGACACCGCCGAGAGTCGAACCGAGAACCTTCAAGTTTCGTGTTCAGCACGTTACTTTTGAGCCTCTAGGACGGGGTCTAATGGTCCATATTCCGTACTTCTATCAGTGTACGATATCGCACGACTTCCATGGAATGCTGTCTTTAAGTAACTGTTCATATGTTCGATTTGGGTGGTTGATGAATACCAACCTGAAATTAGTAAATCCCCACAAACGTCAAAATTTAATTAATCTATCGCTCATTTGTAACTAGTTTCGAGAAGTGGTTCCCGAAGTTCCAATGAGAAGTGGAGTCAACCAAGTCAATCATGAGGACAGTTGCTCAGCGATGACATTAGATGTAGGTCACACCATGCTGTGAACTGTGAGAAGTAGGAAATATGGACCAATGGATCCGAACCCATTGGCTAGCTCAATGGTAATGTGCTGGCCACCGAACCTAAAGGTTCTGGGTTCGATCCCTGGTGGGGCAGGGTGGTGGTTGTGCACTATAGAGAAGTCCCAGACTAGTGGGACAGAACAGCTGTCCAGTGCTCCCAGGGTTCCAATGTTCGTCTGACTGATGTCAGTCCATGACGAATTCCAATCTAAATTCACTGCATGCTGTTTATCTGGCTGAGTTGTCGTGTGTAACATGTCTGCCAACCATCTCATTTCATGAAGGTCCACAACTCCAACAACTATATGTGGCTCCATTTCATCATATTCTACTTTTAACCTTTTCACGGCTGAAACAGTGTTTTCATTACACTTAATACCTGAATTTGCCAAAAATCCTCCGGCTAAAACTACTCTTCAACAGTCATATAGAAGGGTATGGCACACTTGACTATCAACATTTATGACAAACAACTGAATTCTTTATTCTTCGTGCCAAAATTTCGTCAACAACCAACTAATTAAGACTAATTTGCTTCCTTAGGGTAAGTATGGTAGTAAGCGCAATGCATCATTTCGCTGTCGACTTTATTTAGTGAGAAATCGATACCAACTCCTTCTAAAGTAATAACGTACACTTAAGAGGTAATAAACTTATCGTAAGCATTCTAGAATGATTCATTAAGGTTCTCAAATGGATTTCCACTTCATCAGCATGTTCAGCAAACGCGATTTTAACATAATTTGCCTACTGTGAATCGAACTAGACGCAATCTTCACAGTTATCTCAAGAAGTGAACTAACTTAAGCATCAGCAGCGTTAGCTGTAAAAGCATACTGGTAATTGTGTCATCTATGATACCGGAACTTCCGCCAACCATATATATATATATATATATATATATATATATATATATATATATATATATATATATATATATATATATATCCATTTGACTACCTGAGATAGCCGTAATTTGGCAGACTAGTAATTATACTCGGTGATGATTGAAGGTGAGATGAAAATTTGGACCGCCGCCGGATTCGAACAAGCTATCTCAGATAGTCAAATGATAATCAATATGGTGATCTCCCCCTCTAATTTAGTTAGATTTGGACTGGGATGAGAAGTCCTGACTAAGCACCACGCAGTGTAAATACGATCAAGTGGTGGTAACGCATCACAAATTCATATGGTAGTCGGGCGAAACTTCACCTTGTGATTAAAATGAAATAAAAATGTGGTCAGCAGTCGATTATCGTAGCTCAGTTGGTAGATTATCGGACCAGAAATCCAGTGGTCGCTGGTTTGAATCCGGCTTCAATCATCATTCAGTATATGCACATGACTTACTTTGGCAATATGATATTCAAAAGTTGTGGTGCCAATCCAGCTGCACATGGTTCACGAATTTGTCGAGCTGCCATTAAGGATTGTTCTCGAAATACAAGTGCTAGACCACGTTTATTATCTGGTAGGCAAACAGTCAAGTGTGGGAGAAGAGCCTAAAGCATGTTTGCGACAGCAAAGTATAGAAAATAGAGATAAGAAGTATTTATAAGCGAAAAAACACAACTGTTTTATGTCTATAATGTTGTTTGCCCTATGAACAGCACAGAATATGAAAGTAACGAAAGTATTTATAACAGTTTATATCACTAGCTGAATATAGACAATGTCAAATCGTGATGAATATTTTGATGACAAGAGATTTCCAAAAAGCTAATGATTCAGTGGTGATTAATAACTCGTTCTGATATGAATTTATGTAAACTTTAGTCAGAAGCCGTGACTTTTAGACTTTACCAATTTGGCTGTAGCGAAAAGTGCTCACCAATGACATTTAGCTTAAATATCATAAATGTATACAAGTTGAAAACATGAAAACTTGGGTATCAACCCAGTAACTGAATGGTAGTTCACATACTTACTTCGAGACTGCATGGCTATGGGCTAGGAATCATATAGGGATTGTTGGTATTCACTGTTAAAGAGTTACAATTTAGGATGAATCAATGGTCCATCGGTTTCTCGTCTTCAATAGTTATCTGACTAGTGTCAGTGTACTTGACCTTGCAATCATACCATACAAGGAAGGTACCTAAGAAGCATTACGAAGAATTCTCAATATGACTGGCTGCCATTAAAGTGTCATTCAAACCAACAAACTCGCTCAGAAACAAGCTTTGTAAGTTAAAAGATCCTATCGATGCAATTAACCAAAATAATCTGGTTCACCAAATCCCTTGCAATGATTGCGAGGTCAAGTACATAGGTGAAAGCAGTCGACTAGCCAGGGTCGATTAGAATAACAGAGCGCAAAAAACTTAGCTGAATCAAGATTAGTAGATGCTAATAAGTTAAGAAATCTAGAGAAAACCTCGTCTGTAGCTCTGCATGCGATGACACAACCACACAGTAAGGTGGGATAGGGCGATAGTGTTGAAAACTAACTTAGTTAGGTGGAGGGAGAGATTGATGTTCACTGAATCTTTGTTTATCGAATCAACACCAAATACATGCAGTAACAGGAATGATTCTGCACCTGTCCCAAATATATGGAAAATTCTACTACCCTTGTCATTACAGAGAAGGAGAGAAAATTAGGAATATATAAAGACTGTCTCGAAGTTGTGGAGTTAGTTACCTGATATGAATATGGACAATAAATTGCGTCCGAAACCTTATCCAGTAAATGCTACTATCCTTTCACTGTATGTGACATCTCTAATAAACAGACTAAAATGGTACTTACAGGAGATTTTTCTGAAGGATTCTGCTACAGCAATTATCCTATCTTGTCCTTGGCTTTGTAGATAGTTAACTATGCTTCACCTTTTTCTTTTATATCGACGTTGATAAAATCTAAGCAAATAGTCTTTATAAAAGTAGTACACTCTATATATGTTGTATTGTTGAACACAACAATAAGTGTAACTATGTAGACTATTCATGAAGCCAAACCAGAAACAAAAAAAATAAACAATGAGTGAACATTAATCACTAACAATAACAATAAGTAAAGTCATATACTTACTGTCTCTAATATATCTGCTAAACAAATAACTGATTCAACTGAAACAATATACACTTGTAGGCAATGTATCAATTGGTATTCACATGTAGCATTATCTGTACAAGTTATAGATGAATTGTTTTCATGAGTAGATTGTACAGGATTGAATAAATCAATAGGTCCACGTAAAGGTAATGAGAAACGATCCTGTAATCAAACAAAACCAAAATAAGATTACAAATAATACATTAAGTAATATATATATATATATATATATATATATATATATATATATAATTGTTTTTATATGATACCGTCGTTGCTTGGACCAAATTGATCGGTCTCTATTGGCATATGGGCTCCTGCGCGGATGCCTTGATATTGCCTACGTTGTAATTATAATAATGATGGATCGTGGCTAGAAGAGATCGTTACCGAGTCTGAATCCCGGTGGGAACAACATCACTCACTGGAAAGCAGTTACATCCGACTGACGAGTCCCAAATAGGATGAAATGCGCATCCTGGATTCCACTGCTAGCCACCATCCATCATTAATATATGTATATATATTCAACAATTGAAGTCGATTAACAGGAAAGTGTTTATTCAGGTTTCTTTCTCATGGAGACTCATTAGTATAGTAGAATTAGCTAGTTACAGATATAACTTCCTTTTAGTTGACATTTAAAGATTAATGTGATAAGAAGAACTTGGCTAGCACTGAAAACTGAGGATAATATGAATTCATTTACTTCTCAGTGACTAATCAATGCATCAAATCAAGTACTATATGAGGTTAATCGTAGACCATACAGCTCTGTAATAACAGCTGTGACTGTACCAATTGGTGATGTGACTTCAAATCTCACCAGAAACATCACTTCCTTCGAGGTTGCAGAAATACTTTACTGATAAGGGTCAACAACCACAGAACCTTGGCGTAATTACCCTTCAATCAACTCATTCTTATGATATCTTAAAATTAGAAACTATCACCTACAATGATAACAATCTAATGAAATTATATTTTATCACTATACTACACTACATAAGAATCCTTTACATTCCATTAAAATGATACACATCCTGTAGTTACCTATAAAATCAATTAATCTGAGATGCCACAACTAAATGTTAGTGAAGAGAAACTTTGAAGAAAAACTAATCAGGTTAGAGATGCTGGCAAATCATAGATTCTTGGTATATATATATATATATATATATATATATATATATATATATATATATATATATATATATATATATATATATACGATCAAAATACTAGGAAAAGGATATTTTCAGTGGATAAAGAATCGATCAAAAAAAGTCTGTTTTAGCAGGTTTTTAAAAATGGCTGGCACTGTGTACTATAACTGTAGTACACTGATATACACAAATGTTTCTATCTGAAATCGGTTAACCACATCCAGTTGTTGTTCAAACGAACCAATTTGTTGTTCAAACAAACAGAGTGTACACAAACAAGTTTGGAATATATGTGGAGTTATCAAAGAAAGTGCTGAAGACCGTTAACACGAACACAAGTGGAAATATAGTGCTCAAGTTTTATTATTATTTTCATATTGCTTTCCTAGTAGAACGTAGGGTTTCAGTAGCACGCCTCCATTACACTCTCTTCTTCTCAGTCTTTTCAACCTTGCTCCAGGACTGCCCATAAGCTTTTATTTCTTGCTCGCACGATCTCCTCCACGTCACCCTCGCCTCGGACATCCAACTCGTCGTTTCCCATCTAGGTTCCACTTCAGTGCCTGGCCTGAGCGTGATGTCCCCGAATGGTCTTCTCAGTGCATGCCCAATCCAATCCATCTCCACTTTCTTATTCTGCATATTTGTTGGGTGATAGGTTCTTGTATGATTTGTTCCCAGAGTTCCTTTTTGCTTATTTCTTCTGGCCATCTAATCTTCAGTATCGAGTGAGCGTGGGCGGCAGCTGTTGATGAATATCTGTAGTTTGTTGGGAGTGCTTTTTGTGACATACCAAGTTTCTGAACTATCACACAGCAGCACTGACTTGATACGAAATGATAATAATAATAATAATAATAATAATAATAATAATAATAATAATAATAATAATAATAATGGCTTTATTCTGAAAGTCATTTCGGGAAGACTCTACAGAAGTTCTAGCATGTCATGTAGTACCAGTTAGATAGAGACAGTGTACATGCATATATAACAAAATGGAATAAGTAGAAATTACATGAAGAAAAGATAAAAATATTCACTCTATCTACAACTTTCTTCAAAATGCACAGTCAATTTAAGTAGACAATAACATTGGCAATTAGATTCATAATACGTGAAAAGCAACACGCTCATCTTCAGTTAGTTTGTTCTCAAAAACATTTGATTAGTTAGTTCATTTCTAATACTCTCTTCATCATGCAGCAGGGGGGGCTAAATATGGTATTTCAGAGTTTTTATGCGTCCATAGAGCCTTATGAAATTGCTCCTCGTCTATCCAGATGACCGATAGACAGACAGCTTTCAGTGAAGGTGATGCTGGTCATCAGATAAAATAACTCCTGTCAGATGTTTACATAAGTTAATATTGTTTGTCCACAACAGTTTTAACTAGAAGGTTTAGGGGTACACAGCTAGTTCTGCTGACAATCTTCAAATTGTACGCAGAATAGCATAGTCTTTTCCCAGCAACCCAGGCAAAAATAAAGGGGTGCAATAAAGGAGAATAGGTGTGATGCAGGAGTTTATAAAACACAGGAGGAGAGGCCGAGTAATACCAGATACTCTCAGCTTTCTAATATAGAAAATAAGGTGGAAAGTTCTTTTGGAAATTAGTGAGATATGGGAAGACCAGGAAAGGTCCGAAGAAAAATACACTCCAAGACAAATCACACCCTCTAACATTCTCTAATGCGGAACTATCAACAGAACAGGAATCATGAGAACTAAGCAGTTTACATAAGTTATGTCTCATATGGATGAGTGGTAATACACACAATAGCATCGTTTTAAAGCTCATAAGTTTATTAAAAATCCAGATATCTTCATTTATACTAAGTGATGATTGAAGGTGAAATGAGAATTTGGACCGCGGTTGGATTCCAGCAAGCGACCGCCGAGATTCAGACCCTATGCTCTACCGACTAAGCTACGAGATTCGACTACTGACCACAGTTTCGCTCAACTAAGATGTGAATTCCCGACGCGTTATTACCATTTGGTCGTATTCACACTGGCTGCTGCTTAGCAAGGATTTCTCATCCCAAACCAAATCTGATAGAATTGAAGAGGGGGAGCATCGTGTTAATTATCATTCTATCTGGGATAACCTTGATTTGGCAGACTGGTATTTATACTGGGTGGTGATTTAAGTTGAAATGAAAATTTGGACCGCGGACGGATTCAAACCAGTGACCATCGGGGCTCCCCCTTTTTAATTCAGCTAAGTTTGGATTGGAATAAGAAGTCCTGACTAGGCAGAACACAGAGTAAATACGATCAAGTGGTAGTAACGCGACACAAACTCACAGGGTAGTCAGATGAAACCCCACCTTGTGATTGAAGTGAAATAAAAATCTGGTCAGCATTTCGACCTCGTAGCTCAGTTGGTAAAGTATCGCGTCGGAAACCCGAAGGTCTCTGGTTCAAATTTGGTGGTGGGCCAAATTTCAATTTCACCTTCAATCGTCAAATGATATCTTTATTTCTCACGTAAACATATTTATAAATTGTAAATAAAGTTACATTTTCCTGTCTTTTTGCATGCTTGACTCCGATTGGTCAGTTAATACTTGAACGTGATTGGCCGTCATTAAATTTTAGTTCTATCACTAAGATAATAGGTTACAAAACTTTACATGTATTTCAATGTACAATAAAAACAGTTCCTATCAGGAAACAAACTACGTATGAACAGGGGATTATCCACTAGAAAGAAGATTAGGTTATATCCATTACCAAAATATTTACTCCCAATTCATACAAAGGATATGGGAAATAACAAAATTAAGTATTGAATTTTGAAGTTGTAGAGATTTGGAAATATTTCAAGTTGTTATTCATAGTAGACTGACATCAGTTGGACGAACAAAGAAAACCTGGGAGGAGTGGACAGCTGTTCCGTCCTAGTGCGCACCCACGACCCTGCCAGGGGCCGAACCCGCGACCTTCAGGTCCCGTGGCCAACACGTTACCATTGAGCCACTGGGTCAGAATCCAATGATCCATATTTCCAACTTCTGTTAGATCACAATATAGCACAACCGCCACCCAATGTCATCTTTGAGTAACTGTCCTCACGACCATCAGGTTTTGCCCCCATCGGCCACGACTTCTCATTTGAACTTCGGGAATATCTCTCGAAGGTAGTTACCACGGAACCTGAAGGTCACGGGTTCGATCCATGGCGGGGTCATGGGTGCGCACTGCTAAGGAGTCCCATACTAGGACGAAACAGCTGTCCAGTGCTCACAGGTTTCCTTTGTTCCTCCAAATGATGTCAGTCGATGATGAATAACAACTTGAAAAATTGAGTATCGCATCAAACAGACGGATAAATCAGTGTAAAACACTTCAGAGAAGTGTACAACCCTGTCATACAGTGAAAAAAATATGTCTTCATAAGACTGTAAGCTAATTAGTCGATATGACTTCACCTAGAGGTCAGTGAAAATTCAATCACTCAGACAAGTGAGTAGTACTTCGAATATCAATATACAACAATAACACAGTCAACCTGTGGCATGTATATGGATTACTTAAACTGCAGTAGATATAATACTTCAAAATAAAAGATTAGTCTCCATACAACAATACATAGTGGATAACATTTTGGACAGGGAAAAAGATCCTAGAAGATTTGGATTTCGCTGATGACTTGTGTCTAATGTCAGACAAACTCGAAGATCTACAGGCAAAAACCAACAAGTTGACAGAAGAGGCGGGGTAAGGCAGCGAAGACGGGACTTCAAGTGAATGTACAGAAGACTGGGGTGATGAAGATACCCAACCAACAACACCACTAACAACAACAAACTCCAATCACCATCAACAGGAGAAACTTAAAGAAAGTAGCCTCCTTCACCTATCTAGGTAGGCAGCATCATTTCAACTACAGACGGGACAGACGAGGACGTTAAAGACAGGATCGAAAAGCAAGACAGGCGTTCATTAACTTGAAACCAGTGTGGAGATCTTCTGCACTCAACATAAAGCATGAACAGGATCCGGATTTCCAACATTAAGTCAGTCAAGTAAGTCAGTGCTTCTATGGGATGGTTGAGAGACATAGCGCGTTAAGAAAAGCATTTCCAACAAACTACAGATATTCATCAACAGCTGTTGCCTACGCTTACTCGATACTGAAGATCAGATCAGATGTCCAGAATAATAAGAATAAGCAACAAAGAACTCTGTTAATGAACCAACCAAGAACCTGTCACTCAATAAATATGCAGAAGGAAGTGGAGATGGATTGAATTGGGCATGCACTGAGAAGACCATTCGGGGACATCACGCTCAGGCCAGGCACTGAAGTGGAACCCAGATGGGAAACGACGAGTTGGGTGTCCGAAGGTGACATAAAAGAGATAGTGTGAGGAAGAAATGAGAGCTTGTGGACAGTCGTAGACTGAGGTTGAAAAGACTGAGAAGAAGAGAGTGCAATGGAGGCGTGCTACTGAAGCCCTATGTTCCACTAGGAACCCAAGGGACAAATAACAATAATAATTTGAAATAATGGGTACGAGGTTCGAGTCTCAGGGGGAACAACATCACTCACTGAGGTGAAGGTACATCTAGCTGACGAGTCCCAAACAGGACGAAATAGGCTTCCTGGATTCCTTTGTTAATCACCAAGATCAATTTAAACACAACAATATTACTATTAAAAAAAATGTGGGAATGATATCATCAAAATAATAACAACTAACCCCAGTTAAAACACTTGGATGACCCTCTGTTGCTATCAGTCGTTCATTGATTCGTTTCAATGTTGTTCTTAAACGTTCTGGGAATTCCATTGAATTGGAAATCTAACAATTATCATAATAAAATAAAGAGATAAAGAGTAAAAAATACAAAGGTTGAATGATATTCATTTCTCTTCCTTGGATGATATGTCATATCATATCATTTAAGGTTTCAAGGAAAACATGTTGAAAATGAGCACTAATATGTACAAAATGACTTCATTAGATACCTTATACTGAATAATATAAGATTTTATTAATCTGTGATGAATACCATTCGGGTTATTAGTTAATAAAGATTGAATTTCAAAATAAATCATTCAGTAGACATTTTAATAAATTACACAGAAACATTTTACTAAGCAAACTTGTACATATTCGCGCACATGGCAGTGAGCCACATCTTTTGTCGTGTGACGGTTACTGATACTTCGATCTGGCTTCCTGAACCTCGGTAGATGGAGGTGTCCTCCAACCTATGACCTAGTCATCATCATCATCAGTAAGATCAACATAGAACTAGGCATTATTGCCTAGCCCTCTGATATACCACACCTAATATCACTATATCAAGTAAAAAGCCAGTGAAGTGGAAGATGGAGATAAGAGAATGCAGTCAAAAGAAATGTAAAGTAATAAAAGACAAAAAGGAAGAATGAGAAAATGGTGAGATTCAGTATAGCGTCGTTAAGATGAGGAGAATGAGGATAGTGTGTGTGGGGATACATCTGCACCACTCACATCGGTTCTCACCCATGTGATCACCTTAAGTCCTTCTCTCCCCAACCACTAGTTTCTCTGATCCCATGGACCCAAACCACCTAGTCTGCATCACCCTACATGGCTTAAACCAACAGTCAAACACTTCATACATTGATCCCATGTTATATAGTCTCACCACCTCAAGACTTATTCCACCCTAAATCTACTTCGGCCAACATCGTATGACGAGGCAATCAGCGACTAGGCATACGTAACACACGTCTCAGCCAACAATCTCAGTCAATGAAGGCTCACAACTTCATCAACCGACTTACCTCTTCTCCCTTAAACTTTGCGACTGGCTTCTGCGTTACTCATGTGGTGACACCACGGAATACGGTCTATACTACGAAGACAACGGTGGTCAAACACCTGCACCCAGTCTTCTCATGTCTTCCACTTTCAATGGCCATGTTTCACACCCATACAGTACAACAGAGTGCACTGCTGTGCAGTACATGCAACTCTCAATAGACAATCGGATATCACTGCAATGGCGCCACAGGTCGAGTAGGTTGTCAAAAGCCAACCGAGTTTTTTGTATTGGTGCAGAGATTTCATTGGCCACTAGGTTACCAGATGCGGGCTGATCCCACTTCCCAGGTAGGTGAAATGGTCAACACACTCAATCACTACACTCTCTACTGTTAGTCGTGGCACTGTTGAAGACCGATCCTGGAGCAACAATTTGCATTTGGGTAGTGAGAAACGCATCTCAAACATTCTCAAACTGACACTCAAACTGTTTAGAAGACTCTGCATCTTGTCGGCGTCTTCACATAAAAGGACTATGTCATGTCATCTGCATATTCTAGGCACCCTTGACGGACACCACTCGATGAGCACAGATCCCCGAACATCTCATCATAGGCTCTAACACGCCCATAAGTGTTCGAGTAGAGAGCTTTCAATAAAGTGATGTACTTACTCGGCTTTCAGTGAGAGACATTGCCATAAGACTTCTCAATCAACAGAGTCAAATGCCGCCGCCTTCAGGTCGAGAAATACAGCCAGTGTCGGGCGTCTGTAAGCATGCCTATGTTCCAGGACCTGGCGCAGTGTGAGTATTTGGTCGATACACCCGCTGCCGGGTCTAAATCCTGCCTGGTTTTCTCGGGCTTGTTGTTCCAAAGTTCCACTCAGGCGTCGAAGAATTATAGAGCCAAGAATCTTGGACACTATGTTCGTCAGGATGAATCCTCTGTGACTATTACAAGAGGATTTCTCACCTTTCTTGAAGACTGGAATAATCAGTGATTTAGACCAGTCACAGGGGATCGTATTCGATTCTCATATACTGGTTAACACTTCCGTTAACCTGACTAACAGCACCTTACCACCATCCTTGAATGCCTCTGGAGTTAGTCCGTCTGGTCCTGCTGCCCTTCCTTGTTTCAGGTTACCGACTTCTGCAAGTGTTGGGTGGCCCATCTCAATGTTCCATTTAGGATCCGATTGGATAACGGGCAACACAATGTTGGGTGGGGGCCAGTTAAAATGTCCCTCAAAATGTTCTGCCCGTCATTCCAGTCGTCTCCTCTGTGAGTGAATTGCAGATCCGTCCTTCTCTGCTATAGCCGCCTCACTAACTGTTGTTGACTTCCGACCCATTTGCATTAATAAGTCTAAATAACTGTCCACTGTTGACAATCGCTGCTGCCTTTTCCATTTCTTTAACCTTCGCTGCTCACCACTGTTCGCGATCGTTGCGTAGGTTTTTTCTCAATCTACTTTTAAGTTGCGCTCGCTCTTTATTGTACTCAGAGCCTGCAGGCAGGGATGCATTCACGTGCATTCATTAGTTCGGAAGAAGCTGCTGATATCCACTGGTTCTTTTCAGCCACTATTTGGGAGTCGGCTACGGTCTTCATCACTGCTTTTACAGCAGACTGAAGATGTTACCAAGATTCTTCCGGATGAGTGATAGTCTTCTGTTTCGATAACTGCCTAGCTAACTTCACATTGAAGTCGGCTTTGATGCTTTCATTGTCCAGTAGCACGCATAGTGGTTTTGTTGCCAAATTTTTCCTACGTCCATTGAGACGCAGGCATATACGTGCTCGGATCAACGCATGATCGCTATCCAAACACGTACTCCAGAAGGAGCGGCAGTCTTCCACCGATCCTCTCCAGCGATGACTAATAGCAATGTGGTCTATCTGTGTCCATCGCTGAGTTGAGCTCGGTGGACGCCACGTCAGATAGTGTCTTTCTTTATGTATGAAATTTGTGCTAGCTAAAAATATGCAATCACTGTTATCTGTACGTTCAGCCGGGACTCCGAAAGTGCAACCTAAGTGCCTTTCTGCCTCACTCAGTCTACTCACCTATGCATTGAAGTCACCTGCAACAACCACCACTTCCGAACGTTTGACTTTCGAGAGGAGGCTACACAGTTTATGGTAGAACTCGCCCTTCCCTTCATCCGAACTACAGTCAGTGGGTGCGTAAGCAGAGATTACAAAGAGAAAACGCCGAGTCTCACTATTCCTCATAGTTCTCAGTGTGCCATAAAGTCGGATAGCGCAGAGGCGACTATCAAATCGGATCCAGTCTAGTAATGAGTTTTCTGCCCTAGTGCTTAAATGCTATGCTTACACCTGCAAGACCACGAGAGCTAGCTATCGAATCTCCAGAAACTCGAAGGGTGAATTTCGCGGACTCATCAGATTCATCGGGCGAAGTCAGATGAATAACCGCACTTGGGTCCTGTATGCATGTCTCACAAACACAGCACACATCCATGCCCTCAGTTGCTAGAGTCTTTGCTAACGAAGCCAGCTGACCAATTTGACGGAGGGTGCGGACATTGAAGGCTCCAATATGTAATTTGGAGCGTGGATGCTGTTCTGTGGACTCAGATCGTTGTCGAAGGCTACAGAGCTACGAGAAATTGAAGATGATGTAGTATCGTTAGTTGAGAGATGTGAAGGAAGATTGGAAGGTAATGAGGGGGGAGGTGGGAAGCAATCTGAGTAAACTTGAGTTCTGATCGAGCTGTGAGGGCGATCGACACTTCCTGGCTGCCCATACCGTGGAAGGCTATTTCTTCCTAAGGTACCTGAAAGAAATTAGTGTGACCACAGAGCCCATCGGACATCTGCTTGGGGCCTGTCACACGAAGCCTTTTGTGTATGATTATTTCGAACTTTTGTATTTTGGGGGCAGGATAGTGGGAACGAAACGACAAGTGAACCAACACCGCCAGCCTGGCAGACCGTGGGGTATGGTGGAGTGTGTCATTTTTAGGGCCAACCTTTTCTAACCCCCCCTTCCACTGAGAAGGTAGCATCGCACTGCTGGTCATCTAAGGGAAACACCTTACTGCTGTCACACCCCATCCAGCTAGCAGCAGTACGACTTCGCCCTCAGACCCTCATCATATTGCAGTAATTTACACCACAACGGTAACTACATTTTGTCTAACCACTATCCAACAGACCTTTCTGGTATGGTAGGACCTCGAGGGAATAAGTGTTCCACTAGCATAGCTCGTTAGGTCATGGTGATATGCAAGCCCGACCACCACGCCAAGGTTGCAGCTATAGGTCGAGTGTTGTTGGTGCTTGAAAGTTAACTCCCTTAACCAATGAGTTACAACTCCTGCTGACTTAATTATGGTGCTCAAATGTTCAACATGACGACTGGAACAGGTGATATAACACTTTCGGACAGTGTGGTCAGTGTCAGAGGTCAATCGAAAAATGGTCTTCATTGATCTAAAATTTAACCGCTAAGTCCGTTACCATTCGATAACCAATTCTTGTACATAATTCCATGCAGTCGACTGTAAACTAATGCTACATCAGAGTTTACCATATTTTGAAATGTTATCTGAGGTAGATTTAGCATAAGTGTAAAATCTGGGCACTGTGGTAGAATGTAATTCCATATTAGATTTGTTCATTTGATATACAGCACACAGTGAGGGATATAGTATTATTTACTGGATGACGTTTCCAGGATAAATTGTTCCTCGCAACTAATATCAATGTAATCACACTACTTTCAATATCTGATTCTAATAGGCCAATTACCTCATATTCTTTGTTTTTACTGGTGGTTAAGTTTTTCATATCTCTGATATAAGCGTTGCGTAATTTCTATTATATATGTTTAGTGTTGATTCGATGAACAAACATTCAGTAATCGATCTCCCTCTCTCTTACCTGATTATATTGGACTTAGGTACAGTGGCTTTATTCTCTCCCCCCCCACACTCTATTGTGTGAGTATATGTTAATACATGTAATGCAATAGCTGAGTTTTTTCTAGATTATTGATTCCATTGGAGTCTGCCATTCTAACTCAAGCCGACCGTCTAGTTTGACCTATGTACTTGACCTGACTCATAGTCATTGCTTGGAATCTGATAGATAAAATTATTTTGCTTAATTGGTTCTATCGGATCCTGAAGCCAACCACCCTAATTCTAGACTTGTTGAGAATCCTACATAAAGTTTCTGATGTTTCTCTCTATATAAAAAGAGGTAGATTTAGACTTGAAAAGTGTTAAACGCGATCAGACCAAAAGAATGGTACCGGTCCATTTTTGAATCTGTTGTAGGGAAATGAAAACCTCCCTGGTTCTTCTCCACCTGAAAAACGAAATTGCAGGTTGAAAACTTTGGATAAAATGGTTCAGAGTTGATCTGAAAAGCACATATGTATCTATACATTATCGCTATATGGATTTTTAGATAGCGTTTTGTAAAACATACTTCATCTTCTTCGCTTCTCCTCTACCTATATAACTGTTAACAAGTTTACATTACTATTTTAAACCTATTTCTCTATTCGTCATCTTGTTACCTTGTAGTTCGACATGTTGAGGTGATACACATCTTGAACTTGAACTGTTATGCAATAATTTCAAGTCCCGCTTTGATACTGACTGACTGACTAACTGACCAACAAGCAGATTGTTGGGAATAAAATCAAATGGTACAACTTAATCCACACAGGTTAACTTATTAGGAACTCTGGGAATAAACCAACCAAGAACCTATCACCCAATAAATATGCAGAATAAGAAAGTGGAGATGGATTGGGCATACAGTGAGAAGGCCGATTTGGGACATCATACATCAAGCCAGGCCCTCGAGCGGAACCCAGATGGGAAACGACGAGTTAGGCGTCCGTGGTGAGGGTGACATGGAGAAGATAGTGTGAGGAAGAAATGAGAACTTGTGGACAGTCGTGCAGTCAGGTTGAGAAGATTGTAGAGAACAGAGTGTAATGGAGACGTGATACTGAAGCCTTATGTTCCACTAGGAACCCAAGGGAAAAATAATAATGATAATATTAATAACTTATTAGGCTATGAACTACACTAATTTTGTGGGGGTTATGATACTTCCCAGTTGTCCACGTTGAAACGGATTTTAAAGCTAGAAAGGTCGATTACTTCTACTACTGAATGAAATAATTTTCAATCTCTGGAGAAACATGTGTTTCTTGCCACGTTACAAGTGAATTTTACTAATCACTGTCCACAAAACGTCGAACTCAACTCATTGGTTAACATTTTAACGTGCATCACACATTAATTTGTAATCACTTATACAGGTGAAATGAAATAAGTATTAGGTAATCTCATAAATACAAATGGCAATAACTTTAAATACGATTTTCATTCGTGTTATAAACTTTCTTAATATTCATTATAAGGAACTATTTCAAGTTGTAAAAGTAGTAGGTTTCATACCCTTTACCTTTGAAGTGAAGATAGGAAGGAGTAAGAAAAGGTTGCCACCTACTATCATCAATCATCTTCCTCATTTTGATCGACTTGACTCCATTGGATCATGCAACAAACAACTGCAAGGAGCTGTAAGAAGATGTGCATATGCTGTTTAACCGATGAAAAGACCCCAGAAAAAGATTTGGATTTCCCGAACGATGATGATTTATGTCTAATATCTTATGTCACACAAAGCCGAAGATCTACGGGCGAAAACTAACAAGTTGGTAAAAGAGGTAGGGTGGACAGGGCAGCGGGGACGGCACTCGCTTCAGGTGAACGTAGAGAAGATAGAGATGATGAAGATACCCAACCAACCAACCAACAACAACCACAAATCACCATTAATGGGAGGAATTTGAAGCAAGTTGCCTCTTTCACCTACCTAACTAGACAGCGTCGTCTCAACTACCGGTGGCACAGGCACAGATGACAATGTCACAGCCAGCCAGGATCAGAAAGATAGGAAGATAGGACTTCATCAATCTGAAATAACCAATGTAGAGATCTATTCCACTCCACTGCACTGCACTCAGCATAAAGAGTGAACAACATCCCGATTTTCAACACTAAGTCAGTCAAGTGAGTCAGTGCGTCTGTGATGGTTCACAGACTTGGCACCTTCCGAAAAGTAGTTCCAACAAACTCCAGACATACATGAACAGCTGTCGTCTACGTTCACTCCATACTAAAGATCGATCAGATGGTAGAATAATTAGAATAAGCAACAAGGAACTCTGACCTGCCAACGAATCAAACAACTAAGAACCTATCACCCAAAAATATGCAGAATAAGAAAGTGGAGATGGACTGGATCGGACATACACCGAGAAGACGGTTTGGGGACATCACGTGCCACGACAGTCAACGAGTGGAATCCAAATGGGAAACGGCGAGTTGGGCATCCGAGGCGTGGGTGACACGTAGGAGATCGTGTGAGGAAGAAATGAAAACTTATGGGAAGCCGTAGAGCCTAGTAGAAAGAGATGAGTGTAGAGCAGAGAATGAAATGGCAAAGTGCTACTGAAGCTTCATGTTCCATTAGGAACCGAAGAGACAAATAATAATATAATAAATACCCTTTTCGTCTGGATGAGTGAATTAATGTTGTATTCCCCTCAACCTTTTTGTAAACTGTGGTTCACTGATACAGGCAGTTGACTTTCAACTCAGTTAGTCAATATCAACATAGAACTCAGGATTACTGTGTTACACTCAAAAGTCGCCATATATTTCATATCAAGTCAGAATGCAGGGCATCAAGCTGACAGATAGAGAAACAGGGAGTAAAGTAATCGAAAGTGGGCGGGTAGGAGGTAGATAAAAAGAGAAGAATGAGATTGATTTGTAACGCAGACCTAAACTGGGAAGTCTACTCAGTTCTTGTGCGTTATCAGAAAGGATACCAACACTCACTAGTATGCATATATACATATACCTGATGAGCACTCAGTAGGACGAAACACGTGTCGTTAAACTTAGTGTTCAGCATCACTAAACTAAGGGCAGAAAGCCACGGAATAATTTCCCTTGACGTACACTGGATAATAAAGTGTCTTGTGATCTACCCAACTTATCTAGCAAACAGAAAATGAAAATCTGTCATCAGTCATATTGTGAAACAATTCACACGCCCTAAGTACTTCACTTTATTTAAGAAAGTTTATGAAACCTTTCAGCGTCAAATAATTTCCCTAAATCAATAGCCTACGGTTTGATAAGATTAAACAATGATCCTAATCTTCATAGTTTCAACGAACTAGCTAACCTGAAGGTATACGGTCAACCATTAACGCTATTCGGCACATTGCGTTGTTCTTACATAATCTTTTAAGTCAATTAGTCGGAATGCATCAAGTATACTATTCTTATCTAACTGTTCTATTGTGTTCTTTCTTGGTCCGGTATGTGTGGCTATTCTACAAATGCTATTTAAAATTGGTCGTCTAAAAAGTATCTGTATAGAAATGAGGTAGTAGGAATAAATAGTCTTGAAGTATATCAATGAGTAGTTCATTTTTCATGCTATCAACCTTTGTTTACCTTTTTATTCTAGATCAGCGTTTATTTGATAGTAGTCCTACTAAAGTCATATATCATTACGCAATGTACTTTGAAGGTTAACTGAAAATTATTCTTGAAGATTCTCTCTTTTGCCGGATACATTTAGGGATAAACAAATCAATGAAACATTTTCACTATTCTCAGCCAGTAGAAACCAGAATAGGTAGACTTTATTTATGAAATAAACGGCTACCTAATGATGGTAATTACACATTTCCCTATACATTCCAACAAGTACTACTGGTACCTTCGGAGCACAAGATATATGTCATGATGCAATTACGTCAGTAATGCAAAAGTCAGGTGTAGAGTTTTAGGCAGAAAATGGAAGTAAATTGATAAGTTTTTGAACCTTCATCATATGAGATTACCTAAGCATATACGTGACCCACCCTTAATCACCTTCTGCTTCATTACACAATGCTAAGTTCAAGCTAGAAAAGTATTAGACACGGCTAGATTAAAACTCAGCATCATTGTAGAGAGAGAGAGAGTATAGACTTATTATTTGGGGTCTATGTTACACTCTGAATCGGTTACTAAAGACTTTAGAAGATATGACTTAGAATTGTTCTCACTATCATAAATCCTTCTACATACTACTTTATCATAATGAATCTCATCATTGTTCCACTCTTTCTTGTTCTCATTTTACAACTTTCTATAGATTTTTTGCTCCGGTTTCTTTTGTATCTCTATGCCTCCCACCTTAGATGTACTAGTACGATGTGTGACTGTTACATAGGTTCGATGTTTATATTGACTGACTATAACGCTGTAGTGTTGCTTCAACCTAGGCAACTTTTGTAATCTCCAGGCTAGTCAATAGCTCATAGCCGTGAAAGAAACTCACTCTCACTTTCAACTTTAGATATTTACAATACAGTGAATATTTTCAACTGATAAGAGTTATAACAAACTAAAGAGAAACAAAGATGTGTAATATAGCTTGAAGTTTATGAGGATTTTTATTCTTAAAGTAGTACTTATCACGGACTGATATTGGTTAGAGAACTATTGAAAACCAGGTAACACTAAACAACTATTTCCTCCTAGTGTAAGACATCTCGACAGTATGCATCACGACCCCCTCAGGAGTTAGGTGGTCACTTTTACGTTCTACCGCAACTGTCCATTAAAGTCTTCAGCTGGCATCCGCTTCACTTCCAATTGCTTGACCCTAAAGATTTGTCATAAGAACACTTCAGGATATCTATCAAGAAGCATGTCACTAATGAGCACTAAGACAGTAACGCAGTTTGTGGTTTATGAGGGTTTTCGTCGACAGAAGTAGGAAACTGTGGATAGTTGAACACCGACCCTATGAATGAATAGTTAATGAGTTTGCTGTGAAACTTTAAGGTCCTGAGTTCAATCCCTAGCCAGGTCATGGGTACGCACTGTTGAGGATACCCATACTAGGACGAAGTAGTCTTCAAAAGCTTCACTTCTATTCACTTATTAACGCTCAAAACAAACAGTCACTTAATGGAAGGTTAATTTATAAGTTATTTACAAATTGCACGATTCACGTTGACTTTTTCTTCCGGCTAATCGGTTTTTCAAGTACCTGACTGCATTGTCGATAAGATTTCTGTTGGAAACGATACAACTAAGATTAAAAATTCTGATCTGTGATACTAAAGTCTCATGAAGAAAAAAAAGTATTTACAAGCCAGTTATGATGATGTATAGTTCATACCAGTCCAGAACATGTAGATCTAAACAGCAGATAGGCGCTCATTTGGCTCATCTGACAACAATTCATATGAGTCAGCTAATAAGATTTACTTGGTTTGAACAATTTGGTTCACCTATGAGGTAGATTAGTCAGGATGAACTACTGATGAGTTTGACTCTAAACGAGGGAAACAGATCACTTTTATATGTCTACTGAAATCTACAAATCAGAGTAAGCGGTTCCTAAGTACTCAAGTTGTTGTTAGTTCATAACACAGCTTGTGATTACTGACAGGGATGGGTAGGGGGAGGTTTGTTCTCAGTCAAAACGTTGTTGTCACCACAGTTGAGAAAGATAATTGTTGTAAGCAATATGCAAATCGGTCATTCAACACTCAAGGTTTTTATTACTCACGTTATTTAACAGTAGACAGTTCAACTGACATCTTGTAGGTATCGACAAATCAATAGTCAAGTACAAACGACGTTTACTAGTAAGGCGTATAGACAGAATCTATAGTCATATCAGAATGTGAAGGCTGAGATTGTAACTCAAAATACAAATGAGTTATATTGAATCGAGAAAAAGTTTATACATCATAAGATCGACACATGTAAACAAATAAAAAAAAATTAATCTGGAGAAAAAATATTCATTTTGATTCGATAAAAAATAAATAATTTTCTCCATGATAAAGAAACAAAACTTCGATCAAAACTTACCTGAGGAGGACCAAAAAGAATGAGGATCTAAAAAGGAAATTATAATCATATAAACGTTTTCAGCAAGAAAAGGATAGTGTACCACCAGTCAGTCAGTCAGTCAGTCAGTCAGTCAGTCAGTCAGTCAGTCAGTCAGTCAGTCAGTCAGTCAGTCAGTCAATCAGTCAGTCAGTCAGTCGGTCAGCCAGTCAGTCTTGTTTTATTCTGATTATCTTGTATCCACTTCAGATAGGATGAATACAGTACATTGTTTCTTTCTTCAAGCCAAGACTCATTAAAAAAGCAAATTAATAAATAAGACAAGGGTAGAATGTTTTGATTATATAAGAGCGTTAGAATGTGTAATAAAGTGTGAAAAAATAGGTTACATGGTGTTCAGAGAGACATAACTTGAAAAAGGACACTAATGTTACGTGATATTGGAGAATGATAAATGAAGTTTGAATGTGAATATAGTAGTGATGAGAAAAGGTTGACAAAAATAAAATAATTCAAGTTGTTATTCATCGAAGACCGACATCAGTTGGAGGAACAAAGCAAACCTGGGAGCAATGGACAGCTGTTTCGTCCGACTAGTATGGGACTCCTCAGCAGTGCGCACCCACGACCCCACCAGCAGGGATCGAACCCGCGACCTTCAGGTTCCGCGACCAGCGCGTTATCATTGAGCCACTGGGTCAGAATCCAATGCTCCATATTTCCAACCCAGTGGCTCAATGGTAACGCGCTGGTCGCGGAACCTGAAGGTCGCGGGTTCGATCCCTGCTGGTGGGGTCGTGGGTGCGCACTGCTGAGGAGTCCCATACTAGTCGGACGAAACAGCTGTCCATTGCTCCCAGGTTTGCTTTGTTCCTCCAACTGATGTCGGTCTTCGATGAATAACAACTTGAAATATTTCCAAATCTCCACAACCCCCTCAAAAAAAATAAAATAAGACTATTGTGAAAATCTATTAGGAAAGTGAACAACAGTTTTAGATATCTTAGTTTACTTGGTGGCTAGCAGTGGAATCCAGGATATGCATTTCGTCACACTTAGGGCTTATCAACTAGATGTGTGTACCCTAGTGATTTTGTTACCATCTACCAACAGAGGTCGAACAATTCAACCCACCATAACAACGGGAAATTACAAGTATCAATCGACAACACCATTAATAGATAATTCATTCAGTATATTATCAACAAAGTAATACTTCACTCTTCAAAAAGAATTCTATACATATCTGTTAAATCCAGAGAGATCGTGAGTTGTGTCAGAAGCTATTTGCTCAATCCCTTCTGCTTGAATGGTCCTAATAATGCTTATCAAAGCTTTCTACTCGAACTCATCCAGCCGTGTAAAGGGGGTTATGAAGAGTTGTCAAGTGAGTTGATGACAACTAGTGATGTCCGCCATCGATGTTCACTAGCACCATTCCTGTTTAACTTAATCACAGACATACTGATGAAAGTAACACCTTAGGTATGTCTGACTTCACACGAATTGATCTACTCACTAAAGGGTATTTGGTTGACTTGAAGTATGCAGACGAAATTTCTCTGTTAGGTGAAGGCGCTGACAAAATGCAGAGTTCACTGAAACTGTTGAGCAGAAATCTGATTATATCTAGCATTTATTTCGCTGGTACCTGTTAAATGTAAGATGATGCTCCAGAACTGGTATGCCGCAAGTAATCTCAGTTTAATGATAAGGAGTGAAGTGGTGGAGGATGTTGACCGCTATATTTACTTGAGGAGTTGCATCAGCTCGAACGAGCTGGTTGCTGATGAAATTTGTTGCTGGGATACAGGAGACCTATTTGGCATTTGCTAACTTGAGTCATTTGTGGCCCCCAGCCAAATATCCCACTATCTATTAATTGACGTATACACTGCACCACTGAATTTCATTTTATCCTGTTATATGCCTGTAGGAGACGTGAAGCGGTTACAAAGTTTTGATCATAAGTATCTTCGCAGGATTGCTAGTGTTTGGTGGGATCACCATGTGACCACTGTTGAGGTAAGACGAAGGGTACTAGGGAAGGTATGTATGTCAGTCAATGAGGTTGTGAACCTTCAGCGACTGAGGTGGCTTGGACATCTGCTGCGCATGCTGAGAATAGTTGCCGAGATGATAGGAATCAGTGGTTGAAGACTCTCGATAGAATCGGTTACAATGGCGTAGATGCTATCACTCTTTGATGTCTTCTAAAGCTTGAGTCATTTCACTAACCTTCACTTTTAAATTTCCTCTCCTCTCATACACTTTTGATTACTTTGATATGAGTCTTTTTCTATATACCTGTTTTTTTATTACTTGTACTTTGAAGTGTGATAACTTGAATCGACGTATTTGTGTGCAAGTTTCTACGTTGATGTTGTCTGTGGAGAATACTCGTAGCTCATGTGGATGGTCTTGGTTGTATTATGTTCTCTGAGGTGAGTTGTTTAATCGTGGAGCTTCATCGTCTTTCTAGACGACATCATCAACAATAACCATCAATCACAAACCAGCTCATCAGGGCAAGCTACTAAATCACTTACGGAGAGGTATTGACAGCTCACTTCATACTGAAGTTAATGCTGATGTCGCTGTCGAGAGGGACGATGAAAGCTAGGAGAATACAACACAACCATGCTTTATGCGTCTCAATTCACTGTAACACTTACTGATTTCTCGTATGACAATCTCTTATTTATTTCGAGATGAATAGGGATTTTTAATTCAGGGGTAGTATTCATCACTGATTGACATCAGTTGGGGGACCAGTGCAACCATGGAACACCTCAGCAGTAATGGATACCAAACTGAAGACCTTGAATGATAGTCACGCTTTATCATAAATTTATAGAAGTTGGAAACTGTGAACAACTGAAAACTAACCCAGTGGCTGAATGGTTAACGTGTTCATCGTGAAACCACCTTAAGGTCTCGAGTTCGATCCCTAGCCAGGTCGTGGGTGCGTACTATTGAAGAGTCCCATACTAGGACGAAACAGCTGTTGAAGGCTCCCCAATTTAAAATGGTTTCTCAACTGGTGTTAGTCTATAATGAATGCTACCTATAAATTTCTTATGTGTTATTCAGCTTCTATGTTTTCCACTTGTAATCCATGTTTCATGTTCACATGTGAATTTCATGTCTGAATGAATTGAATTGAAAGATCTGAATAGGTTCACTGCATAGACTTCACTCTTATATATGATGAAAGTATCATCTACATATCTTAAATACAGTTTTATCTCTATCATGACATCACTTAGTTTGGTATACTTTAAGTGGGCTGGAAATAAATATGTCTGTCAATATGAGCCCAAGTGGACTGTCTGTCTGTCTGTCTGTCTGTAACACGAAGCATTAAATTGGAGTTGCACATTTTTTGTGCGCATGACATCAATAAATCTTTCAGTTTGTTAGATGGAAAATCTATCATGTCAGCATGACTATATATGATATGAATTGTTTCTTCAAGTGGTCATCATCATCATCATCATCATCATCATTATACAAATCAACATAGGACCAGGCATTACAGGGTAACCCTTCCAGTTGCCACACCTCATATCACCACATCAAGCAAAAAGCCAGTGAAGTGGAAAATGAAGAGGGAAAAACACTCAGTTAAAAGAAATATAAAGTACTAAAAGACAAAAAGGAAGAATGAGAAAATGGTGAGATTCGGTATAGCGTCGTTAAGATGAGGATAATGAGGATAGTGTGTGTGGGGATACATCTGCACCACTCACATCGGTTCTCACCCATGTGATCACCTAAAGTCCTTCTCTCCCCAACCACTAGTTTCTCTGATCCCATGGACCCAAACCACCTAGTCTGCATCACCCTACATGGCTTAAACCAACAGTCAAACACTTCATACATTGATCCCATGTTATATAGTCTCGCCACCTCAAGACTTATTCCACCCTAAATCTACTTCGGCCAACATCGTATGACGAGGCAATCAGCGACTAGGCATACGTAACACACGTCTGAACCAACAATCTCAGTCAATGAAGGTTCACAACTTCATCAACCGACTTACTTCTTCTCCCTTAAACTCTACAACTGACTTCTACATTACTCATGTGGTGACACCACGGAATACGGTCTATACTACGAAGACAACGGTGGTCAAACACCTGCACCCAGTCTTCTCATGTCTTCCACTTTCAATGGCCATGTTTCACACCCATACAGTACAACAGAGTGCACTGCTGTGCAGTACATGCAACCCTCAATAGACAATCGGATATCACGGCAATGGCGCCACAGGTCGAGTAGGTTGTCAAAAGCCAACCGAGTTTTTTGTATTGGTGCAGAGATTTCATCGGCCACTAGGTTACCAGATGCGGGCTGATCCCACTTCCCAAGTAGGTGAAATGGTCAACACACTCAATCACTATACCCTCTACTGTTAGTGGTGTCACTGTTGAAGACCAATCCTGGAGTAACAAATTGCATTTGGGTGGTGAGAAACGTATCCCAAACATTCTCAAATTGCCACTCAAAGTGTTCAGAAGACTCTGCATCGTGGTCAGCACCTTCACCTAACAGGCGGATGTAGTTCGGCGATCACAGCTTCGCGGATATCTCATCACAGGCTCTAAAACTCCTACAAGTGTTCGAGTAGAGAGCCTTCAATAAGGTGTTGTACTTACTCAGCACACATTTCAGTTAGAGATGTTGCCATAAGACTTCTCAATTAATGGAGTCGAATGCCATGGTACTTTCGTGGATACTGATTCAATGTCAAAAGAAACCATGTGGTCTTTGCTGATATTAATATGAACAATCCCATTAACAAATTAAAAACTATGCTTCAAAGTATAGGCAGCTAGCACTTTACTGACAGACTCAATTAATTATGCAAACCATTGAGCAAGTTCATGATATGAGAAGTTCGACATGGCCAATACATGACGTAAAAATATTCCTGCCTTATGTATCTTGGGAAGATCGTACATTCTTGGTAAATGTTTACCTCGGCTTCTTAACGTCCACGTTTCCATGTATATCCTGTTTAGGTTTAAAGGATGTATTTGGTGTTCAGTTTACTACTGAAATGTATCAACTGGCATATGGTGAAAACTCATAGCTTACTGTACAAAATTTAGTACGCAGAAGTGAAAGATTTAGAGTAGACGAAATGAATTTGATTCATCTCACAATGTTCGTTGTTCTTACATTTCAAAAAATTCATAGAAGGAACTAATTGTATGAAACTCACTGGAAATGCTTTAGTTTACATGAAAGAGCTAATTCCCTATACTTTCGGACAGAATGGTAACTACAAATGATGCCTATTGTATCGAGGGAATCGTCCGGTAAAATTTTCATTCATAAGAAGCAGCGTGTAAGCTACACAAAACAGCCTCCAAAAAATCCTTCAGGAAAGGAGAATAAACAAATTAAACCTTTTGTAGAGAAGAAAATGACATAAAAATGTGAAAAATGTTCAAAAAAGGATTTTCAAACTCCAAAGAAAGATGGTTGGGTAGCTGAAATATCTCATAGTATGTTGAATCCTAATGGAATCAACAATGGAAATGAAGATTGACTTTATAGGCCACCCTAGTAAACTGTTAAAATGACCAATCAGGTTTCAGCATTCCGCCTAGGAAATTATTTTTCTATAAAATAAAGGAATCTGACTGTCCACCTTATTAGTTGCTAGGATAGCCTGTAAAGTTACTCGAAATGAAGGTTAAACTGTGCAACAAACTTCGATTGTGTATACAAAATAACACACTAACTATGTAGATTGGATGATGATTGAAGGTGAAATGAAAATTTGGACCGCGGCCGGACTCGAACCAGGGACCACCAGGGGTTCCCGGCCCGATGTTCAACCAACTGAGCTGCGATGTCCGGCAGCGGTCCAAATTTTCATTTCACCTTCAAGCATCATCCAATATTAATACTAGTCTGTCAAACTACGGCTATCTCTGATAGTCAAATGATAAACACTAAGTATGACTAAAGTACATACACACATGAACAAACTCAATTTTCATTCACATTGGTTTTCTCCCACTCATTCACACCCATTCACATATGTACAGAAATTCACATCTTCACCTTGAACCTCATGCAGTAGTAACAGATGACAGTCATATTTTTCTCCCATCTTGTTGTGTTTGTGTTTATGCATAAAAATCCTGCTCTGACTTGTTTTCTTTCTGCCATAAGAACATATGATTACTTGTACAGGTTTTGTTGACTGAAGAATCGGGTTCCATAAGGTTGTGAAACGTTAAGAAATCACTTTCCTACTTTATCGGGATTTTGTGAATATATTTCCTTGATAAACTGTTTACCCGATGGTCAATCCACTCAATCCTAGTCGGTACTCATTATAGACTGGGATCAGTGGATAGCTGTTTCGTCTTAGGATAGGACTCCTTAGTAGTTCGCACCCACAAGCCTTCAAACTCAAAAACTTCGCGTTCCGCGGAAAATATGTTCCCATTGAACAACTGGGTCGGGCATTCACTGGTTCACATTTTCCTACTTCTGTGAGTTTGCAATACAACATGACCTCCTCAAAAACCTCTGAATTGAAGTATTCAGTTCTATCCGGTTAACTTTTAATCCAGATGTCTACAACGTCATTACTCTGAAATATGGTTCTAGTCTCCTCCCTACCTTTGTGATGATAAGAGTAGTAGAAATTCCCCAGTACACCGAACAAGTTCTAAATATTTCCTATCGCATATATTTGATGTTGACTCGATTAACAAAGATTCCGTAATCATGATATATACCATACTAGCAAGTCACCACCTTATAAATGCTACACAGGATACTCAATAACCATGGGATTACATTGACCTTGAAGCATAAAAAACTCATTTACGAAGGAAAGAGCTTCAAATGTTAGGTGAGGGATCCTAGTGATCCATTAAGGCAAAATAATTTAGTTTACTAAATCCTTTGAAATGATTATACAATTAAATTGGTCGACCAGTGTCAATTAGCCTTTCTGGCCACAAGAACGTAGGCTAATTAAGTTTACATGATCACAGAAAGATATAAAATATAAAGGGAAATTTACCTATGGTTAGCTACACATGTAATTGTATATACAACCATAAAATAGAATAGGATAGAGTGACAGTCCCAAAAAACTAAGTTGATTGGAAGGAACGATTGGAAACAGAATCAATGTTGAACGAATCAACACCAAGTACAAGCAATAAGAATGATTCAGAACCGGTTTCAGATACCTGAGAACTTTTACTACTCCTATTAAAAAGGGACTTCAAGTGAATGTAGAGAAGACTGAGGTGATGAAGATACCAAACCAACAACACCATAAACAACAAGCACCAATCAACATGAAAGGAGGAAACATAAACCAAGTTGTCTCTTCCACCTACCGTGGCAACGCAGCATCGTTTCAACTACTGGCGGCGGTGGCAGCACAGATGAGAATGTCAAAGACAGCCACGATCGGAAAGACAGCAAGACCCGCCTTCCTGCATCAATCTGAAATAATCACTGTGGAGATCTACTGCACTCCACTCAGCACAAAGCGTGAACAACATCCACATTTCCAACACCAATCCAATCAAGTAAGTCAGTGCTTCTATGTGATGGTTGAGAGACTTTGCGCATTACGAAAAGCATTTCCAACAGACTTCAGACATACATCACATCAACAACTGCCTCCCACCCTCACTCCATACTGAAGATGAGATCAGATGGCCAGAATAATAAGAACGAGCAACAAGGAACTCTGGCTGGTAAAGAACCAACCAACCAACCAACCGAGAACCTATCACCCAACGAATATGTAGAGGAAGAAAGTGGAGATGGATTGGATTGTGCATACACTGAGAAGGCTGACTGGGGACATCACGCGTCAGGCCAGGCCGTTGAGTGGAATCCAAAGGGGAAATGATGAGTTGGGCGTCCGAATTGAGGGTGACATAGAGGAGATGGTGTGAGAAAAGATGAAAGCTTGTAGGCAGTTGTGGTGCCAGTTTCAAAAGACTTCAGAGAGGAGAGTGTAATGGAGGCGTGCTACTGAAGCCCTATGTTCCACTAGGAACCCAGGGGAATAATAAATAAATAAATATTAAAAAGGAGGAGAAGGAACTAGGAAGGCATAAACTATGTCTGAAAGTTGTAGAGTTACCTTACCTTTCTGTCACCATATTACGGTGACTACTGTCTGTATTGATAAATAAGTGGGTTCTTCTTCCCAGTGAAGTATTTAGTGTTACATTAAATTCCCGCCACAACTTGCTTGATGTAGTTGCAGTCTAAGTTGGTAGAGAAATCGAGGAAATAAAGCGAATATTCATGTTATTCGCTAACTGGCAGGTGCAGTAGATGGATAGCTAACGCGTTTGACAAGAGACTTTAAGGTTCTGAGAAATGTACGACCATAATTCTACATGGCGTTGGAACCGGTGCCTGATCGACAGCAGCTAAACTTAAGTGGTGATCGAGCTTGTATATGTTTGCTTGAGATTCTACGATTTTGGAAAAGTCTGTTGGATATTAGTAATACGAAAAGCAGCTACCAAAATAGTGTAAATTACTACACTATGATCGAGGTCTGTGGGTGAAGTTGTACTACAGACTGGATGGGGTGTTTCCCTTGGATGACCAGTAGTGTCATGCTAATACTGTCTTCCCTATGGGAAGGGAAGAGGGGATGAGAAAGAGTAGGCCTCAAAAGTAACACATTCCTGTCACCATGCAGCATGCCAATGCCTGAAACACAGATTCACAGTTGGTTTCGAAAGTAAATAACCAAAAACTCAAACTTGCAAAATGTCACTTGAGCTATTCAATCACGTACAATCCATTATTTTTCAGGTACGTCAGGAACTACTTGTTTGCCACAGCATAAACAGCCGGGAACTGTCAACAACCAGCATGCTTTAAGTAATCCACAAGACCGAATCAAAAATAAACCATTCCTTATTAGATTTGTTTATTAGATACATAACACACAGTCATACAGTAGTATTTACTTGATGACGAAGGTTCGAGCATAAATTATCATTACTCATAATCATATCGATGTAATCAAATTACTTTCGATATGAGTTACATGTGTTGGATGTAGACTCTTAAGTAGAGTGGTTTTATCCCCCAACCTATTATGTGATTGTATGTTAATGCATGCATTGCAATAGCCAAGCATTTTTCCAGATTATTGATCTTGTCGAGGTCTGTTATTCCACATTTGATTAAATTCATATGTTTGGCTATTGCGATTAACCCCAATGGGCGTGTTGGATGTGTGTATTTGGCCTCGTAGTCATTACATGGAATTTGATAATTTACATTATTTTGCTTAATTCCTTCTATCGGGTCCTTAAGCCAGCCGATAAAGCTTATCTCTGAGTTAATTTGTAGGTTTACTAAATGTCGCCCTAATTCCAGCTTCATTAATGATCCTACCTAAATTTTCTGATGTACATTCCTTATAGGGTAACACAATGAAGGCTGTGAACTCCTTTCCACTTGTGTTGTTATTAGTCATACTCACGTTACTGTTATCTTTTCGTTTCTTACGTGTTCGTAGGAATTTCTTAATAAACGGCAGAAAATAACTATTAACTATTGGGGCTTCTTTTGTTTGCTTCAGTCCCTTATTCAGGTCCTTGAACTGACTAGTAAGTATTTTAGCGCTTTCATTAAGATATTTGACTAATCCTGCCTTAATTGACTGACATCGGATGAGATAACTTGAAGTCTAGATATTAGTTGGAATATGTCTGTTTCTGTAGACAATAGTATCCAAACCACCATCTATCCTTCGTTTTATCCTGCAATCCAACATAGGTAATTCTTCTTGTTCATTTTCTACCTCATAAATAAATTACATTGTGACCATTGACTGAGTTTATATGTATGAAGGAATTGTCGATATGTTCCAATTTCAAGACAATGATAAATATGTCATCCACATATCACCATCATATCTTAGATGCAGGATTACATATTCGTAAAGCCATATTTTTTCAAGTATCCAAAAATAATGAATAATGATTGGGGATATTGGCGAACCCAATGCCAACAGAATACTCAATGGGACATTAAAAAAAAAAACACACAACATATATCATATAAAAACAGTCAGTTTATACTTACCGAGTACAAGTAGTAATCAAATACTTGACATAGACAATGCATTACTTCACCAGCAATTGGTTTTAAAAGTCGCATCATTTGTAAATACCGACCTGATATTAGATGATATACCATACAATAGGCATAGAAATAAAATCAAAGTAATAGAAGTTAGTTAAAATGATGAAAAGAAAAAAAAAAAGCCTAACCAAAACATTTCATGACAAAAATTGCTAATCAATCATTGAATGATTTTTAAAAAAAGAAAAGTAGATCTACTCTGAGCTATATTATCTACAACTTTTTATAATCACTTCTCAAAGAATCTATAAAACCAAGTAGTGTAGACTTTCTCAGTAACATTGAATGAATAGTTAGTGATTGGATTGAGTAGTTTATTTTCTAGCCATTATTAATCTATATTCACCTATTCTTTATATTACTAGCGTAGAATTCGGCAACTTGAACTGATACACCTATGTATGAAGTTCTACATTGATTTTATGAATGAATCAGACATTTATATTATTGAAATATAATGGTTAACAGTAAGTAGGATTCATGACTCGCTTGTCTTGTCTCATTCAAGCCTAACTCTTCAGCTGTGTCAAATAAATTGTATCTGAAATGTAATCCAGTTAAGAGTAATAAACCACTGTGTAATACATCTAATAAATAAACAATAATGGAATTAACTTCCGCTAGTTGTTATATTATTATTTTTTTTCCCCTTGGGTTCCTATTTGAACATAGGGCTGGCATTACACTCTCCTCTCTGAAGTCTTTTGAAACTGGCACCACAACTGCCTACAAGCTTTCATCTTTTCTCACACCATCTCCTCTATGTCACCCTCAATTCGGACGCCCAACTCGTCATTTCCCCTTTGGATTCCACTCGACGGCCTAGCCTCACGTGTGATGTCCCCAGTCAGCCTTCTCAGTGTATGCACAATCCAATCCATCTCCACTTTCTTCCTCTACATATTCGTTGGGTGATAGGTTCTCGGTTGGTTGGTTGGTTGGTTGGTTGGTTCTTTACCAGCCAGAGTTCCTTGTTGCTCATTCTTATTATTCTCACCATCTGATCTCATCTTCAGTATGGAGTGAGGGTGGGAGGCAGTTGTTGATGTGATGTATGTCTGCAGTCTGTTGGAAATGCTTTTCGTAACGCGCAAAGTCTCTCAACCATCACATAGAAGCACTGACTTACTTGATTGGATTGGTGTTGGAAATGTGGATGTTGTTCACGCTGTATGCTGAGTGGAGTGCAGTAGATCTCGACACTGATTATTTCAGATTGATGCAGGAAGGCGGGTCTTGCTGTCTTTCCGATCGTGGCTGTCTTTGACATCCTCATCTGTATCTGTGATGCATGTAGTTGAAAAGATGGCGCCTTGCCACGGTAGGTGGGAGAGACAACTTGGTTTAGGTTTCCTCCTTTCATTTTGATTGGTGCTTGTTGTTGATGGTGTTGTTGGTTGGGTATCTTCATCACTTCAGTCTTCTGGACATTTACTTGAAGTTTCGTGTTTGCTGCCCAATCTCTTCTGTCAACTTGTTAGTTTTCGCCTGTAGATCTTCGAGTTTGTGCGACATTAAACATAAATCATCGGCGAAATTCATAAAACACTAATCACTTAGCATAATTATTATGTATACAAAAATGTAACCACAGTAAAATAGTTACCATTCAACCTTCAGGTAATATTCAGGGTTTACAGTCAGTCAGAAAACATTTTGAGCCATAAAGAGTAAGGCTACACTTTTTTCTATTCTAGTAGACAAAATGTTAATTTCTCAGTTTTAGGGAATGATTAATTTATCAATAGTTCTTATCACACATTCCCCATATCAACCAACCCTATGAACTAAGAAATAAAACTACTATCCAGTACTGATTGATAGCTTGGTTCGAGAAGTATTTCTCCAAGTTCTATTAAGAAGTTGTAAATGAAGCTAATATCCACTGATAACATCCAATGAAGGTTACGTTATATTACCAATCAATTGAAGTATGAAAAAAAGTGGATATATGGATTCGAACCAAGTAGCTGAAGGTCAACGCATTGACCAGATTAACTCACGGTTATAGGTTCGATAATTTAGTGGTTTATGGGTAAGAACTAGCATAAAGTAGATGTACAATTCTCTAGATGGTTTCATTTCTTCTCCAATTCATTTCAGTCGTTGATAAATAAATAAAGATCACTCTCAAGAAATTTCTGTATTTATCTCTTAGGATACTTCAGGAAATAAGTTCAATGTTTAAATCTCGATGATAACACCTCTAGAAGTAAGGCCTACAAGTGGTATATGTCCTTTGAATTCTTAGATTAGTCAGTAAAACTTGTTTTACTTCTTTTCATAAATAAACTGGTATTCTATATTAAACCTAAATAGTGTTATTGTTTGTATGACACCGTCGTTGAGTGGACCAAACTGATCAGTCTCTGTTGGCATATGGACTATTGTGCGGATGTCTCGATATTGCCTGTGTTTCAGTTATATATAGTAATGATGGGCAGTGGCTAGTAGTGGGATCCAGGATGCGCATTTCGTCCTGTTTGGGACTCGTTAGCTGGATGTACCTGTTACCCAATGAGTAATGTTGTTCCCACCGGGATTCAAGTAATAACACTAAAACTATACCCATCTCACAAGAAGTGGCTATAGTGGCTCGGTGATGTTGTGGCTAATGCTCTGGCATTTGAAGCGATCGCTCGCGAGTCCGAATCCCGGTGGCAACAACATTACTCACTGGGAGGCAATTACATCTACATGACGAGTCCCAAATAGGACAAAATGCGAATCCTGGATTCCACTGCTAGTCACTGCCCATCAGTACCATAAACCTAAATAACCTAAAAGTTGTATCAATGATCATATGACTACCAATAATATGGATTTGAAAACAAACACATAATAATTTCTTCTTAACAGATGTTTGATTAGTCATTGAAGGATAAGTAAACTTTATTCTCCACTTTCTATCTTACGCATAAATTAATTGAACTAACCAAAACATGGATGGATATCTTGATAAGTTTTTTAATTGAAATATGATATTATTTTAGAGAATCTAATATTTCTCGATTATTAGGATTCGAGTATAGCGCTAATCTTTCTAAGTTAACCTGAAACTTTGAATGAATGAGAAACGAGATGGGCATACGCTAACTGGACCGATGAAAAGACCGCAGAAGAAGATTTGGATTTCGCTGATGATTTATATCTAGCGTCGCACAAACTCGAAGATCTACAGGCAAAAACTAACAAGTTGACAGAAGAGGCAACGAAGACGGCACTTCCAGTGAATATAGACAAGACAGAGGTGATGAAGATATTTAACCAACCAACAAACAAACACCAATCATCATCAATGGTAGAAACTTAAGGGAAGCAGTCTCTTTCACCTACCTAGACAAGCGCCATCTTTTCAACTACATGCATCACAGATACAGATGAGGATGTCAAAGACAGCCACGATCGGAAAGACAGCAAGACCCGCCTTCCTGCATCAATCTGAAATAATCAGTGTCGAGATCTACTGCACTCCACTCAGCATACAGCGTGAACAACATCCACATTTCCAACACCAATCCAATCAAGTAAGTCAGTGCTTCTATGTGATGGTTGAGAGACTTTGCGCGTTACGAAAAGCATTTCCAACAGACTGCAGACATACATCACATCAACAACTGCCTCCCACCCTCACTCCATACTGAAGATGAGATCAGATGGTGAGAATAATAAGAATGAGCAACAAGGAACTCTGGCTGGTAAAGAACCAACCAACCAACCAACCAACCAACCGAGAACCTATCACCCAACGAATATGTAGAGGAAGAAAGTGGAGATGGATTGGATTGTGCATACACTGAGAAGGCTGACTGGGGACATCACGCGTCAGGCCAGGCCGTCGAGTGGAATCCAAAGAGGAAACGTCGAGTTAGGTGTCCGAGGCGAGGGTGACATGGAGTAGATCTTGCGGGAATCCATACTATTTTGGAACAAATTACCGAGTAATTCAGTTGGCTTTTGCATTGCCATACAATCGTAGCCAGCCTACTTATTTAGTATATAAGTAGACTGTACAATTACAATGAAAAAGTCAATCGTTATAAGTGACGAAAGACAGCTAAGTAACCATTTCGTCAAACTGAAGATTTATCCAGTTAGCTGCTCATCATCTAACCTTTTCTGTAGTAATTAAACTACTCACCTATTAGACGGAGGACTTCCAAGGTAGTTGTTGATAAAAATGGTCCATTATGTCCACCTTGATGTGGTTTATCACTAGACTAGATAACAACAAAAAATAAAAACAAATCAGGTTTAGTTAGAAAATCACAATAACTGGAATACTTTCGAGTTTCGGAAAGGATATATGATTATCTGGAAACGATAGACATTAGGTTAATTTGACATAACTGTGAGTATTCATCATGGACTGATATCAGTTGGGGAACCATTGAAAATCTGGGAGCACTAGACAGCTGTTTCGTCCTAGTATGGGTATCCTCGGCAGTAAGCACCCACGACCCCAACTGGGCAGGGACCGAACTCAGGACCTTCAGTTTTCACCGTGAACGCGTTAACCTTTCAGCCACTGGGTCGGTTTCCAGTGGTTCACAATATCCAACTTCTGTCAATTCACGATATAGCGCGACTATCACCCAAAGTTTTCAGTTAGCATCCACTTCACTTCCAACTGGTTGACCCCACAGGTTACGTCTTCTCATTAGAGCTTCGTGATACCCATCTGGAAGCAAGTGAATAATGAGCACTACACAGTAATGTATTTTTGAGATGAATGGGGATTTTTAAGAATTTTTGAAAATCCCCATTCATCTCAAAAATACATGATTGTGAGTAATAAATTATAACCAAAATGTCATCTAGTAAATGATACAGTTTCACTGTGTATTATGCGAAATAAACTTATTCTATATAATGTGTACTAAGATTACCTAGATCGTTGTTAGACACCTGAAATCCATGGAACCTTTCAGGGTCAATCATTTTGCTTCGAAGTTTCCAGAAAGGCATATAAATATCCAATAAACCTGTCATTTTACCACCTTTTCTATTTTTCCGAGGAATATGAAGGCTATTCCTCAGCTTTTTATACCCATATATATATATATATATATATATATATATATATATATAACCAGGTTATATCACTCACATTTGAAAGCCAAAGGAGTAGTACGTGCTATATAATAAGTTGATCAGGATAGAAAGAAGAAGGTAAGACAGAATTCTTCTTTACAAAAAAGCCTATTTTACACTTTGAATGATACGAATTTTATATCACATTGGTAATGAATCCGATTCTATATCTTAGTTGAAGTAAACTGAACTAAAATTATTATTCAAAACGTTTCATTGTGAAAGTTATGAAACAGAAACTCATTCTACTTGATAGCCTGACGCTTCTCAAATTAAAGATGCTTATGAATTGTTAGGCAAAGTTTATTTTCTACTGACTGATTGACCCAATGAATGTTTTCTGTACATGTAAGTAGTGTAAAAGTTAGACGAAGGATACTAGACAAAGAAGGTAAGTTGATCGATGAGGTTGCTAACTTTCATTGACTGAGATAGACTTGGAGATGTGTAGCGCATACTCAACTACCATATACCTTGACGTGAAATGTTAGAAGTTGGACTAGGTTGAAAAAGTGCCAAGGGTGGCCAAACAGAGATGTGGCACTAATGAATGAAGTCTCTAACAGTTGGTCTGATTAGTGTAGAGAGATGTGAACTGTCTCACTGGAGTCCCTGAGATGAAAAGAAACAGTGGTTGAGAAGTCTTGGTAATATGAATGAAAATCAATCACAGTTGCGCAGATGTATTTAGTTTTTGATGTCTTCTGATGCTTGAATATTTGAACTAACCTTTATCTTTACACCTCCCTTCATATACCTTTGTCTGCTTTGAAATTGGTCATTTTCTATCCACCCGTTCTTTGGATGCTACTGCGAAGTGTGATAAGTTTATCTCTGATGCACTTATGTCCGATGTTCCGCATTGATTTTGTCTGTCTATGGGAGACATCGATTACTAAACATGTGTTAGGATTCATCATGGACTGATATCACTTGGAGATACACTGGATAGCTGTTTCGTCCTAGTATGGGACTCCTCAGCAGTGCACAACCAACGCCCCACCCAGCCAGGGATCAAACCCAGGACCCTCAAGTTCCGTGGCCAGCACGTTACCGTTGAGTCACTAGGTCACGATCCACTGGTCAACATTTCCTACTTCTGTCAGCTCACGATAAAGCTTGACCTACATCCAATATCGTCGCTGAGTAACCGTCCTCATGTTCGACTTGATTGACTCTATTGGTGACGACTTCTCATTGGATGTTCGGGAATTGCCTCTCGAAGCTAGTCATCAATGAGAGCTAGATTAATTCTATATGGAGGTTTGTGGGGGTCATGGGTCCGCACTATTGAGGTGTCCCACATTAGGATGAAGCAGCTGAGTAATGCTCTCAGGTTTCCAACGTTCCTCTAACTGATGTCAGTCCATAATGAATTCCAACGTAAAATAAATGATCTTTATTAATCGATGTCTCTTACGGACATATAAAATCAATACGGAATATTGCACACAAGTGAAAAATGTTCCATTCTCTTTAGAATTCGTTATTTGCATACATCGAGGTGCTTAGTACCAGTTCCAGTAGAAGCTGAAATATCCACCAAAGTGTAGGCAACCCAGTTGATGAGTTCCAAATACGATGTAGTCTACACTTGAAACTCTTTTCCTATATATCATTATGAAAATAAATAATAAATGTCTATCATGTAATCAACTTTAAAGTCCTTCAAAGATTAAAAAAAAACATTTCAACAACAAAAAAATGTTCTACACTAACTTACTACATCATTCTGAGTATATAATATGGATTTTCTATCTTCAAAATCATATGAAAATTTTCCATCTGACCATTGCTTAGTTTCTGTTGATAATGATATAGGTGAGTCCAATATTGTATTAGGAGAATTCATTTCATGATTAACATTATCAATATTACCATAATTATTATTCTCAACATCAATGGGAAATTGTACAAGGGTATAGGGAACAGCGAATAATTTTTTATTCTGTGGTTTAGAGGAACTAAAATATATAAAAATGAAAAAAAAAAAGAAGTTAACATGATTACTTGTTAATATTATCGCTTGTATCATACCGTCGTTGATTGGATCAAATTGATCGGTCTCTATTGATATATGAGCTCTTATGAGGGTGCTTTGATATTGCCTGTGTTTTAATTCTATAGATTAATGATGGATATTAGCTAAAGATGACTAACAGCTGTATATACCTGCCTCCTAGTGAGTGATGCTATTCCCACTAGGATTCGAACTCGGGACCGATTGTTTCAAACGCCACAGCATTATCCACTTGACCACCGAGCCACGATAGCCACTTCTTGTACGACGGGTATAGTTTTAGTATTATTGCTTATATTATATCCATTATCCATCATTACTAAATAGAGTTAAAACAGGCAATATGGAGGCATCCGCACAGGAGCTCATATTCCAATAGAGACGGATCAATTCGGTCCAATCAACGGCCGTATAATACAAGTAATAATACTAAAAGTATACGCATTGCACAAGAAGTGGCTATCGTAGCTCAGTGGTTTAGTGAATAACCTTCCGGCGTTTGAAACGATCTGTCCTGAGTGCGAAACCCTGTGAGAAGAACATCACTCAGCTGACGAGTCCCAAATAGGACGACATGCTTATACTGGATTCTATTGCTAGCCATTATCCATCATTACTATGTGATTACTTGTTAATTAGCTTATGTGCGACAACGTTAATCAATGAAGAGAGATACTGATGAAAATAATGATTACAGCTGGAAACTGTTGGCTCGCATCTTGCAGCATTACAAGAGGATCCTTCAACTGAAGGTAACAATCCAATATGTATGCACACGATTAGACAAATTGGAGTTGAGAATCTTGATACTTTGATATTTCTTCTAAATGTGCTTAATGTATTCACAGTAATAATATTTTAATACATTTGATAAAAATGTTTACAGGATCCTCTGTTTAACACAGATTCACAGGAATTCGCAACCAAAGACCATAAGATCACAATCATGTAACTTAAGGACAGAATCTAGAGTACGAAACCTGAATAAAATCATTCTAACTTAAAAAGAATCACCAACTGAGTATGATACTCCCCACCGTTCTAATTCCAGCACATTTGGATATGAATGAGAAGTCTAGACTGGGCAGCAGTCAGTGTGAATATGATCAAGTGATAGTATAGTGTAACGAATTCACATAGCAGTCGGGCAAAAACCCGCTTGCGATTGAAGTTAAGTAAAAATCTAGTCAATAACCAGATCTCAGAACTCAATTGGGAGATCAGAGGGCCAGAAACCCAGTGGTCGCTGGTACGAATCTTAAGGTAGCCCAAATTATCATTACATCTTCAATCATTACCCATTATCAATTCTAGAATTGATGTTGCCTCATTAAAAACAAAAGAAAAACTTAATTTGGCAATTTCTCACTTTTGATGATTGTAGCAAAGTCAATGCGTTAGTAAATAACGAAATGTCAAGAAGTGAGAATACTCTTAAAAGTGGAAGAAAGATATCCATCATATGAAGCAGAACATCACAACATGTTAAAAGAAACATAGACTATTCCATATTGACGAGATGTTTCACTGCAGATAGGCTAATCACAAGAATAAGAAGCATTCGGCTACTTGAGTCAGTAAGATGAACTGTTAAAGAACTTTCAACGTATGATAGTATATTTTTCTTTTACACTTGTAATTTCTCGTTGATACACTTGGTCGAATTTTCGAAATCTGTTAGTAGATGACGTCTGTGCAGACACCTCATTACTTCTTAAACATTCATTATGTTATGGTCTAGTTGATGAATTATAAAAGTATCAAGAACACCCATTTCGTCCTGTTTACCACTCTTCACCTGAATATACATTCACTTCAGTGAGTGGTGTCTTTTTTTCACAGAAATTAGTGGATGACACTTTGACGTTTAAAATGATCTGCACTGAGTTCAGGTCTCCGTGGGAGCAACACCACTGACTGAAGTGTGGGTAAATACAACTGACCACTCCCAAAACAGGTCGAAATGAGCATAATGGATTCCAGTGGTAGTCACCAAGCAAACTATAACATGATATTTTCCGCATAAAATTTAATGAGACATCAGCTGATGTCATTTGATGTGGAAAAATATCTTTTACACAGAATCCCATTTATTATTTTAGCCTTTCAACACTGAGAAGAAGTACATAAACTCTAAGCTCATCTATTTTCATGTAATATTTAGCATCAAGCTGATTTCATCGACAACAAAGGGTAGGTACTAAGCTTGTGGTAGGCCTTTCGAATCTGTCCTCTGAAGAATGACTAGATCAGCTAGATTTATTCTCACAGTCTTACCGTAGAAGACGGGGTGATCTCATACTGGCATTTCGTATCCCTAATAATGACTTTGGTAGTGATATGTCCTATCTTTTCTCCCTTGCTAGGACTGACTATCTCCGAGGGCATCACAAGAAAATTCTAAAACCACGATCGAATCAACTTAGCGTGAATCTGCGTTTCTCCCATCTTGTTGTCAACGCCTGGAACTCCTTACCTCAGCAAGTAGTATCAGCACCTTCTGTCAACGCGTTCAAAGAGAAACTAGATCTTCACAGAGATATCTTCTCAAAGGATCAACACAGGCCAACCGGCCTGCTGAAACATTCTACTTCAATCTTATACAGCACACATCTTCAATTATACACAGTCATTCTAACCACTAGGCATTGAAACTAATTAAGTTTTGGAAAATTCACTTTTCATCAGTCAGTTTATCATCTAGTTTTATGCATTCTGTATACAATATATCAATCTAGTTACTCACCAAGTTATAATTTCAATAGAAAATTAGGCTTCATAATAGCATGCCAGAAAAAAGTGTTTTTAAAAATCATTTCCTCAACTATAGCACAGTTCCTTAGATCTATGAAAACACTAATACATCAAAGAGCCTAAGAAATATTGAAATATGACTTAAAAACACGAATTCAGAACTGAACACTTAAATACCCAGTACATAATGTAACATAACTCTAGATGGACAAAATAGCATACATCCTACCATCCGTCAGGGGCAAAGAAATGACTGCATTGTGTTCTCTGAACTAGATTGTTTAATCTTAAAGAATTCATCACCTTTTTAGACAACATGATCAGTATGAACTTCAGTATGAAAAGAGCCGTTAATATCTCTCCCAATCGTGGAAAGATATCGACAGCTCACTTAATAGTGAAGGTAGAGTTAACTATGTCGTCCAGAAAGATTATGTCAGATCTACGGTTGAACAACCCTGCTCAGAGAACATACAATACACCAAGACCATATGCCTGAGCTCAAAGTAAATTCTCCGACATCGGTAAAAGGGTAAAGCGGAACGAGAACAAACAGACGACTCCAATCTAAAATTATCACTTCAACACGAGGAAGCATATTACACCAGGTAGACACACCAATAAACAAAACTCAACAGCAACGAACTTCAGCCAGCAACACAAAACGTAGCCGACCAATGAGAACACTTCAGCAGGGCGCGTTGAAAGCTTCAATAACATAGGCAGTCAAAAGGGCTCTAGAAGACCGGAAAACCCCGAGAAACCGGGACGCTTACAAAAGACTGGACAAGCTTTCGCCAACTGGCACCATTCTTCACACCAACATTATATCCCATTGTCTATTGAGGGCTGAGTGTACAACTCTGAACTTCGCTCTCTTCTCCTACACACCTGTGAAACATAACCATTCAATGTAGATGACATAAAACGTCTTCATGTATTCGACAACTGCCACCTGTCTAGCATGCATCATGTGTCGTAGGGTCACCATGTGAATAACGTACAAGTAAGGTTAAAAACAGTTTGACATAGAGGTGGCGAACCTACATCGACTGAGATGGCTGGGATAAGTGTTAGGTATGTCTAGTCACCGTCAGCCACTTCTCACAATGATAGGTGAAGACTGGAAAAAGATTAGAGGTGACCGGGTTACAAAGTGGCATCAGTTCACGAAGTATTTGAATGCTGGTCTCAGTCGAATAGTGAAGTATATACTTCCACGTTGAGGTCCACGTGAAGACAGAAACCGAGAGTTAAACACTCTAGGTGATTATCCCTCAAGTCGATACATTTCAATAGTGCAAATGTGTTCACACATCATCTTCATCTTAATCGTCATACAAGTTCCCATTACTATCAAATTCCTATTCGTTCACTTCTCACAACCTTCTGCTTTACTTCTTTATTTATCATACTGACGCCAACTTGAACCGTTATGAAGTAATACAAAGTTCCATTTTGCTGACAATATGTTCCCTGAACTGTGTGGTCTAGTCGATCGTGAAGCCTTCATTGTCATTCTAGACAACATCATCAGCACAGAATTCAGAAAGAAGTGAGCTGTGCGATTTTCTCCACATATGGCTTAGTACTTTGTCCTGATGGTCTTGTGCACGATTGGATGTTTCTGCCAAAGTTTTCATATGTCCAATGATGAATTGAATTTCGCCGACAACCAGAAGAATTCACTTAGCATGTTCATCAACACAACTCTCAACAGATACAGTTCTCACGATCCACCTCAACAGAAATAACTATTCTGAACATTTAGTTCCCACTGTTTGGTTGGTATTAGACGAATTCTGTTGTAAGTCTGTGTTACATAACACGTGTCATAAAAGTAACTGTCACGTGTGCGACCTTCAAACAAGCGTCATATGAAGTGTACAGCCACTCAACCACCTATCTGTTTCTCTATAAGCCCTTTTCAGGGCCTCAAAAATTCAGCCTAAGCCCGGGAGCCCGGCCGATAACATCAGTCTGATGACTGGTAATTTGGTGTTGGCAATCTCGCACTCAGATAAACTTCATTGTACGAGTCGCTTCCCCATCACAAGGTCGGTTGACTAGTCGTTCGTCTAACACTGACCAGACTAAAATACCTACTCCTAATATCTAAATCGTCATTTGCAAATTGACATTTAAATTCTAAATCCTTGTGTATTTATCGCTTGGAAGACTGTTGCGGACGAAATTATTATAGTGGAGAGAAAACCGAATGCATGAATTATAGGAATTTTCAGCAATGAATACTGAAGAAGGGCGATTTATACTACTTAAATAAGCAAACAGCGACTATGCGATTGGAGAAAAAATCCAATGTAGCATTAGTTCACACCATAGATTCAGAGTAGTGGGATAGCGAAATGGAATGCGAACGATCTGTTTTCGAACGCATATTTTGGAATGGGGTGAACGGACGATCATTATTGTGTATTATCGTTTCCCAGTTGTTCTTCTGAGTGTTTTTTCGCAACTCCAGTGAACACATTCAACTGTACGACAAAATAGAGACAAAAATCAATCCGCATTAGGGGTGAAGACATACAAAGTTTAATCGCAACTAGAATAGTCTGGATTGTTGAAACAAAAATGGAAGCTCAATTCTTCAGCACATAAATTTACCACATGATATAAGTGTGTCCACCAGACGTCAGTTTAAATGAGGAAAGCAACAAATCAAGGACTGGATTGTAAATAGATCAGTGGGAGTTCCGGTGAACTGATAAGATTTTAAAAGTCCTTCGAATTTGGCTGTACTGACGAACATGTTCACTGGAGTTGCGAAAAAACACTCAGAAGAACAACTGGGAAACGATAATACACAATAATGATCGTCCGTTCACCCCATTCCAAAATATGCGTTCGAAAACAGATCGTTCGCATTCCATTTCGCTATCCTACTACTCTGAATCTATGGTGTGAACTAATGCTACATTGGATTTTTTCTCCAATCGCATAGTCGCTGTTTGCTTATTTAAGTAGTATAAATCGCCCTTCTTCAGTATTCATTGCTGAAAATTCCTATAATTCATGCATTCGGTTTTCTCTCCACTATAATAATTTCGTCCGCAACAGTCTTCCAAGCGATAAATACACAAGGATTTAGAATTTAAATGTCAATTTGCAAATGACGATTTAGATATTAGGAGTAGGTATTTTAGTCTGGTCAGTGTTAGACGAACGACTAGTCAACCGACCTTGTGATGGGGAAGCGACTCGTACAATGAAGTTTATCTGAGTGCGAGATTGCCAACACCAAATTACCAGTCATCAGACTGATGTTATCGGCCGGGCTCCCGGGCTTAGGCTGAATTTTTGAGGCCCTGAAAAGGGCTTATAGAGAAACAGATAGGTGGTTGAGTGGCTGTACACTTCATATGACGCTTGTTTGAAGGTCGCACACGTGACAGTTACTTTTATGACACGTGTTATGTAACACAGACTTACAACAGAATTCGTCTAATACCAACCAAACAGTGGGAACTAAATGTTCAGAATAGTTATTTCTGTTGAGGTGGATCGTGAGAACTGTATCTGTTGAGAGTTGTGTTGATGAACATGCTAAGTGAATTCTTCTGGTTGTCGGCGAAATTCAATTCATCATTGGACATATGAAAACTTTGGCAGAAACATCCAATCGTGCACAAGACCATCAGGACAAAGTACTAAGCCATATGTGGAGAAAATCGCACAGCTCACTTCTTTCTGAATTCTGTGCTGATGATGTTGTCTAGAATGACAATGAAGGCTTCACGATCGACTAGACCACACAGTTCAGGGAACATATTGTCAGCAAAATGGAACTTTGTATTACTTCATAACGGTTCAAGTTGGCGTCAGTATGATAAATAAAGAAGTAAAGCAGAAGGTTGTGAGAAGTGAACGAATAGGAATTTGATAGTAATGGGAACTTGTATGACGATTAAGATGAAGATGATGTGTGAACACATTTGCACTATTGAAATGTATCGACTTTGAGGGATAATCACCTAGAGTGTTTAACTCTCGGTTTCTGTCTTCACGTGGACCTCAACGTGGAAGTATATACTTCACTATTCGACTGAGACCAGCATTCAAATACTTCGTGAACTGATGCCACTTTGTAACCCGGTCACCTCTAATCTTTTTCCAGTCTTCACCTATCATTGTGAGAAGTGGCTGACGGTGACTAGACATACCTAACACTTATCCCAGCCATCTCAGTCGATGTAGGTTCGCCACCTCTATGTCAAACTGTTTTTAACCTTACTTGTACGTTATTCACATGGTGACCCTACGACACATGATGCATGCTAGACAGGTGGCAGTTGTCGAATACATGAAGACGTTTTATGTCATCTACATTGAATGGTTATGTTTCACAGGTGTGTAGGAGAAGAGAGCGAAGTTCAGAGTTGTACACTCAGCCCTCAATAGACAATGGGATATAATGTTGGTGTGAAGAATGGTGGAAGTTGGCGGAAGCCCATCGAATCTTTTTCGCGCGTATAGAGATTTTGATTGTCACTGTCCCAACAGGGCCAATTAGTATGTGGAGTCAATCTCAATTTGATTATTAAGGAAGAAAGGAATTTCAGAGAAACATCTTTGCTGTTCATGTTTTGTCTGAAGGAGACGATGTATAGTATACTTCAGTTTTTCAAAGATGTGGCGATAGTCTACTCAGAATGATGGATGATGTTGCTGAATATGTAAGTGAATACAGAAATCAATTGGTTGATTGTTGTGTGTCCATTTGTTATAATGTTAAACACTTACTCTTTGAAAAGATCTGAAAGTTCTCAAATGATGCAGAAATGGTCATATTTACCTGAAAATATTTAGAACACCTCATAATGATGGTGAATTGATTAGAGACTGAAAATTTCTTTACAGGCTAACAGTTATAGAAATGAAGATGGAAACTTACTGAATAGTTAAACAAAGTGATACGGGTTACAAGTTGAGTGATTATATAATAACTGATATGAAATTTGAAATACTTGGAGTAAGTCGACACATGTTAACAGGATTACGTGTTATTCGGGAAACAGAGAATATGAGATGAAGCGGGGATGGTGTCTATCGTTAACAAATTACAGTCAATCAGGCAACAACAAAAAAAGTTGATGCACATGATTGACTGACTGCAGAAATTGAGGAAAAATCATTGTTGACAAACCTTAAATACACAAACTAGGCTAGTAATACCAGCTTTGTTGTCTCATCATCTTTAAAAAAAAGTGAACAGTGATGACGGAGAGAATTTGTAGACTTCTGTTAAAGTCTTTACATACGTTACAAAACAAATCAACAGGAAGGTCGTGTGGGATTCGTTTTCAGTTTTATCATAATGGATAGTTAAGATTAGAATGATTTGTAATTTTCATTATTTTTCTATTGGTGAACTTAATAATGAAAGTGGTTAGGCTAACAACTTTATTTTATTTTTTCACCTTGGGTACCTAGTGGAACATACAGCTTCAGTAGCCTGCCTCCATTCCACTCTCTTCTCTGCATTCTTCTCTTTCAACCTCACTCTACGACTGCCCACAAGCTTTGATTCTTTTTTTCTTCACACAATCTCCTCCATGTCACCCCTGACTCCGACGCCCAACTCGTCGTTTCCCATTTGGCTCCCACTAGAGGGCCAGGCCTCACCGTGATGTCCCCAGTCGGCCTTCTCACTGGATGCTCAATCCAATTCATCTCCACTTTCTTATTCTGCATATTTGTTGGGTGATAGGTTCTTGGTTGGTTCGTCGCCAGCCAGCCAGCCAGCCAGCCAGAGTTCCTTGTTGCCTATTCCCTCTGCCCATCTGATCTCATATTCAGTATCGAGTGAGCATAGACAGCAGCTGTTGATGAATGTCAGTAGTTTGTAGAAAGTGCTTATCATGACATACCAAGTTTCTGAACCATCACATAGTAGCACTGAGTTGAGTGGATTGATGTTGAAAATCGGGATGTTGTTCACGTTTTGTGCTGAGTTCAGTAGATCTCTACACTGATTTCAGACTAATGAAAGCCTGTCTTGCTTTTTCAATCGTGGTTTTGATATCCTCATCTGTGCCTGTGGCGTCTGTAGTTGAAACGATGCTGCCGGGGGAGGTAGGTGGACGAGACTACTTCCTTTAGGTTTCTCCCTTTGATGGTGATTGGTGCTTGTTGTTGATGCTGTTATTCATTGGGTATCTTCATCACTTCCGTCTTCTCTACGTTCACTTGAAATCCTGTCTTCGCTGCTTCTTCTGTCAGGTTAACTTAACAATAAGAATCTAAATTACTGGAAGTATAAATAACGCAGTACATTAAATGACAGTTTTTCACAGAAATGTATACGCCTATCTGAGTATATATATATGACACAATGAGTAGGCTATTCGCTAAGCTTTTGTATACACACTTTTATAACTCCAACAGCTGTTCACTTGAATATGTACTGTTCTTTTCACCTAATGATTGTAAATTTTGAAAAAGATTTTTAAATGAAGAGATTTATAATGAAGATCATTCATGTAATGATTTTTCTACAGAATACCCCCTATCTATGTGTTGAACTATCTGTGTTCATTAATTATCGAGTTACTTGTAACAGACTCAGAAAATTTAAGACAATAGTTATAAAGTTTACAGAAAAAAATGAGAATATTGAGATACAATTGGTAATAGATAAGCAACTTCCAGGATGTTTTAAATTCAGTCAAAAAATTTCTTCAAGTTAAACATCAGATGATATCAGGTGAACTGTGTACATCAAGTGGTATCCATCATAAATGCCCACTCTCTGCATTCCTATTCAATTTTATCATAGATATGTACATATTGCAGTGTCCCTCTCGACATCCGACTACACATTGATTATCTTAATTACAAGAGAATTTTCCGTAGACATAGAATACGCAGATTACATAAGTCCTGTTAGGCGAAGACGCTAACAAGATGCAGTGTCTTCTGAACACTTTGAATTGTGATTTGAGAATGTTTAGGATGCTTTTCTCGCCATCCAAATAAGAATTGTTGCTCCAGGACTGATATTCAACGATGCCCCAGCCAACAACAGAGAGTGTACTGGTTGAGTGTATCAACCGATTCACTTACCTGGGAAGTCGAATCAACCCTGGTGGCTTAATGGTCGAAGAAATCTCTACACAGACACAAAAAACTTGGCTTGCTTTTGACAACTTACAACACCTGTGGTGCGGCTACTGTGATATCCGATTGTCTATTAAGGGTTCAGCTTGCTGTGCTGCAGTTCTCTCTGTTCTACAACATAGCTGTAAAACGTGACCATTAAAGGTAGAAGACATGAGAAGGCTTCAGGTGTTTGATCACCGTTGCCTTCGTACCATAGATCCTGTTTCGTGGGGTCACCATATGAGTAACGTAGAAGTCAGATGTAGAGTTTTAGGTAGGAGAGATAAATCAGTTGATGTGGTTTTGAACCTTCATCGGCTGAGATGGCTGGGACATGTGTTACGTGAGCTTAACCACCATCTATCTCATAGCACAATATTGGCCAGAGTAATTACAGGCTGGAAAAAAGCCCGAAACGGCTTGATTGTTGGTTTCAGCTATGTAGGGCGATGCAGACTGGCTGATTGGGGTCCGCGGGACAAGAGAAACCAGTGTCTGGAGACTGATTCTAGGTGATATGGCTGAGAACCAATTTCAGTGGCTCAGATGTATACACACATTATCCCCACATTAACCGCTATACCTAATCTCCTCATCTCGTTGTTCCTTCATCTTCTTAACTACTTTCTACTTCCGCTTCTGTTGATCGATTTTTCTTTCACTGTTCATCTTCCATTTTATTTGCTTGTTACTTCATGTGTTGGACCGTTGTGTAATAATGCCTGGTCTTATGTTGATCTTGATGATGATGATGATCAGATGAAATAATCCCGAATAGTTCAGAGATTTAGAGGCTAGCTCCCATGAGCTCATTGATGTTGATACAGAACTAATTTCTTGAGCGGAATGTGTACTCCCCGACTGCATATCACATAAAAGATGTCTGTACACTGTGTCCCACTGAATGGATTTATAAAACTGGAAAGGACGATAAAACTCATCGAAGCATAATCAAAGTCTTACTTTACATGTCCAATGACACAAAGCACGAGTTTTACCAAAACCCATCAACCTTCCTATATGAACCGAAACATTCAGAGATAGTCATAGTAGGAGAGAAATTCAACGTTCAGTTCGGGAAACTGAGTCAATCTGAACGGCATCTTAAAGGTATCTATGGTATCCTATTCCAAAAAGCCGATAATAATCATCATCTCTTAAAATTTCTTGTGATAAGACATTGTTTCTCATCAACACTAATTTCAAGAATACTGAGTCACCGCCTGCCTACATCGACCTGTAATGTTAGCTAAGGTAAAAGTGGATTAGAAGAAGGTCAACAGTGACCATGTGAAAATTTGGCATGAGTTAGTGGGGTTTTTAACCTGTTGATCTAAGGTGTGTAGGCAGGTAACTTCTCCACTAATTAACAAATAATCATAATTAGGAAAGAAAGATAAAAGTGATAAACAAAAAAAAATCACTTACACGCCTGTTGAATTATTGTCTTGATGAAATTTATAATTTTCACCAGCATTATTATTATTATTACTATTGTTAACGGTGTTTTGTTCAAACAAATCTTTCACTGCTCTAAACTCCTACAAAACGAATAGATAAAACAAAGTAATTATCATTTGACTGTCTGAGATAGCAGCAGTGGTTTGACAGGTTAATATTATTGATACTGGGTGATGATTGAAGGTGAAATGAAAATTTGAGTTGCGTCCGGATTCGAACCAAGGACCAGTGGATTTCTGATTCAATGCTCTTCCAACTGAGGTACGAGATCCGACTGTTACAAAATCCTTGGTGATTGAGGTAAAATAAAAATCTGATCAGCAGCCTAACCTCGTAGCTCAGTTGGTAGAGCATCTGGTCGGAAACCCGGTAGTCATTTGGTTCGAGTCCAGCCTCGGTGCAAATTTTCATTTCACCTTCAATCATCACACAGTTTAAATTTTAAGTAAGTTAAGGTAGTAATAATAAAACAATATAACACAATACAATATATTTATTTGTCTACTAGATTATAGGTAATGCTAATTGTGTAACGCTTTATGATACTATCCTGGGGTGGAACCAAGGGCCTATTGTATGAAATTCAAACGATTAGGCTGATGAAACATCTTCAAGATAGGAGGAAGGGAAAAAGAATAAAATTTACAACGGTCAATGTAACGTTACAGTCACACACACACACGGATACCCATCCAAGAAATATAAAAAATAAACAATTTTGCAAGGATTTAGACTGAGTTAAATGGAGGGGAAGTTGAATGTACAGATCAGTATTAGCTCACTGATGATATCATAAGTTCACAAAACTTGATTTCATGGGAAAAATGCCATTCAGACTTAGGTTTTACACATTTGTACTAGATTAATTAGACGAATTGGATATATCAATTCCCTGTGGTCAACTTATAACAATCCTTAGATCGAAATGAATGGATATCAAATGATTGAATGTGAACTATGTGACACATGCATAAACTTCAACTCTACAATGACTGATGAAGTAAATACTCATTCATGGAGGAAGATTTGATGATTAGGAATCTGACCTTTAGATAGTAAATAGGCAATTAAAGATCATATAAACGTTATTAGGCAGTAAATAAAGGGCTTCAGTTTTATCCGCTTAAACAGACAGATATCCAAGTATTCTTCTCTCAACTCCCGTCTTTTGTTTCTACAAGTTTTGCCAAAACAACAGCAAATACAACATGAGTTGAGTCAATTACTTAAACCTATTTCTTTCTTCCTCATGATGTTGTATTATTTTAACTCAAAAAAAGATGTATCTTCGATGCCAACCCTGTTTTATACTGCAATATTACTTAGAAATGCCAAGTATATCAGGTGTGTCTTTTTAGACTATACTTCAGTATTTGATTCTATCCACTGATCTCTTTTACTGGACAAGCTAACCGGGACAAATATGGAGTCTTGAATAATCAGCTGACAGCATTCCTATTTCTCTGAAAGGAAAAAACATACTGTTCACAGAAGGAAGTACTCCACCTCATTGCTTACTGTGACTGATGTTCTCTAAGCAGCTGTCCTTTCCACCTCTCTTTTCTATTTCTTTTTGCATAACATACCATCTCCAGCTAATATCAATTTTATCAAATATGCTGATGACCTGACAGTTTCCATACCTATCTTCTCTTCAATAGATTGTTCGCAACTAAATGATTTTCTATCTGCCACTGGATGACGGTCTCCTATGAATCGTCTTGTGCTTAATTCATTAAAATATCAGACTATCAATTTAGTTTCACACGTGAACGTAACCTACTTCATGGTTCCTATTAAAAAGTGTAACCTCTTTCGGTTTGTTTTTCTTCCGATCTATCCTGGTCTTCTCATATCTTACTAATTCATTATATCAGGAAACCGAGAGAATCTGGTATAACTCAGCCTCTTCTCTTATGTTTTATAAACTTACATCTTCTTCTCTCTTGTTCTCCTTTATGCTGTACTGAGTAGAATTTTGAAGATTGTCAGTTAAACTAGAGGTCTATCCCTTAGCCTTCTGGTTAAAACAGTGTTGGAGAAATATCTGACACGAGTTATTTTATCAAATGACCAGTATCCTCTTGAGTCAAAGCTCTCTGTGTGTCGGTCCTCAGGCAAGGCCAGAAGCGAGTACATAAGAATTTATCCAGGTATTACTAAAAATAAGAGCTCTACATTACCGTAGACAAGGCTGCCTACTATCACCCACGATCTTCCTGATTGTGACCGACTGGATCATGTAGCACACAACTGTGAGGAGTGAGAAGATGGCGATACGCTGTTTGACCGAGGAAAAGAGCGTCAAAGATCTAGGTTTCGCAGATGATTTATTTCTAATGTCTTGTAGCACAAACTCGAAGATCGACAGGTGGAAACTAACAAGTTGACAGAAGAGGCAGGGCCGCGCAAACAGGATTTCAAGTGAACGTAGAGAAGACGGAAGTGATGAAGATACCCAATGAATAACAGCATCAACAACAAGCACCAATCACCATCAAAGGGAGAAACCTAAAGGAAGTAGTCTCTTTCATCTACCTCCGTCGACAGCATCGTTTCAACTACAGGCGGCGGCGGCGGCATAGACGAGGATATCAAAAACACGACTGGAAAAGCAAGACAGGCTTTCATCAATCTGAAATCAGTGTGGAGATCTACTGAACTCAGCACAAAGCGTGAACAACATCCCGATTTTCAACATCAATCCACTCAACTCAGTGCTACTATGTGATGGTTCAGAAACTTGGTATGTCATGATAAGCACTTTCTACAAACTACTGACATTCATCAACAGCTGCTGTCTACGCTCACTCGATACTGAATATGAGATCAGATGGGCAGAGGGAATAGGCAACAAGGAACTCTGGCTGGCTGGCGACGAACCAACCAAGAACCTATCACCCAACAAATATGCAGAATAAGAAAGTGGAGATGAATTGGATTGAGCATCCACTGAGAAGGCCGACTGGGGACACAGTTGGTAGGCCATCGGTCTATTATTTTTTATTTATTTGTCCCTTGGGTGCCAAGTGGAACATAGGGCTTCACTACAACGTCTCCATCGCCATCGCCATTTATCTCTCTTCTCTGCAGCCCTTTGAAACTCGCTGCACAACTGCTTAAAATCTATCATTTATTCCTCACACCATCTCCTCCATGTCACCACCCCCAACTCCGATGGCCAACTCGCTGTCTCCCATTTGACGTCCACTCGATGACCCGGTTTCATGTGTGATGTCCCCAAACCCTCTTCTCAGTATATGCCCAATCCAACTGATCTCCACTTTCTTATTCTGTATATTTGTTGGATGATAGCTTCTTGGTCGGTTTATTGCCAGAGTGAGTTTCTTATTGCTTATTCTTTCTGGCCATCTGATCGATCTTCAGTATCGAGTGAGCGTAGGCGACACCTGTTCATGTATGTCTGCAGTTTGTTGGAAATACTTTTCATAATGCGCCAAGTCTCTCAACCATCACATAGAAGCACTGAATTACTTGACTGATTTAGTGTTGAAAATCCGGATGTTGTTCACTCTTTATGCTGATTGCAGTGCAGTGCAGTAGATCTCCACACTGATTATTTCAGATTGATGGAGGCCTGTCTTCCTGTCTTTTTGATCCTGATTTTGACATCCTCATCTGTGCCTGTGGCGCATGTAGTTGGAACGATGCTGTCTAGGTAGATAGGTGAAAGAGGGCATCTGTCTACAAACCTGGAAATCATTGGTCTGAATCCTGTCACGACTAAGACCTTTACTTCACCTGCAATCAGTGTTTGATTTTCTTTTTGCTTGAAAGATATAAATTCTTCAATCTTCTCAAGTTAATAAACTCCTAATATACTAGTCAATGAATAAATAGTACAAAAAATAAAGGGTTCCACTTTGACACAACTTTCACACCTGAAGATCCATTACAGTGAAGGAATGTTTCACAGGACAGATTTCCCATGTTTCATTTTCTAAGAACATTTTCAATTGATCCATATGCTTTCTGTAAAATAAAACAATAACAACAATAAAAAGAGTATATATATATCGATTATAAATCTAAGAGTTCTAAAATACTAATTCTACCTGGAGGTTTGTGGAGACTTAATAATTGATTTTAGGTTGGTTTTTATCATAAACTGACATCAGTTGGAGGAACATTGCAAACCTGGGAGCATTGGATAGCTGTTTCATCCCACTAGTATGAGACTCGTCAGCAGTGGGTACCCATGAATCCAACCCTCCAGGGATCGAACTCAGGACCTTGAGATTTCATGGCCAGAAAGTTACCATTGAGCCATTGGGTCGGAATTATAATAATCAAGTGAATATGATTTAATTCTTTACGCGGGTAATCAAAAAATCCAGTCACAAACAACATTGTGCACATTTATGCGGTAGGCAATGAACTACACCCATTTTATGCACGAGGGCTAATGATATTAACTACATAGCCACGTAAACCTATCAATAGTATATCAAACGCTAGGTACGTAAAATAGGTCATTAATTTAGTATTAATCAATAATGATCCAAGTCCCTATACTCTATGACAGTAGTAAACAATGGTGAAGGGATGAAATCGAAACAATAATAAAAATATTAGCAGCGATCAACAAAGTAGAGTCAACTGAGCCATAATGATTGGCTTTGAAGAATACCAATCAGAGTCTTACAGTCAACTACTGTGGTTATAATGCTTTTTGATGAGAATTTCTTTTGCCAACTAGCTGATGACGATTGCTATCAACCTTTGACTAGGTGAAGTGACCAACTTATACTGTTAAACAGGATCTCAACACTGACTATTCCTACGAATACCAGTGTGAGGTAAGGAGCGTACGTTGAAATATTTCATGGGATCCAACAATCTTTAGTCCCCGCCAACAACCTCATCTAACAGGATTATGTCATCTGTGTACTGATGACAAATGAGAGAGAGAGATCAATCCTTATAGAGTCAGACAAATAGAGGACGTATGATAAAGCTAAGTCGAAATCGAGATAAAGAGTAAAAATCCCTAACGGAAACTAAATGATGGAAATAACTAAGAGAATAACCAACTGTAGTTTCCTTTGATTGGAGTAACAAGTTTCTAGGGATTCTCTTGCAGTTTTTAAACTTCCTTGTTACAGTATTTTCTTAAAGTCTCATTCAACTTCCCACCTACTGCAATTTTTTAGCAGAAAAGTTCCATTTCTTGAACTACAGATATGCTGAACACCCAACTACACAAACTCGTACTTGGTTAGTAACGCAGCTAATTAATACTTAAACTTGGTGATGGTTAAAGATGAAATGAAAATCTGAGCCAAAACAAGAATCAAATGATGGCCCAGTAACAATACTAGTTTGACAAATCACAGCTATCTCACATAGTCAAACGGATAATCGATATGATATAATGCTCCCGATTTCCTTAAATTCAAGTAGATTTTGATTCAGATGAGAATCACTCACTGAGCAGCCAGTGTAAGATAAAGCGATAGTAATATGTCATGAATTCATTTAGTAGTCGAGAAAAACCCTTGATGACTAAAATGAAATAAAATTTATTAGACCGGATAACTATAGATGAAGAGGGTCTTCTCCCACCAGCGTTTATCACTGTTTCACACTCCATTTGTTTTTGAAGCCATTTAGGCACATATTCTCCTACCCTCAACTGCATGACTCGATTACTCCTCTTTATGTATATGTGACCATACACACATGTAAATTGGTAAACACAATGGGATGTGACGTAATCACTGATGTAGTGTTTAGGTTTTTGGTGGAGCAAGTGTTTTGTTTTCTCCACAATGACAAGATTCGCCGCGTAATACGTTTTCTGAATGGCTGATGTTAGCCTACATCTCAAAATGATAATATTCAGCTCCCCTCTGTATGGTATAGTGATATGGACATATTTCGTAGAAACCGTACCCAATCAACAACAACAGCAACAACAAGCACCAATCACCATCAACGGGAGAAACTTAAAGGAAGTAACCTCTTTCACTTATCTAGGAAACACTGTTTCAACTACAGGCGTCTCAGACGAAGACATCTAAGCCACGGTCGGAAAGACAGCAATACAGGCGTTCATTAACCTGAAACCAGTGTGGAGATCTTCTGCACTCAGCATGTGGAACAAGATCCGGATTTTCAACACCAACGTCAAGTCAGTACTTCTGTATGGCTCACAGACTTAGCGCGTTACGAAAGGCATTTCCAACAAACTACAGACATTCATCAACAACTGCTTACGCTCGCTACTAAAGATCAGATGGATTGCCAGAAAGAATAAGCAGCAAGGAACTCTGGCAACGAACCAACCAAGAACCTATCACCCAACAAATATGCGCTGGAAGGAAGTGGAGATGGATTGGGCATACACCGAGAAGGCCGACTGAGGATATCAAGAGCCAGGCCAGGCCCTCGAGTGGAATCCAGATGGGAAACGACGAGTTGGGCGTCCTAGGTGATGGTGACATGGAGGAGATCGTGTGAGGAGGGAATGAGAGCTGGTGGGCTGTCGTGGAGGCAGATTTAAAGGGTTGAAGAGAACAGAGTGCGCTGGAGACGTGCTACTGAAGCCCTATGTTCCATTAGGAACCCAAGCGACAAGTATATATATATATAATCTTAAGAACCATGTATAGAGTTGGCTTTGGTGCTACTTGACGTCTAGAATGGTTTATAAACTTCATCGGATATCCATTTTCCATAAGTGCTTTGTTCAGTAATTTGATGTCTTCATCCATCGCATCTGGTGTACTGATACGATAGATCCTACTAAACAGGTATTTTACTAGACCTCGCTTGTATTGTATTGGACAAAAACTGTGGAAGGAGTTACTATCACTGTGTACTGACAAAGTCCAATTCATATTTGAAGGTGAACGCTTTCGACAAGTTGACGGTGTAGCTATGGGTAGTCCATTAGGACCACTACTAGCTGATATTTATATGTCATATATCAAAAATCTGGCCAGTGATTTCATCGCTAAAGTTCCTCTTTACAAGAGATATGTTGATGAGATCATAGTGATTTGTGAGAGGCATGAGGATATGGCTTGTCTACAAAATAGACTTAACGCCGTACAAACACACATCAGCCTGACTTGTGAGAAAGAGAATAATAATCAACAGCTGTTCCTAGATATACTCCTCAGTCGACGAGAAGATTGTTCAATAAGGCGGTCAGTTTACAGAAAGTCTACATGGACAGGACAATACCTGAATTTCCACAGTTTTTATCCAGTCCAATATAAGCGAGGTCTAGTAAAATGTCTGTTTAATAGGATCTATCGTATCAGTACACCTGATGCGATGGATGAAGACATCAAATTACTGAACAAAGCACTTATGGAAAATGGATATCCGATGAAATTTATAAACCGTTCTAGACGTCAAGTAGCACCAAAGCCAACTCTATACACGGTTCCTAAGAAAAATGTCCATATCACTCTAGCATACAGAGGGGAGCTAAATACTATCATTTTGGGACGTAGGTTGACATCAGCTATTAAGTAAGTCGGGGATAAATTAAAAATCAGAAGACATTTGAAACTGAAATAGTTTCTCAAAATAAATAAAACGATAATGGTCAACAACATTATCTTTCAGCTTCAAACATCCTTTGTAATTTATTAACACCAAACTATGATGGAAAAAGAAAAATGAAACCTCTCCAGTAAAGAACCATTTTTCTTCTCCAAGAAGTCATTCAATACTAAACTGTACATCTTACAATCAGTAGAATATTTTAGAATTATTTCCGATCAGGCATCAGAACTCATTGAATAAGGAAAGGAAGTTAATTAATACAAATTAGGATTTAGAGTAGGAAAATAAAATGAAAGATTATGAAAATCAGGGTGTAATCACATAATATAGGATAAATCTATGACAATCAAAGCCTGTTGATGACGGCGGCAAATACAAAGATTCAACGTATCTTTTATGGAATCACACAACAGCTCTGGCTATATCCAAATGCCTTGATCCTACTCCCTTCCAGTGGTTTGATCAAAGTTTGTAGAGAATTTTGAATGAATTCTTAAAAGGAGGTAAGTGCTCTGAGTTCTTCCTTTGTTAGTCAGGCTGGGTGAGTTTTCACGAACTCATTTTATAAGTGCCTGCATGGTTTGTGTAATGTGCGCAGCTCCATAGGAGCAAGTAAGCTGGTACACACAGATTGATATGGCCCAGTGCATCGGCTTGTCTTTCACATATTGACCGAAACATTTCTTGCAGTAGAAAATAATTCGAAGCTTGGCGGCGAATTATGTCTACTCCAAGGATTCTGACGGTCGTTTTTGAGGATATAGGAGTACAACTCTGGTCGATTGTAATTCCATTTTAATCTGTTTATCAGAAGCGCCTCACAGTGAAGGAATAGTATCATTTACCGGATAACGTTTCGGACACAATTTATTGTCCATATTCATATCAGGTGACTCCACAACTTCGAAACAGAGTTCATATATTCATAATTTTCCATATATCTGGGACAAGTGCAGAATCATTTCGATTGTATTTATCTGATATTGATCCGATAAACAAAGACTCGGTGAGTGAAGGGTGTCTGGTTAAATATTCTTACAGTTAGACTTGAAGACAGGAGTAAGACAAGGTTGCCGCCTACTACCACCGATTATCTTCCTCATTGCGGTCTACTCGAATCCACTGGATCACGAAACAAACAACTGTGAGGAGCTGTAACAAGATGGGTATACCCTGTTTGACCGAGAAAAAGACCCCAATGATGATGATTCATGTCTAATATCTTATGTCGCACAAATTCGAAGATCTATAGGCAAAAACTAACAAGTTGGCAAAACAGGCAGGGCAGCGAAGATGACACTTCCTCCAGATGAACGTAGAGAAGACACAGGTGATGAAGATACCAAGCAATAACGACAACAAGCACTAATCGCCATCAAACAGAGAAATATAAACGAAGTTGTCTTCTTCACCTACCTACCCTCCTTTCATCGTTTCAACTACATGCACCACAGGCACAGATGAGGATGTCAAAATCGGGATCAGAAAGGCAGGAAGACAGGCCTCCATCAATCTGAAATAATCAGTGTGGAGATCTACTGCACTGCACTGCAATCAGCATAAAGAGTGAACAACATCCAGATTTTCAACACTAGGTCAGTCAAGTAATTCAGTGCTTCTATGTGATGGTTGAGAGACTTGGCGCACTATGAAAAGCATTTCCAACAAACTGCAGACATACATGAACAGGTGTCGCCTACGCTCACTCGATACTGAAGATCGATCAGATGGCCAGAAAGAATAAGCAATAAGAAACTCACTCTGGCAATAAACCGACCAAGAAGCCATCATCCAACAAATATGCAGAATAAGAAAGTGGAGATCAGTTGGATTGGGCATACACTGAGAAGAGGGTTTGGGGACATCACACATGAAACCGGGTCATCGAGTGGACGTCAAATGGGAGACAGCGAGTTGGCCATCGGAGTTGGGGGTGGTGACATGGAGGAGATGGTGTGAGGAATAAATGATAGCTTTTAAGCAGTTGTGCAGCGAGTTTCAAAGGGCTGCAGAGAAGAGAGATAAATGGCGATGGTGACGTTGTAGTGAAGCCCTATGTTCTACTAGGAACCCAAAAGACAAAGAATATAATATTAATAATAACTTGGCGTTCTGCAAATTAGTCTCCTTTAATACCAATGATGTACGGTTAATGAGTTTCAAATAAGGAAAAAAGCAATCTTTCACTTTATCCTTGCTTTAAATTATCTTCTAGTGAACCTCAGTTTACGATATAAAAATATTGTTGCATGAATCAACTACTTAAATACAATTGTTAGTGGTGATAATGCAGTGGGGCAATTTCAACAGTAACATCACCACAATTAGTCTTATTCTGATTAGTTGACTTTTTCATTCTAAGAAGAGGCTGTGTGTGTGTGTGTGTGTGTGAGACAGAGAGGGAAGCTCTAGGCTAAAGTGATACCTTGAAATATATATAATCTATTCTATCTCTATATTGATATTATGCACACATTAAACAAAACGCATACATCCAATTCATCTTGGTTTAAAGAAGAAACATGTTACATTTAATCACTGAACACGAATGTCCTTGAGAACAATACAAAACTGAATGAAAGTGTGAGAGAGAGAGAGAGAGTAAAACAAAAGAGAAAAGCTTATACAGTACGCTACAAATGCATTATATATAAATATACGTACAATACAATAGTATAATGAACCTGACCTTTCTAAACTACAGACGTTTATTTTAACTCATTAGATTCTCATATTGACACACTGAACTGATCAATACACATGAATTCACGTGTACACATTGAGATTCAATGTGTTCAACATATTAAACATTTTATGAGATCAACTTCCTAGAGGATTCTATATTAGATTTGTTTATTTGATATATAATAACAGACAGTGAGTGATATAGCATTATTTACTTGATGATGAAGTTTCGAGCATAAACTATTACCGCTCATAATCATATCAATGAAATCACACAGCACTTTTGACATCTGCTTCTATTATCCTGTCACCTCATATGTTTGTCTCTATTGGTAGTAAACATTTCCATATCTTATGGTATATGCGCTGCTTCATCTCTATTACATCTGTTGGGTGTTGGTTGATTCGATGAGTAAAGATTTAGTAATCAACTTCGCAGAGTTCCTTGTTGCTTATTCTTTCTGGCCATCTTATCTCATATTCAGTATCGAGTGAGCGTAGGCAGCAGCTGTTGATGAATATGTGTAGTTTGTAGAAAGTGCTTTTCATGACACACCAAGTTTCTCAACCATCACATAGCAACACTGACTTGACTGGATTGGTGTTGAAAATCCAGGTGTCGTTCACGCTGTATGCTGAGTGTAGCAGATCTCCACACTGATTTCAGATTACTGAAAGCATGTCGTGCTTTTCCGATCCTGGCTGTCTTTGACATCCTCATCTGTGCCTGTGTCATCTGTAGTTGAAACGATGCTGCCTAGGAAGGTAGGTAAAAGAGATAATTTCCTTTAGGTTTCTCCCGTTCATGTTGATTGGTGCTTCTTGTTGATGCTGTTGTTGGTTGGTTATCTTCATCACCTCCGTCTTCTCTACATTCACTTGAAGTCCCGTCTTCGCTGCCCTACCTCCTCTGTCAACTTGTTAGCTTCCGCCTGTAGATCTTCGGGTTTGTGCGACAAGACATTTGAGGTAGATCATCTGCGCAATCCAAATCTTCTAGGCTCTTTTCCCCGGTCCAACGTATGCACTGCTTCTCGCTCCTCACGATTTACTGCATGATACAGTCCAACACAATCAGGAAGATGGTTTGTGATAGTAGGTAGCCTTGTTTTACTCCTGTCTTCACTTCAAAGGCGTCACTGAGCTTTCCATTGTGGATCACTTGGCATGCGGCGTCTTCATATGACTGTTGAATGAAGTGGATAAAGAATTGTGGCACTCCGTAGTGTTGAAGCAGTTGCGTGCCAAATTACTACTCGGTCGACGCTATCGAAGGAAGGCCTTTTCAAAGTCGATAAAGTTGGGGCAGAGTTGAGTTGACTGCCATTCTATACTCTGTTCAATGATGATGCGTGGCGTAGAATTGCAATTTGATCCACACATGATTTGTTCTTCCTGAAGTCAGCCAGCCAGAAAACCTGTTTCGGTTGTAATTTTGAATCCAGAGCATTTATCTGAACTCAATTAGTAGGTTTCTTCATTCTATCTCAAAGATATCTGATTAAGGTGGGCTGACCGATTATATTTCAACAAGTTCTCTTCCTCTCAGTTTAGTTTAATCCTTTAAATGCCTTTTGAACACATTATAGTACTCTCGAATGTTTTTAAAATATTTTCAAACTTTTGTTTCTCAAGTTAAGAACAAAACAAAGGAGAAATGTTCCACCAGTTAGAAATAGATTTGTAAATACTCAAAAAATACACCACATTACTGCTCCTAGGATACCTACCTATATGGGATTGTGAATTTGTATGCTAGCTGGCTGACTGAAATGCCACCATCAAATTACACTCGATTTTGTGTTAACTTTCGAATCAAGAACGGATGTCAATGCAACACTAGCTACCCGTTTCACACTTATGCCTTCAATACTGTTGTTATTAATGACACACTATACAAACATAATAATGGTTTTTTTAAAAATATTGTATGGAAATTAAATTTGTTGGAATATTCCATGCTGAAAATTTCCTACTGTATCATACATATTGTTTGGAATAAAGTGATTATTACTATTCATTGATATACTTGTTATTCTTCGTTGTTTTGTCGGATCGAATTGTCCGACCACTATTGGCATATAGGCTCCTATACGGATGCCTCGATATTGCCTGAATGTTAATTATGATAATTTGGTTGGTTGGTTGTGGTTAGCAGAAGAATTCAGGACGTGCGTTTCGTCCTATTTAGGACTCGTTAGCTGGATGTGTCTGCACCCCAGTGAGTGATGTTGTTCCCACTGAGATTCGAACCTCGTACCCATCGCTTCAAACGCCACTGCTTGTACAACGGGTATTAGTTATTACTATTCATTGACATACTTTTTATTCTCCGTTGTCTTGTTGGATAGAATTGTTCGACCTCTGTTGGCATATAGGCTCCTATGTGGATGCCTCGACATTACCTGGATGTTAAAGTGGTTATTATTATCATTATTATTATTATTGAGACTGATAGAAGTGTGTTTCTGAAATTAAATCCACGGAATATGACGTAATATAAGTAGAGAAGACCTCTAGGAAGATAAATGTACAAATGAGAGAAGTACAACTGCATCTAAACTAGATTTTACAAACCTCAGATGTTACCAAGAAACGAAATTGGTTTTCATAGAAATATGATTCTACAGTTAACTTTTAATTCATATCAAAAAAAGGTTTGCTGTTCAGTGTCAATATGTATAAACAAATCGCAAGAAAGAATTCGTCAGTGATGCAGTCTCATAAAGTAGCTGATAGAACTCAAAGCCGGAAATCGAATGGTCACAAGTTTACCGTGGCCTAAACTTTCATTTCATTTGCCATCACCATTCAATATCAATAATACAAATCTGACAAACCACAGATATCTCAGATAGTCAAAATGATAATCATTTTAAAGATGAAATTTAAAAATGATATTACCAGTGAGATCATCACATAACGTATAAAAAGAGTCTTGTATAAAACCTTCCCAGCCGCTAAATTATGTCCCATCTTCTACAACTGCATGATTCTAGGTGTAAGAAATAAAGACAAACTGCTTGATTCTATCACTTCCTGTGGAGCTAGTTACATTGGGAGTACAATCAGGTAGGCCCATCATCGAATTTCTGAGCCCTATTCATCATGGTTGAGCAAGGGACAAATTAGAACAATAAACAGCTCCATACCTGCAAACCTAGTTGACATGGGACATCAAGTAGATACTAGAAAAGCTTTCAAAATCATCCATCAGATTCCAATTAATTTACCTGATGGTGTACTCACTGGTTTACTTCACATAACACAGGCGATTGTAATCCACCTTGACAAATAAACCTAACCTTTGCATTCAAAAGAAGTTTGTTCGACCACTTTCATTACCATGACCGTCAATATGATGTAAATTCTAAGATTACTTTGTACACCTCTTCTCCTTCTTGTTTTCATTGATAGTAATTATTACGTAATCGCTTATTATGAATGATTGAACACTCATCAAAAAATCACTCCATTTACCTAAGAATAACCTATTTCATATTAAATTTTGAGGGAGTTGTGGAGATTTGGAATTATTTCAAGTTGTTATTCATCATAGACTGACATCAGTTGGAGGAACAAAGGAAACCCGGGAGCACTGGACAGCTGTTTCGTCCGACTAGTATGGGACTCCTCAGCAGTGCGCACCCACGACCCCACACCAGCAGGGATCGAACGGGCGACCTTCAGGTTCCGCGGCCAGCGCGTTACCATTGAGCTAGCCACTGGGTCAGAATCCAATGCTCCATATTCCCAACTTCTGTTGGTTCACGTTATAGCGCAACCGCCACCCAATGTCATCGTTGAGTATCTGTCCTCATGACCATCAGGCTTGGCTCCACCGGTCACGACTTCTCGTTGGAAACTTCGGAAATCGTGAGCTAAGAGAAGTTGGAAATATGGAGCATTGGATTCTGACCCAGTGGCTAGCTCAATGGTAACGCGCTGGCCGCGGAACCTGAAGGTCGCCCGTTCGATCCCTGCTGGTGGGGTCGTGGGTGCGCACTGCTGAGGAGTCCCATACTAGTCGGACGAAACAGCTGTCCAGTGCTCCCGGGTTTCCTTTGTTCCTCCAACTGATGTCAGCCTACGATGAATAACAACTTGAACTATTTCATATTACCAATTTTAATTACTCTATTGATGATATACATTTTAATTTCTAAAACATCATTAAGTGATTGGTAATTTGATTAAATTGGAAACCTATATATATATTAGTGTAGAGTCAAAGATGAAGGCCTAATTAAAAAGGTATATATATATTTCTTCGCTGACTCAATCAGTCTTTTCTCTAAATGTCTAAATTGAAATCTATTCAGTGTACTGAAATTTATGAATTTGTTCAATCCTGCTTCATTCATATATTCCTTACTTGTTTTAAATATTCCATGTTGACATATGATGCTTAAATTCAGTCTGAACATAATTACTTTGAACCAGTGTGGAGATCTTCTGCACTCAGCATGTGGAACAAGATCCGGATTTTCAACACCAATGTCAAGTCAGTGCTCTTGTATGGTTCAGAGACTTGGCGCGTTACGAAAGGGATTTCCAATAAACTACAGACATTCATCAACAACTGCTTACGCTCGCTACTAAAGATCAGATGGATTGCCAGAAAGAATAAGCAGCAAGGAACTCTGGCAACGAACCAACCAAGAACCTATCACCCAACAAATATGTAGAAGGAAGTGGAGATGGATTGGGCATACACTGAGAAAGCCGACTGGGGACATCACGCGTCAGGCCACGCACTCGAGTGGAATCCCTATGGAAAACGACGAGTTGGACGTCCGAGATGGTGACATGGAGGAGATCGTGCGAAGAGGAAATGAGAGCTTGTGGGCTGTCTTGGAGCCAGGTTCAAAAGATTTCGGAGAACAGAGTTCACTAGAGACGTGCTACTGAAGCCCTATATTCCATTAGGAACCCAAGCGACTAATAATAATATAATTACTTTGTGAAACTATTACCTACTCATTGACGCCAATAAATATAGAACTTCTCCCACTGTTTCACGAATTCTGGACCATCTTCACGATTACCTAATCTACTGGTCATGTTTTTTTAATCTGCGACGAACTGATTAAACTTTCGCAACAGTATTAGTAGAAGAGACATTCTGAACAAATGATTAAACTAGAAACCAATTTACCTATTGGCTTGGAACGCGACTTACCTGCAGTAGCTCCATACTATATATCTTCTAGTACTCTGAATCAAGTAATCTTTTCACATTAAAGTTAATATACAGCAAATACACCTCTTGAATGATGGTGCTTACGCTAATACAAAAGGTACCCGAAGTCTATGTGTAAATACTGCTATTTGGACTATTGATCATTTCAACGTCTAAGTCAATCCAATACAACAAATTTTCTTGATGGAATTGATTTCTATTACCTTTAAACGTAACATGGTGACCTGGAAATGTATTGGTATAGACAAACACCTTGGTTATATAACTGTGAATACTTTATTGATACTCCAAATTGTATAAATGGGTCCTTTATGGTTAGCATAGCTAAAATCTGAAAATCATTCTAAGGAATAGGCTGTTATATTACTAATTAGCAAACTATGCAGATGGATTAACAACGTTGGTTGGTTATAACGCAAACTTTGAACACTGCACCCTTTAGATATTGATAGTAGAACCTGTCTGTGTGATAACAAATGAAAATCCATGCCCATCTCATGAATTTCAGCAAATTTTAATAAGATTATGCACACTAATGACTTTATATGTAAATTATTCAATACTAAATACCAGTTTGTAAACTTTTAAGGACTATCAATTTGATGATGCTTGTAAACTGGTATCCCTCATGTTAAACCCTTTATATAAGTATAATATTTAATTATGATCTAAACTTAAACACTCTGTATACGCTGTAAAGTAATATTTCCTTGTTTGTTTCATAACTAGCAGGATCTTCGGCTGTTTTTTAACTGAGTTTATTAACATTCCGTCTGCACCATTCAGAACTCGTAAAGTCTTGTCGATATTTTGAGATGTGCATCAACGTCATGAAGTCTGTAAACTGCCTTCTCTCATGTTAAACTTTTTTAATGTAAGAATAAAACATTTATTTATTTATATATTCTTATGTATTATAGTTACCTTGGCGGTTAGCTCATTCAATGATTTTTGCGGTTCCTGTCTGTGAATCATGTAAACTCGTCATAAATGACCAATCTAATCATTTCAGAAACAAGTTATAATATACTCATAGCGTCTTGTTTTGTTGGAGGCGATCAGCAGAAAGCCCTAGGTCTAAGTTTCGTACTTGTTGGCAGTCGTCAACGGGACATATCTGCAAGCTTGAGGGTGTTGATGTCCCTTATGGGACTCGAACCTGTGTCATGCAACACTGCAGTCAGAAATGTTACCAGTGAGCTATTTCGGCTACAGTTTACCTCATGTAAGATTGAATCAAACATATTGATTGGTCTCGGCATGCCTAAGAACCAAAATGCAAATATTATGCTGAAGAAACTGTGACTCACTTGGTAAAACGTTCAAAAGATCCTTCCTACGATCTTAACCCGATGGAATTTATTGTCACATAAGTTTATGTTGATCTGTGTGAGATGCTTTATTGGATATAGGATAAGATGAACTGGAACACACATACACACAAGAGTGGATTGGCTTTTCTAAATACACTTCCAATGAACTATGTCTAAATGGGAATATCCAAGTAGACTTAGACTGGGATGAGAAGTTCAGAACTAACCAATCAGTGTGAGTACGATCAAGTGGTAGTAGTGCATCACGAATTCAAACGGCAGTCAGTGAAAACCCTTGGTGATTGAACTTAGACCTAATAGCTCAGTTGGTAGGGCACCGGGCAGGAAACTTGACGGTCGCTGGTTTGAATCCTGCCGCGGCCTAAGTTTTTAGTTTCATCTTCAATCATCGTTCAGTATCAAATGTCTAGGAGAAATATATATTAATGATGGGTAGTGGCTAGCCATGGATGCCCATTTCGTCTAATTTGAGACTCGTCAGCTGGATGTGCCCTCTCCCCAGTGAGTGATGTTGTTCCCACCGATCGATTCAAGTGCCAGAACGTTATTCACTACACCACCGAGCCACGATATACCATTAGAGACCGATCAATTTGGCCCAATCAACAACGATATAATGCAAACAATAATACTATACCTAGAAAATAGTTTACAAGCAGAAACTAATAGTAAAACGTAATAGGAATGATGAAAACAACGACGAAAATCAATATTATACATACAAACACAACGTTAGCTAGTCAGAAGCAGAGAACCTACTCCTTACGAGAGGAAACATAACAAAGGAATCTATAGAGGTCTGAGAAACCCATGAAACGGTTGTGTAATGATTCCGTTAAATGATTCAACGAAGGACTAGTAAAATGCTTAGGGAGTAATCATCAAGCCTTTCATTCCAGTTTAAAATCTTTAAAAAATAGTTTATCCTCAACATTTTTACGAAAACAGATCCAAACCACTAGCTCATTGGCTTCTAATCCTCCTCTATGTGATGTCAATTCATTGCGAAAGCTACAAACAAATCAATCATTCCCATATACAACAGTCATTTGAATGACTGAGTAAAATTTCGAAGGTCAATAAAATTCAAATGACCTTGAGCAGCAAACATGGGCGTGACCTTGAAGACAAACAATATGAATAAGCAAAACAAAACAATGTAAATAAATCTATAGAATCTCCTTCTTTTAATCAAAACGAAATATACACAGTTAAAAAAAAAAACTTTACTTACCGATGAAAATCTTTGAAATACTTCTGTATGGAAATTCTTAAAGCTTCTAGTAATTCATTAGGTGAACATTCACAAAACTCCTCACCAATATATACAAGACTAATAAGGAAGGAAAAGTAAACAATAAGTGACACATGAGTTATGTAGTTTCAAATTAGTGGGGAAACCTTTGAAAAGCAGACAGCTGCTATAACACCTATCGTTCTAGTACCTTTGAATAGTGTACATTCTCTCTACAATTCAAATAACAATTGTCAGGTCTTGTCATTAATGACATTGTTGACAAAAGATCCTAGTGGAACTACCATTCTCATCGTCAGTATATTGTTACACTAAACGAGTAATTCAATCCAATTTGACTCAGTATAGCAGCGAGCGATTAAAAGCATTAATAAATAACAACTGATACTCGTTTCATAAGAGGCCTAGTGGATAAAGCCTTGGGGTTTGAAATGATAGGTACTGCGTTCGAGTCTCAGTGAGAATAATATCATTCACTGGGATGAAGTAGGTAAATCTAGCTGACGAGTTTCAAACAGGACGAAACGTTTGTCCTTCACTTTATTGCTATCCACCTTGTACACCACAACACAATCAATATATGAGTAGTAGGAAGATATCCACACTGGAGCCCAGTTGCCTTTCGTCCTTTTTAGGACTCATCAGCTGGATGTACCGGTGAGTGAAGTTGATACCACCAAGACTCGAGCCTGGTGCCGACCGATTGAAATGCCAGAGAGTTATCCACTAGACCACCGAGACACAATAGCCTTTTCTTGTGCGACGGGTATAGTTTTAATGTTGTTGCTTGTATTATCTCAACGCTGATTGAACCGAATTGATCGATCTCTGATGGCATATGGGCTCCTGCGCGGATGTCTTGGTGCTGCCTGTGTTTTATTTTATAGAGTAACGCCAGAGCGAGTTAAGATAGCCACTTCTTCTGCGACATATCCAGTAATTCCTTGAAACCTAATAATTATGTATATACAATACTTTCTAAGTCTTATGATTGTTTTGTATAACCAGAGCAATTGATACAAAGTTAAGCTAATTTGAAGAACGTACATACATTTGAAAAAAAAGCACTATTCTAGACATATGTCATCTCCTTCATTGTGGAATCTAAAAGGTGCATTTCGTCCTCTTCGGGATTCATCAGCAAAACATACTTGTTCCACAGTAGGTGATGTTGTCGCCATAGAGACTAGAAACACGATATGAATCACTTCAAATGCCAAAATGTTGCTCCCCAGCCCACTGGAGTACAATATTCGCCTCTTGTACAACGAGTATTAGTTATTATTATTATTATTATTGGCCTATACTTAGAGTTCTCAATTGTTATAATGCATCGAAGTGTTCGACGTCTATTGGCATATGCGCTATTATACGGATGCCTACGTATTACCTGAATATCTATTTATACAATAACAACGAAGAATTATGAGTATCAATAAGTATGTCATTTTTGAATAAGAAATAAACTGTGGTACGTGCAAAATACTAAGAGAAATACTTAATTCACTGTTGATGCTTCATCATTGATTGAAGAACAAACCATACCCTAGACTATCTCACACTAAAATAGTTATCCATTGGGTCTAATCGAACGAAAGCTAATAAAGTTCACACACACACACACACATAAGATTTCATCCTGAGAAAATAGTCAATTTTCTTTTGCATAGTGAGTATTTTTATGAGTCAAATAAAACTTCTGAGAACATAACGGAAATATCACCATTTAAAAAAATTACACAAATCATTGTACAAAGCAAAAAGTGCCAGACGAGTTAGCCAACCAGATTACTATGACCTCATACGGTGAACTGAAAGTCCACCACCATAGCAACAATTGAAGAAACCAATTAGATTTCGATATTTGGGCTAGGAAAATAATTTTTTTCAGAAAATAAAATATAAAATTGCCTATATCAGCAGGTTGTTAGGTTGGCATTGAAAGTCACTTATGCACAACTCCTTTAAACATACCATTCTACATGAGGCTAACCCTGATTGGCTAGTTGGTGAGTATGTGGGAGTAATTTCAAACTGATTGGTTGACATTTTGACGAATAAAATCACAGCTAAGTCAAAGCATTCACATATTAAATTTAAATAGTGGAGAATATTTGTAGATCAGGTGGATGGTTTTGGTTGTATTGTATTCTCTGAGCTCGGCTCAACAACTGAAGATTTTTAGAATTTCCACGAAAATCGATTTTATCAGTTCTTATTACTCCATCCTATCGTTTCTGCTTGTAGTATAATGATGAAAGTGATTTCCATTATTAAATAATAACTAACACAATGAAGAATCGAGAAAAACGTTTTCCTGAAAAACAAATCATCGTTCTTATTTTAGTAAACAGGAAGATCTTAGTGATGTAAAAATATCATTTTTTCCCCTCAGGTTCATAGTAGAATATATAGCTTCAGTAGCACACCTACATTCCACTCTCTTCTCTGCAATCTGCTCAGCCTCCCTCCACGACTGCTCACAAGCTTTCGTTTCTTCTTCACATGATCTCCTCCATGTCACCCTAGCCTCCGACACCCAACTCCTCCTTTCTCATTTCGGTTCCACTCGACGGCCTCGCCTGACGTGAGATGTCCCCAATCGGCCTTCTCAGTGGATGCCCAATCCATCTCCACTCTCTTCTTCTGCATATTTATTGGGTGATAGGTTGTTGGTTGGTTCGTCGCCAGCCAGCCAGCCAGCCAGCCAGCCAGAGTTCCTTGTTGCTTATTCTTTCTGGCCATCTTACCTGATCTTCAGTATCGAGTGAGCGTAGGCGGAGACTGTTGATGAATATGTGTGTAGTTTGTTGGAAGTGCTTTTCATGACACACCAAGTTTCTCAACCATCACATAGCAACACTGACTTGACTGGATTGGTGTTGAAAATCCAGGTGTCGTTCACGCTGTATGCTGAGTGTAGCAGATCTCCACACTGATTTCAGACTACTGAAAGCCTGTCGTGCTTTTCCGATCCTGGCTGTCTTTGACATCATCGTCTCTGCCTGTGTCATCTGTAGTTGAAACGATGCTGCCTAGGAAGGTAGGTGAAAGAGACTACTTCCTTTAGGTTTCTCCCGTTCATGTTGATTGGTGCTTCTTGTTGATGCTGTTGTTGGCTGGTTATCTTCATCATCTCCGTCTTCTCTACATTCACTTGAAGTCCCGTTTTCGCTGCCCTGCTTCTTTTATCAACCTGTTAGTTTTTGCCTGTAGATCTTCGAGTTTCTGAGACATTAAACATAAATCGTCGGCGAAACCCAAATCTTTGAGGCTCCCTTCATCGGTCCAGTCAGCGTATGCCGATCTTCTCACTCCTCACTGTTTGCAGCATGATCCAGTCGACCACAGTGAGGAAGATCATGTGTGATAGTAGGCGGCAGTCTTGTCTTACTCCTGTCTTTACTTTTAAGGCGTCGCTTAGCTTTCCATAGTGTATCAGTTAGCATGAATGCAAAAACATACTTGAGGCGTATTTTTTGTTGACCTTGACGTAGACCAGGTAAGTGTTTAAAATGCAGATAAACAAATTCACTCCCATTGAAGAGTTTCAACAGAACGCAACATATTATTGAGGTAAAACGCAAATATTCTTCGGGTTGGAACCAAATTAGCAGCCTTCCAATGGATAGCCTCATAAATAGTTTATGTTTAATAGGTGGCATTCAGTATAGACTACTTGAATGTCCTTTTATAATACTATTTCCACTAACTGACTTAGATTTGGTATTTATCACGGACTGGAATGAATGAGGAGAACCACTGAAAACCTGAGAACGGTGAACAGCTGTTTGTTCCTATTGTGCGACTCCTCAGCAGTCTATAGCTAACACATTCATCAAGGATAAAACCTATGGCCTTCAGATTTCATGGCGAACGGGTCAACCATTTTGCCACTGCATCTGGATTCAATAGTTCAGTTCGTGATTTGCTGTCATGTTCAACTGAATTCACCCTATAGAACATCCAGTGGCACAATGGTAATATTATCACGGTTAAACCTTAAATTGCTGGGTTCCAGATCTGCATAGGTCACGGGTGTGCACAGCTGAAGAGTCAGTCACAGACTAAGGCAAAACAGGTCTTCAGTGGTTCCACAAATGATATCAATCCATGAGGAATGACAACCTGAAAATCGATAAATCCATAAAGATTAATGATTTGAATTAACTGATTGAATTAAAATCAATTTTATCTCTGAAAATAAAACACAATACAGTGATCCATCAGAGGTAACTAACTGACTCGATGATCCATTTAACTTAAGATGAGCTTTTACCACCACTGATAACCGGGTTTCCAAATAAAGTTCAAGTGTGTGTATGTGTATGTTTAACTCCTTCAGATGGGGTTTAAGATTATACTCGAACATGTTGCCATACTGCACGACAGAATGTAAAGCAACTGAAATCAAAATTCACGTAGAGACCACATGCACATATGTACAGTAGGCAATAAACCATACCTATTATGTGTGATGGCTAGTAAAACTTTCATAGGTGGAGCGGTGTTCGAACTCATGAGCAACAGCTTTACTGAGTCAAAGTTATGTCATAAAAAACCACCTATTTAGAAAACTTACAGCAGTATAACACCTCTCCTTTTCAAGCTGACAAAGTTAACAACTGACAGAAATTACAAACATGCACAGAAAGAAGAAAACTTACTGATTGACAGTGGCTAAAAGTGATGCAATTTGATCGAATGTCATATCTCTAGCAACTACACCGACAACACTTAGAATTGGTTCAATACGCGAGATGATCTCAGACCATATACGTGAACGACCAGAATCTAATTTACAAGCGACATAATCATGCCATTGTCTAGCCAATTGAGGATCACAACCATGATCAATATCATCATTATTATCATCATTTACAGTTGATAACTTCATCAAATTAGTAGTTCGATCAGTATCAGTTGAAGCAATGTCATCATCATTGACAACATTATCAGTGGCTCTGTTATTATTGCTTAAGTTAATTTTAGGCTGACTTGACTTGGTTCGAAATGAATCTGGAGTAAATGGATTATCATTATTCTCAGGAGAGAACTTCGACTAAAAAGAAAACAAAATTATTATTAATACAATAATGATAATAATAATAGTGAGTTTGTGAACTTATTAGAAGGTTAATTCCATATTAGATTTGATTATTCGATTTATTCACTTGATAATGAAGTTCCAAGCATAAATTATCATTGGACATATCAACAATTTCCCCACACATATAAACTCACTTAGTAGGCTCAGTCTAATTCACTCATGAGGTAGAAAATGAACAAAAAGAATTATCTATGTTGGATTGCAGGATAAAATGAAGGACAGACAGTGGTTTGGATACTACTGTCTACAGGAAACCGACACCTTCTAACAGGTATCAAGACTTCAAGTCATCTCATCGAATATCAGTCAGTTAAGGTAGGTTTAGTGAAATGTGTAAGTGATAGATTTGGAAAAGTGACTGGTCAGTGCAAGGACCTAAACAATGAATTGAGACACGTAAAAAAAGCACTAATAGTTATTGATTATCCTCTACTGTTTGTGTAGAAATTCCTAGGAACACATTAGAAACAAAAAGATAAGAGTAACAAGAGTACGAATAATAACCACAACACAAATAGAAAGGAGTTCGCAGCCTCCACTGTGTTATACTATAAGGAAGGTACATCAAAATCCTTACTTAAGATCCTTAACAAAGCTGGAATCAGGGTGACACTTAATAAGCCTACAAACTCACTCAGAGATGATAAGCTTTTGAGTCTGGCTTAATGATCCGATAAAAGGAATTCATGAAACTAATGTAATCTATCAAACTCCACCTAATAACGGTGAGTCTGGTCAAGTACATAGGGGAAACTAGTCGGTCGGGGTCAGTTAGAATAGTGGAACATATGAATTTATCCGAATATAGAATGACAGAACCGAATAAGGTCAATAATCTCGAAGAGAACGCTGGTTATTGTAAAGCATGCATCAACACATAACACAACCACTGTGCTTCAATATAATTATGTGGAGAGAGAGAGAGAGAGAGTGGGAGATTGATTACTGAATCTTTGTTCAATGAACTATAAAAATTGGAAGTCGAAAGTACTGTGATTCCATTGATCTGCTATTAGTGTATCTTTTACGTGTTTCAATTCATTGTTTAGGTCCTTGCACTGACCAGTCACTTTTCCAAATCTATCACTTACACATTTCACTAAACCTACCTTAACTGACTGATATTCGATGAGATGACTTGAAGTCTTGATACCTGTTAGAAGGTGTCGGTTTCCTGTAGACAGTAGTATCCAAACCACTGTCTGTCCTTCATTTTATCCTGCAATCCAACATAGATAATTCTTTTTGTTCATTTTCTACCTCATGAGTGAATTAGACTGAGCCTACTAAGTGAGTTTATATGTGTGGGGTAATTGTCGATATGGCCAATGATAATTTATACTTGAAACTTCATTATCAAGTGAATAAATCAAATAAACAAATTTAATATGGAATTAAATGTCTACCACAATGCCCATGTTTTACACTCATATTGTTAATAGGTTAACTTAAATAGCCTATACATGATTTACTATTTCAACAATCGATGACTTGAAGAGGTTTTATTCTCTGAAGAAGAGATTTCTACAAAGTCGTAAAAACGTTAAAAACTTCGTTTTCTTCCTCAACTTATTCAACTCAATTAGGTCAAATCTTGAACCTGGAGCGTACAAAATACACATTACCATTAAAGGTAGAAGACATGATGCAGTTACAGTGTTTTAATCGCAGATGTCTTTGTAGCTCACGTTCAGTGGGAAACACCCTGTGAGCAAAGGTGAGGTCAAGCGAAAAGAAGTAGCTAAGTCGATCTATGAGGTTGTGAACCGTCATCGACTGAGATGGCTTGAATATAAATTGTATATGACGATCCACCACCTACCTCCATATACCATGCTCTAGAAAGTCAGACTAGGTTAGAAGAAGGTTCAGAGTGGCCAGACCAAGACCTGACATGAGTCCATGAAGTCCCTGACTGTTGGCATGAGTCATATTGGGAGATGTACAGACTGTCTGATTGGGGTTACTGAGACAATAGGAATTAGTCGATGAAGACTCTTGGTGATATGGTTGAGAATCGGCCACAATGGCGCCAATGCATTCACTTCTTGGCGTCCTCAAAAGTTTGAATATTCACACTAACCGTTATCTTCAGATTGTTTATTCTCTCACACCACTTCATCTACTTTGATATCACTCCTTTTCTATCCAGTTGTTCTTTGTGTACTTCTTGGAAGTGTGTCAAGTTGAGCAAATTCACTTGTGTAAGAGATTCTACATTGATTTTATCAGTTTGTATACACATAACTCACCATACCAATGATTCCTATTGAGTTATGATACCTTTTTACTAGCTTGCCAAGCTTAGAGAAGATCCGGATTTTCAATACTAATCCAGTCAAGTCAGTGTTGCTATGTGATGGTTGAGAAACTTAGTGTGTCATGAAAAGCACTTCCAACAAACTACACACATATTCATCAACAGTCGCCGCCTACGCTCACTCGATACTGAAGATCAGGTAAGATGGCCAGAAAGAATAAGCAACAAGGAACTCTGGCTGGCTGGCTGGCTGGCTGGCTGGCTGGCGACGAACCAACCAACAACCTATCACCCAACAAATATGCAGAAGAAGAGAGTGGAGATGGATTGGGCATCCACTGAGAAGGCCGATCGGGGACATCACACGTCAGGCGAGGCCGTCGAGTGGAACCGAAATGAGAAAGGAGGAGTTGGGTGTCGGAGGCTAGGGTGACATGGAGGAGATCATGTGAAGAAGAAATGAAAGCTTGTGAGCAGTCGTGGAGGGAGGCTGAGCAGACTGCAGAGAAGAGAGTGCAATTGAGGCGTGCTATTGAAGCCCTATGCTCCACTAGGAACCCAAGGGAATAATAATAAACTTAGTGAGATTATCTCTTTCAAGTTTTCAGTCAAATTGACTTCTTTCACCTCAGAAGTATCATTTCTTAACTAAGAACACATTCTTCAATTTTCCGTCTATCCATCTAGAGAACTATGAACTTAGTTGGATTAATACACATCAGTCTAAATACTGCACTTCAAAACCAATGTGTCGTAAGTATAAACCATACAACACTTGTCAAGATCTGGGAATCAGGATAGTAACGAACTGACTGAAATATACTGAGACCTTAAAGCAACAGTATCTTCACATAGTAGTATACTTTATTTGATGTTAAATGGTTAGAAGTAAATGATATCCTATTAGTTACAAAAAATGATAATACAATTAGTAATAGTTTGTTTTTGCTGTCATCATTCGTTGGGTAATGTAGCAACTTTGTCAATATGCTCGTGTTTGCCAATTTTTCTATCATTTAATATCTAAAGTAAATTTGAAGATTTTTAAACTATACAAAATGGATCACTTAGCAACCTTATCGACAACTATTATTGTATGAAGTCTAATAATACTATCTGATTACTAAAATCTCAGTGAATTGAATAGTGTTCGAACCCATGACTTGTTCGTTGTAAGTCATCTCTCATTAAATCAATGAACCGAAATTCCATCTATAAAACTAGGCAAAAAGATAGATAATTCAGAAAGAAAACCTAAAGTTAGTAACAATATTTAGCTGTCAAAATAATAATAATAATAATTGTATTACGATCTCCGGTATATATAATAATACAATACAAGAAGATACGAGATTATCGATAGAACAATGACTTATCAACTCGATATTCAGCTGAAGCTGAGAATGAAAGTATATTTACTCAAAACGAATTATAATAGCTAAAAATTCAATCGTTTATTCTTCTTTAGAAGGGCTTTGGTAAGAGAAAACAAAACAGAATATTGAAAGTGTAAAATGGAACAATCAGCTTTTAGTATCCTAAACTGCCGTAAAAATAATTGACATAGCATGATGTAAAAAGGGCGCGAAAATAAGGTTTAAATCTTTCAGTGATAATAATAATAATAATACAATAGAGATTAGGCATCCTGAACAGATTGTAAATTGTTTATACTCTCAGGTAGATGATCCATCTAAACTAATCGTGAATAAACGAATTGTTTTCATGTTGTTACATTAATTCATACCGTAAAGTTAGTTGTTAACCCTTTAATTAAGCCTTACATAGGTTCATCAGTTTTAGTGTTTACAACTTCGAAGGTAGGTAGATGAGAATGGCAGAGAACTACTCGACGTCTGAGCTAAAGTTACATACAAGTATAAAATCTGATGCAACAACAGTAGAGTACTTTACTTACAATGATAACATTCTAAACAATACTATCTGTAAGAGCTGGAAGTTTCACATTATTAGAAAGTATTCAGCATTCAGCTCATTCCTAAGATGTTCATATTCATGTAAAAACCTATGGTAAACAATCGTTTGAATTGGTTGCATACTAGAGCCCATGAAGGATATCAAATTTCCTCATTTTGATTGAAATTCATTAGAAAAACAGTTTTAGAGATGATCATATCTTTCTCGTCAACACCTATATGACGACGCTACATGCAAAGTCATTCACAATTGAAAGCTCAGCTCACTGAGGTCGACGAAGTGAAGACAGGTTGACAGGTGAGACAAGGTTGCCACCTACTATCACCAATCATCTGCCTCCTTGTCGTCGAATCCACTCCACTCCACTCCACTCCACTGGATCATGCAACAAACAACTGTGAGGAGCTTTAAGAAGGGGCCTTACGGCGTTTGAACGATGCGATGAAAGGACCCTGGAAAAAGATTTGGATTTCGCTAACGATCATGATTTATTTCTGATGTCTTATATCGCACAATTTCGAAGATCTACAGGCGAAAACTAACAAGTTAGCAGAACAGGTAGGGCAGGACATGGCAGCGAAGGCGGAACTCCCTTCAAGTAAACGTAGGGAAGACAGAGGTGATGAAGATATTCAACCAATCAACCGACAACAACAAGCACCAATCAAAATCAACCAGAGAAATATAAACGAAGTTATCTCTTTCACCTACCTATCTACCTGCATAGACAGCAGCATTTCAAATACATGCGACACAGGCACAGATGAGGATATCAAAGTCAGGATTGGAAAGACAGCAAGACACTTCTTCATCAATCTGAAATAATCAGTGTGGAGATCTACTCCACTCCACTCCACTCCACTCCACTCCACTCCACTCCACTGCACTGCACTCAGTATAAAGCGTGAACAACATCCAGATTTTCAACACTGAGTCAGTCAACTAAGTCACTGCTTCTATGTGCTAGTTCATAGACTTCCCGCCTTATCAAAAGCGCTGCCAACAAACAGAAGACATACATCACATCAACAGCTGTCGCCTACGCTCACTCCACACTGACACTGAAGATCAGATCAGATGACCAGAATAATAAGAATAAGCGAAGAGAAACTCTGTCTGGCCCGCAACGAACCAACCAACCAACAATCTATTGCCCAACAAATATGCAGAATAAGAAATTGGAGATGGATCGGGGGTACACTAAGACCATTCGGAGGACATCATGCGTCTGGCCAGGCCGTCAAGTGTTGCCCAAAGGAGAGATGACGACTTGGGCGTCCGAACTGAGGGTGACATGGAAGAGATGGTAAGAAGAAGAAATGAAAGCTTCTGGGCAGTCGTCGAGTCAAGTTGAAAAGACTGCAGAGAAGAGAGAGAAATGGCGATGACGACGTGATACTGAAGCCCTACGTCCCACTAAGAACCCAAAAGACAGATAATAATAATTTCTCTGAATTCATGAATATCGTTTTCGTTAGTCAGAGATTCCTTATTAGTTTTACAGAATGCGAAAGATATATTTCTCACGCTAGTAATATGCTGTCCTGAAATTGCTTTGTTTAAAGACTAATCTTTATTACATACTGTTCGATACGATGCAGTAGAATGTTTTACTTTGAGGCAGGTCGATAATTAAAAACGTCTTGATATGGATGAGAAAAATATCAGTTCAGGGGGGCAATACCTGCAATCTTAATGTATCTGATGTCTATGGTAGGATTTGAACCTGCGTCCTTTGGTGCCACAGTCAGAGATTTTAATCGAGAACTATTTATGCCACGATTGATCCCTCGTAGAAATCGACTGACATAGATTTGAAACCCACGAGGAAACTCTCGAGGTTTTAGACATGCCTTGTTGATGAGTGTCAACATGAATAGAACATAGGTCAAGTGCTTTCCGCTGATTGCTTCCAACCAACTTATTGTAAGTCTCCTAGTTCGGTGATCACATTGTGAAACGAGGACAGAATTCTGCAATGTTCTATCTTTTTCACATTACTTTCACAAATGCACAGTTAACAGAATGAACTGGTTGGTAAGAACAGTTGTTCTTCTCTACAATTGCCTTCTCTCTTTTCCTATGATCGAACTGGTCTACCTCGATACTACTAAAATATTAGGTGAACAAGTAAACAACATTATATAAATATTCATAAAAAAACACTAAGAAACCAACGTACACTTTTACCAGAGGCTCGATTCTTATGCCATTGAATAGTACGATGATAACAAAGTAGAATTTGCCACATATTTTGACAAATTGATCTTAGACAAGGCAGTAGACTCCAATATGGAAGTTTCTTGAAGTGATTTTTTTTTTATTTTTGCAAAAAAGAAAACAAAATTAATGAGAACAAGTAAAAAAAACAACATAAAAATAGCAAAAATTTAACTTAGAAGTAGTATTCATCATGAGCCAGGCCCTCGAGTGGAATCTAAAGGGGAAATGACAAGTTGGGCGTCCGAGGCAAGGGTGACATAGAGTAGACCATGTGAGGAAGAAATAAAGCATCTCGGCAGTCGTGCAGACAGGTTGAGCAGACTGCAGAGAACAAAGTGCAGTAGAGGTGTGCTACTGAAGCCCTATGTTCTACCAGGAACCCAAGGGGAAAAAATAATTCATCATGAACTGACATCAGTTGGGAAACCATTGAAAATCTGGGAGCACTAGACAGCTGTTTCGTTCCAATGGTTCCCCAACTGATTTCAGTCCATGATGAATACTAAATTAGAAATCCCCATTCATCTTAAAAATACATTACTGTGTAGTGCTCATTAGTAACTTGCTTCCAGATGCATATCACGAAGCTCTAATGAGAAGACGTAACCTGTGGGGTCAACCAGTTGGAAGTGAAGTGGATGCTAACTGAAGACCTTAGGTGATAGTCGCGCTATGTTGGGAACTGACAGAAGTTGGAAACTGTGAACCATTGGAAACCGACCGGGTCGCTACCAAGTCAGTTAGTCAAATTCAGGTGATCTAAAAATTAATTCGGCTTCATGAGCTGAAACATGAGTGAAACAGCTATCCAGTGTACAAATCACTTTGTTGGTTGGTTGGAAGCAATCGGCAGGAAGCCCTGGACCTAGGTTTTGTGATTTTTGGCGCTCGTCAGCAAGGCGTATCTGCAACCTCAATGGAACTGGTGTCCTGAATAGCCCGAAAAGCTCAATGGTAAAGTCGCTGGCTACAATACTAGGTGACGCGGGTTCGAATCTCAGGCGGGACATCAGTTCCGTCAAGGTTGCAGATACGCGTTGCTGATGAATACCAAACAGCACAGAACCTAGGTCCAGGACTCCCTGCCGATTGCCTCCAACCAACTAATATCTACTAATATGCACCACAATGCAGAGCTTCCTAACTTGGTTGCCATATTGCAAATATGATCCATAGATTTCGGTCTGCACTCAGGACTAGATAACATGAAATTGGTTGCACTCCCCTTACTAATCAATACGAATCGCTTTGATTTACCTGGTGAAACCTATAAATCGGCCTGAGAGGTTTCGAACTGGTAAAGTTATAAACATAAGCCAGTTCAATTACATACATTCAAAGGGACTCATATGTCTACATCTACCACATTGATGAGTAATTTATCTAATAGTATATTTTATATTTGATTGATTCATCTTAGTGTATTGACCCTACTAATGTTATCATGACATTATACTATACAATTCTATCCGTCTAAATGGTCAGTGTGTTGAACACCGCCAATTGTTATAATAACTGAGAACAGTGAAAAATCAATCTATCTAAGAAATTTCAAGTTTAAGTTTGCATGAAAACCTATGAACCACACTTATATACCAAAAGGTTTAAATATTTTACAATTATATGCTTTGTAACAAGAGTTACTCCATGATAGTAAGTGACTGACTGACAAGTTCAACGTAGACTGTCGCACACAGTTGCATAGTTTCAACTTGTCACACTTCTAAGAAGTACACAAAAAACAACTGGATAGAAAAGGAGTGATATCAAAGTAGATGAAGTGGTGTGAGAGAATAAACAATCTGAAGATAACCGTTAGTGTGAATATTCAAACTTTTGAGGACGCCAAGAAGTGAATGCATTGGCGCCATTGTGGCCGATTCTCAACCATATCACCAAGAGCCCTCATCAACTAATTCCTATTGTCTCGGTAACCCCAATCAGGCAGTCTATACATCTCCCAATATGACTCAGACCAACAGTCAGGGACTTCGTGGACTCGTGTCAGGTCTTGGACTGACCACCCTGAATCCTCTTTCAACCTAATCTAATTTCCGGTAGCAAGGCATGTAGACATAGGAGGTGGTTCGGCATGCGCAGTACATGTCGAAGCCATCTCATCTTCCACTTGACAGATGCGAAATATATGCCAAACATACTCAGATTTATGTTCAACGCGTCCAGAAGACCCTACATTGCATCAGTGTCTTCACCCAGCTCCAAGTCAACCAGAAGACCTTCAGGGAGTAGGTCAATCTCTGTAAAGTCAGATGTACGTAGTATGTCCGGAGTGAAGCTAAATAGGAACAGTAATAATGGGCATCCCAGACAGACACCAATAATTGTTGTCAGTTCTGATGACAAATCTCCATAACGCCTGAGACAGCTGAATCAGTTCGAGCAGAGAGCTTTGATGAGCGTTATATACTTGCTCGATACTCCCTTCACAGTCACAATACCTCGTGGTCGACAGAGTCAAATGCCACCTTCAGGTCGAGAGGTATGATGTATCGGTGGCTGGTAAGTATACCTGTTTTACAGAACCTAACAAAGGGTGGAAATATGATCGAAGCACCCCCCACCAGGTCTGAAACCTACCTGATTTTCTCGAGTTCCAGTTAGGTGTCGTATAACTATGGAGCTTGGGATCTGGAACACGATATTAGTCAAACTAATTCCCCGCCTTATGATTGTCACAAGAAGATTTCTCCGCCTTGCGATGATCAGTGAAGTATACCAGTCTGATGGCATTGCCATTGATTTCCATACGCTTCGTAGTACCTCTGTCACTCTTATCACCAATTTATAACTTCCATCCTCGAAAACTTCAGCGGATGAACTGTCAGGTCCTGCTGCTTTCTATCGTTTCAAGTTATCTAAAAATTTCTTAACTCCTAGGAGAGTTTGAGGACCAACATCTATGTACCATTCAGGCTAAATGTTGGCCAACTGAAACATAGCTATTAGCCAGTTGAACTGTGCTTCAAAGTGTTCTCCCCAACTGTCTAGCCGCTTATCCTGAGACGTTATCAGCATCTCATACTTGTCGGCGATGGTTTCACTTACCATCGCCGTACTATTCCTGATATCCTTAAAAAGCCCAGATAGTTCTTCAGTGTTATCCAACGTTTTCTCCGTCTCTCTCGCTCCCTCCACCTACCACTGCTCGCGGTTGACGCGAAGACTTCTGGTCAATTTACTTTTGAGTTACTTTCGCTCTTTATTGTGGTCATATCCAGCTGGAATCAGTCTTGTCGCACCAATCAGTTTGGATTACATTGAAGGAATTCAATAACGTTTGCTAACCTTTAAATGTAGGTTAACAACTGCCTTTACCGCTGTTTTTACAGCAGACTTAATATCACGCCAGATTTCCTCGGAATGATCATTGCTATCACGTTCAGATAAGCGCTTAGCTAACTCCTCTTTAAGTGCGTACTTAACGTCCTCATTCACCAATCGATAATAGATAGACTTCAATGCTCCATGTTTCTTGAGGCCAGTAAGGTGCAGATATACAAAAGCCCATACTACCGCGCGATCAGAGTCCAAACAGGTAGTCCAAAAAGAGTGCCAATCCTTCACCGATTCTCTCCAACCATGACTGGCTTATAGCAATGTGATCTGTGTTCATCGCTAGTTTGATTTCGCTCGACGCAGCTTCCCTACTTGTGCTTTACACTCACCTGCCATTATGAATACATCTGAACGTTTTGCTTTGTGTAGCAAAATTGACAATTTCTCATAGAATTCATCCTTTGCATCATCTGAAATATATTTGGAGAGTACGTAGGCTGATTTACAAATAGGCATCACCTAGTCTCATGATCCTTCCTATTTCTTACAGATCCACTCAATCGAATGGTACATAGTCGGCTATTTACTGTTATCCAGTCAAGAGGAGCGCTTTCTGCCCTACAGCTCAATGTTATCCCTACACCAGTGAGTCCACAAGAGCTGGCCATTAGATTGCCGGATACTCTTGAGGTGAATTTTGAAGATTCACTACTACGGTCAGGTAAGGTGAATTTAATAACCACACACGGATTCTATATATGTGTCTCAGAGACAAAGCATACATCCATGGCTAGAGATTTCAGAGTTCTGGCGAGCCATATTTTCTCTCCGGTTTGGCATATAGTTTGGAAGTTAAAAGTTCCTGCATACAATCGATGGCGGGATCTTAGGAGGCTAGGAATGAGGTTTCGATGGCTTCAATAGTTGGGAATGGTTGTACGGTGAGAGATTAGGTAAGACGTTTCAAAAGGTGGAAGCAAAGAAGGAGACAGCGTTGAGGAGGATAGGTTATGTTTGGTTGGGTCTCATGTACTACTGGAAGTAGCTGAAATAGAAACTAACATCCTAAATCAGTGGCAGTCGGATAGAAAATCTTGAGCTTGGAATTTTGATCTATGCTGCTGTGTCATTAGGATAAATTTTATTGGACAATTTCCTACTTCGGCTAGCCATCTAGGATAATTTATTTTATCCTTGATCTGAGACATATATATATATATATATATATATATATGATATATTTTTGATCGAAAAGAAAATCATCCTTGCAGTCATAGGCCAGTATTCGTCTTCTGGTATGTCTTGGTTCAGTGAGCAGTCGTTGGCGTATTCATTTCAAGTGTCCTATTGTGTTTAGTATCATTATTTCGTCAGTGAGCTATTACATTCAGTAACTTCATCCTGTTCCGTAATAATAATAGAGAAGTTGATGAAAACTATGCATCTCGAAGATAAGGATAAGGAAACTGAAAGAAAGTGATAATCATTAGATTATGAGTAACAAAGAATGAAAACTTAAACTTTAACATTCTGCATACTCATTATTATTATTATTATGACTATTATTATTCGTCCCTTGGATTCTTAGTGAAACATACGGCTTCAGTAGCACGTCTCCATCACCATTTCACTTTCTCCTCTGCAGTCTTCTCTTTTAACCTGGTTCCACCACTGCCCACAACCTTTCATTTATTCCTCCCTCACATGATCTCCTCCATGTCACTCTCACCTCGGACGCCCAACTCGTCGTTTCCCCTTTGGATTCCACTCGACCGTCTGGCGCGTGATGTCTCCGAATGGTTTTCTCAGTGTATGCTCAATCCATCTCCACTTTCTACTACATATCTGTTGGACGATAGGTTCTTAATTAGTTGGTTCGTTATTCTTTATGACCATCTGATCTCCAGCAACGAGCGTAGGCGGCAAGTCTCTCAACCACATAGAAGCAGTGACTTACATGACTGACTTAGTGTTGAAAATTCGAATCTTGTTCACGCTTTATGCTGAGTGCAGTGCAGTAGATCTCTACACTGATTATTTTAGATTGATGAAGGCCTGTGTTGCTGTCTTTCCGATCCTGTCTTTGACATCCTCATCTATGCCGCGGCCTTTACTTGAAACGATGCTGTCTAGGTAGGTGAACGAGACAATTTCCTTTAGATTTCTCCAGTTGATGTTAATTGGTGCTTGTTGTAGTTGGTTGGATATCTTCATCATCTCTGCTTTCCCTACGTTCACTTGAAGTCTCTTTTTCGCTGCCTTTTCTGTCAACTTGTTAGATTTCGCCTGCAGATCTTCGACTTTGTGTGATATTCTTTAGGGGTTGGAGTGGTTTTACTGGGAAGGGTTGCTAGCGCAATGCCCAACCTTACCTCTTTATCCCGGCTTAGGATCGGCTGGTAACTAGTGAACTAGTTAATCAGGCAAGGTTTCTACATATTCAGTAGTTCATCAAAATATACAACAATAAACACCTTGGAGATTTACTAAGTGCAATTATTGACTTCAGAGATATGACTCAGTAGATTAGGAATTTAACAATAAACTATTATAAAATCGCAATGAGAACACTGTTTTCAGGATCAGATGATGTCATTTATTTCATGGGATCTTCAACAGCTGTAAACAAACTAAATAAATAAGTAATCTCTTTAATTTATATAGAGATGCGATGCAATCTTTTATAGTAGTCAACAGAAAAAAGACCTCGATTCTACGCCAAACTTCAAGTTGGTATTCACCATAGATTGAAATCATTTGGAGGAACATTGGAAACCTTGGAGAACTGGAAAGCTGTTCCGCTCCAGTATGCGTGAGTTCAGCAGTACACACCCGTGATCCATCCCCTCCAGGGATCGAGTCCATGACTTTCAGGTTCCGTAGCCAGTAAGGTTACCATTGACCCACTGGTTCGGAACCCAGTAACTCAGTGGTAAAGTGCTGCCCACAGAACCTGAATTTCGTCAGTTCGATCCCTGGAGGGTAGGGGTCATGGGTAGATGCTGCTGAGGAGTCCCACACTAGGACAAAACAGCTGTCTAGTGATCCAATGTTTCCAATGTTCCTCAAATTGATATCACTCCATAATGGACCCTACTTCAGAATTAAAATCCCTATTCATCATAAAATACAAGGTGTATGCAGCTGAAGAAGACCCTATGAAATAAATGACATCATCTTGTCTTCCAAATATTGTTCACATAAAGGGAACTAAATTAATGACATGATAACATGAGTTGTCTAAAGTCAATTATTCCAATTCAAGAAATCACGTAATGCTTTAGAGACATTACACATCACATTATCTAACATATAAAATAGTATGAATCTATTCAATTTGAGATTATATCCATGAATAAATAGCTAGAATGAACGCAAGACTTGAATACCGCAATTGTTTGCTAATTAAAAGCCTAGTAGAATGCGGATTTCATTAAACTTGAAATTCATTTCATTTGAAGTCAACAATATCAGGGAACAGGAATATTTAAGATTTTAAAAAATGATACATAAAGAGTATACTTCTGTACAATAATCTCTGAATATAATACAGGTTAACTAAAACAGAAACGAAAAACGAAAAATTGAACATTCGGGAAAGAATAAATTCAATCCATAATTCAACATTTTAAATCCAACACCACCTGCGACCAGTCCACAAATACCACCAGCTGCCAAAAAGTTACCAGTGAATAAAAGCCCTCCAACAAAAGCAAAATTCTAGAACACCATGAATTTACTCAAAACTGGGAAACCAGCATCCTAACAGGAAAGTCATCCACAAACACTAAAGACAGAAGCACAGACAACAACGGACATACTCACATCACTACTACACAAGAAAGGAAGGATTGAAAGAAAGGCTACCTTGTCAAACTTACAAACAAGGGAGACATAATTCTTTGCAAGAACTCACACCGAATCATCCTCCACAATACTCCACCTAAAGCAAAATACTAAGCCACATCAGCCTGGAGAGACACACTGGAAAATCATCTGCATTCAAAACTACAACCAGAACACACTGTCTCGGTAACCAAAAAAAACAAAACAACAAATCATGTCCCGATCAAATTACAACTATACTCTACGCATCATCATACAACACAGCATACAATTCCAGCCACACACACACACACACACACACACACACACCCAACCAGCACACAGCCAGCCAGCCAGCCAGTCAACTCAACTCTACTCTACTCTACTCTACATCAACTTCATCCACTTTCAAAAAACCTCCCTTCAATAGTGTCAACAGCGTCCAGAAGTAATTTCACAGCAACCTGCTGCTTCAACACTACCCTTTTACTCCCACAAACATTCATCAAACTCAGTCAACAACACCACTTATATGACATATGACGACACTACATGCTAAGTCATTCATCATCGAAAGCTCAGCTCACTGAGGCATACGAAGTGAAGACAAGTTGACAGGTGAGACAAGGTTGCCACCTACTATCAACAATCATCTGCCTCATTATCGTCGAATCCACTCCACTCCACTCCACTCCACTGGATCATGCAACAAACAACTCTGAGGAGCTTTAAGAAGGGGCCTTAGGCCGTTTGAACGATGCGATGAAAGGACCCTGGAAAAAGATTTGGATTTCGTCAACAATCATGATTTATGTCTAGTATCTTATGTCGAACAAACTCGAAGATCTGCAGGCAAAACCAACAAGTTGGCAGTAGAGGCGAGGCAAGGCAAGGCAGTGAAGGCGAGACTTCCTTCAAGTGAAAATAGACGAGACACAGGTGATGAAGATATTCAACCAACTAACCAACAACAACAAGCACCAATCAACATCAACCGGAGAAATATTAACGAAGTTGTCTCTTTCGACTATCTAGGTAGCATCGTTTCAACTACATGCACCACAAGCACAGATGAGGAGGTGAAAGTCAGGATTGGATAGACAGCAACACGCTCCTTCATCAATCTAAAATAATCAGTGTGGAGATCTACTCCACTCCACTGCACTCAGTATAAAGCGTGAACAACATCCAGATTTTCAACACTGAGTCAGTCAACTAAGTCACTGCTTCCATGTGATGCTTCACTGGCTTCCCACCCTACGAAAAGCATTTCCAACTAACTAAAGACATACATCATATCAACAGCTGTCGCCTACGCTTGATACTAAAGATCAGATCAGATCACATCAGATCAGATCAACTCAGATGACCAGAATAATAAGAATAAGTAGGAAGGAGCTCTGGCTGGCCCTGTAACCAACCAACTAACCAACAACCTATCGTCTATCAAGTATGCAGAATAAGAAAGTGGCGATGAATCCAGCGTACACTGAGAAGATCATTTGAGGACATCACGCGTTAGACCAGGCGGTCAAGTGGAACCCAAAGGGAAGACGATGAGTTGGGTGGCCGAGGTGAGGGTGACATGGAGGATATGGTGTGAGAAATAAATGAAATCTTGTGGGGAGTCGCGGAGCGAAGTTCAAAAGACTGCAAGGAGAGTGAAATGGCGACGTACTGCTGAAGCCCTATATTCCACTAGAAGCCCAAGGGATAAATAGTAATAATAAACAATTCAACATTAGATCAATGAAATAAGTTATACATTGGCAATGACACAACTTCTTTTCATCTAAGTACGAGGAAATACCATAAAAGATAAAAGAGAACAATATACGATAGAAAAATCATCCAACCCTGTACATAGGCCAAATAATTCTTAAAGTTATTAAATATTCGCGTAACTTGAAAATGTTTCCCTACTCTTTACAATCATATGATGATAGATATTTACATTCAGAGTTGTGGATGTTCTGTATTTTCTAAACTCAGGTTTAACGATAACTGAATTTCGATCACAGATGTCTTCGTAGCATTGACGGAATTATCGCGTGAGCAATATCCAGGTCAGGCAAAGAGGGTTATGAAACTTCATCGATTTAGATGGCTTGGACATGTATTGTGGATACTAAGTTACCGCCAACCTCAATATGCCATGCTAGACGAAGTTAGATTAGATTGGGAGAGAATTCAGGGTGGTCTAACCAAGGCATAACACTAGTCGATGAAGTCACTGACTCTTGTTCTAAGCTAAGTAAAAAAAGATACAGACTGCTTGGTTGGGATTCTTGAGACGAAAGCAATCAGTGATTGAGGACTCTTGGTGACATCGTTGGATATCGGTTACAATGGCTCTCTACCTACCTATTCTTTATGTACTTCTGTGAAGTGTGACAAGTTGAAATGATGCACTCCTGTATGAGGTTTTACTTTTGAAGTGTGGTAAAAGATTTTGATCCTAGCCTAGATATTAACTTCAGTGTTACTTTAGTAAGGTGAATGAATTAGTTACATTTTTTCAGGATGATTTCTAGAGAATACCTTCTGAGTTGAACAGTATGTAGATGGTTGTCTTTGAATATTCTAATCATCGTTTTGATATTTTTGACTGTCTCCTTCTTATCAGTGTATTATCTATGACTCGACAAGGGATTGCGTTCAAGTTTCAAAATCAAAGTAGGTGTATTCAACTGGACTTTATAGTGAGTATAGACGAGGAAAGAAAGAAGAAGGAGAAAGATGGAGAGAGGGATTTTAAAAAAAATATTACATAACATACTTGACACATCTCAGTATAAGAGGAATGGTCAGAATTTGTATTTCCAGATGTATCTATCATATTTAATGAAGGTGATTCCAAATGGAATTGAACTAAATTAAATGACCTTCGTTGGATAGCAGCTACATAGTGCATTTGAAGTTGAGCGAATGTTGTCTGAGTACTTCCAAGAAGTCTGTATCAAGTAAGAAATGAAGACATAAATAGTAATGCAATAATATTAGTCAGAAAGAGTGGTAGAATTAAAGTAATTGAAGAGTTCAAGACTTTGGTCTTTAACCCCCTAACCCACTTTCTGAAGAAGGAAATCCAGAGGCACTCGATCAAACTAGTTTGAGAATTTACCTGTAAAACATAGGAAGAACGACTGGTTTGGGTTGATCTATATCTTCTGGAATATAGAAAACAAAAAGGAGATTTGGTATTGGCTCACAACATCTTAAACACCTCTAGACACCCATTTCGTCACTTACTGAATCTTAGTTGTAGCACTAATTTTGGAGGACATATGCAGAGACTAAGCCTAGAAGATAACAGGTTAGATATAAGATAGAACACTTCTATTCTCTAAACGTTCCTAAACCCTATAACCCTCTTCTTGCAGAAGTGATTCAGGATACTTCCTAGGAATCCTTGATACACAATTAGGATTGTGAACAGTTTCGCCGCCGCTTTTTACTAGTACACAGGTTAACAACCAGAAGAACTACTAATCCATAGATTCCAGTCATGCAAGCCAGAGCTAACTGAAAGCTTCTTCTAATCTGACAATAACCATTTCAACTATTTTCAAAACAAAAACAATCTTAGAAATCTGACAGTACTGCATACAAGTTTGACACTGTCATAGGGATTCCATAACAATATAAGCTAATAATCATATTTACAATCAGTAAACACTTAGTGATCTTAGCTAAAATATGTGCTAGAAGTATGATATTATATATGCATACGTTAGTGGATTTTACCTTTGAGAAAGTATTCATCACCGACTCCGAAAAAAGGAGAAGTCTTGAACACCATGAAGTTGCTGAAAGCTGGGAAACCAGCATCCTAACAGGAAAGTCATCCACAAACACTAAAGACAGAAGCACAGACAACAACGGATATACTCACATCACTACTCCAAAAGAAAGGAAGGAAAAATATCCGCAGATTGCAAGAAAGGCTACCTTGTCAAACTTACAAACAAGGGAGACATAATTCTTTGCAAGAACTCACACCGAATCATCCTCCACAATACTCCACCTAAAGCAAAATACTAAGCCACATCAGCCTGGAGAGACACACTGGAAAATCATCTGCATTCAAAACTACAACCAGAACACACTGTCTCGGTAACCAAAAAAAACAAAACAACAAATCATGTCCCGATCAAATTACAACTATACTCTACGCATCATCATACAACACAGCATACAATTCCAGCCACACACACACACACACACACACACACACCCAACCAGCACACAGCCAGCCAGCCAGCCAGTCAACTCAACTCTACTCTACTCTACTCTACATCAACTTCATCCACTTTCAAAAAACCTCCCTTCAATAGTGTCAACAGCGTCCAGAAGTAATTTCACAGCAACCTGCTGCTTCAACACTACCCTTTTACTCCCACAAACATTCATCAAACTCAGTCAACAACACCACTTATATGACATATGACGACACTACATGCTAAGTCATTCATCATCGAAAGCTCAGCTCACTGAGGCATACGAAGTGAAGACAAGTTGACAGGTGAGACAAGGTTGCCACCTACTATCAACAATCATCTGCCTCATTATCGTCGAATCCACTCCACTCCACTCCACTCCACTGGATCATGCAACAAACAACTCTGAGGAGCTTTAAGAAGGGGCCTTAGGCCGTTTGAACGATGCGATGAAAGGACCCTGGAAAAAGATTTGGATTTCGTCAACAATCATGATTTATGTCTAGTATCTTATGTCGAACAAACTCGAAGATCTGCAGGCAAAACCAACAAGTTGGCAGTAGAGGCGAGGCAAGGCAAGGCAGTGAAGTAAAAGTAGACGAGACACAGGTGATGAAGATATTCAACCAACTAACCAACAAGCACCAATCAACATCAACCGGAGAAATATTAACGAAGTAATCTCCCTCACCTACCTACCTACATACATAGACAGCAGTACAGGACTTCTTCAATCTGAAATAATCAGTGTGGAGATCTACTCCACTCCACTCCACTCCACTCCACTGAACTGCACTGCACTCAGTATAAAGCGTGAACAACATCCAGATTTTCAACACTGAGTCAGTCAACTAAGTCACTGCTTCCATGTGATGCTTCACTGACTTCCCACCCTACGAAAAGCATTTCCAACTAACTAAAGACATACATCATATCAACAGCTGTCGCCTACGCTTGATACTAAAGATCAGATCAGATCACATCAGATCAGATGACCAGAATAATAAGAATAAGTAGGAAGGAGCTCTGGCTGGCGCTGCAACCAACCAACTAACCAATAACCTATCGCCTATCAAGTATGCAGAATAAGAAAGTGGCGATGAATCCAGCGTACACTGAGAAGATCATTTGAGGACATCACGCGTCAGACCAGGTGGTCAAGTGGAACCCAAAGGGGAGACGATGAGTTGGGTGGCCGAGGTGAGGTTGACATGGAGGATATGGTGTGAGAAATAAATGAAATGTTGTGGGTAGCCGTCGAGCCAGTTTCAAAGGACTATAGAGAAGAGAGAGAAATGGCAACGTGCTACTGAAGCTGTGTGTTTGACTAGGAATTCTATGGACAAACAATAATAATAATAATAATTAATCAGGGACTGACATCTTTTGGTGAAGCATTGAAAATGTAGGAGCGTGCTGGACAACTGCTTCGTCGTAGTATGGGACACCTCAGGAGTACACATACCCGACCCGGCTAGGAATGGAACTGAGAACCTTCAGTGGTTGAACGGTTTGCATGACTGCTATGAAACGATACCCAATTTGAGGATATACGTGTTGATCAAGTGAGCTGCAAGACGCTCACTGAGTTATTCATAATGGAATTTTGTGAATGCAACAATGCTGTTGAGAAGTTACAAGCTACAATGAAATAACTTCTCGGTCCTTTCTAAGTTTTATTACTTCTCTAGTTGATTCGAAAATGTGATGATGACGATATAACGAATAGAAAAGTCGTCTTACATCCAGTTATAAGAATTAAGATAATTGCTGGTCTTCTTTCTTATCATCTTTGACTGAAAATTGCTTGTTTGAGATGTTGTTTGAAGTAACCTGATCTCAAGTATACCCTTTGTATGTGAGTGACTAGTTTACTTCATCAATATGCTGATTCCAGTTTATTACTGATTATTCTCTGGTAATCAGCTAGTGAACAGTCTATAGTCTTGTAATGTTTCCTTAGTTCGATGATGATATAGTTATCACTCTATAAAGATAAGTTAACTGTAACTAGTTGTCAACAAAAACAGATCACATTCAACCATCTAGTCTAATTTACAGTAAATCTGATATCATCACAGAGAATTCTACACAGATAGAATTTATGTTCATATGAGAAATCAGTCAATTTTTGTAAAATATCACTTTGAATTTTTGAAAATTATGTTCCCTTATTATCAGATTTAATAGTAAATTCAGTATATGTTTCATCTTCTCTGAACTAAGACTAATACTATACTTCAGTTAACAGTAAGTTGTAAAGCCAAGCCATGAGTAGCTTAACTAAAGCCTTACATGAACCCTGAGTTGTCGTTAGTAATACATGTCAGGGTAAAACATCAGTTAATCTAATCAGTTTTACAGTTATATTAAATGTTTAATCCATGATTCCAAAGAGATTTGAACAATTTTAGGCAGCTCCTAGTGGAGCGTAGGGCTTCAGTAGCACGTCACCATCGCCATTTCACTCTCTTCTATGCAGTCTTTTCAACCTGACTCAACGACCGTCCATTACCTTTCATTTCTTCTTCACATGATTTCCTCCATGTTACCCTCATCTCGGCCACCCAACTCATCGTCTCCCCTTTGGGTTCCACTTGACCACCTGGTCTGACGCGTGATGTCCTCAAATGATCTTCTCAGTGTACGCTGGATTCATCGCCACTTTCTTATTCTGCATACTTGATAGGCGATAGGTTGTTGGTTAGTTGGTTGGTTACAGGGCCAGCCAGAGCTCCTTCCTACTTATTCTTATTATTCTGGTCATCTGAGTTGATCTGATCTGATGTGATCTGATCTGATCTTTAGTATCAAGCGTAGGCGACAGCTGTTGATATGATGTATGTCTTTAGTTAGTTGGAAATGCTTTTCGTAGGGTGGGAAGTCAGTGAAGCATCACATGGAAGCAGTGACTTAGTTGACTGACTCAGTGTTGAAAATCTGATGTTGTTCACGCTTTATACTGAGTGCAGTGGAGTGGAGTAGATCTCCACACTGATTATTTCAGATTGATGAAGGAGTGTCTTGCTGTCTTCCCAATCCTGACTTTCACCTCCTCATCTGTGCCTGTGGTGCATGTAGTTGAAACGATGCTACCTAGATAGTCGAAAGAGACAACTTCGTTAATATTTCTCCGGTTGATGTTGATTGGTGCTTGTTGTTGTTGGTTAGTTGGTTGAATATCTTCATCACCTGTGTCTTCTATACGTTCACCTGAAATATATCCTGTCTTCGCTGCCTTGTCTCGCCTCTTCTCCCAACTTGTTAGTTCTTGCCTATCGATCTTCCAGCTTGTGTGAAAATAGGTAATAAGTCACACCTAATGCCAAGCCTAATGCTACTATATGACTTCTCAAACCTAGATACCTTAAGGCTGGTTTCGAACCAGTAACCAATCGGTTGGAAGCTAAGTGACTAAGCTAATGAGCCACACCTGATGTGTAGGGGCCATCGATAGTACCTGGCCGCTTAAACCTCATCACATGAAGCTGGGTTTGAGCTCTTATCAGTTGGAGATCAAATATGCAGACTATTACTCTACAGCTTCACACTTTTACCTGTATATAACGTGAAAATATGTATGGAGAAAAAAATCACCTACTCAAATGCACGCTGTACAGTTGAATACGATTTATCATTGAAATGTTCACAACTTCGTTGTAACTCTGAATCCAATTTCTCATCAATACGTAATTCTGCTGCTTTCAATTTGATATGAATTGGTCTTTGAAAGAAAATGGTGGCAAAAAAAGTCAACAATCATGATGATGATGATGATGATGATGATGATGATGATGATGATTATGGTTCGAAAAAAAACAATGATAAGCTATGCAAATAAACTTTTCTATTATGGTATAAAATTCAGTGCGTTAAGACTTTGTATACATAAATCTGAATTGAAGAATACTTGTCACTTGAGACGATCATATCTCCTGTAAGCCTACGCTGATCAAAACAAACGAATTTCATATGAAACCAGTGATCTAAGTAATCCATAATTTCGGATAAAACTTATTTATTTCAGCTACTCATATCAGAAATTTTAACATCAGACTGAGTTAATTGTGACTATAAGGTATGGAATTCTTGGAGAAGATAAAGATCTGAGTTACCGCACTTCACATCAGCATATTAAAATAAAATGCCAAAAACAGACAAGGGAATAGAAACAATTTAATTAAAAGTTGCATAAAGTTACGCTAAAGGAAAAAGAAGGGGTACACAGTGAATAACGAACATTAGACTCTAACCAGTAGGTGTACAATTTCAAACCGTTGATCGGATACTTCTTAAACTAATCATACATTTCAGTCTATTCATTGTTAACCCCTTTCCAACCTAATCTAATTTAAGTTAGCAATGCTTAATTTTCCTCTTTTGCCTAAGACCCTACACCTAACATTTACAATGATAACCGTGGAACGATGAGATGTCTACTACCTAGCAATGATTAGTTTACTGTTTTTTTTTAACCTAGTCATAAGTATCCTTGTAATGGTCTCTATATCATTAACTGTCTTTAAAGGGACTGATCTGCTCTTGAGAAATTCCTTAGGTAACTTAAAGTACATAGACAACATGGTCCTACCAATCAAAATCATCGACAAGATGTTAAGTCTTCTGAACAAGCATTGGATCCATACCTTGCCTTAAAACTGCAAGATTTTACTTTGAACACATCCACTAGCATAGAAATTATAGGTAGAGGATATAGAAAAGACTCTAGATATATGATGACTGTTGCTTGAACACGGCAGAGTCAGTTAACGAGGTTTTGACCCTTCATTATCTTAGGTGACGAGAAAGTGTAACGTACCTTGGAACACCATCGACTTTAGTGCACGAATGCAGGAAAAAAGTTAGAAGTGATCAGAACAAAATAAGCCATTTATATATAATGTGTCTGGCTATTCGTTTAAGCCATCTTATAAGATTTATGCTTACAAGTTCAGGCCGCCCCCTCCCCCCCCCTTTGAGAAAACTGAAATTAATATTTGAAGACTCTAGACTAGATGATTCAAAGTTGCAGTCTTCTGTCACTTATAAACGGATGGTATCAGTAATGGTCAAAATCACCACTGAAATACTTACACATTCCTTAATTATTTATAAAACTAATGAGGATTAGGACGTTAAGCCTATGGATGAAATGTCCACGATCAAATATATGAAAGTTCACTGAGGGAACACACTAAGCAATTCTTATTCTCATACTGAAGTGTACATCTTCATTATGATTACAAGAAGACAAGTTTGTTGGGTTTTTTTTTGTTGAAAAAATCAGTACTATAACTTACTCAGTACACCTATAAGAACGAAAATCCTCTAACAGGACAAGACTTTCACGATGTAGTTGGATAGCAGCATAAAAATCACCTTGCTGAAATTTTTTAAAAAATTAAAACAGCCAATTAGAAGAATGAAAACAATTATTATAAGAAAATTAGAAAAATTTTTCCTACAGAAACTGATTATATGAGTAAATGAGACAGTTGATTGACTGATCACTGGAAAATAACCAATTTTTCATGTTGCCTAGTTCTGAGTGCCGACTGAATTTCATCGATCCTTCTGTAATGAAATTATCAAACTGGGAGATTCACTATCATGATGAACTTTGATGAGAGTCAGTAGGTTACATGCCATCGGCAGGAGTCTCCACTTAATCTATACTTCATGATTGTTGGTATTATTCAGAAAGGCAAAGGAATTGATATCTCCACTTGAATTCGAACCCACATCATCCAACGCTACAGTCCACGATGTTGCCAATTCAACCTTTCAATGGAACTGACAACAATCGCAAGTTATTCTAATTCTAGAAACCGATCATGATGGCACACTTGTATTCCCTCCTTGACATCTTCGTCATCTTCTAAAGCTTGAATATTCACACTAACTGTTATCTTCAGATTGTTTATTCTAGCACACTACTTTATCTACTTTGATCATCATCCCTTTTCTACTCACCTGTTCCTTGTATTCTACCACGAAGTGTGGCAGTTTGAGTTGATGCAGCTGTGTACGAGGCTCTATGTTGATTTTGTCAGTGAGTCAAAGTAATTAAAATCATTTTAAGGGATGGAGCTGTTCTACAAACTATACCAGAGTAGAGTGGTAGCAAAGATTACTGAAAATCTAAAGAGATGGTGTATCCTAGCTGCTCGAAAAATAACACACGTACACACACCTTAGCAGGTGGTCATCAGCCTTACAAATTAAGGGAACCAATCCTATGATACTCAAATTAGATTTCTTCAAAAGACGACTTGTATATGAAGTAAAGCATAAAGATAACCCTTACTTAATGCAATCATCCTGCCTACAGAGCAATAAGAATATCAACGACAACCTCCATGAATCCTGAAATAATTCAAAGAAAATTAACAGATTTGTTTAGAATCGAAACGAGATGCAGTTAAAAACCTTGTTCACATTAGTACGATACGCAATGAATCACACCAATCGTGTGAAGATTATTGATAGTACCACCTGGCTGTCCAAACTTTGGTAGTTCGAGTGGTATTCGAACCCATGACCCGTTGATTGAAAGTCAACCGCTCAAACTAATGACCAACAGCTCCACTTTTATCTAGAAACCTTTTGTCAATAAGTAATATATCGATTTGAAGGTGTATATTGATTGGTGATTACTGAAGGGTGAGCAACTTCATGTGTTCTAGTCCTAAGTGCTTACTGAATCCTATTGATCATTTTGCAATGTGACAAGCAGGCTAAGTAACTCACCATCACGATGCACTGAGAGAGATGTGAGTTGAATAGAGGCAATTGGCAGGAAGCTGTGGACCTAGGTTTTGTGCTTGTTGACACCTGTCACCAACGCGTATCCGCAACCTTGATGGAACTGATCGAATTCTATCAATCAGGCGGCACATCAGTTCCATTGAGGTTGTAGATACGCCTTGTTGATGGATGCCAGAAAGCACGAAACCTGACGATTGCCTCCATCCAACTGACAGCTTGAAAGTGTAAACCAAGTGAATAGAGCATCAAAGAACTTCATCAAAAGACTGAATCTGCCGTTTTAGCCTTACCTATTCCAAAAGAGACAACAAACCCTCCCATATTAGATTTGTTTATTTTATGCACAGTACACAGTGTTATGAAGTATCGTCCACCTGATGACGAGGTTTCTAGCATAATTTATCGTTGCTCATAATCATATCAGTGTGACCACACACAACTTCCAACTTCTGCTTTTTATACTCCCGTCACCTCTTATTCTTTTTTCTGTTAGTAGTAGCAATTTTCATATCTCTGGTATAGGTCTTGCATCATTCCTATTACATGTGTCGGAAGTTGGTTGATTTGATGAACAAGGACCCAGAAAGCCATCTCTCTCTCCTTCTCTTTCCACCTAATCATATTAGACTTAAGTGGTACAGCGGCTTTATCCACCACCCTATTGTGTGGTTGTGTGTAATAGTACATGCATTGCAATAGATGATGTTCCCTTCTAGATTATTGATCTTATTCGGGTCCCTTATTCCATATTTAGCTAAATTCTTATGTTCCACTATTCTAACTGACACCGAGGGGCTAGTTTCACCTATGTACTTGACCTCACAGTCATTAGGTGGAGTTTGGTTGAATAATTCCTTCTATCGGATTATTAAGCTAGTCGAAAAAGCTTATCTCTGAGACAATTTGTAGGTTTGAATGTCATTCTAAATGCAGCTTCGTTAATGAACCTATGGAAAGTTACTGATATACCTTCTTTATATTATAACACAGTGGAGGCTGCGAACTCCTTTCTACTTGTGTTGTCGTTATTATTCATACTCTTGTCTTCGTAGGAATTTCTACACAAACAGTAGAGGATAATCATTAACTATTAGTGCTTTTTTTACGTGTTTCAATTCATTGTTTAGGTCCTTGCACTGACCAGTCACTTTTCCAAATCTATCACTTACACATTTCACTAAACCTACCTTAACTGACTGATATTCGATGAGATGACTTGAAGTCTGAATACCTGTTAGAAGGTGTCGGTTTCCTGTAGACAGTAGTATCCAAACCACTGTCTGTCCTTCATTTTATCCTGCAATTCAACATAGGTAATTCGTTTTGTTCATTTTCTACCTCATAAGTGAATTAGACTGAGCCTACTAAGTGAGTTTATATGTGTGGAGTAATTGTCGATATGGCCAATGATAATTTATGCTTGAAACTTCGTTATCGAGTAAACAATACTAGATCACTGTGTGTTATAAATCAAATAAACAAATTTAATATGGAATTAAATGTCTACCACAGTGATCATGTTTTACACTTATATTGAAGACAACAAACCGCCTTCGCCTTCTCTGTTTAGGGATTAATTGAAAACTTAATCAATCACCGTAGAATTAATTCTGCCATACAAAGTATTGTATATTTGAATTAGAATAGAAATTTCATATTATTCTAACTTCGTGAAGTACTAAAATCAACTGGTAAAGAAAATATATATCACAAGTTCTCAATATGCGCTACTCCAAAATAGAATTTTTATCACATACAAGAGAAAACACATAGAAAAAGTAAAAAAGAAAAAGTAGACAAGATAACCAAGAACATGGCAGAATCGATTGGAAAATAAAACATAATCAATTTATAGGTAAAAATTGAATACTATGGAGTTAACTAATCCTCACTACAGTGAAAAACAAAGAAAGAAAACATGAATGAACATGAAATTGAAAATTGAATATTGAAAAATGAAATAAAACAGCCTATAATCAATTATCAAAACTTACTTTGATAAGTGTATCAAGGTGATGAATATTATTCTGTAAATTACGTAATTGAAATAAGATATTTAATGTCTGTTGTAATCGTAATTGTCTACGATGATTACGTAATACAATTAAGCGAGATATCACCAATGATTCATCAGCTTGTTTTAATGAGCTGATTAAATATAAAATGAAAATGTAATAAGCAATTACAATAATATACAATAGTCTTATTAAAAAGACAGATGATAACTGAACGTGAGTTATGATGAAAAACAAATGAAGGAAAGATTCAAAATTAAGACCGGAAGACATTGGCTGGGTAACCGAAAAAAACAACAAATCATGTCCCGATCAAATTACAACTGTACTCTACGCATCATCATACAACACAGCATACAATTCCAGCCACACATACACACACACCCAACCAGCACACAGCCAGCCAGTTAACTCAACTCTACTCTACTCTACATCAACTTCATCCACTTTCAAAAAACCTTCCTTCAATAGTGTCAACAGCGTCACAGCAACCTGCTGCTTCAATACTACCCTTTTGCTCCCACAAACATTCATCAACCTCAGTCAACAACACCACCTATATGACATATGACGACACTACATGCAAAGTCATTCATCATCGAAAGCTCAGCTCACTGAGGCATACGAAGTGAAGACAGGTTGACAGGTGAGACAAGGTTGCCACCTACTATTACAAATCATCTGCTTCATTGTCGTCGACTCCACTCCACTTCAATCTACTGTATCACGCAACAGACAACTGCGAGCAGCGAGAAGAAAGGCATACACTAGCTGGACCAAAGAAAAGATCTCAGAAGAATATTTGGATTTCGTCAACGATCATGGTTTACGTTTAATGTCCTATCGCACAATTTGAAGATCTATAGGCAAAATCTAAAAAGTTGGCAGAACAGGTAGGGCAGGGCAGGACCATGAAGACAGGACTTCCTTTAGGTGAACGTAGAGAAGACAGGAGTGATGATACCCAACCAACAACAACAAGCTCAAACTAGCATCAACAGGGAAAATCTAACCGAAGTAGTCTCTTTCACCAACCTATCTACCTACACAGACAGCATCGTTTCAAATACAGGCGGCGATATAGATCAGGATGTGAAAGCCAGGATTGGATAGACAGCAAAACATGTCTTCATCAATCTGAAATAATCAGTGTAGAGATCTACTCCACTCCACTCCACTCCACTCCACTGCACTCCACTCAGTATAAAGCGTGAACAATATCCAGATTTGGAACACTAACTCAGTCAACTAAGTCACTGCTTCCATGTGATGGTTCACAGACTTCCCGCCTTACGAAAAGCATTTCCAACAAACTGTCGCCTACGCCCACTCCATATTGAAGACCAGATCAGATGGCTAGGATAGTAACAATGCGCAACAAGGAACTCTGGCTGGCCACACAACGAACCAACCAACCAACGACCTGTCGCCAAACAAATATGCAGAAAAAGGTGAAGACGGATTGGGCACAGACTGAGAAGACCGTTTGGGGACATCACGCGTTAGGTCAGGTTGTCGAGTGCAACTCAAATGGGAAAGGATGAGTTGGGCGTCGGAGGCAAGGGTGACATGGAGGAGATCATGTAAGGAAGAGGTGAAAGCTTATGGCTAGTCATGAAGTGAGGTTAAAAAGACTTCAGAGAAGAGAGTGAAATGGCGTCATGCTACTGTGGCCCTGTGTTCCACTAGGAACTCAAAAGACAAATGATAATAAATAATCGACAACTTTCAGAGTCAGTGAAATATCTGAATGCCTAATTCGGCGTAAGAAGTATTCAAAGATAACTCCTTTTGTTCTGCAATATAAGGGTGACGTGTAGATATCAAAGGTAGAGAACTTAAGAATTTTACAGATATCCCAGCACCAATGAACTTATAACATCTCTGGCGTATCATGAAATCAACATACGAGCAATGAAGTTAGATCTGGTGGTAGTGGCTTAGAAATATGTTGTATTATACCGAGCCACCACCTACCTGGAAGTGCCATGCTACAAAAAGTTGAATTAATTTGGAATTGGGTTCAGGATGGCTATAACAAGATGTCGTCCCTGACTGTTTATCTGAATTGTGTGGGGAGACGTGGACTGTTTAATTAGGGTCCTCCAGACGACAGGAATCAGTGTTTGAGGACATTTGGTGACATGGTACTCCTTGACATCTTTTTTAGTTTGAATATTCGCACTAACCTTTATCTTCAAATTGTTTATTGTCCTACACAACTTGGTTTACTTTTATATCACTCCTTTTCTAGTCATCTTCTTTTTGTATACTATTGTGAAGTGTATCAACTTGAACCGATGCGTTTGCGTGCAAGGTCTTAAGTTGATTTTTTTGTTTGTATGTCTATCAGATGTGTATCTCTTCATAAGAGCTACATGTGAATCAATAAAGTTGTGAACATTCACTGAATGACCTGGCTTGGATATGTGCTACGCATATGTAACCACTCTCAAGTTTATTGAGCTATGTTTAGTAGAGTACTATTAGACTGAAAGAGAAATAAGGTTGACCAAATCAAGATTTCGCATCAATCCGTGAAGTATCTGACTATTGACCTGATTTGTGTATTATAGCGATGGAGACTTCTTCATTTGAGTCCGCAAGACAACCGAAATTAGTTGTCAGAGAATCTTAATCTTTATGTCAACTGTCTTTCTCCCATTGATCTATGTTTGTTTTCAAAATGTGACAGATTGGTGATAGTTCGACGTCTTCGTTGTTGGTATCTGTCTGTCAGGTCATTATGGAAGTCAAAGTAAAGACTTATGAGTAACTGACTTGGCAATTTATCCACTGACCTGTAGAGATATAACAAAGTAATAGTGGATCACGCTATTCAGAGTATCTTCTTCAAACACAAATTAGACTATAGTCGAGAAAGAGAGTTAGCAACTGATTTCTCCCGATTTTCAAACTATCTGAGATAGCCCTTTATATAGGATACATTTAAATGCACACAGATCAGACATAATCTACCGATATGGTCCATAAATCGTAGTCAAAACTGAGTTTTGAGGACTTGATAACGATGTTGGTTAGCAAACTGTCAACCAACCCGTGTACAAAACAATTTCCTACAGGGAGTCAATCACAGTATGAATAACAGAGGGAGAAAGCCATTGAAATCTGTTATGAGTGAATTAGGTTCAAATCAGTGAGTAAACTCAAGTTTCCCCTATGATTCCAGATATAGATTCCTGATGAGCCCTAACAAGCATGAAGAGAATAAATTTTAATCAGAGTGCCAAAGATTACAACTCCGAAACGTACACCTCTGATGAATTGACAAACTAATGTCAAACAAGTTGGTATTCATCATGGACTGACATCAGTTGGAGAAGCATTAGAAACATTGGAGCACAACTCAGCTATTTCTTCATAGTAGACGACTCTTCAGTAGTGCATAAGTATGACCTCCAGGTTCCGGGACCAGCACATCATCATTAAGCTCAGTGGTAACGTACTGTTCCCGGAACCTGAAGATCCTGGGGTTCGATCTATGGCGGTGCGGGATCGCGGGTGCGTACTGCTGAGGATTTTCGTGCTAGGGTGAAACAGCTAACCAGTGCTCCCAGGTTCCCAATATACCTCCAACTGATATTGGTCCATGATGAATGTCAAATTGAAAAAAATCACTAAATCCCGACAAACCCCAAAATTTTAATATCAAACAGTTTTAATTGTCTGTTCGATGTTAGTTTGTTGATAAGTATGTCCAAATAAATCACCTATTTCAAAGATAGAAAAGTAAGTATTCAGGTATAATTGAATTCAGTAGTCTGATACAGACTTTTTATACTAAATTGTAGTGCCTAACCTAACCAGTGCTCACATAGGCATTCCCACCACCCGGAAGAAACACAACGAAACCACCTGCAATCATAGACATATAATGGTTGGAGACTTTAGGTGATCACATGGCTGCGAACTGATGTCATTGGCCCAGATGTATCCTCATCTTAACGACGCTATAAAGAATCTCACCATTTTCTCATTCTTCCTTTTTCTCTTCTAATGCTTTGTATTTGTTTTGACTGAATTTTCTTATCTTCATCTTGCGCCTCACTACCTTTTTACTTCATGTGGTGATATGAGGTGTGGCAACTTGAACCGTTACGCAGCAATGCCTGGTCCTATGTTGATGATGATGACGATGATGATAGACATTTAATCTCTTCATATCTTTTGCTTTCAACAGTAATGAATCAAAACTGGATAAAAACGAAAGAGAGGACTACAGCGTAGTATACTCATCCTTCAATACATAATCGGATATCTTGCTAGTGACAGGGATAACAAATATAAAACAGGATTTTGAAAAATCCAGGCTAAGATTTCGTAAACAATCAAGTAATTTTCTAGGTAGGTGAAGTGATCACTACATTCTACCAGTTTAGACCAGTACTTAAAATATCCTCTTGAATTCGGAAGTTGAAGGCATTCAGAAGGCTGAGTATTTCGTCAGCGTACCATAAGTGAATCAGTCTGTTACCTGGGAGTAAGTCAATTCCTGGGAAAGAGAAGAAGAAGAATGAGAAAGAGAATAGGAAGAAGAAGGTAATAGAGGTCATGCCCATTAATACACCTACGACAAAGTTGAACAGGAATGATAGTGGAAACCAGTAGTTGCCGTTACTTCAGATGAAAACTCCCAATACACCATTTGTACGCCTGTGTGAATTTGAGTAAGCAGCTTCAATTAGCATCATACACTTGCCCGGTACCCATTTCACAATCACACAATGACACAACACCATATAGGCACGAGATAAACATGGCACATTTAACAAAGCCTAGTAATGATCAGGTCGTTGTTACCTCTTTTGAAACTTAATCAGAAGCTAGTTAACACTATGAATTGTGTATCAAGTGGTTCAATTATTTCTGATAAAAAATATTCACAGGTTCATCAGTTGAATATACCATCCTCTTTTACTATATCTCCACACTACTCACTTGATGGTTGTAACAAAGGCTAGCGACAACACAAAATCTGTGAAAGTTGAGTATATGAGACCTACTTGAACCTTCTAACCTTAATAGCCATAGGTAACAACAATAAAGTAGAACATGACGAAATCCTTCGCAGTACACTTAACTTATAACCAGGATTCAGATGTTATATTGTCGCTAAATACGGTTGTAAACTGATAAAATTCCATCAAGATTTTCATATCTGTGAAAAGGTTTCATTAGTCACTAACCAAATCATGATGATAGATATAAACATTACGCATAAATAAAATAGTCAGTGTGCTAAATCACTTTGCTACTTACCAGTAGAGATTTGATTCATTGAATGAGAAACTTGACTTTCAAGCCAATGAGTCCCAGGTCTACAACCCGCTCCCATCACTTTAGCCTGACTGACTGTATAGTATCATAAGCTATCGTACAAATGTGTCTGAGTACCCTACTACATAAACATCAAGTGAGGTGTTGATGAAAATCAAATGTCAAAGAGGAACCTGAATTATGAGTCTGAACCTAACCCTAACACATTCAAAAAGGCACTAGGCAACCAACTTCAATTTAGAACTACCTATCAAATAGAATAGACTGCGAAAAAAAATTGATAGGAGTATATTTTTTTGCTTACTTTCTAATTTCACGACACATACATAATGTTTCCCAATTATCAGATTGTAAAGATAAGACACCTTTTAATTCAGCTTCATAACGTGGATGTTTCTCAAGAACTAACTCAGATACACGTCTAGATACAGCTTTATTTTGACGATCCAATGCTAATAGGCGTAATTTCAGCTTGGACAATTCACGACAATTAGGACCTGCAACATTCTGTTGAATAAAAAAAGAAAAGAAAACAGGAAAGAATCTATGAGAAAGTTTGTACGATTAAACGTTGGACTGACAAATAGTTTAGTCAACACATATACCACAACACAGGAACATTTCCGAAGCAAAAATGGACTTTATCGATGCTGGATACATAAAAACATTTAACTATGGACTAGAATCTTAGTATGGGATACCTTAACAGTATGTATTCACAACTCCATTCGGGGTCGAACCCAGAACCTTCAGGTTTCGTAGTTAAACTTTGAGCAACTGGATCGGAATCTAATGATTCATATCCTTCTACAGCAATCAATTTGCAAAGGAGCACAACATCATCCAGGAAGTATTTGATCTCATACCCAACCTGGGTGATCCCACAGGGTACGTCTTCTAATCCAGTTGGCTGAAACAGTCGATAGATTTCAATCACAGACCTCCATTTAAGGTTATCCCATAAAAATCAGTATGAAGTGAACAGTCAGTAGGTGGAACTAAATACATCACATTTTTTATAAATCACTGATGTCGGGAAGGAAATTTCAACGTAAAATTTATGCAAAATGAATCAACAATTCCCCTTGAAGTAATAAACTGCATTAAAGCATATCATTCATTTAAATCAACATAAGACTAGGCAATAACTGCATAACTACCCGAGTTGCCACACCTCATATCACCACGTCAAGTAAAAAGGCAGTGAAGTGGCTAGCAGTGGAATCCAGGATAGCAATGTCTTCCTATGTGGGACTCGTCAGCTGGATGCACCTACCTCCTAGTGAGCGATATTTTTCCCACTAGGATTCGAACTCGAGACCGACTGCTACAAACGCTACAGTGTTATCCACTACCCTCACCGAGCTACGATAGCCACTTCTTGTGCAACGGGAATAGTTTTAGTATAATTGCTTGTACTATACCGTCGTTAATTGAACCGAATGGATCAATCTCTATTGGCATATGAGCTCCTATGCGGATACCTAGATATTACCTGTGTTTCAATTATGGATAGTTGCAATTCCTAACCAGTAGTGTGCACGCATTACCTCCGTCAGGAATCGATTCCAACGTAAGCAAGTTTCAGTTCAACCACTGAATTAGAATCCAATGGTTCATACTGATGGAAGTAGGAAAATGTGAATGATGCATGCATTATGGTTGGATAGAACTCAATAGAATAATTAAAAAAAGGATGTTAGTGAATTGAATCAATGAGTAGAACTTACTTCAATTTCATACTTCCCACAGTCGAATGTCATTGAATAATAGACATCTTCAACACTATTAATTATTTCTTGTATCATATGCGGATCTCGTGTAGGATTCGGTGAGTCTATAGACTTCTGAGTGTAGAATATGATTTCGATTTTAAAAGAAAGAACAATGAGACGATAATTCATTGCCAAGTAGGTAAAAGTAGAAAGAATTAACAATGAATGTGTTAAGACAATTTGACAGTCAATAAATAGCGAGAGCATCACGCTATATCTATTCAAAAGGCTTCTCAAGTTATCTGAGGGAACTATGACTAAGCTGGATGGATGCTTTACAAACTGAGCTACGAGGTCTGACCTCTGGGATGAGAAGTCCTGACTAGACTGCAGCCAGTGTGAATACGATCAAACAGTAGTAACGTGTCATGAATTCACATGGTAGTCGGGTAAAACCCTACCTTGTGATTGAAGTGAAATAAAAATCTGGTCAGCAGTTTGACCTCGTAGTTCAATTGGTAGAACAACCGGCCGGAAACCCGGTGGTAGCTGGTTCGAATACGGCCTTGGTCCAAATTTTCATTTCACTTTTAATTACCACGCAATATAAATACTAGTCTGCCAAACTACAGCTATCTCAGATAGTCAAATGAAAGGCTGTATATGCCATAATATACGTTTATGTGTGCATGATTTATTGGAAGTATGTTAGGAAAAGCCAATCCATTCTTGTGTGTATGTTCCAGTTCATCTTATCCTATATCCAATAAAGCATCTCACACAGATCAATATAAACTTATGTAACAATAAATCCCAGCGGGTTAAGATCGTAAGAAGGATCTTTCGAACGTTTTACCAAGTGAGTCACAGTTTCTTCAGCATAATATTTGCATTTGGTTCTTAGGCATGCCGAGACCAATCAATGTGTTTAATTCAACCTTATATGAGGTAAACTGTAGCCCAAATAGCTCACTGGTAACATTTCTGACTGCAGTATTGCATGACACGGGTTCGAGTCCCATAAGGGACATCAGCACCCTCAAGCTTGCAGATATGTCCCGTTTACGACTGCCAACAAGTACGAAACTTAGACCTAGGGCTTTCTGCTAATCGCCTCCAACAAAACAACACTCTATGAGTATATTATAACTTGTTTCTGAAATGATTAGATTGGTCATTTGTAATCAGTTTACATGGTTCACAGACTCGATAAAATTGTGAACCGCCAAGGAAACCATAATATATATAATGAATACTTAAAACAAGTAACGAATATATGAAAGAAGCAGAATTGAATCAATTCATAAATTTCAATAGTACTCTTCAGCTGGATACTCCACATACTTGATTATACATACCGTTCCACAATGAAAGAACGTACATTCATATACATGTACAATGAGACACCGATTCAGGTGTAACAATTTTTAAAAGTCAAACGGTAATACAAAGTGTAGAAATGGGTGTTGAAAATTGAATGAGTTGGGGGCAGGTTACATGAGTTTGGATAAAAGTCCAGTTCCAGTTCAACGGACAATTATTCCACCAAACTGATGGAGTCCAAATGTCCCCTCCCCTCCTTTTTCTTTGATTTGTTTCTATCAAGTCTAGAAACTAGTAGCTTGAAGTGCTTTGTAGATCAGTAGGGAACTGTACCATAGTTACATGGACGACATATTCATCATAAGTAAAGCCAAACTGGAAGCACTACTACAGAGTTTCTATTCAATTCATGCAAACCGGACCTTTATGACTGAAACCGTGGAAAAATAATATGATTAGTTTCTTAGGGAGAAGAATGAGTGGATCTATCGAAAGGTCCATTTATAGAAAATTTTCATGGACAAGACAGTGCCTACATTTTAAGAGCTTTGTATTGATCCAATAAGAAGTGAAGGTAGTTAGAAAGCTGTTCAATAGAGCCAGAAGTATTTGTTCCGACAGAACACTTGACTACGAAATGCTGACTTTAGAAAACGTGCTTGTGAAGAATGGGTGCCCAGAAAGCTTTATCAACAAGCACACAAAATGAGTAGAAAGCAGAACAATTTCCCCAACAGTACATAAAAGACAAGTCTATATCACCTTGCCATTCAAAGGTGACGACGACGTGTTAGAAGTAGTTAGACGAAGACTGGAGAAGTCTAACAGAAGAACTTATTACGCTGCTAAACTCGTTCTCTTCAGCACAACTAAAAGGGTACTGAAACAATCAAGGAAAGACAAGGGCTTCAATTTTCAAAATATCAAATGTACCTGCGGAAGCAAGTACATTGTTCGTACTGAGAGGCGTCTGTCTACCCGAATAATTGAGCACCAATCCAAATGACTGAAGCATGATGAGAAGACCCCAAGGAGCTTGATAACGAAACACTTAGTGGATTATTGGTATGATATTGATAACGGTAAGTCTTTTACGGTTATCAGTAGACAACAAAATAAGAAACTCCTTGCAACTACAGAATCCTGCATGATTTCAGTTTTCAAAGCAAACCTCTGCATTTAGAAGGAAATGGTAGTCTCGATGAATCTGTCATGGTACGAATTACAACATCATTTAATCATATTCAATTGTCCTTACTTGCTCTTTACTCTTAATTATCACCCATCTTATATTCTTGTTTCCCGTCCTATCACCATTGTTATCATTATTCCTCATCTCAATACAGACCAGGTTTCCTTATGTCCTTAAGTAGAACCCAGATGGGAAACAACGAGTTGGGCATCCGAGGGTGACATGGAAGAGATCGTGTGAGGAGGAAATGAGAGCTTCTGGGCTGTCATGGAGCCAGGTTCAAAAGATTGCAGAGAATAGGATGCAATGGCGACACGTTACTAAAGCCCTATGTTCCACTAGGAACCCAAGGGACAAATAATAATATTATAATAATCTTGTTTTTGATGAAGTAATCTACCTTCAATAGATTCAGTTCTCACCCCTGTGTAAACATTATTATTATTATTATTATTATTATTATTATTATTTAAAACAAGCAGCAAACGTTACTGAAGCAGGATTCTTTTGAATTCATAGATCTCAGTAGGACTCATCAACTTTTTACCCTACATACATGATTTTGTGTACTTTTGTGCAATAAGAGAATACACACACATATATAATACAAACTAAGACAATGACTGAGGCATAGCAACACGCAGGGAATCATTTACTTATGTCAGACAGAGATAAGATTAGGTTGGGACGGTTGGTAGCGAATTGATAATGAAAAATAAAAAGAACTAGGGATGGTTTACATCATTTCCAAAAAAAACAATTATTATAATTAATTATTTTTCCCTTCGGTTCCTAGTGGAATATAAGGCTTCAGTAGCACACCTCCATTGCAATCTCTTCTCTGCAGTATTTTGCAGCTGGCACCGTGACTGCCCAGAAGCTCTCATTTCTTCCTCACATGATGATCTCCTCCATGTCACCCTCGCCTCCAACACCCAACTCATCGTTTCCTCTCTGGATTCCAATCAACGGCCTCGCCTGACGTGTAATATCCCCAATCGGCCTTCTCAGTGGATGCTCAATCCATCTCCACTCTCTTCTTCTGTATATTTGTTGGGTGATAGGTTGTTGGTTGGTTCGTTGCCAGCCAGCCAGCCAGCCAGAGTTCCTTGTTGCTTATTCTTTCTGGCCATCTTCAATATCGAGCGTTGGAACAGAACAATTAGTAGTGTATTTTTAAGATGAATGAGGATTTTTAATTTAGAGGTATTATTCATTAGTAGTCAACTAGATAGCTTGATTAAGGTGCATATTAAAGGAACATAAGTGTTAGGTAAAGAAAAATGATTATTAATGGTGATAATACAAGTGAGTGATAAAATAACGATAACAATGAAAGTATGAATATTGAAAAGATTAAAAATCATGTCATTTTGAAAGAAGTTAAATGAACGTCAATTAAGAAGCTTGGTAACAGTGTAAAACTAAAGGAGTCTAGAGTAATAGCTGGACGATAACAATGATAATGACAATGAAGATAAGTCACTTGGCTAGTAAGCATAGAAATTCAAGAGGAAATGATAGTACAACGAAACTTTAATCGCACATGCTTCAACAATTCAAAGCATTTTCTGATTTCTCTGTCTGCTGACAATCGAGAAGGCCTTAATGGTATCAATATCATGTCGATAATCCATTAGGTGTTTCATAATTAAACTCCGTGGGATTTTTGACTTGGCTTGCCTCAACCATTTAAGTAAATGCTTAATTACGCGAGTAGACAGATGCCTTACCATACGATTTATGTATTTGCTTCCACAAATACATTCAAAATGGTATATACAGTTAGATGTCTTGAGGATAGAAGTTATGGCTTTTTCTCATTGCTGCAACACCTGCATAGTGGTGCTTAGAAATACTAGCTTAGCTGTATAATAAGTTCTTTTGATGGCTTTGTTTAGTCTCCGCTTAACTACTTCTAAGACATCGTCTCCTTTGAAAGGTAGTTTAATAAATACTAACTTTTTTTTCTAGCCATGAGAACTGCTGTTACGCATCATCTACTTTTTGAATACTTATTGACAAAGCCTTCAGGGTAGCCATTTTTAGCTAGGATATAGTTCAATGTTTTCATTTCATAATCAATGGTACTGTCAAAGTAAATTTTCTTTAATCTATCAAATAGGGTTTTGATTAAGTTCCTTTTATATTGAATTGGGATGAAACTCTTGAAGTGAAGATATTGTCCAAACCATGAAAGCTTTTTATAGATGAATCTTTATATAGACCTATCATTCTTTTTTTTTCTAAGGAAACATCTAGGAAGTTGACGTTTACGTGATAAGAGTTAAAGTTCTTCAACAGGATTTCTGCTTCCACTTACTTTACTTTTACATACAATAAAAATATCATCCATGTACAGCTGGTACATTTCCGTCTGTTCTATCAATTTCTTAAGGTTATTAGCCTCAACACTTGAAAGAAATAAGTTAGCAAAAACTGGTCCCAGTGGTCTTAGTTTACATTATGTCTGTATATATTCCTTTATTGAACAACAGTATATAAAATCATGTATGTAGAGTAAAAAGCTAATGAGTTCTATTGAAATCTAGGAATTCAATAAATTCTTCTTTAATTACGTTTGTTGTTTGTTTTAAATTTGTATCATAAAACAAATGTTTTCAGTTATATATGAAGACGCCACATGCCAATTGATCCACAGTGGAAAGCTCAGTGATCCGATTGAAGTGAAGACCGGCATTTAGACAAGGCTGCTGCCTACTATCACCCATGATCTTACTGATTGTGGTGGACTGGATCATGCAGCAAAAAGTGAGGAGCGAGAAAATGGGGATAAGCTGGCTGGACTGATGAAAAGAGCCTAGAAGATTTGAATTTTGCCGATAATTTATGTCTAATGTCTTGTAGCACAAACTTGAAGATCTACAGGCAAAAACTAACAAGTTGATAGAAGAAACGAAGCAACGAAAACGAGATTTCAAGTGAATGTAGAGAAGACAGAGGTGATGAAGATACTCAACCAACAACAGCATCAAAACAAGCACCAATCACCATTAACGGGAGAAACCCAAAGGAAGTAGTCTCTTTCACGTACACACATACCTAGGCAGCATCGTTTCAACTACAGGCGGCAGTGGCACAGACGATGGTGTAAAAACCAGGTTCAGAAAAGCGAGACAGGCGTTCATTAATCTGAAATCACTGCGGAGATCTACTGCACTCCGTACAAAGCGTGAAAAAGATCCGGATTTTCAACACCAATATCAAGTCAGTGCCGTTATATGGTTCAGAAACTTGGTGCGTCACGAAAAACACTTCCAAAAAACTACAGACATTCATCAACGGCTGCCTACACTCGATACTGAAGATCAGATCAGATGGCCAGAAAGAATAAGCAACAAGGAACTCTGGCTGGCTGGCTGGCTGGCTGGCGACGAACCAACCAACAACCTATCACCCAACAAATATGCAGAAGAAGAGAGTGGAGATGGATTGGGCATCCACTGAGAAGGCCGATCGGGGACATCACACGTCAGGCGAGGCCGTTGAGTGGAATCCAGAGAGGAAACGATGAGTTGGGTGTCGGAGGCGAGGGTGACATGGAGAAGATCATCATGTGAGGAAGAAATGAGAGCTTCTGGGCAGTCACGGTGCCAGCTGCAAAATACTGCAGAGAAGAGATTGCAATGGAGGTGTGCTACTGAAGCCCTATGTTCCACTAGGAACCGAAAGGGAAAATAATTAATAATAATATTATTATTATTACTTTCCTGCCAGAAATCAACATGATCCATAGACTCCACTATTATCCAAAGTGATAGTTAATTATGTAGCCTAACTTCAACCAATTTGCTGCTGAACACCCACTTCTACCCTTACATTAGTGCTTGACCTTTAAAAACTGTTTATTTCTATTGTTGTTATAAAAACCGGAATTGCTGGACCTCTGCTGTTGGCAGACAGGCTCCTATGCAGAAAAGTCGATACTGCGGGATGAACATGATGTTATATTCATTCTGGCGACTAACAGAGGGATCCACTACATACATCTCGTCCTATTTGAGAATCGTCAGCTGAATGTACTTACACCCCAGTACCTAGTGATGTTGTTCCCATCCAGTTCCCGTCATTCCAAATGCCAAAGCATTATCCATTAAGCCACTGAGGCATAACTATTGATGAATACTACTGAAATCTATGAATTCATTAAATCGTGTTTCTTTCACACATTCATTGCTTGTTTTAAATTGGTATCGAGAAACAAATGTTTTTCAATAACGTGTATAAGAGCCCACTTCTCTGCTAACACAGGTCAAGCAATTCAATTTAGATTGGGAACAGGAAATTAAAAGTATCAAAAATAAACAATCAGCTGAATATATTTTTTGAAAGTTCTTTGCCATTTGATAAAGAGGGGTTAACTGGATAGCTGTTTCGCCCCAGTATGGGACTCCTCAACAATGCGCACCCACGACTCCACTGCTGAGGAGTTCCATACTAGGACGAAACAGCTGTCCAGTGCTCCTAGGTTACCTTCGTTCCTTCAACTGATGTCAGTCTACGATGAATAACAACTTGAAATTTTTCCAAATCCCCACAACTCCCTCAAAATTAAAGAGGGGTTAAGTAAGATTTTTTTAATCGTTCATAGGATGCATATAGACAAAAAAAGGAGTGAACACATAGTAGAATTAATACGTAGTCAAAGGATTAAATAATATGATTGAGATACGTTAATTGGGATAGATTGAAAATGCGGAAAAGGCCCAAATAGAAACAAAGACTGTATATACTGCTTTAACACACAAACGTCAGACCTCAGTTTATGGATAGCCAAGGCCAAGTTGAAGACGGAGAAAATGTGATACATTTAAGCAAAGTCAATAGAAAACCATGAAATCATTGTTTGAGTCGGTTGAATGGTTGGAATCGACTAAATGTTCAGGGATAGAACATCTCTAATGTATTTCCTTTCAACCTTATAAAATCAGGTCAGAATATGTTCTCGTATAGGTGTTGACAGCAATCTCTTGTTACGACCCATGTACCTTACTCCAAACGAGAAGGTTGACTTGTACATATACATGGAGGTGCCCTATCGAGGGATATTGTATTGTACACGTACTAATATACGCCAGTCTATGCGTTGCGTTTCAGATTTGAGTTGTCAGAGGATGTAAGAGATCATGAGTGTCATAATTCTCAGTACCTGAAGAATATGAACTTTTTAAAACGTATGAGCGCAATATTGGTGGAACTATCCAATCAAAGTTGTCCAGGATTCGTATTATTATTATCCTACTTGAAAATTAGGCAATGTGGTAGTTATGAAGGAATAGTAAAATTATATAGACAGCATTATGGCAAAATAGAAAATTTGGATTGACTTTCTATCCAGAGTTTCATAGTTAGCTGAAACTTTAGAAGATGAAAAGCGACCTCAATTGAATCAGTTTTAAAGGGAATGGTAAAGTTTGGTTTCTTACATTGTTGCTGAGGCAAGCTAATGATTAATCGTTGATTACTAGATTACGTTTCGGACACCACTTATTATCCATTAACTACGGTTTATATACACCATGTCACAAAGTTGTGGGGTTATCTTGATATGACTACGGACAATAAATTGTGTCCGGAACGTAATCCACTGAACAATACTGTCCCACTGCCTGATATATTTAATAAATCAATTAAAATGGCCCTGTGTAGCAACGGGAAATGACAACTATCATTACAACAACTGACACCCGTTGTACAAGAGGTGGCTATCGTGGCCTAATGGATAACGCTCTAACGTTTGGAGTGATAGGTGCTGGGTTCGTGCATCGGCGGGAACAACATCACTCGACACTGGGGTGCAGATAAATATAGCTGACGAGTCTCAGATAGATTGGAACTCGCGTCCTGGATTCCTCTGCTAGTCATCACGATAAATACAAACAAAGTGGAAATACATTCTACCATAGTGTCTTTCTGAGGGTGATGATCTTTTCCAAAACATGGTGGTGGGGGTGGAATTCCATTGTTCATGAGTTATTTTCAATGGACTTTCCATGTCCACATTATCCTATGTATCCAGAAGATGACTTGCAAATGAACTATTGACACCGTTTTACCCGTCTAATTTCACATATCTTCAAATCTGTTCAGCAAAGCGTCTCTCATTCATTCGAATTTACCTGTTTTTGAGCGTATATGTTAACTGGTAAATGTAGTAGGAGATGACATATGATGTACATTCATTTGCTTCGATTTGTCTCATAAATAAGTATTCATTTTTCTCCTGAAATGGGCTTACGAAAGCAGCTGTTAACACGACTGACTATTGCATATTAGATTTGTTTATTTGATATATAGCGCACAGTGATACAGTATTATTTACAAGTAAATAAACAAATCTAATATGGAATTACATTCTACCACAGTGCCCAAGTTTTACACTTATATTAATGACTGACTATGTTACCTCCTGTATATCAGCTGATGGCATGCAGACTTTTTCTCAGGTCTATTAACTTCAGTTCTAGGATAGAACTCACCATCGTGGCGTTTTGTAAATCTCAGAGGACAGCTATATTCTTGAAGGTATTTCCATATCATCATTCACCCTTCTTCTAGTTTATTCAAAGCATAATGATTTCACTGATATCCATTTATGGTTTATTGTAGAAAAATTGTGGAATTGGAGGGAGAGACGATCTGGCGCAAGTTTCTTTTCCATAAACTCAATGCATTTTATAATTTGTTTTCATTCACACAAAACTGTTTAATACTACGTGATGACTGAAAACGAAGTGAAAATTTGAACCGTAGGTTTATCTAAACCATCGATCACCGGGTCTCCAGCTTAATGCTCTACCGCTGAGCTACGACGTCTGACTGCTGATCAGATTTTTATTTCACTTTAATCAAAAGGTAGGATTTTCCCAAATACCATATGAATTCATGACACGTTACTATCGCTTGATCGTACTCAAAAAATGTATAAGCCAACACTGTTTAACTCTTCCCTTTCTTTAGTAATTCACTCCTTGACAAGGTGATTGGTAGGACAGATGGTTTCAAAATAATTTACTTCATTGAAGACTTACTCTCTTACCGATTCGCTCACCATATACTCTGTTTTTAAGGCTTTAAAATACAGTCAGAGATTCATTGTGATTGACAAAGAAATGTTAGGATATAGTGATTTTTAGAGAAATGATTAATTTGAAGATGATTTCCGTTATGAAATGAAACTGAAGAGTATTAAAATAAATGTGAACTTTAAGTATTTTAACAGTGCTATTTACAATGTCTTTAGTACACATTATCGATCTTTCCCACTATTATCATCCACTTCAGGTAAGCACTGATGTTCAAGAAGGTACTGAGCTTCTATTTTTTTTCTCTGTTTGGAGATTCACAGCAGTGTACACCCAGAGGACATAGTATAGGACTGTTAAATCGTAGAGTTTTCATCATCTTTCTAGATGACATCATCAACACTGACTTCAATATGAAAGTGAGCTGTCAGTATCTCTCCGTGAAGGATTCCCTAGCTTGCCCTGACCAACTGGTTTGTGTGTGATTGGTTATTCCCTTTAATTGTTGTGTCATTGACTGAATGGATAGATTTTCCTGTTGGCTGTTCCCCTTCTTGATATCCCACTTTTCTGCTGTTTATCATTTTTCTTATTGATTGATTCTGTGTCTATACATCTATAGATTGCTGACTGATTGACTGACCTGACCTGAATGCCAAGCTTCTAGGAATTTTCTGATATTCTTTGTGTTTCCTCTCTCCGTCCATGATTTCGACATCCTCATAGTTGAATACATATCTATAATTATCCACGTGTATTAAAATGAGTGATGAAATATCATGACGTTCAACAGTCAATTGGTGTTCATGTACACAAAGACGAAGACGGCGACCACTTTGTCCAATGTAGTGTTGGCTACAGTCATTGTAGTTGACTTTGCAGATGATATTTGGTTTGTCTTCTTTGCTTGTTGCATCCTTTGGTTTACAATAATAGGGTTTGGGGAGAATTTGTTGATTCATGAGCCAGCCACACCAATTCCAAGTGTTCTCAGTAATCTTGTCGTGATTACTCATATATGTCCTTTATGTCTTGTAGGATGATGAGTTTGTCGATTTCTGTCGATGACTTTGTGGTCGATGATGTACGGGATAGGCATCTTCTGATGGAGTTTCGCGGGTAGCCGTTCTTTCACATAGTCATAAAGTAATTTTCTTCATGGATAATTATAGATATGAATTCAATTTTGACAGTGTAGAAATCTTGGATGGAAAAAGGAAACACAAAGAATATCAGAAAATTCCTAGAAGCTTGGCATTCAGGTCAGGTCAGTCAATCAGTCAGCAATCTATAGATGTATAGACACAGAATCAATCAATAAGAAAAATGATAAACAGCAGAAAGGTGAGAGATCAAGCGGGGGAACAGCCAACAGGAAAATCTATCCATTCAGTCAATGACACAACAATTAAAGGGAATAACCAATCACACACAAACCAGTTGGTCAGGGCAAGCTAGGGAATCCTTCACGGAGAGATACTGACAGCTCACTTCATACTGAAGCCAACGCAGCTACCGTCTAGAAAGACGATGAAAGCTTCACGATTAAACAACTCAGCTCAGAGAATACAATACAACCAAGAGATAAAATTACTCTCTAATACTGTATGATTCTCGATGGTTTCATGGCTGATGCTAGTTTGTGATAAAAGCTGTCTATAGGAAATATTTGTTTCGTTGAGTCGCTCAAAGATTGTTCCAATGTATTGAGAATATGATGGAATGATCCTAAAAACGTCACAATACACACTTAAGAAATATAATTCCTACAAACGGTTTGTGATAGACAGAGAAGAATGTCTTCTTCAGTGATCTGGACAGCCGATTCTTCAGGATCTCTGCTAGAGGACGTCAGACAGCCACTTGGTGATAGAATGATATGCTGAATTGTTCATGCCCAAAATTGGGCGAAGGGAAAGATCTTTCTTGTGAACTTTCAAGAGATCAGCCAGTCAGAAAACAGTTAAACACGCATAGCTTATTGCATTCCTTCGAATTTGTCAACTCAATTAGTAATGTCAATATATTCGGTAAGCAAATTTCTCTGGACACGATCTCACTCTTCACCAATGTCCCACTCACAGAAACTATCTGTTTTCTATGTGATTTCATTGAAGATAATAATTTTTAAGTAAGTGTCCCAAGGAGCTATTTAAAGCAATTTCTTCTAAGATGTACTTTCAACGTGCAGTTCAAATTCAGTAATGTTCTATATAGACAAAAGGATGGGGTTGCTATGGAGTCGCTAGTTGAACCGTTGCTGCCTAATTGCTTTATGAAGAAGCTAGAGAGTAGTGTGCTGCATTCAACAATTGATAGTTTCTGCCTATATCAAAGATATATGGATGACACATTCATCATATGTGATCAAAATACAAATATTGGGACAGTAGTTAAAAAACCTCAATGACTGTCACTCATCGATCAACTTCACATCAGAATTTGAAGAGGACTCACAATTCCATTTTCTCGATGTTTTATTGAAACAGGAACCAGACGGCTATCTTCAGCGATCAATTTATAAGAAGCCTACATGGAACGGACAATATTTGAGTTTCCATAGCTGGGTACCTCTCAGCTAAAGAGGAATCTAATCCATTCTTTATCTTCAAGAATTAGAAGAATCTGCACGAGTGATGCTATCGATGAAGAATTGTACAAACTACGAAAGATCCTCATGCAAAATGGATATCCATCTAGACTTATTGATAAGAACTTGAAAGTAAATCAGAATACGGAGCGAGTACTCACAGTTCCTAAGAAGACCTTATTTATGAACTTTGTTTTCAAAGGTAATACAGCAGCAGAGATTCTAAAGAATCGGCTGTCCAGACCACTGAAGAAAACATTCTTCCCTGCAAAACTGCAGTTCAGCTTCTCAAGTCAACAACTCATTCCGGAGTGCGTTAAGGACAAGTTGCCACTTTGGGCCACACCGATGTGCGTCTACAAATTTACTTGCTCCTGTGGAGCTAGTTATATAGGCCGCACAAAGCGCACGCTTTCTAAACGTATCTCTGAGCACTATCCTACATGTTTGTCGAGGAGAGAATGTAAATCAATTAACAGTTCAATTCTTGAGCATTTGATCAACTCTGGACATAAAGCTAGACCACAATCCCCCTTCAGAGTCATTTATCGTGTCAGATGGAATAGTTCATAAGGAGTACGCCTTTGACAGTTGTGCACAGTGGAAGCACTGGCAATTCATCAATTCAAGCCTGATCTCTACATGCAAAAGAAGTATGTTCAATCACTTATCTTAACATAGTCTTAACACTTTCACATTTTTTTCGACTTCATTATAATTATTTAGTTTATTATTATCACTTTCATTATGACTCTTGTCTCATTCTTCACCTTCTTTACTTCTATCTACCTATCAAGTGGACACTCAATATTTGCGTTTCCTATCTACCAACAATTTTCACCTTGTCAAACTCCTTGCCTTCCTCGTTATTTCTACTGTCTTACATTATTACGCAACTACTTTGCATTCTTCATTCCGGTTTTTTAGCACTAGGTCAATGATGCAAATATACCCTATTGTTTTGTAATAGACTGTTATATGTCTATGATATGTATAAATACGATTGTACAGCTCAAGAAAATGATATCGTAGAAAAAGAGAATTTTCTTCGCTGAGTTCTCTTTTCTCTACGACTCAATGGGATAGTACTCGTCAAATATGGCACACCTTTCACTGAAACCGTCATCTGCAAAATGTGCTTCATTTCCTCTTCTGCTTCTTTCTTGATTTGCTCTTCATATGCGTACATTGTTTCTTACGGTTTTCTTAGCGGAATCCTTACCCATTGCTGGTAATTCCCTATGATTTCTGCCACCCTCTCAACATATACTACTTATATCCATTTTTATCAGCAACCCCTAGTAAAATACAACATACGACATCATACTGAACTATACAGGTGACGTTTTCAACTTATTGAGTCATAGTATTGACAGTAAGTGCTTAAAGAAAAGATATTCAGCTATTTTACAGTTTTGTTATCTGTTACTTTTGAGGTTTCATGAATGGTAACCACTTTGTACTCATTCAGACTGGTAAAAAGCATAAATGTCAGGTATTGAAAAGTTATCTGAGGGTGATGACTTTCAAAAATTTCTGTTCCCTTCAGTCACCTGAGCATTTTTTCTCTCCTGTAAAATCACCTATTTTATAGACTAGTTGTTTAACATGAATGAAGCGTTTCATTCAGTTTTTTTAGTATTTTATGAACGTTTTCATGTTGCTTTTAGTAAACATGAATTCTTGAAAGTATGGTGTCATTTGTGAAGTTGATTTGTAACTTGTATGTTTAAGAATTGCTTTGAAAGTTGATTGTATTGCACATTCAGTGGATGTGAGATTCCCTTTGTGAATTATAACAAAGCAATTCTTAAGTAGTATGTTTACCATTCAGATATATATATATATATATATATATATATATATATATATATATATATATATATATATAATCTCTCTAAACGTATAAATATATGCAACACTTGTCTTAAAGCGAAGAGGACAAATATTTATCTTTGAAATAAGTGCAGTAAACTTCATTGAGGTGTAACCTGACCAAGAGCTGGTATCTTGAAATGGTGATCAGGCTTGTATCGTAACGATCTAAAAACTTATGCTAGTGGGACACTTTCTCCCTCGAAGTCCTGTCACACTACAGTAGCAAAGGTCGATTTTAAGAAGAACACTGGTTACTACCCCGTGGCATATGGATACTTGCGGTAATAGTTTTCTCTATCTCACATTAAAATGAAAACCCAGAAAAGGCTGGATGCGACAGGTTTTAAGCGGATTTCCCATGGGCTCTGTGGTCAAACAAATCTTTTCCTCTTTCAGGCACCTTAAGAAGAAATAGTTTTCTCCGGTGTGGGCATCAGCAGAAATGTCAACAACCCGAACGCTTCTGGTAGTATACAAGATGCAATCAACTAAGGAGTGTCCTCTTATATATCCTTGATTTATTCGTACAGAAAGGAACATGTATGTAAATACTAAAGTACATCTGAAACAGAAACGAAACCTTTCCACAAAAACTATTTGATAATTTTAATAATCAGCCAGTGCGTTAGAATCAACACGTGACCTGACATTACTGCATATCTATCCAACTAGACACACCTTACTTTAGCATATTAAGATAAGATAAAAGATATAGAAGCAGAAACAAGGTAAAAAAACAAGCTTTTGTTACCAAAACAACAATACATGGTAAGAATAATACGAGTTTAGCATACGACGTACATCATTTGCTTCTTTATATATGATGGGCGGTTGGACTGGAGCCGATCTCTCGACATCTTCGTTTCCATTTGATAATTTTGATCTCTAAAAAAAGGGGAGGAGAAGAAGACAGGTAAACAGAAGATCAGTGCCAAGAACGTAAAAAATACACACATCAAATAAAAAAAATAACCGAGACACCATTTAGATCTATTGTAGCTAACTGATGCAACAACTGTGACGGCTTATGAGCGCTACACTATTACTTATGCGCACATCGAAAAAACCCAAAGCGTGAACAAACTAAAACACGAAGAAAATTTGCGTTTATTTGATCTCAGTAGTTTAACAGCAGTTACAAACTAATAGTTGAAGACTATAAAAGGCAGTAAAGGAAGCTTTCTCATTTCCTACAACACCAAAAAAATCTTTGTACCATTCAGTATTTCACATATCTTTTCTGAGATCCCTCTTGCTTACTAACAACAGTTTGTAAGCTATATCTGAGAGTAAATATTTCACAAAAAAGTTCAAATATTTCCTGTTAGCATGCCCACATGAGGTTAGCCTAGATAACACGGGAATTCTCAAACTTCCACTAAGCCTAACCATGGCTTATCCCCAGTAAGTAGCCATATATATATATATATATATATATATATATATATATATATATATATATATATATATATATATATATATAGTGTCTTACATATACTGCGTCTTATTGTGCCCATATTTATTATTCGTGAGTGTGAGTACTGCTTTTGGAGTTCAGAGAGAAATTAAATATGTCTACAAATTTTCCGATGGATTAATTAGAAATACTTCGAAAATTAGGTGGAAAAAGTGTGGAAGAAGGGAAGTGGTGCATTCTCCCGTTGCCACTTAATTTCAACTCTTAGCTTCCGCAATTATTTAATCTCTTCCCGCTCCATTTGTCCCTTGCTAACCAACTTATTTGTTAAATTCCAATACTTTGTATATATATATATATATATATATAGGCAAAATAAGAGGGAGGCTGACATGTGTTCTATGTGATTCCTGCAGTAAAACATAAGATCGTATCACTAAAGTACAGTCCCCAGAAACTTTCACAATAGCAAAGACTTCGTAAATAATGTGAAGCACGCAATAACCCCCAAAAACACTGTCAAGGAATCAAATCAGACTAACTCAAACGTACTTGAGAAACAAGACGCAATATCTTATCCATATCGTCTTGTAGCACCAAAACTTCCGCTTACTACTGGACACATAACCCAAGGTCTTTAGTTTCATTTTGAAACATAAGAACAAAACACAGAAAAATTTTAAGCTGCGCTACTTCCCATCGAAACTGTTACGAGAGATTTAACTGTGAAACACTAGCTCTATACTCACTGTCATCACCATATTTTAGAGTTTTAGCCTTTCAAGATTTTAATTCTATCCCATCTGTGACAGAAACGCAACTCTTGTGATCCTGGCTTTAGTAACCCCAAGAAAAATTACCTGACACTTCGACGATGGATTTTTTGCTGAATTTTCAGCAGCTTTATAAGCTTCACATACAGCTCGGAACTACCTTCTGTACCCATCCCAACCCCTCCCCCGACTTCTCTATAGAAGAACGAAATAAGCTAAAGACAAGTCCAGAGTCACTCGACCGAACCTGCTCGAGGACCTGGATATGCCGGGTGACCTGAACTTACATATGTCTTTGGCAAAGTTAATCACGATATACCACATAAGACACTCCAGTTTGTGTGGGCGCGCTAGAGGTTCAAAAGTTCGTCCAGGGGTTACCTTGCCAACTAGTTATAACCATTCAAAGTAGGCTCCTACTTATCCAAGTCGTTTCCTATATAGAGCAGTATATCCCAGCGTCCAGTTCTCATCCCACCGCTGTTCCCTGTCTCCACCGTTGACTTTTCAGCAGGCTTCAACTCTCTCACAGACGATCTCAAGATCTGTAGAGAAATGCAGAGGCCTATAGATAACTCCGTCTTATAAAGGGACCTTTCAGAAATCGAAAGCTAGGCAAGTGAAAACCCGCTATTTCTGAACACGAAGAAGCATAGGGTAATGAAGTTAGACAAATATAGGTGGAACGCCGGTTTCCACTCCTGGTGGAAAATCAGTTTAACTTACTCAACCACTGAAAAAGATCTTAGAGTTGCCGCAAGTGATATACTGGTGATTTGCTTCCATTGTAGCCTTGTGACCAATGAGGGATGTAGTGTCCTAGGGTTTCTCTCCTAAACTCTGTAAACCTTAACTCCGTGCCTTTGAACTAAAGTAAATATTCTACTCTCACATATGAGTTTAACATGAGAAACGCCGGTTTAGAGGCATCATCAAAGCTATAATGTCTGAAAAATCTGTAAGATTTCGACGGTCCTGAATATTACAGAATGGAGGACATCAAACCCCCTCGTAACATCAAACGAACCTACGAGTTACGAAACGAACATGAAAACATCACTTCTCAGTCCATCCACTGTGTTTATGAGTTTAAATCACCCTCAGCCTTCTTTCACTATATGCAACATCGAAGTCAAGCAATATTTCATGTTTACTTTGTAAGTAGCCGACATGCATGACCAGCCTGCTTGTTTCCGTGTGACGCCAGATAAACACCCATTTTGAGGTAAATCCTCATGTTTGTATCTTCAAAAAATCAAAAGGATCCACTCTAGGATTTCGGGAACCAGCGGGTACATACGCAAAGGTGTGATCCAGGTGAACAGCCCTACTGAACCATTTCCCACCCTTCAAGTGCCACTGTTCCCAACGACAAACAGTTATGCCATTAAAGACAGTTGTTGTGGCGAAAAGATACAAACGCTTGAAGAACTTTGTACCATTGGCGGCGTGTTTTACAAACTAGTCACGTTAAATTATTCAGCATTATCAAGTAGACATACTCGCTTTTAGACGAGGTATTGGAGAAATCTGCTGCGAATATGTTGCATTTGGAGTCACTGGGCAAGCTCACGCCTCGTATTTCGTTGTTTCTCCAGATTTTTGCTGCCAATCTAACTGCCAGAAACCTGAGCAATTTGAGGACAGACAAACATTCACACCGTGACTGGGGTTCATTGCATGGTCAGCTTCTTGACAGCTTGGTCACATTATTTTGAACAACACTGTAGTGTTGCGAACCCTTAGTTAATAATAATAATAATTGTTCCTGAATATATGGGCACACACCATTTTCACAGGTACGAATAAGTTTATATACAAATTACATTCATCTTCATGGAAGGTAATCTGAATTCCCACCAACTGTCACTAGAAGATATAAGTGCTGCATGTTCATATAATGGAACATCCCAGCAGAATAAGTGTGCAGAAAATTTACAAGTTGGATAAGTGGAAGTATTGTCTTCGCATTAACAAAAAGACCAGGTTTGTATCTAGACACTACAGGTATTATCTGGAAAAAACAAAGCTTGAAGGTAATGCTTCAATCGTAACAGTTTGTACTTCTTGCTTGAGATAATGGTGAAAAATTTATGAAGGAATGTATGCATGAATTGTTTACATATTGCACTTAATTGATGATTCCAGGACTGTATAATTCATCCATGTTAACACCATTCCACAAAGAAGATTCATAATCTGGATGAATATTATGACTTAAAGCCAAATGTCTTCACCTCTCCAACTCCAGCATCCAGAAGCAATAGACTTGTTTGAATGCGCCGGATGGACTTTCAGAACGTCTTGTCCGCCGTTTTCACGGGTCGTGACAGCCTTGCAGCCGGTAAGTGCTGGACCTTGCTGGTCACTTTTATAATGAGTCAGCCCTAGATTTTGATAATTATGAAGTTGTATTCCAGTGAACACTTTTTATTTCTGCTTGTTGTAGTTAGGTGTTCTGAACTTGGTGAAGCTGGTTACCTTCTATGAAGGGTAGTTTCAGCCATGGTCTGTTCCTCAAGTAATTAATTCACCAACGTTTAGAACTGAATTGTTTTCCTACAACGGGAAAAAACGGACAAAGCAGCGGGCGGAGAAAGCAAAAATTTCAACAAGAAGAGTGTCTTCTATGTTCATGTTCCTCCCTACTTAACTTCCCTTGCTATGGCTTCCATTGTATATGCCTTTTCTATAGATTATTTGAAAAATTTGAATTTCACGCTGTCATGTGGTGTAGGATTTCTGTCCTTGATTACCGTGTTGGGTGTGGCAGAATATGACGTTAGTTTGAGGTGGTAACTTATGGAAGTCTCATAAAGCGGACGTTTACCTCTTGCACAAATCACCACGCCATATACAGTTTTCTGTAGTGTGTGATTGTTAAGACATTACTGCTAGGAATTTCTGGGCAAAGACGACTTCAACACACAGTGGGACTGAAAAACAATGCAGAGACCGTCACTCAGAATCCAGAAGTGTATAATTCATGTTCGTGTAGTGCCCAATAAACTTGGCTATGATTTCTATCTGTTGTAAAATTTACATTCACTATTGGCTGCAATCGAATGATGAATTACTTTCGATGAACAGAAAACATTTTGGCCGCTGAACCTGCCAGCTAGGGTGCTTGGAACAGACATGTTATACTTCTATCACTGCCTTTTCGTTGGCTACGTGGTTGTTTAAAACGAATTGTTCAGAGCGTTAAACATAACCCTCTAGGTCCAACATATTTAGATAAATAAATAAATATTTTATTCCCACATTAGTAATTTAACATGAGAGAAGCCAGTTTACAGGTATCATCATATTGATATACGCTGAAAAATCTACAAGACTTACAGGCCCTGGATGGTACGAGGGTACGTTATAGGCATCCATTGAAAGGTTCTTAAGTCCTGATAGTTATGAAGGGGACTAGAAAATATCACTTTTCGGCGTGCATAGAATGTTAAAGTTTAGATAATAGTAATTCTTATCCCCGCATAATGGAGTTGACACGAGAGATACCAATTTACAAGCGTCATCAAAAACCCATACCGATCCATGACAAAAAGAAGGTCGAAAAGCCAAGGGCCATGTGTCACAAAGGGTCCGAACGGAGAAAACCTCTCTCGACAGGAGATTGCCGAAATGTTGAGGACGGCATCTGACACACATCTCAACATTCCATAGGGAAAGTACGCATACCAAAGGCCAGAAAGGCCCCCAACGTTACCCGATGCTGCGGAGCCACATGAAATGCAGAGGACTCGCGCCGTTTCTTTCGACAAGCTACCAAAGCTAAGCGCGGGAAAATCCCCATGGCGCGACAACATCCGCCCATCTGCGTTGAAAGAATGTGCAGGTGCCCTAGGTGGCCCACTCTGCAATCTCTTCCAACACTCCTTGGATGAACAAAAGCTCCTACTAGATTGGAAACGGGCTATCCTTTCTGCCATCTTCAAAGGAGGAGACAGGCGGAATCCCAACTGTTATGGACCCATGACACTCCTACCAGCAGTATCAAACGTTACGGAGAGTGTGATGGACGACCGTGTCGGGGACTATCTGGACAAGAAACAAGCACTCAGTGACGCTCAACATGGCTTCCGGAAGGGTAGGTCCTGTGCCTCCAACCTTCTGACGGCCCATGATCACTGGACAGCATGCTGGGATCTCAAGGTCCCGGTCCTCGCAGTTTTTCTGGACTTCGTCAAAGCCTCTGACACTGTCTCACACGATCTCAACTCATAAGATACCTGGGTTAGGTATACCCAGCCACTTATTATCGTGGCCGCAGAACTAATTAGACGACAGGGAGTTCCGCACGACAGTTAACAGGGTCTACTCAACTCGGAGAACATCCCCACCCAGTGTCCCACAAGGAGCAATCCTGCGTCCACTATTGTTCCTACTGCTCGTGAATGACCTTCCGCTACATACCGGCTCTCCGATTTTCCTATAAGCTGATGACGGCAAGTTATTGAGGGCAATAACTTGCAAAGCGGAGTCGAGTGCATTACAGAACGACCTCAAAACACTAGAGAAACTAATAATGAACTGGCACTTAACCTGGATAAGTGCAGGTCTATGTTTTTCCACACTCCTGATCCCCAGAAAGTATCCTACCGTCTCTGGTTCACGTCCATCCTATGCCACAGTAGAAAAGACCTGGGCTTAATGCTGACGGAGAAACCGAACACCAGTTTCAGTTACCCAGGCGATGCCTCAGAAGCATATGGTGTACCGCACTTTATGCGTAGACAACTAGGTGCCCCCACACAAGGACTCTTTCTGAAGCTCTACGAGACTTGCATACGGCCCCACCTGGACGTCCATAACGTCTTCGCCCCACCACAACTGAGAAGTGGCACTAACCTACTGGAGACAGTCCAGAGGCGAGCCACAAAGGGGGCCGTTAGGATGCAAGGAAAACCATATGAAGATAGACCGAAAGATCTGGGCCTATACTCTCTTATCTACAGGAGGTTACGAGGTGACTTGATGGTGGCTTACACAATGCTGAATAACCCAAGTCACCTTGACAGAGGAACACTACCGAGCGCCCTGAGGAAACCCCAAGAGAATAGCCCACGAAAGGTCAAAAATTCATGTCCGCTCACACTTCTCCCTCTAAGTCTGCGGGTACTGAAGTGCATTACTAGCAAAGGTGGTCCCGCCATAATTATTGAAAGCTTCAAGAAAAGGCTAGACAGTCACGCAGAGAGCTACGGTCTACCCACATATAGCTGGAACACGAACTGGACAGAAGAAGTCAACTGACGTCATGCCACCCCAACTATTTTAACTCTACAACCAGTTTTCTTTCTATTGTGCCCATCTAAGCCCTTTTCGTCTCTCCCACTTGCCATGAGTTAGCTTCACTTGCCGAAGTTCTTCATGCCTTAGCGCCCCCCTCGCCTTACTCGGGTGTTTTTGGGTCACTCCGTTAGTTTGCTTTTCTTTTCCCCTTTCACTCACACAAACTCACCCTTCCAGGTTTTCTCTTCACTATCCCTAACCCTTTCTGGTGACCAGTCCGAACAACCGTCTGGCAGCTCAACATCTGAAGGAGCCAACTGAACCACAGTTCAAGGCAAACAAACCAACACCTAACTTCCTGTTCTGTATATCAGAGCCATAGCAGACGAGCGGCCGGATCTACTGCATCGGAATCCTCCAAAGATCTGGAACCGTTCCGCAAGACCAAGAAGCGAGCAAGAATAAATCAACTGGTTTATGTAAGCTCGTTAGGAGGGTATTGGATATTGGATATCAAACTGATAATTCTTCAAAGTCTAGAAAATGGTATTTGGCATTAGATAATTCACATATCAAGCCATTGACGTGCGTAACCTCATTAAAACTTGCTGCAATTCATGAGACGACCGCGGATTTCCATCTCCCGTCATTCTGATAGGTCCCACTATTGTGAACGAGGGCGCAGTGTTAGGAGTTTGCGTTACAACCAGCCGACGTTGTCAGTCCATTTGCACAGTCTGTTATATGGTAACGCAGCCGCCTATTCGTTAGAACGTTCTTTAGTTTTTAGCCTTGCTAACCCCGAAGAGCCCATGCATGTGGTCTGTAACACCAGTAAAGTATCCACAGTTCTGTAACCAAGGTGAGCGTCTTAATCAATTCATTTCCAGTCTACCATATTTCATTCAAAAGTAATATGGGCTAATACCGTCTACAATAGCTATTTCGGCGCATGGAAGTAGACGCTGAAACGGTTGCCCATTCAGATGGCAGTAGTTATACACGAACTTCAGGCATCTTTCATACTATCGTAAGGCGCACCATTCGAGAGGTGTAGCTGATGCATAGTGACTTCCTTTTGAAAAGATCACTTGATACAGACTGTTAGAAAACATGCAGTGTGGAGCTACTGCGGGTGAGTCATGTTCCGAGCCGCCAGGTAAATTGGTCTCTGGTTCACTCATTTGTTCAGAATATTTGTGCTACTATGACTGTTGGGGAAGTTTAGACGGTTCGTCACCTAAAGAATCCTGACCGGTAGGTGAGCTGGTCGCGAAGATGTTCTGGAAGTCGCGGAAGATTCGTAGCAGTCCAGCATTTCCTGGTATTATTTCCACTAAGTAGTCACGTTCAGATTAGCATTCAATATCAAATATCCTCATGGAGTTGTTGCTGCAAATAGGAGATAGAAGAGAAAAGAGAAGCCCCTATTCTTTTAAGGCCACTCGAACTTTATCTACATTTTCATGTATGCTTGCGGAATCAACTACATAATGTTTCCATTATAAGCTTTTCAAAACTCTCTATATTAACGGTAACCTGGCGACAACCTTCAGCTAATATAAATCGCATAACCAGTATGAGTACATAGCAAATCAAACAGTCGGCACGAATGAGCCTGAAAACGAATGAATATTCAATCCACAGCCTGCGAAACGATTTAAATACTGGATTGCACGTAGAGAGGCTTCGAAACCAGCATGGTGTGGTGTCAAACAGAGTGTAGAAATCGCTTGGATTTATGTCAGTGAAAAGAGTCGTTCATCTGGATGTAGCTCACTTCAGTAACTGTTACCTTGTTACGGTCGGTGATATGTAAGGTTCCGTCATTAAACCACTCCATACTCCCCCAAGGTTGGCAATTGGCATAAGTTTCGGTTTGTGCCATTACAAAGTGAGTAATTGCCGGAAATACTAATAATATCGTCAGTTGGTTATTCTTCCAAACGCCAGTACACACCGGCATATAGGCGCGATTACGTACTTATAGAAGATCGATAGCCATGGCTGGTGCAGGTCATCGGCAGGTTTATATAGGTGGAATTATTGTACAGAGCACAATGAATTAATGAGTGCCAAGAATTTCTTTGCGTGGAGATTGTTTACGAGGATGAATTTTATCAGTACTTCCGACGATAAAGAAATGCCGGACACATGTTAAATGCATTTTGAAAACAAGTTACTCTCAATAGAGAAGGAGTTTGTAACCTGCAAACCACATAATTTACCAATATCGAAAACTGTCTGGTTATTTGTTTCTTATAGGCCCAGAGTATCAGAATATCTACATCACGACAGTACTTCGGTTGAACTTTGTAATAAATAGAAATCCATTCAATGGCACTTTTGAAACAACAGTCAAATAGCGGTGCAAAATAATGGTAGCCATTAGGCAGTTTAGCGCACGTAATTCACCACCTGGTTTACAGGATGGCAGGTGACTGCAATGACTAACAAAGGCTGGGCATGGTCCGTGGTCCACTAGGGCGAAGCCTGGGCACGTGTCCCGTTCTCTGCTGAAATTCAGTGTATGGTTACCTATCTAAGTGACGGGTACACCACTCTGTGAACATTAAAAAAGGGGAATCATGGAAACCACCCTCATCTTAGATCAGTAAATGTGCATCGATGATAAACAGATATTTGATAATGACACCGGATACACTTTGGCCAGTGCAACATGCTTAAAATCACCATGGGATAGCTTTTGGTCCCAACAATACTATGATGCCAGCATAAAATATGGTGAAGACAAGGTGCCCATCACAAAGCAAGCCTTTTAAACTGACGCTATGCACTACGCATTCTTCCTCACCAATAGATCACAGCAACTATCTTTTCCTCCCTCTTGTTCTAACCCTGCATTTGCGAACCAAGCATCATGGTGGTTTTTAAATGCAGAACAAAGCCACTATCCTTGGGTATTTTCAGTACAGCTCAACATCTGACATCAGAAATTTACGAAACGAAACTCCGAAGGTGTTCCATCAGCACAAGATCAAGTTGAGTAGCCGCACGTTCCCCGCATCCTTCATCCACATTCTAGCTTGTGACATAATTTTTCCAAGTTCTGAGATAACTAAATTCACTTCCCATGCATCTCCGTTTCTCTTCCTCATCCGATATACAGACAAAGACCACGCATGACACCGGTGCACACTCACCGTTGAACAAGGTGAAGAGACATTCTGCAACGCAACGACGTCAGACTATACTCAGGCAAGCAACACTGAGATATGTTTCCGGCATGTTTAGCGAACTGGAAAGCCTTATACACTATCACTCCTACTACTTGTACATCGTTCTCATAAATGCAAGGTCCGTCCTTAGCAAACTATCGGTATTAAGAGGAATCGCACTCATATATAAGCCAACGATAATAATTATCACTGAGTCTTGGGGTCACGCAAATATACCAGTTGAGGAGATAAGTATTGACATGTATACACAATTCCGATGTGACCGGAGTAACAAGGAAGGAGGGGGTTGTCTGATGTAGTTTCTGAACACTCTCACTGTATTCAAGTTGGAAAATATGGTTCCTGATAAAGTAAGTGACTCTGTATGGGCCACAGTACACTACAGGAATGCTACAGCACTAGTGGGATGTGTTTACAGAGCACCTGGTTCCTTTAACAATCATGAGATTTCACTGATTACGGCTCTGAAACATGCATCCACTCTCCCATATGATCATAAGCGGTGACTTTAACCTACCTGAAATTAAGTGGGATTCACTTACTGGTCCGGCTAGGTGTGACAACGTTTTCGATACATTGTCTATTTTTGGATGGAAGCAAATTGTTACAACTCCTACAAGAGGTGACAATGTATTGGACTTAATATTTTGCCACAACATAGTTCCTATTTTGACAAGCGTAGGAAGTGATCACAAAATGGCATTATGCGCACTACCACTTCCTGCAACTAATACTTCAATTGGTACTTCCACAACACACCAAATAGTATGTAGAGACTACGGTAGGACTGATTGGCAGCAGATGTGTCCAATGATTAGGTGTATTGACTGATGATCATTCTTCACCACTATAGACCTCAAATTAAACATTGATATGTTTTACCACAACTCCAAAACCTGTCTCGATACCATCGTTCCACTGAAAGGTTTCAAAATAATACCACCAAACAATAAGCCATATATACCTCCCAATGCTCGTAGGAAGTCACGCAAACTCTCAACAAGATACTACAGACATCACGACATCGATGCACTTTGGTTGATTCTTGGTATTCTTAACTCTATCTCGCACAACCATGATTCGCGTTTGAAGAATGAAGAGGGTCGTGCACTAGCTAGCTCATCTAGAGTGTATACCCTCCCAGCACTCATTAAGAAGCGATCGAATTGCACGAGACATAAAATTCCTCTTCTTATCAATGGTAGCAAAGCTTATAATGATCCAGTGGATATGTGTGGAATATTCAGCGGCTTATTTGCAGTTAGTTATCTGGAACCTACAAATTTTTCGTATGAAACCAGTGCGGTCTGCATTCTTAAAGCTATTCTTCTCCTCAACTAACGACAATAGATACGGTTGAATTCACATACTCTAATATTCACCAAGTCATTAGGACGTTAAAATGCTCCAGCAGCGCTGGCGCAGACGGAATATCATCACATTTCTTTAGATTTGGTGGCCTTGATATTCCACTATTATTATTTAAAATATTTTCTCTCTCTTTGGAATATTTTACACACCCTAATATATGGAAAACATCATTTATTCTCCCTAGATATAAATCTGGTTGAAAAACACTAGCCAGTAACTACAGACCAATAAATATCACGTCTGTGGTTTCTAGAATTATGGAGAAAGTTATCAAAGAAAGCACATGCTAAGTGGCAACATCGTCACATTGAGTCAACATAAGTTCCTAAAATAGAGGTCCTGCATAGCTTGCCATCTTGACTTCTTTAACTTCATAACCACTATGCGCGACCGAAATCAATTAGTCCTTGTACTCCAACTAGACATTTCAAAGGCACTCGACAGAGTCGATCACTTGCTGTTAATAAGTTGGTGACTAGAGGGATTGACTATCTACTATTGGGATGGATTAAGTCTTTCCTCAATAATCGCACTCAAGTGGTGAAGGTAGATTCACACACTTCAAAACGTAGGCCAATCACCTCTGGTGTTGTTCAAGGCAGCGTATTAGGTCCCCTTCTCTTTTGAACTTTAGTATTTTTCTTTACTTCATACGTCAATGACATCCGCAGCTGCTTTACGTACGGTAAACCATTCTTGTTTGCTGATGGTCTAAAAGTTGCATACACATTCACCCGTGATGATTTATCCCACTTCCAAGCACTAATACAGAGGGAGCCCGGTATAATATCCGCATGGTCTAGTGCTTGGAATCTTCAGTTAAGTATAGGCAAATGTGGCTTGATACCTTTTGGTGTTCCGTCCATGGATATCCAACTACATCTTCAGCCTATGAAACTTCGTTTTCTCAAAAGTGCGTGTGACCTTGGACTGAGATATCCATGGGACCTCACATTTCTTGAACACGTAGCACCACAGACTCGCAAATCTAGGATCCCGATGGGTTGAATAGTTCGTTACTTCCACCTCAAAGAAGTCAAGTTGCTACTCCACAAAACTTGCGTACGTCCACCATTAGAATACTGTCCATTTATGCTGAGTGGTATCCGCATAAAAGACAAACATAAAATAGAAAGTGTCCAGAGGTTTTTCACAGCTAGATTATCAGGACACGATTGCGAACAGGACTACAGCCCCAGATGCAGAACACTAAGTCTAGAACCACTTTGGATGAGACAACTCAAAATTAACCTGACAGACTTCTTTAATATGTTACATAAACACACGTTTACAGCCAGCGGTGAGTTTCAGTTGTTACGATCTGCGCAATCATGCACACAGCATCAAAATGAAATCGTTTGAGTCCTGCCTGCATGCGAACTTCTTTGCCGTCAAATTCTCTCAGTTGTGGAACAGACTTCCAGCTTAAGTGAAGGTCTCCAAATCAACCTCTGGATTTGGTCGGTTACTGGCTGACTTCTTACCATCTGGTGACTTCTACAGCTTATCAAACACACCAACAGTCTCTTTCACGACACTTCGTATACTCGGCTCTCTTGATGTATAATGAGAGACACCACACATACACAGACCCTTCATACGAAGCTTTGGAGAGACATCCGTAAGTTACCACCTCAAACTAACGTCATATTCTGCCACACCCAACACGGTAATCAAGGACAGAAATCCTACACCACATGACAGCGTGAAATTCAAATTTTTCAAATAATCTATAGAAAAGGCATATACAATGGAAGCCATAGCAAGGGAAGTTAAGTAGGGAGGAACATGAACATAGAAGACACTCTTCTTGTTGAAATTTTTGCTTTCTCCGCCCGCTGCTTTGTCCGTTTTTTCCCGTTGTAGGAAAACAATTCAGTTCTAAACGTTGGTGAATTAATTACTTGAGGAACAGACCATGGCTGAAACTACCCTTCATAGAAGGTAACCAGCTTCACCAAGTTCAGAACACCTAACTACAACAAGCAGAAATAAAAAGTGTTCACTGGAATACAACTTCATAATTATCAAAATCTAGGGCTGACTCATTATAAAAGTGACCAGCAAGGTCCAGCACTTACCGGCTGCAAGGCTGTCACGACCCGTGAAAACGGCGGACAAGACGTTCTGAAAGTCCATCCGGCGCATTCAAACAAGTCTATTGCTTCTGGATGCTGGAGTTGGAGAGGTGAAGACATTTGGCTTTAAGTCATAATATTCATCCAGATTATGAATCTTCTTTGTGGAATGGTGTTAACATGGATGAATTATACAGTCCTGGAATCATCAATTAAGTGCAATATGTAAACAATTCATGCATACATTCCTTCATAAATTTTTCACCATTATCTCAAGCAAGAAGTACAAACTGTTACGATTGAAGCATTACCTTCAAGCTTTGTTTTTTTCCAGATAATACCTGTAGTGTCTAGATACAAACCTGGTCTTTTTGTTAATGCGAAGACAATACTTCCACTTATCCAACTTGTAAATTTTCTGCACACTTATTCTGCTGGGATGTTCCATTATATGAACATGCAGCACTTATATCTTCTAGTGACAGTTGGTGGGAATTCAGATTACCTTCCATGAAGATGAATGTAATTTGTATATAAACTTGTATATAAACCAAGAGTGAACAGGAAGCGGAGTGCGACACGATATGCTACAGTGAACTTATTAGATACTCAAATATAACCTACTTTTCTTCACAACCTAACCGATCTCAAAACTTAACACCTATTTCCTAAAAATCGCCCCTTAAAGTAATCTCTCTACTCCGAAAAGATAAAAAACTGTCTGTCGGTGCATTTTCATAGCATGCAACTCTTTATTATTTGCCCTTTGTCATCAGTACTTACATCTAAGTACTCTGCACCAACATAGTTTCGGTAGACCCGATATGGTAATGCTCAACAGGCAACACCATGATCATCCCCCTCGTGACCAGATAAACGGTGGTGGTCCTAAGAACAAAAAAAACCACGAATTTCACCTAAATGTTTATAACTTCATCATACGCTTGTACATAGGTATATAACAAGTTAATACCTGGTCAAATATCCTCTAATCTTTCTATTTCGTAGTGATATCTTCAGCTTCAGACTGACTTTCATTACTGTCGTGCGCACCTTCATCTTCTTCCACCTAAGCTTACCTCTAAACAGTTGGTTCTGGACACTTCCTCAAGTAAGTTTAACAGTCAGTACAAACTCACCCAGATGTATCATGGTCGATCTACTCCTGCGTATTTTTGTGCTCCTATAACAAATTTCGTCTGCCGCTCGCTTTTGTTATTCACTTTTCAGATTTACTTAACCAGTCCTGCATTCAAATGGAATCCTACAAATCGCATTCGTCAGCGGGAAATATTGGCACCGAAACCTGATGACGAACGCGCACACCCCAAGGTCATGACTGTGATGCGGCCTCACCTTCAAGAATATTGGATGATTCAAACGATGACCGGATAATCTTCAAATTCGAACTGAGCCTGCTTCAACATGCCTCCTATATGCCATAAATCAAAGCATCTAATGTATAGCATAACATTGTATATAATAGTCATCTCTCATTACCAAAGTGATCAAACCTGTAAACTGGTTTGTATTCATGTAACCTTTGTTGCATGAAATATATTATTATTATTATTATTATTCGTACCTGTGAAAATGGTATGTGCCTAGATATTCAGAAGTAAATATTATTATTATTGTGACACTTCACTGCGGCAGTGTATTGAAATGGCTTTTACCTAATATTCATGATATGTAATATCCAGGCAACTACATTCTTCAGTAGACTGTATGTAGCGTTTTGATTTATTCCTATTAAAGTTTCTCTCATTCACCAAGAACAATTGCACTCAGATACTGCCTATAATGGAATGGGTTTGTGTAATTCACTGTTAGAAATATATTAATTCTTTCTTCATTAGGTCTGCGTAGTTTATAAAATATGAGGAGTTTAAGAATAATGCACTCACAAGCAGCATAGTAGTAACAGTTTTAGTCACGGATGGCTCACCGGATGTGCAATCACTGGTGAGAAAGCCATTGTGGTATCAACTAGTGGTCTTTTGGCCTGCGGTTACATACATGGATGAAGCAAGTTGGCCTGATGGTGTTCTGGGATGAAGTATATCTCCCGCAGTTGTAAGAACCTGGTTGTAATCACAGGGATCTGAGGATGGAGATTGCATTAGTGCTTATTAGAGGAAAGACTAAGGCAGTAATTTGCTACGTTGTATGGTCAACCAGATTTATATCTACGGAAAAGAAATGATCCTTTCCATATATCAGGGAATGCCAAAGATTCTGTAATGTTACACACTTCACCAAAATAAATACCGTAGATTTCGACGACTTTCGACAGTGATGCTGACCTTGATAGTTGAACTGGACTCGCTAGGCTGAAGGCACACTGTCAAGCATCCTCGCCATTTGGCACGCTGTCGTGTCATGTTGCACTGCTCGTATTCGACTCTCTAGCCAGTTACTTGGAACGCATCGGTATCCTGGCACAACCACCCAAATATAATATTCCATCCGACTACGCTATCGTGTTCTTTCTTGGTCTCGTATTCGTGGGTATATAACAAGTCTGAATTATTGGTGATTAGTCTTTGCGTCCGTCAAGTTCACACCAGGACAAGTCCTAAATTGGTGAGCCCGACGTGATTACATATCCCGACCAATAACAAATGTTCAATTGGTGAGCCCGTTCCATTTTATATTTGTATACTGTTTTCATTTCGATAACGTTTATACATCCATTTACTACACCTTCTCATGTCCGACCACACTCCCAAGCTTATTCGTATTAAGCCGACTACGAACACGATCCAACTCGTGCCATATTGGCCAGACAATGCGGAAATATGGTTCCTGTATGTCGAGGCCGATTTTCGAGGGCAGGGCGTCTCAGATCCTCATCCTCGATTTCTCGCTGTCATACGGTCACCACCGCGAGAATTAAACAGGTATGTTATGGCACACATGTTTAATCCTGAAGTAAGTGATCCTTATGCACTTCTTAAGGCCGGACTCTTGAAGAAAAGCGATCTGACAGATCGCCAGCGCCTAGACGAATTACTTCGTAACATCGAGCTAGGCAGCCACTCAGCTACTGAAGTCGTCGCACGCAAGCGAGAAGTTATGGGTGCACGAACATTCGACGATGGTTTCTTCCGAGAACTATTTCATTCGAAACTACCACAACCGGTGCAAACCGTGCTGTTGACACCGCAGTCAGTCCCACTCGATGACCCGGCAGCCTCGGCAGATAAAATGCCGGAGATTTCTAGCAGACCCGTCTCCAACGTATATTCTGTCTGCGACAAACCAGAGCATCAGGATCCAGAGGTGACTAAGCTGTGCAACTCTGTTAAACAGTTGCTACGATCTCGAAGTATTAGTTCACGTAGAACTCCACAGAAACGCTTCTCAGTACATCACAGCAAATCGCGTGGTAGCCCCAAAACTAGACCTAACAGGGTGGGAAACCCGAAATGGTGCTGGTTTCATAATACTTACGGAGACGAAGCCAGGAAATGTCGGAAACCATGCAGTTTTAACAAGGACACAAACCCGGGAAACGGTCACGCCGGCACGTGTTCACTGCAACCGTAGCCGGCGGAAACAGCCGTTTGCTCTACGTCACCGACATAAAAACGAAAGTCCACTACTTCGTCGACACCGGCGCAGAAGTTGGCGTTCTTCCCGCAACGACAAAGGAGAGTCATCACAACCCGTCCTTCAATCTCAAAGCAGCCAACGGCAAGGCAATAGCGACATTTGGGAGACAGTATGCCTACCTCAACTTAGGTTTATGTAAACCTATCCACTGGATTTTCCTCCTGGCTGACGTCTCTATGCCCATCATTGGCATAGGATTGCTAAGCCATTGTGATCCACTCGTAGATGCTCGCCGTCGACGACTGATAGACAACAACACAAGGTTATCTACTGGCGGCACCGCCTATGTGGGTCCGAGTTTAGCCATCGTTAGAAACAAACAATCAGGCGACGCCACCTACCAAACAGTTTTGGAGTAGTACCCAGAGTTGAATAACCGAAGCACGCTTTTCCGTGCATGGCCAACAATGTTATGCATCACTTCACAACCACAGGTCCACCTGCGGCATCCGAGTTGCGCCGTGTAGCCCCCGATAAGGCTAAAACGGGGAAAGGCGAATTCCACCACATGCTCGAACTGGGCATTATCAAACCGTCGCACAGCCCTTGAGCATCACCACCGCACATGGTCTTCAAAAGGGATAGCAACGACTGGCGTCCAACCGGTGATTACCGAAGGCTTAATGCCAGAACAACTCCGGACTGCCCCTCCAAAGCTCATGTTATCAATTTGACTGCAACCTCATGCGGAATGAACATTTTCTCCAAAATCGATTTTGTCAAAGCGTACAACCAGATACCTATGACAGCAGAAGATATCGCAAAAACAGCCACCATTACTCCTACTGGTTTGTCTGAATTCCTGCGCATGCCATTTGGTCTTCGGAATGCAGCACAGACATTCCAACGCTCTGTGGATGATATCTTCCACGGTTTGAATTTTGTTCACGTCTACATCGATGACTGTCTAACTGCGAGCCCAGATAAGGAAACTCACCCAAAACATTTGGACCTCGCATTTAAAAGACTTAATAAACATGGCATCACAGTCAACTTACAGAGTTGCGAAATAGGAGTTGAATCACTCAGCTTTCTCGGGCTTACCATTGACAACAAAGGTATACGCCCATTGAGAGATAGAGTGGCGGCTATCATAAACTATCCAGAGTCGATCACTGTGAAACATCTCCGCACTTTCAATGGCCTGGTAGGTTATTGCCGAGGGTTTATCCCCAACTGTACTTCTATCATGAGGCCACTAACAGATCTACTTCGAGGAACTGTGAAGTTCCTGGCTCTGGACAACGCGGCTAGACTTCCCTTCTCCGAGGTCAAGGAAGCCATTTCGAACGCAACCATGCTTATGCACCATGACCCCAATGCTCCTCTGAGTATCGCTGTTGATGCATCTGACTCAACAATTGGGGCAGTTTTGCAACAATTGGCTGACAACCAGTGGCAACCGTTGGCCTTTCTCTCGAGGCGGCTGCAAGACGCGGAAACAAGATGCAGCACATTCGGTAGGGAACTCCTAGCTATGTACTGTTCTGTATACCACTTTCAACATTCGGTGGAAGGTGGTGATTTCATTATTTTTACAGGCCACAAACCGTTAACGTTTTCCCTCAGCTCGGCGTCTGACAAATACTCCCCTCGTGAGTCGCGACGGCTGGATTACATTTCCCAGTTCACGTCGGGCATCCGCCACATTTCTGGAGTGAATAACTCCATAGCCGATGCACTATAACTAATAGCTTCGATAAACCATATTGAGGGCGTTGATCTCTTTGAACTAGCTCGGCGTCAAAAGGAAGACCATGAGCTGCATCATGAGTTGTCGTCCACAGCTCTCAAGCTGCGACTTTGTCCGGTTGGATCAGACAAGGATACAATTTTGTGCGATATCTCTGCTAGTCAACCACGCCCAGTAGTTCCGAAGAGTTGTCGGCGCAACGTCTTCAGTACGTTGCACAAACCCCCTCATTCAGGTGTACGAGCCACCATTAGGCTTATCGCACAACGTTTCTGCTGGCCTGGGATGAACAACGACGTTAAGGAGTGGGCCCAGTCGCGCTTGGCTTGTCAAAAGTGCAAAGTCTTGCGACACGCGAAAAGCCCTTTAGGATCTTTTCTGGCCCCAGACATGAGTTTCGACCACGTCCATATAGATGTTGTAGGACCCCTGACAGAATCTAATGGATGTACCTACCTTTTCGCTTTTGTTGATCGTTTCACACGATGGTCGGAAGCAGTACCTACCAAGGATATTACTGCTGGAAGAGTAGCTCGTGTTTTCGTCGAGAGATGGACCGTGAACTTCGGATGTCCATCCTACGTCACAGCCAACCGTAGGCGCCAATTTGCATGTGGATGATTTCACGCTCTAACGGCACCTTCAGGTTGCACCTGGCTCCGAACGACAGCCTACTATCCACAAGCAAATGGCATGGTAGAGCGTTTCCATCGACAGCTGAAAGCTTCCCTTTCAGCTGCAAACATACCTCAGTGGACTGAGGCTCTGCCTCTAGTCCTACTGGGTGTTCGTAAAGCCTTGAAAGTTGATGTTGGATGTACCCCTGCAGAACTCGTCTACGGGACCACTCTTCGCCTACCAGGTGAGTTTGTTTCTCCTCCAACTTTCAAACATCTTTCCCGCATGGCATCGTAGGTGACTAGGCTTACAGACAGCAGACCATGCGGATATTATACCGGGCTCCCTCTGTATTAGTGCTTGGAAGTGGGATAAATCATCACGGGTGAATGTGTATGCAACTTTTAGACCATCAGCAAACAAGAATGGTTTACCGTACGTAAAGCAGCTGCGGATGTCATTGACGTATGAAGTAAAGAAAAATACTAAAGTTCAAAAGAGAAGGGGACCTAATACGCTGCCTTGAACAACACCAGAGGTGATTGGCCTACGTTTTGAAGTGTGTGAATCTACCTTCACCACTTGAGTGCGATTATTGAGGAAAGACTTAATCCATCCCAATAGTAGATAGTCAATCCCTCTAGTCACCAACTTATTAACAGCAAGTGATCGACTCTGTCGAGTGCCTTTGAAATGTCTAGTTGGAGTACAAGGACTAATTGATTTCGGTCGCGCATAGTGGTTATGAAGTTAAAGAAGTCAAGATGGCAAGCTATGCAGGACCTCTATTTTAGGAACTTATGTTGACTCAATGTGACGATGTTGCCACTTAGCATGTGCTTTCTTTGATAACTTTCTCCATAATTCTAGAAACCACAGACGTGATATTTATTGGTCTGTAGTTACTGGCTAGTGTTTTTCAACCAGATTTATATCTAGGGAGAATAAATGATGTTTTCCATATATTAGGGTGTGTAAAATATTCCAAAGAGAGAGAAAATATTTTAAATAATAATAGTGGAATATCAAGGCCACCAAATCTAAAGAAATGTGATGATATTCCGTCTGCGCCAGCGCTGCTGGAGCATTTTAACGTCCTAATAACTTGGTGAATATTAGAGTATGTGAATTCAACCGTATCTATTGTCGTTAGTTGAGGAGAAGAATAGCTTTAAGAATGCAGACCGCACTGGTTTCATACGAAAAATTTGTAGGTTCCAGATAACTAACTGCAAATAAGCCGCTGAATATTCCACACATATCCACTGGATCATTATAAGCTTTGCTACCATTGATAAGAAGAGGAATTTTATGTCTCGTGCAATTCGATCGCTTCTTAATGAGTGCTGGGAGGGTATACACTCTAGATGAGCTAGCTAGTGCACGACCCTCTTCATTCTTCAAACGCGAATCATGGTTGTGCGAGATAGAGTTAAGAATACCAAGAATCAACCAAAGTGCATCGATGTCGTGATGTCTGTAGTATCTTGTTGAGAGTTTGCGTGACTTCCTACGAGCATTGGGAGGTATATATGGCTTATTGTTTGGTGGTATTATTTTGAAACCTTTCAGTGGAACGATGGTATCGAGACAGGTTTTGGAGTTGTGGTAAAACATATCAATGTTTAATTTGAGGTCTATAGTGGTGAAGAATGATCATCAGTCAATACACCTAATCATTGGACACATCTGCTGCCAATCAGTCCTACCGTAGTCTCTACATACTATTTGGTGTGTTGTGGAAGTACCAATTGAAGTATTAGTTGCAGGAAGTGGTAGTGCGCATAATGCCATTTTGTGATCACTTCCTACGCTTGTCAAAATAGGAACTATGTTGTGGCAAAATATTAAGTCCAATACATTGTCACCTCTTGTAGGAGTTGTAACAATTTGCTTCCATCCAAAAATAGACAATGTATCGAAAACGTTGTCACACCTAGCCGGACCAGTAAGTGAATCCCACTTAATTTCAGGTAGGTTAAAGTCACCGCTTATGATCATATGGGAGAGTGGATGCATGTTTCAGAGCCGTAATCAGTGAAATCTCATGATTGTTAAAGGAACCAGGTGCTCTGTAAACACATCCCACTAGTGCTGTAGCATTCCTGTAGTGTACTGTGGCCCATACAGAGTCACTTACTTTATCAGGAACCATATTTTCCAACTTGAATACAGTGAGAGTGTTCAGAAACTACATCAGACAACCCCCTCCTTCCTTGTTACTCCGGTCACATCGGAATTGTGTATACATGTCAATACTTATCTCCTCAACTGGTATATTTGCGTGACCCCAAGACTCAGTGATAATTATTATCGTTGGCTTATATATGAGTGCGATTCCTCTTAATACCGATAGTTTGCTAAGGACGGACCTTGCATTTATGAGAACGATGTACAAGTAGTAGGAGTGATAGTGTATAAGGCTTTCCAGTTCGCTAAACATGCCGGAAACATATCTCAGTGTTGCTTGCCTGAGTATAGTCTGACGTCGTTGCGTTACAGAACGTCTCTACACCTTGTCCACTTGTGGCTGTATAGTTACTGGTATATTCTAGTCGTAAACCGACCGCACAGGGACTTGAAATATTACCACTTTTATCGGGGTAGAACAGGGCGATGCTTTTGTTTCTGTTCAGTTTGCACATTGTATATAAATAGAGAGAGTTCGACCTCATTAAAGCGTCGTCTCTAGCATCTGTTACACACAGAGTGGGCAGCTTTCCCAATGTAAATGCTGTGTGTTTTCTCAACTCTTAATATCCCTCCAAAACTGCTTGGTAGGTGGCGTCGCCTGATTGTTTGTTTCTAACGATGGCTAAACTCGGACCCACATAGGCGGTGCCGCCAGTAGATAACCTTGTGTTGTTGTCTATCAGTCGTCGACGGCGAGCATCTACGAGTGGATCACAATGGCTTAGCAATCCTATGCCAATGATGGGCATAGAGACGTCAGCCAGGAGGAAAATCCAGTGGATAGGTTTACATAAACCTAAGTTGAGGTAGGCATACTGTCTCCCAAATGTCGCTATTGCCTTGCCGTTGGCTGCTTTGAGATTGAAGGACGGGTTGTGATGACTCTCCTTTGTCGTTGCGGGAAGAACGCCAACTTCTGCGCCGGTGTCGACGAAGTAGTGGACTTTCGTTTTTATGTCGGTGACGTAGAGCAAACGGCTGTTTCCGCCGGCTACGGTTGCAGTGAACACGTGCCGGCGTGACCGTTTCCCGGGTTTGTGTCCTTGTTAAAACTGCATGGTTTCCGACATTTCCTGGCTTCGTCTCCGTAAGTATTATGAAACCAGCACCATTTCGGGTTTCCCACCCTGTTAGGTCTAGTTTTGGGGCTACCACGCGATTTGCTGCGATGTACTGAGAAGCGTTTCTGTGGAGTTCTACGTGAACTAATACTTCGAGATCGTAGCAACTGTTTAACAGAGTTGCACAGCTTAGTCACCTCTGGATCCTGATGCTCTGGTTTGTCGCAGACAGAATATACGTTGGAGACGGGTCTGCTAGAAATCTCCGGCATTTTATCTGCCGAGGCTGCCGGGTCATCGAGTGGGACTGACTGCGGTGTCAACAGCACGGTTTGCACCGGTTGTGGTAGTTTCGAATGAAATAGTTCTCGGAAGAAACCATCGTCGAATGTTCGTGCACCCATAACTTCTCGCTTGCGTGCGACGACTTCAGTAGCTGAGTGGCTGCCTAGCTCGATGTTACGAAGTAATTCGTCTAGGCGCTGGCGATCTGTCAGATCGCTTTTCTTCAAGAGTCCGGCCTTAAGAAGTGCATAAGGATCACTTACTTCAGGATTAAACATGTGTGCCATAACATACCTGTTTAATTCTCGCGGTGGTGACCGTATGACAGCGAGAAATCGAGGATGAGGATCTGAGACGCCCTGCCCTCGAAAATCGGCCTCGACATACAGGAACCATATTTCCGCATTGTCTGGCCAATATGGCACGAGTTGGATCGTGTTCGTAGTCGGCTTAATACGAATAAGCTTGGGAGTGTGGTCGGACATGAGAAGGTGTAGTAAATGGATGTATAAACGTTATCGAAATGAAAACAGTATACAAATATAAAATGGAACGGGCTCACCAATTGAACATTTGTTATTGGTCGGGATATGTAATCACGTCGGGCTCACCAATTTAGGACTTGTCCTGGTGTGAACTTGACGGACGCAAAGACTAATCACCAATAATTCAGACTTGTTATATACCCACGAATACGAGACCAAGAAAGAACACGATAGCGTAGTCGGATGGAATATTATATTTGGGTGGTTGTGCCAGGATACCGATGCGTTCCAAGTAACTGGCTAGAGAGTCGAATACGAGCAGTGCAACATGACACGACAGCGTGCCAAATGGCGAGGATGCTTGACAGTGTGCCTTCAGCCTAGCGAGTCCAGTTCAACTATCAAGGTCAGCATCACTGTCGAAAGTCGTCGATATCTAGGCTATTGATTTCAGAGTGTGTGTGACACTACAGGACCATGGCCGAAACTAACCTTCACAGAAGGTAACCATCTTCACCATGTTCAGAACGCCTAACTACAACAAGCAGAAATAAATGTGTTCACTGGAATACAACTTCATAATTATCAAAATCTAGGACTGACTCATTATAAAAGTGACCAGCAAGGTCCAGCACTTACCTGCTGCAAGGCTGTCACGACCCGTGAAAACGGAGGACAAGGTGTTCTGGAAGCCCATTTGGTGCACTCAAACAGGTCTGTTGCTTCTGGATGCTGGAGTTGGAGGAGTGGAGACATTTGGCTTTAAGTCATAATATTCATCCAGATTATGAATCTTCTTTGTGGAATGGTGTTAACATGGATGAATTATACAGTCCTGGAATCATCAATTAAGTGCAATATGTAAACAATTCATGCATACATTCCTTCATAAATTTTTCACCATTATCTCAAGCAAGAAGTACAAACTGTTACGATTGAAGCATTACCTTCAAGCTTTGTTTTTTTCCAGATAATACCTGTAGTGTCTAGATACAAACCTGGTCTTTTTGTTAATGCGAAGACAATACTTCCACTTATCCAACTTGTAAATTTTCTGCACACTTATTCTGCTGGGATGTTCCATTATATGAACATGCAGCACTTATATCTTCTAGTGACAGTTGGTGGGAATTCAGATTACCTTCCATGAAGATGAATGTAATTTGTATATAAACTTATTCGTACCTGTGAAAATGGTGCGTGCTTGTATATCCGGGAATAAAACCATTTTGATTATTGTGAGTAATTTGAAGATTGAGTTAAGTGAAATTGTCATTTTTTGATGCAGAGTGTAAAAATATAAATTTAATCCACTCCCGGAAAACTGTTCGCGGGCTACTTCCTCCCGGTTTTCACCTGAAAATATCATCAATATTCTCGTATGCACCACCAATAGATATTTACACATTCAATTTCGTGAAGGCATTCATGTACACTGCAGAGATATCGTCGAGACTATTGTGCTAAAAAGTTATTTTTTGTTTTCTCACACTAAACTTGCCATATCTCAGGCGTAATCACCATTATTTGTGTACAACCCCCACACGGGGTATGGCATGACAGCATTCACTTTCTACCGGAAGAGAATGAATTAAACCACAATGCGAATGATGGTTATCAGCCGGGTTTTTGCGAAGACGGATGTTCAGTGTCATGAACTTCCTCGGGATCAGTAGCCTAGGGTTCGTTGAGATTTAACAGTGGCGTCAGCCCTCGTAGGTCTGTCCGGCCGGCCAAACTGAAGGCAGGCGGTCAGACCTCCAAGCCATTTGGCATGCTTTCGTGTTGCTTTGCGGTGGTTGTAGGTGCTGCTCCAGCCACCGAGTCAGGACGCGTCCGTATTTCGGCGCAGTCTGTCAAGTGCTTCAACCCGCCTTGCCACCCTACTGTGTTCTTTCCTGGTTCCGCACTCGTAGGTATTCTATAGGTACGAAAACCTGGTGATCGGCCTCTACGTCTCTCATCTGTATTCAAGAACAATTCCTGGATTGATGAGTCCGTTCATGTTTGCGCTCATCTATTCTCGTTTTCAAGTCGATAAATTTTGTATATTCTTATCATGGACTCGCGTATTCGTGTGCGGCTAGAACCGTAAAACTGTCTGCCTTAAAACAACGCAGTCCATCTAGCTCATGTCGTTCCGGTCGAATGGCGCAGGAACATCGTTTCTGCATGCGAGGTTGATTTCCTTGAAGATGGCAGCATAGTTCCTTGTCATGAAATTCTCACTGTGATAGGTTCGCTGTGGCGGGAATTAATCAGACGCGGTACGGCGCATATTTCAACTCTAGAGTAAGTGACTCTTATGGACTGCTCAAAGCGATCTTTCCGAAGAAAGGCGATCCTACAGAACGCCTGTACCTAAACGATTGCTCCATAACATTGATCTTGGGAACAGCTCAGCAACTGGGATGCCCACACTGGTGCGAGAAGTAACTGGTCAGCGAGAGTTCGATGGCCTTTTCTGCAGCATTTTTCTCTGCACACTACACAGCCAGTGCAAATCGTTCTGCCTACAATTCAGACGGTTGCAACCGACGACGCGACAGGCTTGGCAGATGAAATATCAGAAGTCAATGGAAGACCTATCTCTAAGGCGCATTCTGCCGGCGAGAAACTGTTGTTTCAGGGTTCATACATGACAGCTATACAGATACGCTGTACAGCTCCCATGAACTCAAACTCCAACGTCAGGACATGTAACACGGTTACGTCGTATTTCACTCCAGTGCAACAATTTACGTAACCACCCAACAGCTAGATCTCGCAGGGGCCGAAAGCCCTAATGTGCACTAGCTTTCCAGCACTTGCGGAGAGGAAGCGAGAAATTGTCGGAAGCCGCAAATTTCAATGAATACTAAAGAAACTGAGAAAACTGCACCGTAACCTCAGCCGATAGAAAAACCCATTTCTATAGGACGCCGACAGGAGGACGAATGTTCCCTTTCCCGCCAACACTGTCGCAGAAGCAAAGGTTCTTGCCGCCGCCTGTACACAGTCTGATAGCTTGGAGAAATTGTCACAATATCTGTGGGTATGGAGGCTGGTTAAGGTTTCTTCATTTCCTTTGCAAACTAACCGAAGGTATGCTTATCCATTCATGTGGTCCCCGATCCTGGTATCTGCAGTAAGACGCATCTCTCCTCCGCCTAACCACCAGAGAAAGGTATTTTTCCATGGGTGCTTTTTACTTCTTTATTTCTCATTCCCACCATTTTTCTAAAAACGCTTAAAAGTGACTTAAAGGTGTTGAATATGTTTTGATTTGTTCTTGTGATGTATTCAAAAACACTGACCACTCATTTTGTTTAAGTTCATTCAGTTTGCTTGCGCAACGATGTTTAACCTCTTGTTTCGATTAGTGTTACAGCTGTATTCCGTTTTGGATAGAAACTGCAGTAGCGGTTAAAACTGAAGGTTTGCAATTAAATTTTGTACGCTATTTTGTTGTAAAGAAAAATTTTCGCAGGGCTCACCTTCTGTTTGAATGTACATTCGCTTTTTGGCAAAAGATTGATTTGGATTCGGTCGGCTCTCGCTTTGGGTTTTGCGAACTCCGAAAATTTGTATCTTCGTTACGTGCTACTCAGCGGATTTGATGTAACAACAGGCGCTTACGAAAATAGGAGTTGGGAGGGTTTGACTGATCTTACCAGTAGCCACGTTGCCCCGCCTTAACAAACCAAGTTACAGCCTGAAAGCCGGAAGCATCATCAAGCATCATCAATCACTACACTCAAAGCTATTAGCAGGAAAAACACGAAGACTTCTGTGGCTATCAAGAGAGGAAAACCGAACAAAAGGAGCCGAGCCTCAAAATGCAGAAGCGAGACTTCAGAGGCCTCAAGCTTCCTCGACTAACAGTATCGGTGCTGGACGCGAGAAATCAGTCGTATTTTGAGCTTTGTAGCCTCAACATGTTCCCCTGTTACTGGATACCAGACTACCACTCCATGAACGATGAAATCCTGGATGCCACATGGCTACGCGAATGGCGATCACTATCGACAGATGTAAATTCAGGAATAAATCATTATTATTGTTAACGCTGGATGTATGTCGCGGATGCCATCTGGGGCGCTATCGAGAGGAGTATTCCAAAACTAATCGGACGGCTACCTCTCAAACGATCTTGGGTAACTCGTGCAACCCGAAAGCAAATACAGAGGGAAAAGAAGGCACGGTATCGGTGGCGCATATCATACAAAGAATCAGACTGTCTTGGATACAAGATGCTACTCAACTTGTATCACAAAAGAATTCGTAATGACAGGTAAGCGTACCAGAGTAACCTGGCTAAACAGGTAAGTTACAATCCGAAAAGTCCGTATCGGTTTATATTATAACAAAAACCGACGAATTAGGGTTTAAACCGCTTGGTGAACCTTTGATCAGCAGTGAGATAGCGGAACTGCTGAGCAGCAGATTTGGTAAGCCACTAAGCCCAGTGATGGATCCATCATTAGCGTCTAGTAAGGCAACGAAGTACGAGGAGTGCGATGCAAACCCGATGAAGGTAAAGATTTTGCCACACCAAGTGTTTGCGAAACTTTCAACACTGAGAATAGAGAAATTGTCCGGCTGTGGTGACAAGACCGGTGGTCTCACGGAGCTGTACCTAAGTGCCAAGCAAACCCACGTGCAACTCATTCTTCGGAGGTAAGCCAGCTCCCCGAAGAATAGAAACGTCCTATCCTTTCATCAATTTTCAGGGGCAGAAATGGAAAAACTGGCGCAATTACAGATCAACAGCATTACTTCTCATACTATCCAAGGTGCCGGAAAGCCCGGTTGCAGATGTTGCTTAGGGCTACCTTAACGGAAAGGAAATTTTTCACCCTGCCCAACATGGCTTCAAATTGGATACTCATATGCCGCAAATTTGGTGACCGCTTGGAATGACTGGACCAATGGATGGGACAACCAGCAACCGGTTCATTTCATCTTTCTGGACCACCAAAGGTTTCAACAGCACCCTACACTGCACCACGCTCGCCGGACCTGCGGAAGTGGGTATCACTGAACCACTTTTAGCAGGGTTTACAGGCGTACATGTAATGTTTAGATACAAACCTGGTTTTTTGTCACTGTGAAGACAACGCTTCCACTTGTCCAACTTGTAAATTTTTCGCACTTGTCCTTCCGGGATGTTCCATTATGTGAACACGCACTATGCACAAACTTATTCATACCTGTAAAAGTGGTGTGCGCCTGTATATTCCGGAATAGATATTATTCCTATTATATCTAGAGGACAGAGAAGTTTGTACTAAAGTAAACGGAATTTGACCAGCCTGGAGGAATGCAAGAACAGGAGTTTCTCAAGGAGCGATCTTTACACCTGCTCTTCCCTAAACGTTTCCGAGATTCATTCTCATAGAATCGGCAATAAAGATGTTTTCTAGTGAAGCATTAAGTGCGATGGAGGTCCGTGTTTAGGCGGAGTCTTATACCTCCCTCCTGCGGCAGATGCCACGCTAAGTAAAATGTTAATACAGTCCATTAAAGAAGCCCCGGAACTGAACTTCCCACAGGTCCTCATTATGGAAGACTTCAACTTTTTTCTACTCTTTACCACGAAAAGTCCATCCACTGCTCTGAAAGACTCTCGGGAATTGTTACTGGAAAACTTCTTGACCGAACATGTCTCCCAGTGTACTTGCTGGGGGTTTAACGGTAAGGCATCCCGACTAGATTATATTCTCACATATCAGTTCATCGGGGTAACCAACTTGAATGTCTTCAGTCCTCTTGACCCGAGTGACCATGCACTTATCTCCGATATTTCTACATCTAAGCCACCCGTTCCCGATCAGCCACTAGCCAGGAATTGCAGAAGAACTGATTTTGAAAAAGTCCGGCAAGATCTAGAGGTCCTGCTTGCCTAAATTGCGATGACCTACTGGATCCTGATGCCAGATGGGACTTGTTGAGGAACGCAATCCTCTAGACGATTAAAGGCAAAAGATTCAAAGAGGAACTGGCAAATTCTGCTCCTCCTGGCTTAAGTCAAGCACATGCAAACTAACACGGCGTAAACGGTCATCATGGAATCTATGGAGGTGCACTAGTAACCCTATTGACTGGCCAAATTATGAAGACATCCGTAAAGAATGTACAGTAAGGATCAGAAATGACAGAATAAACCACCAGACACAACTTTGTAGAACCATGGAGGGGAATCATGGGATACTGTACTGGCTGACGAAACAGAAGAGTAACAGTACGCTTAGTTTACGGTATTCTAACTCCGAAGTAGCAAGCCTGCTAGCTCACGATTTCCGAAGCAACTTTTGTCATTTGGGAGGCGAAACCATGCATCTGTCTGACACCCGTATTACAGAGGGGATAAACCATATGGAGTTTGAACCCTCCATAATTATGGAAATATTGAAGAAACTGAACCCAAACAAGTCTCCAGGAATTGATGGGATTCACCCAAGAGTACTCAAAGAGTGTGCTGAAGTTCCCACCAGCAAACCTCTTCAAATGCTCTTTTCAGGAAGGCGGGTTAGCCTCTGATTGGAAACGGGTGGCTGTCGTCCCAATTTATAAGGGGGGAAACAGACTACTTGCCTCCAACTATAGACCTATCTCCCTGATCTCTTCACTTGCAAAAGTCCTGGAGGGAGTCATAGGTGACTCACTTAGCGATCACTTACTTTAGGAATCAATCCTAAATGACTGTCAACATGGCTTTCTACCGGGAAGGTCAAGTAACTCCAACTTGCTGATAGCATGGAATGCCTGGACAATCTCTGTCTAGCAGAAAAAGCGTATTCACGTTGGTTTGTCTGGCTTCCCTTAAGCCTTAGACAGGGCAAATCATGATATCCTTTGTGAGAAACCTCAGCTCATGGGTGTACATGAAAAACTAGTAATTTGGCTTAGAGATTATCTGTACATCAGGGTGCAATAAGTCCCTCTCTGACTAACTGTTTTCCGATGCTGAGTGGTGTGCCTTAAGGTTCTATACTGGGCCCACTATTGCTTCTTGCTTTTATCAATGACCTACCGGGGGTCCTTAATTCACATTCACTAGTATCTGCCGATGATCTGAAGGTTTGGAGGGAAATACAGGGGCCAACGGACATTCCGGTATTCCAGGAGGACCTTACGAGAGTCCTTAGCTGGGCTACATGAAACCTGCTTCCTCTCAACTCAAAGAGTTGTCGAACTACGGTGGCTGGCAAACATAATGCAGCCCCATTTCTTACTCTCTGCGCGAAATAAACATCTGTCGCTCTAACATGGAACAAGATCTGGGAGTTACACTGCACGATACGCTAGGGGCCTCAGTCCACTGTTGCCCCACAGCCAATAGGGCTTATGGAATCCCGAGTTTTTTTCGCGAACTTTAGGGTGTGTAACTCATTCTCTTTCACCGCAGTGTATGCTGTGCACGTCCGTCCTCATCTAGAAAAAACTTCGCTCGTGATGCCCCCATACTTAAAAAAGGACACGGCCGTCCTAGAACTGGTGCAGCGAAGAGCTACAAAGAAGGTGATTAGGTCACGGCACAAACCGTACCCAGACAGCTTAGCAGCTCTTCAGCGGCACCCATAAACCCCTTCATCCTACCAGATCCCTTCTAAGCTTTTGCCGGAAACGCAGCCTGAGGGGTCACCCGTTAAGAATAGAGCGTGAGAGAGCATTTACAAAGATCCATGCTAGTTCATTTGCAGTCAGTCTGTTAACTGTGTAACTCCCTCCCTTCAGCAACTGTTACAGCCCCATCCCCGACGCTTTCAAAAAGAGGTTAAACGCACACCTCGATTCCTACGGTGCCGATGAGCTGCACTCGAGAAGCTTTCCGCAGATCAGATGCAGTAATATCACCTTGAGACCAGATTAATTAATAATCTTATCCCTGTCCCTTCAACCTCGTCCTGTTAACCACTTCTCTAGCTACTGGCCGGTCCAAAGCCCGTGCAAAGAGGAAAGGTTGGGCATGTTCACTGGAATACACCTTCATAATTATCAAAATCTAGGACTGACTCATTATAAAAGTGACCAGCAAGGTCCAGCACTTACCTGCTGCAAGGCTGTCACGACCCGTGAAAACGGAGGACAAGGTGTTCTGGAAGCCCATTTGGTGCACTCAAACAGGTCTGTTGCTTCTGGATGCTGGAGTTGGAGGAGTGGAGACATTTGGCTTTAAGTCATAATATTCATCCAGATTATGAATCTTCTTTGTGGAATGGTGTTAACATGGATGAATTATACAGTCCTGGAATCATCAATTAAGTGCAATATGTAAACAATTCATGCATACATTCCTTCATAAATTTTTCACCATTATCTCAAGCAAGAAGTACAAACTGTTACGATTGAAGCATTACCTTCAAGCTTTGTTTTTTTCCAGATAATACCTGTAGTGTCTAGATACAAACCTGGTCTTTTTGTTAATGCGAAGACAATACTTCCACTTATCCAACTTGTAAATTTTCTGCACACTTATTCTGCTGGGATGTTCCATTATATGAACATGCAGCACTTATATCTTCTAGTGACAGTTGGTGGGAATTCAGATTACCTTCCATGAAGATGAATGTAATTTGTATATAAAATTATTCGTACCTGTGAAAATGGTATGTGCCTAGATATTCAGGAATAAATATCATTATTATTATCATTACTATAGGGCTAGCAACCCTGCCGCTTAAAACCAGTGCAACCACCATGGAAACATCAGAGCACAAGCAAAATATAAAAATAAAAATAAAGTTATTCGTCGCTGGAATTGGAGGGACGAAAGGACCCTGGTTGGTAAAAGCCTTCGGGAAGCCAACCGGCCGATGTGTCTTCTTTCTTCAGATGAAAGCCAAAGTAAAAGTAGAGACATGGAATGTCTGCACCATGTTTGAAGCTGGCTGGCTAGGTCACCCAGATTGCAAGCGAGATGAAAAGGTATAGCATTGAAGTGTTAGGAGTTTGCGAAAGCAGATGGAATGGGAGTGGACTCTCCAAACTGTCAACTGGAGAATTAATAATCTACACTGGTCACTCAGACGACAACCACGAGCACGCTGAGTATTGGAGTGGCTATCGTGATGTCCCCAACAGCATCGAAGGCTCTCTCTCTCATGTAGTGGGAACCAATCTCCTTCAGGATCAGGATCATGACAGTTAGATTCAAACCAAAAGGAAGGAAAGTCACAATCATGCAACACTACGCACCTACAAATAACTAAGCAGATCAAGAGAGGAAGCAGGGATTCTACAGACAAATGCAATCAGCACTGGACGAAATCTTAGTTGGCGACATCTAAACTCTAATGAGCAACATGAATATCAAACTGGGGGGGGATTACACAGGAAGAGAACTAACCATGGGTCGAGAAGCGCTCGGTAAGGTGATGGGCGAGAACGGAGAATTGTTTGCAGAATTCTGCGCATTCAGTGACTTGGTGACTGAAGGCAGTGTGTTCAAGCACAAGAATATCCACAAAGTGACATGGGTTTGATTCCACTAGATGGACACACTAAAAATCAAATCGACTTCATCTCAATGTGAAGAAAGTGGAGACGCAGCCTACTGGACGCAACGTCAAGAAGATGAGCAGATGTAGGTTCAAACCACTATCTAGTACGAGGAACCTTCCAAATCAAGTTAAGAGCATTCAAGGAAGCTGGTGATAGACCGCAGTTCAAGTACAACACTCGGAAACTGAAGGATGAAACTACGAAGGAAATCTTCGTGGCAGCCATCAAGACAAAATGGGAGATATCGAGGAACATCCCTGAAGAAACCTGTGTGGGAGAATACTGGAAGTCTTTGAAAGAGATGTGGAAAGAAACCTGCACAACCGTATTAGGAAGGAAGAAGAAAGAAGACAAGGAATGGATCTCGAGGGATACCTGGAAGCTGATAGAGGAGAGGAGGATGGTGAAGGAGAAGATGCGTCAGCGCAATGCAAGGATGCACAAAGAGAAGAGGAACTGAGTGCAATGTACAAAACGCTGGGCAAAGAAGTGAGGAGGAGTGCGTACAAGGACAAAAGACACACTGGCAAGTGAAGCAGAACTGGCTGCAGGTAGGAGAGACCTGACAGCACTGTATCTGGGAAGAGATCAACACACATGAAACTAATAAAGGAGGATGAAGGAAATTTAATTTCCAAGGACGAGAAACAAAGGAAACAATGGGCCGACCACTTCAAAAAGCTCTTGAATCGACCACCACCTGCACTTCGTCCAGAAATACCACCTACAGCCACAGAGCTAATGGTGAACACCTGAACGCCATAAAGCTAGTGAAATGTGGGAAAGCAGCAGGACCAGATGGAATTCCTCCAGAAGCACTGAGAGCACTGAGACGCAGAGACAATAGCGAACATGTTCATACCACTAATGCAGAAGGGCTGGAAGGAAGGGAAGGTACCGGCAGAAAGATTGGAAGAAGTGCCACCTTTTCAAAGTGCAGAGAAAGGCGACCTAAGCCTTTGCAAGAACTGGCGCGGAATCAAGCGACTGTCCACCCCAAGCAAAATATTAGGCCGCATCATCCCGGAGAGACTAAAGGATGCACTGGATTCAAAATTACGACCGGAACAGGCTGGCTTCATGTGCGAACCGAATTGCAACGCTTCGCATCACCATAAAACAGAGTATAGAATGGCAGTCAACTCTCTGCTTCAACTTCATCGACTTTGAGAAGGCCTTCGACAGCGTCGACCGAAAAATAATCTGGCAACTGCTTCAACACTACGGTTTCAATGCCACAAATCCTTATCAATCTCATACAACAACTATATGAAGACGCCATATGCCAAGTAATTCACAATGGGAAGCTCAGTGATGCTTTTGAAGTGAAGACAGGAGTAAGACAAGGCTGTCTACTATCACCCATGATATTCCTGATTGTAGTCGACTGGACTGGATCATGCAACAAACAGTGGGGAGCTGTGAGAAGAGGGGGATACGCTGGCTGGACTGAGGAAAAGAACCTAGAAAATTTGGATTTCCCAACGATGACTTGTGTCCAATGTCACACAAACTTGAAGATCTACAGGCGAAAACTGACAAGTTGATAGAGGAGGTTGGGCAGCGAGGACGGGACTGCAAGTGTCAGAGAGAAGACAGAGGTGATGAAGATATCCAACCAATAGCACCACCACCAACAACAACAAGCTCCAATCACCATCAACGGGAGAAACCTAAAGGAAGTATCATCTTTCACCTACCTAGGCAGCATCGTTTCAACTACAGGCAGCACAGGCACAGACGAGGATGTCAAAGTCAGGGTCGGAAAGACAGCAAGATAGGCGTTCATCAACCTGAAACCAGTGTGGAGATCTTCTGCACTCAGCATGTGGAACAAGATCGGGACTTTCAATACCAACGTCAAGTCAGTGCTTCTGTATGGTTGAGAGACTTGACGCGTTACGAAAGGGGTTTCCAACAAACTACAGACATTCATCAACAACTGCCACCTACGCTGGCTCGTTACTGAAGCTCAGATCAGATGGCCAGAATCGTAAGAATAAGTAACAATGAAATCTAGGAACGAACTAACCAAGAAAATATCGCTCAACAAACATGCAGAAGGAAGTGGAATTGGAGATTGATTGGGCATACATTGAGAAGGCCGACTGGGGACATCATGCGTCAGGCCAGGTACTCGAGTGGAACCCAGATGGGAAGCAACGAGTTGGGCATCGGAGTTGAGGATGACATGGAGGAGATCGTGTGAGGAAGAAATGAGAGCATCTGGGCTGTCGTGGAGTCAGGTTGAAAAGATCGTGGAGAACTGAGTGTAATGGAGACTTGTAATGAAGCCGTCTATCCCGCTAGGAACCGAAACAACAAATAATTATAATCTCTATCCTTTCAGGGTTTTCAGAAATGGGAAGATAATTGTAACCATTCTCAACTCGGGACGTATTTTAGTAAGACAGACGTGGAACCCAAGGGATCACCGTTCATAGATTCTATAACACGAGGTCTGAAGTTTGAACTACAAGTTTCCTTTACTATCACTATTGTTGGATGTTGGTTTATGTTAGTTTACCTTGACGTGGTGTTCAAAAATTGGCGGTACGGCTGTTAGAAGTTGCAAGAACATTGGAAATATTTGAGTAAGTTGTAAATGTTACACTGACAGTATGCGTACGTCGAGACGCTAATTTTTTAAAGTTCACTCTTGTTAACGTACTCCAAAGAGACAGACGTTGAACTCAATAAACCATCGTTCACTAGTTCTACAACACGAAGTTTGAAGATGATGTGGTTATGTATGAGATCTATACATGCGTTCATTTTGCACAATACAAAAGTGTCCCTACTGAAAATTGCTTTTCGGTTCCGTGGGCAAATATGACTTTATTGTGTTGGTGCATGCCAGAGGCTGAATGTTGAGCTTTCGACCCATATAATTCAGTTAAAACCGAGTTTTGAGCGTGTTTTTACATCGTCATGCTCTGTAAGAAGAGTGACATTTCAAATCTGGCTTCTTCAAAACAGTCAAGTAATCGGTCAACCCTTGCAATGTGTAGTGTGTTAGAAATAAATATAATCTTTTTCGGTATGTGTCCACTTAAGGTATAGAAACATGCCATTTAGATTCAGATTTGTTGTTTGAGGATGAAAAGCTGTGAGTCCCTATTAAACCCTTCACAGTAGATTTCTTACCTGCCAGCCCAGTCCCTGTTTTCCACGACTCAATCGGTGATGCGGACATCACTTCTGGAAGTCGGTTCCAGGAGTTGATTATTCGACGCAAGAACCACCACTCTGCGGAGACTACGTTCTTTCTTTGCTTTTCTATTCTTCTGCTATGTCTTTTGAGGTTTCCCCATCTATTGGGAAGGAAAAGAGAAGATAGACCAGGTTCGAAGTCATTTCTTAGAATCCTGTATAGCATTATTAGATCTTCCCTCTGTGTGCGATAGGATAAAGAAAAAAGATTGAGCTCCTTAAGTCGGTCTTCGTGGGTCGGACTAGCCATTGCATGCATCATACGAATGGCTGTCCACTGGACTCTTCCTAGAAGTTCTGCGTCACCTTTCAGACAAGGGTCTGCCGCCTGTGTAAGGTTTTGTAGTTTAGACCTAAGAATGTAGATAAGATGGTAACCGTATGCCCATTTATCCTTTTGAACGTTCTCGTTAATGCCCAATGTGTCCTAGGACTCCGAGCTGCGACCAATCGACAGCGGGCAGTGGTTTTCAAACTATAACTTACTGTGACTCGTAGATCACTATGGGTCAGTATTAGGGGTAGATGAGTCCTACCAATATCATAGGTGTTGCCATGTGTGTTCCCCAAGTGAATGCTCACATATTTGCGTGCGTTGCCAGGCATCAGCAACTTCTCTGACTACGTAAACAAGCTGTTTTGGTTTGCCTGAAGTGCACGTATATTCTTGTTGTTCCTAATTTCCCACCAGATCTTTACATCATCAGCGTAAAGAACCATGAGGGATTTCGTGATATTTGGCAGTTCATTTAAGTATAGGAGAAGCAGAAGAGGACCCAGGATTGTGCCTTGCAGTACTCCACTCTCTAATGACTCCCAAGAGGAGAGTTGAGAATTGATCCTAACTCGTTGTCTCCTACCAACAAGAAAGTCTCTTATCCATGCGAGCAGACTGACAGTGATTCAAAAACTTTCCAGTTCCCAAAGCAGCCTGGAGTGAGGTATCTTGTCGAATGCCTTACTAAAGTCTATGAAAATGACATTACAGGTATCCTGTCATCTTTAGACTTAACCCGACTTTCTCTGACTATAATGAGGTTCTTCAAGCAAGGGAAATTTCTGCAAAAGCTATGCTCCGAACGAAACAATGTAGTGTTGCTCGCTAAATGAACTGTAGTGGCTTTCGTGATTACCCTGTCTAGGATTTTTAATACAGCACTGGTCAAATTTATCGGTCTGTTATTTGAAGGGTAGTCTCATTATCCCTCATACAATACGTGTGTCTCATTGTCTACTCCACGCACATGCAAGAGGTTGCTGTGTGCTTCCCAGTTCAACTCCACTGTTTTTATCCCATATTCCTAATAAGGTGTGATATGTTTTGACTATGATAACCAACCTATCCGCCTCAAACCACTAATAAGTCCTGAAAAGGTGCCTTTATGCTCGGAAACCTATTGGGGCTGGTGCTTTTGACTTCATTTGGTTTTAAGGTCATAACTTACAACTACTCCGAAACCTTTTGGGTAGTGGAATGTCATTAGCAGTCTAGTCGTGTTTTCGTGACCGACACGCATAGCTACGCTTATCAGTGATCAGTTTTTAAACTGTGGTGTTTATTAGCAATTTTGTTCGCTTTCAAATATTTAAGTACTACGCTACGGGTGATGCTTTTCAACAGTTTGATGACTATGCTAGTCAGACTAGCTGGCCGATAGTTTGCAACTAAATGCCTAGGCGCAATTTTGTCGGTCAGGCTAATAACTGCGTTCCTTCAGTCTCATTGATTACGACTGGTTCACTAACATAGTAAACAACACCAGAAACAGTTCAGCAATGATATCTACCATTATACATATATACCTTCTTTATTCCACTGGATTTGCCAGTGTTGATGTTATGGAGTAATTGTAGCGCGCTCTCAGTAAAAATTGCTCCCACCTCAAGTCACTTAAAGAAACCTATCGGACATTGAATACAGTCTTCCAAGTAATTTGACAATACTTCAGATTTAGACAAATCATCTGCCTCTTTGATCGAACCTTCAGTAGTCTGTAATGTTGGTGTAGCAATGTTTATCCGGGTTTTTCTTCTGATTTTGAGATTTTCAAGTTATCTCCAGTATAATTTCCTAGATTTTGTGAATAAGGGCTTGCAAAAATCCCTCGAAATCAAAATACAGTTACCAACTTTGTGCACATTTGTGCATTAGGCTATGAGCCATGGCTCTCGTAAGTGCTATCGATACTACCTGACTGGCCAGATTTTGTAGGTGGTGTGAACCTAGCAATCACACAATAGATGTGGCCCATTCCTATTAAACGGATTTACGGAAGATTGCTAAATGCATTTCGATTTAGACAAACAAGATGGTTTTAGCGTCTGACTTCTTGTTATACCATTGCCTACTTTTTTACTGTTTTACAGAGACCAGTCGGGCCTGATGAATATGCCACCACTTAGTTTTTGTGCAGTGGTAAGTAACTGATCTCCTTAACCCGCAAAATACCAAATTTAGGAGTCTGTGCTATGGAGCCCCACTTTCTCCAGATATTCTTATAAACAGTCTGATACTAACTCCAGTGACATTCTTTGGAAGAATCGTGCAGATAAGACCTCCAGTTAATTCCAGATCATCGGATTGTCCGTTTACACAATCGTTTTCATCCAAGTATGTCAGATGATAGACTACATTATTACAGCTCATCTGCTGTTTACTACTCTACCATGGTATTACCGCTTAACAGCTTGCGCTACGGTGCTACTTAATTGACTTCTAGACGTACGGGACAATGAAGTCCTATTACTCACTATGATGATTTCCGATTCACCAGACATACATACAAAGTGTACATGAGTGTGTGTGATGTCTGACCAAGCCATGGGAGGTACCTGCCTGTGTAATCATATTCTCACTGGTTATTCCTGTTTTATACTGCTGTGAATAATATCATAATCTAATTGGTTGTCCTTTTTATATTACTGTCTGTGCTATTACGACCATATTACTGTAAATATAGATATTAAATATTGTGTGACTGAGCTTGATTGAAATGTTTTGAGTAACAGCTTACGTGGTACTGCCTGAAATATGCCCATTACACCTACAACCCTTGGTTTTCCTGTCATTCTGAGTTACCGTTTCTAGTGAATATTAAATGTGAGTATTGAAATGATAATTCAATTACGAAAACACACACCATCTTTTTATATGCATTAGTTCTGTTAATTTCATCACATTTATTCTGATCCATCATCCTGGTCGAGTTTTCTCGGTAATACTTCCTTATTGAGTTATCTACTCTTTAATGGTTGTGTCGAAGTCTTGTGAAGTATCTTCAGTGGAGGGGTCTCAAATACAGCTAGCATAGAATCCTGAAAAACTTGGTTGACAGCGCAGTTACCAGAGCCATATCTATACTTTTGTGTTTCTTCCAGTTCTTGGCTCGTTTTGAAGACGTTGGGAGTGGGGGGGGGGAAGGGGGTTACTGCTTTCACGAAAAAAGTTTTCATCGGATCTGTAGCATTCGTTAACACAGGTGTAATGATGCTGGTGACATCAGAGGCACAGTTCTTCACCACGTCATGTGCGTAGATATAATCTAGAAATGATATTGCTTAATTCAAAGGAACAACACATTGTGTAAAAAATGAACATCCAGTGGGAGTGCGGTTCGCTACACCCTTTTTAATATGTAGAACTTAAATCAGTACACACTTTATGATACAACTATCATACTTGTCATACTACATGCTTTCATCCAACATGTATGAGCAATCTGGCCATCGACATTTATGAGGTGGGTCAACCATAGCGTTGATGATCTGACTTGACGATGTAACAGTAAAACACAAAGATAACAGGGAATCGAACAAACTGTTAGAAAACTACAAAATTATATGCCAAAACTAGCTAAATCGAATCGAAATACCCTCAACAACCTCGTGCACATTCGTGCAGTAGGCAATGAGCTATACCTTTTTTGTGTTTCAGGACTAATGATACTACATGGATGCCCAAACCTTGGTAGATGAAGTGGTGTTCGAATCCATTACCCATTGTTCGAAATTCGATTGTTTCAACCCATAACTCATAGCTCCGCAGTCAGAAGAGTAGACCAACTGGAAGTAGCTTGTCCCTTGCAACACGACAGGTGTTACAAACACGCGACAAAAAATACTTTCCTAGTTTGAATACACAATTCTGTGTAGTGAGCGGGGAGAAGGTACATGTTGCTTTAAAACAACCTCATATGATCACATGAATCGGTTAAATCTTTCTGTCAGATGAGTGTAAAAAATAATAGTAACTGCAAAACAATGAAAATCCGGATGCTAAACAATCAATGCCGTACAAATAAGTGGAAACGTCCCCAAATCACTATGGTTATGTGGTTCATGTTGCTGTCTCACTTTCTGAATTAGATCACTGGATTACAAAATACGCAGAACGATTCATAGAATCAGTCAATTGTGTAGTTAAGTACCTGTTTAGTGTAACAGGATGCATAAACCGTGGTCAGAAGTGTAAAAGTGACAAGAATTCACGTCACATTCTCGCAGACATCAATACGCCTTACCCTTGCAAATAATTCCACATAGAGCTATTTTTATCTTCTCACAACATATCATTGATATCTGCAAGTTACCAGCTATTAAATGAATATCTTTGCTTATCTGAGTTGTTTCTAGCTTTTATGTAATCAACTGTGCTTCTAAACTAGCCTACAACTGACATAAACTATGATTGGCTTCAAAAACCACCTCAGCAACGAATAAAATAACCATTTAGGCTTCTTTACTTCAACTGAAAAGGTATCTTTTCATGATGTACAAAACCCTAATTGGTTATCTTAGTAGTTGTTCAAGCGATCTCAAAGATTACTCTTTATAGAAACAAGTGGGATGATAGACAAAATGACAAAAGACTAGGCAACCACGTGTCCTTTTCACACTAGACAATGCTACATCTACACAACAACACCACCTGACTATCCAAACCTCAGTAGACGCAGTATAGTTCAAGAGCATAACCCATTAGGGGTCTAATCTAATGGATTACAGCTCTGTTACAGGTAAGTTTAGTAATAACACTGGACAAGTTAACTTATGGTGCAACTCAAAATCACATAACAATGGCAATAAAAGTCCTACTTGATGATAATAAGAACACTAGGGGCGTCCCTATCTGCTCATCATTATCTCTATAGCATTTTGGGTATGTGTTTTTAACACCACTATATAATATATTTTATGAAAACTTAGGATCATTATGCTCTAAGTGAAGTCATCTTGTGAAACTAGCTTTCGTAAGTTGAAAATAATACCTGAACATTTACATCATTTTCAACAATTAATTCATGTTAGATTGGCAATTATTAACTCCTTCATATACGTTTTTACTGGCCGTAGTATTAGTGACTTGAGCTTTCTTTGTCTCCTAGAGCGCAAAAACTTCGTGCTGACAATTAACGATGAAATTTCAGGGATATCAAATATAATGATTTGAATTATGGAGGTGATCTTGGTCAGAGTGACAAAAGACTCATAACAATAACATAGGACTGAACTCATGAATTTTCAACAAAACCCTATCGTTTATTGGTAACTAACTTAAGATTCCAAAAGTTTTAATGGGGATTAGAAACAGTTAGTGTCTCTGATGAATTCCCATAATGTATTAACACAGACAAATAGGAAATCAGAGTAGTATATCGCACAAAAATGTATCGGTTCAGCTTGTCACACTTCATAATAGTATCCAAAGAACAGGTAGCTGGAAAAAAAGTGGTATGAAAGTAGATAAAGTTATGTATGAGGATAACAAATCCGAAGATTAAGGTTAGTGGGAACATTCAACCTCTAGAAGACTCTAAAGAGTAAGTACATTTGCACCATTGGGACTGATATTGAGCCATGTCATTAAGACTTCTAAACCTCTAATTCCTATCATTTTGCGGACCCCAATCAGACAATCAGTATCATCATCATTTGTCCTTTTGGTTGCTAATGGAACATAGGGCTTCTGTAGCACGTCTCCAGTGAACTCTGTTCTTTGAAATCTTTTGAACCTGGTTCCACAACAACCCAGAAGCTCTCATTTCCTCCTCTCACGATCGCCTCCATGTCACCCTCACCACGGACACCCAACTCGTCACTTCCCATCTGGGTTCCACTCGAGCAACTGGCCTGGCACATGATGTCCCCAGTCGGCCTTCTCGGTGTATGCCCAACACCTCAGTATTAACTCGACATCATTCAGTCTATGGCAGCTATCCATTTAATACCTCAGCCTCGTAAATTGAATTGTGCCGATTCACTACATGAGCCAAGTGAGGTCAAATGAATCATTAAAGTTGAGCCCTGTATGTGTTTAGAGTAGAAAATGTTTTGCATTTTTACAGTTTGGTTACTAAGCTCAACGGGAAAAAGTTACGTTTAATTTCTGCACTCTATGTAATAAGTGATTGAATTTGACACGTTATTCTGACGGATTATCTTTTCAGACATTTGGTGGTAGATTTTTTCAGAGTAATAATATCCAATTAATTCCAAATAATTTCTTATACAATTTGGAATTCTCAGCATTATATATATATTGCAACAACAACAAAGTAGATATGTATAACCTCCTTTACAACACTTCGGATTGTGTTGTTATAATAATTTAAGTAATGTAAAGAATATTAATAACGAGAACACTTTACATTGTTAATTAAATTATTGAAATGCGATTTTTAACTGTTACAAAGTTCATATATGAGTTCTGTTCTAACAGTTTCTTCCTCACATAATATGCGTCCTAGATAAGGTACAGTCGAAATCTTGCACTTAGCTGTGCGAGTGTACATTCTGATGTAGTTTCTTCTTGTCCTCCCTGAGGAGATACATGGAGAAAGCTGTCAATGAAGTGGATGCTCAGTATCAGTTAAAATTACTCTAGCTAGTTGCTTGGTAGAATTTAAATGTCTGTCAAATATAGTGTTAATAAGTTTGGCCAGAGGCACACCAGTCACCCTACTGATGGCTTTCAAAGCCCTACACAACATAACATAGTCCTTTTTAGTAGACCAGGAAAAGTAAAATGCAGGAATTAATAAATTGTTAAAGTAGAAGTTGAATTATACCAGGCAGCCTCAGTTTCTTCGTGTAATACGTTAATCGGAAGATTTTTTTTACAAGTCAACAAGACATGAGATGACCAACAAAGATCAAGAGTGAATCTCAATCCAAGATTGTTAACACTCGATTTATTTTCTACAGAAATATCATCAATGCTGCAACAGGTGTCATTAGACTTAAGCAGCTTTACACAAGTCTTGTTTACACCTGTGGCTAAAATTACCAGCCTGATATTTAGAAGAGTTTGACTAGAAACTATTTGAGAGAGACTATTGGTCGATAAGAGACAAGAATTGATTTATTTCAGAGCAATCTAAATGAGAGTTAACTGGAATAGACACCTTCAAGTCATCATCATACTCAGTTTCCTGATCAACTTTCTAGATCACGATAAGATTTGAGCTATGAACCCTCTAGTATTTCATTCAAACTATGATTGAATGCTTGATAACCGATTGTTTAACCTATTACTTTAAGATTAATGTTCATAGTCTCCATCTCTTGTTTAACGAGTCTTGCTAGTAGGTCAAATTTCTGGACATAAGTAATGTAATGGTTAAATGTAATGTATTTCTCACTTCTCGAGATATACTGTATTAAATTAAAATACTTGATTAGTTGGAAATTTTGTTTTCTATGATATAAGGGTATTTCTGTTTTTCCATTCTCTTATAGTTTGCATCATATTTATTGGTCAGGTTAATCTACTAACGCTAAATAAAGTATCGAATTCGTTGAAATGGGCATTGAGACAGCTCCGTATACTGTTATTGAATCTTGGGGAAAAGAGGTGAGATTTATTATGATCAACGTTTGTATATATTTCAAAAAAAAAATAGGAAATTGAATTACGTCAGTATGACTCTACGGTGTGGGTTTGTACTGCAAGTCAAGGGAGTTCAATGGATAGTGTGAATAAGAAATGTTTTTGGAAATTGTTTGGTTATATTAATGGAAAAAATTCAGAAAGTTTGTAATTTATTTTTGTTTTAAAGTAAACTATTCACTTTAGAGGTTAACATACCAATGACTGCTCCAGTTACTATCGAAAGTAAACCAGATGATGAGTCTGTTATGAAAAGAAATTTTAAAATGGGTTTCTATATCCCTGAACAATTCAAATCGAATCCACCTAATCCAACTGAAGAAGGAGTATTTATTGAGAAAAGACCACCGATGAAGTTATACTGCCGGTGAGATTATTATTATTATTATTATTAGCTATCTAATGTATTACTATCTCCTACTGTTTGGATTATGATTTTACTCGGTTGATTCATCTATCATCCATCCAAATCAACATAAGACCAGGCATTACTGCATAAGCGTCCTAGTTGCCATACCTCATATCGCCATATCAAGTAAAAAGGCAGTGAAGTGGAAGATGAAGAAGGAAAAGAAATTCAGTCAAAAGAAATATAAAGTACTAAAAGACAGAAAGGAAGAATGAGAAAATGGTGAAATTTAGTGTAGCGTCGTTAAGATGAGAATAATGTGTGTATACATCTGCGCCATTGACATCGGTTCTTAGGCTTATGATCACGTAGAGTCAGTCTCCAACCACTGGTTTGTTTCTCTTGTCCTATGGATCCCAACCGGCTAGTCTTCATCGCCCCATATGGCTCAAATCAACAGTCAAACACTTCATACATTGATGTCATATTTTAGTCTGGCTGCCTCGAGCCTTATTTCAGCCTGAACCTACTTCGACCAACATTATATGATGAGGTAGACAGTGACTAGGCATACATAACACATACATAACCCTCTGAGTCGATGAAGGTTCAAAACCACCTGACGTCCCCGCTACTCATGTAGTGACATCACGGAATACGGCGTGTACTACGAAGGCAACGGTGGTCAAACGCTTGAAGCCTTCTCATGTCTTCCACGTTGAATGACAATGTTTCACAGCCATACAGTAGGACGGAGCGGACTGGTGTACAGTACATGTGATCCTTAATAGACAATCAGATATCATGGCGGCGCCACAGATTGGGTAAGTTGGCAAAATCCAGTCGAGCCTTTTGTATTTGTGTAGAGATTTCATCGGCCACTTATCCACCAGAGCTGATCCCATTACTTGACCGATTACATCCGATGACCAAGCTTAACAACTGCTGCAACTCGATCACATCTTCCTTAATAAAAATGGTTTAATTCTTCAATCTTAAGTGATGCCTATGTTGTGTTCACTGGACTGGGTGGTTTGGTCGTGAAGTCTTCGTAGTCTTTCTAGACAACATCATCAGTACTAATTCCAATATGAATTGTTAGCTATCCGTATTTCTCCGTGAGTGATTCAGTAGCCTGCTTTGACCAATTGATTTGTGATTAGTACTATCAATCATAATTAAATCACCATCTTAATGAGATGTAGAACTTCGCACACATGTTCAGAGGTTCAAGTTACCATAGTTCGCAGTAGTATACAAAGAACAAATGAATAAAAAAAGACTAGCATCAGAATAAACAAAGTTGTGTGAGGGAATAAACAGTTTGGAGATATGAGTTAATGCTGCAAACATTCAAGCTTTACAGGATGTCACTATGACCAATTTCCAACCATGCTAGCAATAATCCTCAACCACTGATTCCTATCATCTTGATGACCCCAGCCATGCAGTCCAGATCTCTCCATATGGCTGAGGTCAATAGTCAGGGACTCCATGGACTGATACCACGTCTTGGTCTGGTCACCTTGAACCCTCTACCAACCTAATCCAGCTTCCTCTAGCATGATACATCCACGTAGGTGGTAGCTTGGCATTCTCAGTAGATGTTGAAGCCACCTCAGTCATTTGTAGGACCAGGTATTATCACCACATAGCATACATGGCTCACTCCCTAGTATACATAACTGTACATGTTTATTTCGTTGCACTAAACTGTATTATTTTTCCTCATATGAGTGTGTTAGTGAGTAGTTGTTTCTCCAAATACAGTTACATTTTTGTGTTTCCTGGACTGACAAATGTTGTTTGTTCAACAGTAGTCAGGTGATTATCAATGTTATTTAAAATATTTTCTAAAATTAGCTATTTAAACAAGATCTCATGCAATGGAAGGTGAGCTTAAATCTTGTGATTTATATTCTAACCTCAAAACAAAAACTTAAGGCAGAGAGAGACACTTGAAGAGCACACTATTCAACAATAGTTGACGTCATGGAGAAAACGGAACGTACGTATCCTGACCAACAATGAACTAAATAGTTTGAAAAAAAGTGAGCACCGAGTTAGTTTGAGTCATTGTATACGCGCGGAATCACGCTCCTGTCCACCCCAAGCAAAATATTAGGCGGCATCATCCTGGAGAGACTAAAGGATGCACTGGATTCAAAATTACGACCGGAACAGGCTGGCTTCATGTGCGAACCGAATTGCAACGCTTCGCATCACCATAAAACAGAGTATAGAATGGCAGTCAACTCTCTGCTTCAACTTCATCGACTTTGAGAAGGCCTTCGACAGCGTCGACCGAAAAATAATCTGGCAACTGCTTCAACACTACGGTTTCAATGCCACAAATCCTTATCAATCTCATACAACAACTATATGAAGACGCCATATGCCAAGTAATTCACAATGGGAAGCTCAGTGATGCTTTTGAAGTGAAGACAGGGGTAAGACAAGACTGTCTACTATCACCCATGATATTCCTGATTGTAGTCGACTGGACTGGATCATGCAACAAACAGTGGGGAGCTGTGAGAAGAGGGGGATACGCTGGCTGGACTGAGGAAAAGAACCTAGAAAATTTGGATTTCCCAACGATGACTTGTGTCCAATGTCACACAAACTTGAAGATCTACAGGCGAAAACTGACAAGTTGATAGAAGAGGTTGGGCAGCGAGGACGGGACTGCAAGTGTCAGAGAGAAGACAGAGGTGATGAAGATATCCAACCAATAGCACCACCAACAACAACAACAAGCTCCAATCACCATCAACGGGAGAAACCTAAAGGAAGTATCATCTTTCACCTACCTAGGCAGCATCGTTTCAACTACAGGCAGCACAGGCACAGACGAGGATGTCAAAGTCAGGGTCGGAAAGACAGCAAGATAGGCGTTCATCAACCTGAAACCAGTGTGGAGATCTTCTGCACTCAGCATGTGGAACAAGATCGGGACTTTCAATACCAACGTCAAGTCAGTGCTTCTGTATGGTTGAGAGACTTGACGCGTTACGAAAGGGGTTTCCAACAAACTACAGACATTCATCAACAACTGCCACCTACGCTGGCTCGTTACTGAAGCTCAGATCAGATGGCCAGAATCGTAAGAATAAGTAACAATGAAATCTAGGAACGAACTAACCAAGAAAATATCGCTCAACAAACATGCAGAAGGAAGTGGAATTGGAGATTGATTGGGCATACATTGAGAAGGCCGACTGGGGACATCATGCGTCAGGCCAGGTACTCGAGTGGAACCCAGATGGGAAGCAACGAGTTGGGCATCGGAGTTGAGGATGACATGGAGGAGATCGTGTGAGGAAGAAATGAGAGCATCTGGGGTGTCGTGGAGTCAGGTTGAAACGATTGCAGAAGACAGAGTGCACTGGAGACTTGTTACTGAATCCCTATGTTCCATGAGGAACCCAAGGGACAAATAAAATAATAAACAATAATTTTGCGGCGTAATATATTAGAACGAATAACGTTTCGATGTTGCTAGGATGATTCCTTTCAAGAGTATGACTGATATTAGGTTTTCAGGTTAATATTTAAGTTTTGGTACTAAAGGCAATCTTTTCAACCATCCAATTACGTTGTGATATGGAACGAAGATCAGTCTAATACAGGGGAGTAAATAAGCAGAGTGGCTTTTTTTCAGTTAAGCAAGTAAGGTGGAACAAAAATAGAGTGGGAGGAAATTTAGTTCGACTATGAGAAGTACATTGGAGTTGTCAGTCATAAAGGAATCAGAAGGAATAGATTATCATTTTGACTGTCTAAGTTAGCCGTAGTTTTCCAGACTAGTATTTATACTAGGTGATGATTGAAGGTGAAACGGAAATTTGGACCACAGCCATATTCAAACCTCGTAGCTCACTTGGGCTCCTGTGCGGATGCCTCGATATACCTGTGTTCTAATCATAGTAAAGATGGATAATGGCTAACAGTGGAATGCGGGATGCACATTTCGTTCCATTTAGGACTCGTTGGCTGGATGTACCTGCCTCCTAGTGAGTGATGTTGTTCCCACCAGGATTCGGACTCGGGGGCAATTGCTTCAAACACCAGAGTGTTATCCACTACACTACCTAGCGGGTGGGAACGAAATCACTGACTGGGAGGCAGGTGCATCCAGCTAACGAATCCTGACTAGGAGAAAATGCGCATCCCGGACTCCTCTGCTAGGCACTATCCATCTTTAACGTTTAACTTGGTCTTCAATGGGTGAACTGAGTCGAAACAAGATACTTGTTAAAATGTGTATCAATTCGATAGACATCACTGTCAAGTGTCCCATCATTGTTTCGCATGGCCTTGTAGTCTAGGAAAGCTAGCGTTCTAAATTCTGTTTATAGTTCATAAATGATTTTTCTAAACTTTGAAGACTGGAATAGCAACGTGAAAACCTAATATCGGTCAGATTCATACTCTTGAAAAGGATCTTCTTAGCAAGATCGAAACGTCAGGGAATACTGCACGAAATATTTGTTTATTTTGTTTTTTTCTAATATACGACGCCGTGGGATTATACAAGTAAAAATACACCTTATACTATGAACTTGTATACTCTTGTAAATTCTTGCAGCGTTTGAATGATCGAGTCATACCCAATTGCGTTTATAAGTGTACATTTATGTATGATCATACATACCTAGAGAGGATCCGTTGGTAGGCAGTGGCTCAGCATGTGCGACTCATGTCCAAGCCACCTCAGTCGCAGAGGGTTCACAACCCCATCGATCGAATTATCTGTCTTGTTTGATACCATTGTACTATTATAATATTATTACATTATTTGTCGTTTGGGTTCCTAGTGGAACATAGGGCTTCAGTAGCACATCGCCATTTCACTCTCTTCTCTCCAGTCTTCTCTTTCAACCTGGCTCCACGACTCCGGGAAGCTTTCATTTCTTCCTCACACCATTTCCTCCATGTCACCCTCACCTCGGACGCCCAACTTGTCACTTACCATTTGGCTTCCACTCGACGGTCTGGCATGACGCATGATGTCCCTAAACGGTCTTCCCAGTCTACGTCCAATCCAATCCATCTCCACTTTCTTATTCTGCATATTTGTTGGGCGATAGGTTGTTGGTTGGTTGATTCGTTGTCAGGCAGCCAGAGTTCCTTGTTGTTTATTCTTTCTGACCTTCTCATCTGATCTTCAGTATCGAGTGAGCGTAGGCGACAGGTGTTGATGTGATGTATGTCTGGAGTTTGTTGGAAATGCTTTTCGTAAGGCGCCAAGTCTGTGAACGACGACATAGAAGCCCTGGTTTACTTGGTTGACTTAGTGTTGAAAATTGGTGTGTTGTTGATGCTTTATGCTGGGTGCAGTGCAGTTCAATAGATCTCGACACTGATTATTTCAGATTAGTGAACGCCTTTCTTGCTGTCTTTCTGATCCTGACTTTGACGTTCTCATCTGTGCTTGTGGCGCCTGTAGTTGAAACGATGCTGCTTAGGTAGGTAGGTAGGTAGGTGAAAGAGAAAACTTCGTCTAGATTTCTCCGGTTGATGGAAATTAGTGCTTGTTGTTGTCGTTGATTTTTGGGTACCTTCATCACCTCTGTCTTCTCTACGTTCACCTAAAGGAAGTCCTGTCTTCTCTACCTCTTCTGTCAACTTGTTAGTTTTCACCTGTAGACCTTCGAGTTTGTGCGACATAAGACATTAGACATAAATCATCATCGTTGGCGAAATTCAAATCTTCTTCTGTGGCTTTTTCATTAGTCCAGCTAATGTATGTCCATCTTCTCACTCCTCACAGTTTGTTGCATGGTTCAGTCGAATCCTGTTGACCACAATCAGGAAGATTATCGAAATGATTATAACAAAAAATTCGGTCGAACAATTCCATTGTTCATTTTCGTCTATAGCCAAGCACATAACTGATTTATCAATATCTTCAAAATCAGTTTACGAAATCTATAATGGGCTTATACTTAGATTTGTTAAAGCTCTAGTTATTAAGAAGTTTGGAAGGCTTTTCTATGTTGCATTAAACCTGCCCTGATTGCCAAAGCATAAGTTTGATGTGAAGCAGTGGTTCATTGCCTCATTGATTTCGAACTCAAGTATTTTCATGTCAAGAATGATGAAAGTTCACTTTCTTTTTTTCTTTTTAAACTAATACCTTAACCCTTTATTATATCAGTGATTTTTAAACCCATTTATCCTTTCTTCTATTCCTTATAAATATGCATGACAGTTATAGTGTATAAGTAGATTGCTCTAAATGTATTAGGTTAATATGTGACATGTTTTTCTCACAAAGTGTTTCTTCTGCTAGTTTTGTCGAAATGCTGAAGTTCGAAAGGGGTGAAAAAAATTGTAGATATATTGGCTTTCGATCGCTACATCAGGTTGCCTAGTCTGCATATTTCACAGTAGTGATGGCTCATCAGGTGTTGTCCATCTGGTGAAATCCATATCGCTGTCTTGTGAATATCCGTGTGTTTGTAAACACTGCCTCCAATCACCAAGTCATTAAATGTGCAGAAGTCTGCAAACAGTTCTCCATTCTCATTCATTTCACCGAGTACTTCTCGACCGATGATAAATTCTCTTCCTGTGTTATCCGCTCCCAAATTGATATTCATGTCACTCCACCCATTAGAATTTTGATGTCGCCAACTGGAGTCTTGTCCAGTACTGATTACAGCTGTGTGTAGAATTCCTCCTTCTTCTCTTGACCTGCATTATTTTAGGTGTGTAGCGTAGCATTGTATGATTGTGACTTTCCTTCCTTTTGGTTTGAATCTTATCGTCATGATCCTGATCCTGAAGGAGATTGGTTCCCACTGCATGAGAACCTTCGATGCTGTTGGGGACATCATGATAGCCACTCCAAAACTCAGTGTGCTTGTGGTTATCGTCTGGATGTCAATACCGGAGTAGATTATTGACTCTCCAGTTGATAGTTTGGAGAGTCCACTTCCATTCCTTCTACTCTTTCAGATTCCTATCACTTCTATGCTATATCTTCTCACCTCTTTTGCAATCTGGGTAACCTTGCCAGTCAGCTTCAAATATTGTGCGGACTTTCCGTGTCCCTATGTTTACTTCTGCTTTCATCGAGGGAGAAAAGACACATCGGCCGACTGGTTTCCCGAAGGCTTTCTCCAATCGGTGTCATTTCGTCTTCTCCATTCCAGCGATGAATAAGTTTGTTTTTTTATATTTCCTCTGTGCTTTAAAGTTTTTCTTGGCGATTTTATTGATTTTCCGGGTTTGGGTCACTAGCCCCATGCTCAACCTCCACTGTTTTTCCGGCTTAGGACTGGCTAGTAAACTAGGCGAGGAGTCAGGTTAAAAAGACTTCAGAGAAGAGAGTGAAATGGCGACGTGCTACTGAATCCCTATGTTCCACTAAGAACCCAAGGGACAAATAACAATAATAAATAATTTGCCTAACATTCTGATCACGTTACCAGATCATAGTATCAATGTTGTTTCAGTTTATCCCTTTAATAGTAATATTTGAATTCTTCATTTCACCTTCAATCATCACCCCGTATCAATAATACAAGTCTACCGAACCATGACGGCTATCTCAGATAGTCAAAAAGGTAATCAGTATAACGCTGGTGCCGCCTCTCTAGTTCAAGTTTATTTGAATTTGAGTGATGAGAGGTCTTGACTAAGCAGCAGCCAGTATGACTAGGATCAAGCGATAGTAAGGCATCATTAATTCACATGGCAGTTAGGTGAAATCTCACTTGGTGATCGAAGTGAAATAAAAATCTGATTACCAGTTGAATCTCGCAGCTCAGATGGTAGAGTACTGGGCTGGTAATCCATGGCCTAAATTTTCATCTCACCTTCGATAATTATTCAGTATAAATATTAAATAGATGAGTTACTCACTAAGTATAAGTTTATCCATCCATCCATCCAGATCAACCAAGGACCAGGCATTACTGCGTAACGGTCCGAGTTGTCACAGTTCATATCATTACATCAAGTAAAAAGGCAGTGAGGCGCAAGATGAAGATAAGAAAATTCAATCAGAAGAAATATGAAGTACTGAAAGGACAGAAATCAAGAACGAGAAAGTGGTGAGATTCGGTATAGCGTCGTTAAGATGAGGATAATGTATGTTTACATCTGTGCCACTGACATGGGTTCTGAGGCTTGTGATCACCTAGAGTCAGTCTCCAACCACTGGTTCTTTTTGTCCCGCGGACCCCAACCACCTAGTCTGCATCACCCTACATGGCTGAAACCAACAGTCAGAGACTTCATACATTGATGCCATGTTTTAGTCTGGCCACCTCAGGCCTTTTACCAGCCTGAACCTACTTCGGCCAACATTGTGTGACGAGACAATCGACGACTAGGCATACGTCACACATGTCCCAACCATCTTAGTCGACGAAGGTTCATGAACGTGACAACTGATTTACTTCTACTCCCTAAAACTCTACACCTGACTTGTGGGTTACTCACGTTGTGACACCACGGAATATGGCCTATACTACGAAGGCAGCGGTGGTCAAACACCTGCACCCAGCCTTCTCATGTCTTCCACTTTCAATGGCCATGTTCCACAGCCATACAGCAGAACAGAGCGAACTGGTGTGCAGTACACGCGACCCTTAGTAGACAAACGGATATCACGGCGGTGCCATAGGTGGCGTAAATTGGCAAAAACCAACCGAGCCTTTTGTATTCGTGCAGAGATTTCACCAGCCACTGAGCCACCAATTCTGGGCTGATCCTATTTCCCAGGTAAGTGAAGTGGTCGACACACTCAATCACTTCACTTTCTATTGTTAGCCACGGCACCGCTTAAGACCAATCCTGGAGCAACAGTTGGCATTTGGGTGGTGAGAAACGCATCCCAAACATACTCAAATTCCCACTGAAAGTGTTCACAAGGCTGCATTTTGTCAGCGTCTTCACTTAACAAAACAATGTCATCTGCATATTCTAGGTCTAATGAAAATTCTCCTGTGATTAGGTCAACTTCTCTGTAATTAGGTGACGAGTGGGAGACCTCCATAAGAATATCTATGATAAAATTGAATGAGAATGGAGAGAGTGGGCATCGTTGACGGACACCACTCAATGAGCTTAGCTCCCTGGACACCTCGCCATAGGTTCTAACATGCCCACAAGTGTTCGAGTAGAGAGCTTTCAATAAGGTGAGCTGTCAATATCTCTCCGGTAGTGATTTAGTAGGTTGCCCTGACGAAATGGTGTGCATGGATTTTCTTATTGTCTGTTCCTCTCACTTTTCTGTTGTTTATTATTTTTCTTATTGATTGGGTCTATGTCTATACATCTGTTGATTCCTGAACGCCAAGCTCTTAGGAATTCTCTGATATTCTTTGTGTTTCCTCTCACTCTCCAAGATTTCTACATTGTCAAAATTGAATTTATGTCCATAGTTGTTATTCACGTACATTGAAATTGGTGTTCTTGTAGACGAAGGTGATAGGTGGCGACGACTTTATCTAATGTAGCGTTGACTACAGTTATTCCAGTTCATTTTGTAAATGATATTCGGTTTGTCTTGTTTGATTGTTGCTTCTTCTAGTCTGCATAGTTGGGTTTGAAGGGAATTTGTTGGTTTATGAGGTGCAGCTCATCAATTTCAAGTAGTCTCAGCAATCTTGTCATGATTTCTGATATATTCTTTATGTATGGTAGGGTGATGTGTTTGTTGATTTCTGTCGATGACTTTGTAGTTGATGATGTACGCGGAAAATTAGTTGCATACAGACTGTATTCAAAAGAGCGAGAACACATTGCAGTACAACAACTTCAAGGAGAAATGAAGAAAATTACGTCATGTTCATCCTAAACAAGAACGGCTACCCACGAAACTTTATCAGAAGATGCCTATCCGGTGAATCATCAACTACAATGTCATCGACAGAAATCAATAAATCCATCATCCTACCACACATAAAGAATATATCAAAAATCACGACAAGATTACTGAGACCACTTGGAATTGGTGTGGCTGGTTCATAAACCAACAAGTTACCTCCAAACCCTATTAAGCAGACCAAAGGACTCAACAATCAAAGAAGAGAAATCGAATATCATTTACAAGATAAACTGCAATAGCTGTAGTCAACACTACACATTGGATAAAGTGGTCGCCACCTTCACCTTCGTCCATATGAACACCAATTGGCTATTAAACATCACGACATTTCATCACTCATCGCTCAATGCACGTAGATAACAAGTATGGAGATGAATTCAATTTTTACATTGTAGAAATCTTGGGAAAAGAGAGGAAAGATAAAGAATATTACAGAATTCCTAGGAGCTCGGCATTCAGATCAGTCATTCGGGAATCAATAGATGTATAGACAGGCTGGAAAAAGGCACGAGGTGGCCAGACTAAAACATGGCACTAGTGTATGAAGTCTCTGACTGTTGGTTTGAGCCATGTGGGGCCATGCAGACTAGGTGGTTGGGATCCGCGGGACGAGAGGAATCAGTGGTTGGAGACTGACTCTAGGTGATATGGCTCAGAAGCGATGTCAGTGGTGCAGATGTATACACACATTATCCTCATCTTAACGACGCTATACTAAATTTCACCATTTTCTCATTCCTCTTTCCTTTCTTCTCATGCTTAATATTTCTTTTGACTGCATTGTCTTATCTTCATCCTTCACCTCACTACGTCTCTACTTGATTTACTGATATGAGGTGTGGCAACTCGGACCGTTACACAGTAATGCCTGGTCCTATATTGATATTGATTGGTTGATTGATTGACATAGACCCAATCCGTCAACCAATGAGTAAAATGATAAACGGCAGAAAGGTCAGAGTTCAAGCAGAGGAAACAACCAATCACAAACCAGTTGGGTATGCCATTGAATTGCTCATGAAGAGATAGTACAGCTCACTTCATACTACAGATGATGTTGTGTAGCAAGAAGATGAAAGCTTCATGACTACCCAACTCAGCTCAAAGAACAGAATACAATCAATATAAATTATTCTTTTTTTTTTATGGTTATTGTTTTTTGAAGTAATTCTGTTTATTATTTTTTTTCCTCATGTATAGCAGGTACAAAGGATTTTCAAATTATGGTAAAGTATTGAGAAATGCACGTGAACTTGGTGAAAATTTAGATAAACTCAAGTTAAAGTATACACCGGATCCATTCTATTTTGCTGGTTATGATTCACCATTCAACTTAATAAATCGTCGAAATGAAGTATGGTTTAAAGCTGATTGAATTGATGTATATAGATGTGTGGTGGTGATGGGGGGGGGATACACATGAAATTCTGGTTCGGCTTTCTTTTCGCTTACTTTATCTAAAGCTTCTCAGGGATATATATATAAGTTTATAGTTTTACATAATTTTGTTTTTCTATCCATTTTATTAGATTGAATACAATCGTGTTACTTTTTTTTTTTTTTCTAAAGAAAAGTTTTTATTGTCATTTCACTTCCTTTTTATTATTTCTCAGCGTAAAGTACATTACTATTATCTTCTATATTGTTGTAGCATATCATATTCATTGCATCATATGATTATTTTATAGTTGGGTTCACGTATAATATATAATCTCATCCATATATCTATCTGTCTACTTTGTGTACTCTTCTCAAGCACCTGAATTGTGTTCTCTGTGATCATTTGACTTGGTTGTTTTAAATTATGTGTAGTTATGCCTAGTCATTCTACTATTATTATTATTATTATTATTATTATTACCATTATTATCATTGTCATTAGTAGTAGTAGTAGTGCTTGCATTACTATTCTTGGTGTTTTATTAATGTAAAACTGAGATATGTGAATGAATTGAGAATGTGGATCTGGTTAATTCAATTGAGTAACTAGTCATGAATTTGCATAGATTGAAGCTTCGATTTTACTAATCTTGATTAGTAATCAACCTAATTAAGAAAAAAAGATATTCAATAAAGAGACTCTTTTTTCAAGGAATTTATTCTCAACCTGTACATTTGTATATACAGATATGAAAAATTATATCCCATGAGGTAAACTAAACACTGTATGATGATGATGACATAGGTATTTGTGATTATGATAATAGTGGAGGTATGAATGATAACCAAGTAGACTACGCAATATATGAAGTCGTTCGTAGAAGGTATATAACTGAGAAACGTGTGAAAAAATTAATAAAAGTGGTAAATTAATTAAGTATTATTACTATATATTATTTGTCCTTTGTGTTCCTAGTGGAATATAGGGCTTCAGTAACACGTCGTCATTTGTCTCTGTTCTCTGTAGTCTCCTCCACCTGGTTCCACAACTCCACAGAAGTTTTCATTTATTCTTCACACCATCTTCGCCTCGGACGCCCAACTCATCGTTTCCCATTTGGGTTCCACTCGACGGTCTGGCATGACGCATGATGTCCCTAAACGGTCTTCCCAGTCTATGTCCAATCCAATCCACCTCCACTTTCTTATTCTGCATATTTGTTGGGCGATAGGTTGCTGGTTGGTTGATTCGTTGTCAGGCAGCCAGAGTTCCTTGTTGTTTATTCTTTCTGACCTTCTCATCTGATCTTCAGTATCGAGTGAGCGTAGGCGACAGGTGTTGATGTGATGTATGTCTGGAGTTTGTTGGAAATGCTTTTCGTAAGGCACCAAGTCTGTGAACGACGACATAGAAGCCCTGGTTTACTTGGTTGACTTAGTGTTGAAAATCGGGATGTTGTTGACGCTTTATGCTGAGTGCAGTGCAGTAGTTCTCCACACTAAATGACAGGGTTAGTGGTAGTACTCACGCTCTAGAAGATATCACAGAGTGAATTTTATTATTATTTATCTTTTGGGTTCCTAGTGGAACATAAGGCTTCAGTAGCACGTCGTCATTTCACTCTCTTCTCTACAGTCTTTTCAACCTGACTACACCACTGCCAAGAAGCTTTCATTTCTTTCTCATACCATCTTCTTCATGTCAACCTTGCTTTGGACGCCTAACTCATTGTTTCCTATTTGAGTTCCACTCGAGGGCATAGTCTGGAGCATGATGTCTCTGAATAGTTTTCTCAGTGTATTCCCAATTTATCCATACTACTTTTTGATAATTGTGAGTAAATGTATAGTTTCATTCCATTGTTTATTTAAAAATAAGTTAATATAACTATGTAGAAATGAACAACGAATACTACTGACAAAAAATATGTCCTTAATTTATGTAAAATGCAGATAATTTGCTGGTTTGAACTTCTAAAATACAACTCAGTTTACTAATGAGTGAATAATAGAAATTACTTACTATACGCATTTATGAATTGTTTCACTTTAATAGAGAGATAGAAACAAAGCCAACTTAGAGTTTTGTATATAAGTGGATCACTTCAAATCGCTACAAATAATAGATGGATAGAAAAAGACTTATATCCAGCTAGATATAAGTGTATAAAAGGAGAAAGATTTTGAAAATGAAGGTTAGTAAAAAATATTTAAGGCTTTTAAGACGTTAAGGAGTGAATACATTTGCGATCGATTTTCCTTCATGTCATCAACCACTGATTTCTATCGTCTCTGAGACCTTATTCAGGTAGTCTACACTTCTTAATATGGCTCAAACCAACAGTCAGAGACTTCATGGACTAGTGTCATATATTTGTTTGACCACCCTAAACTCTTTTGCAGCCTCATCCTACTTCTCTTAGTATGGTGTGTCGAGGTAAGCGATGGCTTGGCATACGCAATACATGCCCATCCATCTCAATCGACTAAAGTTCATAACATTATAGCTGACTGAATGTATTACCAACCTCTACTTAACTCGATGTGCTCATCCATACCTTACCCAGCATGTAAGTACTGATAACGAAACACAGGTCAAAAAGACTGGTATTCAGGAATATGTTCGAAGCAGTAATCTATTTAAATAGAATGAATGTCATGGTGATTATTAGAGGAAAAATTCATTCAACTTATCTGACTAATATAGCTGAGCTGAGGACGCACGTGTTAACCAGCACAAACGAAGCGCAAAATGGCGTCGAAGTCCCCCCTTATGCGTTCTCGTTAAAACAAAACTTAAAATACCTTAACCATTCGGAAGCAAGGTATAAGTTTATTTAGTTAATTCAGTTTAATCTATTTATTTTGGTTTTATTTACATTTTGTTGCCTGGAAGGTGCGCTACAATTTCATTAGTCGGCTCACCTGTCTTCCCTAATACCCTTCTCCCTACCTCAACAATGCTTACAGGGTCATTTCATCAAGCATGAGTAATGCTATTAAGACACCTATGGTCAAAATTATGCAATCGCGTCATGTCTTCTAGATTCAATGACCATGTCTCACAGTCGTACAACTGGATGAAACGGACTGCAGCACAGCATACTCGTTTGATAGATAGTCGGATATCTCACCAGTTGGCGCCATAGATGACACAAGTTAGCAAATGTTAAACAGGTCTTCTCTACCCGAGCTGTGATTTAGTCACCAGCCAGCCGATTTGTGTTGATGCAACTTCTCCAATAAGTGAAGTGGCCGATGGATGTCACGACTTCAGAAACGCATGGCAAACATATTCAGATTTCTGCGCAACGCGTTCAGCAGATGTGTTGTTACTCAGCAAGACAAAATCGTTTGCATTCTCCAAATCAACCAGATGGCCACCAGAGTATAGATCAATCCCTTTCAACTCATATACCTACGGTTATTTCTATTGGTACATCTACGATGAAGTTAAATAGGAATGGTGACAGTAGGCATCGCTGACGGACACCACTAGTTGCTGTCAAATTTCATGGCAGCTCTCCATAACTTCTTACACGGAAGAGTGAGTTTAAGTAGAGAGCTTTCATAAGCATTATATACTTTCTCGGTGCTCTCTTCACAGACAGACGCTGTAACAGCATCTAACGATCGACAGAGTCGAATTCTACATTCCGGTCAAGAAATATGGCAACCAAGTGTCAGTCATCGGTGAGTATGGCTGAGTTCCAGAACCGGTCACAAGGTTAAAATCTGATCAGTGCCCTCTCGTTCCACTCTGTCAGAAACCTGCCTAGTCTTCTCGAACTTGATGTTCTCAAGCTCCAAATAAGTGTTGGATAACTATGGACCGTAGGATCTTGAATACAATATTAGTCAAACTAATTACCTTATGGTTGCCACAGAAGGATTTCTCTACCTTCTTATAGACTTGGATGATCAGTGAAGTAAACCAGTGTGATGGCACTACCTCTGATTTCAGTACACTACTTAGTACCTCCGTCACTTTAATTAGCAACTTCCTACCTTCATCCTCGGAGATCTTAAGCAACAAACTGTCAGGTCCTGCTGATTTTCATCGTTTCAGGTTCAATACAGCTGTCCCAACTTCGAGGACCAACATCTATGTCTCATTCGGCTTCAGGCTGAATGTTGAGCAAATGAAGCGTTGCTGAGGGTAATTGGACTGAGCTTCAAAGTTCTAGCCGCCTGTCCTGAGAGGTTATCAGCGTTCCACCCACTATCATTTTCTTACCGGTATGCTTCATAACCCTAAATAGTTGCCAAGTGTTACTCGACCCTGATGCCTTCTCCATCTCTCTCGCTTTTGCCATCCACCTCTGCTCGCTATCATTGCAAAGACTCTAGGTCAATTTACTTTGAACAGCTTTCCCTCGTCATTGTTGTGAGAACCAGCTACAATCATTCTTCTTGCATCAACCATTTCGGATGACACTGGAAGTCGACTGAGATTTGGATGTTGATTACCAGCTGTCTTTACCACTATTTTTACAGTAAACTAAATATCTCGCTGGACTTCAACAAGGAGAGGAATGCTGCCACGATCAGATAAAATGCTTAGTTATCTCCTTCTTAAATACACACTTGACATTTTCATCTGCTAATCCACCACACATGGGCTTAATTGCCACCTGTTTCCTACTAATATTGAGGCGCAGATATCCTTGAGACTGTGCCAACGCGGCAATCTTCCACGGATCCTCTCCAGTTATGGCTTATAACAATATGATCGACTAATCTCAATCGTTGGTTGAATTTCAGCGGACGCCATGTGAAACAGTATCTCTTCTTATGTCTAAAGTTAGTGCTGACCAGAAACAAGGGTTGGTAGAACAAAATTGCAAGAGACGATAACCACTGCCCGTTCGTTGGCAAGTGATTCCGTAAATAATCAGATGTCCTGATTGGTTCAGCCTCGGTACTTGAACGTTACCTGCCATTATAACTGCTATATACCCCCTAATTATGCATAGCTTTTACCTGCTGTTCAACCCATGACCTTAAAAATAACCTAAATAGCTGTTTTCACACCATTACTAGTTTTCCTTCCCTCTTCTCTCAAGGCTGAACTCTCATTGGTTGTCAATTGTCTTAACCTATATTTGGGTTTAGTTGTTGTCAAGGTCATTCAGAAATGTGCATATTCAGGATCGCTGTCAACTGTATTGACTGTTGTTGAGACAATGGAGACCTCTATGGCAGCGGTCTGTTTTCTCTTCTTCTCTACGCGCGTCGGTGGTATGGTGGTGGTTGATGTTCTGATTTACGTTACAGTCAGTCCGTTTGCACGTTGGGTTTGTATAGTCCGTAGTCTGCTAGACTCATGTCGGTCGTCGACTGTTAGGTCATACTACCCATCATAGCAATAACTATATCTGAGCATTTTGCTTTCTGTTGTGAAACTGACAGCTTTTCATAGAATTCGTGCTTTCCATCATCCTAGTTGCAGTCGGTGGATGCGTAGTTGAAGATTACGATTGATCATCGGTTAGTCGCACGGTTTTTCTTTGTTTTTACAGATTCATTCAGTCGAGAAGTGCAGTTTCTATCCTACTGGGTCTCCGAACACTCTTAAGGTGAATTTTAAAGATTCACAGCACTGACTAAGTGAGGTCAGTCTAATAACCACACTGAGGTCCTGTATACGCGTCCCGAAAACAACATACATCCATAGCTAGAGATTCCAGAGTTTTGATTACCGATGCTTGGTGTTCAATTCGACCCAGTTTAAAGTCCAGAAGTATAGGCCATGTTTGATTGAGTGTTGAATACTACAGGATACGTGTGGTTGGTTTATAAATCCCACCTGCCCTACCGTGGTAGGTTATTTCTTCTTAACGTACCTAAAAAAAAGACTAGTGTGACTGTGGAGCTTCAGGCTTGTCATACACATAGTCTTTATCAACTTATTGTTTTCAAATTTCATTTTCACCTTACCACTCACCTGACAGACCTAGGTGGCATGGTAAGACCTCAAGAGAAAAAAGCATTCCAACCAGTGTAACTCATTGGATTATTGTATATGTAAGGTCGACAACCATCTTAAAGTAGCAGCTATCATCCGGGTTACACTTCAGTAAAACTTACTACACTTATTTAAGAGATAGAAACTTATTCTCTATGCTACAAGTGTTGGATATATACATGATGTGACTGAATGGTATACACACAACTTCAGAAGTAAGTTATTCATGTATTCTAAAATATAATGCTGTTCAGTAGAGGTTTATTCTTTATGTTCTAAATGCAGGATACCTTAGATTGGTAAGGATGGAAAACTAAGAATGATGATTTCCTTAAAAAATATTACCGACAATGATAAGACAAACATTCATTGAGTTTGGTGTGTACAACAAAGGCGAAAAAAAGTATCAATAAATGCTTGTTAACAAATTCTTTGTCATAATTCACTCATTATGCATTACGATTAACTCATCAACTAATCTTCGTAATCCTCAATTTCAAGATACTCGTAAATTGGGAGCAGACAGTTAATTGACAGTTTATTTTCCATGAGTAAATATCGCATGACAGCCACAACCCACATCAAGTATCATCATTACACAAAGAATATTCCGCTATCATTCTATCAAAATCTGCGTTCAACTCATCTGCTATTAGTGGGTGTCAATAATCTCAGGTAATTGAGGAAGAGATTATTTCATGCAACCAAACGTTACTGGAATTTCCGGTTCAAACAAGTAACAGATTATAACCAAAATTAATATCTCATAAGAACTTGTTGGAAGATTTAGTTGTAAAATCTCTTTCATTATTCCAGGAAGCGATCTTCAGCGATCGATAATCAAGTTGCAATAAATAGACATCATACTTTACGAAGATTTACACTGGACTCCACTGTATCAGCAGAAAACTCTATCAAGATGGAGTCTCAATACACTAACTTCTCTAACTACAGATATCAAATTATTTAACGCGCATAAGTAAGACAATATGATAACATTCCGAGCTGTATGATTGCTTGACCTCATACCTTTGATTAAATAAGTTCATTCAAACTATGAAGGTTAGCACTAAATGTTTTTAAACTGTAGATTGTTCATTTTAACCTAGAGGTTTGTTACAATTTCAACTTAAAACTCACCATGAACTGACACCAGTTACAGAACCATTGAGAACTTGGAAGCGCCAGAGAGCTGTATTGTCCCAATGTGAGACTCCTCAAACGTGAGCATCCGTGACCCCGCCAGCGGTTGAAACTAAAACCCTCGAGATATCAATTGATTTGGTCAAATGTAATCGACAGGTAACTGTAAGTATGAATAATTAATAACTGGTACCCGATGTACGCTCGTAACTGAAGCTCAGATGGCCAGAAAGAATAAGCTACAAAGGACTCTGGCTGGATGGCAACGAACCAAGGACCTATCACCCAACAAATATGCAGAATAAGAAAGTGGAGATGGATCGGGCATGCACTAAGAAGGCCGATTGGGGACATCACGCGTCAGGCCAGGCCCTTGAGTGGAACCCCAAATGGGAAACGACGAGTTGGGCGTGAGAGGCGAGAGTGACATGGAGATGGTGTGAGGAAGAAATGAAAGCTTGTGGGCTGTGGTGGAGCCAGGTTGAAAAGATTGCAGAGAAGAGAGTGGGATGGAGACGTGCTACTGAAGCCGTATGTTCCGTAGGGAATGATAAATGTAATATAATAACAACAACAACCCGATGTACAATAACGAGGTGGTTTTCTAGACTCTAACCTAGAGGATGAGATGATATTCTGTAACTTGAATTTTAATGAGATCACCCTCATTCACTAAGGTGCCAGATGAAATGAAATGTGTATCCTAGATTCTCCTACTGGCCACGATGAAGAAAATATATCATAGTGAAGCTGGGGGGTAATTTAGCGACATTAGTTCAAGGAGTCTATATGCCAACACTTCCATAAGAAATTACAAGTAACAATAAATGACATCAGCTGTCTATCTATTTATCAGTATCGTTCACTATCACACTGTCATCCTTATATTATTCATGAACTACTTATTAAGAATGGTTTCATTTAGTAGAGAGTATTTACGGCCTATGGTTCACTAACTTCGTTATTTCATCCACTTCTGACACATTGCATCTAGTCATTGTTTTGATGTCTTCATTGTTAGTGGACGGTAGAAACAGATCAAGAAGATGGGCTTAAGATCCCAAATACGACGTCGTAGCTATTACTCGACCAAAATAAGGTGAACTTCCAACTATACTCACCTTTGGAGAACAGACCATAAAATAAAATTTGCCTATTATTTCATGAAAAATGGTTTTAGCTTCATTTTGGAAAACCTGGTTAATTGATTAGGTCTTTTATGACATCTGATCCATTGACTATGAGCGTAAATGTTTAAGGTTTTGCAAACATCAACCCATGCGATATCGAAAGAAATCGAGATACAATGGAAAATTTGTGCACATGCGTACACTTGGCAGTGAGCCAAACCAATTGTGTACTTATGTGTCCGGCAATGATACTCCTACCGGAATGCCCAAATCTAACCAGGTTGAGTGTGATTTTCAACACTTGATCCACAGCTTGAAAATCAACTCCCTAAGTCACTGAATAACACATCGATACTTAATCTACACTTCCTCAAGTTAATTTCCTGTTTATGAACGGAAATATGTATTTCATTACTGATGATGTTCTGTGTAACAGTGTGCTGTCTCTCCTGACGACAGTATTCTCTTGTATCATTTGTCATGAAATGTAACTTACATAGTTTTCATTTCAGCACGAATTCTCTGTTATTTGAAGTGTAGTAGTCTTGAAACCACTGACATTCCTATAAGAACCGGTCTCCGAAGGAAGTAATCAAGTTCTGAAGAGTTACACTGGACTCCGCTGTATCAGCAGAAAAACTCCATGAAGATGGAGTCTGAATATAAACTCCTCTAACTGAAGATATCAAATTCTTTACCATCAAGTCCAATAGACACTCCACTAATTAGTAAACTATATCCAGTACTCACAACATCTAAATTTTCTTTAGAGAACTCAGCCAAGCCATTAAACTTGAACTCTCAGTTGCACATAACAACGCTACAGGCTACTTTCACACATTCTCTTTGTGAATACTCACGAAATGTAAAGAAACAACTATCGATCGTCTTTCGACAACTTCAATTAGAAGCATGATTTATCTGCTTCAGTGACCTACAGTTCACATTTTGCAACTCATGTGAAAGGATTCTTTGTGAGGTTGCGCTTTTACCTGTGTTATGAAGAAGATTTGAAGGTTCATTGATGATCGCACGAACCATGAGGTTATCATGTTTTAAAGCCTCGTCTAGCAGTTCTGAAGCTCGATTACTGGTCATTTTCTGGTTCCAGCAGAACACAATCTTATATAATTCTTCTAGCTTCACTTTCCAAATATTGAAAACGACTACTGAAACTTGGTCCGATATCCTATTGCATCATAATCCATCAGAACTTCGAAATTGTTCATAAATTTCCAGTTGTTTATTTCATTGTCGTTGAATTGAAAAATCTCGCTCCTTGCCATGTTCAAATGAAGGAATTCAGCATTAGAAGAGTTACCAGTTGTATATGAAACAGACGTGCATACATGCAGTAGCATCATGTCTGTTATTCATTGAATGCGTTGTACACTTCAAATAACCAAGATGTTGGGGGCTGTTCTGGTGGATTAGTGACGGATGATATGTCTGCATAGATGTGGAGTGCGTGATTGGCTTTCGTATATTCATGCCATCTGTGGCATCGCTACGACATCAGATCATCTATTAAGGGTCGAGTGTACTGTTCTCCAGTTCGATCTGTTCTACCGAATGGCTGTGAAATACGGTCATTAAAGGTATAGAATGTGAGAAGGCTTGTGGAGTTTGACCACCGTTACCTTCGTAGCACAGGCTGTGTGCCACCATATCGGTAAGGTGGAAGTCAGGTGTTGAGTTTTAGGTAGGAGAGGAGAGTCGATTGATATGATGGTGAACCTTCAACGACTGAGATGGCCGTGACATGTGTTACACATGGCTAGTCACTGTTTGCCTCCCAACACAATGTTAGCGAGGTAGGTTCATTTTGAGAGAAAGGTTAGGGGAGGTCAGACTGAAACATGTCATCACTGCGTGAAGTGCTTAACTGTTGGTGTGAGCCATGGAGGGCGATACGAACTAACAGGTCAAGCTTCGCATGACAACCGAAACCTATGTTTGGAGACTCTAGGTGATCACGCGGTTCAGAATCGGCGTCATTGGCGCAGGTGTATCTTCACTTTAACTTCATGTTAACAGTGAAACTGGATACAGCAGTTTCTCACTTACTACTTCTCGTTTTCATCATCTCTTCTTTCTTTCTTCACTTTTCGTCTTACCACTATTTGCCTATTGTACTGACACGAGGTGTAGCCATTCGGACTGTTACACAGTAACCCCTCGACCCATTTTGATATTCGTGATGATGATGAAAGATACTCAATTTGCCGCTTGCAGGATTGCTAGATCAATTTTCCTTATCATTCCAATTTTCTCAACACTGATTTCGTCTAGTTACATCATCTTCATTGATAGTTTCTACAACATACGACGAAAATTCAGGTATACGGTTACTGTTTTACTGCTCTCTCGATGACGTCCTCAAGGTTGGAAACTTTGCAGAAATTTATTCGCCTAGTAGAACAAGTGGAGACTTCAAGATGCTTCACAACCTTGAAAATCGCTTCAGTGTCCTTCTAGTCAGTTCTCATTACTTCTCGTTTGCTGGGAAACGGAACAGAATCATCAGTACATATGTGTGTTACACACTCTACCATCTCACCGTATCCTAATCAGAGTAGTTTGTACTCGTGTACAATCTTCTACAAATACTGTGATCATTCTTCATGACAAGCATTGTCAGTGTACAATTCAGTATTCATCTCCACGTCCAATCACACCATCATTATCAAATAGAGACAATTGATTCTACTTGACAAATCCTTCCTTGTAAGATGTAGACTTTACTCTACAAGTACGTTGCATCTATGTTTGTGTTGAGGTGAACTACTGAGTAATGCTAAACATGTGTTTCTAATTCTAGATATTGTACATAGATCACGTATTAGTAGGTTTCCAACCGATGAGAATTTTCGAGTAGAGAGCTTTCTATGAGCTGATATGCTTACACTTCATGTCTTTCAGTGAGACTTTGCCACAAGAGTTCTCAATCAACGGGGTCGAATGCCGCTTTCAGGTTGAGAAATGCATCTATTGTCGGGCGTAGTAAATGTCATAGCTTAGCAGTCTCATTGTAATATTATCACTAAAATCCGGTGAGCATTTACGACAAAATGACATGAATTGGTAACTGTTTTAATGACTAGTCAATGAACTTCATCCGGTTCTACAGAAGGTTGATCACGGCTCGAATAGGTCACTGGTAACATCTCCGACTGCAGCACTATGGATGCTGGTTCCAAATTCAGATTGGACATCAGTTCCGTCGACGTTGAAGATGCATTTTACTGACGACTGCCAACAAGCACAATACCTAGATCTGGGATTTTTTGCTGAGTACTTCAAGCACAAACATACTTCTTTGAAGCTTGAGGAGCTGTTTTATTGCGAACAAAGATTGACAGGATCTGTATAAGAAGCCGTATATCCCTGAAGTCTTTTTCAACCAATCATCTGACTCCGAACTTTCGAGAGATAGCGCATGAACCAACACTTAAAGATCAGGTTGGTTGAAACGATGAAATCAATAGGTCATTTTAATCTAGAAAGGCCTAGAAATAGCCATAACCAGTGTAAATATATGTAAACCACTGTATTTTGTATATATTCTAATGATGTTGAGACAGTGATTTTGGTCTAGAGCCTTTGATCAATTAATGTCAACATAGGACCAGGCATTACTGCGTAACGGTCCGAGTTGCCACACCTCATATCAGTAAATCAAGTAGAAACGTAGTGAGGTGAAGGATGAAGATAAGTGAATGCAGTCAAAAGAAATATTAAGTATGAGAAGAAAGAAAAGAGGAATGAGAAAATGGTGAGATTCGGTATAGCGTCGTTAAGATGAGGATAATGTGTATGGGGATACATCTGCGCCACTCGCATCGCTTCTGAGCCATATCACCTAGAGTCAGTCTCCAACCACTGCTTCCTCTCGTCCCGCGGATCCCAACCACCTAGTCTACATCGCCCCACATGGCTGAAACCAACAGTCAGAGACTTCATACACTGGTGCCATGCTTTTTTCTGGCTGCCGTGGGACTTTTCCTAGCCTGAATCTACTTCGGCCTACATTGTGTGACGAGGCAATCGGTGACTGGGAATACGTAGTACGTGTGCCAACCATCTCCGTTGTTGATTGGACCAAAATGATCAGTTCCTGGCTTTTGGAACTACTTATCTTTGTTTTGACTCCTAAAGGGAACAATATCATTCACTGGATGGTGTGGTTCAGGACAAATCACACGTCCTGGATTTCACTTCTAACCACTATCGATCGTCTGTATCATAATTATTTATGGAGAGTTAATCTCTTTGAAAAATTAATTGGTAACTGTTCTCAAGATAAAATTATTCTGTGTGCATCATTCTAACCAATAGAATAACCAGAACTACAGAATACCTTGTCAAGATGCATGAACCATGCATTCATCAATCACATGAAATTCCTGTTTCATCATGTTGATTGATATAGTCGACCAAGCACAAATCTGACTGCAAAATCATTTCTCAGTGTTCAACTATTTCTGTAATAGATTACACAGTTTGAAACGAATTCAGATGTCAGTTTCTACTGAGTAACTTTGGAGCATTTAAAGTACGTTATGTTCGAACAAACAGAATTTATTTCATGAAGAGTCCTCTTGAATCCTGAGCACAATAAAAATGAGATCAATTGAAGTATACAAAATATTCACTATATGCCTCATATTTTGATCAATAGGACATGAAAAGATAATCCATCGAATATGTCATTCATTTAATGGTTGGAAACCTACTAATACGTGATCTATGTACAATATCTAGAATTAGAAACACATGTTTAGCATTACACAGTAGTTCACCTCAACACAAGCATAGATGCAACGTACTTGTAGAGTAAAGTCTACATCTTACAAGGAAGGATTTGTCAAGTAGAATCAATTGTCTCTATTTGATAATGATGGTGTGATTGGCCGTGGAGATGAATACTGAATTGTACACTGACAATGCTTGTCATGAAGAATGATCACAGTATTTGTAGAAGATTGTACACGAGTACAAACTACTCTGATTAGGATACGGTGAGATGGTAGAGTGTGTAACACACATATGTACTGATGATTCTGTTCCGTTTCCCAGCAAACGAGAAGTAATGAGAACTGACTAGAAGGACACTGAAGCGATTTTCAAGGTTGTGAAGCATCTTGAAGTCTCCACTTGTTCTACTAGGCGAATAAATTTCTGCAAAGTTTCAAATAGTGAGGACGTCATCGAGAGAGCAGTAAAACAGTAACCGTATACCTGAATTTTCGCCGTATGTTGCAGAAACTATCAATGAAGATGATGTAACTAGACGAAATCAGTGTTGAGAAAATTGGAATGATAAGGAAAATTGATCTAGCAATCCTGCAAGCGGCAAATTGAGTATCTTTCATCATCATCACGAATATCAAAATGGGTCGAGGGGTTACTGTGTAACAGTCCGAATGGCTACACCTCGTATCAGTACAATAAGCAAATAGTGGTAAGACGAGAAGTGAAGAGAGAAAGAAGAGATAATGAAAACGAGAAGTAGTAAGTGAGAAACTGCTGTATCCAGTTTCACTGTTAACATGAAGTTAAAGTGAAGATACACCTGCGCCAATGACGCCGATTCTGAACCGCGTGATCACCTAGAGTCTCCAAACATAGGTTTCTGTTGTCATGCGAAGCTTGACCTGTTAGTTCGCATCGCCCTCCATGGCTCACACCAACAGTTAAGCACTTCACGCAGTGATGACATGTTTCAGTCTGACCTCTCCTAACCTTTCTCTCAAAATGAACCTACTTCAGCTAACATTGTGTTGGGAGGCAAACAGTGACTAGCCATGTGTAACACATGTCACAGCCATCTCAGTCGTTGAAGGTTCACCATCATATCAATCGACTCTCCTCTCCTACCTAAAACTCAACACCTGACTTCCACCTTACCGATATGGTGGCACACAGCCTGTGCTACGAAGGTAACGGTGGTCAAACTCCACAAGCCTTCTCACATTCTATACCTTTAATGACCGTATTTCACAGCGATTTGGTAGGACAGATCGAACTGGAGAACAGTACACTCGACCCTTAATAGATGATCTGATGTCGTAGCAATGCCACAGATGGCGTGAATATACGAAAGCCAATCACGCACTCCACATCCATGCAGACATATCATCCGTCACTAATCCACCAGAACAGCCCCCAACATCTTGGTTATTTGAAGTGTACAACGCATTCAATGAATAACAGACATGATGCTACTGCATGTATGCATGTCTGTTTCATATACAACTGGTAACTCTTCTAATGCTGAATTCCTTCATTTGAACATGGCAAGGAGCGAGATTTTTCAATTCAACGACAATGAAATAAACAACTGGAAATTTATGAACAATTTCGAAGTTCTGATGGATTATGATTCAATAGAATATCGGACCAAGTTTCAGTAGTCGTTTTCAATATTTGGAAAGTGAAGCTAGAAGAATTATATAAGATTGTGTTCTGCTGGAACCAGAAAATGACCAGTAATCGAGCTTCAGAACTGCTAGACGAGGCTTTAAAACATGATAACCTCATGGTTCGTGCGATCACCAATAAACTTTCAAATCTTCTTCATAACACAGGTAAAAGCGCAACCTCACAAAGAATCCTTTCACATGAGTTGCAAAATGTGAACTGTAGGTCACTGAAGCAGATAAATCATGCTTCTAATTGAAGTTGTCGAAAGACGATCGATAGTTGTTTCTTTACATTTCGTGAGTATTCACAAAGAGAATGTGTGAAAGTAGCCTGTAGCGTTGTTATGTGCAACTGAGAGTTCAAGTTTAATGGCTTGGCTGAGTTCTCTAAAGAAAATTTAGATGTTGTGAGTACTGGATATAGTTTACTAATTAGTGGAGTGTCTATTGGACTTGATGGTAAAGAATTTGATATCTTCAGTTAGAGGAGTTTATATTCAGACTCCATCTTCATGGAGTTTTTCTGCTGATACAGCGGAGTCCAGTGTAACTCTTCAGAACTTGATTACTTCCTTCGGAGACCGGTTCTTATAGGAATGTCAGTGGTTTCAAGACTCATACACTTAAAATAACAGAGAACTCGTGCTGAAATGAAAACTGTGTAAGTTGCATTTCATGACAAATGATACAAGAGAATACTGTCATCAGGAGAGACAGCATACTGTTACACAGAACATCATCAGTAATGAAATACATATTTCCGTTCACAAACAGGAAATTAACATGAGGAAGTGTAGATTAAGTATCGATGTGTTATTCAGTGACTTAGGGAGTTGATTTTCAAGCTGTGGATCAAGTGTTGAAAATCACACTCAACCTGATTAGATTTGGGCATTCCGGTAGGAGTATCATTGGCGGACACATAAGTACACAATTGGTTTGGCTCACTGCCAAGTGTACGAATGTGCACAAATTTTCCATTGTATCTCGATTTCTTTCGATATCGCATGGGTTGATGTTTGCAAAACCTTAAACATTTACGCTCATAGTCAATGGATCAGATGTCATAAAAGACCTAATCAATTAACCAGGTTTTCCAAAATGAAGCTAAAACCATTTTTCATGAAATAATAGGCAAATTTTATTTTATGGTCTGTTCTCCAAAGGTGAGTATAGTTGGCAGTTCACCTTATTTTGGTCGAGTAATAGCTGCGACGGCGTATTTGGGATCTTAAGCCCATCTTCTTGATCTGTTTCCACCGTCCACTAACAATGAAGACATCAAAACAATGACTAGATGCAATGTGTCAGAAGTGGATGAAATAACGAAGTTAGTGAACAATAGGCTGTAAATACTCTCTACTAAATGAAACCATTCTTAATAAGTAGTTCATGAATAATATAAGGATGACAGTGTGATAGTGAACGATACTGATAGATAGATAGACAGCTGATGTCATTTATTGTTACTTGTAATTTCTTATGGAAGTGTTGGCATATAGACTCCTTGAACTAATGTCGCTAAATTACCCCCAGCTTCACTATGATATATTTTCTTCATCGTGGCCAGTAGGAGAATCTAGGATACACATTTCATTTCATCTGGCACCTTAGTGAATGAGGGTGATCTCATTAAAATTCAAGTTACAGAATATCATCTCATCCTCTAGGTTAGAGTCTAGAAAACCACCTCGTTATTGTACATCGGGTTGTTGTTGTTATTATATTACATTTATCATTCCCTTTGGGTTCCTAATGGGACATGCGGCTTCAGTAGCACGTCTTCATCCCACTCTCTTCTCTGCAATCTCTTCAACCTGGCTCCACTACAGCCCACAAGCTTTCATTTCTTCCTCACACCATCTCCATGTCACTCTCGCCTCTCACGCCCAACTCGTCGTTTCCCATGTGGGGTTCCACTCGAGGACCTGGCCTGACGCGTAATGTCCCCAATCGGCCTTCTTAGTGCATGCCCGATCCATCTCCACTTTCTTATTCTGCATATTTGTTGGGTGATAGGTTCTTGGTTCGTTGCCAGCCAACCAGAGTCCTTTGTTGCTTATTCTTTCTGGCCATCTGAGCTTCAGTTACGAGCGTACATCGGGTACCAGTTATTAATTATTCATACTTACAGTTACCTGTCGATTACATTTGACCAAATCAATTGATATCTCGAGGGTTTTAGTCCCAACCGCTGGTGGGGTCACGGATGCTCACGTTTGAGGAGTCTCACATTGGGACAATACAGCTCTCTGGCGCTTCCAAGTTCTCAATGGTTCTGTAACTGGTGTCAGTTCATGGTGAGTTTTAAGTTGAAATTGTAACAAACCTCTAGGTTAAAATGAACAATCTACAGTTTAAAAACATTTAGTGCTAACCTTCATAGTTTGAATGAACTTATTTAATCAAAGGTATGAGGTCAAGCAATCATACAGCTCGGAACGTTATCATATTTTCTTACTTATACTCGGTTTCCAGTAAATAATTAGTTCGTAAATGCAGGTTACTTGGCATGGATACCTAAATCTGCCTTATCTCTTGAACAAAGGAATAGATATTGTTTCTTGATTACACATTCATAGGCTGAGATAAAGTAGAGGCGATTTGCAAAAAGCCTTGAGCCTAAGTTTCGGGCTATTTCGCAATCATCCGCAAGGCATATCTGCAACTTCTACGGAGGTGAAGTTCCGTCTGAGGTCCGAAACCACATCACTCACTGCTGTAGTCAGAGATGTTACTACTGAGATATCCAAGCAGCAACTGATTTTCTGTAGTCAAGTGCTGATCGCATTCTATCCATCATTTTGTATATGCATCTGAAGAGATCACGTCCATAATCTTCAAAATGTTTCAAACTGTACAGAGCAATCATCGCTTTAATGTTGGCAATGTATCCAAACATTTTTTTCTACCTTGAACTTTTGGTTGGACCTAGTGAGAAAGTCAATAAACCTAGAGACTTATGCTTTATCATAGGTCTAATCGTTGAAATGCTTCAGTTAGCAGTGAACCACACTAAAAAGATTTATTTGACGTGCAATGCAAATTGAATAGAATCACAAATGTGCATTATCAAACTGAAGCATATCAAGTGTTGACGATAGAAGAGGCAGTGAAGACGGGACTTCCTTCAAGTGAACGTAGAGAAGACAGAGGTAGAGGTGATGAAGATACCCAACCAACAAGCTCCAATCACCATCAACAGGAGAAACTTAAAGGAAGTAGCCTCCTTCACCTATCTAGGCAGCATCGTTTCAACTACAGGTGGCACAGGCACGGACGAGGACGTCAAAGCCAGGATCCGAAAAGCAAGACAGGCGTTCATCAACCTGAAACCAATGTGGAGATCTTCCGCACTCAGCATGTGGAACAAGATCCGGATTTTCAACACCAACGTCAAGTCAGTCCGCCTATGTGATGGTTGAGAGACTTGGCACGTTACAAAAAGCACTTCCAACAAACTACAGACACTCATCAACAGCTGCCTACACTCGGTACTGAAGATCAGATGGCCAGAAAGAATAAGCAACAAAGGAATCTAGTTGGCTGGCAACGAACCAAGAACCTATCACTCAACAAATATGCAGAATAAGAAAGTGGAGATGGATTGGGCTTACACTAAGAAGGCCGATTGGGGACATCACGCGTCAGGCCAGGTCCTCGAGTGGAATCCAAAAGGGGAAACGACGAGTTGAACGTGAGAGGCGCGGGTGATATGGAGATGGTGTGAGGAAGAAATGAAAGCTTGTGGGCAGTCGTGGCGACAGGTTGATAAGATTGCAGAGAAGAGAGTGGGATGGAGACGTGCTACTGAAGCCGTATGTTCCACAAGGAACCCAAGGGACAAATAATAATGATCTCTATCCTTTCACGTTAGAAAAAGTTGATCCCCAAAACAGTACATTCCTGCCTGCCCCACAATCGTCCGATGCCAGTGATATGGGTTTTCTCTTTAAGGGAATTAAAACAACCAAATCTCAAAGCAATAACCCACAAAAGGCTATAAATGATAGGTCTCAAGTAGATGTTCCATGAGCTGTGCAATCACACAAATCTTTTTATCTCTAAGGTACCTTGAAAAGAAATACCGTTTCACGGTGTGGACAGCCGGGAAATGTAAAACTATCCTCCTCAACCTGTCTCTTTCTTTGCCTTCACCTCTTGATACTAATATTAAGCCTCTTACACCTTTTTCAACCTCTCACTCTGCGATTCTTTCCAACTATCGAAGTTAATAAAACCTTATTCTTAGGGCTTCTACGATCCCTATGTTGATCTGTCTGGATTCACTACCCAATTGGATTTTTTTTCTTTGTTAATCGTTATCAGTGGTCAATTATTTCTTGTTCTTGCCTATTTCCTCACTAACTTGTTCCATTTAATGAGTAAATATCTTTTATATATATCTTTTACTAGCATCCATTCCTCAATCGCTTGCCAATTTATGAACCTATTAATTCTTGCCTTCCTCGAGGTGATGGAGGTTGCGGGTATTTTATCTAAGATTCACCGTTCACCAGTGGCAGTCTTTAAGATTAACTTCCCCAAAGTTCCAGCTGGAACTCATAGTCTGTGTGATTGATGAGGTCGTGTGTGAAGATGGATGCCTATTGATGACATTGAATGACACCTATGCCATAAATTTAACTGACTGTAGTTGGTTAACGAAAACTTAGTGATTTGATGAAAAAGTGTTTATCACGAGATCTGAGGGAACCAGAGGATCGGTTATGTTTGGTTGAGTCTTGTATACTACTGGAAGCGTGCAGGCGGTTGACACTACCCAACTGTCTACACCATGGAAGGTTAGTTCTTCCTGAGGTACGTGAAAAAGAAGGGATAGTGCGTGATGTTAGAGCCAAAGGGACATCTGTTTGGAAACGGTCATATACGGCCTTTTTGATAATTTGACAGTTTGGTGTTTTGTTTTCGAATCCGACGATAAATCGCAATTGCAGGCATACGCATGCCATGGGTGTTCTGTTTTTCGGGTTGACCTTTTCTAACCACTTCCCTCCCCACAGATTAGGCAACATCAGCATAGTACTGTTGATTATCCAAGGGAAACACCTTACTGCTGTCACACCCCATTCAACTAGTAGAAGCACTTCCCCCTCATCATAGCGTAGAAACTTACACTACGATGATAGCTGCTTTTTGTGTAATCCAACAAACTTTTCTGGTATAGTAGGACCTCAAGAAAACGAGCGTTCCACCACCACAGCTCGTTGGCTTATTATGATGTGCAACCCTGACCACCACGTTATAGTAGCAGCTGTCGGTCACGTACCAGTTTCAACCCATACAGAGTTGTGGTCGTAAATTTCTGAAGACTTAAACTGAGATGTAATAAACTGCACAGTCCTCGTGGGTTTCTTTTGAATGCTTGTCTGGATGACGTCAATCCGTAATGAAAAATGCTTTTTACACCAGTCTGATCTCCTTAAATCACTCAGTAGAATGGAGTAAATATTCTTAAGGTAGTTATCATCACTGACTGACATCAGTTGGAAAAATATGGAAGATTTTAGAGCAATGGATGGGAACTACCTTCAAATAAATAAAATCCCCATAAAAGTCAAACTACATTATTGTATAGTGTTCATTAGTGACAGGCTTCGAAATAGATATCCCGAAGTTCTAATGAGAAGCTGTGACCCGTGGATATCAACTGAAAACTATGGTGAATAGGCGTACTATATCACTATTGAACCCCCACCCAGTGGGGGATGGTTAACGCGTTCGTCCTGGGTGCCTACTGATGCGGAGTCCCACACTAGGATAACGAAACAGCTGTGCAGAACTATCAAACCAGTCCCAATAAATTTCCTAGGATAAGTGTGCTTTATTATCGGTTACACTAACTTCTAAATGGTTGGTGGGTTGCTAAAGTAAAACATTGAGTAACAATACAATATAATCCCTTTTTATTATCTGAGATAGCAGTCATGGTTTGGCAAACTCGTATTGATACCGGGTGATGATTGAAGGTGAAATGGAAACTTGAGTGGTGGAGGAGGGATTCAAACCAACGCATAGCAAGTTTCGCAGCTTAGTTAGAATAGAGCACCAGGGCAGGAAACTCGGTGGTCGCTGGTTCAAACCCACGCCACAGCCAAAATTTCTACTTCACCCTCAATCATCACTCACTAGTATTATTCCCTTTTGTTTTATTCACCAAACATAAAATTATAGGTCAGTGTTAAATACTGAAAAAGCAAGAAAGAGAGCTGTTCAACACAATAACCCGAAAAACTGTTTATACACTACCACCTAGCAACAGATAAAGAAAATCGATAAGTATATAAAAACCTACGTTTACCATATTATCTTGCATGACTTCATAAATCAATGGAGTATACCAAAACCTAATGGAATGACCTTAACATGAACGTATCCACTAGATTTTTACACTGTATGTTAATTATATTAAAAGAATAAAGAAGTTAAAAGGTAAAATTCCTGCCTTATAATTTTCATTAAATAATATTTACAAGGTAAAAGATCAGTTACCATGTTCTACTGTGTATACATGTTTTGTTTTAGAAAATATTCATAAAATCTTAAAAACATGATTATTGGATTATTCAATATGTTGGGTTGATTTAGAAGCATATATTATATATATATATATATATATATATATATATATATATATACTCCCCATCTTCTAGTACATTTTTAAACAGAGATGAACTGAAAGAAAAGTATGAAAAGAAAAACGCTTACTTTAGTTCATAAAACAATATAAAAACAAATAGCAGAAGTAAAAATAATATACACATAAAATTATAAAGGTATAATGTAGCTATGATATCATGTTCTCTATATTAGATGGATAGTAGTGAACTGATGAAAGTCTTATTATCAAACTAGATAGCATTATTAATAAAACACAATCTACAGAAAAATAAAATATTTATATGGCAAAAATGTTAATTCCCATATAAAGATAAGACTCTTTTTTCAAGGAATTTATTATCAAGTTGTACATTCATATATGTAGATATACAAGTTGAGAAATTATATCCCATGAATAAAACTAAACACTATATGATGATGATGATAATGATGATGATGATGACATAGGTATTTGTGATTATGATAACACTTGAGGTATGAATGATAACAAACTAGATTACGTAATATATGAAATGGTTCATAGGAGGTATATAACTGAGAAGGGGGTGAAACTGGAAACTCATTAAAATGAAGGCAATTCTAATGACAATATTAGTGATAAAGGAAGAATACAAAGATTAAATTAACAAAGATGGAAAGAGAAACTAACAGGCATAAGATTCACAGTTAAGTTAATGATATCGCGATAAATTTTAAGTAATTAATAAGTTATATCAACGTTTACTACTGAAATGTATTATCAGTAGTGTCGTAGTAATGAAGAAATAAACATGAATTGCACTACTTTCAAATCTCAGGTGATGTTTAGTTAGAATGCAATAAATACTTAACATCGATTCCGCAGTCAAAAATTAGATATCAATTAAAATTAAATATCTATATAGAAAATAAAAAATTAATCATAGAAAGTGAATGAATTAGAAAAGCTGTACAGTAGATATATCACTATCTACACTGATTGAACCAGATGAGGAATAAGATGACAATGATGACATAGAAGAAGGACAAGATGATGATGTTGAAGTATGCAGCATAGAATATAATGAAGCAGTTGATGTAGGAGATAATGAAAAACAATGATCCTCATGTTCACATTCTTCTTCTTCTTCTTGTTGATAATTATGCATAAGTGAACGAGAAATTGAAGGTAGATCACAGATATTACGTAAAAATCTAGACAATTTAAATAAAATTGTACATCCAGATTGAGATAAAAAACGAATCATCCATCTTAAATGAATCATCAATGACTGTTCATTTAAATACTCGTATATCATATGTGAAATAGAATTTCTGTATAGATTAAAACTGAAAATAAAGGCAAATCAGTCAAGGATTAGCAGTAAACATGAAGATTTCAATATGAGGCATGATGACGTCATCAGAAGACGTCTAGTAATAGATCATAAATCACCTACAGTAATGAATAATATACCCTGACCACCTTCTGCTTCACATTTCACAATATGTATACAAGTTAATCAACCAGAGTGTACCTAATTTACAACATCATCATTTCGACTGACACTGATAAAATCAACGCAAAACCTTGTATACAACAATAATCTCCAATTATTGATTCCTTTCGTCTCGGAGACCTCAAATAAATGGTCTACGTCGCCCGATACAATTCACACCAATAAGAAGAGACTTCATCAACTAGTGTCAGGTTTTAATCTGGCTATCCGGAACCTTCTTCAACTTATAGGAAACACATAAGTAGGACTCGAAGCTCAAAAAAGGAATGTTAACTGGTTTACCGAAATACACATAAAGTAACTACAGTATAAAGGCGTAAATCCTAGAATATACCCAGCCTTCTGCCAGTATACTCATTCAATAGCCCATTCATAGATGTGTGTAACACAGCACATTAATACGTTATACTCCCTACCCTTGAGTTTTTAGGAATATACATCGAATTCGATACAAAAAGAATAAAGATTGGACTGTTGATATTGTGTTTAACTATCGCTAAAAACCACCTTACCAGATCTCATCAGAATATACATAAAAATGATTAAATTAGATGTGTATTTAACCTCGCCTAGTTAACTAGTCAACTACCGGTCCTAAGCCCGGAAAAAGGGGGGAGGTCGGGCGTGGGTCTGGCGACCCAACCCCGGAAAATCATTACAATCTCTAAAGAAACTTCAAAGCATAGAGGAAATATTAAAAAAAACTTGTTCATCGCTGGAATTAGGAAGACGAAATGATACCGATTGGTGAAAGCCTTCGGGAAGCCAGTCGGCCGATGCGTCTTCTCTCGATGAAAGCAGAAGTAAACATAGGGACACGGAAAGTCCGCACCATGTTTGAACCTAGCAAGGCTGCCCAAGTTGCAAACGACATGAGGTATGGGATCGAAGTGCTTGTAATATGCAAGGAATTTCAAAATTGAATGGAAGTGAACTCTCCAAACTATCAACTGGAGAGGAGTCAATAATCTACTCCGGTGCTGTCACCCAGACCACAATCACGAGCACACTGAGTTTTGGAGTGGCTATCATGATGTCCCCAACAGTATCGAAGGTCCTCATGCAGTGGGAACCAATCTCCTTCAGGATCAGGATCATGACAGTAAGATTCAAATCAAGAGGAAGGAAAGTCACAATCATACAATGCTACGCTACACACCTAAAATAATGCAGGTCAAGAGAAGAAGGAGGAATTCTACACACAGCTGTAATCAGTACTGGACAAGACTCCAGTTGGCGACATCAAAATTCTAATGGGTGGAGTGACATGAATATCAAACTGGGAGCGGATAACACAGGAAGAGAATTTATCATCGGTCGAGAAGTACTCGGTGAAATGAATGAGAATGGAGAACTGTTTGCAGACTTCTGCACATTTAACGACTTGGTGATTGGAGGCAGTGTGTACAAATACAAGGATATTCATTAAGCGACATGGATTTGATTTCACTAGACGGACGCACTAAAAATCAGATCGACTTCATCTCAATTTCAAGAAAGTGGAGACACAGTCTACTGGACACAAGATCAAGAAGGGGAACAGATGGAGGTTCACACCACTCACTATCTAGTGCAAGGGACCCGCAAAATTAAGTTGAAAGCCTCCAAAGAAGTTGGTGATAGACCACAGTTCAAGTTCAACACCAAGAACAGAAACTACAAAGGACATCTTCATGTCAGTCAGTCATCAGGACAAAATAGGAAACACTGAACAAGATCCCTGAAGGATCGAGCACGTGGAAGAACACTGGAACTCTGTGAAAGAGACGAGATAGGAAACCTGCATAACCGTGTTAGGAAGGAAGAAGAAACAGGACAAAGAAAGGATTTCGACGGACATATGGAAGCCGCATCACCATAGAGAGAGAGACTGCAAAATGCTCTGCATTCAAAATTACGACCGGAACAGGCTGGCTGACTTCAGGAAGAAAAATCATGTGCGGATCAAATTACAACGATACGCTATGCATCGTCATAGAACAGAGTATAGAATGCAAGTCAACTCAACTCTACCTCGACTTCATCGACTTTGAAAAAGCCTTCCTTCGATAGTGTCCACCGAGAAGTAATTTGACAAGCAACTGCTTCAACACTACAGTTTTACTGCCACGAATCTTTAACAACCTCAATCAACAATACCTATATGCCATATGACGACGCAACACAATGGAAAGCTCGATGATACCTTTGAAGTGAATACAGGAGTAAGACAAGGTTATCGCCTACTATCACCGATCATCTTCCTCATTGTGGTCGACTCGATTCCACTGGATCATGCAACAAACAACTGTGAGGAGCTGTGAGAAGATGGCGATACGCTGTTTGACCAATGAAAAGACCTCAGAAGAAGATTTGGATTTCACCAACGATGATGATTTATGTCTAATGTCGCACAAACTCGAAGATCTACAGGAGAAAATCAACAAGTTGGCAGAAAAGGTAGGGCAGGACAGCGAAGACTGAACTTCCTTAAGGTGGACATAGGTTCAACTAGGAACCCAGGAGACATAATAATAATAATAAATGTACATTTGGGGGGGGGGGTGAACAATAATCACAAAGATTTTAACTAAGTCATGAAGAAATTAGAGATTAAGATGCAAATAATCAATAGAGTAATTGAAATTGGTATTGTGGAGTAGATTATTCTTAGGTAAATGGAGTGATTTTTGATGGGTGGAGGCTATCCAGAGAAGTTTGTAACTAAGCATATGAATGTTATGAAGGTTAAAACAAGTCGGCCAAAAGTTCCTAAGAAGAAAAACTTTTCGAAGCTGACATTGCCAGTGAGATCATTACAAGAGGCATAGAAAGAACCTAGCAGAAAGCATTTCCCGTCGCTAAATTACGTCCCATCTTCTACAATCACGCAATTCTGGGTGTAAGAAATAAAGACAAACTGCTTTATTCTCCCTATTCGATGTACAGTTATCAATTAAACTGTTCCTGTGGAGCTAGTTACATTGGGAGTACAATGAGGCAGATTCATTGTCATATTTCTGGGCACCGCCCATTATGGTTGAGCAAGCGACAAATTAGAACAATAAACAGCTCCATACTTACACACTTAGTTGACACAGGACATCAGGTGGATACTAAAAAAGCTTTCAAAATTACTCATCATATTCGAATTAACTTACCACATGGATTATGCACTCGCTTACTTCGCATAGCAGAGGTGATTACAATCCATCCACCTTAACAAACCTAACCTTTCTATTCAAAAGACGTTTGTTCAACCACTTTTATTACTGTAGTCGTTAACATGATGTAACTTCAGGTATTACTTTGTAAACATCTTCCCGCCCCCCAACTGTTTCTATCAATATTCATTTGTTTTCTTATTGTTACGTAATTGTTTATTGTGAATGTCTGAACAGTCATCAAAAACCACTCCATTTACGTTCATGACTTAGTTAAAATCTCTATGATAATTGCTCACTAACCCCTCCCTCCTACTTGATTGGTATTTTGATTGAATTCTAAACCTACACATATTAGTGTAAAGCCCTAGACGAAGACCTAATTGAAAGGGAACATATTTCTTCGCTGGCTTAATCACTCTTTTCTCTAAATGTCTAAATGGAAATCTATTCAATGTACTGAAAAATAATGTTGAAGATATTCATGACAAAAGCAAGTTCAAAAAGAACGAACACTGTTGACCCCATAGTTCGACTACATAAGCTGAAAAAAAATCTATTCACAACGAAATAAAACTACAGGATTAGCATGTGACAAGATAATTATTACAGGAAGAAGACTCCTAGAACTATGAATCACTAATTTAAACAGTTAGATGTGAACAAATTATGAAAATTCATCAAAACAGCGCCTAATTAACAAAATAAAACTATACTACTTAATAAAATAGAAAGTAGTACGACGAACAATAGTAATAATTTATACAACAGACTATGCATAATCTTATGAGCTGAGGACTGAGAAAAGTAACAAATAATAAAAATTATGTATATCTAAGGATTACTTGACTCAGATAATGATTATAATCATAACATATCTTATGAATATCACTTTTTATCAACGATAAAATACAAAAAATTAATAATAAATATAACAAATAAGGATACACTGGTTTAACATCTAAAAATCCTCCATTTGTATGCAAAACATATGTACACCCATCAGCAGATTTACCATCAATTGTATAACAACCAGGACGTGTATGTAAACAGATGAAACCACGTTTCTCATAGAAGTGTCTTGCAGATATATTACTGTCTAAAACATGTAGATATACAGCTTGTACAGGAGAAATAGGCGGTAATTGTCTTAATAAATTATACAGAGATTGATAATCTGTAGTACACCATTGTAGAGATGACATTGTCTTGTTACCCTAAGTGTAGAAATATTTTTACAAAGAAAAGGTAAAGCAAGAATACAGTGGTAAAATGCATGATTATAACTACTACTCATTCCAGTACAAACATCTTCATGAATGAATCATCAAGATGAAGTTCTCATCTTTAGCCTTCAGTGAATTTCATTGATTAAGTGATCCATTATAGCCAACAGGTCAAGTCATCATCAATATAAGACCAGACATTACTACGTAACGGTCCAAGTTCCTAGATGTCGTATTAGCATATCAAATAACAAGCCAGTAAAAATGGAAGATGAAGAAGGCAAGAAAAATCGGTTAACCATTCGACTTTCACAGTCCAACCAGAACAAGATAATTGTCGATTTCTGATACAGTCAGCTAAGTGGACTTGCGTGTCTAACCTAGTACTTTCCAGATGATGGAGAGTATTTCCAGTTTAGGAAGATAATTTTCGATGATGTTGTGTTCTCTGATATGGATTGTTGAATCCTTGAGCTTTCATTGTCATTCTACACAACATCATTATCAAAAATTTCAGAAACAAGTGAGCGACAACGAATGTCTCCTCCACAATTTATTTCATAGCTCATCCTAATGGCTTGTGTATAACTGGTGGATTCTCTCGAGATTTTGTCATTGTCTCCGCATTCTATTTCATTGATTGTCGTGATGACCAGAAATTTGAACGGCTTGGTGTTTCGTATTGGTTGATAGATTGAGTTAGTGTCAAGATACCTGCTGCTTGCTGATTGATTACAATCATCATCACCAACATAGGACCAGGCATTACTGCGTAACCGTCCGAGTTGCCACACCTCATATCACCACATCAAGTAAATGGACAGTGAAGTGGAAGATGCAGAGAAGAAAATTCAGTCAAAAGAAATATGATGTACAAAAGGAGAGAAAGGAAGAACGAGAAAACGGTGAGATTCTTCATAGCATCGTTAAGATGAGAATGATAATATGTGTGGGGATACATCTGCGCCACTCACATCGGTTCTCAGCTGTGTCATCACTGGTTCCTCTTGTCCCGCCGAACCCAACCGACCGATCTGCATCGGATCACATGGCTCAAATCAACAGTCAAACACTTCATACATTGATCCCATGCCATGCTTTAGTCTGGCTGCCTCGGGCCTTATTCCACCCTAAACCTACTTCCACCAACATTGTGTGACGAGGCAATCAACGACTAGGCATACGTAACACATGTCGGAGACAACAATCTCAGTCGATGAAGGTCCACAACCGTGTCAACTGACTTACCTCTTCTCCCTAAAACTCTACACCTGACTTGTGCTTTACTCACGTGGTGACACCACGACACAAGGTTCATACTAGGAAGGCAACAGTGGTCAAACACCTGAAGCCAGCCTTCTCATATCTTCCACCTTCAGTGGCCATGTTTCAAAGTCGTACAGTAGGACAGGGAGGACTGGTGTACAGTACACGCGATCCTTAGTAGACAATCGGATATCCCCGCGGTGGCGCCTCAGGTGGCGTAAGTTGGCAAAAGCCAATCGAGCCATTTGTATCTGTGCAGAGATTTCATCGGCCACTGAGCCACTAGGACAGGGGTGATCCTACTTCTCAGGTAAGTGAAGTGGTCGACACACAACCATGGCACAGTTAAAGACCAATTCTGGAGCAGCAATTTGCATTTGGGTGATGAGAAACGCATCCTAAACATTCTCAAAATCCCACTCAAAGACTGATTCCAATACTAAGCTTCTAAAAATTCTATGGCATTTCTTTTACTTTGAAAATGCCATATATATATTAGTGTAGAGCCATTGATAAGGAACTAATTGAAAAGAAATGTTTCTTCGGTCACATTGTTTGTTTTACTAAATTTACAAATATAATAATACAACTCACATTTTTAAAGTGCTCAGCATTATTGTATTCATCTTCAGTGGTAGATATATTTGGATGGTTAAATAAGTTAACTTGACGACTGAAATTAATTAACCATTCTATATTTTCACCGGATACATAAGCAATGAATGATTTTAGTAGAATAGATGCTTAAATGATTGTTGTAAATAGTTGGGAAAAAAAGGATGAAAGTAGAATTAATTAGAAGTATACAAATATATACATTCAAATTACATTAATACTCTCATATAACAATATTCAATAGGGTGAATATTTTTACAGGAGATTTGATTAATTCCCAGACTAAATTATCGTAGAATCTTGCAAAAAAGTGCATCGAATCAAGTTGCCACACTTCAAAGTAGCAAACAAAGAACAAGTAGATAGAAAAAAAAACTGAAATTCAAGCAGAAAACGGTGAATGAGAGGGTTAATGATAGTACTCAAGGTATAGAAGATATCACAGAGTGAATTTTATTATTGTTTGTCCATTGGGTTTCTAGTAGAGCATATGGCTTCATTGGCACGTTGCCATTTCACTCTCTTCTCTCCAGTCTTCTCTTTCAATCTGCCACACCACTGCTTACAAGCTTTCACTTCTTCCCCCAACAATCTCCTCTATATAACCCTCACCTCAGACGTCTAACTCGTCGTTCCCCATTTGGCTTGACGGTCTGGTCTGACCTGACGCATGATGTTCCCAAACAGTCTTGTCAGTGTATCTCTAATCCAATCCATCTCCACTTTCTTCTTCATATTTGTTGGGTAATAGGTTGTTGGTTGGTTGTGACAACAGCCAGAATTCCTTGTTGCTTATTCTTATTATTCTGGTTATCTTATCTGATCTCCAGTATCGAGTGAGCGTAGGAGGCAGCTGTTGATGATGAATGTCTGTAGTTTGTTGGAAATGCTTTTCATAACTCACCAAGTCTGTGAACTATCACATAGAAGCACTGACTTGACTGACTAGGTGTTGAAAAGCCGGATCTAGTTCTTTATCCTGCAGTGCGGTGCAGTGCAGTAGATCTCCACACTGTTTCAGATTAATGAAGGCCTGTCTTACTGTCTTTCCTATCCTGGCTTTGACGTCCTCACCTGTGCCCGTGCTGCCTGCAGTTGAAACGATGCTGCCTATGTAGGTGGGTAGGTAAAACAGACAACTCTTTTCAGATTTCTCCCGTCGACAGTGATGGTCAAAGACTGAATACATCTGCTCTATTGTGACCAATTTTCAGCTATCTCAACGAACAGTCCTCAACCGCTGATTCCCATCAATTCGTAGGAATGAACAGCTAAGTACTTGCCCTCCGAATGACACTTTAAATTGTCACATAACACATTATTACATAGACGTGGAAGTTAACAAGAGAAGAGACATAGAAAATAAAATAGAAAGATTCATAGTTGTGACAAACCCACCAAAAAAGTGCAAATAGAGAAGACAGATGATATTATACTGAGATGAAGAGGTAGTTTCATTTGGGCCATATTGTCTAGAGTCTTAAAATCAGTGATTGCAATTCTCGTAGAACCCCATCCCTATGTAGGACATTCATTGTCCCGTAAGGTTCTTAAGCCTAGCCATCCTAACTACTCTTTTAGTCTAATCCTATTCCAGATAAAATAGAGACAGTCAGTTGGTATGAATGCTGCATGCCCTGTCTGTTATACGGCTGTGAGATAGAGCCGTTAAAAGCAGAAGATATGAAGCAGTTGCAATATTTTTATCACAGGTGTATACGTAGCATTGGTTCCGTTTGGTAGAATCCTCGTGTGAGCAATATTGAGGTCAGGCGAAGGGTAATAGGCAAGACAGACAAGTTGATTGATGGGGTTGTGAACCTTTATCGTCTGAGGTGAGTTGGACATGTATAGCGCATGCTGAGCCACCGCCTACCTTAACGTGCCATGCTATAGGAAATTACGTTAGGTTGGAAGAGGGTTCAGGGTGGTCAGACCAGGACTCGACACAAGTCGATGTAATGTCTTACTGTTGGTTTGAGGCGTATGGAGAGATGTATACTTCCTGGTTGTGTTCCACGAGACGATGGGAATCAGTGGTTGAGTACCCTTACGGAAATGGATGAGAATCGGTCGCAGTGATGCAGATGTATTCACTCTTTAATATCCTGTAAAGCTTGAATATTTTCACTAACTCTTATCTTCAAGCTGTTTATTCTCTCATACAACCTTGTCTACTTTGATATCACTTTTTCTATTTACCTGTTCTTCGTATACTGCTGTGGGGTGAGGTAACTTGAACCAATGCACTAGTGTGTGACGCTCTACGTTTATTTTGCCTATTCGTCTCTCTCACATACACAGTCTCATCAAATAACTTGCTTTCTTTACTTATTATCGTATGCCTAACCTCTGTTCTTATCACACTCAACCAATGATATATGAATGGAACTGACTGACTGAAAACACTAACATAGAACCTCGCACAGGAGTGCATCGGTTGAAGTTGCCACAATTCACATTAGCACACAAATAACAGGTCGATAGAAAAAGAGTGATAACAAAGTAGATAAAGTTGTGTGAAATAATAAACAATTTGAGGATAGAGGTTTGCAGTAATATTTAAGCTTTTGAAAATGCCAAGGAGTGAATAAATCTGTGCCACTGCGACTGATTTTCAGGTATATCACACAGAGTCCTCAACCACTGATTCCTATCATCTCGGTGACGACCTTAATCAGGTAGCCTACATCTCTCCACTCAGCTCAGATCAACAGTCAGGTACTTCATCTTGGTCTGGCCGCCCTGAGTCCTCTTCTAACCTAATCCAACTTCTCCCAGCATGGCACGTCGGGATAGGCGGCGGTTCAGCAAGTGCAACACATGTCCAAGCCATCTTAGTCGATTAAGGTTTACAACCACGTCAGTCGACTTACCTGTCTTACCTAGTACCTTACGACTGACCAGAACATTGCTCACACTGTGATTCCATAACATGTAGGCAAAACTACGACGACACCTATGATCAGAACCCTGCAACCGCTTCATGTCGTCTGCTTTGAACGGCTACGTCTCCCAGTCGTACGACAGGACAGAACGGACTGCAGTGCAGTATACTTATTCTTTGATAGATACCCGCATATCTCGCTATGCTGGAAGCTGGTGCTAGCTAGAAATAAATTATGATGTGTAAAGCTGTAGATGCTCCCTAATATCTGACCTGTAACCAACTACTTATCATTGGACACCTAAAAGACAGTTTTCTAGGCCTAGACATCTGAATTGCGCACTCAAGTCTCCAGCTAGCTCCACGATATCTATCAAGTGTACTCATCAGTGGTCAGTCAGCTTATGGTAGAAATCATTCTTAACTGTATACGGGCAGGAATTAGTTGAGCCAAAGACTGATGGAGAAGAAATCATTTCCCTTGTCACATCTCATCCCAATCGAGCCTTCTAGCCAGGCAGTACACAGGTGGGTGTTGATGAGCAAATGATGAGTGAGACAATCACTGAAAATGATGAGACCCCAACAACCCTTCAAAATAGACAGCTAGAGCGTTGGGCAGAACACTTTGAGGCACGGCTCAACTAGCCCACAACAACGTTCCAGTTGTCCATCATTCCAGCCTAACCTGAATGCAGAGGAGGTGTCGATCCTTCAACTGCCCTCGAAATTAGAAAGGGCGTTTCTAACCGCAAACGATGTACAGTAGCAGAATCTAACGGCTTACTACCCTAAGTTTGTAGTGATGGGGGTAGGAAATTACCGAGTAGATTAACGGAAATACTAGGTAGTGTGTGGGGATCAGAAGTAGTCCCATCAGACTAGTCCACTTCAGTGATCATTCCAATCTATAAAAGGAAAGAGGTTTTCTTGTGACAACTATGAGACGACCAGTCTAACTAACTTCGTCCCCAAGATACCTAGGTCTATAGTTGTCCCACGACTAAGTGGAGCTTGAGAACAGCAAACTTGTAAAAACCAGGCAGGTCTCAGACCTAGACGAAAGTGCGTCAATCACATCAGTCAACATGCCTCACTGTTCTAGGCACTTGATTTACAACCGATGGATAACAGATTCTAACCCGGTTTCACCTACCGAGGTTTGGGTAGCCAGGTAGTATCTTTAGCCCTCACAAAACATATGTGGCTCATTTCCTTCTGTATGAATGGGCACAAGGTTGCTCAGTGGATTTCGAGGTGTTGTCGCAGTGCCTCACTGTGAAAGAAGTACCAAGCAAATACAGAAGGCTAATCAAAGTTTCCCCCTAAAACTCATGCAGTCGTGTAAGGGATTATGGAGAGGTGTCATCAGAATTGACAACAACTAGTGGTGTCCTGCAGAGATGCACGATATCACCGTCCCAGTTCAACTTCGTCATAGATATACTAGTGGATATAACCTTAGGTAGATCTGAGTTCACATGGATTGATCTACTCCAGGGAGGCTATCTGGTTGACTTGAAGTATGCAAACGATATTATCCTCCAAGGTGAAGACGCTGACACAATGCACGGGCTCCTGAACATCTTAAGCAGAATTGTTTATTTGATATAAAGCGCACAGTGATACAGTATTATTTAATTGATTACGTTTCGAGCATAAATTATTGCTCATAATCATATCAATGTAATCACACTTCTTTCGACATCTGATTTTATAGTCCTGTCACCTGATCTTTCTTTGTTTTTTTGATTGGTAGTAAAGTTTTCCATATCTCTGGTATAGATGTTGCGTCATTCCTATTACATGTGTTGGGTGTGGATTCGATGAACAAAGATTCAGTAATTAATCTCTCTCTCCACCTAGCTATATTAGACCTAAGTACAGTGGTTTTGTCCCATCCTATTGTGTGGTTGTGTGTTAATGAATGTAATGCAATGGCTGAGTGTTTTTCTAGGTTATTGATCTTATTGGGGTCTGCCGTTCTATGTTTAGCTAAATTCCTATGTTCTGTTAATCTAACTGACCCCGACCGGCTAGTTTGACCTATGTATTTGACTTCACAGTCATTACATGGAATTTGGTAGATTATATTATTTTGCTTAATTGGTTCTATCGGATCTTTTAGCCGACAAAGCTTACCTCTAAGTGAGTTTGTTGGTTTAAATGCCACCCTAATTCCAACCTTGTTGAGAATCCTACGTATGGTTTCTGATGTTCCTTCCTTGTATGGTATTACAATAGGGGTGTTGATTTCCTTTCTACTTATGTTGTCACTATTATTTGTATTTGTATTAGTGTTATTATTTTGCTTCTTATGCGTCCGTGTGAATTTCTTAATAAAATGATGGGGATAATTATTAATTATTAACGCTTCTTTTATGTGTTTCAATTCCTTATTTAAGTTCTTACAATGACTAGTGAGTTTCTCAGCTCTGTTATTTAGACATTTGACTAAACCCGCTTTAACTGACAGGTCATTAATGACCTGCACATAGAAGAGGATGAAAAAATGGTTAGTTTTGACGTAACAAGTCTTTATACTAAAATACCAATCAATATGGCACTGGAGGCAGTCAGAAATCAACTAGATACTGACTCACAACTTACTCAAAGAACCAAGGCATCGGTTGGTGAAATCATGTTAGGAGTGCAGTTATGCTTAACCTCGACAGTCTTCAAGTTTCAGGGAAAGATTTACAGACAAACAGAAGGAGTAGCAATGGGATCACCAATATCCCCTATAGTAGCAGATATATTTATGGATAGTTGGGAAGATATGGCTTTACGAACATATAATCCGACACCTAAGATATGGTGGCGATATGTAGATGACACATTTACAGTGTTGAAATCGGAACATATCGACAGTTTCTTGACACACATAAACTCAGTAGTTAACGCAATCCAATTCACTACGAAGTAGAAAATGAACAAGGAGAATTACCTATGTTGGATTGCAGAATAAAACGAAGGATAGATGGTGGTTTAGATACTACCGTCTACAGAAAACCAACACATTCTAACAGGTATCTAGACTTCAAGTCATCTCATCCAGTGTCAGTTAAAGCGGGTTTAGTCAAATGTCTAAATAACAGAGCTGAGAAACTCACTAGTCATTGTAAGGACTTAAATAAGGAATTGAAACACATAAAAGAAGCGTTAATAATAATAATTATCCCCATCATTTTATTAAGAAATTCACACGGACGCATAAGAAGCAAAATAATAACACTAATACAAATACAAATAATAGTGACAACATAAGTAGAAAGGAAATCAACACCTCTATTGTGATACCATACAAGGAAGGAACATCAGAAACCATACGTAGGATTCTCAACAAGGTTGGAATTAGGGTGGCATTTAAACCAACAAACTCACTTAGAGGTAAGCTTTGTCGGCTAAAAGATCCGATAGAACCAATTAAGCAAAATAATATAATCTACCAAATTCCATGTAATGACTGTGAAGTCAAATACATAGGTCAAACTAGCCGGTCGGGGTCAGTTAGATTAACAGAACATAGGAATTTAGCTAAACATAGAACGGCAGACCCCAATAAGATCAATAACCTAGAAAAACACTCAGCCATTGCATTACATTCATTAACACACAACCACACAATAGGATGGGACAAAACCACTGTACTTAAGTCTAATATAGCTAGGTGGAGAGAGAGATTAATTACTGAATCTTTGTTCATCGAATCCACACCCAACACATGTAATAGGAATGACGCAACACCTATACCAGAGATATGGAAAACTTTACTACCAATCAAAAAAACAAAGAGAGATCAGGTGACAGGACTATAAAATCAGATGTCGAAAGAAGTGTGATTACATTGATATGATTATGAGCAATAATTTATGCTCGAAACGTAATCAAGTAAATAATACTGTATCACTGTGCGCTTTATATCAAATAAACAAATCTAATATGGAACTACATTCTACCACAGTGCCCAAGTTTTTCACTTATATCTTGAGCAGAAACCTGAGTATGTTCAGTATGTATTTCATACCCATCAAATGTTGCTTCAGGATTGGTCTGGAGTTACTCCCAGTTTCTTGATAGAGTTCAGTGGTTGAGTACAAAGACTACTTCAGCAGGAACAGGCTGGTTCCTGAAGAAATCTCATCTCAAATACATAAAGCGCTTTTGTCTTTTGTCGACATGCGTTATCTCTGGCAACAATCTACGAGATCTCTGAGTAGCAGTTAAACTATGACTATCATGTAGTTTGTTCTGTCCTGCTATTCGGTTGTGAGAAATGGGCCTTGAAAGTAGAATATATGAAGAGACTACAAACTTTTGAGTACAGGTGACATCATAGAATTGCTTGCGTGAGGTGGAATAACCGTGTGAATAATGTCGAGGTTAGTATAATACGATTAAACAAGACACAACTCGGTCGATGAGGTTGTGAACCCTCTGAGATTGAGGTGGTTTGGACATGAGTCGCACATGCTGAGCCACTTCCTACCTTGTTGTGATGCTAGCAGGTGAAATAGGTTGGATGATGGCTTAGGGTGGCGAAACCAAGACGTGGTACCAATCCATGATATTAATCCACGAAGTTCATGCGAGCCATGTACGCGAAAAGAAACCTACTGTTTGGGGTCCGCGTGACAGCAAAAATCGGTGGTCAGACTCAATATGACATGGTCCAGAATCAACTGCTAACAGAAGACAAGAGGGCCTGAGTCTTACTGATATTTCACTGGCATATAGTACTAGAAAACAGTCTGTAAACTTCCTTGAGGTGCACAACTCTTCACCGGTCCCCACGATGACAAGCCATCTCTAACTATTACACTCCATTTTCAGGACCAGAGAAAGTTCATAACTCATCTTTCAGCTTGAAGTAAGCCCCAAAACCTTCCATCTATAGCAGAACCAATAAGTCAACAGTTTTTCGATGTCGATATGCTGATATTTCGGTAAGGCCAACCCGCAATAATTCTTTCAGCAATGGGTGAAGGTTATATATACAGCTGTATATATAATCAGGGATAATCGCTTATCTAGATAAAGGACCGTAAGATAAACGATTCAGATAGTAGACTTACCAACACCTTTGGACCTATATGCTCCAGTAACGCCTAAACTGAGTATATATGCGACATTAGTTGAAAGTGGGAAACTTGTAGAAAGCAATTTGCGATCCTGAAATGTGTAACTAACTTAATGGTGGAAAACCAACATCAAAACTGCAGTTGCCAAGAGTTAATACAGTTCCAACTAACACACCAATTATATCGCCATCGGAAATAGCCACGATAGAAATAAGGGACGGATTCTCTAGGAGATTATGAAACCAGGACACCGGATAGCTTTTCATAAATGATATTTACCAGGCATACCTGACAGGGAAGCATTCCTCATATAGTGACTGTAACTTTTCTATGTCTTCTTCTGAAACTGAGCGGAACCTTAAGACGCTACTATGGGACTCCGCCCCCATGTCCTTCGCGCATATCTGAACTTGAGGATAAGTTGCAATTAGCGCAAAGGTCATCAATTTCAATCTTCAATGATAGTTCAAATAGTTGTTGCCGGAATAGAAGAAACTTTCGCTTAACTTTCTTCTGCGTCTACATTCCGTGGATCACCACTCCTTGTAGTTTTTAACTTGTGTAAAAGCAAGATAAGAGAAAAAAAGTGGCTGTGAAAATGCGATAATTCAATTAGCTCTGGAAAGATCCCAGACACATGTCAAGTGGGTATACAGTTGACGTTTAAAGGACTCAGAAGAAGTGGCCCGGATCACATCTCCGGGAAGGGCGTTCCAGAGTTTAACAACTCCTGGGGAATAGAAGCTGTGTCTGACATCTAATCTGCTACGTTCCACGCCGTTTCCGTGTATCCTCTTGGATTAGTGCTACAGCTAAAACTTTGTAAGTGACGGAGTGGGTAGCCAGGCGTACCCAGAATGTTGTGAGTCATTATAAAGTCTCCTCTTAGCCTTCTCTATTCCGGAGGCACAGATTCAGCGCAGCCGGTCCTTCTTCGTATGTTTTAGACCTAATGTGCATCTAACATTACCCATCATCAATGACGCTAGGAGATGAAACGCACAACTTCTGAGCTCTCGCCTCCAGATCTTGACGATTTTTATCTATTTCCGGTCTTGCAACACTTTTTCTTCGAAGATCTAGTTTCTCACTGAATCCTTCAGGAATGGATGTAATACCACATGCTATGTTTGTTTACGGGCTCAGATTCAGATTTGTTGTTTGAGGATGTGAGGCCGGGGGCCTATATTAATCCTTTTCCAGTAAATTTATGTGCTTGTCCGATCCCGTCTTGAACAAGTCAGTCGGTGATGCTGATACCTTTTCTTCTGGGGGCCGATTCCAGGCGTTGATCACTAGACGCAAGAACCAGTACTCTGCGGAAGGTATATCCATTCTTTGCCTTTGTAGTCTCCTACTACGTCCTCTGGGGTGTTCCAACCTACAGTGGACGAAAAAGGAAGATAAATCGGGTCTGAAGGCGTTTCCTGGGATCTTGTGTAGTCTGAATAGGTCTCCCCTCTATCTGAGATAGGAGAAAGTGAAAGAGTTCATCTCCTCAGGTTGGTCTTCATAGGCGAGGCCAGATATCTCAGGGATCATACGGATGGCTGCCCTCTGAACCCCCTCTAGAGGGTCTGCGTCACTTTTCAGACATTACAGCGCAGTTTTCTTATTTAGACCTAACTAGGGATTTGTATGAGATTGTGAACATATCACCACTTATTTTCGTTGAAGTTCGACGTAGTACCCAGAGAGTCCTAAAACTCTAAGCTGCTGACAATCGACAGTGAGTTGTGGTTTTCAAGTCACAACTCAAGAGGACTCGCGGGTCATTGTGGGTCAGTAATGATAGTAAAGGAGTACCATCAGTATCGTAGGTGCTGCGGTGTGTGTACTCCACGTGCATGCTTACACATTTACCTGCATTGATAGACATCAGCCACTTCTCTGACTAGGTAAACAAGCTATTCAGGTCTCCCTGAAGCTCACGTATATCCTCATCGTTCCTAATTTCCAGCCAGATTTTTACATCATCAGCATAGAGAACCACGAGGGATTTCGTGATATTTGGCAGTTCATTTACGTATGAGAGAAACGGCAGGGGACCCAGGACTGTGCCTTGCAGCACTCCACTCTCTAATGACTCCCAAGAGGAGGGTTGGGAATTGTTCCTTACTCTTTGTCACCAACCAAAAGAGAACTCTCCTATCCATGCCTGCTGACTGTCGGTGACTCCGAAACTTTCCAGTTTCCAGAACAGCCTGGAGTGAGGCATCTTGTCGAATGCTTTACTAAAGCCTGTGAAAATGATATCCACAGGTATCCTATCATCTTTAGACTTAACCCAACTTTCTCTGAGGTTCCTCGAGCAATAGAAATTTCTACAAAACCGTGCTACAAATGAGACGATAGACTATTGGTCTCTTGATGGACTGCGATGACTATCTCGACTACCCTTTCTAGGATTTTCACTACAGCACTATTCATACTTATCGGCTTGTAGTTTGACGGCAGCTGCCTAGAACCTGCCTATGGATAGGTGTTACTGTGGCATCCTTCCAGTTATAGGCGAGCGTGCCTCCCCTGAGAGACAGTCTAAATATGGTAGTCACTGGGTCTGCTACATAGAGTACAAGCTCTCTGAGCAGCCTTGCCTGCAGCTCATCTGGTCCCGTTGAGTTTTCCATATCGAGAGTACTTAATGTCCGAAACATATTATCACGATCAACATTCACAGAATTTATTCCGTTGGATATCAATGGTTCTGCTGTTGGATAACTGTCCACAGAGGGTTCCTGTGTGAAGGCCTCAACAAAATATCCAGCCACGGCTTCTGCTTTTTCCCTGCAGTCCTCAATCAGACAGTCATTTTCTGTCTCATTGATTAGAGTGGGTGTACCACGATACGTCTTATCTCTGTGGTTCATAAAGGAAAATAACCTCTTTGGATGTTGCAATGCAGCCTGGGCAGGACCTGTTTCAAAGCACATTCCAGACAGGTGGATGGCAGTGATACATCTCTTGCGAGCTTCTTTGTGATGCTTCACCACTTCGGGTGTCCCGAGCTGGGTGGCAAGACCCCAACACTTCTTCTTGCGTCGTGAAAAAATTCGGATTTCGTGGTTTATTCCACGGAGGACGGTGTATCCACCCCTTCGGTACGGTCCACGGAATGAACGGTTGGGTCACTTGTGCAGATAAGTGTTTTGAGCAGCATCATGCACCTTCAACTGAGGCTTCTGGTTTGACTGTCCAGTCCTCTGAAGAGGCTGCCACGTTAATAGCTTCCACGCCCTCTTTCCATATGTTGGGTCTAGTCGAAGCATTGGCTTGGCACAAGACGTCTGCTGTGAATCTGAATATGATCACAGTGTGATCACTTTTGCCAGGGGGCGTTAGGTGCAGGATGAAGCATAGATCATCTGTATGTGAGAATACTAGGTCTAGAACTGATGGGGCATGCTGATGATCATATCTGGTTGCAGTCCCAATATGCCGCCTGAGGACCAAGGAAATTGGTGTTTCCACTAACCGGTGGTCAAACGAATTTCGTGATTCTTTCATTGTTAGTCTGTCCCAGTCAACTCATGGTGCGTTGAAGTCTCCTACAACTACGCATTGGCATTTACCTGTCCAGAGGGTCAGCTTAATCAGGAGGAAGTCTGCCTCTTCACATTCAGCGCTTCCATATATCACGATTGCGATGACAGCTTGCCTGTCGCATTTTAGTCGGAAGCGCAGCATTTCACATGTTCCACTTTCATGCGCAACTGCTTCTAAGGCCTTTACAGTTAAGTTATTCTTAACGCAAAGGATGACACTACCGCCTTTGCGTGGCAACCTGTCACTTCCAGAAGGGACGAATTCCCGCGAGTGTGTTTCACACTCACTGATCCAAGAAGAGAGCTTTCGTTGCTTGTTACACTACTAAGTTCAGTCCACTTGTTTCAAAGACTGCATGCGTTTGTGTACAAGACGATGAAACCACTTAGATGAGTCTCCATCCTATCCATTGGGGCCTCGCATCACTTGCTGCCGAAACCTCACTCCACGAAAACCTATTAATTTCAGATCTTGCTCCCCAGCTGCTAATCTGGGTTTTAGTTCTGCTTCTGCTTCTCGTTTTTTGGTTCGATCATGCATAGCCAGATCCTTTCGCACAAGCACTCTAGATCCCCTAGGTCTGTGAGCATCCTTCAGAATCTGGCTCCTCTCACCTGCTGACTTGAACAGGACTTTAAATAGCCGAAGCTTATTTTCGGTAATGACTGTTTCCTGTTTTCCTACTCTATATGTCTTGGGTAGGGTGACTCCCAATATGTTTTCCAGCGAAAGCTGGTTTATCAAACTCCATACCTTGCAAGGGTCATGTCCAAAACCTTTACGTGGTTCTGGGTCTCCACTTTTCTCGACCCTGTGGAAGATTATAGACCTGCCATGGATCTCTACTGTCTTTGCCCTGCGGAGTGATAATGGCTGGTTCGGTGACCGTTATTGGCCTCTTAGAGTGCTGTTTAAACTTAGTTACTTGCCATTTTTCAGAGTCGGGTATGCAAGGTTTACTAAAGCCCAGTCATGTGACCTTGAGGCTGAAAGCCTCAGAACGGGTTTGGATCCCATTCTATTTGGTTCTTGTCAATCATTGGGTAGCTGAACTGGGTATGACCTGCGGCCTGCATGGTTCCGTCGTTGACACTGAGAGAGCTTTACTCCTGCTCCTATCATCTGAAGTAGACCTAGTCTTGCGGTTGACAGTTTTCAGACGGTGGCTGCCAGCTCTGAGGATGCGAGAACCAGAAGATTCTCTCTTGGCCCTGCTTGTTGTTTTTTCCAGGTAGCTATCAGCAAACCTAGTGGGTTTTGTATGCGCCTGACTTACAGCTTGTTGTGGGGGATTCTTAAAATTTTGCAGTGATCTGTGTCAATGGATGCTGTGTTGTTATAACTGTCACAGTTAGTGGCTTTGAGTTTCGAAGACGGTTTCTTAGTTAATGTATTTTAAAGGGTTTTGCTTCTTCTACTAGAGTGCGTATATCCAAGCTGCACAACGTACAAAGCCAGATACTTCCTGCGTTGCTGTACCTCTTATATGCTGAGGGTGTGAGGCTTGCGCAGATACTGTAAAACCAACTCTTACATTCGTCACACTGTATACCAGAAGCTGTTGTGAAGTGGCCCTACCACAAACATTTACGGCACTTTCGGCTCATCATGTGTCAGGAATTCACGCGGTACAACTTCCTGTCTCACTTTAATCAAATAATATTCGGATTTGATCGAAAATACAACAGTCTTTGATGTGCAAACACAAAAAATGCCAAAATCGAATTGAACGTGAGAGTCACTCCCCTTTTTCACCTGTGAATGTTCAAGAATCTCTGTCCTTCTTACTTTAGACCTCACCTGTAATACTACATTCATGCGGCTAGTTCATGAGTAAAACATCACCCGAAGGAAGACTGGACAGCTGTTTCGCCCCACTAGTATTGGACTCCTCCACAGTGTGCTCTGTAAAGATGGTAAAAATTCTTAAAAATAAGCAAAAACACACACCTTCTTTGAAACCATGAGTAGTTTTTTGTCACTAATCAACTTATTTTGTCAAGTACTTTATTCAATAGGCATAGATTACTGAAGTATTTTCATCAGTATATTACACTTATATAAAGGATTTCTTCTGAGAAGATAATCTACTCCCATCTATATTTTTTCACCTTATGACAACTATGCATATGCATTCGCTATCATCATCGTAGCAGTAGTAGTAGTTTAAACAATGTTAGTGATAATAATCGTGATATTTCTTTTCACAGTTAATTTTTTTCCCGAAAGTTTCTATTCTCCAATCTCGTTTTTGTTTGTCCAAGAGATCACTGTTGGTATTCATCACTTTTAGACTATTTACTTATTCTACATCTCTGTTTCCTTCTTCCGTTCTTTCTTCTTCAATTCACTTTTCTTCTCCCTGGAAAACGATTACCGGTATGCGTTGTTGACTAGACGAATATATGTATATATATATATATATATAGATAATTTATTATCCATGACAGTTTTGATGTCTAACAATTCTCATCAATATAATGAATGAGTGAATGAATTAACAAATGAATGTTTAACGCTGTCCATGATCGGTTTCCTCTATATTGCCTATTTTTCACTTAGACACAGTGGTCACTGGTATATAGTAGTGTTATTATTATTATATAGTCTGTGTTGTGAAGACAAGTTTATTGATTGTCCACTGATCGATTTATAACGATAATAATGATTATAGTAGTAATAATAATAATAACAAGATATAGTTGTGTTTACTTCGCTTCCTTTTTTGTCTGTGCACAGTTGTGTGTGTATATGTGTTGTCAAGGCTTTGAGATGTTATATTTCGTCTTCTCAATAATTCCTGTCTAGAAGATATAAATATTGAATGATTGTCAGCGGAAAGAAGGTGAAATTAAAACCATTTAGACAAGTAGTACAATAGTAGACATTGCAGTCTATGCATACCATCTGAAGTGTGTGGGTGTGAAATGTACATCGTATCCAACTTTTACAAGGATATATTGGGGACAGAATAATATGCGTAGGGGAACCAGTTGTATATGGTGATCTCTGTGTATTGAAATAGTACTTGATTCTCATATCTGTTTACTGCACAGTAAATCTGAGGTACAAGCATCTCTTTAACTCACTACAGAAGTGGAAAGAAAATCCTTTAGTTGAGATTACTCTCTAAAGATTTCATCATATGGTAGTAGCTATGCAATATCGTAATATCATTACTAGTAATGTAATAGTAGATGGCGATTAATAAAAACGTTCAAATACAAATCTCCAATAACTCGACTGGAATTTCGAGATTTTGATATCGGTTTGGGATTTCTGCATTAAAATTTCCCTCATCGGGTCCATAGCCTGGTCATTGCCAGTGTTATATGTGAAGCGAGTTAGTTCTGTAGGAGTATCATCCAACCTACACTACTTTCCATCTTGATGTTCGACTATACTGGAGGAAGGCTAAGTAAGGACGGCCGGACCAAAGTATGACTTCAATCCATTAGATCTCTGCGTGATGGTTTGATCCGTACACGGAGATATAAACTGACACTGACTAGGCTCCATGAGATCATAGGAATCCGTGTTAGCACATTCTCGGTTAAAAATGCCTAAAAATCATTCATAGTGGTTCACATAGATTTCGCACATTGTGTCAACCTTCAATATATTTGATACTGGGAGTGAAATGAAAATTTGAATCCTGGCAGGGTTTGAAGCAGTGATCACCGGCTTTCCGACCTGGTGCTACTCTACCGACTGACCTACAAGACCTGACTGCTGACAAGATTTTTATTTCACCTTCAATCACCAAGTGAAATAAAATTCTGGTCAGCAGTCAGGTCTTATAGCTTAAGTGGTAGACCATCTGGCCGGAAGCCCGGTGGTCGCTGGTTCGAATCCCACCGCGGTCCAAATTTTCACTTCACTTTCAATCATCACACAGTATCCATACTAGTCTGCTAAATCATAGCCATCTCAGATAGTCAATACCTAGTATGTCCAATTTTTTTATTCATCAAGTCTGGTTACTATGAAACGAAATATGAAACATACTTAGCCATATTGTGCACATCCCTGCATTAAGCAATGAGTCACATCTATTATGCTCGACGGCTAGTGATACTATCTGGCTGCTAAAATCTCGGTAAGTGGAGCGATGCTGGAACGCATAACTTACTGATTGAAACTCATCTCTCTAAAGAATCGAGTCACAGCTCCATAGAGTAATAGTCGACCGCAAAAAGGCGCTCTATACAACCCACTATAGTCTATAACTTGAAGGCAACATTTTATAGATAATGATGAAGACGTCAACAGTTACCGAAGGAGAGTGAAAGTAACTTCTTCAGATGGATTACCTCCTCCCCCCACACAACAACAATAACCAGAAAGGCGTTTTAAAGTGTAGAAACAATTCTAATATGATTGATGACTATAAAGGGATATAAATTCATTAAAATACGGGCTAGTAAAAAAAACAAACAACATAACTGCTAGATGATAAAAGAAGTACAAAATTAATTTAATTGGTTAATGCAAAATCCCATACATACACAGGATACAATTCTATGAACGGCGCAAGTATATCCAAATAGCCATAGCAATCACAACAAAACCGGTACTTGTCAAAACTAAAGGAATAACCAAACGTGAATTTTCAACAACAGAATATCGATTATTCGAAGAATCATTTATTGATTGATTCTCTGACCAGGAAATAATATCTGATACAGTTGGATGACTTTCATTGTTCACACATTCATCATTGTATGTTCCATAAGATCGTAAGAACTGAAGGATACGCTAGAAGAGACAAATGCAATAAAAGAAGCAATGACATATGAAAACATTTGACTGAGAAGTAAACGCATGATCTTGTATCACATTTGAGTTATACGTATTGTTCAAGGGTTGAGAGGTGGGGCAAGGATGAATGCTATCTCACTGCCTAAACATCGGTAGTGACAATGGGACTCGAACCTGTAACCCAATGCTTGAGATCCACCCACCTAGACTAGTTAGCTAAAACTCCACAGAGGAGTAGATGAAACGAGATAACAAGTTTGAACTTATTCTCTAATATATTGTAAGAGAAGGATTACAGGATACTTTCTGAGTAAACTACTTATAGAATCTGATACAATGGTGCAGAGACTGGAAGTTATCATTGTACCCGTGAACAAATCGACAATTTGGATCGGCTTTATGGACGATACGATATGGGAACGAAGTACAATCCCTACTAGCTGGTCTTAGTCACTAAGTAATCTAGTGTCAAAGATGTAGAACAAATCATCTTGAGGTCGGCATGACCAAAAAGATTTTTAGGATCCTAAGTTTTGCAGTAATCAGGTACCTAACTTTAACTCGGACACAATATACCTGAAAAAAACTAGAGACATTTCAAACCTAATCTTGAATTTATTGTCAGATTTTCTCTTACCACTAGACATTAGAAAAAAGGTATGCTTAATGATGCTCAACCTTAACTGTATTTCTTAACCTGAGGTTGGTAATTAATCCTATCACAAGGAACTTCTTACTTGATTCAGAGCGCGAAGATGTTGAATAGGTGTACAGTGCCTTCTGGACACATTCAATGAAGTATGAGATGTATTTATCTCCATTTGAAATGATAAATCTTTGCTTTTGAATTAGTCTTGGTTAATGCATCCTTTAAAAAGGAGTGAATTGATTGCACGTGTCAACCCAATTCACCTAATCAAGTTGGCGCAGTTGACGAGTTCATAGTATAGACAGGAAAAGGATGCATTCACTTTTATCAATTTAGACCAATTGTTGTGATAGTGAATTATAGGATTCCTTATCAAAGGGTAGAGAGTTTATGCCGTATATTTTAAAGACTCATAAATAAGATCTCCATGAAGTATTTTGAATAACTTTATTATATTTTATCTCAAAAAGTATATTTATTGTGTGCTAAACCAGTAACCCTGTAGCAACGTGTCAACCTTCTCTTGTGTTCGTGTAGCATTAAGTGTTAGAACTGAAAATGTACTACTTAAATGGTACCTACTAACAGCTATCTGTGTGGTATCAGGATGACAATTTCGATTGAAAGAATTAACACTGAGAAACAAAGTGATATTTCTTATGTTATCTTTACTTCAGAACTGGAATTTAGCGATACCTAATTTAAAGATACACAATAAATTGGTTGAATGTATTGACCTTTTCATTGACTTTAATAACTGCTACAGTTCGAACAGGATAGTTCCTGACAAAATCTTAGCCCAGATACACAAAATCTATTTAACATTTGCTAAATTACGTCATCTCTGCCAACGATTGGCGAGATATCCCACAATTTACAATATTAGTTGCGTACAGATACTATTCGAAAATGTAAGAATACACTACAATACAAAAACTTCATGGAGAAACAAAAGGAATTACTTCATGACTGTTCTAAAGAACGGCTATTCACGAGACGTCACAGGATTAGTTTATCTCATTCATCATCAAATACAAAATCATCAACAGGAATCTACAAGCGCATCACGACAAGATGATTCAGACTATTTGTAACTGGTGTGAAACATAAACTAACAAATTCCCTAAAACAAGTGGTCACCTTCTTCGACGTCGTCTACATGAAGACCAATTGGCTAACAAATGTCACGAGATTTCATCACTCATTTCAATCCATGTCGATAACAACCATGGGGACATGAATTTAATTTTGAAAATGTATAAATCTTGGAGGGAGAGAGGAAAGACAAAGAATATCAGAGAATTCCTGAAACTTTGGCATAGACTCAATCTGCCAATCATTAATAAAAATGCTAAACAACAGAAAGGTCATAGGTCAAACAGATAATCACAAACTACTTCATAAAAACAAGTTAGTGAATCTTACACAGACAAATGTTGCTGATGTTGTCTAGAAGGACGACAAAAGCTTCAAGATAAAACCATTCAACTCAGAGAACCTAACACAAGCAAGGATACGCTTCGCTTTTAGCTGAGATTACTGCCATAGTTAAGTAGACTAATCGCTTAATCAAACCATTCTCCTAAAAAGTTAACAATATTTTTCAGAGTTGTAGACTGAATGTGGCTGTATACAGGGTCTATCTTCCTTTGCATGTTACAACAATACCATGTCCTATAATCACCAAGCTTACTGACCATACCACTACTCAAATTTCTAGTCCATACGTTGGCTAACCAAGGGTGTGTTATCAATCTGTTTGTAAATAGCCAGGTCTAAATATCAAGTGAATATTATCAGACGAAACGCAATCAGCAGGTTTTGAACAAAATGTTGATAGCATAGGCAAGTTCTAGAGTAAAACAATAAACACAGATTTCATCATAAGTTGGAAAACGACATATTATCAACCAAATCCTTACTTGGTAATCCTTTTATTTATTTGTCCCTTGAATTCTTGGTGGAATATAGGGCTTAAGTAGCAAGTCGACATTTCACTCTCTTCTCACCAGTCTTCTCTTTCAACCTGGCTCCACCATTCCCCACAAGCTTTCATTTCTTCCTCACACCATATCCTCCATGTCACCCTCACCTCCGACGCCCAACTCGTCGTTTCCCATTTGGATTCCACTCGACGGTCTCGACTGGCCTCACCCGACACATGATGTCCCCAAACCGTCTTCTCAGTGTATGCCCAGTCCAGTCCAGTCCAATCCAATCCATCTCCACTTTCTTCCTGTGCATATTTGTTGTGCGATGGGTTCTTGGTTGCTTGGTTCATTGACAGCCAGCCAGCCAGGCAGCCAGCCAGAGTTCCTTGTTGCTTATTCTTATTATTCTGGCCATTCGATCTAATCTCCACTATCGAGTGAGTGTAGGCGGTAGCTGTTGATGTGATGTATGTCTGGAGTTTGTTGGAAATGCTTTCCGAGTTACGCGCCAAGTCTATGAACCATCACATAGAAACACTGACTTAGTGTTGAAAACCGGGATGTTGTTCACGCTCTATGGTGAGTGCAGTGCAGTGCAGTGGAGTGGAGTGGAGTAGATCTCCACACTGATCATTTCAGATTAATGCAGGAATGTCTGTCTTGCTGTCTTTCCGATCCTGGCTTTGACATCCTCATCTGTGCCGCCGCCTGTAGTTAGTTAGCTAGTTAGGTAGGTAGGTAGGTAGGTAGGTAGGTAGGTAGGTAGGTAGGTAGGTAGGTAGGTAGGTGAAAGAGACAACTTTCTTTAGATTTCTGATGGTGATTGGTGCATCTTGTTGTTGTTAGTTGGGTATCTTTATCACCTCTACTTCTGTTTTCTCTACGTTCACCTCAAGGAAGTCCCGTCTTCCTTCGTTGCCTCGCCTCTTCTGCCAACTTGTTAGTTTTAACCAGTAGATCTTCAACCTTGTGCGACATTAGACAAAAATCATCATCGGTGAGATACAAGTCTTCTAGTGTCAAAGTCAAAACTACTAACCGCTAGACCACGCGGGACTGATCTCGCATTTCTATACCATAACTTCTCATTTCTTTCGCAATCCGGATAGCCTTGCCAGCCAGCGTAAAATATAATGCGGACATTTCATGTCCTTATTCTTACTTTCGCTTTCATCGAGAGAGAGAGAAGACACATCGGCCAATTGGCTTCCCGAAGCTTTTCACCAATGGGCGTCATTTCGTCTCCACGATTCAGGAGAAGAATAAGTTCATTCCTATTTTTTATATTTTCTCTACATTTTGAAGTTTTTTTAGGAACTGGATTCGTTATACATCATCAAAATCAACATAAGACTAGGCACTACTGCTAAACGGTTCAACTTGCCACACCTCACATCAGTACATCAAGTAAAACGGCAGTGAGGTACAAGGTGAAGATAAGAAAATTCAGTCAGAAGAAATATAAAGTACTAAACGAAAGGAAGAATGAGACAATGGTGAGATTCGGAATAGCGTTATTATAAGGATAATGTGCATGAGAGTACATTTACGCCACTCACATCGGTTCTGAGCCGTGATCCCCCAGAGTCAGTCTCCAACCACTGGTTCTTCTTGTCCCGCCGAACCCAACCACCTAGTCAGCATCGAACCACATAGCTCAGACACTTCATACGTCAGTGCGATGTTTTAGCCTGGCTGCCTCGGCCCTTATTCCACCATAAACCTACTTCCGCAAACATTGTGTGAAGAGGCAATCGACGACTAGGCATGCATAATACTTGTCCCAACCATCTCAGTCGCGTATACTACGAAGACAACGGTGGTCAAACACTTGAAGCCTTCTCATATCTTCCACATTCAATGGCCATGTTTCACTGTCATACAGTAGAACAGAGTGGACTGCTGTGCAGTACACACGACCCTCAATACACAATCGGATATCACGGCGGTGCCATAGGTGGTGTAAGTTGGCAAGAGCCAGCCGAGCCCTTTGTATCCGTGCAGAGATTTCATCGGCCAGACTCACCAGGACACAGCTAACCCCACTTCCTAGGTAAGTGAAGTGGTCCACACACTCAATCACTACACTCCCTATTGTAAGCCCCAGTGAGGCACCGTTGAAGACCAATCCTGGAGCAAAAATTTGCATTTCGGTGGTGAGAAACGCATCCCAAACATTCTCAAGTTCCCACTCAAAGTGTTCACAAGACTGCATCTCATCAGTCAGCGTCTTCACCTAACACGACTAGACTATGTCGTCGGCATATTCTAGGTCTAACGAAAATTCTCCACCGATTAGGTCAACGTCTGTGTAGTCAGATGACGAGAGAGAGACTTCCGTAAGAAAATCTATGATAAAATTGAATAAGAATGGAGAGAATGGGCAGTCTTGATGGACACCATTCGATGAGCGTAGCTCCCTGGACATCTCACCATAAGCTGTAACACGCCCACAAGTGATCGAGTAGAGGGCCTTCAATAAGGTAATGTACTTACTCGGCACACGTTTCAGTGAGAGACATTGCCATAAGACTTCTCGATGAACGCAGTCGAATGCTGCCACCTTCACGTCGAGAAATACAGCTGTTGTTGGGACCTGGTGCAGTGTGAATACTTGGTCAATACACCCGCGGCCAGGTCTAAAGCCTGCCTGGTTTTCTCGGGCTTGCTGTTCCCGAGCTCCAATCAGGCGTTGGAGAATTATAGAACCTAGAATTTCGGACACTATGTTCGTCAGGCTGATTCCTCTGTGGTTATCCCAGGATTACTTCTCGCCTTTCTTGAAGACTGGAATAATCAGTGACTTAGACCAGTCGGAGAGATCGTATTTGATTCCCATATACTGGTTAACACTTCGGTTAACCTGACTAAGAGCACCTTACCACCATTCTTGTATACCTCTGGAGTTAGTCCGTCTGGTCCTGCCGCCCTTCCTCGTTTAAGGGTACCTACTGCTTTCTTGACTTCTGATAGTGTTGAGGGGCCTATCTCAATGTTCCATTCGAGATCCGACTGGATAGCGGGCAATGTAATGGTGGCCAGTTAAACTTCTCATCGAAGTGTTCTGCCCATCGTTCCGGTCGTCTCCCCTGCGTGTGAATCGCGGATCTGTCCTTCTCCGCTATAGCCTCACTAACTGTTGGTTTTACGGGATAGCGCTGCTAGCCCTACGCCCAATCTTCCGTCTTTATCCGGGCTTAGGACCAGCTAGTAAACTAGGCGAGGTAGTCTTAATTGTAAACTAAATACCAGGCCTTATGTGTAAACATGTCGAGCTTTTTCACTTCTCATCATTTTCTATTGTTTCATCATTGATTTATTTGACCTTATCTAATTTTCATTGTTTATCATAAATGCTTGCATTAACCAGTTTTAAATGTACTGCATACACTAATAAATTACCGTTCTCAGATGAATTTCACCTACATTTAAATATACAAAGTTTATAACAAGCAGACAGATAGACATTTTTGATTAGCTTGCCCCAACCAACTGGTTTGTGATTGATTGCTTCCTTTGATTGTTGTATCATTGACTCCATAGATTTTCTTTTTGTCTGTTCTTTATGCTTGACCTATGACCTTTTTATTGTTTACCATTTTTACTAATGATTGGTAGATTGAGTCTATGTCTATGCCAAGCTTCTAGGAATTCTCTGATATTCTTTGTCGTTCCTCTCTTCCCTCCAAAATTTATACATTGTCAAAATTCAATTCATGTCCATAGTTGTTATCCATGTACATTGAAATGTGTGATGAAATATCGTGTTGTTTAACAGCCAATTGGTGTTCATGTAGATGAAGGTGGTGATCACTTTGTCCAATGTGGTGTTGATTGACTACAGTTATTTGGATTGTCTTTTTTGATTGTTGCATCCTTTGGTCTGGGTCTGGAGGGAATTGGTTGGTTTACGAGGCAGCCACACGAATTCCAAGTGGTCGCAGTAATTTTGTCGTGATTCCTGATATGTTCTTTATGTATGGTGGGATGATGCGTTTGTTGATTTCTGTCGATGACTTTGTAGTTGGTGATGAACAATATAGATGTATTCGCTGAGGTTTTGAGGGTAGCCATTCTTTTTTAGCATAGACATCAAGTAATTGTCTTCTTGGATAATTATGGACATGAATTTAATTTTGGCAATATAGAAATCATAGACGGAGAGAAGAAAAACAAAGAAATATTAGAGAATTCCTGGAAGCTTGGCATTCAGGTCAGTCAGTAATCAATAGATGTTTCAACATAGACCCAACCTACCAATCAATAGGTAAAGTGATAAACGACAGAAAGGTCAGAGTTCATGCAAAGGAAACCACCAATCAAAAACCAGTTTGTTAGGGTGAGCCACTGAATCACTCATGGACAGATATTAACAGCTCACTACTTCATACTGAAGTTGGTATTGATGATGTTGTCTAGAAAGACGATGAAAGCTCCACCATTAAATAACCCAGCCCAGGGAACAGAATACAACCAAGACCATTTACCTGAACTACAAATATTCTCCACCATTTCACACGGAAAAAATCAACGTAAAACCTCCTACACAAGTGAATCTGCTCAAGTTGCCACACTACACAATAGTAAGCAAATGGTTAATGGGAGGAGGGAAAATTAAAAACCTAAGTATACTCAAATCATTGGAGAAGAATTAACAATTTTCAGCCATTTTGCCAAGTATCCAGTCACTGATAGTTATAACCTCGAGAAACCTAGCGAGGCAGTCTACACTTTCTCATATGGCTAAAACCAACAGTTACAGACTTCGTCAACTGATGCCATGTTTTTGTCTGGCAACCATGAATCCACTGCCTACCTAATCCAATTTCCCCTAGCATGATACGTCGAGGTAGGCGTTGTGTTGGTATGCGCAACATATTTTCAAGCCATGTCAGACGATGAAATTTCACAACATTACCAATCGACTTTTCTTCCTTATCTAATAACATTCACCTGACTTTGATACTAAGCACATAGTGATTTCACCTTATCCAAGCAGTGCTACGAAGATATATGTGTCATACTCGTCGTCTGATACATAGTTGAATATCTCATCCGTCGACGCCACATATAACGCAAAATGGCAAATGCCGAACGACCCTTCTCTATAGGAGTTGGGATTTCGTCAGCAATTTTCTCATTCGGGCTGATGCAACTCCCCAAATAAATGAATCGGTCGACACATTCCACTACTTCACTCCCTATAATTCAACTGGGAGTACATGCAGCAGGCCAGTTCAGAAACATTATCTTAGATTTGACAGGTGCAAACTAAACATATGCCAAAAATATTCAGACTTTTGCTCAATGAGTTGACTTTATCACCATCTTGATCTAGCAGGATTACATCGATTGCGTACTCAGAATCGATCTCAATGGCGCACATACAAACACACATTATCTACATCGTAACCACTATACAGGTAGACTGGATCATGCAACAAACTGTGAAGAGCGAGAAGATGGGCATACGCTGTTTGACAAACGAAAAGACCTACCTACCTACCTACCTAACTAACTAACTAACTAACTAACTAACTAACTAACTAACTAACTAACTAACTAACTAACTAACTAACTAACTAACTAACTAACTAACTAACTAACTAACTAACTAACTAACTAACTAACTAACTAACTAACTAACTAACTAACTAACTAACTAACTAACTAACTAACTAACTAACTAACTAACTAACTAACTAACTAACTAACTAACTAACTAACTAACTAACTAACTAACTAACTAACTAACTAACTAACTAACTAACTAACTAACTAACTAACTAACTAACTAACTAACTAACTAACTAACTAACTAACTAACTAACTAACTAACTAACTAACTAACTAACTAACTAACTAACTACAGGCGGCACAGGCACAAATGAGGATGTCAAAGCCAGGATCGGAAAGACAGCAAGACAGACATTCCTGCATTAATCTGAAATGATCAGTGTGGAGATCTACTCCACTCCACTCCACTGCACTGCACTGCACTCACCATAGAGCGTGAACAACATCCGGATTTTCAACACTAAGTCAGTGTTTCTATGTGATGGTTCATAGACCTGGCGCGTAACTCGGAAAGCATTCCCAACAAACTCCAGACATACATCACATCAACAGCTACCGCCTACACTCACTCGACAGTGGAGATTAGATCGAATGGCCAGAATAATAAGAATAAGCAACAAGGAACTCTGGCTGGCTGCCTGGCTGGCTGGCTGTCAATGAACCAAGCAACCAAGAACCCATCGCACAACAAATATGCACAGGAAGAAAGTGGAGATGGGTTGGATTGGATTGGACTAGACTGGGCATACACTGAGAAGACGGTTTGGGGACATCATGTGTCGGGTGAGGCCAGTCGAGACCGTCGAGTGGAATCCAAATGGGAAACGACGAGTTGGGCGTCGGAGGTGAGGGTGACATGGAGGATATGGTGTGAGGAAGAAATGAAAGCTTGTGGGGAATGGTGGAGCCAGGTTGAAAGAGAAGACTGCAGAGAACAGAGTGAAGTTGCGACGTGCTACTGAAGTCCTATGTTCCACTGGGAACCTAAAGGACAAACAATAAATCATAAAAAGCACTATATTGAATTCAGCATTTTCTAATTCTTTATTCATCTCTTTTACTGATCTCTTCTGCTTTTGTCGGACTTTTCTTAATTGTCTAATCCTTCATCTTAGTACTTTGTTACTTGATGTGCTGATATATGAGATGTAGTAAGTTGGATGACTACGCAGTAATATCTGGTCTTATGTAGATCTTGATGATGAACCTCCTGGTTGAAAATCAACTTAGTTTGTTCAATAAAACACATACAAAAACTCAATGACTATCAAATTACAGTTAAGAACCAGTCGATTCTCATTAGAACAAAACAACCATTACACAATGTATAACATGGAAAATTTGATAAAAACAATCTAAATAAATGAATGTAGAACAGTAGAATAAGGGGGGGGGGGTGATAACATGAAAAGCTTGACGACGCCCACACATTCACACGTTAACTTTCACTTACCCATCCACCTTGTTGTGCAATCCAAACAAAAATATTAATTTGTCGACAAAAATTAATTAAACATCGACAGACTTGATAGAAAGCATTAGCAATGCCTCTTTTAACACGATGAACTACTAAACGATAACCAAAGTAGAATAAGGTGATTACTTGACCCAATTTGTTGGACCACGTGTAAATAATCTGATTTTAAAAAAAAGGAACAAATAGAAGAAAATATTGTCCATTTTAATTTATTAAGATAAAATCGTGATTAATCAACTTTGACAACGTGTTTGTCCTCCACCAGATACTTGAACATAGCCATATATATATTGTAGGCCAACAATTAGTGTATTTCTTAACAGCAGGGAGCTACCTTTGGTTTCAAAGGAGATACAGCAGCAGAGATCCTGAAGAATTAAATGTCCACATCACTGAAGAAGACATTCTTCTCTGAGAAGCTACAGATCAAAGCCCAAGTTGCCACTTTAGGCCACCTCAATGTGTGTCTACAAATTTACTTGCTCCTGTGGAGCAAGTTATATAGACCATACAAAGTGTACACATACTAAACGTATCTCAGAGTACTATCCTGCACGGTTGTTGAGGAGAGAATGTAAATCAATTAACAATTCAATTCTTGAACATTTAATCAACTCTGGACACATATATAGCTCGACCAGAATCCTCTTTCAGTGTCATATATAGAGTCCAAATGGAATAATTCAAAAGGAGTATGCCTTCAACAGTTGTGCAGAAGTACTAGGAATTCATCAATTTAAGCCTCATCTCTGTCTACAAAAGAAGTATGTTCAATCTCTTATTTTACCATGCCAAGTTTTAACACTTTCACAATCCTTTTTCAATTTCATTACACAATTAGTTAGTTTACTGTTATTATCACCTTTATTATGAACCTTATCTTATTCTTCACCTTCTATCTATCAAGTTGAAACTCAGTATTCACATTTCTTATCTACTAATAACTTTTATCTTGTCTAACTCCTTGCCTTCCTCGTTATTTCTACTGTCTAAGAGATTATTACTCAATTGCTTCCCATTCTAAATTCCAGTTATTTAGCATTAGGTTAATGATACAATCATATACTCTTGTTTACTAATAGACTGTTATATGTTTATGATATATGTATAAACATGATTGTACAGCTCAAGGAAATGATATCGTCGAAAAAGAAAATTTTCATTGCTGAATAACCTCTTCTTTTCTCTATGACTCAATGGGCATGTTTCATTGTTTGAAGGAAGTGTGTGATGGTGGTGTAGGTCTACTACATCGAGAACGGTTATTTGACCTCGAATACACAGACGATATCGTCTTAGCGTGCAATAACACACAGGCCTTAATTAGTTGGCAAGTATTGTACGTAAGTATGATATGTGGTTTGCATAAATGAATATCAATATATCAATAAACATAACAGTTAAAGATTATTGTCATCATGTACAAGATTCTGTTAATTTTACTATTTTGTTTTACTGATGTCACTCTTCAGATACACATGTGACATGAATCAATAAGTTATGTCTAATTTATATATCATGAAAAGTACTTGCATGCAAAACTTTATTCTGATTGGTTATTCCTGTAATCTACACTACTATCATCTGATTGGTTATCGTCGAAATAGAAAACGTGGGTAGGCTACCATTACAGTAAAAAGACAAGCGCGTTTAATATTATGCAGAATTGATGTGATTGATATGTTGGGTGTAATTGCTTCTAATAAACGCACTTACAATCCTTCTTCTTCTTCTTCTTCTGAATTACTATTTCTAGTAAATATTAAATGCGAGTATTCAATTCATATACAGATATATTACATGGAGTGACTTTAGAAAAAGGTCACTCTACAAAATAACGAGATAATCAACTATATTTCTTTACTTTCTAAGAAAAACGCTTATCTTTCAAACTAGAAAGAAGAAACTTGACTAGTTATCTATACAGTTGATACAATGGCACTTAAAGTCAGTCATGCAAGTTTCTACATAATAATTAGTACAGTACACTTTATACGGAAGACAGTAACGGTTACAGAATAAGCGTAAGATGCAATATACAAAGATAATTGAAACACGTTTTATCATATATATTATTATGATTATTTCTCTTTTGGGTTCCCAGTAGCACGTCGTCATTTCACTATCTTCTCAGCAATCTTTTCAACCTTACTCATACGATCTCCACACTGATTATTTCAGATTGATGGAGGCCTGTCTTGCTGTCTTCCCGATCTTGCCTTTAACATCGTCATCTGTGCTTGTGCCGCCTGTAGTTGAAACGGTGCTGTCTGGGTAGGTACGTAGATGAAAGAGACAAATACATCAAGATTTCTCACGCTGATGGTAATTGGTGCTTGTTGTTGTTGGTAGTGGTTGGGTATCTTCATCACCTCTGTCTTCCCTATGTTCACCTGAAGGAAGTTCCGTCTTCGCTTCCCACTCTCTCGCCTCTCCTGTTAACTTCTTAGTTTTCGCTTGTAGATTTTCGAGTTTGTGCGACATAAGACATCAGACATAAATCATCATCGTTAGCGAAATGCAAATCTTCTGTGGTCTTTTCATCGGTCAGACAGCTTATGCCAATTTTCTCGCTCCTCACAGTTTGTTGCATGATTCAGTCCAGTCGACCACAATCAGGAAGGTGATCTGTGATAGAAGCGGTAACCTTGTCTTCACCTCAGAGGCATCGCTGAGTTTTCCATTATGAATCACTTGGCATGTAGCATCATATAGCATACAGCTACCGAATGAGCTCCGAATAAAGGTTTGTGGCATTAAAACCGTAGTGTTGAAGCAGCTGCCTGTCAAATTACTTCTCAGCTCTGTCGACACTATTGAAGGAATGCCTTTTCAAGGTGGATGAAGCTCAGGTAGAGTTGAGTTGACTGGCATTCTTTGCTGAGTTCCATAATGATGCGTAGCGTAGAGTTGTTATTTGATCGGCACGTGTTTTGTTCTTACTAAAGCCAGTCAGTGTGTTCCGGTCGTAATTTTGAATGCAGAGCATTTTTCAGTCTCTCTCTCCATGATGATGCGGTTTAATATTTGGTTTGAGCATGATTCCACGCCAGTTTTTGCAAATACTTGGGTCACCCTCGTTTGGCAGTTTGACAAGGTAGCCCTTCTTCCAATCAGCAGGTGCCTTTCCTTCCAAACCATCTGCAATAGAAGTGGTGTGAGCATGTCCGCTGTTGTCTCTGCATCTGTTTTCAGTGCTTCCGTGGTGAGTGCCTTCTGAAAGTCAATTTATCGTTATATAGTGGATTTTTGTGTCCACAGAATGGTCTAACGGGTCACTTATGATCACGTTTCTTGAAGACATTTTATGCATGCTAAGAAATTCTCTTGTACAGCAGTACATTACATGGTGGGGTGTATAGCTTTTCAGGTAGTTATTTGAATATGGTAAACAGTTGAAGGGGCTATATGCCTTTCTTAAAGAAACACACTTTCAATAAGAACGACGAAGCTCACTGTCCCATAGTTGTCAAGTTTCCATTCCCCTGTATTCTCATATTTCATCAGATTATTAATGCTTTTGCATGTGTTATCCCTTCGTCAGGTGGACTGAACTGATCGGGCAGGAGCCCATATGCCTCGGTATTGCCTTTGCTACAGTTACATTATAATACAAGCAATAACATTAGAACTGTACCCGTAGCACAAGAAGTGGCTATTGTGACTTGGTAGTCTAATGGATAACGCTCAGCCAGTAGTCTGTTCCGGTCATAATTTTGAATGCAGAGCATTTTTCAGTCTCTCTCTACAGGATGATGCGGCTTAGTATTTTGCTTAAGGTGGACAAGGGTGGAACATGATTCCACGCCAGTTCTTGCAAAGACTTAGGTCGCCCCTGCTTGGAAGTTTGACAAGGTAACCTTTCTTCTGATTTCCAAGTATCTTTCCTTCCTTTTAAACCATCTGCAATAGAAGTGGTGTGAGCATGTCCGCTGTTGTCTCTGCATCTGTTTTCAGTGCTTCCGTGGTGAGTGCCTTCTGAAAGTCAATTTATCGTTATATAGTGGATTTTTGTGTCCACAGAATGGTCTAACGGGTCACTTATGATCACGTTTCTTGAAGACATTTTATGCATGCTAAGAAATTCTCTTGTACAGCAGTACATTACATGGTGGGGTGTATAGCTTTTCAGGTAGTTATTTGAATATGGTAAACAGTTGAAGGGGCTATATGCCTTTCTTAAAGAAACACACTTTCAATAAGAACGACGAAGCTCACTGTCCCATAGTTGTCAAGTTTCCATTCCCCTGTATTCTCATATTTCATCAGATTATTAATGCTTTTGCATGTGTTATCCCTTCGTCAGGTGGACTGAACTGATCGGGCAGGAGCCCATATGCCTCGGTATTGCCTTTGCTACAGTTACATTATAATACAAGCAATAACATTAGAACTGTACCCGTAGCACAAGAAGTGGCTATTGTGACTTGGTAGTCTAATGGATAACGCTCAGCCAGTAGTCTGTTCCGGTCATAATTTTGAATGCAGAGCATTTTTCAGTCTCTCTCTACAGGATGATGCGGCTTAGTATTTTGCTTAAGGTGGACAAGGGTGGAACATGATTCCACGCCAGTTCTTGCAAAGACTTAGGTCGCCCCTGCTTGGAAGTTTGACAAGGTAACCTTTCTTCTGATTTCCAAGTATCTTTCCTTCCTTTTAAACCTTCTGCAATAGAAGTGGTGTGAGCATGTCAGCTGATGTCTCTGCGTCTGTTTTCAGTGCTTCTGGAGGAATTCCATTTGATCCTGCTGCTTACCCAGCTCTCAGCAACTTTATGGCTTTATATATATATATATGTATATGTATATATATATATATATATATATATATATATATATATATATATGTACAGAGAGAGAGAGAGAGAGAGAGATCGAAGATCACTTTACAATGATGTGGACATACGTACAGTAAGCAACGAGGTGTAACCTGACTATCCAAACCTTTGTAGGACGAGTGGGTCTTGAACCGGTAACCCATTGGTAGGAAGTCAACTACCTAGATTAGTGAATGACTGACTGAGGAAATCAACGCAGAACCTCGCACACAAGTGCATCGGTTCAAGTTGCTACACTTTACGCTAAACTAATACACAAAGAACGACAGGGTAAAAAGTTATTGATATTAGAGTATATAAAGTTGTGTGAGAGGATGAACAATCTGAAGATAACGGTTAGTGTGAATATTTAAGATTTAGAAGACGTGACAAAGTGAATACATTTGCGACACTACTACCATTAATTCCTTTTGTTTCAGCTACCCCAACCAGGCAGCCTACATTTACGTAGATGGTTCAGACCAACAGTAAGAGATTTCACCAAATAGTGCTAAGTCTTCGTCTGGACAACCTGAACTCTTTGCCAACATAATCTAACTTCCCCTAGCATCGTATATAAATGTAGGTGATAGCTTGGTATGCGCAGTATATGTCTAAGCCATTTCAGCCGACTAAGATTTACAATCTTATTAGTCGGCCTGCCTACTTTGTCTAGTACTTTTCACCTGACCTGAGCATTGCTCACACGATAAATCCATTAAACGTGAGTAATGCTACGAAGACAAATATGACCAAACACTTGTTACTCCTTTATGTCTTCTACTTTAACAATCATGTCTCACAGCCATACGAAAAGACAGAGCAGACTGTAGAGCAGTTCCTTGACAGATAGTCGGATATCCTATCTAACTTCATTACAGATGTGCTAATGAACATAACCTTAAGTACGTCTGAGTTCATAGGGATTAACCTATTCCCTGGAGATCATCTGGTAGACTTTCAGTATGCAGACGATATCCCGCTAAGTGAAAACAATGACAAAGTACAGGGTCGTCTGAGTGCGTGGAACAGAAATCTGAACATGTTTGGCATGCGTTTCCCACCCGTCAAATGTAAGACGATGTTTCTGGAAATGGTCTGCTACAAGTACTCCTAGCTTAATAATAGGTAGTGAGGTGATAGGATGTCGACCACTTCACTTGCTTGAGAAGTTGTACCAGACCAAATAGGCTGGTTGTTGACGAAATTTCAACTCAGATATGGAAGGTCAGTTTGGCATTTATCAACTTGCATCACCTATGGCGCCGAATGGCAAGACATTCGACTATCTATCAAAGGACAAGTGTTCTGTACTGTAGTCTGTTCTGTGACACTGTGATACATGGTCACTGAATGTAGACGATATGAAGCGTTTACAGGTATTTGGTTTTAGGTGTCTTCATAGCATTGGTTACGTTTAGTGGAATCGCCATGACAGCAATGCTGAGATTACTGGAAGAGTCTTAGATAAAACAGGTAAGTCGATTGATGTGGTTGTAAACCTTTACTGTCTGAAGTGGCTTGGGCATGTACTGCACATGCTGTGTCACTCCCTACCTCGACATGCCATGTTCAAGAAGAGGGTTCAGGGTGACCAGGCTAAGATCCAGCACCAGTCAATATAGTCTTCAACTGTTGGCATGATCCATGTGCGGAGATATAGACTGACTGGTTTGGGTCCTCAAGACGAAACGAATCAGTGGTTGAGGACTGTCGGTGACATGATTTAAAATCGGTCCCCGTGACGCAGATGTATTCACTTCTCGACATCTTCTAAAGCTTGAATATTCACACTAACCGTTATCCACAAATTGTTTATTCTCACACAACTTTGATTTTTATGTACTATTCTATGTCCTTTGGGTTTCTAGTGGAAAATAGAGCTTCAGTAGCACGTCGCCATTTCACTCTGTTCTCTGCAATCTTTTTTAACCTGGCTCCACTGCATGAGAGACTTCGATGCTCTTGGGGACATCATGATAGCCACTCCAAAACTCAGTGTACTCGTAGTTGTCGTCTGGATGGCAATGTCTGAGTAGATTATTGACTTTCCCGTTAACAGTTTGGACAGTGCAGTTCTATTTCATCTGCTCTTGCATATTCCTAGGACTTCTATGCTATATCTTCTTATTTCTTTTGCAATCTGGACAGCCTTACCAGCCAACCAGCTTCAAACATCGTGGGGACATTTCATGTCCCCATTCCTACTTTTGCTTTCATCGAGAGAGAGAGAAGACACATCGGTCAATTGGCTTCCTGAAGGCTTTCACCAACTGGCGTCATTTTTCCTCTCCAATTCCAGAGAGGAATAAGTTTAATTTTATGTTTTATATTTTCTTTGTGCTTTGAAGTTTCTTTAGCGGTTAGATTGGTTTTACTGGAAAAGGTTGCTAGACATATGCTTAACCTTCCTTCTTTATCCGGGACCGGCTAGTAAACTAGTGAACTAGGCGAAATTGTCCACTTTGATATCACTTCTTTTCTATCCACCTATTCTTTGTATACAACCGTGAGTTGTGACAAGTTGAATCAATGCACTTGTGCGTGTGCGTGTGTGTGTGTGAGAGAGAGAGAGAGAGGTTCTACGCTAATTTTTTCATTTATGCTATTCTGTTAAGGTTGTTGCTTTTGCTCTGTTTAGATGTGTAGTACAATCACCATCATCAAGATAAAAAAATGAAGCAATCAACTTACACACGAGCCACATTGTAAAACATTTCCAAAGGACACTCTTCAACTGGTAGTAATTTAATCATTCGATCTAATCTTGGCCCATAAATACGGTTGATTTCGTCACCCATCTCAGCTAGATTACGAGCGACTATAGCTTCAATGCTAGATTAAAATAAAAAGGAATAAGGTAGATAAACACAGAAATGAATTTAAACATTGGCAACGGAAAATAACTAAACAGTAGAAAAGTGTTACAAGGTAGTAGTTTTTATTACAGATTGAAATCAGTTCAGATAGTATTAAAAATATAGAAGTAAAAACATACTGTGGTCGAGTGTAATTCCATTTTTGTCTGTTTAGAGGAAATGTCATACAGTGATGGGACAGTATCATTTACGGGATAACGTACTATTCGGACACAATTTATTGTCCATATTCATATTAGGTAACCAACTGTCTTTCATCTACCTACCTACCTAAGCAGCATCGTTTCAACTACAGGCGCCGGCACAGACGAGGATGTCAAAGCCAGGATCGGAAAGACAGGCTTTCATTAATCTGAAATAATCAGTGTGGAGATCTACTGCACTGCACTCACCATAAAGAGTGAACAACATCCGGATTTTCAACACCAATTCAGTCAAGTCAATGCTGCTATATGGTTCAGAAACTTGGTGTGTCATGAAAAGCACTTCCAATAAATTATAGACATTCATTAACAGCTACCGCCTACGCTCACTCCATACTGAAGATTAGATCAGATGGCCAGAATAATAATAAAAAGCAACAAGGAACTCAAGCCTCGCAACCAACCAACCAAGAACCTATCACTCAACAAATATGCAGAAGGAAATGGAGATGGATTGGGCATACACTGAGAAGGCCGACTGGGGACGTCACGCGTCAGGCAGTCGAGTGGAACCCAAATGGGAAACGACGAGTTGGGAGTCCGAAGTGAGAGTGACATAGAGGAGATGGTGTGAGGACGAAATGAAAGCTTGTGGGCAGTCGCGGAGCGAGGTTGAAAAGACTGCAGAGAACAGAGTGCAATGGAGGCGTGCTACCGAAGCCCTATGTTCTACTAAGAACTCATGGGAAAGATAATAATAATAATAAATTCCACAACTCTGAGACATCCTTTGTATATTCCTTGTTTGTGATGATAAAGATAGTAGAATTTTCCATATATTTGGGATAGCTACAGAATCACCCCTGTTACTGCAAGTATTTGATGTTGATTTAACCAACAAAGATTCGGTTATGAATCTCGCCCTCCCACCACCTAACTAAATTTTTAACACTGTCGCTCTATCCCACTACATTTAGACTTCAAATCATCTCACTCCATCTCAGTTAAAGTAAGCTTAGTTAAATCCCTAAATAATAGGGCAAACATGTTTACCAGCAGGACAGGAAATCTACCATAAGAAATTAGACACTTCAAAAATACCTTGTATCTCAATTATTACCCACCAAAAATTATAAATGAAGAGGATTGCGCGCAAAGACAAAAGACACTTCCACAACACACTGGCAAGTTAAGCAGAACAGACCGCAGGTTGCTGGTAGGAGAGACCTGACAACATTATATCAAATAACCAGGTTACTATCTAGGAGGGAAGAGATCAACACAGATGAAACCAATAAAAAATGATGAAAGAAATCTAATTACCAAAGAAGAGATACAAAGGAAACAATGGGCTGACCACTTCAAGAAGCTCTTGAATCGTCCACCACCACCACCACCTGCACTTTGTCCAGAAATACCACCTGCAGCCATATAACTACCAGTGAACACAAGCCCTCCAACGAAAATCGGAGTCCTGAACGCCATAAAGCTACTGAAATGGGGGAAAGCAACAGGACCAGATAGAATCCCGCCAGAAGCACTGAAAAAAGAAGCAGGAACAAAAGTGAACATGCTCACACCACTATTGCAGAAGGTTTAGAAGGAAGGATAAGTACCTGGCGATTGGAAGAAGGGCAACCTTATCAAACTCTCGAAGAAAGGCGACCTCAGTCTTTGCAAGACCTGGTGCGAAATCATGCTCTTCTCTACCCCGAGCAAAGTATTATGCCGCATCATCTTGAAGACACTAAAGGATGCGCTGGATTCAAAACTACGACTGGAACACGCTGGATTCAGGAAGTACAAATCATGTGCGGATTAAATTGCAACCCCACTCTACGCATCATCATAGAACAGAGTATAGAATAGTAGTCAACTCTCTACCTCAACTTCACCCACCTTGAAAACGACTTATTTCGATAGCCTCGAGAAGTAATTTGGCAAGCAGCCTCTTCAAAACTACGGTTTTAATGCCACAAACCTTTATCAACCTCACTCAACAACTATACGAAGACGCCACATACCAAGTAATTCACAATGCGAAGCTCAGTGATAAAGCCTTTGAAGTGAAGACAGGAAGGAGTAAAACAAGGCTGTCTACTATCACCGATCATCTTCTTGATTGTGGTCGACTGGATCATGCAACAAACAGTGAGGAGCGAGAAGAGGGGCATACGCTGGACCGGGGAAAAGATCCTAGAAGATTTGGATTTCGCCGATGACTTGCATCTAATGTCACACAAACTTGAAGATCTGCAGGCGAAAACTAACAAGTTGACAGAAGAGGTTGAGCAGCGAAGACGGGACTTCCTTCAAGTGAACGTAGAGAAGACAGAGGTAGAGGTGATGAAGATACCCAACCAACACCACCACCAACAACAACAACAAGCACCAATCACCATCAATTGGAGAAACTTGAAGGTAGTAGCCTCTTTCACCTATCTAGGCAGCACAGTTTCATATCCCTGGAGTTATTCAACGTTTCAACAATTTTCTTATTCTTTATTATGTAATGCTAAACAGCAGTATGAAAAATGCTGTAAAACGGTTAAACTAATGAAGTATCAGGTGATTAAGGCGTTGGTTGGCTTTCCGCAACTTGCGTCACGTGTTTCACTGATCAGCTATCTAATAACCTACCACCAACGGTCGAAAGTACCACATACTGCCTCTCTGTGTCCCCCCGTAGGACTATAAAGTATGTGGATTAAAGGTGGTGGACAGAAAAAGTCTTCATGTGTTCGATCGCAACTATCTCTTTGCTTTTACTTGCGAGTTGTGGGACCACGTTTAATGCTCAGAGGTCTTAGATGAATCATTTAACGAAGGGGTATAGCTTCAACTAAGATGGTCAGGATATAACTAACGCATGCCAAGTCATTATCTACGCTGGTATGCGATGTTAGTTTAGGTAATGCGCTAGTTTAGAATACGGGATCAGTTCATGAAGTTTCTCATTTTTACTGCGAGCTGTATAGTGGAATGTAAAATTTTTAGTTGGGATCCAAGCGAGAAAATAAATGCGTGGTTATGCAGCTCAATGTTGGGACTCTGTAGATTTTGATATTGGTATTGCGTTTCATCTTACTTCCTTGTATCTTGATATGGTAATATGAGGTATATCAATGTAAATTGTTACCCATTAATCCCAGCTTCCATGTTCATACTGGTTGTTTGCATATATCCTTTTTTGTGACTGAAAAGTTACACATGTATGGTGCATCTTTTCACTTTGTCCAGTCGAGGAGAGATTTTGTTTACAGATTTACTGGTTTGAACTTCATTGGATATCCTGAGATTTGAACAATGGCAGTTATAATCATTAGTGCCTATTTTGTCTTTCTAATCTTTATTCACTTAGCTACCTTGTACACATTCATGCAGTGGGCAATGAGTCACACCTGTTATGTGAGTGCTTCCCTAAACGACCTCCATAGGCAAAGTTAGGGGAATTGTGGCTCATTGATTTGAGTAGGTAAGTTTAAACCAATAGGTTATGGGTCCCACTTACCGAAGTGGTTTGGCTAACCATGTGGTATGATTAATCCTCATGCAATACGTGTGGCTCATTGCCTACTGCACAGATGTACACAAAGTGGTGAAGTGGGATTCGAATATGTGCCTGATCAGTTGAAGTTTGACTTCCTAAACTAATGAACCACAGTCCCATTATTATCATTTGCACAGAATACATGGATCCATGCCAACTTAAGATTATTCAAGTGTCTAAACAGGATTTTTGTAATTCCAATGATGGTTTTCGGAGATGAAGGGTCGATTGACAAAACAACTTTCCAGTACTCTTGGGTTTTTAATGCTTCCATTTTAGTCTGTTTATTAGAAATGTCACACACAGTGAAGGAATAGTATGATGCAACTCCATTCTAATCAACTCTCCTTCTTTGCGATGACAAGGACAATAAGATTTCCCATGTATCTAGGACAGGTCACGAATCATTTCTATGGCATGTATTTGTTATTACCTCGATAAACAAAGATTCGGTTATCAATCTCTCCCTCTCTCCGTCCAACTAAGTTATTTTTTAACGTTGTTGCTCTGTCCTACCCTACTGTGTCACTGATTATGTGTAATTGCGTGCGTAGTTATAGCCGAGTTTTAATATAAATTGCTTATCTTATTAGAATCTACTAATCAACCCTGGTCGACTATTTTGACCTACACATTTAATCCTGCAATCATTGTAAAGCATCTTGTAAACCAAATTATTTTCCGTAGTTAGATCAATTGGGGTCTTTTAACCTTCTAAGCGAGTTTGTTAGCTTAAATGCCAGTCACTTTAATCCCGGCCAGTCTTATTGAGAATTCTTTGTAATGCTTCTGAGGTCTCCTCTTTGCATGGTAACACAGCAGAGGCTTTGGATTCTACCTCAATCCTGTCACTGTTATTACCACCATTACTACTGTTGTTAGTAGAATTATTATTAATAACATCTGTATTACGACTACTACTGCTAATATTTTTCTTCCGATTTCTTATGAATTTATTTGTAAATCTTAATATTATTATTACTTATCCGTTGGGTTCCTAGAGGAACATAGGGACTCAGTAGCACGTCTCCATTCCGCTCTGTTCTCTGCAATCTTTTCAACCTGGTTCCACGACTGCCCAGAAGCTCTCATTTCTTCCTCACACGATCTCCTCCATGTTACCCTCGCCTCGGACACCCTACTCATTTGGGTTCCACTCGACTGCCTGACGTGTGATGTCCCCAAACCGTCTTCTCAGTGCATGCCCGATCGAATTCATCTCCACTTTCTTCTGCATATTTGTTGAGTGATAGGTTCTTGGTCGGTTCGTCTCGAGAGTTCCTTGTTGCTTATTGTTTCTAGCCATCATGAGCTTCAGTACCGAGCCAGCGTAGGCAGTTGCTGATGAATATCTGTAGTTTGTTAGAAATGCCTTTCGTAACTCACCAAGTTTCTGAGCTATACAGAAGCACTGACTTGACGTTGTTAGTAAAAATCCGGATCTTGTTCCACATGCTGAGTGCAGATCTCCACACTGGTTTCAGGTTGATGAACGCCTGTCTTGCTTTTCCGATCGTCGTTTTGACATCCTCGTCTGTGCCGCCTGTAGTTGAAACGATGATCCCTAGATAGGTGAAAGAGGCTACTACCTTCGAGTTTCTCCCATTGATGGTGATTGGTGCTTGTTGTTGTTGTTGGTGGTGGTGTTGGTTGGGTATCTTCATCACCTCTACCTCTGTCTTCTCTACGTTCACTTGAAGGAAGTCCCGTCTTCGCTGCTCAACCTCTTCTGTCAACTTGTTAGTTTTCGCCTGCAGATCTTCAAGTTTGTGTGACATTAGATGCAAGTCATCGGCGAAATCCAAATCTTCTAGGATCTTTTCCCCGGTCCAGCGTATGCCCCTCTTCTCGCTCCTCACTGTTTGTTGCATGATCCAGTCGACCACAATCAAGAAGATGATCGGTGATAGTAGACAGCCTTGTTTTACTCCTTCCTGTCTTCACTTCAAAGGCTTTATCACTGAGCTTCGCATTGTGAATTACTTGGTATGTGGCGTCTTCGTATAGTTGTTGAGTGAGGTTGATAAAGGTTTGTGGCATTAAAACCGTAGTTTTGAAGAGGCTGCTTGCCAAATTACTTCTCGAGGCTATCGAAATAAGTCGTTTTCAAGGTGGGTGAAGTTGAGGTAGAGAGTTGACTACTATTCTATACTCTGTTCTATGATGATGCGTAGAGTGGGGTTGCAATTTAATCCGCACATGATTTGTACTTCCTGAATCCAGCGTGTTCCAGTCGTAGTTTTGAATCCAGCGCATCCTTTAGTGTCTTCAAGATGATGCGGCATAATACTTTGCTCGGGGTAGAGAAGAGCATGATTTCGCACCAGGTCTTGCAAAGACTGAGGTCGCCTTTCTTCGAGAGTTTGATAAGGTTGCCCTTCTTCCAATCGCCAGGTACTTATCCTTCCTTCTAAACCTTCTGCAATAGTGGTGTGAGCATGTTCACTTTTGTTCCTGCTTCTTTTTTCAGTGCTTCTGGCGGGATTCTATCTGGTCCTGTTGCTTTCCCCCATTTCAGTAGCTTTATGGCGTTCAGGACTCCGATTTTCGTTGGAGGGCTTGTGTTCACTGGTAGTTATATGGCTGCAGGTGGTATTTCTGGACAAAGTGCAGGTGGTGGTGGTGGTGGACGATTCAAGAGCTTCTTGAAGTGGTCAGCCCATTGTTTCCTTTGTATCTCTTCTTTGGTAATTAGATTTCTTTCATCATTTTTTATTGGTTTCATCTGTGTTGATCTCTTCCCTCCCAGATAGTGACCTGGTTATTTGATATAATGTTGTCAGGTCTCTCCTACCAGCAACCTGCAGCCTGTTCTGCTTAACTTGCCAGTGTGTTGTGGAAGTGTCTTTTGTCTTTGCGCGCAATCCTCTTCATTTATAGTTTTTGGTGGGTAATAACTAGGAATATATAAAGACTGTCTCGAAGTTGTGGAGTTAGTTGCGTGATATGAATATGGACAATAGATTGTGTCCGGAACGTTGTTATCCAGTAAATGCTACTGTTTCACTGTATGATGTTTCTAATAAACAGACTAAAATGGAATTACGCTCGACCACAGTGCCTAGGTTTTACACTTACATCCTTTGGTTTGTATAGTTTTTTTCTCTTTTCTCTTCTTAGTTTTTTTAAGCGTGGAGAGAAAAGTCTATGAAAGCTTAGAAAAATTATTTCAGCTGGGCAGGAAATACCAAGTATCTCAATACCAAGATTTAATCCGTTACTGACCCCACTGAGGTTAAATCTGACTTAGTATGCGTAAACACCTCCTATGCTTGAAAGGTAAATAGATCAATGCAGGGTTCGAATGACCGAAATCATGGCCACCACATGACAACTGATTGATTTGATATGATAGATACACGAGTCTAGGAGAAATTTTTAACTGCACTAAGCAAATATATCTTCTAACAAAAGAAACACGTAAATGTACTATTACAGTGATATAATACTGGAGAGATTCATTTCGATTGGACAAGAAGAAAGATCCTATCTCTATAGGTATATTTTTAAAATGGGGACCGTTCCATCTTTCATGCAACCATGTAGAAGATTTGCTATTCTCTAACCACTCATTTACACATATAATGATTGAAAGTACTGCTCAATTGACTAAATAGCATCTTAACAAGTTGGAATATGTTTTACATATGTCAAGGAACAGTTTACGTCAACACAATATGTTAACCCAGTAGGAGTAGAACAGCTTTGCTAAAATAAGGAAGTTAGTCAGCATTAGTAGTGAAAACAGAATAAAGAAGAGAAGGGTGAAACAACAACGAATTTCGAGATGATGATAAAAAGAAAGATAGTTTATGGAAGCATCCGTACTAGTGATATCGATTCTAAGCTACATTACTTACAGTCTGCAACCATTGATTAAGCAAATCAAGCGAACCCCAAGCACATAGCTCAAACAAAAAGTCAAAGATTTCATGGAATGATACCATGTTTTAATCTAGCCGCCTATAACCTTTTAGTTTGAATCTACTTCAATGAACACTGTGCGACAGAATGGACGGTGATTAGGCATATCTTAAACATGTCGTAGTCACCTGAGTCGATGAAGATTCACAACCTGATCATCAGCTGACTTCCTTCGTTTCCCTTAAACTCTACGCTTCATATTCGCATTACTGAAGTGGTAGTTCCACGACAAGCGCTCTATGTTATGAAGAAAACGGTGGTCCGAAAACTTGAAACCTACCCATGTCCCCTCTATCTATTATAAAGAACGTGCTTCACAAGCATATATTAGAACAGATCGCGCTCCTGAGCGGTACACTCAACCCCCAGTAGACAGTTGGAGACTGTGACGAGGCTATAAATCGCGTAAGTCGGCATAAACCAAGCCAGCATTTTGTATCCATCCCAAGATTTCCTCGGTCACTGATCCACTGAGGTCAACACAACTTCCTAAATAAGTGAAGTGGTCAACGAACTCAACCACTCCACTCCCTATTGTTAAACAAGGCACCAATGAAGACCAGTCCTGGAGCAGCAATTTGCATTTTGGTGGCAAAAAGTGCGTCCCAAACATTCCTAAATAGGTGCTAAGTGTGTATAAGATTTTTCATCCCTTAACAGGACTATATCCATTGACCATTAACGGTCTCGTGTACTGCAAACTAGTCCACTCTGTTCCACTGTATGACTGTGAAACATGGCCATTGAATGTGGAAGATATGAGAAGGCTTCAAGTGTTTGACCACCGTCGCCTTCATAGTATACGCAGTATTCCATGGTGTCATCACGTAAAGCACAAATCAGGTGTAGAGTTTCAGGGAGAAGACGTAAGTCAGTTGTCACGTTTATGAATCTTCATCGACTGAAATGGTTGGGACAAGTATTATGCATGCCTAGTCGTCGATTGCCTCTTCACACAATGTTGGCTGATGTAGGTCCAGGCTGGAGAAAGACCCTACGTGGCCAGACAAAAACATAGCATCAATGTGTGAAGACTCTGACTGTTGGTTTCAGCCATGTGAGGCGATGCTGACTAGGTGGTTAGGGTCGGCGGGACAAGAGAAACCAGTGGTTGGAGACTGACTCTGGGGGATCACATGGCTCAGAACCGATGTCAGTGGCGTAGATGTATACACACATCTTAACGCTATACTGAATCTCACCATTTTCTCATCATCCCTTTTTCTCTTTTAGTACCTTATATTTCTTTTGACTGAATTTTCTTTTCTTCTTCGTCTTCGACTTCACTGCCTTTTTACTTGATATACTGATATGAGCTGTGGCAACTCGTATCGTTAGGCAGTAATGCCTGGTCTTATGTTGATTTGGATGGATTAAACAGGATTATATATACCCGAACGAGTCTTCTGAGACAGCAACAATTCTCGTAAAGTTATGCAACGAGAACAAGACCTCCCTTATAAGTCCATCTGTGGCAAAATTGAATAAGAATGGAGAGAGTGGACATCTTTAATGGACACTACTCGACGTACATAACTCACCTGATACCTGACCATGGACTCTAGCAAATCCAATAGTTTTCGAATACAGTCTTCAATAGGATAATAACACTTACTAAGGACCGTTATCCGTGGGAGACACTGGTCGACGGAATCGAACAACGGTAAGTATCCCTGTGCTCCACGATCTGGTGGAAGATGTTAAACTGACGAAACTGAGATAACTCATCATTTCAAAAATTAAATTTGGCTTTCTCTGTTACTTTGTGAAGAAGAATACATTTCATAGCTAATGTTTGAAAGATAATAGAAGTCGCTGGCTGGAGATTCTACGTGATGACTGAACTTTGGATAGTCTTAGTTAGTCAGAGAAAGAGGTTAACGTGAATATTGATCATGCCACAAATTTACAAATAAGAAAACATATTGATTGTTTTAAAAATGTAGTGTATACTTACTACACTATACGATAGATAACCTACCTATTTGGTTCAGCACGTCGTAAAGATGAAAGTTGATTACTGACAGGATCGTCTGATAAACGTGACAGGGTCATTCCTGAGATATTTACTGAAGCCGAAGCTGAAGCGTTAGACTCTGATGATGATGCCCGTGATGATGCTGAGACTTCTAACATATATCGATCTATCATAAAGTTACTAAAAACAAGTTCTGAGGAGGCATCAACTTCTTCAGGAGTACTTGGAGTTAACTGTGAAACAACCTTTATAGGAATGAAAAGTAAGAATAGAAAATAGAAACAAATGGGTAGATAAATATAATTTGTCTCCTTCATCAATTTTCAGGCGTACAATCAAAAAAGTATACGTAGAATACAGTGGATTCAACTATCTTTTTAGTTTACTATCACTAACCTGTTCTACTCTGCTGTTATACAACTGTAAGACATGGTTGTTAAAAGTAGAACAGATGTAGCGGTTATACAGTTTTCATCATAGATATCTTTGTAGCATTACTCTTGTGTGGTGGGGATCACTATATGAGCAATGTTAAGGTCAGGAGAAGGGTTAAAGGCAAGATAGGCAAGTAGACTGATTAGGTTATGAACCTTTCGTTGACTGAGGTGACTTGGACATGTACGGTACATGACAAGTGACCGCCTGCCTCGACATGGGAAATCAATGATAAAAGTAAATAGTTAAATGTAAACAAGAGTACATATGAGTAAACTGAAGATTAATAGTATGTGATAATAAGATGTTCAAAATTTAGAGGAGGATACACTTGAACATGAGAACTGTCATCATTTAGAGTCTTCAATCTTCCAGAAATGTCACTAACATGAGCATCTGTCCATTCCAGCCAAAACAACACATCATTCGGGCTTAAAATAGCTCAATGATAACCTTTCTGACTTCAGAACTGGGCAACGTGGGTTCAAATCCCAGGCAGAACATCAGTTTCATTGAGGTTACAGATACACCTTGCTGACGAGTGCGAAAAAGCACCAAAATTATATCAGATAGGGTTTCCTGCCGATTGCCTCTATGCAACTAACATCTGTCCCAGAGCATCGCGACGGCGAGTCTGCTTAGCCTGATGGCCACATCGCGAAATGATCGACAGAATTCGACCAGCGCATAGGACTAGACAGCACGAAGTTGGTTACCCTCCAGTGAACATTCTGTTCGACATGCATATAATAAAAAGTACACTGAAACTAACCGGATATTCGATATCCATTCGCCTGGAACTGGCTATCTAGTGGAACATCAATCTTTTAGATGACTGGAGGCAATCGACAAGTTTCATGCTTTCTGGCACTGAAAACAGACGGAGAGACATCAGCTGACATGCTGACATCACTTCTGTTGCAGAAGGTTTGGGAGGAAGGAAGGAAAGCTACCTGCTGATTGGACGGTCTACCTTGTCAAACTGCCAAGCGAGGGTGACCCAAGTCTTTGCAAAAACTGGCACGGAATCATGCTCAACTCTAGTCTACCACAAGCTAGCAAAATATTAAATCGCATCATCATGGAGAGAGAGACTGAAAAATGCTCTGCATTCAAAATTACGACCGGAACACACTGACTGGCTTTAGTAAGAACAAAACACGTGCCGATCAAATAACAACTCTACGCTGCGCATCATTATAGAACTCAGCAAAGAATGCCAGTCAACTCAACTCTACCTGAACTTCATCCACCTTGAAAAGGCATTCCTTCAATAGTGTCGACAGAGCTGAGAAGTAATTTGACAGGCAGCTGCTTCAACACTACGGTTTTAATGCCACAAACCTTTATTCGGAGCTCATTCGGTAGCTGTATGCTATATGATGCTACATGCCAAGTTATTCATAATGGAAAACTCAGCAATGCCTCTGAAGTGAAGACAAGGTTACCGCTTCTATCACAGATCACCTTCCTGATTGTGGTCGACTGGACTGAATCATGCAACAAACTGTGAGGAGCGAGAAAATTGGCATAAGCTGTCTGACCGATGAAAAGACCCCAGAAGAAGATTTAGATTTCGCTAACGATGATGATTTATGTCTGATGTCTTATGTCGCACAAACTCGAAGATCTACAGTTGAAAACTAACAAGTTGAGAGAAGAGGTGAGGCAGGACAGCAAAGATGGAGCTTCCTTCAGGTGAACGTAGAGAAGACAGAGGTGATGAAGATACCCAACCAACGACAACAACAAGCACTAGTCAGCATGAATGGGAGAAATCTAAAGGAAGTTGGTTCATTCACCTACCTACCTAGACAGTATCATTTCAACTCCAGGCGGTACATGCACAAATGAGTAAGTCAAAGCCAGGATCGAAAAGACAGCAAGACAGGCTTTCCTGCATTATCTGAAATAACCAATGTGGAGATCAACTGCACTGTACTTAGAATAAAGAGTGAACACCATCCGGATTTTCAACACTAAGTCAGTCAGTCAAGTCAATGCTTCTATGTGATGGTTCACAGACTTGGTGCGTAACTCGAAAAGCATTTCCAACAAACTACAGACATATATAACATCAACAGCTACCGCCCCTACACTCACTCGATACTGACACTGAAGATCAGATGGCCAGAATAATAAGAATAAGCAACAAAGAACTCTGGATGGCTGGCAATGAACCAACAAACCAAGAACCCATCGCATCGAGTGACATGGAGAATATGGTGTGAGGAAAAAATGAAAGCTTGTGGGGAATGGTGGAACCAGATTGGAAAAGAAGACTGCAAAGAGTAGAGTGAAATGGCGACGTGCTACTTAAGCTCTATGTTCCACTAGGAAACCATTTAAAAAAACAGAAACAAAATTTTGTAATGAGTAACTGACTTACGCGTAAGTCAATATTAATATTGACTGGTCGTTGAGATTTTGTTGTTTCTAAACTATGCCCACGTTGTCTGACAAGATTAGTAGAGATTGTAGGCTTATCTGCATTATTATTATTAGTTGTTGTTATCTTCAAAGAATCTTCATCATCTTTTAATATATTATTGTCACAATCATTATAATCTTCATCGAAATCTACTTCAACATTACGTATAATATCTGATGGTGCACCACCGGTAACAGCAACAACTTGTGCTGGTGAACAACGATCTAAATAGGCTGGAATATTAGTTGTACTTAACTGATTCATTGATCCTTTATATTCATCACTAATATTTACAACTGTCTTAACGATTTCATCATCTGGTCCTGAAGTCAATTGACTTATTTCACTTAAATTTGGTTGTATAAACATTGTCTCATTAATTACATTTGATAATGTTGTAGAATTATTCAAAAGTTTATCTATAGAATGATTCATAGATTGTTCTTCATTAGATTGTTGTGATATGTTAGATTTGTATACAGATGAATGAATTTCATTTTCAATAGGTATGATTACATTGTTTTGAAAACTCGGGAGAATATTATCACTATTATTATTATTATTATTATTATTATTATTATTATTATTATTATTATTATTATTATTTAATCTACTAGAAGGATTTTCATCTTCAGGTTGATTATCTAACATGGTTATTGCTCCTAGTGATGATGACAATGATGATACTGGAAGATTATTGAATTCATTATGATATTGATCAGTATTTGATATATTATTCTTTGGTGGATCTTTAAACTCTAAAATTGTATCTGATGAAGTATACAAAACACTTTGTATATCTTGAGTTATTAAAGATTGATTTATTTCATTTATATTTATAGAAGATGAAGACATTGTAGCATTGTCTGTATTCAATACATTATTCTTATCTTGATCGACATGATTTAAGCGTACAATGATTTCATGTTCACCTAATGATTCATCTGTTATATTGGATAGTTGGGATGAGTTGGAATGATGAGCTGATTTTTCTAATGCATGAATTAAAATTATTTTATTCTTTTTATTCTGAACAATTTCTTCTTGAATTAATTTTTCATGAGGTTCACTTTCTTCTTTTTCTTCATCTTTATTAACTCTAGGTGATGAAGAGGCTTTAATAAATGAATTCAGAGATATTTTACTCGGAGAAAATGTTTCATCCATAGAAGAATTAGCATTCGGTGTAGACGCATCACTTGTATCTGAAATTGTCATATATGATGTCTGTGAACTCCAAGTGGGATCAATCTATAAATGAGAAATTTAACCAAAATGATATACATATCACAAAAAAAAAACAAGAGTAAAAGCCAGCCTACTTCAAAAATGTAAGCAGTAGAAAAAAAGACGAAACAGTCAATGAAAACCAAGAGAAGACAGCACTAAGACGATCAACACGGTTGCAAGCCCGAAATTTTGAGGGGGGAGGGGGGTGGCGTTGCTAATAAGAATGGATATAAGTAGTATATGTTGAGAAGGTGGCAGGAATCATAGGGAATTACCAGCAATGGGTAAGGATTCCACCAAGAGCAACTCAAAGGATAACGCAGGTGTATTACAGTAGATGCTGCTGATAAGAATGTATGAAGAGCAAATCAAGAGAGAAACAGAAGAGGAAACGAAGCATATTTCGCAGATGGCACGTTTAGTCCAAGGTGTACCATATGTAACGACTATCGTTCCAATTGCTGACAATAAACATTCTTTACGTTGTGTCTGTCTTCTGTCTCTTTATTACTACTTGCATGGAGATGTATAAAAATGACTTAAATTTTTAGATATCACCATTGCGTTAGTTGTTTTTACTCATCAACAAAACGTAAGCATTTGTTTATGATTTAAACAAAGGCTCCACGGTAACGTGCTGGCCACAGTACCTAAAGGTCGTGGGTTTGACCCCTGGATGGGTTGTAGTGTGCGCTGCCGACGAGTTCAATACTAGGACGAAACAGCTGCCTAGTGCTCTCAGGTATTCAATAGTTCTTCAACTGATGCCAGTCCATAATGAATACAAACCTTAAACAAAGATACCTATTGGGACCTCAAATATTTCAAATGGTTAGTTGACCATGATATCATGAATACAGTTACCAACCTTCTTTTAAAGTATCAACTTTCTTCCGGAAAATCCCCCAACGGAAATGTATGCCAATAGGCGCAATTTATTCACACATCGTCTGTAATAACTAGCTTATTGTACCAGTCGATCGCTCAGGTGAAAGTAGGGTGGGTAGATAGGAAGGTAGGACTCAATAGTCGGTAGTTAAGTAGAACATAACGAACAAAACGTTACAAATATCTGACTTCAGGGGTATTGACTCTTAGTATGTAGATGATATTTCCTGCCGGGTGAAGACACTGACAGAATACAGTGTCTTCTGAAAACCAGTAAAAATTTGAGTATGCTTGGCATACGTTTCGTTTGCACTTACCTGTCAAATGTAAGATGACTCTTCAGGACTGGTCTGCTACAAGTAATCCCAGTTTAATAGTAGAGGTTGAAGCAATGGAATGTGTCGACCAGTTCACTTACTTGCAGAGATGCATCCGCCTGAACCAGCTGGTTGTTGATGAAACCTTACCTCGGGTACACAAGGACCGTTCAGTCTTCCCCAACTTGCGACATCTATGACACCCACTGGCCAGATATCCGACTATCTACCAAAGGATGAGTATACCGCGCTGCACTCCATTCTGTCCTTTTATACGACTTTGAAACATGGTCGGTAAAAGTAGGAGACATGAAGCGGTTAAAGGCTTTTGATCATATGTCTTCGTAGCACTGCTCCCGTGCGGTGGAATCACTGTGTAAGCAATGTCAAGGTTAGGCGAAGGGTACTAGGCAAGACAGACAAGTGAACTGAGATAGCTTGAATATGTACTACGCATACCAAGACACTGCCTATCTCGATGTACCATGCTATGGTAAGTTGGATGAAGTTGCAAGATGGTTCACGGTGGTCAGAATAAAAAGTAGCTTCAGTCGATGAAGTCCCTAACCGTTGATCTGAGCCGTTTAGAGGTGTGAATTCCCTGGTTGAGGTCCTCACCGATATTACAGGAATCAGTGATTGGGGACTCTTGGTGATTTGGCTAAAAATCAGTCACAATGGCGCAGATATCTTCAGTCTTTAACTGACATCTTCTACGGCTTGAATATTCACACTGACCCTGATCTTCAGATTGTCTACTCTCTCATACAACTTTGCCTACTTTGATATCAGTGTTTTCTACTCATTTACTTTTGTATGCGATTGTGAAGTATGGCAACTTGAAGCGATGCAGTTGTGTGCGAGGTTCTACGTTTTGTATGTCTGTCTGTTATTAGATAATATGGTTGACATTATCACTTGACTATCTGAGATAGCCATAGTTTAGCAGACTAGGATTTATACTGGATGATGATTGAAGGTGAAATGAAAATTTGAGCCACGGCCGGATTCGAGCTACTGACCACCGGATTTCCGGCCCGATGCTCTATCAACTGAGCTACGAAGTACGTGCTGCAAACCTGGTGGTGACTGGTTCGAATCCGGCCACGGTCCAAATTCTCATTCCACCCTCAATCATCACCCAGCATAATGTAGTAAAGACAATCATTATATATATATATATATATATATATATATATATATATATATATATATATATGAACTATGATCAAGATTTGGTCGTATAGTATGGCAAATATAGGGCGCTGAGTAAACATTTGACATTAGATATAGATTGCATCTTTGTGTAAGTCACAGTGGGTTTGAAATCAAATAATTCCAAAGTTGTTTCGCATGGAAGTCTGATTCGGGCTTCTTTAGAGAAATAATCTCCTTGTCCAATCCTCTTCGTATAGTCATTGTTTTGTTTGTTTCTAAATTATGATAGCTGATCATTCAGTATGAAATTGTATGTCTTTTATTGTATGGCATATGTATATTGTGTGTCTATATATGTACTCCAATCGATATTCGTGTTGATTGGAAATATCAGACAATATAATCATTCGGTAATTTTATAAGTACAAATTGAAAAGGGTGAGGTGGACGTGTATACAATTTCAGTTGGAATTAAGTGGCGCATAATGTTAGCGAATTTCCCTCGACTTGATTTGCCGGAATAGAGTGGTAATGATGGTGGTGTATTTTTGAGATGAATGGGGATTTTTAATTTAGAAGTAGTACTCATGATGGAATGACATCAGTTGGGGAACCATTGAAAATCTGGGAGCACTGGATAGTTGTTTCGTATGAGTATGGGACTCCTCAGTAGTACGCATCCACGACCCCACCAGGCAGGGATCGAACTCAGGACCTTCAGGTTTCACAGCGAACGCGTTAACCATTCAGTCACTGAGTTGGTTTCCAGTGGTTCACAATTTTCAACTTTTGCCAATTCATGACATAGCGCGACTACCACCCAAGGTTTTCAGTTAGCATCCACTTCACTTCCGACTGGTTGACCCTACAGGTCACGACTTCTCATTAGAACTTCGTGATATCTATCTGGAAGCAAGTGACTAATGAGCACTATACAGTAATGTATTTTTGAGATGAATGGTTCACAAAATTTTGAACCACTGGAAACCGACCCAGTGACTGAATGGTTAACGCGGTCGCCGTGAGACCTGAAGGTCCTGAGTTCGATCCCTGCCTGGTGGGGTCGTGGGTGCGTACTACTGAGGAGTCCCATACTCATACGAAACAGATGTCCAGTGCTCCCAGATTTCCAATGGTTCCCCAACTGATGTCATTCCATGATGAATACTACTTCTAAATGATGGTGGTGGTGGTTATGATGATGATAGTAATAATGAATCAAATCAGTCTAGGTTATGTTGTTGTTAATGCATAAATAATGGAGTTGAGACTAGTGTTGACGGTAAATGTTTTGAGTCACTCTTTCTGCTTACTAATTAGTAGTTGCTAAGAGGTGCAGCTAACCGTACTCCATCTCGTCTGTTCGCCCATATATGTAAGGCTTCGACTGTCAGTCTTTCTTGTTGAACCTTAGTTCTGTCAAAGTCAATTTTGTGTCCCATTTCTATAGAGTGTAAGGCGATCACGGATTTGTTTTCTAGTTTCTTAACCTCTGCTGAAGTTTTTAGGATCTACTTTAAGCATAGTTTATGCTCATTGACTTTCACATTTACCTGCCTGGCTGTTTCCTCTAAATATACTGCAGTACAGTCTCCTTCAACAAATATGCAGAAGGAAGTGGAGATGGATTGGGCATACACTAAGAAGGCCGACTGGGGACATCACACGTCAGGCCGTCGAGTGGAATCCCAGTGGGAAGCGACGAGTTGGACGTCCGAGGGTGACATGGAGGAGATCGTGCGAGGAGGAAACGAGAGCTTCTGGGCTGTCGTGGAGCCAGGTTCAAAAGATTTCAGAGAACAGAGTTCACTGGAGACGTGCTACTGAAGCCCTATGTTCCATTAGGAACCCAAGGGACTAATAATAATAATATAATACAGTCTCCGCATTTGATTTCATAGACACTGAATGATTAGTTATCATAATTTAGAAAAAACAAAAAACAATGACTATACGAGGAGGATTGGACAAGGAGATTAAATACACGTTGTTTTGGAATTCATTTATCTGTCCTTCATATTTTAATTTCGATTATTTCGCTGAAGAATCTCGGACCAGACTTCCGTGTGAAACGACGTTGGAATTATCTGATTTTAAACCCGCTGTGACTTACACAGATATGCAGTCTATATCTAATATACAGAGCTACGTTTATATTTGGACTCGACTAATTGAACTGAAGAGTCTTTTTTCGACGATTTCATTTTCAAAGCTGTACACAATTGCAAATTTATACATTTTTTTTCTAGTGTAAGGGTTTGATAATTGTAAACGGTTTGAAAATACCATTCGGGGACATCGCACGCCAGGCCAGGCACTCGAGTGGAACCCAGATGGGAAACAACGAGTTGGGTGTCCGAGGCGAGGGTGACATGGAGGAGATCATGTGAGGAAGAAATGAAAGCTTCTAGGCAATCGTGGTGACAGGTTCAAAAGATTTCAGAGAACAGAGTGTAATGGAGTCGTGCTACTGAAGCCCTATGTTCCACTAGGAACCCAAGGGACAAACAATATAATATAATAATATATAAACGGTTTGTCAAGGATGGTAGGCAACACAAATCGTGTCAATACATAAGCTGTCATTAAGTCAAAAAAAGCCAAATAAATGTGATGGCTAGTGAATATTAACGGAAATAAGTTTGAACAGGAAGTTTGGAAACTGCATCATGACCGGGAGAACATAACAACAAGAATGAGTAGCACATTTCTTAAGAGGTGAATAGTGTCGAAACAGAAAGATGAAAAGAAAAAAAAGGGGGAGAGTAGAAGAGACTGAAAACTAAGAGACCATGAAAGGAGAAGGGGTTGAACAATCCTCTTTAGCGTACATATTTCAAGTTTCTCCATATGGATGGCAACAGCTTTGGTGATGCAGAGAATACGAAGATATACGGCTTTCAGGAGGTTTCTTTCCACTTTATAGATGACTTGTAACGAAGAGGTTCTTGAGATGGGATGATTTGTGTTCAAGTATGGCACTCTTTATCGCTCCATTGTTACCTCTCTGTAACCAAGTGGGACAGTGCTCTTGAACCCTTTTGGAAAACAGTCGCATCGAACAACCTTTGTGCCTGGCTCCACAAGAGCAGGTGAATTGATATATATACACATACAAGTGATCAGATGCGAAAGTTTCTCCTTTGTTTTGTTAGAAGTCAAATGCTATAAGGAGAACATTCTTTACATCAATACTGAGACTAGTATTTTTCATGTCGCCGCCCAACGATTTCTTATAACTCAAAGGGGAAACACTTTCACATCTGACCACTTCTATGTGCACATATCAATCCGCCTGCTCATGTGGAACAGAAAACACTTTGAAACCTGTAAGGAAGTCTTAGTTTGATTTCAATAAATATTAATAATAACATTACTACTAATAATAATAATCAAAATGTAATCAGACTGCGTAGAGATTGCCACTTACAAAGTCTTGTGCATCCAAAAAATTGCTTGATCCATAGTTTGTATGCTTCAGTGTAGAATTTATATCGTTTTTTTCCTATATTAATGAAATGAGATGCAGCGAATGATTTATCATTGGACAGCTCATTAATCAGAGTAGAGAATTTTTATGAAACAAATAGGTCTCTATAGTCAGATATTAAGGAATATTATACTTTCATCTTTACAATAGACTAATGTGACTTGTAGCTAACGAACTGAATTTTTAATGCTTTATAAGTTTATACGAAACCCACTCCACTATTTGGTTTTGCTGAATGGATAGTATATGTCGGGACAGGCTGACTGGCTTCAGGAAGAACAAATCATGTACGGATTAAATTGCAACGCTACGCTACGCAGCATCATAGTACAGAGTATAGAATGCCAGTCAACTCAACTCCACCTCACCTCAAATTCATCCACGTTGAAAAGGCCTTCAATAGCATCGAACGAGAAGTAATTTGACAGGCAGCTGCTTCAACACTACGGAATGCCACAAACCTTTATCAATCTCATTCAACAGCTATATGAACACGCCATATGCCAAGTGAAGCACAATGGAAAGCTCGGTGATGCGTTTGAAGTGAAGACAGGAGTAAGACAATGGCTGCCACCTACTATCACCCATGATCTTTTTGATTGTGGTGAACTGGATCATGCAGCAAACTGTGAGAAGATGGGCATACGTAGGACCAATGAAAAGAGCCTAGAAGATTTGGATTTCGCCAATGATTTATGTCTAATGTCTTGTCGTACAAACTCGAAGATCTACAGGCGAAAACTAACAAGTTGACAGAAGAGGCAGCGAAAACGGGACTTCAAGCGAACGTAGAGAAGACGGAGGTGATGAAGATACCCAACCAACAACAGCATCAACAACAAGCACTAATCACCATTAACGGAAGAAACCTAAAGGAAGTAGCCTTTTTCGCCTGCCTAGGCAGGCAGCATCGTTTTAACTACAGGTGGCGGCGACACACACGAGGATGATAAAGCCACGATCGGAAAGACATCAAGACAGGCTTTCATCAACCTGAAACAATGTGTGGAGATCTACTTCACTCAGCACGAAGCTTGAACAAGATTCGGATTTTCAACACATGTCAAATCAGTGCTGCTATATGGTTCAGAAACTCGGCGCTTCATGAGAAGCACTCCCAACAAACTACACATTCATTAACACTGCCGCATACGCTCACTTGATGCTGAAAATGGATCAGATGGCCAGAAACAATAAGCAACAAGGAACTCACTCTGGGGAACGAACCAACCAAGAACCTATCACCCAACAAATATGCAGAAGAAAGTGCAGATGGATTGGGCATACACTGAGAAGACGCTTTGGGGACATCACACGTCAGGCATTCGAGTGGAATCCAAAGGGGTAACGATGAGTTGGGTGTCCGAGGCGAGGGTGACATGGAGGAGATCATGTGAGGAAGAAATGAAAGCTTCTGGGCAGCTGTGGCGTCAGGTTCAAAAGACTGCAGAGAACAGAGTGTAATGGAGACGTGCTACTGAAGCCCTATATGTTCCACTAGGAACCCAAAGTAAAAATAAGAATAATAAAGTGGGTGGTATGTAGGTTGGACTTGGTGTACATGAGAAACAAAAATCCCCTCAACAACCTTGTCCACATTTGTGAGGTAGGTGATGAGCTAAACCTATTGCGAGGGCTAGGAATACTACTTGGCTATCAAAACTTCGGTGTGTGAAGTGGTGTTCGAACCCATGACGCACTTGATTGAAAGTCAATTGCTTCATCCAGTGAGCCACATGTCCACAAAGTGTACATGTTGTTGAATGTTATAAATAACACAACAGTAGCCTAAGAAAGAACCCTCTGGAATTTGAAGTGATGGATATTGCGTACAAGTCCCGGAGACATGATCATGCTGTGACATAAAGATGAATCTAGCTGACTAATCCCCAGAACGACAAAAGATGCGTCTAGATATCCATAATTGGCCACCATCAGGTGAATAACATAATAACAAAGGAATATTTGTAAGACCAATTCAATCAACCACATTGGGCAAAATTACCCGATTCAGTTGGATAGTGAATGGAACATTGAGGTAGGCCCCTCAACACTAGCAGAAGTCGAAAAAGCAGTAGATAACCTTAAACGAGGAAGGGCGGCAGGACCAGACGGACTAACTCCAGAGGTATACAAGAATGGTGGTAAGGTGCTCTTAGTCAGGTTAACCGAAGTGTTAACCAGTATATGGGAATCAAATACGATCCCCTCCGACTGGTCTAAGTCAAGAAAGGCGAGAAGTCCTCCCATGATAACCACAGAGGAATCAGCCTGACGAACATAGTGTCTAAAATCCTAGGTTCTATAATTCTTCGACGCCTGATTGGAGCTCGGGAACAGCAAGCCCGAGAAAACCAGGCAGGCTTTAGACCTGGCCGTGGGTGTATTGACCAAGTATTCACACTGCACCAGGTCCTGGAACATAGACACATTTACCGACCCCCAACAACAGCTGTATTTCTCGACCTGAAGGTGGCAGCATTCGACTGCGTTCATCGAGAAGTCTTATGGCAATGTCTCTCACTGAAACGTGTGCCGAGTAAGTACATCACCTTATTGAAGGCTCTCTACTCGATCACTTGTGGGCGTGTTATAGCTTATGGTGAGATGTCCAAGGAGCTACGCTCATCGAATGGTGTCCATCAAGACTGCCCATTCTCTCCATTCTTATTCAATTTTATCATAGATATTCTTATGGAGGTCTCTCTCTCGTCATCTGACTACACAGACGTTGACCTAATCGGTGGGGAATTTTCGTTAGACCTAGAATATGCCGACGACATAGTCTAGTCGTGTTAGGTGAAGACGCTGACTGATGAGATGCAGAGTCTTGTGAACACTTTGAGTGGGAACTTGAGAATGTTTGGGATGCGTTTCTCACCACCGAAATGCAAATTTTTGCTCTAGGATTGGTCTTCAACGGTGTCTCGCTGGGGCTTACAATAGGGAGTGTAGTGATTGAGTGTCGACCACTTCACTTACCTGGGAAGTGGGGTTAGCTGTGTCCTAGTGAGTCAGTGGCCGATGAAATCTCTGCATGGATACAAAGGGCTCGGCTGGCTCTTGCCAACTTACACCACCTATGGCACCGCCGTGATATCCGATTGTGTATTGAGGGTCGTGTGTACTGCACAGCAGTCCGCTCTGTTCCACTGTATGACTGTGAAACATGGCCATTGAATGTGGAAGATATGAGAAGGCTTCAAGTGTTTGACCACCGTCGCCTTCATAGTATACGCAGTATTCCATGGTGTCATCACGTAAAGCACAAATCAGGTGTAGAGTTTCAGGGAGAAGACGTAAGTCAGTTGTCACGTTTATGAATCTTCATCGACTGAAATGGTTGGGACAAGTATTATGCATGCCTAGTCGTCGATTGCCTCTTCACACAATGTTGGCTGATGTAGGTCCAGGCTGGAGAAAGACCCTACGTGGCCAGACAAAAACATAGCATCAATGTGTGAAGACTCTGACTGTTGGTTTCAGCCATGTGAGGCGATGCTGACTAGGTGGTTGGATTCGGAGGGACAAGAAGAACCAGTGGTTGGAGACTGACTCTGGGGGATCACATGGCTCAGAACCGATGTCGCAGAAGTATACACACATCTTAACGCTATGCTGAATCTCACCATTTTCTCATCATCCCTTTTTCTCTTTTAGTACTTTATATTTCTTCTGACTGAATTTTCTTATTTTCACCTTGTACCTCACTGCCTTTTTACTTGATGCACTGATATGAGGTGTGGCAAGTTGGATCGTTAAGCAGTTATACCTGGTCCTATATTGATTTGTATGGATCGGGTAAAATATTTATGCAAGTGATAAGATCTACAAATAAATTATAGAATGGATTACTTGCTTCAAAATAAGCACATGATCTTAACAGTTGTGTTTAGAATATTTCACACCTGCTACTTTAGCGTAAATTGTAAACAAATTTTGGCAAAGTATTGGTCGAGTAAACAAACACATCTGAAAAATATTTTCAGATGTAGGAGGAGGTGACAAGAAGGATAAAAAAAGATGAGACAAGAGTATTCTCGTCGAGAAGTAACTAACAGTGCTTATGTATGTTAAGAGCTATTCCAATGAAGTTGCATACAAGACAAACGGATAGACCAAATCAACGTAGAACCTTTCAAATGAGTGCATCGCTTCAAGTTGCCACACTTTACAGTACGGTAGCATCCAAAGAACAAGTGGATAGGATAAGAGTGGCATCAAAACAGACAAAGTTGTATGGCAGAATAAACAAGATAACGGTTAGTGCAAATATTCAAGTTTTAGAAGCCGCAAAAGAGTGAAGAGCATTTCACAAAGAGACCTCAACAACTGAGGAGGATAGGTTTTGCATACTATTGGAAGAAAGTGGGCAGCTGACATTTCCGGGTTGTCCACACCGTGCCAGGCTATTTCTTCGTAACGCACCTGAAAGGCAAAAAGATTTACGTCACCGCAAAGCCGATGGAACAACTCCTCGAGGTCCGTCACATACAGCCTTTTTTGCGTTGTTGTATTGAGGTTTGGTTGTTTTAATGCCGGACAGATAAAAAAAACCATACCGCCGGCACCGGAAGACCTTGAAGCAGAGGGAGCGTGCTACTTTGGGAAGAGACCTTTTCTAAGTCTTCTTTCCCATAGAGAAGGCAGAGTAGCACTGTTGGTCATTCTAGCGAAACACCTGACTGCTATCACACCCCTATCTAACTAGCAGCACGAATTTGTCCTTGGACTCCCATCATAATGCAATGGTAACTGCTTTTCGTCCTACCATTACCCAGTAGAACTTTCTGCTACGGTGAACAAGCGTTCCAGACAGTGTAGCTCGTTGGGTCATTGTGATAGGCACGTCTGACCATCACGTCAAGGTAGCAGGTACCGCTCAGGTTGCATGTAAAATAACTATTAGTCTGCTGGTTTCACGTAGGCGATTTCTTCTCATTACACAACTAAGTCTTGAACAATTATTTAAGATACGAAAAACAACAATCAATTTAATTCATGTTAGCCATGTACGGGTTAGAGCAGTAGACTACGAGTTGCATATGTGTACAGTTCAGGCCATGAAGAGCATACTGATTTTGAGCTATTCAATTAGTAGATGTTACAGTACAAGTGCTCCTTTCTACTAGATCATGTTATAAACCAGCTTAGCGATTCGCAACAATAGTTTACAGCCACCGAGTTACTATTTTAAAACTGGATTTCGATGTGCCAGCATAGAGAGAAACATAAAACAACCTGGTTCGAACATACCAGTAACGTTACAAATGAAAAAATCAACCGAAATATAGACTTTTCGCATCTTCCCCATATGATGATCCATGCGAACCACATTTTAATGCAAAGCTGAAACATTTTGTGACTTCTTAGACAGTTACTTAATACGAACGAAGCTCTGGTCAGGTATGTATCCTGATGAAGTAAACAAAGTCACTTGGCGAACAAGTAGAAGTAACTCTGACAATTGATATGATCATAGCCAAACCAAAATTAAACACATCACTGAGCGCAAGTACTCATTATAAATATGTCGATAATAAATTTATGCCTATTGTTTCAACAGAAAAGATGAGTACAGATATCAAGAAGACTAATAGCATACGTTCAGTGATTAAAACAGAGGGAGAAAAGCGACACCCACTCAGGAATCTCTCGCACAATGAGCTACATCTATTGTGTGAATAATGACATTACTTGGTCACCTGAACTTTGGTAGATGGAATAGTGTTCAAACCCATGACACACCGCTTAAAACCTAGCTGCTCAAACCAATGAGTTACAGTCTCACTACTGGCTGGAAACTTATAGACAAGTAGCCGAAATAGCTTTTAAAAATCTGTATCAGTGCTACTTATCTCCAAGTTGGTACCGTATCGATATGAAGACCTCAATGTTCAGTCATTCTATAGCTCAGACCAAAAATACTACAATGTCACTGATCTTATTGTCTACATCATAAAGAGTACTACACTACGCTAGATGAAACAAACAGGATAACAGTAATTATAACAATTTAATAAGAATTTGAGTATCTACTTACTTCGGCAGAAATATCCCCAGCACTCCATGTAGACATTTCTCTAAAATAATCGCGAAACTGACAAGTTAGTCACAATTCAAAACAAAATGTTTTAACAAGCTTATATTGAAATGGTGGAGAATATTTGTAGCTCAGGTGGATGGTCAGCTCAGAGAACACAATACAACCGAGACGAGCTTATATCCACCTCAATGACTGCATTCGAAAATCTCTATTAGTTTTCATCGATTAAAAAAGAAACTAGAAGTCTCTTATCGGCAACAGACGAAGAGAAAAAGTAACAGAAACATCACATAGGCTGTGCAGAGTAGGTCAGTATATGGTCCAGACCAACAGTCAAACGTTTCTTGGCTGGGTGACATGCTTCGGTCAACCGATCCCCACTCAGGATAACATAATATGTCGAAGTTGTGGGGCGATGCTGACTAGGTGGTTGGGGTGGGCAGGACAAGAAGAATCAGCAGTTGGAGACTGATTCTAGGTGATATGGCTCAGAACCGATGTCGGTGGCGCAGATGTATCCCCACACACATTATCCTCATCTTAGCTACGCTATACCGAATCTCACCACTTCCTCATTATCCCTGTCCCTCGTTTAGTACTTTATATTTCTTCTGACTGGAGCTTCTTATCTTCATCTTCCACTTCACTGCCTTTTTATTTGATGTACTGATATGTGTGGCAAGTTGGACCGTTACGTAGTAATGCCTGGTCCTATGTTGGTACTGATGAGGATGATGAACCCTTACCTTCAAATCGCCTGTTGTCTGACACATCTTTGTTTACTTTGATGCCTCTTCGTATCCCCTTATTCTTCGTATAATACTGTAGTGTTGAGTGTGGTAACTTAAGCCAATGCACTTCTCTGCGAGGTTCTACGTTAATTTTTTTAGTCAGTCAGGCTGTACATCGAAAACCTAATGACAACCCTCATTTAACCTGACTACTGAGATCCTAATAGGCGATAAAACAGCAAAGGAACAACCAACGACGGTCCAATTTCCGATTTTTGTACTTTGAAAGCAGTAGTTCTGTACCTCATATCCATCTTCACAAACTCAAGGCTTATTTCTAATTTTTAGTCCACATTTTAAGTCCTTCTGCGGAAGGTAATACGAATAAGCGACGATAGCTGACCACTTAAAGACTTATTCACTACCATATCACGGTTTGTACGGCTAAATGCCAAGGGATTATGTGGATCAATATCTTCGTTGTATAAACAATCTAAGCAGAAATAGGTAGTCGAAAATTCAGACAACCACCTTGGTGTCAATGAAAGCCGCTTATACTGTGGTTTATTTTCCGACTCAGAAATAGAAAGATAAGTGCTTCCTTGTTGTTAGGTCTAAGGATATTCGATAGATGATAGGAACAACTATCCGTGATCAAGGACAGTATTATCAAGACGTTCTACCAAAATTTCCGCCAGCCGCACTTCTTTGTTCTTTATCTGAAGTTAAGGCATGAAATAGAAACTGACCGCGTCACCTCATGTCAGTTTTAAGCGAAAGAATGGATTGCAATACAATTAAAGTCTAAAGTTCAGACGACAGCACGATTGTCGAGGTGAAAAATAGTGCCCACTTTTACAGAACGAATAAGGAAAGTCAACACATGAAATGTCAAAAGAAAGCACTTCCAAACGTGCATACGAATGGTACTTGTTATTCACACAAGGAGTAGCCGAAACAGAACTCACAAAATTCGCGGGCGTTTTAGAAGGCGCGCTTCAAAAAAGTGTAAGATTCTTGCGTGTAGTTTCAATCAACAATGAAAATTTAATAGCTTAGAATGAGCTTTTAGCCCATTCATATGGCTCAGATACCCCAGACGTTATTCTGATGAAAGTTCTTGTAGAATATCATGAACTGCGAATGAAACGTCAACCGAAAAAAGAGTATAAGATGGTGGTCGTTGGTTCGAAACCAGCTGCGGTGCAGATTTTCATCTCACCTTCAATCGTCACCCAGTATGAATACTAGTCTGCCAAACTATGGCTATCTTAGATATTCAAAATGAATATAATATTGCAATAGGCAATGGCAGATCACAATTCCTCCTTAGTCCTTTTTACTCCATGTATCACACAAAGAATAATGAGTGTTGATTGGACAATATTTTGGACACAGTTGGTTGCAAATACCCATATCAGGGAGCTCTACAACTTTAGGACATGGATTATGTAGTTCTAATTCTTCCCCACCTTGTGTTTGAGTAGCGGGGTTTTTTGTATATCTAGAAAAGGTGTTAAGTTATACCTATCTAGTTCGCTTGAAGTTTATTCGACGAATAAAGATTTGACTAACAATCTCTCTCCTATTCGCCAGGGTTTTCAATACATCCTTCATCTCCTGTGTTGTTGTGCTCAATGGAATGTGACCACCGAGTTTTGCTCTAGGCGCCTTATCATATGATGGTCTAGCTATCTTGATTTAGCTGGGCTCTTGTCAGAGGGGAGATCGTTTGACTGGGTAGCCGCTCGAACTCTGGGCCGCCAAATCTTTCCATCCCACATACTGCGTCGAGCTTACTCTGTTTTGGTTTTTTCTGACCTGTCTAAATATGACCCTAAATCGAATCAGACAAGGAGACAAACTTTGAAGTTTTCAACCCAAAGCCGAGAACCTGACAAACGCAATCAATAAAATGTATTATGGCGGATGGCGGTGCGCTTTAAGGCGGACTAAACCACGTCAACTGACTACCCGAAATTCTCAGCTTCAACTGCAGATTTCTAATGGGTAGGCATTTACAGTACCACCTACGTTTTGATGATAATCATGATGCTGGTGTGATGGCATTACAAGAAGCCTGGTCACCAAACAACTCGGTTTCTTTGAATGGCCTTAAATTGATTCTCTGGGGTCGTTGTAGTTCCAAGAAAAGTACGGTGTAGGTGTAGCTGCCTTTATTAATACTCACTGGCCCTCATCAAATTATACATATTTCGCCTATTCTAATGACAATATGGACTGTATCGCTGTTAAGCGTCGTCCCACGACTTTGGGTTAATTTCAATTCATTTACATCACCAGTGTTGTTGTGACACCTAGGTGCAGCCCTTCTGAAGTATCCAGACTCACTGGCAAATTCATGAGGTTTGCTTCTCTGATAATGTGTGGTTCACTGTCTGTCATTTGCAGTGAGTTTAGCTCCGTGACTGCCTGTGTTCTCTTGGTCACAGTAGCCCAGCCAATTAATATCGGTTTTAAACGATTCAGGTACCTGATTAAGTTTGGAATGAAAAGCCTTGGTTCAATGTTTGCCCAGAAGATTGTCATATGCAAACCCTTCTAGTATGTGAAGACACACTGGCAAAAAATCACTTGAAAATGAGGCTTTCGAAAACATCCGTGCACTAAATCAGTCGTTCATAAGTAAACTTGATAACATTATCCCATCTGGTTCTTCAGGCATAACAGAAGTCAGTTTTCTTCAAGTCCAGTGATACAAATGTGTTCAAATGCCTTAGGTCGTCAAAACCTTCCCAAAGCCTTGAATGAGATGTCAGGCCAGATACTCAGCGAATGGAGTGATATTATATCTCATCCACTTACGGGTATTTTGAGTGAGTTCTTCGTAAAAAACGACTTACTAGCTGCACGGAAGGGAATTAAAGTAGATCCACGTTAGGACCTCGGAGCTCAGTTGGCAGAGCATCTAGCCGGAAATTCGGTGGTCTCTGGTCTGAGTCCGACTGCGGTTCAAATTTTATTTTCACCTCCCACCATAGCCCAGTATCGATGCAAGTCTGCCGGACCACGGCTATCTCAGATAGCCAAGTGATAATAAACATATTATTATTTTTATCCATTCATCTGGTGGTCACAGAAATCGACCTGTTAGTCTGAATCATTCCACCTAATTGTTTCAGCTGGAACTCGCAACCAAGCAACTTCGTTGCCCAATGAACTAGAGTGTTCAGTTGCTACCCTAATCTCAGACTAATTAAGAGTTCTGTCCTCGAGTGACAGCACAGTAAAGGATTTGAATTCATCCCTCAGCATCATCATTATTATCATTGTTTCTAATATTAAGTCCTATCACCAGCACAGTTCGACCTTGCCTGGTTAACCAGTTCCCTAGTTACTGGCCGGTCTTAAGCCCGGACAAAGAGGGAAGGTTGGGCATAGGTCCAGCAGCCCTACTCCGTAAAACCAATCCAATCGCTAAACAGGCTCAACAGCACAAAGAATTTATGAAAAATAAAAACGGGCTTATTCCTCGTTGCAATCAAAGAGGTGAAATGATGCCAGTCGGTGGAAGCCTTCGGGAAGCCGGTCGATCGATGTATCTTCTTTCCCTAAAGAAAGTGTAGACGCAGCCTACCGAACACAAGATCAAGAAGAGGGGCAGATGTAGGTTCAGACCAAATCAAGTTGGAATCCTTGAGGGAAGCTGATGACGGACCACAGTTGAAGTTCAACACCCAGAACAGAAAGTGAACCGAAGGACGAAAGTACAAAGGACATCTTCATGTCAGTCAGTCATCAGAACAAAATGGTAGACTTTGAGCAACATCTCTAGAAACTCGGGCCCCGGAAGAACACTGGAACTCTTTGAAAGCTATGCGGAAAGAAACCTTCTTAGCCGTACAAGGAAGGAAGCAGAAACAAGACAAGGAATGGATCTCGATGGACACGTGGAAGCTGATAAAGTAGGGGGATGGCGAAGCGGAAGATGAACAAGTGCAGTGCAAGCATGAACAACGTAAAGAGGAACTGAACATGGCCCATAAAACACTAGGCTGGACAGAGTAGTGAAGAAGAGTGCGCGCAAAAACAAGAGACACTTCTACGACACACTGTCAAGTGAAGCAGAACAGGCTGGTAGAAGAGACCTGACAACATCATACCAAATTACCTTGTTACTACTCGAAAAGAGATCAACGCAGCAGAAACCAATGAAAAATATCGCAGGAAAGCCAGTTACCAAAGAGGAGAAACAAAGGGAACGATGGGCTGACCACTTCGAAAAACTCTTGACTGGACCATCACCTGCAACTCGTTCGGAAATATCACCATCAGTCACAGAATTACCAATAAACACAAACTACCCGACAAAAGCAAAAGTCCTGGAAGCCATAAGGTTACTGAAAGGCCGGAAAGCAGCAGGACCGGGTGGAGTTCTGATAGAAGCACTGTAAACAGGCGCAGAGACAACAGCGGACATGCTACAACACTACTGTGGAAGGTTTGGAAGGAAGGAAAGCTACCTGTATGTTGGTGGGAAGAAGATCTACCTTTTAAAACTCCCGAAGAAGGGTGATCAAAGTCTCTGCAAGAACTGGAGAGGAAATACGATGATGTCGACCCCGAACGAAATATTAAGCCGCATCATCCCGGGTAGATCAAAGGATTATCGCAAAACTTACTCGCTCCACTTCCCTCCTAATAGGATGCATTTACCGGCCCCCTTCCTCCTCAGTCGAATACGACGACAAGCTAACAAGCGTGTTCGCCCGTGTGGCAACACTACCACACACAGCGAAAATTATATGTGGTGACTTTAACATGCCAGATATAAAGTGGCGACCAATTAGCTATCCAGAGCGCTTTGATAAATTCATAAGCATTCTTGAAACAGAGGGTTGGCAACAACATGTGGAACACCCTACCAGGTACAATAGTGTCCTGGACCTAGTCTTCACAAACGGAACCACACCCACAAAACTCCAAGTGGGTACACAACTTCCAGGTAGCGATCACAAGGTTGTATATGGATACTTCAATATAACCAGCACAAAAGTGGCCCAAAAGTCAGGAACAGTACTAACTAGAAATTACAAGTATGCCAAATGGGACGAACTACAATCGTTTCTGCGCTGCCTAGATTGGAGCCCCTACTTTACCAACAGTTCAGCCAAAGAACTCTGTGATCTATTCTATGAATATATAGGCACAGCTCAAGACTATGTTGCTCCACCGCTCCGAAGAGAAATTAAGAAAAACAGAGCTGACTATATACCAAAGAAAGTACGCATCCGCATGCGAAACCATGTCAGAGAGTACTATAAGTCGAATGACTTTTCGTCGCTTGTCACACTCAAAGACACATACGACACATTCAAGGCAGAAAGAGTAATAGAAGCCGTTAAACAAGAACGCATCCAATGTAGTAAAACTAGTAATACAGAAGCACTAGTGAGACTGATGAAAACCCGGATAAGTAGCTCCAGAAATAGTACCCCTAGTTTAATCATGGACAACGGCATCCTCTACGATTAACCCCTACAAATCAGCGAGCTGTTCGGTTACCAGTTTGCTAGCTGCTTTACACAAGAGGACGAAATAAAAGTCATTGGTGCACCGTCAACACCAACTCACTCCATAAGTACAGTGCTCTTCTCTAAACAAAACATTTCTCTAGCTATAGCATCACTTCGAACCTCATACAGTGCGGGGCCTGATGGAATTCCAACCATCTTGTTAAAAAGAGGTGGCGAAGATATACCGCTGATTCTCTTGAAGCTCTTTAATACGTCCCTCTCCAGTGGCAATTACCCTGAGAACTGGAAACTATCATACATATGTCCTAAGCATAAATGTGGACCAACATCTAATATAGAAAACTACCGACCTATAAACATCACGTCAGTAGTATCCAGGACTATGGAAAAGGTGATTGTGAAAGCAGTTGTCGACTATATGACGACTAACCAATTACTCTCACCAGCACAACATGGATTCTTGAAAGGCCGGTCATGCACTACAAGCTATCTTGACTATCTAGACAACGTTACAAGCAAGCGTGACCAAGGCCTATTTGTAACTACCCTTTTCTTAGACTTCAAGCAAGCATTCGATAAGGTGCCTCACAAACGCCTGGTCACTAAGTTGCAATCATATGGTTTCCGAGACCCGTTACTGTCCTGGCTCAGAACATCTTTAGAGGGTCGCTTCCAAGTAGTAAAATTCAGTAATTGCTACTCCACCCCTAGACTTATACAAAGTGGTGTCGTCCAGGGTAGTGTGCTAGGACCGATACTTTTCCTAATCTATGTAAACGATATCTGCAGTGTTATCCGAAATGGCATACCCTACCTTTTCGCTGACGACTTGAAGATAGTCTACAGCTTTTCTCCTGCAGCACTAACACAGGGTTTCTCTCAAATACAAGAAGATCTGAAGAGGATATTCATATGGAGCGAGACCTGGCAGCTCCCTCTAAACCCAAATAAAAGTGGCATCCTCCATTTCAATAAATCCCACCCAGAAGTAACGCTACACTTGGGTGATATTGCACTGCAGGTATACAACACTGTGAAAGACCTCGGAATCACTTACTCCAGAAGTTTGACTTTTACGGAGTATGCAGACTCAGTAGTTTCCAAGGGCAGAAGACTCATCGGTCTTCTACACAGAAACATACTCATACCTGAGGCAAAACTTATACTGTACAAGGCTATGGTTCGCCCAATATTAGAGTACTGCACCGTTATCTATGGTAGCATGAATGTGTCGGACAGAATTCGAGTAGAGAACATTCAACGGAACTTTACTCGGCGCCTACTAATACATAACGAAGGACTTCCTTACGAAGCAAGATGCAAAAAACTAGGACTAGAATCACTCTGGCTGAGACGCCTGAAGCTCAACTTAACACTTCTTTTTCGTCTTTTATTTACAAACCCTAAAACGAAATGTGCTGTCACTTTTAAAACAACACAGGCATATAATCTGCGTAATAGCGAGAACATCATCCCAATAAATAAGTATCGCTCAAAACTTCGATGTAGGTTTTTCATAACGCAATACAGTATGCTGTGGAACAAACTTCCCGCTCCTATACGAGCATGCCGTTCGCTCGGCCAGTTTCAACGACTACTTAGTAAATTCCTCCTATCTAACGAATCTCATCAATTCGTTGACGGCCAAACCACAAACGGTAATGCCATGCACTAAGGTACTACTGGTACCTAGACTCAAGGGAGACTAACAGCAATGACATAAGTATACAATGCCGAAAACTAAACGCAATAGTTAAGTTAAAATCTAATTTCTTAGAAAAAAAATGACCAAGAGTGGACAGGAAGCGGAGTGCGACACGATATGCTACAGTGAACTTATTAGATACTCAAATGTAACCTACTTTTCTTCACAACCTAACCGATCTCACGACTTAACACCTATTTCCTAAAAATCGCCCCTTAAAGTAAACTCTCCACTCCGAAAAGATAAAAGAACTGTCTGTCGGTGCATTTTCATAGCATGCAACTCTTTATTATTTGCCCTTTGTCATCAGTACTTACATCTAAGTACTCTGCACCAACATAGTTTCGGTAGACCCGATATGGTAATGCTCAACAGGCAACACCATGATCATCCCCTCGTGACCAGATAAAGGGTGGTGGTCCTAAGAACAAAAAAAAACCACGAATTTCACCTAAATGTTTATAACTTCATCATACGCTTGTACATAGGTATATAACAAGTTAATACCTGGTCAAATATCCTCTAATCTTTCTATTTCGTAGTGATATCTTCAGCTTCAGACTGACTTTCATTACTGTCGTGCGCACCTTCATCTTCTTCCACCTAAGCTTACCTCTAAACAGTTGGTTCTGGACACTTCCTCAAGTAAGTTTAATAGTCAGTACAAACTCACCCAGATGTATCATGGTCGATCTACTCCTGCGTATTTTTGTGCTCCTGTTACAAATTTCGCCTGCTGCTCGCTTTTGTTATTCACTTTTCAGATTTACTTAACCAGTCCTGCATTCAAATGGAATCCTACAAATCGCATTCGTCAGCGGGAAATATTGGCACCGAAACCTGATGACGAACGCGCACACCCCAAGGTCATGACTGTGATGCGGCCTCACCTTCAAGAATATTGGATGATTCAAACGATGACCGGATAATCTTCAAATTCGAACTGAGCCTGCTTCAACATGCCTCCTATATGCCATAAATCACAGCATCTAATGTATAGCATAACATTGTACATAATAGTCATCTCTCATTACCAAAGTGATCAAACCTGTAAACTGGTTTGTATTCATGTAACCTTTGTTGCATGAAATATATTATAATTATTATTACAAGCACTAGATTCAAAAGTATAGCCTAAACAGGCTAGATAGATTCAAGAAGAGGAATCATAATAATATCTATTCCTGAATACACAGGCACACACCATTTTCATAGGTACGAATACGTTTATACACAAATTACACTCATCTTCATGGAAGGTAATCTGAATCCCTACCCGTTGCCACTAGAAGATGTAAGTGCTGCATGTTCATATAATGGAACATCCCAGCAGAATAAGTGTGCAGAAAATTTACAAGTTGGATAAGTGGGAGTATTGTCTTCGCATTAACAAAATAAGCCAGGTTTGTATCTAGATATTACAGGTATTACCTGAAAAAAATAAAGCTTGAAGCTAAAACTCCCATTGTAGCAGTTAGCACTTTTTGCTTGAGATAATGGTGAAAAGTTTATGAGGGAATGCGTACGCTCGCTGTTAATTTATTGTACTTCATTGATGATTCCAGAACTGTATACTTCATGTAGGTTAATACCGTTTCGCATCAAAGGTTCATAATCCTGATGAATATTACGACTGAAGGCCAAATGTCTTCATTTTTCTAACTACAGGCTCCAGAAGCAATAGAACTGTTTGAATGCGCTACGTGGACTTCCAGGACGTCTTGTTCGCCGTTTTCACGGGTTGTGACAGCCTTGTGGTTGGTAGGTGTTGGACTTTGCCGGTCACTTTTATATGAGTTAATCCTAGGTTTTGATAATTATGAAGTTGTAGTCCGGTGAGCATTTTTATCTCTGCTCTTCGTAGTTAGGTATCCTGAACTTGGTGAAGCTGGTTACCCTTTATGAAGGGCAGTTTCAGCCATGGTCTGTTCCCTGAGTAATTAATTCTCGATGGCAACAAGGCCAACGTTTAGAACTGAATTATTTTTCTACAACGAGAAAAGCAGACAAAGCAGCAGACGGGGAAAGCAAGAATTTCAACAAGGAGAGTGTTTTCCATGTTCATGCTTCTCCCTGCTCAACTTCCCTTGCTATAGCTTTCATTGTAGTACTGTAGTACTGTTTGCAATCGTGTCCTAATAATCTAGCTGTGAAATACTTTTGAACACCCTCTATTTTATGTTTGTCTATTATGCGGATACCACTCAGCATAAATGGACAGTATTCTAATGGTGGACATACGCAAGTTTTGTAGAGTAGCAACTTGACTTCTTTGAAGTGGAAGTTACGAACTATGCAACCCATCAGGATCCCAGATTTGCGAGTCTGTGGTGCTACGTGTTCAGAAAATGTGAGGTCCCTTGGATATCCTAGTCGAAGGTCACATACACTTTTAAACAAATAAATAAATATCTTTATTCTCAAGAAGTTAACATGAGAGAAGCCAGTTTACAGGCCTCATCAAATTGATAATTGCAGAGAAACATAAGAGGTTTTAGCAGTATTGAATGATACAGAGGGAGGACATTAAACTCTATCATGATACCGAGTGTCCAAATGTTATGAAAATAGCAGGAAAATATCACTTCACAGTACATACACATCGTTCTGAGCCTAAGTCATTTCTGTCCACAATTGTTTCTCCACATCAAACAGCGCGATATTTGGTGTTTGCGTCGTGAGTAGTCGACATGATTGACTCATCCACAAGACCAAGTGTTTCGTCAGATAAACGTCTATTTTAACAGCAATTCTTATGTTCGTAGAATTATTGGCCAACAATAGCTCGCTTAAATGATCCCAGGAGTAAGTAAGTATCCATACAATCATTTAATCCAGGTGAACGTCTAAGTTCAGGCGTTTCTCACTCTCCAAGTGTTACTTTTTCCAGCAATTCAGACTGGTAGTACTGAAAACATTCGTTGCGGCGCAAGTAATTAAAGGCTGGAAGCATCGTCGTTCAACAGTGGCGAATATTACACGTGTGTAAAACTCCATAGACTCCACATTAAAGCATGCAACATTGTCAAGGAGATACATTGGCTGTTAATTGACTTCTATTGGTTGGATTGATGCAAAACAAGGTACTGGAGAGATCTGCTCTATAGCATTATTATGGATGTGTTGCCATTAGGTAAAGTGATCTCTCGGGTTGGATTGTTTATCCAGATTCCCTCTGCATTTGTCACGGACCAGAAACGTGAGACCAGCTATTGTGCTTGAGGTTTCGTGTGTGGTGGTATTTAGGGCACTGGTAGGGAGGTGAGTTGGTTGTTAAGCTGTTCAAGAAACAGGAAAATCGGGGTGAGTCAGTTGAATACCTCTAACATCAGTTTCCAGTATTAGGTGAGAAGTAGGATTTCCAGTAAGTTGATACTTTTTTGATCGGACTAATGCTTAGGACTTTCTCCTCAGGCTGATACTGAAAAGAGAAAAGAAAGCACAAAGGGAAACTGGACAATGGAATACCACGTAAAAAAAACTGGGAGGAGAGAAGTTCTTGTCTTTTTAAAGTCATTCGAACTATATGTAAACTTTAAATTATTCATTTGAGAATGAATCTTCCTTTTTTCTCACATGAAGTTCACGCTAGTTACCAGATAGGCGGTTTTTGTTGGTGAACTTAAAGAGAACACTGATCATGTATTTGTACTGCACAATCCGACCAGATGGACTAGTAGTCAAACACCCTTTATGGGTCCATTGAGGTTAAAAGTACCTGAGATTTATGATAGCTTTACTCTATACGTCTAGAGGTCCTAGTATGCTTTCGTTAGTCCAGAATGTGTAGACAGTGCCTAGGCGAGTGATAGACTGATCATCTGTTAGGAGCTTATTAAGTGCAGAACGAGGGGTAGATGATGAGCCCGCGGAACGTATTTCCTCTGGAAGTCTATTTTAAATGTGAAAGAACTCATTGATGAAGAAGCTTCCTCGTAATTCGGTCTTACAACACTCATTTTCCGCTAGTAGATTACGTAAATAGTGAGTAGATGTTACAACTATTTCAATTTCCGGGCCACATGAGTGCACTTGCTTACGAAGTTATTTATAGTAAAATATAAGATTTATTCTAAGTCGCCTCTTCCAGAGAGGTTCCAGTCCTAGCATGTTGCATCTCGAGATGTAGTTTAGGCTGCAGTCAGCTCCTAGTGTTCTAGCGTAAAGTGGCGTTGTACTCCTTCAATTTTTCTTTTGTCGCTTATACGAAGGCCACTTAAGATAAACGGGCAGTACTCTAAAATTGGACGGATGCTCACTTTGTAGAGTAGGACCTTTGACTCAGTGTTGTAAAAGTTAAGGGCGATGCATCCAAGGAGTCTACGTGACTTAAATGTGATACAAGCCGTCTGCCCAGAAAATATTGAGTCACTGGAATATCCAAGACCAAGATCTAGCACTAGAGAACGTCTAGGTAGCACTTGTCCACATACTTCAGGAGGCACATCTAGGTTATCGCTGCCTATGCTAAGCCAACCACATTTATCAATGTTGAACTGGAGATGGGACTCATCACACCACCTAGCAACTTCACCTAATTCTTGTCAAGTAGTAGACAGCGTATTACCTAGTTCATGTGTGTGGCATGAGTATATGACCTTAAGGTCATCAGCATATAGGAATGCTTCCCCTGCGGTGAAGCACTTGCACATACTATTAATATAAGTTATGAACAAGAAAGGTTCAAGGACACTACCCTGCATTACTCCACTAGTTATGAGCCTGGGTGTAGACTGCATAGAATTCACTTTGACGATCAGGCTCCAATCACTAAGAAATGATTTCAGCCAATGAAGCAAGAGGTCATGGATGCCAATCGATTGTAGCTTATCAAAGAGAATACTGTGTGAAAACTTGTCAAATGCCTCTGACATATCAAAGTATCGAACAATGATGGTATTATGTGCCTTGCGACCACTAGTGATAAGCTTGAAGAAATCGAAATAGCAAGGAACGCAAGACCTGTTTTTAATGAAACCGTACTGATACTTTGTGATGAGGTTTTCTCGAAGTAGGTAGTCAGACGTGTCGCTCTTAATCACTTTTACCATAACTTGGGAGACTACTGGCGTTAGGTTGATGGGTCTGTAGTTCGCAACATTCGCTTTGTCACTGGACTTGTAGTGAGGAATTACAAAGCTAGTTTTCCACTCGCCGGGATACTCCCCACTTTCCATTGATGGTGTGGATACCTCAAACAAGAACAGTGGCATATCATCACTGTTTCTGATGACTATTGAGTTTAGGCCATCTATCCCCATACCTGTCGAAAGTTTCAGGCTTTTGATAGCCTCCGTGATGCTTTTGACAGTGAACTCCACTCTAGTACATGAACTGGCGGTAATTGGAGTAAAGCTAGTGGGGTTGAGGGCATTAGGGTTGAAATTAGCGAATGATTCGCCAAACAGTTCGCTAATCTTCAAGGGATGGTTGTGGACCACCCCATTATGTAGTAGATAGGCTACATCCTTTGGTGGCTCCAGGCATTTACTCAGAAGAGATGTCAACCTGTGTATTCTACAGCCACTTTTGAGAGCGACGATCTCTCCGTTTACTGCATGTTTCGCACATAGTGTCTTGATAGATTCGTAGGTCTCATTAATTAAGTGCAGTGATATGAAGTCTTTCGACGAGTGTTATGGTGATGGTAATTTCCTTACTTTATTGCGGAATATCTTAGGAATATATGGGTTCGGTTCCTTAAAACTTTAACTGTTTTCACAGGAGCGACAGTATATAGACAGCTCTATATTTCTGTAGAAAAGTGTGTGTTAATGAGGCTGCGGTAAAGAAGTCATCCCGTGGAGAGAACAGAAAGACGAGAAAGTTTCGTAGACTGAAGATGTAGTTGGATATCGACCGATGGAGCACCAAAACATATCCAGCCACATTTACCTACATTGAACTAAAGTCTCTAAGCAGCAGACCATGTGGATATAATATCGAGCTCCCTCTGTATTGGTGCTTGGAAGCGGGAAAAATTATTACGGGTGAATGTGTATGCAACTTTTGGATCATCAGCAAACAAGAATGGTTTACCGGATGTAAAGCAGCTGCTGATGTCATTGACGTATGAAGTAAAGAGAAGGAGGCCTAATACGCTGCCTTGAACAACACCAGAGGTGATTGGCCTACGTTTTGAAGTGTGTGAATCTACCTTCACCACTTGAGTGCGATTATTGAGGAAAGACTTAATCCATCCCAAAAGTGGATAGTCAATTCCCATAGTCATCAACCTACCTATTAACAGCAAGTAGTCGACTCTGTCGAATGCCTTTGAAATGTCTAGATAGAGTACAAGAACCAATTGGTGTCGGTCGCACATAGTGGTTATGAAGTTGAGGAAGTCAAGATGGTAAGTTATACAGGACTCGACTTTGGGAACCCATGTTGACTCGATGTGATGATGTTGCCACTTAGCATATGCTGAAGAATGCTTTCTTTAATAACTTTCTCCATAATTCTAGAAACTACAGACGTAATATTTATTGGTCTGTAGTTACTGGCTAGTGTTTTTCAACCAGATTTATATTTAGGGAGAATAAATGATGTTTTCCATATATCAGGGTATGTTGAAATATTCCAAAGAGAGAGAAAATATTTTAAATAATAATAGTGCAACATCAGGGCCACCAAATCTAAAGAAATGTGATGACATTCCGTCTGTGCCAGCGCTGCTGCAGCATTTTAGCTCCCTAATGGCTTGGTGAATATTAGAGTATGTAAATTCAACCGTATCTATTAACGTCAGTTGAGGAGAAGAATAGCTTTGAAGGGTGCAGACCGCACTAGTTTCACGCGAAAAATTTATAGGTTCCAGATAGCTAACTGCAAATAAGCCGCTGAATATTCCACACATATCCACTGGATCATTATCAGCTTTGCTATCATTGAAAGGAAGAGGAACTTTATGTATTCAGCAACTCGATCGCTTCTTAATGAGTTCTTGGAGGGTAAATACTGTAGATGAGCTAGCTGGTGCACGACTCTCTTCATTCCTCAAATGTAACTCATGGATGTGCGAGATAGAGTTAAGAATACCAAGAATCAACCAAAGTGCATCGACGTCGTGATGTCTGTAGTATCTTGTTGAGAGTTTGCGTGACTTCCTACGAGCATTGGGAGGTATATATGGCTCATTGTTTAGTGGCATTTTTTGAAACCTTTCAGTGGAACGATGGTATCGAGACAGGCTTTAGAGTTGTAGTGAAACATATCAATGGTTAATTTGAGGTCTGTAGTGGTGAAGAATGATCCCCAGTCAATGCACCCAATCATTGGACATATCTACCGTCAATCCGTTCTACCGTAGTCTCTATTTACTGTTTGATGCGGAGTGGAAGTACCCATCGAAGCCCCAGTTGAGGGAATTGGTAGTGCGCATAATACCATTTTGTGATCACTTCCTGGGAACTCGGAGCCCCATTTGTCAAAATAGGATTTATGTTGTGGCAAAATATCAGGTCCAATACATTGTCACCTCTTGTAGGAGTTGTAACAATTTGCTTCCATCCAAGAATAGACAGTGTGTGGAAAAAGTTGTCACACCCAGCCGGACCAGTAAGTGAATCCCACTTGATTTCGGGTAGGTTAAAGTCACCGCATATGATCTTATGATCATATGGTAGAGTGGATGTATGTTCCAGAGCCGTGATCCGTGGAATCTCATGATTGTTAAAGGAACCAGGTGCACTGTAAACACACCCCATTAGTGCTGTAGCATTCCTGTAGTGTACTGTGACCCATAGAGAGTCACTCACTTTACCAAGAATCATATTTTCCAACCTGAATACGGTGAGAGTGTTCAGGAAGTACATCGGGCAACCTCCTCCTTTCTTGTTACTCCGATCACATCGGAATTGTGTATACATGTCAATACTTATCTCTTCATCTGGTATATTTGCGTGACACCAAGACTCAGTGATAATTATTACCGGTGGCTTGTATATGAGTACGATTCCTCTTAATACCGATAGTTTGCTAAGGACGGACCTTGCGTTTGTGAGAACGATGTATAAGTAGGAGTAATAGTGTATAAAGCTTTCTAGTTCGCTAAACACGCCAAAAGGTATCTCAGTGTTGCTTGCCTGAGTACAGTCTGACGTCGTTGCGTTACAGAACGTCTCTACACCTTGTTCACTTGTGGCTGTATAGTTACTAGGATATCCTAGTGGTAAATCGACCGCACAGTGACCTGAAATAGTATCACCTTTATCAGGGGAGAACAGGGCAATGTTTTTATTTGTGTTCAGTGTGCACATTGTATCCAAGTGGACAGAGTTTGACCTCATGCAATCGTCGTCTCTAGTGTCTGTTACACAGAGGGTAGGTAGTTTTGCTATTGTACGTGGTGGGTGTGTAGGGCTGGAGATACCACTTGGAGGATTCAACAGACCTGTTGTGCTTTCGCATCTGTCGAAACCACTTGGGTAGTTGGTGTCTAGGATTTGTGTGCATGTTTGACTGTGTCTTTTCTGTTGCTTTGAGGGCGCTAAGTTTAGCGGTTCAGAATGAGGGGTTTCAACATCCCCATCGGTTGTTTGGCCAAAGCTGCAGCTGATAGGGAAGCATTGGATTAAAAATTATCATGTTTTTGTTGTCCATATAAACTTTTGTTCTGCGTTGTATTCCTTACCAGTGAGTGCCTTCTGTTACAATTGACAACGGACGTAACTGGCGTTATGTTTGATGGGGTGCTGTCTCCTAGTAAACTAGTGCCATGCAGCCGACCAATGTTTTTCCTCACAAAGTACCCTGCTGACATTCTATTACGGTGGTTTGATGTTGGCTTTTCTCATCAGTAAATGATAGGGTTGAGTTGTTGTGAGGTCTGTTTTGTTCTCGTTACTAGTGAGACCTAGCTCAGTGCATAGAACCTTAGTGGTAGAGCTAGTGTTCGTACTTCTGTCAATTCCAAAAGGGATTACAGGATAACTTCAGATCATTATATGCTTTCTGAGTCCGTCTCTACGCGTTGAGTTCCATGGGAGCATTGGTTTATCTGTCGCTTATCGAGTGGCCGATATCCTAGGACCTAGGCTGGTGTGGTTAGTAGACATTAGGCCCACAGTAGACCCCATCGAGAGTTTTGTCACGTTTAGTGCTGTGTCAGGCTTCACTTTTGGGCTTTCTATGGGTACGTATAGGCCTACAGTTTCAGGTGGTTGAGTCAAATCATGCATTTCACAGTCTTCCGCCTCCGCGTTGGTAGGTGTGTTTTTCCGTATATTTGACTTGATAGAGTTTTTGGAAGGAGAAGTCCTAGGCTTGGGTATATTGGGGGAGATATCTACTGCTTTGGTTTCTTGCAGCTTTGGAGCCTTTTGGCTGTCGGGTCTACGAGCACAGTTGTATACCTGCCTCCCCACTACTATCTTGTCAAGAACTATCTTTATTCCTGTGAGGACAGTGTTTTTGCCAAGATAGATTCTGCTTTGATGAATGCATCCACTTCTCTCTGCGATTTAAAGTGGAAGCGTATCGAACAGCAGTTGTCCTGCCGGCTTTTCTTTAATCGGAAACATTTTGCTTGGGCGTCATGCACTTTTGCTGTTCTAAGCAGAATTTCTCACACCGCCTCCAACTTTTTCGTGTCACGGACGTTATAAACTATCGCGTTCAATTTAATTGCAGGTATCTTACTTACTTCAGTGGTAATAAAGTTTACCAGGTGATCTACCTTGAGGAGTGTTTTGATACCAACTTCAGTAATGGATTCACTACCCGTCAAGATGCTCAGTGGCAAGAGGTCAGTAATCTGAGCTCTAATTTCATCCAGCTGGGGTGACACCTCGAAAGCCCTTAACATACCTTTTTGTGGTGCATTATTCTATTTGTCATCCTTCATTCTGCGTATTTCTGCCCTTGGTTTCTCTATGGAGGACTTCAGGCTTTCGATTTCTGGAAGAAATGACAATGGCACGCCTGGCGGCTGAAGTCTAGTTAGTCTCACAAAAGATGTGGAGCTTCCATTAAGCTTTATGTCCTCTGCAACACTTAGCGATGCGGCCTTATTACATGTTGAGCATGCAGGGATGTTTCTATTATTACTAACGTTGGCTGTCTTATCGAACGCAGTTTTTCTTCTTTTGGTATAGCTAGAGTATAAGCTGACTCATTTATGCTGTTGCAAGAGGAATCTGCTTTTGGTGTCACCAACATTTGGGTATTGTTGATGCACTGTTCCACAGACGGTTGCGTCTGTGCCTTTTCCCATGCATTAGCCATATCTAGTTGCATGTTTGATAGGTGATTAGTCATTTGAGAATTCAATAACTTCATGATGATGTTAACAACAAAGTTGTGATACAGTTACGAAATCACGTTAAAACAGTGGCTACAAGCTATCCCCGAATCGAAGTTGGCTGGCTTCTGTTTCCAAGCGACCTTGAGCCACATAAGTGAAGCGGGTTTCTCGTATCTAATCGTGCTCGGGCAGGTTGCTATATGGGATTGGCTGAAGTGTACGTAACGTGCCCCCAGATACTGTGATATTTTGTTGTGAGGGATTTAAACTGTCAATAACCACCTTCTGGACACAAGTGGTCAATTTTTTGTTTTTTTTAGGAAGCATATATCAAGATATGTAACAATGGCTCTGATTCCTTATGTTTCTGATTTTCATTGAGCACCAGTTGGTTTTGTAACATTATTTCGCACTGAGAATTGTCAGTTCTCCTGTAATATGCTTGTTACTGGATCTTCCTTTCGTTATTTAGTGGTTATTCTGCATTTTAAAGTAGGACATCCCAAGCTTCTGAAAATGCTGCAGTCTCAGTAAACATAACTTGAGCATCCCAGGAAGTGGTGCTGTTGAAGTCATTCTTCAGGTGGAAAGCCGTTGAAGAAGCAGTCAATGAACTTCAGAGAGTATGTCACTGTTGTATTTTACGATGAACGTAGGTTACTTGCACCCACTGTGTGCATTTGAAAAGCAGGGGACCTGGAGATCCTCATTTGAAGTACACTGTTATCATGTTTAAGTGTACTTTCGGTGTAAAACGTGAACCTCAAGCTATGGGCTCGATAAAAAAAAGCCGTAATTCCTCCTGCCTATGAGAATAGTTTCAAGTCTCAAAACTGTCCATCAATGTCTCGTTTTGCATTGAAGATGGATGAGTATACTGTCGGATCCTACAAAATGGTTCATAAATACCCTTGTACCGAGTCATTTATGGTTTGTGATGCCTGGAACAGACGTCTAGCAGGAGAAGAGAAGGAGAATTTGAGGCCTATTTTACAGCGGTCATCCTCTATCGATGATGTCATTTTGCATGTTATGGATGAATGGAACAAGGTAGTTACGGCGAAGGATGTAAGAAGCATGAAGTTGAAGGTCATTAAAGGTAGTTTTGCAGTTATGAATATAATTCTGTTTAGGTAGTGGGACGCAACCTGGAGTATTCGACTTTTTGAGTAAGAGGGGAGGTTTGAAGAAATTTTATTCGGGGAACAGTAGCTCTCAGGTGTTATCCAGAGTGCTTTGCCCCGGCTGAGCAAATACGACTATATCACCAATATCCGGAAGTAGTCGGCATCGACTCCACTTATAACACCAACCGGGGAGGGTAAAGTCTCTGTGTAATGATAATTAGATAGGTACCGATTGTTTCAGTTGGTGATTACTGATAACTGCGATCACGGACATCCTGTGCTGTTTGCATGGACAAAGAAAGAGCTGAAAAGGGATGTAGTATGGATCCTGTGTAGTTTTAGAGAAGTTATGCAGGAGACAAGGATGACGCTGGCGTTTATTATGGATTGCTCACGCGCGGAAATTTCCGCTGTCCAAGGGACGCACAGGCAAGCTAGCATCGTGCTTTGTGCGTTCCATGTATGCCGGAGGTTGTGTAAAAGAGTGAGTTTTTAAAAGACGGTAGCACAAATCACAGGCGAAGAATTCGATAGTGAAAGCATATCTGTGTCGTTTGGTGTCATGTGAATACACGGAGGGGGGGGTTAGAAGTGTGTTGCTCTAATTTCTCAGGTTCTACAGGTATTACAGAATCATTGGTAGATTAGACCACGACGTCGCCGAATACGCCAACCGATACTGGCTGCATCGGAAACGTATGTGGAGTGCGGCGTTTAACAACGATGTTCTGACTCTGGGGGAACAACACAAACAACCGTGTTGAAAGTTCCCATAGGCAACTGAAGAGGTACCCCAGGAGATCTGACGCCTTGCATAAAAGTATGCTTAAAGTTTACGGCTGAAATGCACGAGATTCGTACAGAAAAGAAACGGAGGCTGCTATCGCGCAGACAAAATCTTACAAGTTTGACTGCCCGGATGCATTAGTTCCCCTTCTACGTTGCCTAACACCATGTGCAACCCGCAAGGTTCTTCAGGATTTTAAAAGAAGAAGGAACACATACATCGAATATGAAAGCAGCGACTACGTGTTCTTCATGGACAACGGTCACACTGTTGAAGTAGATCTGTTATCGTGTGAATGCACCTGCAGAACATTCACAACTTGTCGTTATCCATGTAGACACTTGCCTCTGGTACACTTAAAGGAGCCCAGTTTCACCATAATGTCGTATTTACTTATTGAATAGTTAATTCTTATAGCTGGTCGTGTGCTTCGGCGTTGCCAACTCTGGATCTGGTCACACATCTGCAACACTTCACGTAGCACATCGGCAATCTCCATCTCAGCACCATGTGATAGGTACATACGTGAAATGCGTAATATGCGGTCAAATATCCGTAGCATACTACAAGGATTCGGAGGTGAATATGCCGCAGACGTAGCAGCAAAGATTTACAAATTCTGCAGATGAATTCTTGGACGATGAACCTTCCGGTTTATTGGTGTCAATACGTTATGCAGGCGAAAGATTATGCAACGCATCTATTGTGGTTTACTGATTGAAACCTCTCTTCAAGCATGGTGACATACGGAGGCCTATCCATTTAAGATGCGGCTAGATAAGAACGACTGTGAGCCTTTTATCATATCTTCCTTGCAAACAAACATTTACTTATATCTATTTAATATTTCAATTTCATCGCGCATGCTAAAGGGGTTGGCACTTGTAAGTGGGAATCGGTGAATGATATTATGCGTGAGTACCACGGGCGTGAGTATGTATCCACAGTCGTTGTTATATAAAATTACGTCTACGTAATAATCACCTGACTGTGAATGTCTACCTTAGGGCATATCACATACTTCATGTAGAAAGGCAGGATTAGTGGTAGTATACGATTATTTTAGCGCAGACGAAGAACGGTAAAATGGCGGTCGAGAGATCTCGGTCGATCATTGATGAAAGCAGGAAACAGTATTGGAACAATAATGGAAGCCTTGAGGCAAGTAAAGTAAGTGGGCGTCTTCTGATGGACAGGAAGTTTCCAGCCATTAGAAGTCAAAAGACTTGCTGAGCAGGAAGTCATGTTGGCTGTGCTCTAAGATTTAATTCCTAAATAAGTAATCAAGAGGTCAATCCTTTACTACTCTCTCTATGATCTTCACCGCTGAGGATATTAGGCAGATTCGTCCGTATTTAGAGGGAAATAGTTTGTTTCAAACTTTATATACTGGGACGACATCCACCCGTTTACAATCACAGCGTAACCTGCATACCGGAAAAGAGCATCTGAATAGGCTTGATAGTGGAGTGCCCTTGTGTGGATCCCATCACTTCCCGAAGACTTATTCAGGCTTCAGTTCCCCAGGTTTCCATCGATAATGGAAAATTCCCTATCCATTATAACACAGCAGGAGAAAGTAATAAACATGCGCAAATACTCAGCGTAAATTCATTCAAAAATACAGTTTTAGCATAACTTCCTCCTGAACGGAGTTTCAAAAGCAAAAGTTCATTGACTGCATCCACCTGCCTTTATTTAACCAGACTTACACCAGCAACGAACCACCTACTGCTATGTATAACTTCATATATTGATCTGAAGAATAAAAGGAAATGTACTCCACGTTCACTCTACAACACCGGACTTCTTTCCGAGCCTGCGAAACCAACTGATTTTCTTGTGCCAGCTTTTACGTCTTGCGGGACACTCCTAGATCTTCGATGTAGTGCGTCTCCCTATTCACCTGGTAAAGCTGTTTTCATCTGTCTTGCACGCGCCAACCTGCTTTAAAACAGAAAAATATCCAATATCATACAGACCAAAAAGGGGGGGAATAAAGAGACAACAGGAGAAAGCTCAGCGATAAAATAAAGCGACATACGTGGGCAAAAGAAACCGATTTCCCCCTACTACAATCTTTCCATTTTTTGTCTGCTTTTCCCACCTTAAGCAGCTTTCAACTTAAACCCTAACGCTTTGAAGGGGCGAAAGGCAGAAAAAGAAAACGTGTATATATTTACTTTCCGGATTTTACACTTGATCTCTGCATCATTTCCCCTTAAGTGTCAACTTTAATTCCTCATTGTGGCCTGAAAATAAACCATTGCCCTTTACTCCTCTTTTAACGCCCTCCAGAAACAATATCCCCATTCTAGCCAAAATTTTCTCTCCATTTACCAATTTTTCTCATTCATTCCATTTATTTAGCCGAAAGAACAGCTGTTCTTTGATTTCCTTCCAGACTTCATTTACTATGATTGACAGGTTGACTTTAGGTCAACATTACAATCTAAAATCTTCGTCATAACAGTTTAAAGGCCCAATTACCATTCTTTCATTTTTGACTGTCTTCTTTCACAAATAGAATAGCACGTCAGTTGCGATTTCTCAAATAAAGACGTATAGCACAGAAAGCCGTTGTCCAGCAAATAGACCGTAAGAAGGGGGAAGAAATGATTAACTGCTTTTCATAGTTTAGAAAAAGGTAAGAAATACCAAAAAAACATGCGTTTTCCCAAATCCGCGCGATAACCCATAACAAGTCAGGGGATAGCTGTAAGTGACGCCTCGTTAAAATGTAACACAACTTCAAACTTACCGCCGATCAAATTGGTACACTACGCACCGCCATAGAACAGGGTATAGACGGCAGTGGTCTACAATGGGAAGCTCAGCTCAGTGATACCTTTGAAGTAAAGACAAGAGTAAGACAAGGCTGTCTGCTATCATCCATGATCCTCCTGATTATGGCGGGCTCGATCATGCAGCAAACTAGGGGGAGCTGCGAGAAGATGGGCATACTGTGGCTGGACCGATGGGAAGAACCTATAAGATTTGGATTTCGCCGATGATTTATGTCTAATGCCTCGTCGTACAAATCCGGAGATCCACAGGCGAAAACCGGCGAGTTGGCGTAAGAGGCAGGGCAGTGAAAACGGGATTTCAAGTAGATGTAGAGAAGACAGATGAGGGTGATGAAGATACCCAACCCACAACAGCATCAACAACACGCACCAATCATCACTAACGGGAGAAACCTAAACGAAGTTGTCTCTTTCACCCACCCAGCTCGACTAGGCAGCAGCGTCTCAACTACAGGCCGCATAGGCACAGACGAGGATGTCACAATCAAGATCGGAAAAACAAGACAAGCTTTCATTAATCTGTGGAGATCTACTGCATTGATCATAAAGTGAGAACAAGATCTGGATTTTCAACACCAATCCAGTCAAGTCAGTGCTGCTATGTGATGGTTCAGAAACTAGGTGCGTCACAAAAAGCACTTCCAACAAACTACAGACACATGTCACATCAACAGCTGCCGCCCCTACATTCACTCGACACTGACACTGAAGATCGGATGGCCAGAATAATAAGAATAAGCAACAAAGAACTCTGGCTGGCTGGCAGCGAACCAACCATCAACAAAGAACCTATCGCTCAACAAATATGCAGAGGAAGAAAGTGGAGATGGATTGGACATAGACTGAGACATCATGCGTCAGGCCAGGCCGTCGAGTGAAATTCGAATGGGAAACTACGAGCTGGGCGTTTGAAGTGCGGGAGACATGGGGGATATAGTGTGAGGAAGAAATGAAAGCCTGTGAGCTGTCGTAGAGCCAGCTTCAAAGAGAAGACTGGAGGGAAGAGAGTGAAATGTCGACTTGCTACTGAAGCCCTATATTCCACCAGGAATTCAAGGGACAAATGAATAAAGGGATTACCAAGTGAGGATTTAGCTGGGAATATGTCGTTTTCAAACTCGCAATGAAATCTGTGTTTATTGTTTTACTCTAGAACTTGCCTATGCTATCAACATTTTGTTCAAAACCTGCTAATTCCGTCTCGTCTGATAATATTCACTTGATGTTTAGACCTAGCTATTTACAAACAGATTGATAACACACCCTCGGTTAGCTAACGTATGGACTAGAAATTTGAGTAGTGGTATAGTCAGTGAGCTTGGTGATTATAGGATATGGTATTATAGTAACATGTAGAGGAAGATAGACCCTGTATACAGCCACATTCAGTCTACAACTCTGAAAAATATTGTTAGCTTTTTAGTAGAGTGGTTTGATTAAACGATTCGTCTACATAACTATGGCAGTAATCTCAGCTAAAAGCGAAGCATATTCTTGCTTGTGTAAGGTTCTCTGAGTTGAATGGTTTTATCTTGAAGCTGTTGTCGTCCTTCTAGACAACATCAGCAACATTTGTCTGTGTATGATTCATTAACTTGTTTTTATGAAATAATTGGTGATTATCTGTTTGACCTATGACCCTTCTATTGTTTAGCATTTTTATTAATGATTGGTAGATTGAGTCTATGCCAAGCTTCTGGGAATTCTCTGATATTCTTTGTCTTTCCTCTCTCCCTCCAAGATTTATACATTTTCAAAATTGAATTCATGTCCCCATGGTTGTTATCGACATGGATTGAAATGAGTGATGAAATCTCGTGACATTTGTTAGCCAGTCGGTCTTCATGTAGACGGAGTCGAAGAAGGCGACCTTTTGCTTTAGGGAACTTGTTAGTTCATGTTTCACACCGGTAACAAGTAGTCTCAGTCGTCTTGTCGTGATGCGCTTGTTGATTCCTGTTTCTGCCCGCTAATCTTGGACGTGAACCATAAAAACACGATAATTTTTTATTCCAATGCTTCCCTATCAGCTGCAGCTTTGGCCAAACAACCGATGGGGATGTTGAAACCCCTCATTCTGAACCGCTAAACTTAGCGCCCTCAAAGCAACAGAAAAGACACAGTCAAACATGCACACAAATCCTAGACACCAACTACCCAAGTGGTTTCGACAGATGCGAAAGCACAACAGGTCTGTTGAATCCTCCAAGTGGTATCTCCAGCCCTACACACCCACCACGTACAATAGCAAAACTACCTACCCTCTGTGTAACAGACACTAGAGACGACGATTGCATGAGGTCAAACTCTGTCCACTTGGATACAATGTGCACACTGAACACAAATAAAAACATTGCCCTGTTCTCCCCTGATAAAGGTGATACTATTTCAGGTCACTGTGCGGTCGATTTACCACTAGGATATCCTAGTAACTATACAGCCACAAGTGAACAAGGTGTAGAGACGTTCTGTAACGCAACGACGTCAGACTGTACTCAGGCAAGCAACACTGAGATACCTTTTGGCGTGTTTAGCGAACTAGAAAGCTTTATACACTATTACTCCTACTTATACATCGTTCTCACAAACGCAAGGTCCGTCCTTAGCAAACTATCGGTATTAAGAGGAATCGTACTCATATACAAGCCACCGGTAATAATTATCACTGAGTCTTGGTGTCACGCAAATATACCAGATGAAGAGATAAGTATTGACATGTATACACAATTCCGATGTGATCGGAGTAGCAAGAAAGGAGGAGGTTGCCCGATGTACTTCCTGAACACTCTCACCGTATTCAGGTTGGAAAATATGATTCTTGGTAAAGTGAGTGACTCTCTATGGGTCACAGTACACTACAGGAATGCTACAGCACTAATGGGGTGTGTTTACAGTGCACCTGGTTCCTTTAACAATCATGAGATTCCACGGATCACGGCTCTGGAACATACATCCACTCTACCATATGATCATAAGATCATATGCGGTGACTTTAACCTACCCGAAATCAAGTGGGATTCACTTACTGGTCCGGCTGGGTGTGACAACTTTTTCCACACACTGTCTATTCTTGGATGGAAGCAAATTGTTACAACTCCTACAAGAGGTGACAATGTATTGGACCTGATATTTTGCCACAACATAAATCCTATTTTGACAAATGGGGCTCCGAGTTCCCAGGAAGTGATCACAAAATGGTATTATGCGCACTACCAATTCCCTCAACTGGGGCTTCGATGGGTACTTCCACTCCGCATCAAACAGTAAATAGAGACTACGGTAGAACGGATTGACGGTAGATATGTCCAATGATTGGGTGCATTGACTGGGGATCATTCTTCACCACTACAGACCTCAAATTAACCATTGATATGTTTCACTACAACTCTAAAGCCTGTCTCGATACCATCGTTCCACTGAAAGGTTTCAAAAAAATGCCACTAAACAATGAGCCATATATACCTCCCAATGCTCGTAGGAAGTCACGCAAACTCTCAACAAGATACTACAGACATCACGACGTCGATGCACTTTGGTTGATTCTTGGTATTCTTAACTCTATCTCGCACATCCATGAGTTACATTTGAGGAATGAAGAGAGTCGTGCACCAGCTAGCTCATCTACAGTATTTACCCTCCAAGAACTCATTAACAAGCGATCGAGTTGCACAAGACAACAAACTTCTTCTTATATATGACACCGAAGCCTTGCGTTCCTTGCTATTTCGATTTCTTCAAGCTTATCACTAGTGGTCGCAAGGCACATAATACCATCATATTTCGATACTTTGATATGTCAGAGGCATTTGACAAGTTTTCACACAGTATTCTCTTTGATAAGCTACAATCGATTGGCATCCATGACCTCTTGCTTCATTGGCTGAAATCATTTCTTAGTGATTGGAGCCTGATCGTCAAAGTGAATTCTATGCAGTCTACACCCAGGCTCATAACTAGTGGAGTAATGCAGGGTAGTGTCCTTGAACCTTTCTTGTTCATAACTTATATTAATAGTATGTGCAAGTGCTTCACCGCAGGGGAAGCATTCCTATATGCTGATGACCTTAAGGTCATATACTCATGCCACACACATGAACTAGGTAATACGCTGTCTACTACTTGACAAGAATTAGGTGAAGTTGCTAGGTGGTGTGATGAGTCCCATCTCCAGTTCAACATTGATAAATGTGGTTGGCTTAGCATAGGCAGCGATAACCTAGATGTGCCTCCTGAAGTATGTGGACAAGTGCTACCTAGACGTTCTCTAGTGCTAGATCTTGGTCTTGGATATTCCAGTGACTCAATATTTTCTGGGCAGACGGCTTGTATCACATTTAAGTCACGTAGACTCCTTGGATGCATCGCCCTTAACTTTTACAACACTGAGTCAAAGGTCCTACTCTACAAAGTGAGCATCCGTCCAATTTTAGAGTACTGCCCGTTTATCTTAAGTGGCCTTCGTATAAGCGACAAAAGAAAAATTGAAGGAGTACAACGCCACTTTACGCTAGAACACTAGGAGCTGACTGCAGCCTAAACTACATCTCGAGATGCAACATGCTAGGACTGGAACCTCTCTGGAAGAGGCGACTTAGAATAAATCTTATATTTTACTATAAATAACTTCGTAAGCAAGTGCACTCATGTGGCCCGGAAATTGAAATAGTTGTAACATCTACTCACTATTTACGTAATCTACTAGCGGAAAATGAGTGTTGTAAGACCGAATTACGAGGAAGCTTCTTCATCAATGAGTTCTTTCACATTTAAAATAGACTTCCAGAGGAAATACGTTCCGCGGGCTCATCATCTACCCCTCGTTCTGCACTTAATAAGCTCCTAACAGATGATCAGTCTATCACTCGCCTAGGCACTGTCTACACATTCTGGACTAACGAAAGCATACTAGGACCTCTAGACGTATAGAGTAAAGCTATCATAAATCTCAGGTACTTTTAACCTCAATGGACCCATAAAGGGTGTTTGACTACTAGTCCATCTGGTCGGATTGTGCAGTACAAATACATGATCAGTGTTCTCTTTAAGTTCACCAACAAAAACCGCCTATCTGGTAACTAGCGTGAACTTCATGTGAGAAAAAAGGAAGATTCATTCTCAAATGAATAATTTAAAGTTTACATATAGTTCGAATGACTTTAAAAAGACAAGAACTTCTCTCCTCCCAGTTTTTTTTACGTGGTATTCCATTGTCCAGTTTCCCTTTGTGCTTTCTTTTCTCTTTTCAGTATCAGCCTGAGGAGAAAGTCCTAAGCATTAGTCCGATCAAAAAAGTATCAACTTACTGGAAATCCTACTTCTCACCTAATACTGGAAACTGATGTTAGAGGTATTCAACTGACTCACCCCGATTTTCCTGTTTCTTGAACAGCTTAACAACCAACTCACCTCCCTACCAGTGCCCTAAATACCACCACACACGAAACCTCAAGCACAATAGCTGGTCTCACGTTTCTGGTCCGTGACAAATGCAGAGGGAATCTGGATAAACAATCCAACCCGAGAGATCACTTTACCTAATGGCAACACATCCATAATAATGCTATAGAGCAGATCTCTCCAGTACCTTGTTTTGCATCAATCCAACCAATAGAAGTCAATTAACAGCCAATGTATCTCCTTGACAATGTTGCATGCTTTAATGTGGAGTCTATGGAGTTTTACACACGTGTAATATTCGCCACTGTTGAACGACGATGCTTCCAGCCTTTAATTACTTGCGCCGCAACGAATGTTTTCAGTACTACCAGTCTGAATTGCTGGAAAAAGTAACACTTGGAGAGTGAGAAACGCCTGAACTTAGACGTTCACCTGGATTAAATGATTGTATGGATACTTACTTACTCCTGGGATCATTTAAGCGAGCTATTGTTGGCCAATAATTCTACGAACATAAGAATTGCTGTTAAAATAGACGTTTATCTGACGAAACACTTGGTCTTGTGGATGAGTCAATCATGTCGACTACTCACGACGCAAACACCAAATATCGCGCTGTTTGATGTGGAGAAACAATTGTGGACAGAAATGACTTAGGCTCAGAACGATGTGTATGTACTGTGAAGTGATATTTTCCTGCTATTTTCATAACATTTGGACACTCGGTATCATGATAGAGTTTAATGTCCTCCCTCTGTATCATTCAATACTGCTAAAACCTCTTATGTTTCTCTGCAATTATCAATTTGATGAGGCCTGTAAACTGGCTTCTCTCATGTTAACTTCTTGAGAATAAAGATATTTATTTATTTGTTTAAAAGTGTATGTGACCTTCGACTAGGATATCCAAGGGACCTCACATTTTCTGAACACGTAGCACCACAGACTCGCAAATCTGGGATCCTGATGGGTTGCATAGTTCGTAACTTCCACTTCAAAGAAGTCAAGTTGCTACTCTACAAAACTTGCGTATGTCCACCATTAGAATACTGTCCATTTATGCTGAGTGGTATCCGCATAATAGACAAACATAAAATAGAGGGTGTTCAAAAGTATTTCACAGCTAGATTATTAGGACACGATTGCAAACAGTACTACAGTACTACAATGAAAGCTATAGCAAGGGAAGTTGAGCAGGGAGAAGCATGAACATGGAAAACACTCTCCTTGTTGAAATTCTTGCTTTCCCCGTCTGCTGCTTTGTCTGCTTTTCTCGTTGTAGAAAAATAATTCAGTTCTAAACGTTGGCCTTGTTGCCATCGAGAATTAATTACTCAGGGAACAGACCATGGCTGAAACTGCCCTTCATAAAGGGTAACCAGCTTCACCAAGTTCAGGATACCTAACTACGAAGAGCAGAGATAAAAATGCTCACCGGACTACAACTTCATAATTATCAAAACCTAGGATTAACTCATATAAAAGTGACCGGCAAAGTCCAACACCTACCAACCACAAGGCTGTCACAACCCGTGAAAACGGCGAACAAGACGTCCTGGAAGTCCACGTAGCGCATTCAAACAGTTCTATTGCTTCTGGAGCCTGTAGTTAGAAAAATGAAGACATTTGGCCTTCAGTCGTAATATTCATCAGGATTATGAACCTTTGATGCGAAACGGTATTAACCTACATGAAGTATACAGTTCTGGAATCATCAATGAAGTACAATAAATTAACAGCGAGCGTACGCATTCCCTCATAAACTTTTCACCATTATCTCAAGCAAAAAGTGCTAACTGCTACAATGGGAGTTTTAGCTTCAAGCTTTATTTTTTTCAGGTAATACCTGTAATATCTAGATACAAACCTGGCTTATTTTGTTAATGCGAAGACAATACTCCCACTTATCCAACTTGTAAATTTTCTGCACACTTATTCTGCTGGGATGTTCCATTATATGAACATGCAGCACTTACATCTTCTAGTGGCAACGGGTAGGGATTCAGATTACCTTCCATGAAGATGAGTGTAATTTGTGTATAAACGTATTCGTACCTATGAAAATGGTGTGTGCCTGTGTATTCAGGAATAAATATCATTGTAATTATTATTGTTGCACACCCCAAGCGTCTTTATTCACATTTCTTGGTAAACATTCTATATATGGATGTCACAGCGATATTGAAACTACTACTGTTTTTATTTACTGAGTGTCCGGTAACTTAGTTAATTACATCCTTTTACATATCACACGACCAATTTGTTTTGATTCACCCTTTGTTTGTTGGCACCTGTTGGCTAGTATGAGACCGTTTACATTCTGGTCGAACGTATATGGTACCTGCCGGCTTTGTCCGCATTCGCAATGACTCCTCTGAAACCATTACTGTCGAGCATACCAGGCACAATGTTGGCCAACCTGATGCCTGAGTAAACAAACTGTGGGTCTCTATCTCAAAATTTACTCCGGCTATGTAACCCATTAATGAATATATAACTCACTTCAAACCCTTTTCCCACTAACTACCACTTCAGACAAAGCTGCTGTTCCCTTTGAAAAGTAGTCTACTAGCCAAAACGTCCTTCTGACGCCTACAGGTATTTTTCTTTTCGATTTTGTGTTATACTGACGTAACTAATGGGGTGCGGTAATGTTGATAACCCTTTCGGACTAGGATCAGTCGGCGCCCTCCCTTTTAATGCTCCATTTTTCACTTGCAGCGATCCTAAATTACGGTTTGCTAAATCAGAGAAGCACTTCGCCGCAGATTAGTTTACCTCACAGAATGTAAAATTTGGTCTTCTCAACGCCATGCTACTAGACGACACCACAGATCGACTACACAGGCGTTTTGTTCAACGAGGCAACGGGTCTCCACACTGTGGTCTTAAGCATGCAGTCATCCGCTGTACTTCATTGTCCGGCGGACGGCCGTTGGACTTTCCGTTAAGCAACCTGTAAGTGGGAGATAAAACTTCCTCACAACTATCAGGACACATATGGACACCAGTTGCTAGTCGCTTAATAGACGAAACATCGTTATTGCGACTGCCAGCAACTAAGCGACAGGTTCTCGCATGTAGCGACAACAGTATCGATGTCGATAATTGTTTAATAGCAGACCTGGTGCACTAAAAAGCTGTGCCTTGCACCGTCGAGTTCACCACACGGCGATATGATCCTCAGACCAGAAGAGGCCTTGGAGGAGAAGGGGAACATGTTAATTGGGCACATGGCAACATTAACAAAAAGCCGCGGGCATAACCACAGCAGAAGTTCGTCACGTCGATGCAGATTGCGCACACCTAACCAACCAAAGAATACCACGGACATCCGCTGGTGCCGTAAAATATTTGGTGGTCACGCCCATAACTGTCTATTGCCATGCAATTTTAAGAAGACAGACAAACTGGTTTTGAGGGACGGATCAGCCGGTCGTCTGTGATAATTTCTGTCGTTGGCAATAAAAAATCCGGTGGCCGTTTATCGTAAGCAGCAAATAAAAAGGCTGATATCAAGTTTCTGGTCAACAAAGAAGCTGAAGCAAGCGTACTTCCTCCTACCAACTATGAACGCTGACGTCTCAATCCGTCATTTTCTTCACGAACCGTCAGTGAGCTTGCTGTTGTTACTTACAGATAAAGGGCTATGTCTGCGCTCGGTCATTTGTACTGGCAGATGTGCTGCAAACCATTTTTAGAGTGGATTTCTTATGCCACTATGAATCATTAACCGATTAGATGAGACACAGAGCGATTGATTCACTGACTCGACACCGATTAAGTTAGCAGTTACTCATGCGATCAAATTCATTTTCTGGCCTAGTACAACATGGCTATCGTCAAACACATCTGAGGAACGGCATCACGTATCACGTCTGAGCAAATGGACCAACAGTGTTTGCACATCCCAGACCCTTTGATCCGCACAGGCTAGTGATTCCAAAAGCGAAATTTGACAAAGCGCTTGAGCCCAGTGTCATGCGGCCGTCCAGTAGCGAAAAGTTTTCTCTTCCCCGTAGCGTACTGAAGAAGTCTTCTTTTAATTCCCGACTATTCGGCGATCAAGGAACTCTTAAAAAAACATAAATGTCTTATCAAACCTATATCTCGTTACAGCTTATCATGATATTCCTACCAACCCCGCCGACATACTAAAGACAACCGTTATCACTCCTTTCGGTTTATATGAGTTTGCCTGTATGCCTTACAAACTTACGAACACTGGTCGGACATTTCGTCGGTTCATAGGTCAGGTCCCTCGTGGACTTCATTTTGCAAACGATTCCACCGACGACTCACCCGCCGTTGGTGCAGACGAAACAGAACACGTAAACCATTTAAAAGCCTCATTCAACGACTCGACAGCCATGGGATAAGGATTAATCACGATAGTTTTGTAGTTGAAAGAGGCTTACTGACAGCTATGCATAAAACCAGGCCCAAATGAAGTACAGGTCATAAAAGACCAACCACTAGTGGACTGTTAGTTAAGTATAGTAATGATGGATAGTGGCTAGCGGTGGAATCCAGGATGCGCATTTCGTCCTATTTTAGGACTCGTCACCTTAATGTACCTGCCTCCCAGTGAGTGATATTGTTCCCAGCGGGACTCGGACTCGGGAGAGATCGCCTCAAACGCCAGAGCGTTATCTGCCAAACCGCCGAGCTACGATAACCACTTTATGTGTGACGGTCATGGTTGTGGCACAATTGCTTGTATTATGTTGTTGATTGGACCGAATTGATCAGCCTCTACTGGCATATGGGTAGCTGTGATTACGTTGCCTCTTGAGACCAGTCAATTTTTACCTTCACCCTACATTGAGCTTCGCCACTGTTCTGAGGTCATTAAAAGATCGTCTACGTGCACGCTTCGGCTCTGTCGAACTGTCTACGGGAGCGATTCAGCCAGTAGTGAAAGCTAAGCAGCTGCTTAAGGAAGGGACGATTCTTTTCGGGGGAGAGCATGGAATAATAACAATGATAATTTTTATTCCTGAATACACAGGCACACACCATTTTCATAGGTACGAATACGTTTATACACAAATTACACTCATCTTCATGGAAGGTAATCTGAATCCCTACCCGTTGCCACTAGAAGATGTAAGTGCTGCATGTTCATATAATGGAACATCCCAGCAGAATAAGTGTGCAGAAAATTTACAAGTTGGATAAGTGGGAGTATTGTCTTCGCATTAACAAAATAAGCCAGGTTTGTATCTAGATATTACAGGTATTACCTGAAAAAAATAAAGCTTGAAGCTAAAACTCCCATTGTAGCAGTTAGCACTTTTTGCTTGAGATAATGGTGAAAAGTTTATGAGGGAATGCGTACGCTCGCTGTTAATTTATTGTACTTCATTGATGATTCCAGAACTGTATACTTCATGTAGGTTAATACCGTTTCGCATCAAAGGTTCATAATCCTGATGAATATTACGACTGAAGGCCAAATGTCTTCATTTTTCTAACTACAGGCTCCAGAAGCAATAGAACTGTTTGAATGCGCTATGTGGACTTCCAGGACGTCTTGTTCGCCGTTTTCACGGGTTGTGACAGCCTTGTGGTTGGTAGGTGTTGGACTTTGCCGGTCACTTTTATATGAGTTAATCCTAGGTTTTGATAATTATGAAGTTGTAGTCCAGTGAACGTTTTTTGTTTCTGTCTGTTGAATTTACGTGTTGTGAACTCAGTGACGCCGGCTACCCTCGATGGAGGGTAGGGCAGAATGTGCCGTTAGGATGAGGTGGTAACTTATGGAGGGCCCCTCAACGTTTCATGTAAATGATCAGTGTAGGTGTGGTAGGTGTGTTTTAAGGCTAGTTCCGTCAGCTGACAAGGACGTTGAATAACCTATATCTTCTGACTTATGTTGTAGCGGGTTAGGACACTGAGGTCGATTTATACTTGTACAGTAAGTGTCTCTGGAAGACATGCTGTCCTAGAGTATATTATCAGCTGTTATCGCTGAAGACAATGTATGGAAGGTGGATATAGCCGAAAAAATGAGTTGTCAAATGGCGAATTATTAATTAACCTAACAACTGGGGATCGAACTGGAATTCCTGGCCTCACGTTAGTGTCTTGATTGGCTTAGTGGTAATCCTATATAGCATGACAATTTCCATGTCTTCTTCTCTAGTTAAACCAGGGTTTGGATTCAAGCATCACATGCGTTGTTGTAGTTGTGGTTGACGTTCCGATTTGTGATTAGAGAGGATGCTTTCGCGTGCTAGGTTCATACCACTCTGACTGCCAGATCTCGTTACTGGTCACAGAGTTTTAAGTGGGGGTGATAAAGTCATCACCACCGACAGATTCAGTAAAGTAGATGCTGTCAGCATAGGCTGGTTAAAGCTCGTTTGCATCGACGAGCCTATAGAAATGACCATCAGTGATGTCACATCAGCGCAAATTGCACTGCATAAGACTGCTACGGAGAAGCCTGAACGGGGGACAACATCAGGTAGAAGAGCTCACTGTCCATAGCGCTGCCTATAAGTAATCACGATTTGATTATTCCTTCATTCAAACTTTGTTTTCTGTACCACATTGAAATCAAATTTATTTCAAGCCAATGGACGATGTTAATCCCTTCTAGTATTCGTTCATTTCTAACCCCTCACACATTGTTTTCGCCTTCTTAGGTCTGCAGAACGTCGATTAATTATCACTGGTTTTCATGATTACTAAGCATAATCTTTACATAACTCAGTAACCAAATTAAGAAATTCGAGCCGCCACGCTATTGTGCATTTTTACTAAGGGCATTGTTTCACTATTCATTTCGTGATTTTTATATGGGGTACTTATTTTTATACTTTTCCGACACTTAAATATCTTATCTCATATTTCACTGTTCTGTTTGGTGTATGCTTGATGTCACTTCATTCATATTTCCTGAAAGGTATTCTAAGTACGAATAGCAATTCGATACTGAAACCAAATTTGTTTATAACCACCGGATATCGAACAATGCAGTTATTTACATCTTTTTAAATGGGATGTGGTGTTTTTTTATTGGCCTGTCGTTTTCGTGTTATTTTTTGACAGCTATCGGCTGGAATAAAACTTTTAACATCATGGTCAAACAGAAGTGACATCAACCTGCGTTATTTATAATCACTTTGCCCAGTCACTTGCCTCCAGGTGTCGGCGCTCAGTTGGCCTTTTGCTTAAACACGTACATACAACTTAGGCCAGACTGCTTTTATTCAAGGTAATGATCCGCCCAGTACTTGAATATGGCACAATCATCTTCAGCAATATGTATGCTTCGGATAGTATACTAATTCAGAATGTTTAAAGAAAGTTTACCCGCTATGTACTGGGCCGTCACGAAGAACTTGATTACGTGGGAAGATGTAAGAAATTAAAAATTGACCCACTTTGGCTAAGACGCCTTAGGCTTAACCTTAGCCTATTTTTCCGCCTTTTGCATGGCATTACTCACGCCTGTTGCGCTCCTACTTTTAAGCCTATATCTTCATATAGTCTACGCAATCGTGAATGTACTGTACCTGTAGAAAAGCACCGCCTTAAACTTAGGTCACGATCCTTTATGTTACAGTACAGCAAGTTATGGAATAAGCTTCCACATTTTATTCGCTCTTGCATGTCTGCATTTCAGTCTCGACGTCTACTCAACGAATTCCTTCTTTTCCCCGGTACCTATAAATTTCTTGACATTCATATTATATCGACAAATACGAAGCATAATGGAGCAATCGGCACATAACAATGGTCAAGCCATTGCGTCTGCTATGAACGTACTCAGATCTCTAAATGTAAGAATCGGTTTTATTAAAGCCCTGAAGTTCGTTTAATGCAGATGGCCTCACGATTGCATACAAGGGTATGAATACCGGCTCCTCTCCGTATAATGAACTTAAAGAATACTGTTTATTTCTGAAAGCCACTAAGGTACACCCCCCCTCCTCCCAAAAAAACGACTTAATAACCCTATAATGGAAGGACTATGTAGTTGACTTAACATTTATACATGAAAATGTACATCAAGTCCGAATAAATAAAAAAAAGGATAGGGACCTTTCTCTTCTCCAAATTTGATAGCGTAGTAATCTGTGTTTCCATATCTGCTCGTGCCTCTCCTTTCTTTCCCCATTTGCAGAAACAGCTGCAAGTCGACATTTGATGTTCAAATTCAGTCTGAACGTGATTACTTTATGGGAATAACACCTGCTCATTGACGCCAATAATTATTGGACTACTCCTACTCTTTCGCAAATTCTGGACCATCTTCAAGATTAACTCGCCTACTCGTCATGATTTTTCCTGCGACGAACCGTCTGACCATTCCCAACAGTATTAGTAGCAGAGGCATTCTGAACAGATGATTAAACCAGAGACCAATTAAAATATTGGCTCAGGACGTCACTTACCTGCAATGGCTCACACTAGACATTTTTTAGTACTCTGTACCAAGAGACCTTTTCATATGGAACTTACTACGCATCAAATACACTTCTCGAATGATGCCGCCTATGCTAATACAAAAGATACTCAAAGTCTATGGACTGTTGACTGTTTCAACACCTATTTTCATCCAATACAACAAGAATTCCCAGCAGAATTAATCTATATCACCTTTAAAAGTAACATGGTGTCCTGGATATGCATTGATATAGCCATACACGTTGGTTATATAACTGTGGATACTTTATTGATACTCCAGATTGTATAAATGGGTCCTTCGTGGTTAGCAAACTAAAAACTGGAGACCATTCTAAGTAATAAACTATTATATTACTAATCAGCCAACTATGCGAATGGACTAACAACGTCGGTTGGTTACAACGCAAACTTTGAACAATGCGCGCTTTTGGTATTGATAATGGAACCTATCTGTGTGACGGGAGATGGCAATCCATATCCGTCTCATGAATTTCAGCAACTTTCAATAAGATTATGCACACTAATGGATTGATATGTAAATTATTTAATACTAGATACTTTCAAAAGTTATGAATTTGACGGTGCTTGTTAACTGGTATCCCTCATGTTAAGCCTGTTAAATGAAGGCGACATTTACTATTATCTAAACTTTAACACCCTATGTACGCAGTAAAGTAATATTTCCTCGTTCATTTCATAACTAGCAGGACCTTCGGCAGTTTTTTTTAACTGAGTTTAACGACATTCCATCAGTACCACTCACGGCTCAAGTCTTGTAGTTATTTCGAGATGTATCAACGTGATGAAGCCTGTAAACTGGCTTCTCTCATGTTAAAATCCTTTTTTTAACGCGAGAATAAAACATTTATTTATTTATAACTGGTTTGGAATTATTACCGTTGTGCATCCAGGGCGTAAATCGATGGCGAGTGCTTCTTTTCACTTATGTATTTTTCTTTGAAACCTAAGGATTGCAGATATCTGTATGGTTTCCTTCCTCAGTAGATAAGTTTCATGTGAAAAGGCATGAAAAATATATAGTGTCCAAAATCTTATCCATTAAATAATACAGTTTATGTGTGTAATACATCTGACAAACAAACTGAGGTGTATCTGCAACGTTTCAAAAAAGTTCTCCTAAATAAATAAATATTTTATTCTCATATTGGTAATTTAACATGAGAGAAGTCAGTTTAAAGGCATCATCACATTGATATATGTTGGAAAATCTACAAGATTTTATAGGACCTGAATGGTATAGAAGGGAGGTCATTAAATTCGATTAAAAACATCAAAAGATTACACAAGTTATGAAATGAAGAAGAAAATACCACTTTTCAACATATACAGAGTGTTTAAGTTTGGGTTGTCTTGAGTCAAACTTTCTTTTTTTCATCATTAGTGTTTAAGTGTGAAATACCGTAAAACATTTCCACTGAATTCTTTCTCTAACCAGTACTTGGCACCCATCTTAATCACAAATTCTGATGTATAAGAGCTCTCACAAAGATGCTCACAGGCAATAATTAATCAGTGGTAATAATCCAACTAAGGCAATTAAGTTTGTAACACTAAAGCTTAGGTTTAGCTTTCATCAGTCGACAGGAGCATTTCTTTTACACCTGCTATTCAAGAGAATAAGTAGCATTTGAACTTGTATGAACTATAAACCTACTGAAACTCAAATACTTTTTGAGTAATTTTTCCTAATAAATTCGCATATATTGGTTATATTCTTCAAAGTATGCTCAATCAACGTGTATGTTTATTAATCTACCGGAGCAACTCGTTCGGTGTCATTCTTCAGTTATCAGAGTGAACACGAGCTGTCACCATTTCAAAGCATTTGAATAACAGAATTAAACTTCTTGATCATTTCGTTTAAAAATTTGAAAGAGTAGCTAGTGACTAGCTATTAGGCAATTTGTTCAATTAAATTTTAATTTAATGTATATACTAGATACAATATAGGCAGAAGGAGATGCTTTATACAAGATAAAAGTGGTAGTTCACCACTTAGATTTCCATATTCATACTACCATGTATTCGGCTCATATACGTACATGATATACTTATAATCTTGAACGAATAAGACCTCATAACTTCTTTTAAATTAGTTGATACTCGTTCTCCATATCTACATAATTCATATGTGAATTTGATAATGAAAGTGGTTAACTAACGTTTTATGACTATTTAGTTGAAAGGAATAGAAATGGTAGTCTAAGTTTACCGACTTATCATAAGCCAACACATTCAGATCGTTATCTTGATTTCAACTCTACACATCCATTCAATATTAAAATTTCACTTGCTTGTGTCTTATTCAGGAGAGTCACAAAGCTCATCACTGTTGAAAGCAACAGATAAACGAAAGTGCGAATCGTAACAGGTGTGCTAGATTCCTTGAGAATATAGTCGAAAAGATAACAAACTATGAGTAGAAGAGTCGGAGAGAGAAATCAAACGGTGAGTCCTGCATATGTACAGTGGCCCTAAGATTTCGCCAACATACAAGTGAATAACTACAAAAGATCTTAAGAAAATGCCGAATGACAGTCTTCTGCAAGGCAACCAACACACTCTGGAATGCTTTAGTCCACTTAAAAGTTAAAAAAGGCATTTTTAATGTTTATTATGTAGGGAAATCGTCCTATGAGATTCTTATTGGTCCAAAAGAACATGTAAGTTATCAAAAATAACCGGCAAATAATCCCATACAACTGGTGACTTTATAAATCAAATCGGAGGTTACTTTTCATATCATCGATCATGGTCACAAAACTGATATTAAAAGTATGAAAATTATTTTAAAAGATTTTCCAAACTACAAAGAAAAACGATTGGCTGAGGTATTTCACATTATTTCAAAATGTTAAAAATTCCTATTATGAAAATTATAACAAGATATGTAGGTGAACAATATTGTTTTCAATTAGATCACATCAGGCTTCACTGTAATATACATAACTGTCAACATATTGATAAAATATCAAATAATCAGGGTAATTTGTGGGACAACAACAACGAGGAATACGGATTGTACAAAAAGTTAATATGAATGTTCATAATGACGCGACAATTTAAAACGGTGTTCAGACAGATAGATAGACAGACAATGTAGGTCAAAGATTGAAAAACTTGAAGGCACAATAATTGTTAGTGTTATTGCTTGTATTAACCCATCGTTGATTGGACCGAATTGATCAGTCTCTGTTGGCATATAGGCGTCTGAATATTGTTCACTTACATGTCTTGTTATAATTTATCACATTATGTTTAACCCTAGCAGCGAGAAAAGGTGGATACTCTGGACCGGGGGAAAATATCCTAAAAGATTTAGATTTCGCCGATGATTTATGCTTTATGTCGCACAAACTTGAAGACCTAAAGGCAAAACTAACAAGTTGACAGAAGAGGCAGCGAAAACGGGACTTCAAGTGAATGTAGAGAAGACAGAAGTAATGATGATTCCCAACCAACGCCACCACCAACAAGCTCCAATCAGGAGAGACCTAATGAAAATAGTTTCTTTCACCTATCTAAGCTGCATCATTCCAACTACAGGGGGCACAAATGGGGACGTCAGGGCGAGACAGGATCGGAAAGACAGCAAGACAGGTGTTCATCAACCTGAAAGCAGTGTGGAGATCTTCCGCACTCAGTATAAAGAGTGAACAACATCCGAATTTTCAACATCAATTCAGTCAAGTCAGTGCTTCTATATAATGGTTGAGAGACTTGTCGCGTTACCAAAACCATTTCCAACAAACTACAGATATTCACCAGCAGCTGCTACCTACTCTGCCTCATTACTGAAGATCACATAAGATGGCCAAAATAATAAGAATAAGCAACAAGGAACTCTGGCTGGCTGGCTGGCTGGCTGGCTGGCTGGCTGGCTGGCTGGCTGGCTGGCTGGCTGGCTGGCTGGCTGGCTGGCTGGCTGGCTGGCTGGCTGGCTGGCTGGCTGGCTGGCTGGCTGGCTGGCTGGCTGGCTGGCAGGCTGGCTGGCTGGCTGGCAACCAACCAACCAACCAACCAACCAACCGAGAACCTATCACTCAACAAATATGCAGAATAAGAAAATGGAAGTGGAGATGGATTGGGCATACATTAAGAAGACCATTCGAAGACATTAAGCGTCAGGCCAGGTACTCGAGTGGAATCCAAATGGGAAACGGTGAGTTGGGAGTCCAAGGTGAGGGTGATATGGCGGAGATCGTGTGAGGAAGGACTGAGAGGTTGTGGGCAGTGGTAGAGCCAGATTGAAAGAGGAGATTGCGGAGAAGAGAGTGGGTTGGAGACGTGCTAGTGAAACCCTATGTTCCACTAGGAACCCAAGGGACAAATGATAATAATAATAATAATGTTGAACCCTAATGCACTAAACAGAACGGAAGGCCTACTATATAGAAATGCGATTATTTGTATACGTTTTATTTCAAGTAGTTATTCATCGTAGATTGACATCAGTTGGAGGAACAGAGGAAACCTGGGAGCGCTGGACAGCTGTTTCGTCCTAGTATAGGACTTCTCAGCAGTGCACATTCACGACCCAGTCAGGGATAAAACCCGCGACCTTCAGGTTCTGCGACTATGTTTCATCCCCTGAAAAAGTTATTTCCATGAAGTCATGAAACGTCAGAAACTCGTTTTTCTATATTACTGCGATTTTAAAAATATGTTTCATTTATTACCATTGCAAGTTAGCGTTTCAAAATGACCTGATCTACTGAGTGACAATTGCCATCATACCTAATCACCAAGGGGCTTCACATTAAAAATACTCATATAGTGTTTTCATTGGAGGCGTGGAAACCTACCAAGAAAATGATGATTGAAAACTCACATCTTTTTTAAAAAGCTCCTATTTTGAAAAATGCGACGGTTGTTGTTCTGCAGTGGGTATAACTGTGCTAAGGCATCTGACAGAAGGCAAACACTTAAGTAATGCAGGGAAGCAATGAATAGGAGCCAGGTTACTTTTTATGGAGCATTTTTTCACACGTTTTGAAAGATCTGTGAAAAAGATGGTAGCTAGTAGGTTAGATTACACTAGGTGCCAACCGATAACCTGAAGGTTATTTATACATGATGTGTAAACTATTTAAAAATGTATACAACAAGATAAGGGGAGCCGTCAGTCAGTTATATCTTTTTAAAAGATTATACCAGTATCCTGGCTACAGTTTTACTCAATCCTGAAGACCTTTGGGGAAAAATTTACCTCAGTTTGATGAATTTTTGAACTTTAGTATCTAGAGATTTTATCAGACCATTACTCCAGTCCACTGGAAATGCAGAAAAATAAACTGAAATTCAGGTTGCTTCAAAAACAGCCAAGGCAAGTTGCTTTATAGAACAACTGTGACTAGTATACAATACGTCTAAAAAGGTATCAGCTTAGTACAAAATCTGTTTCATGGACCATTTTACTAACACCAGGCTTCCTTTTACCGGTGAGTCAAATGATCTGAAACAACCTCTACCTCGTCTCAAATGCAGCTACTGTCTCCATCTCACTTCCAGGTCCTGATCACAAAATTCCACTGTCCACACTCAGTTGATGCTTGATCTGTCTGGTGAAGGAATTATGTCTATTATTGTATTTTCTGTTCACTGGAGAACACCAACAAGAATTTGCAAAAATCCCACAGAGACCCAGTGTTTATCTACAGGACCTGTCTTGGAGCTGCAAACGGCTTTACTCACTGTTTTAACGACACCTAATAGGTATGAAATTAGAGAGCTAGATTCCGATGATAACTTTTACCTATAAACTCACTTATTTGTTTGACCTCAATCAGAAGGCATCTCAACGACTGGAATGTGGCTGGATACTGTACGCAACATCATATCTTGACCACATAACTTAGTGACTCTGGGACCTGGCAGGCACTACATAGTGTCAAGATCCCTCTCATTCCTTCCCACACTCAGTAAATCATTAACAGGATGGACAAACAATTACAAACTTAGGCATAACCTCAAACTACCCCCACAAATTCTACCATCGTTTGTATCCGAATTACTTAACCATTCTGTACTGGCCTAAGCCAGTAGTAGTCAACAAATTCACCGGTGAATATCTACATGGTGAACTCATCTCCTTTCATGTTTTTTGCAGCTGACTGCAAAATTGTTGCTCTTCCATACTTGCTAAGGGTTTCACAGCCAGCCTTGAATCATACTCGGTTCCGCATTCAGCTGCCATACTGTGAGCAAGCGGTTCGGCTACGTCCCCCCGTCAAAGCAGTTGGTTTTTAGGACTACTAAAATGAAAGACAAATTCAACATACACTGAAGTGTGATCAGAGGCTGAATGAGCACACGAGAAAATCAGTAGCAGTCTTGAATTTATCCACCCCAACCGTAACTGACAGTATCCACAGTGTCTGTGCTGGGAGTTGGTTCAGACTAGGAATATGCCATTATTTAGGCACAACAATGGAAAGAGGTTACTGCCACTGCGACCAACCAGTCCCAGTTGGCCAACAAAATGACCCCTCTTTGAAGATGAGTCCGCACACCTTGATAGACAGGTCACTCATGTATAGCTGCAACTTCGCCGGAGTCAGAGAGAGCATAAACAGAGATGACGAAGAGTCGTTTCTTTTGCCAGTTACTACCAATTTCTTCGAACCTAGCACCGTAACACAACACTGATGACTATGAATGCAAATCCAGTGGACTACTGTACTTTGGCTTCGGCACGTGATACGAAACCAACATGAGAAGAGTTATCTGACGACATCACATGGTCTACGTATAAGTGCAAAATGATAACAGCTTCTGAGATAGCGAATTGGAAATTTAATTAAAACACATTACTAGGATATTGTATGGGGTTCTCAGATATGACATTCATCAACAACATGGCTTTTCAGAGTCTGTCTATTTTCTAATCTAAGGTTTAGAAGTGGAAGGTAGCCTGCTTGAAGGGTTTAAGAATAGTTGGATCAGATATCACGCCATAGGATACCTTTCTTGGGGCGACAGTTTAAGAACTCTAAACAATTCAGACACAATAGAATTTCAATCGATGACAAGAATCTTAGCGAAATATCAATGAGAGTTAAATCAAATTTGAAATAGTAGCTAAAATCCAGTGAACTTTGTGTATGACGTTTAGGAAGATCAACTGGAACTTAGAACCATTGGACTGAAATTTTATAATACAGATTTCACTACTAGTACGATATTTTGAGGAGTGACTTACAGCCTTCGATTTCAGTGTAGTTTATTATTTCCTTGTGAGACGTGATACTGTCTGAATACTGAGATAGAAAAAAGTCATTTTCCTGAAAGAACACTCCCCCCACACTCTACTTGAAGTCTTACCCAAAAAACATCCACGGAACGTATGGTGTTACCTTACCATGGTTGCTTGTGACTAAATAAGGTTTGTGTACCAGTCATCCACTGCGAATCCCAGAGTCCATGTGCACCACTGGTTTTGAATGAAAGTTTTCCAACTATTTGATATCAAACCACCCGTGTCCATCAATATGATAATAGAAACGGAACATTCGCTTTCCTCCTCTCGCTTTCATGAAAACACCACCCACCACGTAAAGGCAATGAATAGAACTTTCTTGAGTGAAGCTATGTATATGTGGCCAAATGACACCACTAAAGATGTTAACCAGGTCCATTACTCCTTCGGCCACACCAATGCTTTTGTACCATGCCACAGCTTTCAGAAATGAATGTTTTTTGACACTGAATACAGTTTGAAGTCCAAGTCTTGTGGCACAAACTGTTGATTTTTTGGAATGGATGAATTCATTTTGTAGAATTATTATTACTATTATTATTAATATTATCCCTTACGTTCCTAATGGAAAGTAGGGCGTCAGTAGCATGCATCCATTACACTCTGTTCTCTTTAGTCTTTTGGACCTTGCTCCACGACTGCCCACAAACTTTCATTTCCTCCTCACATCATCTCTCCATGTCACCATCACCTCGGATGTCCACCTCGTCGTTTCCCCTTTGGATTCCATTCCAGAACCTGGCGCATGATGTCCCAAATAGACCTTCTCAGAGTATGCCTAATCCATCTCCACTTCAATTTTCTTATTCTGCATATTTGTTGAGTGTTAGGTTCTCGGTTGGTTGGTTGGTTGGTTGGTTGCCAGCCAGCCAGCCAGCCTGCCAGCCAGCCAGCCAGCCAGCCAGCCAGAGTTCCTTCTTATTATCCTGGCCATCTGATCAATCTTCAGTAACGATCGAGAGTAGGCAGCAGTTGTTGATGAATGTCTGTAGTTTGTTGGAAATGGTTTTGGTAACGCGACAAGTCTCTCAACCATTATATAGAAGCACTGACTTGAATGAATTACTGTTGAAAATCTGGATCTTGTTCTTTATCCTGAGTGCAGTGTAATGCAGCAGATCTCCACACTGATTATTTCAGATAAATGAAGGCCTGTTTTGTTATCTATCCGATCCTGTCTGGCCCTGACGTCCCCATCTGTGCCCCCTGTAGTTGAAACGACGCTGTCTAGGTTGGTAGGTGAAAGAGACATCTTCCTTTAGAGTTTCTCTCGCTGATAGTGACTGGTTCTTGTTGTTGTTGGTTGGGTATCATCATCACCTCCGTCTTCTCTACATTCACTTGAAGGAGGTGCCGTCTTCGCTACCTCGCCTCGCGTCTTCTGTCAACTTGTTAGTTTTTGCCTGATCTTCAAGTTTGTGCGACAAGGCATTAGACACCATCATTGTTGGTGAAATCCAAATCTTCTTATGAGGTCTATTTCTCGGCCAAACATCCATCTTCTCACAGTTTGTGCATGATCCAGCCGAGTCCAGTCGACCACAATGAGGAAGGTGGTCGGTGATAGTAGGCGGCAACTTTGTCTCACCTGTCAGCCTGTCTTCACTTCAAAGGTATCACTGAGCTTTCCATTGTGAATCACTTAGCATGTAACGTCGTCACATAGCATACAGTTGCTGTTGAATGAGGTTGATAAAGGTTTGTGAAGCAGCTGCCTGCCAAATTACTTCTCATCGACCCTATAGAAGCAATGCCTTTTCAAAGTGGATGAAGTTGATTTGACTTGCATTCTATACTGTGTTTGATGATGATGAGTAGTGTAGCGTTGCAGTTTGATCCTCACATGATTTGTTTTTCCTGAATCGCGATAAATAGGTCACTTATTTCAAACAGACTATAAAGTGAATATGAATCAATCATTTTCAATAATTCCTCGTATCTCTGTTAATTTACCAAAAAGCTAAATGATACCGAATACTTCACATAGCAGAAAGTCTAGTGATTCAGCTTAAACAAACTGAATGATGCATACAAAAGAGACTACTAGATTCTAAACCAGTGGCTGACCGTAGAACCTGAGGGTCCTAGGGTTCAACCCCTGGAAGAGACACAGGTGCATATTGCTGAGGAGTTTCTTATCAGGACGGAATAAGTGTCTAGTGTTCATAGGTTTTTAAATGGTTATCTACGGGATATTGATCCATGATGGAATCAAGAAACAAATATCCACTAACTTTCAAACTGAAGGTGAATATAACTTAAAATACTTACTAGCTTACTTAAATACTTGCTTAGTTACTTGCTTACTCACATACTTAATTGCTTACTTAATTATTTGCTTGCTTGCTTACATACTTACTTGCTTACTCACTTAGTTACTTACTTGCTTGCCTAAATACTTACTTATTTGCTTACATACTCATTTAGTTACTTGCCTGCTTAATTGATTACTTGCTTACTCACTTATTTACTTAGTTACTTGCTTGCCTACTTACATAGTTAATCGCTTATTCACCTACTTACTTACATACTTGCTTGCTTACTTATGTAATTAGTTACTTGCATACTCACTTACTTATTCTATTACTTGCTTACTCATGTACTTACTTACTAACTCCCTTGCTTATTTACTAGCTTAGTTACTCGCTTGCTCACATACTTGCTTAACTACTAACTTACTGATTTGCTTACTTATTTACTCACCTGCTTACTTACTTACTTACATGCTTACTTGCTTACCTACTTACTTAGTTACTTGCTTGCTTACTTACTTGCTAACTCACTTAGTTGCTTACTTGCTTGCTTAATTACTTACTCATTCAGTTACTTGCTTGCTTCATTGATTACTTGCATACACAATTACCTAATTATTTACTAGCTTACTTACTCACTCAGTTACTTGCTTACTCACTTATTCATATACATATATACTTACTTACTTACTTAGTAATTCGCTTTCCCACCTACTTACCTAGTTACTTGCTTACTCACCTACCTGTTTGTCTTTCGCTTTCTTACTTATTTCCTTACTTGCTTACTTACATGCTTTTTTACTTACTTAGTTACTTGCTAACTCACTTACTTACCAAGTCACTTGCTTACTCACTTACTTAGTTACATGATTACTTCCTTCCTTAATTACTTATTTGCTTACTCAGTCACTTATTTACTTACCTGCTTACGTACTTGCTGACTTGCTTATTCGCTTATTTACATATTTGCTTGCATACTTAATTAATTGCTTACTCTTTTACTTAATTAGTTACTTGCTTACTTACCTGCTTACTCAGTTATTTACTTACTTACTTGCTTACGTACTTGCTGTCTTGCTTATTCGCTAACTTACTTATATATTTACTTGCTGCTTACTTCAGCAATTACTTACTTGCTTACTCGCCTAATTAATTACTTCATTACTCACTTACTTACATAGTCACTTGCTAACTCTTTTACCTACTTACTTACTTACTTGCTTACTCACTCCCTTCCTTACTTAATTGCTTGCTTACTTACTCACTTATTTACTTACCTACTTGCTTAAATGCTTATTGGCTTTCTTACTTATATGCATACTTAATTACGTAGTTACTTGCTTGCCTAATTTAGTAATAACTTACTTGCTTACTCACTTACTTAGTTACTTGATTACTTATTTACTTGCTTGCTAGCTTGCTTACTTACTTACTTGCTTACTCACTTACTTATTTACTTCCCTCCTTACTTTCTTACTTCCTTACTTACTTGCTTACTTACTCAGTTTGTTACTTACTTACCTACGTAATCAGTCACTTGCTCACTCACCTAGTTACTTACTTCCTTGCCTAAATACTTACTTATTGGCTTGCTTACTCATTTAGTTACTTGCTTGCCTAATTGATTACTTGCTTACTCACTTACTTACTTACTTGCTTGCTTACTTACTCAGTTAATCTCCTACTCACTTATTTACTTATATGCTTGCTTACCTACTTTTTCGCTTACTTGCTTACACAGTTACTGGCTTACTTACTTACTTACTTAGTTACTTGCTTACTCACTTACCTAATTAGTCACTTGGTTACTCACTTACTTAATTACATACTTGCTAACTTACTAACTTAACCTCGCCTGGTTAACTAGTTTACTAGTTACTAGCCGGTCCTAAGCCCGGGTAAAGAGGGAAGGTTGGGCATAGGGCTAGCAACCCTACCCCGTAAAACAAATCTAACCGCTAAAGAAACTTCAAAGCACAAACAAAATATAAAAAATGAAAACAAACTTATTCCCCGCTGGAATCGGAGAGGCGAAATGACGCCAGTTGGTGAAAGCCTTCGGGAAGCCAATTGGCCGATGTGTCTTCTCTCGATGAAAGCGAAAGTAAACGTGGGGACATGGAATGTCCGCACGATGTTTGAACCCAGTAAGGCAGCCCAGATTGCAAAGGAGATGAGAAGGTATAACATCGAAGTGCTTGGGATTTGCGAAAGCAGATGGAATGGGAGTGGACTCTCCAAACTGTCAACTGGAGAATCAATAATCTACTCCGGTCACCCAGACGCCAACCACGAGCACACTGAGGGAGTGGCTATCATGATGTCCTCAAGAGCATCGAAGGCTCTCATGCAGTGGGAACCAATCTCCTCCAGGATCATGACAGCAAGATTCAACTCAAAAGGAAGAAAGGTCACAATCATACAATGTTATGCACCTACAAATAATGCAGAGCAAGAGAAAAAGGAGGAATTCTACAGACAACTTCAGTCAACACTGGACAAGACGTCAGTTGGCGATATCAAAATTCTAATGGGCGACATGAATGCCAAACTGGGAGGGGACAACACGGGAAGAGAACTAACCATGGGTCGAGAGGCGCTAGGTGAAATGAATGGAGAATTGTTTGCAGAATTCTGTGCATTCAACGATTTGGTGATTGGAGGCAGTGTGTTCAGGCACAAGGATATCCACAAAGCGACATGGACTTCACCAGATGGACACACTAAAAATCAAATCGACTTTATCTCAATCTCAAGAAAATGGAGACGCAGTCTACTTAACACAAGGTCAAGAAGAGGAGCAGATGTAGGTTCAGACCACTATCTAGTGCAAGGAACCTTCCAAATCAAGTTAAAAGCCTTCAAGGAAGCTGGTGATAGACCTCAATTCAAGTACAACACTCGGAAACTGAAGGATGAAACTACAAAGGAGATCTTCAAAGCAGCCATCAAGACAAAATGGGAGACGTCGAGGGACATCCCTGAAGAAACCTGTGTAGAAGAACACTGGAAGTCTTTGAAAGCTATGTGGAAAGAAACCTGCACAACAGTATTAGGAAGGAAGAAGAAAGAAGACAAGGAATGGATCTCGACGGATACCTGGAAGCTGATAGAGGAGAGGAGGATGGTGAAGCAGAAGATAAACCAGTGCAAGGATGCTCAACGACAAGAGGAACTGAGCACAATGTATAAAACACTGGATAAAGAAGTGAAGAAGAGTGCACGCAAAGACAAAAGACACTTCTACGACACACTGGCAAGTGAAGCAGAACAGGCTGCAGGTAAGAGAGACCTGACGACATTGTATCAAATAACCAGGTTGCTATCAGGGAAGAGACCAACACAGATGAAACCAATAAAAGATGAAGAAGGAAATTTAATTACAAAAGAAGAGAAACAGAGGAAACGATGGGCCGACCACTTCAAGAAGCTCTTGAATCGACCACCACCTGCACTTCGTCCAGAAATACCACCTGCAGCCGCTGAATTACAAGTGAACATAAATCCCCCAACGAAAATGGAAGTCCTGAACGCCATAAAGCTACTGAAATGCGGGAAAGCAGCAGGACCAGATGGAATACCGCCAGAAGCACTGAGAACAGATGCAGAGACAACAGCGGACATGCTCACACCACTATTGCAGAAGGTGTGGAAGGAAGAGAAGGTACCTGACGATTGGAAGAAGGGTTACCTTGTCAAACTGCCGAAGAAGGGAGACCTCAGTGCTTGCAAGAACTGGCGCGGAATCACTCTCCTATCCACCCCAAGTAAAATATTAAGCCGCATCATCCTGGAGAGGCTTAAAGACGCACTGGATTCAAAACTGCGACCGGAACAGGCAGGCTTCAGGAAGTACAAATCATGTGCTGACCAAATTGCAACGCTTCGTATCATCATAGAACAGAGCGTAGAATGGCAATCAGCTCTATACCTCAACTTCATCGACTTTGAGAAGGCCTTTGACAGCGTCGACCGAGAAGTAATTTGGAAACTGCTTCAATACTACGGAGTACCGCAAACCTTTATCCGCCTCATTCAACAACTATATGAAGATGCCACATGCCAAGTAATCCACAATGGGAAGCTCAGTGATGCCTTTGAAGTGAAGACAGGAGTGAAACAAGGTTGCCTACTATCCCCCATGATATTCCTTATTGTGGTGGACTGGATCATGCAGCAAACAGTAGGCAGCGAGAAGAGGGGGATACACTGGACGACGGAAAAGAACCTAGAAGACTTGGATTTCGCCGATGACTTATGCCTAATGTCACATAAACTTGAAGATCTGCAGGCAAAAACTAACAAGTTGACAGAAGAGGCAGCTAAGACGGGACTTCAGGTGAATATAGAGAAGACAGAAGTGATGAAGATACCGCACCACCACCATCAACAACAACAACAACAAACTCCAATCACCGTCAACGGGAGAAACTTGAAGGAAGTAACCTCCTTCACTTATCTAGGAAGCACTGTTTCAACTACAGGCGGGACGGACGAGGACGTCAAAGTCAGAATCGGAAAAGCAAGACAGGCGTTCATTAGCCTGAAACCAGTGTGGAGATCTTCTGCACTCAGCATGTGGAACAAGATACGGATTTTCAACACCAACGTCAAGTCAGTGCTCTTGTATGGCTCAGAGACTTGGCGCGTCACGAAAGGCATTTCCAATAAACTACAGACATTCATCAACAACTGCTTACGCTCGCTGCTGAAGATCAGATGGCCAGAAAAAATAAGCAACAAGGAACTCTGGGAACGAACCAACCAAGAACCTATCACGCAACAAATATGCAGGAAGAAGTGGAGATGGATTGGCCATGCACTGAGAAGGCCGACTGAGGACATCACGCGTCAGGCCCTCGAGTGGAATCCCCATGGGAAGCGACGAGTTGGACGTCCGAGGGTGACATGGAGGAGGTCGTGCGAGGAGGAAATGAGAGCTTGTGGGCTGTCGTGGAACCAGGTTCAAAAGATCTCAGAGAACAGAGGTCACTGGAGGCGTGCTACTGAAGCCCTATGTTCCACTAGGAACCCAAGGGACTAATAATAATAAAATAATAATAATAACTTACTAACTTGCTTACTCACTTACTTATTTGTTACTTGCTTACTCATTTATTTACTTACGTGCTTGCTTGCTTACCTGCTTATTAGCTTACTTACTTACATAGTTACTTGCTTGCTTACTTACTTAGTTACTCGCGTACACATTTACTTAATCAGTTACTTGCTTACTCACTTACTTACTTGCTCGCTTGCTTACTTACTCAGTTAATCTCCTACTCACTTATTTACTTATATGCTTGCTTGCTTACCCACTTTTTCGCTTACGTACTTACACAGTTACTGGCTTACTTACTTACTTACTTAGTTACTTGCTTACTCACTTACTTACTCACTTGGTTACTCACTTAGTTAATTACTTACTTGCTAACTTACTTACTCACTTAATTACTTACTTACTTACTAGCTTGCTTATTCGCTTATTTACATATTTGCTTCCTTCCTTACTTAGTTACTTGATCACTCACTCACTCAACTACTTACTTACTTGCTTACTCACTTACTTACTTAACTAATTGCCTACTTACTTGCTTACTTCCTTGCTGATTTACTAAATTGGTTACTGGCTTACTCACGTACTTGCTTACTTACTTACTTACTTAATCTCTTAGTCACTTACTTACTTATATGCTTGCTTGCTTACCTACTTATTCGCTTACTTACTTACCTAGTTACTTGCTTACCCACTTACTTTATTAGTTACCTGCCTAATCGCTTACATACTTACTTACTTGCCTACTTACTTGCTTGTTTACTTAATTGCTTACCCGCTTACTTACTTGCTCACATACTTGCTTAGTTACTTGCTAACTCACTTACTTACTACTTCCTTCCTTACTTACTTCTTTGATTTCTTACTTACTCGGTTACTTGCGTACTCAATTAATTACCTACTTACATACGTACTTACCCATATGCTAACTTATTTGCGTACATAATTACTCGTTTACTTACTTATTTGCTTGCTTGCTCTTTTACCTTTTTGCTTACTTACTTACTTAGTTATTTGCTTACTCACTTAATTAGTCAGTTGCTTAGTCTCTTAGTTAATTACTTAGTTGCTAACCTACTTACTTGCTTACTTACTCGCTTACTTACTTTTTGCTTGCTTGCTTACATACTTATTTGCGTACTTACTTGTATAGTTACTTGCTTACTCACTTAATAACTTACTCATCTGCTTACCTACTTATTCAGTTACCTGCCTGCTTACTTACTAACTTTCTTAGTCACTTGCACACTCACTTACTTACTTGCTTACTCGGTTATTTATTTACTTACTTGCTTATGCGCTTACTTATATATTTGCTTGCTTGCTTACTTATTTACCTGCTTACTCACTCACTTGCCTAGTCACTTACTCACTTGCTTACTTATCTGCTTACTCACTTACTTGCTAACTTACTTGCTTACTCACTTAGTCGCTTACTTATTTATTCTCTTCCTTGCTTACTTACTTGTTTGCTTATTCACCTATTTAGTTACTTGCCTACTCACTTAGTTACTTATTTATTTGCCTACTCACTTGAGTTGCTTAGTGGCTTACTTGCTTACTTAGTTACTTTCTTACTCAGTTGTATAATTACGTGCACACTCACTCACTTGCTTACTGACCCACTTGCTCACTTACTTGCTTGGTTACTTACTTGCTTACTTACTTACTCGCTTATTTACTTACTAACTTAGTTACTTGCTTACTATCTTACCTAATTTATTACTTGCTTACTCACTTACTTAATTGCTTACCTGCCTGCTCATTTACTTTGTTTACTTAGCTTGCTTATTCACTTACTTACTTGCTTATTAGCTTACTTACATATTTGCTTGCTTGCTAACCTAGTTACTTTCTTACTCCCCTACTTGCTTTGTGACTGGCTTACTCCACTTACTAGCTTACTTACTTCTTATACTGTACTCATGAACGCGAATAAGTTTTAAACCAATCCCTTTTAAAGATAATCAAATTTTTTCAGATTCTTATTATCATTACTCATTTAAATTCATATTATAGATGTAAATAGGTAGGCAGAACTTTATTCTCATACACCTTTTATTATACATATACACTTTGAAAAGATTGAAGAAGAAAAAGAGAGAACGCCAAGTTGAAAAAAGAAACTCAAAATAAACATTGAAACAAGAATAAACTGTTAAAGCTGATTTTCAGAGAGATAGAAAATGAGAAAAAGAGAAAAGTGAAAGTATATCTACTAGTATATACATATATAATATATATATGTATATATGACCCTGTTTTCCGAGAGAAGATTAAATTCACTATAGTAATATTTTTATTAGTATAATGATAACCGCAATCGATAAAGACATCGCTGAAATAAAACCAATTATTATTGATTTTAATTATTATCTAAAAGTTGTTATAAAGAAAAAAGAATTTTTCGATAATAAAAATTATTTTATACAATTTTTTTTCTTTTTTTCATCTTAATACAACAATTTAGTTGTTAACCAAAAGTGTAACATACAGAAGTAATTTTGTATTCATATTCTTGTCTTATTACTTATGTATGTATGCGGTATGTGCAGATGTGATAAAGGAGAATAGTGACATGTACTCTCGGTAATAATAATAATAATAATAATAATAATAATAATAATAATAATAATAATAGTAATAATAGTAGTAATAATAAACTCTTTGAACCAGGAGATGAAATCAACTGTTATCTTGCTTTGATAACAAATTGCATAGATATAAAAGGTGTAAAAGACGATTAAAACAGAGAATTATTAGATAATAAAGAGAAATGCACCGTATCTTCGCTTTTATCTATCATTTAATAAATTTATTATATAATGAAAAAGTAATAAAAACAAGAAAAAAGAGGAATAAGCGGTGACGACAACAACAACAACAATAACAATAACAACAACAACAACAAAAACTTTGTTATCAGTCGACAAGAACAATATCAGTGATGATGGTGATAAGGAATAAAATTTTCACTACTACTACCATTAATACTTACATCACTGTTAGTAGTATATAATAGCTCGAATGGTCAGTAAGCATGACAGAAGTAAATTGTACATATAATGATAATAATTGTATCCACTAGTCATGATTCTTGGTCTTTCAATCATTATTAAGATTCTATATCGGAATTATAATTCCAATTCAATGACTGGTTAGTTAATTAGTCAATTAATTAATTAATTGACTAATTGACTGACTGATAAACATATAGTGTAAACTATGAAGGAATAAATAAACGATGTGTTTAGATGTTTTATCTCTCAGATTTTCTTCATCATCTCTTTAACACCCACTATATTGAGAAAACGAAAGAGATAGAGAAAACGGCAGTTTATCTAATGCAATATATATATATATATATATATATATATATATATACGAATTCAAGGAGGAAGAGAGTTGACAAAAGAAAACACCGACAGGAAGCTAATCAATCCAGGCAAAGAAATAAAGAAACCAATAGAAAGAAATAAAAGTGACTGTTTGTTTCTTAATTACTACTGTCATAGTAACTACTAACTAATAATAGTATAAGTAGTATCGTTATTATAATGATGATGATGATGATGATTACTATGATACAATTTATACAGTTGATTGATAAAGTGATAGGAGGATAAGAAATGAAATTCAGCTGCCCATAGTTTATATTACTGATATCTATTGATTACAGAAAACTAGTCCACTTAGCGACTCAAAGATGGAGAAAAAGAGAGAGGGGGGGAGAGACAGAGGAAAACAGCTGGAAAAAAAAGTAAATAAATAAAACCCTGTGAAAACTTGATTACAAATTAACAAGTACACATCAAGTACAACAATGTAGGCATAAAACAAAACGAAAAAACTCCCCCGCCCCCCTCCAGGCTTAAGAAAATGGATATCCAAAGGAAAGAATAAACATTTTTGAGATAAAAATATACAATACCAATAGGAACGACAATATCAGTAATCAAATAATGATGTTGTAGATGATAATCTTTATACATTCATCCAATCGATAATACATTGGTTGTAGTCATCATACCCATGGTGATGATCATGATAACGGCAGGAATAACAGTGATGACACTACTAATTGCATCATTATTACCAATACTACTGCTAATAGTAGTAGTAGTAGTAATAATAAAATATGAGATAGATAAAACAGCGTCAAGTTACATCATTTGAGTAAACTTACAAAACACAATACTGTTGTAAACAGTAATGATAATGTTGATGATAAATATTGATTATAATCAGAGGAAGGTATATCGTTCACTATGAAGAGTGTTTCAGTTTGTCTACTCATTAGACTGTGCATAAAAGACAGAATTACTTAGGCCTATACACACACACATACACACATAGGTCGAATCTTCAAAACCTAAACCAAGAACAAAGAGATGCAAGGGGGGGGAGGAAATACTTGTCAGAAGAAAAAAAAACTCGAACAAACAGCATATTTCATCAACATTAATAGGTGGAATAGATAATTATAACTTATAACTTATCAATTTCGTTTACAATCAAGTTATTGTTGTTGTTGTTGTTGCATTATTATCTGTGGTGGCAGTGGTGATGGTGATGGTGGTGGTATTATTGTTATCATCAATACTATTGTCGATAACACTGGCTACAATTTCATCATTTATTCCCATGAAATCAGCTACACCAAATCGAACAGATTCACCATATTTACGATGTGTTGTTATCATTGAAGACACAATAGTTGTAGAAGTAGAAGTACTAATAGGGCTAGTAGTACTAGTAGAATGACTATACAATGCTGAATTCTCATTATTATTATTATGAACACTATTATCAGTAGATACAATAATATCAATAGATGAAGTGTTAAATGTATGCAATGGAGAATTACATACACGTTTAGATGGAGGTTCAGTAGAATTAACTTCTACTAATGTTAGTGGTGGCGGTGGCGGTAGCGGTGGTGATGATGTTGTCTCCAATTCTATACACTGATAATCAATAATTGATTTCATATTAATCGATTCTGTAATTGATGATAATGAAGTAGGAGATTTCCAAATTGTATCATTTGTACAATTCATTTTTTCAATCATTGATGAAGATTTATTCAATGATAAACAATACGGATCAATTAATGTATTCTGATTTAATATTGATGATGAAGATAATTTATATTTTTCTACATTAAATTTAATATTATCATCAGATAGATTATTTTCATATAGTTGATTTTGATTAAGTTTTCTAATAGGATCATTTGAATGATATATATTAGATATTGAAGTGATAGATGGTATACTCCTAGTAACTATTGATGATGATGATGATGATAATTTAAAGGCTGATGAATATTCAGACCAATTAGGATAGAAATTATTCACGCTATTCATATGATCAGTATTCCATGTATCAAATGAATCCAATTTATTATATCTATCAGATAAACACTGAGATGTATGATTAGTAGACGTAAGTGAAGATGATCGAGTAGGTAAAGAAAATGATGATGATGAGGAGGAGGAGGAAGAGGATGGAGTAAATTTGAAATTTAACTGTTCCAATGTTGAATTATGTGGATGATATGAATCCGTCACTGATAATGATGGTTGTGGTGGCGGTGGCGGTGGCGGTGGTAGACCATCTAGAACACGATTTGAATATGATGAATACAATGGCTTGATAAATGCAGATGATTTACCAGTATATCCATCAGATATTACATGAGATTTTAAACGTGAATTAAAACTAGACAATGAAGTAGACTTATTTATTTCAGTAGTATTTAAATTTAATGATGGATATAAAAATCCTGATGATGGAAATGAATGAAATTTTGATGATTGACTAGATAAATTTAATGAATGAGGTGTATGTATAGGATGAATAAATGGATCTATAAAATTAGCCAATCCATGTTTAGTAAAATGAGCTATCTGATTGGTTGTTGATGATGAATGATTTCCAGTCTGTTGTGTTCCTCCAATTGAAATATCTTCTGATTCCATTTCAGAAATAAAACGAATACACTTCTTTTTACGACTATTAGAAAAATAATAAAAAAATTCAAAAAAAAATAGTTTAACTATATTAGAATAGAAAAATCTATTTTTTTTTCCTTTATAAAGGAAATAAAACTCTTTGCGCAAGCAATGGTTATCTTGCCTCAATAGCCTCGTGGATAACGTTTTGGCGTCTGAAGTGATGGGTACAAGGACAGAGTCTCCACGAGAACAATATCACTAACTGGCGTGGAGCACGTACATTCAGCTGATGAGTTAGTCCTAGATTCCTCCGTTAGTCAGCAAGATCATTACAACATCATAAATATCCGGCAGAATGAAGGCATCCGCATAGAAGCTCATCTGTCGACAGAGGTCGAGCCATTCAGTTATGTATAGCAACGGAAAATTACAAGTATCATAGCAACAATAAATGATATCCTTGCCTAATTGGCCAAGTGAATAACGCTTTGGCATCTGAAGTGATGGGTGTGAGGTCAGTCTCTGCGGGAACAACATCACTTACTGGGGTGGAGCAGGTACATCCAGCTGACGAGTTAGTCCTAAATAGGATGAGATGCGCATCATAGCATACACATAATTCATATTTGCATATGTTCACAGTATTTCACAATAAAGTTGACTCTCAGCTTCTTCAGGGAACTAATGACCACCCGATTTCTGGCTCGGTTCTCTACTAACCGAGTCATCAAACCCGACTGCTGGACAGAGTTTTATTTCAACTTCAATCATCATCCCAGTATCAATAATCCAAGTCTAACATACCACAGTTGTCTAAGACAGTCAACGTCATAATCAATATAATGCTCCTTACATTGCTAATTCAAGTAGGTTTGGATTGGAGTAAGAAGTTATGGCTGTCCAAGAAGTCATTGTGAGTACGATCAAGTGACGCATGATGAATTAATATAGTAGTCAGACAAAACCCCACCTTTTGACTGAAAAGAAATAAGGATCTCATCAGTAATCATATCTTCTAGCTCAACTGGTACAGTACCGGGTCGGTCCCCCGTGGCCCACATTCTGATTTCACTTTCAATAACCCAGCAGTAACGATACAAGTTCATCAAACCACGACTTTTATCTCAGATAGTCAAACTGATCATTTCAATAGGTACAATAGGGCATATGAGGTGGAATATGTATGTCATCTCTGTTGCTGCTTGTTAGATGGGGGTGTGACTGCAGTAAATTATTTTCTATGAATGATCAGTAATGCAACGATGATGTTGGGAATAGAGGGGGCTAAGAAAAAGGCTATCGCAAAAAACGGCACACTCATTCCCGCCCCATGGTTTTAAGAAGAAATAGTCTCTCATGATTTGGTCAGCCGGCAAATGTCAATCTCCTGAAAACTTTCAGTAATGTGCAAAATATAATCACGCATAAAGGTATATCTGATCACTTCATGTATAGAATTCGTTTATAGTTGAACCACTGAGATAGACAGTTATCACATAGTTACTTGGAGAACATGAGATAGTAAGGATATATACCTGTTGACAAATACCAGAATATTATTGTTGTAGAGAAGACGGATGTGATGAAGATACCCAACCAACCAACAACAACAGCACCAACAAAACGCACCAATCACCATCAACGGGAGAAAACTAAATGAAGTAGTCTCTTTCACCTGTCTACCTACGTACCTAGGCAGCATCGTTTCAGTTTCAGGCGGTGACGGGATCGGAATGACAGCAAGACAGACTTTCATTAATCTGAAACAATCAGTGTGGAGATCTACTCAACTCCACTCACCATAAAGCGTCAACAATATTCGGATTTTCAACACCAATTCAGTCAAGTCACTGCTTCTATGTGATGGTGCAGAGACTTGGCACGTTACGAAAACCATTTCCAACAAACTACACACATTCATCAACAGCTGCCACCTACACTCACTCGATACTCAAGATTGATCAGATGGCCAGAATAATAAGAATAAGCAACAAGGAACTCACTGTGGGAACCAACCAACCAACAACCTATCGCCCAAAAAAAATGGAAGTGGAGATGGATTGGGCATATACTGAGAAAGCCACCTGGGGATATCAAGCACCAGGTTCTCGAATGAAATCCAAAGGGGAAACGATGAAGTGAACATCCGAAGTGATGGTGACATGGAGAAGATGATGTGAGGAAGAAATGAAAGTTTGTGGGCAGTTGTGGTGACAGGTTGAAAAGACTGCAGAGAACAGAGTGAAATATATATACTAGTGAAGTGAACAAAGTATAAAAACACTATAAACATACCGACATGGTTTACACCACATATTTTGATGTTCAAGACCAAATCGTGCACGACATTTCTTTAAATTTCCACCTGATAATTCTCCAACTGTTATACCTGTAACCATTGGTGTTACACTAGTTGTTATACATGAATAATTATTTGTTAATAAATCATTTATACCTTTTGATAAATTATTATGTCTATTGATAACATTAAATTTAGGCATATATTGTGAAGAAATTGTTCTAGGATAATTATTATAATTACAAGATATTGATATTTCAGGTAATTGATTATTAAATATTGATGAATATCGATAATTCGATTGATGATAATCATTAGGTATTCCAGTAAATTTTGATGATAAATATGATTGATCTTTACAATATATCAATCTATTATAATCATTTAAAGACGATAAAGATGGTGATGATGATGATGATGATGATGATGATGAAGTATACAATGTTGAAAGTGGATTCATATGTGCTGATGATGATGATGATGATGATGATTGTGGTGGTGGTCGTCGATACAATGATGACATTTCATATTTATCAGAATGTAAAAAAGGCAAATTTATAGAATGTTCAAATAAATTTGATTTATCATTATTATTCTCAAAATGATAATTATATTGATGACTTTCATTATGCAGTTTATTCAATTCTTCATTTCTAGGTGAAAGTATACTTGATGAAGTAGAACAAGAAGTGTTTATTATTCCACTAGATAAAGTTGTATTATTTAAATTATTCAATTGTATATCAGATTTATTATTTCTAATAAAGATTTACTATTCAATATATGCATACGTCTAAATTTATCTGATTTATTATAATTATTAGTAATATTATGAGTAATAAATGGATGAATTACATTTGAATTGATATGATGATGTTGTTGATTCTCGTTTCTATTCATCATCATTGTCGATGTCGTCGTCGTCGTCGTCGTCGTCGTTGTGGTTGTTGTTGTTGTTGTTGGTAAACTGTTGAAACCATCTATTCCAACAGGATAATCTTTTTTATCATTACCATTTAATAATTCTTTATTATAAATTAATGAATTTACTTCATCAATACATTTTATATGTTGTCTAGTAAATAAACTACCATCTGATTGTATCATTGAAGATAATTTTGTAAATACATCTGAACTATGACTAACAGTAGTCGTCATGGGTGTCGTCGTCGTCGTCGTAGTAGTAGTAGTAGTAGTAGTAGTAGGCTGTGTCAACAATCCTGATGATGATGATGATGATGATGACAATGGTGATGATGTTGTTATCACCGGTGTTATACTAAAGGAATGATTTTGATTTCGATAAAATGGTGAATTCACCTTCAAGAGTATTTGTTTATCACTAGAAAATAATTCTGATGGTGGAGGCGGTGATAGGCATTTACTATTATTATTATTATTATTATTATTATGATAATGGTGATAATGGTTAGTATCATCTGAAATATGACTAATTTTCAATTTTGATCGATTTCCAATTAATGGAGATAATAATTCATCAGAATAATATTTATTAATTGGAGAATGATTATAATTATGTTGTTGTTGTTGACAAGATAATGATTTATTATTCCTTTCTTTATCCCATTTACACTTATCCAATATACTTGAATGATTCAATAATAATAATGATGATGATGATGTTGATAATAATTTATCAGATGAATATATTCCAATTCCATTAGTTGATTTATTATAATGTGTACCTTTAATATGTATAGCATGTTTATGAAATAAATGTCGTCTACGTTTACGATGTCTAACATGATAAGCATAATTATCACGTGCTGACCAATTAGGATATAATTGTTGATGTAATTCTTTTTCATGTCTAGCCATTTCATAATATTTTGTTTGTTCTTCTCTAGATAATTCATGCCATTTTTTACCTAAAATTTGATTAATAGCAGCTGATTCTTTTAATGTACACTCTTCTTGTACACGTGAACGCATCTCTTTCATAAATAACATAAATGCATTCAATGGTTTTTTAATATGTATACCCTTTGTTGAATATGTTATCAATGATGATGATGATGATGATGGTGAAGATGAAGTTAATAAATGATTTGATTTCTTTATATTATTATTATTATTATTATTATTATTATCTTTTATATCATCAATAATTATTTCTTTGTTAATTGAAATATTATTCTTTCTATTCTTTTCTAATGTGATAAGTTGACTTTTTCTATTCTTACCAATATAAGTATTATTGAGATAATTATGATTTCCTGATTTTGTTAACGCTTTTACAAATTCAAAACATCGACGATCACGAGATCTAAAGGAATGAAGTGAAATAGAATAAATTTAACAACTGAAAAATTCCTTTTTGTAAACTATACTACTCTCATATTATTTAAGTAGGATAAAGCATATCTCGTCAAATTAATTACAATCATTGATCGAATACAACTGATTGGAATGGACAATATTGAAATGATACGATTAAATAAATATGATGAAATATGCACCTTGGATTTTGCTGCTGGCCACTATTCATCATCAATACCCAACTGAAATTACTGGTATTATTATTTTTTTTCCCTTGGGTTCCTAGTGGAACATAGGGCTTTAGTAGCACACCTCCATTCCACTCTCTTTTCTGCAGTCTTTTCCTTATATTATTATTATTATCTTTTATATCATCAATAATTATTTCTTTGTTAATTGAAATATTATTCTTTCTATTCTTTTCTAATGTGATAAGTTGACTTTTTCTATTCTTACCAATATAAGTATTATTGAGATAATTATGATTTCCTCATTTAGTTAACACTTTTACAAATTCAAAACATCTACGATCACGAGATCTATATCAATTCGAAAGAAATAAAGGAATAAATCATAAAATTGGCTTTTAAAAGTGAAATAGAATAAAACAATTAGTTCCCTTTATAAACTTTGACAAAACAATAAGAAGACGTAAATTGTCTGAACCGTGTGTAATGTATTTACGCAACACATTTCGAACTATCTGATCACACACACACACGTACTTGTCATAAATATTTATATAAAAAACTCATGAAGATAAGGGGTGAGAAAATAAAAAGGGGGTCAGGTAGGAAGGCTGACTTAAAGGCCGAATAACAATGAAAATCAATACAGCGAAAAAAAAAATAGTACATCGAACTTGGTTTTCAATAGTTGAATTTACCAAGGAGGGTTTAATGTGACAACAAATTGTTTATGAACACATAAAGGTGGTTTCAACCTCCTTATAGCTAAGGCTTCAAAAAATTTCAGGATCCCTCCCCAACATGTTTTGTAAATAGGTGTAAAGGGAGTAGCCACATCAATCTTGTGATCTGTCTCAACGATATGTTTGGCTATCGAAGAACTTGGACGTCTGCTACCAACATTTATAGGTTCAGGTGATTTTAATTTGCTTCTGAAGCCACTTTGGAATATGTTCCGAGGCCCTTACTTGCATGGATCTATTAGTCCTCCCTATGTATGTGTCACCACATGTACATTTGAATTGGTAGATACAATGAGATGTGAAATTATCGTTCGCATGCTGTGGGGGTTTGGGGGAATATACGGGCTTCGTGGTTTCGATTACTCGAACCCTGGCTGCATAGTAAGTCCTTCTAACAGCAGCGTTAAGTCTCTGCTTAAGGATTGCACTCTGAGAGTCACCTTTGTACGAAGGCTGATGAAGACATCCTTCTTTGGGACTGACTGCAGTTCTAGTTTTGACGCTCTGCTAATTTTGTTCCGCCTGATAAATGTTGATGGATAGTTATTTTCCAACAAAATATCGGTCAGTGTTCCTCTTTCATCTTCTAAAGTATCCTCGGTATTTCCTCACCCCTTATCTTCATGATTTTTTATATAAATACCTATGACAAGTACGTGTGTGATCCGATAGTTCGAAATGTGTTTGCGCAAATACATTACACGGTTCAGACAATTTACGTCTTCTTATTGTTTTGTCGAAATAGAATAAATTTAAGAACTGAAAAATTCCTTTTGTAAACTAAACTACTCTCACATTATTTAAGTAGAATAAAGCATATCTCGTCAAATTAATTACAATCATTATTAGACTAACATTGATCGAATGCAACTGGTTGGAATGGACAGTATTGAAATGATACGCTTAAATAAATATGATGATTTTGCTGCTAGCCACTATTCATCATCAATACCCAACTGAAATTACTGGTATTATTATTATTTTCCCTTGGGTTCCTAGTGGAACATAGGGCTTTAGTAGCACACCTCCATCCCACTCTCTTCTCTGCAGTCTTTTCAACCTGGTGCCACCACTGCCCAGAAGATTTCACTTCTTCCTCACATCATCTCTTCCATGTTAATCTCACGTCAAATGCCCAACTCGTCATTTTCCTTTATGATTTCACTCGACGGCCTGTCCTGACGCGTGATGTCCCTAAACCGTCTTCTTACTGTACGTCTAATCCATTTCCACTTTCTTATTCAGAGTATTTGTTGGATGATAGCCTCTTAGTCGGTTTGTTGCCAGAGTGAGTTCCTTTTTGCTGATTCTTTCTGGCCATCTGATCCTTGTGTTTGTACACATTGCCTCCAATCACCAAATCGTTGAATGCGAAGAAATCTGCAAACGGATCTCCGTTCTCATTCATTTCACCGAGTGCTTCTCGACCCATGATGAATTCTCTCCCTGTGTTGTCTGCTCCCAGTTTGGCATTCATGTCATCCACTAGAATTTTGATACTGCCAACTGGAGTCTTGTCTATTACTGGTTGTAATTATCTGTAGAATTCCTCCTTCTTCTCTTGATCTTCATTATTTGTAGGTGTGTAGCGTAGCATTGAATGATTGTGACTTTTCTTCCTTTTGAGTGCTCATGGTTGTCGTCTGGGTGACAATATCCAAGTAGATTATTGATTCTCCAGTTGACAGTTGGGAGAGTCCACTTCCATTCCATCTGCTTTCGCAGATTCCAAGCACTTCCATGCAATATCTTCTCATCCCTTACGCAATCTGGCCAGCCTTGCTACGTTCAAAATAGTGCAGACATTCTATGTCCCCACGTTTACTTTCGCTTTCATTGAGAAAAGACATATCGACCAATTGGCTTCCCGAAGGCTTTCACCAATCGGCGTCATTTCATCTCTCCGATTCCTGTGAGAAATAAGTTTCTTTTTATTTTTTGTATTTTCTTCGTGCTTTGAAGTTTGTTTAGCGATTGGATTGGTTTTCCGGGGTAGGGTTGCTAGCCTTATGTCCAACCTTCCCTCTTTTTCCGGGCTTAGGACTAGCTAGTAACTAGTGAACTACTTAACCAGGCGATGGAAATTACTGGTAAATTAGTAGTATCTATGCCAAGATAGGTAGATCATTGTAGTTCAATCAACGATTGAAAACTAAAAACTTTAACATCAATCATTATCGTAGGTAAACAGGCTAGTGAATAACACTATCCAAGTTAAAAAGATGGGCATCAGATTCCAGTCTGAGTGGGAACAGGTATATCCGCCTGACGAATATCGACCAGGACAAAACGTACATGCTAGATCTCAAAGTCAGCTATCATCACTATAAACAGCTAATATCTAAAAGACTGGTGGAGTTTCTATACGAAAGGAAGGGAATTTTTTTCCCTAATAAAAAAGATGAAATGAGTTACATGAATATAGGGAAAATTAAAGGCAACTTCGACAGAGAAAAAAAATCTTTTCAACTTCATTCAATGAATAATCCTACAGGTAAATCTATGTTTAGAATAAGTCATTCTCTGAGCTAAGATTTTTCATGCGCAAACGTTTGAATGTCATGCTAGATAACATCAACATCAGTCCATCAGGAGGACATTGGTTTCACAGGTTTAGTATACACCCACGCACTCACCAAACAACCAATCAAATAACACTCAAACAAAATAGTAACATTACAAATATCTATGCAAGACATTCAATGAAAGTTTATATGAACAGTGAGTATAGAATGGTAGTCAACTGTCTACCTCAACTTCATCCACTTTGAAAAGGCGTTCAACAGTGTCGACCAAAAAGTAATTTGGCAGTCATTTCAACACTATGGAGTACCACAAATATTTATCAACCTCATTCAACAGCTGTATGAAGACGCCACATGCCAGGCGATCCACAGTGGAAGGCTCAGTGTCACCTTCGAAGTGAAGACAGGAATAAGACAATGGCTGCCATCTACTATCACCCATGATCTTGATTGTGGTGGACTGGATCATTCAGCGAACCGTGAGGAGCTGTGAGAAGATGGATATACGGTGGCTGAACCGATGAAAAGACCACGGAGGAAGATTTGGATTTCACTAACGATGATGATTTATGTCTAATGTCTTGTCACACAAACTCGAAGATCTACAGTCGAAAACTAACAAGTTGACACAAGAGGTAGCGGAGACAGGACTTCCTTAAGGTGAACGTAGAGAAAAAATAGGTGATGAAGATACCCAACCAACAGCAACAACAAGCACCAATCACCATCAACGGGAGAAACCTGAACGAAGTAGTCTCTTTCACCTGTCTACCTACGTACCTAGGCAGCATCGTTTCAACTACAGGCTGCATAGGCACAGCCATAGATGACGATGTCAAAACCACGATCGAAAAGACAGCAAGACAGACTTTCATTAATCTGAAACAATCAGTGTAGAGATCTACTCCACTCCACTCACCATAAAGCGTCAACAATATTCGGATTTTCAACACCAATTCAGTCAAGTCATTGCTTCTATGTGATGGTGCACAGACTTGGCGCGTTACGAAAACCATTTCCAACAAACTACACACATTCATCAACAGCTGCCACCTACACTCACTCGATACTCAAGATTGATCAGATGGCCAGAATAATAAGAATAAGCAACAAGGAACTCTGGCTGGCTGGCTGGCTGGCTGGCTGGCTGGCTGGCTGGCTGGCTGGCTGGCTGGCTGGCTGGCTGGCTGGCTGGCTGGCTGGCTGGCTGGCTGGCTGGCTGGCTGTCAACGAACCAACCAACCAAGAACCTATCGCCCAACAAATATGCCGAATACGAAAATGGAAGTGGAGATGGATTGGGCATATACTGAGAAGGTCAACTGGGGACATCATGTGCCAGGTTCTCGAGTGGAATCCAAAGGGGAAACGATGAGGTGGACATCCGAGGTGATGGTGACATGGAGGAGATGATGTGAGGAAGAAATGAAAGTTTGTGGGCAGTTGTGGAGTGAAGTTCAAAAGACTGCAGAGAACAGAGTGCAGTGGAGTCGTACTACTAAAGCCCTATGTTTCACTAGGAACCCAGTGGACAAATAATAATAATAACAGGTAAAGAAGAGATTGGGAATGTTTTTTAGTTATTGTTTATTTTCCTTTGGTTGACTGTTGCCGTCATTCCTGTTTGAACTAATTTTCAAAGGTTTAATATGATGGAGAGATATATTCAAAAGTATCATAGGTAGTTATCATACTCCAGTGGTCTAATGAAGGATGTATACAAGGTGTGAGTTTCAATGGGAACAATATCAATCACTTGGTTGCAAGTAAATCAAGTTGATAGGTCCAACATAGAATGTAATGCATATCCTTGATTCCAATGTTAGACATAACTAAATCAATTAGACATTGAGTTATAATATTTTTGTTGCTATGATTAACTTATCCAAATGTATAAGGTTCAATGTAAGGTGAAAATAACCAAGAATACTATAACTCCATACACATACATACAGACATATGTTTTCAATCAGTAACCAACTTTATGCATATACATCCACATATGTAGATAAAAACATGAATGGCTTAATGAATATAACTATGGTTTTCATATCTCATTATAATACCGTTGATAAAAACTAAAACAATCAAACAGATGGCTTTAAAATCAACAAGGAGAATCAACTCTCTCTCTCTCTTTTTTTTTCTTTATTTTCCTCTATGTTTTTGTTGATCTTTGATTTTTATATATTCATCACTTTGACTGATGAAAAGAGGAAAAAAAAACCCAATAAAAGCAGAGAATGGACTGTTATCCATCAAAATAAATTTTGCCACCTGTCTCATCTTTATTTATTATTTTTTTGGAGGGGATTCTTTTCGCCATTAATATTTTTGTTGAAGTCTGGAACTCAACCCCGCAACACACACACACACACACAAATCCATCACGCATACACTAATCAAATGGATTGAACAGATATCCAAATGGAAAGTAAATTTGATAGATGGATGAGAAAAGGGGAAAGATGACGACGGTGGTTGTACTTACTTAACTTCTTCTACCAAGCCTTAGAAACGTATAAGTTGAAGTCAGTTAAATAGATAGATATAGGCGTTGTAAACAATGTTTGACGTGTTTGTATGTGTATACTGGAGGCGAATAAACAGTCAGTAAAGAACAAATTAATTAATTAATTAACTGAAAACAATGAAGAACATAAGGATATACACATACAGTAGAGATGAAGGATAAAAAGGAAAGGGGAGGGAAGAGGTGGGAATGCAGGGATGGGGAAAAATATTTATTATACAACTAAATTGATAGATTGTCTAATTCAAAGCATTCATCCATCAACTACACTATTTCAAACTCTCCCCTTCAATATTCAAATCTATCTTTAATTTGTCATAGAGACTGAAGTCTACAGTCAATTTATCATGCACACACTGACACATACACATTAAGAAAGAGAATAGGAGTATCTGAACCGTAAGATAAACAATAAACGAATCTTTTATTACACGTAAGCATTTCATTTCAAGCCGTAGCCACAGTAATGAAAGAAGAGAAGAAGCGTTGGAAGAGATCATAAAAGTATCATCTGAAATGCATGAATAGATTAGTAAATAATACTGTAAACAGGACTTATTATTCATCCATCCAACTCAACATAAAACCACGCATTACTGCTTAACGGTCCAACTTGCCACACCTCATATCACTACATCAAGTGAATGAGCAGTGAAGTGGAAGATGAAGAAGAAGAGAAGAAAATTCAGTGAAAAGAAATATAAAGTACGAAAAAATAGAAAGGAAGAATGAGAAAGTGGTGACATTCGGTATAGCGTCGTTAAGATGAGGACAATGTGTGTGTGGGGATACATCTCCGCCACTCACATCGCTTCTCAGACATGTCATCACCTACAGTCAGTCAACAACCACTGGTTTCTCCTGTCCCATGGACCACAACTAGTCAGTCTCCATCGCTCCACATGGCTCAAACCAACAGTCAGTGACTTCATACATTGATGTCATGTTTTAGTCTCGCCACCTTGAGCCATTTTCAAGCCTGAACCTACTTCGGCCAACATTATGCGACGAGGCAGACGGCGACTAGATATACGTAAGATATGTCGGAGCCAACTATCTGAGTCACAACCGTGTCAAATGACTTATCTCTTCTCCCTAAAACTCTACACCTGACTTCTGTGTTACTCATGTGGTGACACATGACATGACTGACTAACCGACTTATTTTATGGTGTAGAATAACTAACTAGTTGAGGCTGTCAAACGAATGGACACTGATGGTTGAGTAGCACAAAATAGGTCTAATGTGTCTCAATCGCCTAGTGAATAACGCTTTGGCATTTGAAGCGATCTGTCCTGAGATCGAGTCCTATTGGGCACAACATCACCCACTCACTGTGGTAAAGGCGCATACAGCCAAAGAATGAGTTCAAAACGGGATGAAAAGTGCATTCTAGAATTCTCTGCTAGTCACTGAACAACAGACAATAACCTTCCATTCTCGTCTGTTTGCAGGCTATTTGTAAAATCTCATAGAATTGAGCAGATTTACCCTTGTCTAAGGTTCAATATATTTGCTTCTTGATAGATCTATCTATCCATAAGGTGTATTTCATCCCACATGAGACTCGTTAGCTGCTCCAATCAGTTCGATTCAAAAGTATGTTAGCAGATGAAGAAGGTGGAGGGATGAGAGTGGATCTTGCTCACACACTTTAAAACTGATTCCTAAGAAGTGATCATCATTAAAAAGGCATAATATTTAGTCAATATAAGTCTAATGGTTGTTAGGAATCATCAACGGGAGATATCCATAACCACTAGGAAATGCATGTTCCCTCAGTGGTTCATTATCATCAACATACAATCTAGTTTAACTCCGTAACCTTCCAAGCTGCCACACCTCATAGATCAGCACATCAAGTGACAAGGTAATAAAGTAAAAGATGAAGAGAAGGAAAATTGGTCAAAGTAAGTACTAAAAAAGAGAAGGGAGGGATGAGAAAATGATGAGATTAAGTATAGCGGTTAAGATGAGGATGATGTGTATGGAGATACATCTGCGCCACTCACATCAGTTCTGAATCAGATAACTTAAAGTTTCCAATCACTGGTTTCTCTTGTCCCATGGACCACAATTGGCTAATCTGCATTGCTCTACATGGTTCGAATGAACAGTCAAGGACTTCATACATTGATGCCATATTTTAGTCTGGTCGCTTGGAGCCCTCTTTCAGCCTTAACATGTTCTTAAACAAAGAGATGATGCATTATAATGGATTAGATCAGATATCAGTGGTAAGCGGTGATCCAAAACCCCAGAATGTATGTCTCACTATATCTTCTATAATATAGGCCGATTGTCGTAACATAAAAAAAGGCTGTGCATTGCCGGCTTCAAGTAGATGTTCCCTACTTTTTCAAGCACTTCAAGAAGACCTAGCCTTCAACGATATGGGTAGCTGCGAAGTGTCAACCGCTATCATAACTCCGTCAGCGCTGAATTTAGACACTATACCTCTACGTTCGACATCAGTGATGGATCGTGGTTACCAGTGAAATCCATCATTAATATGAAAACTGAAAAAAAAGAGATAACATTGAGACATCCGCACAGGAGCTTATCTGCCAATAGTTGCTAATCGATTCGGTCCAATCAAAAAACTATACCACGAGTTTATTAAGGTTACAACTGCCACCTTACAGTACCAATTGGTAATTGAATTAGTTCTGGCTTTCTAAGTGCTTAACACTAAGTTAGACTTCAATGCTACATTTTACCAGTCAATTTCTTCCTTGTTAACATTTACAAAACAACAATGAGCAAATCAATTCTTCTTTGATAAGACGGTAGACCTACGTCGGATTGAATCAAAATGTACTCAGCAACCTTGTGAATATTCATGAAGTAGGCAACAATAAGTCGAACCTATTGTTTCTGTGGGGGCAGCGGTTTTCATACCTCTAACCTATTGGTTGACATATCTATCTCCCTAAAGCGATGAGCTACAACTCCTACGTCACTACTCAGTGCCAAAGTAAGAGACTTAACCAGGTCAGAACCGACTATTTATAGATATGAAATAAGATTCTAGTATGGATAAGAGAATGCATAACAGACACAAAAATCTTAAACAATATACACGTAAGTAGTCAATACCAGTTTATGCAGAAACAAAACCTTCACAAAAAATGATACAAGCAGTGAAAAGGCAAAAAGAAGACGAAAATAGAAGGAAAGCATGAACAACAATATAAAAACGTAATGTATATCCTACCTCGAGCCAAATAAGTGACTTCGACTAGACCATAGTCCAGGAGATATGGTTCGATTCAATAAACCACCACGTGGAGTGTTAGCAGTAGTAGTAGTAGTAGAAGTAGTAGTAGTAGTAGTAGTAGTCAGGGGACCGCCATCAGTAACAACAGAACAAACCGATGAAGATGATGGTGACGATGAATTTCCAATCATAGCACTTGCAGCTACAGCAGCAACTACGGCTGCAGCTTGTTGATGTCTCCATAAGCTGGGTGAAACTGGAGTATTATTATTACTACCGGTACTAGTATTGTTGTTATTACTTCTATTTTGAAAAGATGATGAAGTAGAAGAAGTGAGTTGAGTTGCTGATAAATCAGGGATTGATACAGAAGACTTCATCCCTCTAATATTATCTTCAAATGTAGCATTAGTACCAACAGTTGATTCATGGTTAGATAGATTTGTAAACGGAGTACCATGAGCTGTTTGCATTGAACCATTATTATTATTATCCAGAGTATGTGAAGAAATGGATGAAGACGATGACAAATTCGAGTTAAAAGATGCTGCTGCTGCAGCGGCAGATAATAGTTGCATATGAGCAGCAGCAGCTGCTGCAGCGAACATACTAAATAAACAAGAAAATTAAAAAAAATAAATAATGAGTAAGATAATTAAAGATTTTAAATTATCAGTACAAAAGAGAACAGCAAGTTAGTGTTGGTTTCCCTAATTCATATCTCTTAAAAACATTGGTAGAAATGTAACTCCTAGAAGAACAGCGCGAAAAATGAATTCACTAATCATCATATAAAGCTGCGAAAATTTTCATTCTCCAAGTGAATGTGGTAAATTACTAAAATTTACCCTTCAAATTCTCATAGTCTTGGTAAGAGTAAGTTTAACATTAGGTTCTAAGATAGAAAGTTCGCTGCTCAACTGGATCCTAGTTGAAAGTCATCTCTGTGCTGTTCGACTGAATGGTGTAATGTAGACTAAAAAGAATAAGTGAAACTCATGGTTGTCTCTTTCAAATCTCTCCTTAGGCAACTATTGATTGCTTGTTTATGATGTGATTTTCTTAGGAGATGGTTTAAATTCAAACGTATGTAAGCTAAGACAAACAGAAAGGCACTTTGATGGCACTTTCTGAATACCAGCGGAGCAAACAAATAACGATGATCGCTTGTTACAAGTGGACTGAGACAACCATCTGTTTCTGGCCAGCATGAACTTCAGGTATAAAGAGAGACTCTGTCTGATCTCAACTCAATGGTAGACACAAAACAGTACATACTGCTATCAGTTTATTGCTAGAGAGAATCGCTCCTTCTACAACACGTATTTGGACATCAATCACGCAAATATCTGCTTCTAAATGTTCACGGAAGAACTACTCCAACAAGATCAGTACGATCACAGTTCGATGATGGTAATACTAAAGTTGCTTTCAGTGAGAAACTATCCAGACAGAACAACGTCATTCATATCGAGGAACCCTGATGCCATGTACAACCTACTGTAAAAACGGCGTTGAAAACTGAAGCTGACTCCATGAAACTGGTTGGAAATAATCAATCGATCTCATCAGCTTCATTAGAGATAGTGCATGCGCGTAAACAAAATGCCACTGGCTTCGGGAACAGTGAGGTGCAGAAGTAACTCGAATGTAAATTGACAAGAAGTTAATGCAATGACCACAAAGGCTAATGAAATGTGAAAGACAGTGGTGACAGGTAGTAGTGAACAGGAAATGAGGGCAAGAAATTCAGTAGTTAGTAAGAGCATAGAGGAGAAAGATGGATCTGCGATCCACTAGCAGGAGAGACGGCTGGAGAGACAGGTTGACCTCCAGCTACTGTTAATTTACCTGCTACCCAGTCAAATTCTGAATGAAACATTGGGATAGATCTTCCAACACTTGCAGTTCTCTCTCTTTTCTACTGTATGACTTTAAAACATAACCAATGAAGATGAAGGACATCAGCAGCAAACACCATGTGTCATGAGTTTGTCATGCTAGTAACTCAGAAGTCAGGTGTAGAAGTTAGTAAAGTTGGGAACCTTCATCAACTCAGGTTACATACACATGGTCACCGTCTGCTTCGTTGCATAATCTTATCTGGAGTAGATTTAGGTTGGAAAAAGATGACAGGTGACCAGACTAAAACGTGGTATTATTGCATGATGTCACTGAATGTTGATGTGGGGGTGTATAAGGAAATGTAGACTTCCCGATTGAGTTCCATGAGGCAACCAAAGTTCAGTGATTGAAGATTGTAAGCAATATGGTTCAGAATCGATCTTAATCGCACAGATGTATCGAAATATTGTTCCTACCTAAATCTGATTTGTTCCTTCTCTCTGTTTGACCGGTTGTTTTTAAAAATCTTTGATCTTAGTGTGTTATTGCTTGGTGTGGTGATATGAATTGTACTAACTGGCACCATTAGGCAGTAATTCCAGGTTCTTATGTTGATATTGTCCGTCTATATTCACCTAAGTTCCAACTGTAATGATCAAATACCTTCGAAAGAAACACGACTATCATAGTGAACAGATTAGGAATCTGTTAAAAAAAGAAAGAGACATTGTCTTACCAGTAGATAAAATCTGAGTAGAACCTCACACACAACAGAATCACCACCAGTTCCTACACTTCACAGTAGTATACAGAGAATATGTGGATAGAAAAAGGATGATATCAAAACAGATAAAGTTGTATGAGACAATAAACAATCTGAAGATAGAGGTTAGTGGAAATATTCAAGCTTTAGAAGACGTCAAAGGGTAAATACATCTACGCCATTGTGATCGATTCTCAGTCATAACACCAACAGTCCTTAACCACTGGTTTCTATTGTCTCGGTAACTTTAGTCAGTTAGTCAGTCAGTCTATTTGTCTCCGACACGGCTCAGGTCGGTGCCATATGGTCTAGCCATAATGAACCTTCTTCCAACTTAATCCAAATTCCCTCAGTATGGCACGTTGAGATAGGCAGTAGCTCAACATGATCTCTACATTCATATAAGTTCATTTTTAGACAACTTGATATCAACTGGATATGTACGCTTTCTCTTCCTCGTCATCTTTCCACTGAAGATCAACTGGGTTTAGTTTGAATCAAAACAGAACATCAGATTTATCCAACTGTTAGGCAACATCAGTAGAAGTAGATTGTACAACTCTATCAGATGAAGATAATACCGACTAAGAATGAGGCAAAGATACATACACAAATATACACACATAGTTAAAACAAATTTCTTGACTAAAGCTTACCTTGGAGAATAGGGACTAGCAGCAGCGGAGTTGTTTGAAGTGGACCCTCGACTATTAGTATTATTATTATTGTTACTTTGATACAATCCAGCTGGAGATAAAGATGAGTAAGAAGCTGTTAAACTGTTGTTACCTTTCGGAGATGATGGAATACCAATACTTCCTGGTGATTTAACTGATTGAAAATGATTTAAAAAATTCGTTTTATTAATTGATGTAGATGGACTCAATGGAAATATACTACTGGTATAAGATGATGATGTTTGATGATTAGATAATAATTGATGTGATGATCTACTTGAAGTTTTTGGTGAACCAGCTGCACTCCATGAAGCAACAGCAGCAGCTACAGCTGCTGCTGCACATGCTGCTACAGCAAAGAAACTTGATGATGTTGATGGAGATAGATTATGATGAGCTGGTTTTGGTGATAGTATTTGTCCTGATCCTGATAATCGATTAGTAGATAATGATTCAGATGTTTTAGATGAATCTATTGAGTTCTCCATTGAATAAGAACCTGAAATAGAAATATTATAAAGACAATAAGTGAACGTATTTAGTAAACAAGACTATCTTCTCCACGTTGTCTGAGTATCATTTCATTTGTCTAAGCTTTCCTTTAAGGATAAACCTAAAAGAGGTTGTCTCTTTCACCTACCCTCCTACCTACCTAGGCAGCATCGTTTCAACTACAGGATGCATAGACACAGACGAGCATGTCAAAACCACGATCGGAATGACAGCAAGACAGACTTTCATTAATCTGAAACAATCAGTGTGCAGATCTACTCCACTCCACTCACCATAAAGCGTCAACAATATTCGGATTTTCAACAACAATTCAGTCAAGTCACTGCTTCTATGTGATGGTGCAGAGACTTGGCACGTTACGAAAAACTTTTCCAACAAACTACATACATTCATCAACAGCTGCCGCCTACACTCACTCGATACTCAAGATTGATCAGATGGCCAGAATAATAAGAATAAGCAACTAGGAACTGCGGCCTGACAAAGAACCAACCAACAACCTATCACCCAACAAATATGCAGAAGGAAGTGGAGATGGATTGGGAGTACACTGAGAAGGCCGATTGGGGACATCACGCACCAGGCCAGACCCTCGAGTGGAACCTAAATGGGAAACGACGAGTTGGGCGTCGGAGGCAAGGGTGACATGAAGGAGATGATGTGAGGAAGAAATGAAGGATTGTGGGCAGTTGTGGAGTGAAGTTCAAAAGACTGCAGAGAACAGAGTGCAATGGAGGTGTGCTACTGAAGCCACATGTTCCACTAGGAACCCAAGAGAAAAAAGAAAGCTTTCCAATACCTATGAGTCATCCAATGAAGTAGATACAATAAGAATTAACATTCGAAACGGTTTAACTATCAAGCGTTGGAGTGTAGAACAGAAGGTAAAGATTAATGACTTCCTATTCTACCTTGTATCCCATATGAGTCATATATATGTACTATTGAATTGATTCAGCTGAAGTTTGGTGGACACCCCAGTGACATAGCTATGAGACATGATCTCTGAAAACAGAAAATATTAAAAAACTAAAGGGTTTCAACCATAGGTATCTTTTCCAGCATTACTAACGTATAATAAAGTCACAATCTGAGTAATGATGAGATTAGGTAGAGTGTATTAGGCGAAATAGGCAAGTCAATTGAATAAATTGTACACTTTCATCTATTGAGAAGGTTTACAAGATGAAAATATGGCAACCAATCAATTTAATCTTTGACGATTGATTTGAGACCTGTACGAAAGTCTAGCCTATCTAGTTAGTTGAGATAACAGAAACCAAAAAGGTTAGAAACTGTTTGTCATATAGCTGAAAATCGATCACAATGACACAGGTATATTTACTCCTTCGCATCATCCAAAGCCTAAACATTTTTTTATCAACCTTGATTTTCATATTCCTTTTTCTCTTGTACACTACTGTCAAGTTTAGAATCATTCTTTTCTCAATCATTTGTTCTTTCTATACAGCTGCGAAAAAAAGGGAATTTGAATCGATACACTTCTGCATGAGGTTCGACATGGATTGGTTTGTCTGTCTATCTGAATTACATCACCATAATGCATTATAATTAATTTTATACACAAATTATTTTCTGAAAAAGTAGATATGTGCATTATCAGTTTGATTATCTGAAACAGTCGTTGTTAATAATTATTATTTATCCCTTGGGTTCCTAGTGGAACATAGGATTTCAGTAGCACGTTGCTACTTTACTCTATTCTCTGCAGTCTTCTTAATCTGGCTCCACGACTGCTCATACGATCTCTTCTACATCATTCCATGTCCCTATGCTTACTTTTGCTTTCATCGACAGATAAAAGACACATCGGCCAATTGGTTTCCCGAAGGCTTTCATTAACCGAGGTCATTTCGTCTCCCCGATTCCAACGAGGAATAAGTTTATTTTTTCCTGTGCTTCGAAGTTGGAAATATGAACCATTGGATTCCGACCCACTGGCTCAATGGTAACGTGCTGGCCAGGGAACCTCCTACGTTCGTTCCCTGGAGGGGTGGGGTCATGGGTGCGCACTGCTGAGGAGTCGCATACTAGGGCAAAACAGCTGTCCAGTGCTCCCAGGTTTACAATATTCCTTCACCTGATGTCAGTCCATGATAAAATACCAGCTTGAAAAATTATTAAATCCTCACAAACCCCCAAATTAAATCAACGAAATTGCATAAACTCAACTAATGCGATGAGTAGACAAATTATTCATCTTGTTAGGGTTAGTTTCAATTAACCCAATATTCATATTCGTTGGACACTTAGAAGGCTAAATTACAAACATTATTTAAGAAATTCACAATTTTTTTCACTTTTAAGGCAATAACTAGTGTTGAAAAAGGTTAACATTATACTACGGTTCGAACCGATGACCTGGAAGTTATCGCTTTATAAATTGGTTTATATATCTTATAACAACTGAGGAAGGTTGAGTGCTGATAGAGTTGTTAAGGCGGTTGATACTTTCCGGCTGTCCACATCGTGAAACGCTAGGTTTTCCTGAAGTACCTGAAAAAGAAGAGTTAGTTCGTTACCACAGAGCTCAAAGGACATCCCCTTGAGGCCTGTCAAACACGGTCTTTTGGTTTTTGAATTCAACTGTGAATCCCTGTCGCAGGGATCACCATGCCAGGGAATGATGGGAGAGTTCTATTTCTGGGACCGACCTTTTTTAACCCCTTCCCTTCCTCACTTCTTATACAGAAAGCAGCATCAGCGTAGGACTGCTGGTTATCCAAGAGAAACACCTCACTGCTATCACACTCCCAACCAGCTAGCAGCAGTGCAACTACGCCCCCAGATTGCCATTATAAATCAGTGATTTACATTATAATAGTAACTGCTTTTTGTCTAACCACTATCCAACAGCCCTTTGTGGTATGGTAGGACGTCGAGGGAACAGGAGTTCCAGACAGTATAGCTCTTTGGGCCATCGTGATATTCAAGTCCAACTACCATGTCAAGGTAGTAGCTATCGGTTAGATCTTATAACAAATAAAGTTTTAATTCATTTCCAACCAAACAATATCAGTATACCGGCTACGATAGCTATTTCACATAATTTCATTATAATAAGTGCAGAATTTTTACTGTCGACAGTATACATTAAAACAGTAAAACTTACGCGATATTGCCAACGGTGATTGAATATGTTCTCGCATTGATAATTCAATTGCATCATTCGTTTGTTCAGGTGAATGACGATGATCATTTAACATATCACGACTAGAAGATGAATCTGTTGACTGATACTGCCTGTGTAGATCATATGGAGAAGGATGTCTATTATTATAATAGGCATTTGTATACAACGATGACAGTGTATTCAACTTATTCTCATCATTATTCACTGTAATAGTATGTTTACTATTAACATCATCATCATCATCAGCATCATGATCATTTGAGTTCATATCACGTCTTCTTTTACCATCATTTCCATAATTCTTTAAGCTGAAATCATAATTATCTAAACCATTTCGAAAGGATGTAGGATAATATTTCGAGTTCATAGTAGACTGTTTCATATTATTATCTAGGCATATAGTTGTTGTATCTGTATGAGATTTTTGTGAATATGCTGCTGCTGCAGCTGCCGCTGCTGCCGCCGCTGCTGCTGCTGCTGCTGCCGCTGCACTACATCCAAATGGATCATAGAATGGAATAAATCCAAAAGGATTAGGAACACATGATGATAATTGATTAGTTGTCTATAATAAAATGAAAATGAATAAAGAAAAACGTTTAGTATCAATACAAGATAAGACACCTTGAAACTAATAATGATGGATAATGTGGCTAACAATAGGACCCACGGTGTGCGTCTTATCCTATTTAGGACTCTTCAACTGACAGGCAAGTATATCCAGTTGATGAGTTCTAAATAAGACGAAATACACCTCCTCAACTCAACTACTAATGAATAACTAGGAGCTTAAGCGCAAAAAGTGGCTATTCAAACCCACCTACCAGAAGAAAAAAATCATGAATAAGAACCTCTGAAAAAGTGAAGGAATTCATAGACAAAATAGGACATTCTTCTTTTTTTTTTTGTATCAGGAATATCTGCACAACATACAGAACAACAGATAGCAAATTTATATACCAAAAGATATTCCAGAGTCATATAGATGAATAACTGCAAACTACAATAGCTTAACAATGTATCTCCACTGAAGATGATTACATAACACTTTATATCTATTGAGATGATTTCAGATTCAGTTCGAATGAGAGCCTAGAGATATCCTAGAGAATTTTATCATTCCTGAAATGAACAAGATAGTGTTATTGCTTGCATTACATCGTAGTTGATTGGACCGAATTCATCAGTCTCTGTTGGTGTATGGGCTCCTGTGTGGATGCCTCGATATTGCCTGTGTGTGAACAAGATAGTTTTTGAAAACTAATATATGTGTAGCAGAAAGATTCAAGGCTTGGTTATAATTCAACAAAGATTCTGAGTAATGTATATGACCTCAAAATGAATCTATAGACAGACAGATACAATCGACATCTATCCAAATCAACATAAGACCACGCATTACTGCGTAACCCTCTGAATTGTCAAGCTTCATATAAGTAGATAAAGTAAATAGGCAGTGAAGTGGAAGATGAAGAAGAAAAGAAAATTCACTGAAAAGAAATATAAAGTAAGAAAAAATAGAAACGAAGGATGAGAAAGTGGTGACATTCGGTATAGCGTCGTTAAGATGAGGACAATGTGTGTGTGGGGATACATCTCCGCCACTCACATCGCTTCTCAGACATGTCATCACCTACAGTCAGTCAACAACCACTGGTTTCTCTTGTCCCATGGACCACAACCAGTCAATCTCCATCGCTCCACATGGCTCAAACCAACAGTCAGTGACTTCATACAATGACGTCATGTTTTAGTCTCGCCACCTTGAGCCATTTTCAAGCCTGAACCTACTTTGGCCACCATTATGCAACGAGGCAGACGGCCGTGTTTCACAGTCATACAGTAGAACAAAGCGGACTGCTGTGCAGTACACACGTCCCTTAATAGACAATCGGATATCACGGTGGCGCCATAGATGGCGTGAGTTGGCGAAAGCCAATCGAGCCTTTTGTACCTGTGCAGAGATTTCATCGGCCACTAGGCAACCAGGTTTGGGCTGATCCCACTTCCTAGGCAAGTGAAATGGTCAACACACTCAATCACTAAACTCTCTATTGTTAGCCGTGGCACCGTTGAACACCATTCGTAAGGCAACAATTTACATTTCGGTGGTGAGAAATGCATACCGAACATTCTCAAATTCCCACTCAAAGTCTTCACGAGACTCTGCATCTCATCAGTCAGCGTCTTCACTGAACAGAACTACATCATGTCATCTGCATATTCTAGGTCTAACGAAGATCCTCCACCGATTAGGTCAACCTCTGTGTAATCAGGTGACGAGAATGAGACCTCCATAAAAATATCTATGATAAAATTGAACAAGAATGAAGAGAGTGGGCACCGTTGACGGACATCACTTGACGAGTGCATCTCCCTGGACATCTCATCATAGGCTCTAACACACCCATAAGTGATCGAGTAGATAGCCTTTAATAAGGTGATGTGGTTACTCTGCACGCCTTTCAATGTGAGACATTGGCATAAGACTTCTCAATCAACGGAGTCGAATGCCGCCATCTTCACGTCGAGAAATACAGCTAGTGTCGGGCGCCGGTAAGCGTGCCTGTGTTCCAGAACCTGGTGCAGTGTGAATATTTGGTAGATACACCCGCGGCGGGGTCTAAAGCCCGTCTGGTTTTCTCGGGCTTGTCGTTCCCGAGCTCCAATTAGGTGTCGAGGAATTACAGAACCTAGGATCTTGGACACTATGTTCGTCAGACTTATTCCTCTGTGGTTATTACAAGAGGACTTCTCGCCTTTCTTGAAGACTGGAATAATCAGTGATTTAGACCAGTCAGAAGGAATCGTACTTGATTCTCATGTACTAATTAACACTTCGGTTAACCTGACTAAGAGCACCTTACCACCATCCTTGTATACCACAAGAGTTAATCCGTCTGGTCCTAATGACCTATTATACAGTGGTGTAGGATGACAATTCTAAAATCATATATAGGTAGAGGGATGGAGAGATTGATCATAGAATGTTTGTTCATTCAATCAACCAGCATATAACTCACATTCCAGGTATCTGGGATATTTAACTGTGGTTAAAATGAAATAATAATTAACTGTTGGGTTATATAAGGGGAAGTTTGAAAGGTATATGATTGCTTAGATATGAAACATCATCCAGTAAATAATACTGTATCACTGTGTGTTAGCTATAGCAAATAAGAAATCTAATATGGAGTAGCCACTTGCAGTCAGTCGAATTAACAACTAGCAGATACAAGCAAAATCATATAAATCAGTTGTGGAACTTTTAAACTCAAGTACCACATTCAGTAAAACACAGCAGAAATGACTGAATATGAACAGTCAACTAGTGGGAGGCAGTGGTCTAACTGAGGTGACTTTTAACAATCACAAGTAGAAGAGAGATACTTCTATCAAATCTCACTTATCGCTCAGTTCTAAAAACTTTCAACACTACAATCAAGTCTATGCTGAGTAAAAATTCTTTACTTCCACAAACTTTTATTAACCTTATTCAACAGCTATATGCTATATAACGACGATACATGCCAAGTCATTCACAATGGAAAGCTCAACCATGCCTTTGAAGTGAAGACAGGAGTGAGACAAAGTTACCGCTTACTATCACCGATCACCTTCCCCATTGTGGTCGACTGGACTGGATCAAACACCAGACTGTGAGGAGCGAGAAGAGGGGCACACGCTGCTTGACCGATGAAAAACCCCAAAAAAAGATTTGGATTTCGCCAACGATAATGATTTATGTCTAATGTCTTGTAGGACAAACTCGAAGATCTACAAACGAAAAATAACAAGTTGACAAAAGGGACGAGGCAGGGCAGCAAAGATGGGACATGCTTCAAGTGAAAAAGCACCAATCACCATCAGTGGCAGGAATCTAAAGGAAGTTGTCGCTTTCACTCACCTACCTACTTGGACAACATCATTTCAACTACAGGTGGCACAGTCACACATGACGATGTCATAGCCTGCCGGGATTGGAAAGACAGCAAGATAGGCCTTCCTGTATTATTCTGAAATAACCAGTGTGGGGATCTACTACACTCCACTGCACTCAGCATAAAGCGTGAACAACATTCGGATTTTCAACAGTAAGTCAGTGTTTCTATGTGTTGGATGAGAGACTTGGTGCGTTATGAAAAGCATTTCTAACAAACTACAGGCATTCATCAACAGCTGCCTATGCTGGATACTGAAGATGGAGCAGATGGCCAAAATAATAATAATAACAAGCAACAAAAAACTGTGGCCTGACAACGAACCAACCAACAACCTAGTGCCCAACACATAAGCAGAATAAGAAAGTGGAGATGGACTGGATTGGATTAGACACAGACTGAGATGACGGTTTGGATACATCATGCACTAGGCCAGGCCCTCGAGTGGAAGCCAAATGAGAAACGACGAATTGGGCGTCCGAGGTAAGGGTGACATGGAGGAGATCATGTGAGGAAAAAATGAAAGCTAGTGGGGAGTGGTGGAGCCAGGTTGAAAGAGAAGACTGTAGAGAAGGGAGTGAAATGGCGACGTGCTACTGAAGTCCTATGTTCCACTAGGAAACCAAGGGACGAATAACAATAATAACAATAATACAAGTATAGTCAACTATATTGTTCATTAAGACTTTAGTTAAACAGTTGTCGTGGGATATAATTAATATTATACCAAATGGTAAATTATTTATCATATACGGTCCACTGAAAATGACGGTGATCATGAGGATAGTATCAATAATAATGGTAATAATATTGGTGATAATAAATCATGATCATCTGTATACTTTCCTAATGATTAACAAAGGCATCATTAACGTGTATTTGTATATAGATGAGAAATAAGGCAAACAAAGGGAAAAAAAAGAGAGAGTAGTTAAAGAGGGGAAAAATAGGAATCTATCTCTAGTCAAAAGTTAAGGTCTCCTATACATACTACTGATAATAAATGTCGTTGTTTTCTTTATCATAGCAAAATATTGAACGATGATATCAATCCGTAGTGTGTATTATTATGAATAATATCCAAACACATGCATATATATATATATATATATATATATATATATATATATATATATATATATATATATATATGTTGATCTGATTAGAAAGGGATTTATTTCCTTTACATTTTACAGAAATGTTTTCTGCGCCTTCTCTACAACTATAATGACATATACAATGAGTACAAGGATGAGAAAGCTAACATGAAGAACAACCAGAAGGAGAAGAACAATTCTGTTATACATTTACATATATCAGCAGTCATTAAAAAAATTATGCAGAGTATGACGGAGGAGAAGGAGGAGGAGGAGGAGGGCTAACTGATAACATCATAATTACAAATTTAATTAACCACCTATCCAACTCTTATCCATCTCTTCATCTATCTACTACCCAACTAACCATTTTGTATACACACACATGTATTCATCCCTATACATGCGCCTATACAAGCATACTTATATACAACACACAGAGACAAGTTATATTTACTTATTTCCCTTAATTTCTCTAAATGTAGTATTCATCTTCCCTCTTGCATCTTCTATATTCTCTATTTCCCTCCAGATTCTCTATTTACAACAAAGAGAAATGAAAGGGAAAGCTTAAACATGATAAAATGGATTTACAGAACAGGAATAAAGGAATCGGAGTAAGAGAAGGTGGGTAATAGCACATAAAACCAACACACAAGAGTGGGAAAGAAAACAACAAAAGGTTGAAACTATATCTATGTATGCAAAGCACAATAAATAAGCAAACAAATCATTGTCATTATTATTGTTATTATTATTATTAGTAGTAGTAGTAGTAGTAGTACAATCACCATCCACTTTGTCAATTAGAACAATTAATAACCATGACAAAAAGTAATTCAACAGATTACATCTGATATTTTCATATCATCAAGAGAGCAGTTTGTTGTTAGTATTATTATTATTATTATTATTATTATTATTCAGAAGTGGAACAGACATAAAAATAATTAGTGCATTTTTATATAATTGATGATAGCTACCAATTGAATTCTCCAGTATTCAGTAGGAGTCATGATTTCAAGACAATAGTACGGAATTCATTGATAGAATCTTTTTGAAAATGCAAACTAATCAGTAGATTGAGGAGGTTCAGTGGTAGCTCAGTTTGTAGAGAATCAGGTTAGAAACCCGACGGTTGCCGGTTCGAATCTGGTCATAGTCCAAATTTTCTTTTCACCTTCAATTATGATCTAATATCAATAAAACTAGTCTACCAAATCATGACTTCCATCTCAGATAGTCAAATGAAAATTATTAATGAACAATTACAAGTAGAAAAAAAGTTGAAAATGAAATAAATCTGTCAATGGTTGACGATAATGAAGAAGCAGAAAGAGAAGTAGGAGACGACGAGAGAGAAGGAAGCAGAAGAAGAAAAAGAGGAAGGACTTAGTAAAGTCCCTAAGTAACAGGGCTAAAACATTTACTAGTAAAACAGAAAATCTAAGACACGAAACCAAATACATTGAAGACACTTCACTCATCAACAATTACTCTCCAAAATTAATTGATAGGCTACCCAGGAATCGTAAGAAAAATATTAGTAGCACACTAATAGTAGTGGCAATACTGTGAAGAGAGGATTTAAAACCTTTATAATATTATCATATAGAGAAGGCACCTGAGAAACACTACGTAGGATTCTTAGTAAGAATGGCTGGGATTAAAGTGGTATTTAAACCTACAAACTCACTTAGAAATAAGCATTGTAGGCTGGAAGATCTTACTGACCCAATTAGGCAGAACAACTTAGTTTACCAAATTCCTTGCAACGATTACAAGGTCAAATATACAAATCGGTAAAAGTGGTCAACCAGAGTCAGTTAGGCTATTCGAACACATAAATCTAGCTAGATCAAAATTGGTAGATCCTAGGAAAGTAAAGAATATAGAAAACATCTTAGCCATATCTCCGTATGCAATTAGACATAACCACACAGTGGGATAGGACACAGTGAAAATCCTTATAACTAACATAACACGGTGGAGGGAGAGATTGATAACTTAATCTTTGTTTATTGAATGAACACCGAATACAAGCACAGAAGGATTGACTAAGCACCTGTTCCACGTATATGGAAAATCTTATTACCCATATCACAAAGGGGGCAAGGAAATTAGGACTATATAAAAGATATTTCAAAATTGTCTGTAGTTATCTTAATATGATTATACACAATAAATGATGTTCAAAACTCAATCCAGTAAACAATACTGTTCCTTCACTGTGTAATAAATCTAATCAAATCAATAAAAATGGAGTTACAACCACCGCTTCATCTATTAAGGTTTGAGCAGTCCTGTAGTATGATTAACTATCAAACAAAATAAGTGTAACACTTAGAGCCAGCCTACTGTACAAATGTAAACAAGATTGCTGAATGAATTTCATATTATACAAATGTGTATCTGGTTATTGAGTTACACTTTACATATTGAACAAATCTTGAAGCAAACAACTAATAATGTAATTGTTAGTTATTTATATTAGTCAGGTTAGATCACCTTAGAAACCATATGGTGCATTAGATATCTAAGGCAAAATATGTGTGGTCCTTAAAACCAATCTCTAATTCCTTTTTTTTTTTAAAGAAATAACATCTGTACGCAAATTTTACTGGGCAACTGATAAAAATTCCAGTATATTAGTAAAATTTAATGTTGTTACTTGTAGTATTCCAAGAAATTGGAAATTGAATGGTAATACACTGAGAAGATCATTTAAACACATCACATATCAGATCAGGCAGTCAAGTGGAACACAAAGAAGAAACGATGAGTTGAGCTTCCAAAGGTGATACATAGAGGAGATTGTATGAGGAAAAAATAAAAGCTTATGGAGAGTCGTGGAGGCAGGTTAAAAAGACTGCAGAAAATAGAGTGAAATGGTGAGGTACTATTAAAGCCCAAGGGACAAAAAATAATTATAATAAATACCCTATTCGTCTGGATCAATGAGTTAATATTGTATTCCCCTAAACTTTTTGACCGATGAAAACACCCTGGAAGAAGATTTGGATTTCGCCAACGATAATGATTTATGTCTAATGTCGAAGATCTACAAGCGAAAACTAACAAGTTGACAGAAGAGGCGAGACAGGGCAACGACGATGGAACTTGCTTCAAGTGAACATAGAGAAGACATAGGTGATGAAGATACCTAACCAACAACAACAACAAGAAGCACCAATCACCATCAACAGGAGAAGCATAAAGGAAGTTGTCTGTTTCACCTACCTACCTAGGTCAGCATCATTTCAACTACAGGTGGCACAGTCACACATGACGATGTCATAGACAGCCAGGATTGCAAGACAGCAAGATAGGCCTTCCTGCATTATTATGAAATAACCAGTGTGGAGATCTACTACACTCCACTGCATTCAGCATAAAGAGTGAAAAACATCCACATTTTCAACATTAATCCACTCAACTAAGTCAGTGCCTCTATGTGATGGTTCACAGACTTGGCGCCTTACGAAAGCATTTTTAACAATCTACAGACATTCATCAATAGCTGTCTACGCTCGTTACTGAAGATCATATGGTCAGAGAGAATAAGCAACAAGGAACTCTGGCTGGCTGGCAACCAAACAACCAAGAACCTATCGCCTAACAAATATGCAGAAGAAAGTGGAGATGGATTGGGTTTGATTGGACATAGACTGAGAAGACCGTTTGGGGACGTCACATGCTAGGCAAGGCCCTCGAGTGGAATCCAATGTGGAAACGGCGAGTTGGGCATGCGAGGTAAGGGTGGCATAACGGAGATCATGTGAGGAAGAAATGACAGCTTACAGACAGTCGTGGAGCCATGTTCTAAATACTGCAGAAAATAGAGTGAAATGGCGACGTGCTACTGCAGCCCTATGTTTTACTAAGAACCTAAAGGACAAATGATAATAATAAATAATTTATAGTATCCCATCGTTGAGTAAACCAGATTGATTGATCAATTTGATCGCATAAGAATTGGCCATTGTGACTTGGTAGTCTGTGGATAGTGCTTCAGCGTATGAAGTGATTGGCCCCGAGATCGAGTCCTGGGAATAGCGAATGGGACGAAACCCGCGTCTTAGACTCCACTGCAAAACATTATCCATCATTATTATTAGTACAATTGTTGGTTTGAAGAAATCTATATCAGTCAGTCCTGTATATCATGAGAACTGTTATCACTTAGCTATTCGGGGCCACCAATAACCTATCTTTTGTGGAACTCATTGTACCCACACCATATATCTAACTTCAAGGATCAGATTAATCCATACCCGGTGATCATTAACTGCAAACGCTTATCCAGATACACATCAAGTAATATGAAAACCGACTGAATTACTCCGATGTATCATCAACTCACTACAGACATTCATCAACAACTGCTGCCTACACTGGCTCGTTACTGAAGATCAGATGGCTAGAATAATAAGAATAAGCAACAAGGAGCTCTGGCAACAAAACCCCAAAGTAAGAACCTATTGCTCAACAAATATTCAGAGGGAAGTGGAGATGGATTGGGCATAAACTGAGAAGACCATTTCGGGACATCACGTACTAAGCTAGGTGCTCGAGTGGAACCCAGATGGGAAGCAGTGAGTTTGACGTCCAAGATGAGGGTGACATGAAGGAGATCGTGTGAGGAAGAAATGAAAGCTTCTGGGCAGTTGTGGTGTCAAGTTCAAAAGATTGCACAGAAAAGAGTGGAATGGAGACGGGTTACTGAAGTACTATGCTCCACTAGGAACCCAAAGTACAAATAGTAATAATCAACTCATTGAACATTAGACATGGTGAACAAGTAGTCTTACCTACACACACCGTACATATGCATACACGGAAAAAAATGAAGGTAATAACAATGATGTAATAAGACAATGTTGACAAGTCGGATATTCAGACGAGAAAAAAACATGCAACACAACCTGTAGACAAAGGAAATCATTGCCAGAAACCCTATTTACCAAAAAAAACCAAAGGGTTACAAGAAAGAAAAAAACAAGCAAATACTTGAAAGATTAGTAAGAGAGAAAAAATTTCGCTATCTTATTCTTTTGATTGAAATAAACTCTAGTTCTCTTTGTATCTATCTTTTAAGAGATTGTTAATTTAAACAAAAGAGATAAACTTAAAATCGTTTCTTATTTCCTTTCGTTTTTTGTAATTAAATCAAGATGTCAAATTCATTGAAATTATTATCATTATTGTCGAAGAAGAAAGATTTTCAAAGATTTTCTACATAGTCCACTAAAAGATGAAAATAAACGAATTCTTATGCCTATTCCTCGTTCAAAAGTTGGTTGGTTCCAGTAGGATTGTAGTAGATACTACTGATAACGATGGATATTATTATTATTTTTCCCTTGGGTTCCTCTAGTGGAGCATATAGCCGCAGTAGCCGGTCACCATTCCACTCCCTTCTCTGCAATCTTTTTAACCTGGCGCCACAACTGCCGACAAGCTCTCATTTCTTCCTCACACCATCTCCTCCATGTCACCCTCGCCTCCTACGCCCAACTCAGCATTTTCCTTTTGGATTCCACCCGAGTGTCTGGGCTGGTGCGTGATGTCCCCAGTCGGCCTTCTCTCTGTATGCCCAATCCATCTCCACTTCCATTTTCTTCTGCATATTTATTGGGTGATAGGCTCTTGGTTGGTTCATTGCCAGCCAGCCAGCCAGCCAGCCAGAGTTCCTTGTTACTTATTCTTATTATTCTGGCCATCTGAACAATCTTCAGTATCGAGTGAGCATAGGCGCAGCTGTTGATGTGATGTATGTCTGTAGTTTGTTGGAAGTGCTTTTCCTGACGCGCCTAGTTTCTCATCCATCACATAGCAGCATTGACTTGACTGGATTGGTGTTGAAAATCCAGATGTTGTTCACGCTTTATGCTGAGTGCAGTAGATCTCTACACTGATTATTTCAGGTTAATGCAGGAAGGCCTGTCTTGCTGTCTTTTCCGATTGTGGTTTTGACATGCTCGTCTTGGCCGCCTGTAGTTGAAACGATGCTGCCTAGGTAGGTAGGTGAAAAAGACAACTTCCTTTAGGTTTCGCCCGTTGATGGTGATTGTTGTTGATGCTGTTGTTGGTTGATTGGGTATCTTCATCACCTCTGTCTTCTCTAGATTCACTTGCACTCCCGTTTTCGCTGCCTCTTCTGTCAACTTGTTAGTTTTTGCCTGTAGTTCTGCCGTTGTTGGTGGTATTTCTGGACGAGTTGCAGGTGGTGGCCGATTCAAGAATTTTTTGAAGTGGTCAGCCCATTGTTTCCTTTGTTTTCCCTCTTTGGTAACAAGCATCCCTTCACGATCATTTTTCATTGTTTTCGTCTCCGTTGGTCTCTTCCCGGATAGTAACCTGATTATTTAATATTATGTTGTCAATCGCTGGAGAAAATTCTAAGCACAAAGAAGAATGGACATAAGTAGTATTTATTGAGAAGTCGGCAGAAAGCATAGGCAATTACCAGCGATGGGTAAATATTCTGTCCAGAGGAATGCAAGAGACATGCTGAGCGTATTAAGAGCAATTCGAGATCGAAGCAGAAGAGAAAATGTGCAAATTACTATTTTAATGGACAGTGTACAATATATCATCACTACTGTACAAGATGTCAATAATAAACATTCTGTCCTGCGTCTCAGTCTCCCCATTTCTCACCGTATGACACGACTGAACCGTATACTACACGATTCCCCGCTACTTACATACGCTGATGAGCAAGATAAAAACTTACGGAGACATTTCTACCGTGGTCATTTGGTTTTTAAGCGATACAAGCCGATATAATTGGAGCGTAGTATAAATCACAGATTACTACATTGGAGAAAACTGTGAATCTTTGGCAAAAAAACATCTAACTCTTTTATTCTGAAAGCCGATTCAGCTAGTTTGTTATCAATAATGTATAATGGCTAGCAGTGGAATCCACGCTGCGCATTTCATCCCATTTCGAACTCGTCAGCTGGATGTAACTGCCTCCTAGGACTTTAAACCAGGACGAATCGCTTCAAATGTCAAACAGTTGTCCACTAATGTTAGTTGTTCTCTGAGCTGGGTTGTTTAATCATCGAGCTTTCATTGTCTTGATAGACGACATCATCAGTACTAACTTCAGTATGCAGTGATTTAGTAGCTTGCCCTGACCAACTGGTTTGCGATTGGTTGTTTCCTTTGATTGTTATGTTGTTGACTGTATAGATTTTCCTGTTGGCTGTCCCTCTGCTTCACCTCTGACCTTTCTGTCGTTTATCGTATTTCTTAAAAGCTGATGGATTGGGTCTATATCTATACATCTACTGATTGCTGACTGACTGACGTAAATACTAAGCTTCTAGGAATTCTCTGATATTCTTTGTGTTTCCTCTCTCCCTCCAAGATTTCTACATTGTCAAAATTCAATTCATAGACATAGTTGTTATCTACGTGCATTGAAATCAGTGATGAAATGTCATGACGTTTAATAACCAATTGGTGCTCGTGTAGACGAAGGCGAAGAGGGTGGCCACTTTGTCCAATGTAATTTTGACTACAGTTATTCCAGTTGATTTTGTAAATGACATTCGGTTTGTCTTCTTCGGTTGTTGCGTCCTTTGGTCTACATAATGGTGTTTGCAGGGAATTTGTTGATTTATGAGCCACACCAATTCCAAGTGATCTCAGTAATCTTGTTCTGATCTGTGGTATATTCTATATGTATGGTAAGATGATGTGCTTTTTTGACTTCTGTCGATGACTTTGTAGTTGATGATCGACGGGATAGGCATCTCCTGATAAAGTTTCGTGGTTAGCCGTTCTTTTTTAGGATAGATATCAAGTAATTTTCTTCATTTCTTCGTGAAGTTGTTGTTCTGTAGCGTGTTCTTGCTCCTTTGAATAGATTCTGCACGCAACCAATTTTGTGAGTTGTTGGGTTGTTGCTACTGTAGTTGAGGATTTGGTCAGTGTATGTTGGCTTCCTGCATACTTGGGTTTCCAGCTTCCCTGTATTTGTTCTATCGACCAGAACATCCAGGGATGGTAGTTGGTTGTTCGACTCCTTCTCCATTGTGAATTTGATGTCAACGAAAACGTTGTCGATCAAACTGTGAGTGTTTTTTTTAATGATAACCAAAGTATGGTTTACACAGCGAATCCAATTTTTTGGTTTAATCACACGTAGAATGATGGCTTCCAGTCTCGGGATCACTCCTTCTACAATCAACCCGGATATCGATGATCCACTAGGCCACTAAGCCACCATATTCACTCCGTGTGCGATAGGTATAGCATGTAAGTTTCCATCGTTGGTAATGATGAACAAGGATTTTTTTCCTCTTCAGCACTCATCAGCTGGATGTACCTGCTACTCTGTGAGCAATATTGTTCCTAATACAATTTCAACCCACGACCAATGGCTTAAAAAGGCTATACCGTTATCTACTAGGCTAAAGAATCGTGATATCCAATCACAATACTGCGAGCTAAACTATCTAGCCTAGTTTGTTATCATTACGTTGTATACTTACTATAAGTAAACAGTTGAGGCACAGCACTAAAGATCTCGTCAATCGGTAGTAATAATATCTGATAAAATCAATGACTATATGGGTAAACAATAAACAACTTAGTGATATCGATAATCCTCATTAAATATTTACAATGACAAAAGGTAATCGAAGTTTACAGTAAATGAAAACAATCAAAGGAAAGAGACAAAAAAAACAACACAATTCAACATTTTATTGATTTATTATTTACACAGCTTAAAGTTAACTTGACATCTATCCATTTATAAAACTTTTCTCATTTTCAACTAATTCTTTCTTAATGCTCAAGTATATCAATATTATATGTTAATTGGTTGAAGGAAATCTGAAGGAAACCCTGCTTGACCTACATTTCATGCTTTCTGGCATTCATCAGCAAAGTTTATTTACAACCTTAACGTAACAGATATCCCGCCTGAGGCTCGAAGCCACATCACTCAGTGTTGCATTCAGCGATTTTACCACTGAGCTGTTCAGGTCACGATTGACTTCCTGTAAGACTGGGTTACATGTACTGATTAGTCAAGGGAGGGTAACCAATTTCATGTTGTCTAGTCCTGAGTGTAGACTGAACCCTATCGATCATATTTGCAACGTGGTCACAAATCTAAGAAGCTTCGCATTTCGGTGGATATCAATAGATGTTAGTTAGTTGTAGAAAATCGGCAGGAAGCCTTGGACATAGGTTTCATGCTTTTTGGCACTCATCAGCAAGGTGGTCTGCAGTCAGGACTATATAACACGAAATTGGTTACACTCCCGTGATAAATCAATAAATATATCAGTATATATCAGTATTTCTCAACCTGAAGATGGCAGTATTCGACTCCGTTGATTGAGAAGTCTTATGCCAATGTCTCACATTGAAAGGCGTGCAGAGTAACCACATCACCTTATTGAAGGCTCTCTACTCGACCACTTACGGGTGTGTTAGAGCCTATGATGAGATGTCCAGGGAGATGCACTCGTCAAGTGATGTCCGTCAACGGTGCCCACTCTCTTCATTCTTATTCAATTTTATCGTAGATATTCTTATGAAGGTCTCATTCTCGTCACCTGATTACACAGAGGTTGACCTAATCGGTGGAGGATTTTCGTTACACCTAGAATATGCAGATGACATGATATAGTCCTGTTAAGTGGAGACGCTGACTGATGAGATGCAGAGTCTTGTGAAGACTTTGAGTGGGAATTTGAGAATGTTTGGGATGCGTTTCTCACCACCGAAATGCAAATATTTGCTCCAGGACTGGTTTTCAGTGGTGCCACGACTAACAATAGATAATGAACTGGTTGAGTGTGTTGACCACTTCACTTACCTGGGAAGTGAGATGAGTAACAATACTAACCGGCTTCCTGAATCCTAATAGGTTATTATGATTATTATTATCATTATTATCCCGATAAAGAATACAATAAATGGGTTTATATAAAAGTAATGCGTAAAGTATAAAACTACGTAAATGGCTTTGCACTTAGATTTATGGATATATTAAGGTTCATACTTAAGCATTCGATACAAACAGTAGGCTACACTGAAGTGAATATACAGAAACGAACCTCAAAGCCTTGTACATCTGAATCACAACCAAGACACTATCAAGTAAGAAGGAACCTAAATAAGTATTACCTGGATGTTTCATTATCACTGTATATCATGCACTCTTCTACACTAGACAATGAGTCATCCCTGTTGCATGAGGGCTAATGAAACTATTTCCCTGAGGAAACGGGTTTCGAAGCCATGATTCCATGGTTGAAAGTTAACTGCCCACTCCAATGAACTATAGCTCTCTCGCTCTCTCTCTCTCTCTCTCCCTCCCTCCCTCCCTCTATATATATATATATATATATATATATATATATATATATATATATATATATATATATATATATATATATATACCAAGGTTTTTTAATGCACAGAAGATTCAACATACTCACACACGTCAATTTGTCAAGTAGTAATAGTATGTATAAGATTTTGACACCTTATGAAGACAATTAGACATTTGAAAGCTGCGTATAGACAAAAACTACTTGCTCGTTGACATTTACTAGTGAGAAATAGTATCCACAATACTGAAGAAACATTTCCATCACTGTAATTAACATCTAAAGAGCTAAATTATTCATTCATTATATTATTATTATTATTATTTTTCCCTTGGGTACCTAATGGAACATACCACTTCAGTAGCCCGTCTCCATTTCACTCCCTTCTCTGAAATTGTTTGAACCTGGTTCCACGACTGCCCACAACCTCTCATTTCTTCCTCACATCATCCCCTTCATATCACCCTCACCTACCACGCCCAACTCAACGTTTCCCCTTTGGATTCCACTCGAGTGACTGGGCTGGCGGGTGATGTCCTCAGTCGTCCTCCTCAGTGTACTCACAATCCATCTCCACTGCATATTTGTTGAGTTATAGCTTCTTGCTTGGTTCGTTGCCAGCTAGCCAGAGTTCCTTGTTGCTTATTCTGATTATTCTGGTCATCTGATCTTCAGTAGTTTGTTGGAAATCCCTTTCATAATGAATTCACCAAGTCTCTGAACCATCATATAGTAGCACTGACTTGACTGGAATGATGTTGAAAATCCGGATGTTGTTCACACTTTATGCTGAGTGCAGTAGATCTCCACACTGATTTGAGATTATTGAACGCCTGTCTTGCTGTCTTTTCCGATCCTGGCTGGTTTTGACATCCTCGTTTTTGCCGCCTCCTGTAGTTGAAACGATGCTGCCTTGAGTAGATAGGTGAAAGAGGCTACTTCCTTTAAGTTTCTCCTGTTCATGGTAATCGCAGCTTGTTGGTGGTGGTAGTGGTGTTGGTTGGGTATCTCCATCACCTCTGTATTCTCTTCATTCACTTGAAGTCCCGTCTTCGCTGCCCTGCCCTGCTTCTTCTCTCAACTTGTTAGTTTTTGCCTGTAGATCTTCAAGTTTGTGTGAGATTAGATATAAGTCACTGGCGAAATCCAAATCTTCTAGGTTCTTTTCCGCGGTCCAGCGTATCCCCTTCTTCTCGCTCTTCACTGTTTGTTGCATGATCCAGTCGACCACAGTCAGGAATATCATGGGTGTTTCACTCCTGTCTTCACTTCAAAAGCATCACTGAGCTTCTCATTGTGAATTACTTGGCATATGGCGTCTTCATATAGTTACTGAGTGAGATTGATAAAGGTTTTTGGTATTCCGTAGTGTTGAAGTAACTGTCAAATTACTTGTCGGTGGACGTTGTCAAAAGCCTTTTCAAAGTCGATGAAGTTGAGGTAGAGGGTTGACTGTCATTCTATATCATTCGTTGGTTACTGTATATTCACGAATTTCATGTTATCTAGTCTTGAATGCTGACTGAATTCAGCTGATCATTTTACAATATGATCAACCACTAAGTTAAGCGATAAAATCAGCAGATGTACTGTTTAACAAGGGTTTCACACTAATTAGCACTTGTCAGTAGCATCTACAACCTCTAAGGAACTAAGGTTGCCTGAGAGATTCAAAATCATATTACTCAGTGTTGAAGTCAAAGACATTTCCACTGAATTATGCAATAATATGTATGTAAGATAGACTCCCTCTGGGCTATCGTGGAGCCAGGTTCAGAAGATGGCAGAGAATAGAGTGGAATAGAGACGTGCTATTGAAGCCCTGTGTTCTACTAGGAATTCAAGTGACAAATAATAATATACTAATAAGATGGACTCCCGTTTCACCAACTATAGTGGTTTGGACAGTCAAATAGTATCATTATATCTCTTACACACAATTGAAGTGGTTCATTGCCTCTACTGAATGGACGCAGAATTAGAAATTGAGAAAATCAGGTTTTAGATGAACAATAGTTCAAGTTGTTATTCATCGAAGACTGACATCAGTTGGAGGAACAAAGGAAACCTGGGAGCACTGGACAGCTGTTTCGTCCGACTAGTATGGGACTCCTCAGCAGTGCGCACCCACGACCCCACCAGCAGGGATGGAACCCGCGACCTTCAGGTTCCGCGACCAGCGCGTTACCATTTAGCCACTGGGTCAGGATCCAATGCTCCATATTTCCAACTTCTGTTAGCTCACGATATAGCGCAGACCGCCACCCAATGTCATCGTTGAGTATTTGTCCTCACGGCCATCAGGCTAACAACAACAGGCTAATAACAACTTGAAATAATTCCAAATCTCCACAACTCCTCAAAAAAGAACAATAGTTCATCAAATAAGGCAAATAACTTATGAACATGGTAGTAGTAATAATAATAACGAAACCTCAATTGTTAGCCAACACAAATCTATATAAAACATTGAGTAGATAAAGAGACAATCAGAAGAAAGAAAGATTGAAGAGACGTGGACAGAAAAATAATCCTGCCAAGAATGTTTTTTTTAAAATTTTCTCTAACTTTATAGTTCTTCTAACTAACAAATTATATGACAATGTAACATAAAGAGAAATAACTATAGAAAATGATACCTTAGCAAAAAGTATACATGTATGTATGTATATGTATGTATGTACAGATAAGTGATTGACTTAGCGTTTTCAGGAAATACAATATAGTCGGAATAAGGTGAGATGCGGATGAATACAGAGAGAGAGAGAGAGAGGAAAGCGAAAGAATAACGGTGTGAAAATCATCAAACTAACTTGTAAAAAAAAAATCACTTAGTAACACATAAAATGTACTTCGATTTCTGTACAATGTAAACTTATTGAGCAGCATATACAAAAGATAGAGATTTTAATTTACAACAAAGACATTATTGGCAATGTTAGTGATGATGATGATGACGATCACAGTGCAGACAATTCGAGGAATTCAGAAAATCAAGATATAATTAATTGAGATAGTAATAATAATAATAATAATAACACTGCTTTGACTTACTATACATATTTCTACTTTTTGAGTACAAGTAAACTCAACCTTAACATAAAGTGATTTTTTTCTACTTCATATCAATAGGTTTATTCCCTTATTAATAATAGATTATGTCTAACAATGGAATCCACTATCCATATTTCCTACTATTTGAGACTAATTCATATGTCAACTGAATGTATCTACTTCCCAAGGGGACTCGAACTAAGAACTGATCAGTACAAAAACTACAGACAACTTAGTGAGGATTATAAATCTTGGTTCGATGGGTGTAATAAGCTATACCGTTAAAAAAACTATGATATTCTCGTATTTTGTCTAGCATACATATAAACAAATATTTTAGACTTTTTACAACCAATTCCATATTAGATTTGTTTATTTAATATGGAAAATACACGTAAGAACATATAAGAAACGAAATAATAACAGTAATACAAATATGAATAATACTGGTAACATAAGTGGAATAGAGTTCATAACCTCCATTGTGTTACCCTATATGGAAGGTATATTAGAAACTTTACGTGAGATTCTTAATAAGGCTGTAGTTAGAATGGTATTTAAAAGATAAGCTTTGTCGGTTTAAACACCCCATAGAATCAATTAAGTAAAATAATCTAATCTATCAAATGTCATGTAATGACTGTGAGGTTAAGCACATGGATCAAATTAGCCAGACAACAGCAGTTAGATTAGCAGAACATCATAGGAGTTTAGCTAAATATAGAATAACTGACCCGAATAAGATCAATAACCTAGAAGAAAAAACTCTGTTACACGAATTAACATACAACCATACAATAGGGTGGTGGATAAAACCATCATCTTCAAGTCCAATATAATTAGGTGGAGTGAGGGAGGGGGGGTTTAATTACTAAATCCCTGTTCATCGAATCAACCAACACCTAACCCAACACATGTAATAGAAATGATGCAACATATATGCCAGAAATATAGAAAACTTTACTACCAATAAAAACATAGAATAAAAAGTGATAGGATCATAAAAATCAGATGTCGAAAATAATGAGATTATAATACATTGACATGATTATGAGCAGTAATAATTTGTGCTCGGAAGGTCATCCAGTAAATACTATGGAATTACATATTATCACAGTTCCAGAATTTCATGATGAAGACATGCATACTTCAAAAAGTCGCTTATTTCGGTACAGTATTCTAAAACAGAAGAGCTATTCAAGAAAGTTGAACCATACTACGGTAAATGAAAAAAAATAGAGATTATATTTTCCTTAAAGGAAACTATTCCAAAATAGAAGTGTAATGCGTTGTATACCAACTTTCGACTACACTGTACAATATGACAACATTATGCTTTCTTATCGTATCAAAGAGACAGAAGGAGAGAGAGACAACATTCTAAGACTTTCGTAGATAATTCTTAAACAATATCAAGCCTATACATAATTACAAAATGCATTACATTAGATTGTCAACCTATTTAACTTAATAGTTGTCACAATACAAACTTAACCGATAATCTTCAGTCAACAACTTAACACTAGACAATACCCAGTGGTTTCTGGTTCGAATCCGACCACGATTCAGATATTCATCATACCTTCAATCATCACCCAGTATAAATAAGATATCCATATCACTCTACCATACAGATGAGAGCTAAATAGTATCATTTTGAAACGTAGGCTGACATCAGTCATTATGAAAAAATACTACGCGGCGAATCTTATCATTGTGGAAAAAACAAAACGCATGCTTTATCAAAAACTTAAACACTGCATCAATGATTACCTCACATCCCATTGTGTTTACCGATTCACATGTGTGTGTGGTCACACATATATAAGGAGAAGTAATCGAGTCATGGGGTTGAGGATGGGAGAACATGTACCTAAATGGCTTCAAAAACAAATGGAGTGTGAAACAGTGATAAATGCTGGTGGGAGACGACCCTCTTCAACTATAGCTAAACATATTATAGAAACAGTTCACAAAGTTAGTGTTCAAATAGCTTTCAAAGTTTTATATAGAAACAGTCAGGGATGTATTCTGAGATTTGTGGAAACCATAGGCATACAGAAATTTAAATCACCTTTATGTGTACAAAAGCAATTTATTCTTACACTACACCTACCTTAGTAAACTTTGTTTTTGTACTGAGTGATGATCGGACGTGAGATGAAACTTTATTTTCTTACCAAGATTAGGATCAACTATGTCACTATGACAGGAGCAAGATAAGGCTGCTACCTATTATCACACATCATCTTACTGATTGTGGTCGACTGGATCATGCAGCAAATAGTGAGGAGCGAGAAGATGGGCATACGCTGACTGGACCGATGAAAAAAGCCTAGAAGATTTGGATTTCGCCGGTGATTTATGTTTAATGTCGCACAAGATCTACAGTCAAAAACTGAAAGAATGACAGAAGAAGCAGGGCAGTGAAGACGGGACTTACTTCAGGTGGACGTAGAGAAGACGGGGGTGATGAAAATAACCAACCAACACCAACACCACCACCAACAAGCTGCAATTACCATAAACAGGAGAAACTTAAAGGAAGTAGCCTCTTTCACCTATCTACTCAAGGCAGCATCGTTTCAACTACAGGAGGCGGCAAAAACGAGGATGTCAAAACCACAATCGGAAAAGACAGCAAGACAGGCGTTCATTAATCTCAAATCAGTGTGGAGATCTACTGCACTCAGCATAAAGTGTGAACAACATCCGGATTTTCAACATCATTCCAGTCAAGTCAGTGCTACTATATGATGGTTCAGAGACTTGGTGAATCCATTATGAAAGGGATTTCCAACAAACTACAGACATTCATCAACAGCTGTCCCCCACACTCGATACTCAAGATGGATCAGATGACCAGAATAATCAGAATAAGCAACAAGGAACTCTGGCTGGCTGGCAACGAACTAACCAAGAAGCTATAACTCAACAAATATGCAGTGGAGATGGATTGTGAGTACACTGAGGAGGACGACTGAGGACATCACCCGCCAGCCCAGTCACTCGAGTGGAATCCAAAGGGGAAACGTTGAGTTGGGCGTGGTAGGTGAGGGTGATATGAAGGAGATGGTGTGAGGAAGAAATGAGAGGTTGTGGGCAGTCGTGGAACCAGGTTCAAACAATTTCAGAGAAGGGAGTGAAATGGAGACGGGCTACTGAAGTGGTATGTTCCATTAGGTACCCAAGGGACAAATAATAATAATAATATGTCACTTCTTATTTGTTCTCATCTTTCTTAATTTTAATCCCATGACTGTGTTAATTCTTGTATTTGTCCCCCTATCCAAATATTCAGTTTAATATATTTCTAACTGTAAAATAACTTGACTACTGCTCAGGACTTTTCGTTTTGATGACATTTATGTATACAAATCATATATAAGTGACGAAAGAACACTTATATTTACAATCATTTCTCAACTGAAAAGACTTAATACCGCTATACTCTTCAACTCACTGAAGAGCAAAACATGTTCAATATATTCATCAATTCGTCTTGCGATCTGTTGTGTTCTACCACAGGATAGAGATGAGTGTAATACTTTTGAGGCGCCTTCCCATAAAGAAGGTAGCATCAATATAAACTACTGATCATTCGTGAGAAATACCTTACCCGCTGTTACAGCCCATTCAATCAGTAGTACGAATCGATACTCCACACTGTATCTTAACATAAACTACTTACACTATGAAAATGACTGCTAACAGCTATGCAGCAGCAGATCTTTTTGGTATGGTAGGACCTCAAGGTACAATTTTCCTAAATAGTATAGCTCATCAGATCATTGTGATATACAAGACCTACGACAACATTAAACACATAGCTATAAGTTGAAATTAAATACTTTCACTAGTTACTCTCTCTCTCTCTCTCTCTCTTCCACGAATATTTCATGATTTATGATGTTTCTCTATACATTCACAATATCCATAACAGCTTAAAGTAAGTTTCACATAAAAAAAGGGGGTCATCACTAATCCAATCACATTACAGAAAGACACAGTTGACAGAACTATCAAAATAAATTTGTAAAAAAAGGTTTTGTTCTTTAAAATAAACATAAAAGCTAATAATAATAATAATAACAATAATAATAATAATAATAATAATGTCATTATATTTACTGATGAAATATTCCAGGAACAAGATATCACGCCTAAAATGAGACCATCATCATCATCATCATCATGAGCTGTGAATCTTATTCGTTATGTTGCATACACAAGCAAAAAGCGTTCAAGACATGTGAATACATACAAACAACAGTGAAAAAGGCCTTCAATACAATCACAATATGTAGGTGTGTAAAATAATACTCACTGAACGATACACTCTGTAGATAGTGGAGAATATTTGTAGCTCAGTATGAAGTTAGTGCTGATGATGCCGTCTAGAAGGATGATGAAAGCTTAATGATTAAATAACCCAGCTCAGAGAATACAAATACAACCAAGAACACTCTGTAGAGCCCAGACCGGAAAGAGAAATCGGTAGTCAATTACCACTACCATATGTTTTGTTCATTTATCAGTAATAATCCATTGTAAAAGTTTATCTTGATAGCATGGAAAACCAACACACACACAGAGCAATAAATCACATGAGGATTTCAGACCACTGAAGTGTAAATATGATTAGGATAAAATAAATAGTCAAACTGATAATCAATATAATGTCCCTCACCTCTCTATTTCAAGCACATTTAGATTAGGATCAGAAATCTTGGTTAAATAGCCAGTGTGTATACGATCAAGCGATAGCAACGCTTCACAAATTCATATGGTGGTCGAGAAAAACCGCTCTTTGGATAGAAGTGATCAGCAGTCGTGTCTGATCACTCAACTGGACAGGTAACCAGATGGCGGCTGGTTTGAGTCAGGCACTTCAACCATTACCGAGTATAAAGCAAATATACCCTTATTTCTATCATTTTGACCGTCTGAAATAGCTGATTTGGCAGATTAGTATAACTGATACTGGATGGTGATTAAAGATGAAATGAACATTTAGATCAAGGCTGGATTCGAATCAGCAACCAATCGGTTTCCGGTACAATGCTCTACCGACTGAACTACGACACCCGACTACTAATCATTCATTTACTTCAACTTAATCACAAGGTGAGGTTTCACATGACTACCATATGAACTCATGATGCGTTACTATCGCATGATCGTACTCACATTGACTACTACCTAGTCAGGACTTCTCATCATCCCAATCCACATGTAAATGAATTACAGAGGGGAAGTATCAAATTGGTCATCATTTTGACTATCTGAGATAGCAGCCGTGGTTTGACAGATTAGTATTACTGATACGAGGTGATGATCAAATGTGAAATGAACATTTGAACTGCAGTCGGATTCGAACCAGGGACCACTGGGTTCCTAGCTCGATGCTCCGCTAACTGACCTATTCCTAACATATCATGTTAATGATGCAGTTGTATCCACGTTGTCCATTGACACTGATTTATTGTTGAACAGATAAGAGCTAGTGTTGTCATACATGACTTTGTTCAGTTTGACTTATTGATAGTAACACACAGTGATAAAATGATCTGTTTTTCAACACTTTAATCACCAGTAATCTTACTATGAAATTTTATCATAGATTTAAATTCATAAGAGAATAAATATTTCAAGTTTAAGAAGAATTTCAATAGAGTATATGAACTATTTCATGAGGAATCGATCCTAGAATTATTAAATCCCATGATAAGAATATATTCACTAACATAAATAACATTAAATCACCACTAAAAAAAATCTCATCTCAAAGCATATTTCTTCAATTCTCACTAAATAAATTCACAGAAATTTATCATTTCAACTTTTTTTGAACCAATTTAATGAGAATTCGAATAAAAACTGAAATTAAACATGATAAGGTCTAAGGCTTCCTAACGATTGCCTTCAATCAACGAATATCTATCAATATGTCCCTCGATGCTGAACCTCATTGTCACATAGATAGTTATTACTATGCAGTAAAGCATCAATTCAACAAGTTCTCGACAATCATCATTCATTCATTTGTTCATATCAAGTTGATATTCATAACAAAGTGATATCATCCCATTGAAAATCAGAAAGTACACTAGACAGGTATCTCGTAGCTTGTATACACACAACCATGACTACCGTTATGGATGAAACCTACAACCCTAGGGGAAAGTGACTAATGGAAATGATGGAATACGATACATTGGATTCTATCTAACTCAATAGTTCAATGGTAAAGTGTTGGCCATAGAAATCAAGGGTCTTGGGTGATTGGTGCCTACTGCTGAGGAGTCCCATACTACGATAAGAACAACTGCCCGATGTCCTCTGAAGCTTACAAAAGTTCTACAACTGATATCAGTTAATGTAATGAATATCAAATTGAATTCAACTTAAACTAAATAAAATTCCATAAGGGGTAATATTTTCACATCTTTGTTACTATATATATCATTGAAGTAAAGATAAAGTATGATAAGGGAGAAAAAAAGAAATAAACTATGACTAAGTAATTTATGGGGAAAATACAGTGAAAGAAGATAAACTCTCCATTACTATCAATCATTCAGGTGGGCAAAAAAAGCAAATTAACTGTAAAATCCAATACACTGAAATTTTCGACAGGATATTGGCAAAAATTCCTTTATACCTATGTAAGTTAAACAGCATTTTACTATCTCCTTGTCTTACAGACAAACAGGAGTAGCAATAGAATCGCCAATATCTCCAATCGTAGCAGATATATTTATGCATACTTGGAAAAACATAGCTTTACAAATGTTTAGTCCTACACCAAAAATATGCTGGTGGTATGTGGATGACACATTCAACACTCTCTTGAAATCAAACCATATCGACAGTTTCTGTACACGATCAAACTCAGTAGTGATTGCAATACAATTCACTTATGAGGAGGTAGAAAATCAGCAAGAACAATTGCCTATGTCCGATTGCAGGACAAAACGAAGTACACACAGTCATCTGGATACTGCCATCTATAGGAAACCAACACATTCCAACAGGTATCTAGACTTCAAATCATCTCACCCAATGTCACTTATGGCAGGATTAGTCAAATGCCTAAGTGTGGTACAGCTAGAAAACTGACTAGTCACTGCAACAACCTAAACAAGCAATACAAACACGTAAAAGAAGCACCAATAGTTAATAATTATCCTCTTCAGTTTACTAAGAAAGTCTTACAGACACACAAAAACAAAATAATAACAGTCACACGAGTAAAAATCAGTTCACAGCATCCATTGTATTACCCTAGAAGGAAGGAACATCACAAACTTTACACAGAATCCTCAACAAATCTGGAATTAGGGTGGCATTTAAACCTACAAACTCACTCAGAGATAAACTTTGTCAGCTGGCTTCAGGTCCCATAAAACCAATTAAGCAAAATAATATAATCTATCAAATTCCATTTAATAACTCTCAGGTCAATTACCTAGGTGAAACTAGTCGATCGGGGTCAGTTAGAATAGCTGAACATAGGAATTTAGCTAACTATAGAATAACAGACTTAAAGAAGATCAATAATCTAGAAAAAACTCTGCTATTGCAATGCATTCATTAATACACAATCACACAATACGGTGGGATAAATCCATTGTACTTAAGTCCCATATAATTAGGTGGAGGGAGAGTGGGAGGTTGATTACTGGATCTTTGTTTATCGAATCAACAAGCGCCCAACACATTTAATAGAAATGATGCAACACCTATACTACTATCAGTAGAAACAACTCATATAAAGTGACATGACTATAAAAATCAAATGTTGAAAGTAGTGTGGTTACATTGACATGATAATGGGTAATTTATGCTCGAAACGTCATCCAGTAAATAATACTGTATGACTCACTGTGTATTATAAATCAGATAAACAAATCTAATATGGAAGTGGAACTCTATTCAACTATCTACCAACATAGGGGTAACCGGAAACTACAAGTATTCATAAACAACATCTGATATCGGTGCCTCACTGACCAAATGTGTATAACGCTATGGTGTTTACAGTGATGAGTACGATGGACAAGTTGTGTCTCAATGAGAACATCACTCATTCACTGGAGTGCAGATAATATCCAACAGACGAGTTACACATTAAATGAAATGTGTGTCATGCACTCTACTACAAGCCGCCAAATAAGCTATAAAATAATCCATAGTCTGTACTTTCTAACTTTATTAGCTTTTCTGTAAAAGTCTATGGGAATTTCAAGTAAACGGTATTGCTTCTAATAATAATCACAATGAGGGAATAGTTATCATCCTGATTACTAAAGTATTTCTCCACTTTCTTGCATCAAAATCCTGTTATACGATTGTGTAATACATTTTCTCGTGTAGATATCTCCCATATTTCCATTAAATAAAAATAAGTTAATTAAAGGAATGGTTATTTATACGCTGATTGAATGCTTTTTGATAACTTTTTCCCTAAAGATATTGGCTGCTCTACACAAGTGAAACCTTAAATCAAACTACTCAACAGTCGAGTCAGTTGTCTCAATATTACTTTTCTGTTGTGTAGTGGTGTTTAGGAAATCTCTGCACAGGTACAAAAGGCTCGGTTGGCTTTTGCCAACTTACGCCATCTATGACCGTGCCGTGATATCCGAATGTCTATTAACGGTCGCATGTACTGCACACCAGTTCGCTTCATTCTACTGTATGACTGTGGAACATGGCTATTGAAGGTGGAAGACATGAGAAGGCTGACTTCAGGTGTTTGACTACCGTTGCCTTCGTAGTATAGGCCTTGTGTCGTGGTGTCACCACGAGAGTAACACAGAAGTCAGGTATAGAGTTCTAGGGAGGAAGAAGAGGTAAGTCGGTTGACGAGGTTGTGAACCTTCATCTGCTGAGATGGTTGAGACACGTACTACGCATGCCTAGTCACCGATCACCTCATCACACAATGTTGGCCGAAGTAAGTCCAGGCTGGGAAAAGGCCAGACTGAAACATGGCACCAATGTATGAAGTCTCTGTCTGTTGGTTTGAGCCATGTGGGGCGATGCAGACTAGGTGGTTGGGGTCCGCGAGACTCTAGGTGATATGACTCAAAACTGAAGTCAATGGTACAGATGTATACACATTATTCTCACCTCAACATTATGCCGATTCCCACCATCTTGTCATTCCTCTTTTCTTTCTTCTCGTACTTTATATTTCCTGTGGCTGAATTTTCTTATTTTCATCTTTCACCTCATTACCTTTCTACTTGATGTACTGATATGAGGTGTGACAACTCGGACCTTTATGCAGTAATGCCTGGTCCTATGTTGATATTGATTGATGATGATGATTAGGAAGATTATGATGAACTACGTTCTGGGTTCACTCACTCACTCACTCACTCAGTGTGGTGCAGGTACATCAAGCTGACTAACGAGTCCTAAATATAACAGGAAAATAGCATCCTAGACTCCCTGCTACTCATTTAGTTGAATAAAATATCAGAAAAACAGTTTTATGCATTCATAAAAACGTATACTGAATTAGAATGAAGTCAAAAGAGGATTAAAAGGTAGGTAAATGATAAGAAAAAAAGATGAAGAAGTACAAGGGTAGAGATACCTAATACCACTTTTGTCATTTCCTTTGCATAATAATAATAATAATAATAATAATAATAATAATAATAATAATAATAATGAAAAGAGGAAAAGATACAAAATGGAGTAAAATGGAAGAGGAGGACGAGGAGAGATAAACACGTATCTTATCACAAAAGATAAGTAAAAAGAAGGAATAATTTACCATCTTTAAATAATTTTAACCCCTTCTTTTTTGATTATAAAAGATTGACATTATAGAGCCAACTATCAAGTAAATGTAGAAAAGATCTTTCCATTATCATCATCATCATCGTCGTCGTGATTATCACCATAAGTGAATATGCATAGTGTACAGTGTAATATGCATGTGATAAAAATCATCACATCTACCTCTACCTACCTCTATCTGTCTATCAACCAACGAACCTGATTTGATTTTATCATCAAACGAAATAATAATGGTGGTGACGATGTACCCCCCCCCCTCCCCAAACACACACACACGACAGAATAGCACAATATAGCGCAAAACAGCCCAAAACACTCATGTACACTCCAAGTAGCCTACAGATATCTCCAAGCATACACATAGCCTTGAAAAAAATTTAAATGAGAAAAAAAAAGTTAACAAAACCAGATATAAATAAATAGATGAATGTATACCAAGATACCAAGAAAGCTGGTTCAATGAACAGATAAAGTACCACACACACACACACCGAGAAGGAGAGAGACAATTAGTGTAAGCAGTTGAAACAAGTGAATATATATGCCCATATGACAATCCGTTATAGACAACACATACACTTGGTATTCCCTTTTCCTTCTAAATATACGTACATATGTGTTCGTATCCCCTTGTAATTGTATAAAGAAAAGTATAGAGAAAAGAAGATTCATGTGTCAATCTCATTTCAGCTTTGATTTCTTTACTCCTATTTTATACGTTTTAAGCAGACAAACATATACAGAAGAAGGGAAAACATATCAGTAAAGATGAACAAACAAGCCTAGAGAACAACTGCTTATAAGTTACTCGATCCTTGATGGGGCTCATGAGTGAACATACTGCTGAAGAGTATCATACTGGGATGAAACAGCTGTTTAGTGCTCTCAGGTCACCAATCTTCCTCGAACTAATATCAGTTCATGATGGATAACAACCTAAAATCAATTAATAACCCTTCACAAACCTCAAGATTGACTAGCTTCAAGAGGTGACTCCTGAAAAGTTGTCACCAGTGGAGTCAACCAAGTCAAACATGAGAACAGTTAATCAACGACCGCATCGAATGTAGGTTGCCCTAAATCGTGAACTAACAGATTGCGACCCGGTGGCTCGATGGTGACCACGGAACCTGAAGGTCATTGGTTCAATCCCTTGACACCTGATTCGGTCATGGGTGCGCACTGCTGAGAAGTCGTATACTAGGACGAAATAACTGTACAGTGCTCTCAGGTTCCCAATCTTCCTGAAAATGATGTCATTCCATGATGAATTTCAACTTGAAATCAACTAACAAATCTCCACAAACCTCCAGACTCCATATAAGCCATCATCAGTATTAGTACAATGAATTGATCCAATATTTTTGTAGATCAACTCATGGAGTTGTGACTCATTGTTTTCAACCAATGGGTTATTCGTTCAAACACTTCCCCACCTATCGAGATTAGAACAACCATGTAAGAGTATCAGAAACCGTCTAAGAATAACAGATATGAATTATTGTCTACCTACTCCATGGATATGTACAAAGTTGCTGGGTACATGCTATGAAAACACTACAGGTTTCCAACTACACGTGTGTTTGCACCATTGTTCACATATAATGCAGCCACAATTGAAGCAAAGACAACCGTATACCTCGACATATCATACTAGTAGAAGTTGGATTAGGTTGGAAGGTGGTTCAAGGTGGCCAAACCAATATGTGGCATCAATCCATGAAGCCTGCAACTGTGGGGAGACGTAGACTACCTGGGTGGAAACCCCGGGATGATAGGAATGAGTGACTGAGAACTTTAAGTGGGTTGGCTAAAAATCGCTCACAATGGTACTGATATATTCACTCATTGATGTCTTCTAAAGCTAGAATGCTTTCACTAATTATTGTCATCAGATTGCCTATGATGTCACACAACTTTTTCTACTTTGTTATCAGTCTTCTTCTATTCACTTGCTTTTTTGTGTCCTACTTTATTGTAAAATGTGTCAAGTTGAACCTATGGAGTTTTATGCAATGCTCTACGTTGATTTTATCTGCAAGTAGAAAGACATTTGTAGAATATAATATGAGCTCATTTTATCCTATGGCCTTGCATCAGCTGCAACACACCCTAAAATTGATATGAATTATTGGTAGTAATAATAACACAACATAACATACTTTAAACACGCAAAAATAAATGGAGATTTGAAATCCAGGATTAACAATAAAGTGGTAATGAGTGAGTCAAGGAAACACAAGATTAATAATTTCATGTCTTAATCAAAATCTATGCTTATTTATATCTGATGAGATAGAAAATTCTGGAGCTGTGGAGTAGGGGGGGGGACAACAAATGGAAATAAGTGCAAAAGAAGGGAATGTTTAAGAGCTAATTGGTTACGTAATTACATGAAAGGCTGAAAAGTCGTTAAGTCATTAACTGTCAGTAGATAATTATTAAATAAATCATGCAATCAAAGCACACGAAAACCTCTTTCACCTATCTAGGCAGCACTGTTTCAAATACAGGAGCCACAGGCACAGTCAAGGACGTCAAAGCCAGCCAGGATCGGAAAAGCAAGACAGGCCTTCACCAACTTGAAACCAGTGTGGAGATCTTCTGCATTCAGCATAAAGTGTGAACTAGATCCAGATTTTCAACACCAATGACAGTCAAGTCAGTGCTCTTATATGGTTCTGAGACTTGGCGCATCACGAAAAGCATTTCCAACAAACTACAGACATTCATCAACAACTGCCACCTACACTGGCTCGTTACTGAAGATCAGATGGTTAGAATAATAAGAATAAGCAACAAAGAACTCTGGCAAAGAAACCCGAAAGTAAGAACCTATCGCTCAACAAATATTCAGAGGGAAGTGGAGATGGATTGGGCATACACTGAGAAGGCCAACTGGGGATATCATGCATCAGGCCAGTCCCTCGAGTGCAACCCCCATGGGAAGCGACGCGTTGGGAGTCCAAGGTGATGGTGACATGGAGGAGATGGTGTGAGGAGGAAATGAGAGGTTGTGAGCTGTCGTGGAGCCATGTTGAAAGAGAAGATTGCAGAGAAGAGAGTGGGATGGCGACCTGCTACTGAAGCCGTATATTCCACTAGGAACCCAAGCGACAAATAATAATAATTCAATGGTAATTAATTGTATAGACACTCCACACCTCAGTTTGATGCTGTCTGGTAAAGAGAATCGAAGCTGTAACGAAATTCGAAAGAGTAAATGACGCTTAAATTTATTTACCTTCCATTCATAACTAATCATTAAAAGGAGTTAAATAATAATTAGAACGCTTGAAGTCATCAAGCATGAAAGACAGAAAAGGGAGAATATAAGGAGGAAAAAATTTTTTTTCTTGATGGGACCAACAATTTTATTTGACAGCTTCTGTATGTGAGGGGTGTGTTTGGATGCACCTTATCCTATGTGACCCACCCACCAACACACACATACATGTATTCGATAATCTATCAATCCCCAAATTTCTAAATCAAGACTTCTAAATTATAAAGTCATGTAACAGATTAATGTGACAGGTTATGTTTATGTGTACACAGACTAATTCATTGCCTTCATAATTCCCCACTTTTTTTCGCTCTCTCCTGACATATTACTTATATATGTAACATTTATCGACCACGAACAACCAGCCAACCAACCAGACCCAACAACAACAATAACAGCTTAATTAGGCAACTTTAGAAAGGGAAAGTAATTTCACTTGTCTCGTCACTCTTTCCTCCTCGTCGTCTTTTCCTCCTCCTTTTTTTTTATTTACAATAACGTGTAAGTTAGAATGACACTTGAAAGTTTTCTCATATGTTTACTAACTTTAAGAGGGGAGAACAAGTTCTTGTGCCTTTAGTGTTTGTATGAACTCGATAGGAGACGAAACAAGTGAATCGATTATACGAAAAAAGAAGTCTGATGGCGGAGGGGGTAAAAAGCGGACAAAATCATCTGTCAATCAAATTGTATGCAGTAAACTAGGCCCTTCTCTTATTTGACTAAGTTGATACATTTTCATTCGTCTATCCATCCAATCATCCATTCACTTATGTATTCCATCAAGATTATTATTATTATTATTAGTAAGAGAGTGTGTAACATTTCACTCAGTTTAATGCTTTCATTTATCACACATTCAGTGAAGTGAAAACACCAACTATGAATATCTTTAAACAAGTTAATACCATTCATTGACGTCTTGATTACTTGGTCTACTTTCAAGTCTAAAGGATAATCCTTATTCTCCCCGGAGTTCAGAGATGGTATGGTTGTTGTTATTGGTGGTGGTGGTAGCGGTGGAATTTCTCCTAAATGATTAGGACGTAGCTGAACAGATGCTAAGATACAAAGACTTAATCATGTAAAATATTATACACTTATGCGCTGTTAACAATGTGGACTAATATGTAAAATAAAGTGATTACTGAAGAGTACAGTAAAACAAAAAAACTAGCGACATGATATAGACAGACAGATCAGGGAAAAACTGATATATCCAGAAGAAAACTAAACGCACATTAAAATGAGGACAAAGTGTCATCAAGTGAATTTTTGATATAAACAGACTCTAACAACAGTTAAAATGCCCCGTATTGAATTGAGAAGTGATGATGTAGTCCATTAATCCATCCAAATCGACATAAGACTAGGCATTGCTGCGTAATGATCCAACTTACCACAATTCATATCATCACATCAAGTAAAAAGGCAGTGAAGTGGAAGATGAAGAAGAGAAGAAAATTCAGTCAAAAGAAATATGATGTACAAAAGGAGAGAAATGAAGAATGAGACAATGGTGAGATTCGGTATACCATCGTTAAGATGAGGATAATGTGTATGGCGATACATCTGCGCCACTCACATCAGTTCCGAGTCATATCACCTAGAGTCAGTCAACAACCACTGGTTTCTCTTGTCCCGCCGATCCCAACTGACTAGTCTGCATCGCCCCACATGGCTCAAACCAACACTCAAACACTTCAAACATTGGTGCCTACTTCGGCTAACATTGTGTGATGAGGCAATCGCCGACTAGGCATACATGATACATGTCGGATGAAGGTTCACAACCTCGTCAACTGGTTTACCTCTTCTCCCTCCCTAGAACTCTATACCTGACTTCTATGTTACTCTCGTGGTGACACCACGACACAAGGCCTATACTACGAAGGCAACGGTAGTCAAACGCCTGAAGTCAGCCTTCTCATGTCTTCCACCTTCAATGGCCATGTTTCACAGTCATACAGTAGAACAAAGTGGACTGGTGTGCAGTACACGCGACCCTTAATAGACAATCGGATATCACGGTGGTGCCACAGGTGAGGTAAGTTGGCGAAAGCCAACCGAGCCTTTTGTACCTGAGCAGAGATTTCATCGGCCACTAAGCCACCAGGTTTGGGCTGATCCCACTTCCTAGGTAAGTGAAATGGTCAACACAATCAATCACTAAACTCTCTATTGTTAGTCGTGGCACCACTGAAGACCAGTCCTGGAGCAAATATTTGCATTTCGGTGGTGAGAAATGCATCCCAAACATTCTCAAAGTCTTCACAAGACTCTGCATCTCATCAGTCAGCGTCTTCACTTAACAGGACTATATCATGTCATCTGCATATTCTAGGTCTAACGAAAATCCTGCACCGATTAGGTCAACCTCTGTGTAATCAGGTGACGAGACTGAGACCTACATAAGAATATCTACGATAAAATTGAATGAGAATGGAGAGAGTTGTCAGCCTTGACGAATACCACTCGATGCGCACTCGACGGGCGATGATGTAAAATATTTTGTAGCTCAAGAGAATGATACTGTTTTCTCTAAGGTGGATAGTGTTGAATCGTGAATCTCCTATTGCCATCCTAGACAACATCATCAGCACAAACTCTAGGAAGAAGTGAGCTACACAAGTGGCTTAGTCACTTGTCCTGATGATTTTGCATGTGACTGCTTGTTTCTATCAAAGTCTTATCAGAGCTTTCATATTTATTTCAATTGGTTGTCTTGCTGACGTGAACTTTGACCTTTGCATTGCTTCTTATCAGTTGATAGATTGGGTGAATGTTAATATGTCTGTTGACTGATGGGGAAGTAGTGACCGATGAGACTAACCAAGTTGAATGTGGAGATACTTAGTAACGGCATTAGATGAAGATGGTGCTACGTTATGAGTTGACAGAAGTAGAAAATATAAGGCATTGAATGCTGACCCAATGGCTTAATGGTAAACTGCTGATCATGGAACTTGAAGGTAATGCGTTTGATCCCTTGCAAGGTTGAGAAGTTTCATACTAGGTTGGCGAAAAATTTGTCCAGTACTTTCATAATGAATATCAACGTTTATTATTTTCATCTGTAGACGATAATTGGATATTTCAGCTTACTGCTAGTTGAATACTGAAAGAGAAACGACCTCAAACAACTTTACACATACCCAATATAAAGAATTCTAAAGAGAGTAATCAGTAAATCCTCTATATTACTACAAGAAATATACATATATACCCCGTTTTACTTAGGTTTATACAACTAACACATACTACAAGTCAGCGGTGATATGCATGAAATGTTTCAATGTTCAATAAATGAGTTATTCAGTATGCTAGAATAGAATAAGAAAAGATAATTCTCCTTTTTCTTTCTCTATCTTATATGTGTATTGTATTAAATTACTAGGGTTGTCACACAATTTTACACTTCAAGTTCCTTCCCTATAGTTATTTAACAAACAAAAATACTAGGAGAAAGAACACTTTCCCGACTAGATAAGCATAGATAGATCTTTGACACTTGAATAGTTCTGTTGCATTGCTTTTTCTCTTGTTGTTGTTGTTGTTGTTGTGTTAAAAAAAAGCACAAACTCTTATCCTGTACACTACGACTACAATATCAACTACTATTGATTTCTAAACTAGGAATAACATGGTAAACGAGAAGAGATAGAGAGAAACAGGGGGGGAAATCAGAAGGGTAAGAAAGGAAGGATGGAGCAGCAGAAGCAGCATCAACAGTAGTAGTAGTAGTAGTAGTAGTAGTAGTAGTAGTAGTAGTAGTAGTAGTAGTAGTAGTAGTGGTGTATTCATAGAATACAAATTGGATAATGCAGTCAACTAGAAAAATACGTTTCTTTGTAGGCATGTATATGAAATGGTAAATAATTATAATACAAAACAAACAAGTTTATATAAGTCTGATGGGCATTAAAAAATAAAGAATTATCTAGGAATCAGACTGAGTCATTCAATACTTTAGTAATCAGGATGATAACTATTCCCTCATTGTGATTATTATTAGTAGCAATACCGTTTACTTGAAATTCCCATAGACTTTTACAGAAAAGCTAATAAAGTCAGAAAGTACAGACTATGGGATTATTTTATAGCTTATTTGGCGGCTTGTAGTAGAGTGCATGACACACATTTCATTCAATGTGTAACTCGTCTGTTGGATATTATCTGCACTACAGTGATTAACTGAGTGAGTGAGTAAGTGAGTGAGTGAGTGAATGAGTAAGTGAGTGAGTGAGTGAGTGAGTGAGTGAGTGAGTGAGTGAGTGAGTGGGTGAGTGAGTGAGTGAGTGGGTGAGTGAATGAGTAAGTGAGTGAGTGAGTGAGTGAGTGAGTGAGTGAGTGAGTGAGTGAGTGAGTGAGTGAGTGAGTGAGTGAGTGAGTGAGTGAGTGAGTGAGTGAGTGAGTGAGTGAGTGAGTGAGTGAGTGAGTGATATTGTTCCCACTGTGATTCGAATCCGGTAACCATCGCTTTAAACATCAAAATGTTATCCGCTCGGCTACTAGGGTACAAGAGCTTAATATAGTGCAGGAACATCCAGCTAATGAATCCCAAATATAACAACATAAGATGATAAGATAATTATTAACGAGAAAGCACTTCATATAACTATATAACAGTACTAAACACTGTTATAATCAACTTCACTACATCGACATCAATATGTACGATCTTATTGTTACTATTAATTATCATCTTTTCTTGCTATATCGTTACAAAATTATCAAAACATTCGGATCTACTGTACATTTTCAGCAAGCTATTGTACTTATATGTCTGTCTCTCTATGCTTGCCTTCTTCATCTACAGAGATATGAATGCTGATCGTGGGATCACAAAAATATACAAGATTAAATTGAATTTGGAGGTTTGTAGGGATTAAGTGATCTTTCAAGTTAGTATTCATCATGGACTGACATCAGTTGGAGGAGCATTGAAAACCTGAGAACACTAGACAGCTGTTTCGTCTCACTAGTATAGGGCTCTTCAGCAGTGTGCATCCATGAACCCTGCAACGTCAGGGATCGAACCAAAGACCTTCAGGTTCCGTGACCACCCTTAACCATTGACTTAGCCATTGGGTCGAGATCCAATGGTCTATATTTCCAACTTCTGTCAGTTCACGACATAGTACGACCGCCACCCAATGTCATCGTTGAACATTTGTCTTCATGGCCACCAGGATGCTCATTGGTGATTAGCTTCCTCAAGTTCACCAGATCAGACCTAAGCACCAGACGACCGTTTCGCTTGTTTGAGGCAGAGCCAACTCATCAGCGGTGTGTACCTGAAGATACTCAGCTCATGGAGGAGTCGGATTAGTTCAGATCACCTTGATTAGGCTGACTTAGGCTGATTTCCATGGTCCGGTATGCCTAAAACAAATGACTTACAAACTGCATGCTCCACGTTAATACTCATCATACAACTGAGTAGTTGTTCAATTACCTCCTAACTGTAGTGTCAACAAAGTTTCCGCTGAAAATCACTCGCCAAAACAAGATCTGAAGATATAATCTCAAATAAGCGAAATGGTCATTTGGTGATTAGATCATCGCTCTGATCTACAGATCAGCTTGAGTGGTTTATAACTACTCAAATTGTTCAACAATCATATCTTTCACCACTTTAGAGGTCATAGACTTGTAATGTTGGCTAACAGGATGGTTACCATAGAAAATCCTGTTGACACCATAGTTGAAAAACTATTCATCTGTGTGAGAAATATCAATGTGGATCGTGGAATGTACAAAATCATTTGTAAATTGATCATCCTACGATAATGAGATAGCATGATAGTTCTACCGCCCCCATCCTTCCACCCTCATAAAATAAGTATGATTCGTCGCCTAGTTTATAAACTTATTTGTGTGGTTGTTAGGTTTATTTACTATTAGTTAGGTAACAATACTGTGAAATAAAACCAACTTGAAAATGTCTGATCTCTCTTCATATTTCGATGTCTTCACCTCACCTACTCTCTCCTTAATCCAACATTATCAAACGGAACACATAACTATTATGTAAGGTGATGGCTTACAAGTTGGATATGTAATAAAAACTATCAATTACAACAACATATCTATATGATATGATGAGGATAATCATTTTTTGAAACCAATAAAAAAAAAACAATAGAGAATATGTGTTTATCTTAGCTATAATAATAATAATAATAAATAAATGTGATAAATGAGTCAATTAAATGAGCAACTTATGACCCAGAAAAAAAGAAGGATAAAAAAAGTCATCTGAGCATACAATAAGGCTTATCCAATTAATCCTTATTGTGTATGGGTGGGGTGCTTCAACGTGTAATTAATTCAGTGATTTAAAGATGGGTCAAGATGAATGGAATTTAACACTATTATTATTATTATTATTCTTGTTGGCATTAATTATTAAGTATAGAGTCCCAGATAACTATTTGGCCACGCTTATCACAATTATAATCATTATGATTATTATACACACCATGTTACCTATTCCATTTTATTGTTCTCTACCTCGTTTACATACATACATACATACACACACACACATAGATATGATATCATAGACATAAAGTTCGTCTAGTAGTGTAACAATAACAGTTACAATAAATTACTACATGTATATGTAAAAAATTAATGAAGATGGTCATTTATCTTTGTCAATCCTTTTCTCTCACCCCAATTTACCTAACATTAAACGTTAAACATCATACATATACAGGGGAATAGAAAAGCACCTCAGGCAAAAGGGTGTACGATTAGATAACAAAAGTAATACCATTATTATTATTATGACTACTACTACTACTAACAATAACATTGTCAGTAGTATTATACTACAGATAATAATTATTGAAAGGAAATTAATTTTCATCTAGATTTTTAATTTTAAATGAGTGAAGAAATAAAATATAGTCGAAGTAATGATAAATGTTGAATGAGAATATTATCCATCGAGAATATGAAGAAAAGATAATATTATTCTAATATTACATAGCTTAAATCAGAAGAGAAATCAGTAAACCAAAGAGTCTAGAGGAAAATGTGTATAGAAACATAATTGATGAGATAATCTAACTACAAATTCCTAAAATACAACAGAGTTTTATGATTATTCCATGACGTATAGACAAAGAGTCTATCATAGTTTGATGAATGACTTTGAGGATCCAATTGCAACGCAACGCTACGCATCATCATAAAACAAAGTATAGAATGCCAATCAACTCTTCACCTCCATAACATCGACCGAGAAGTAATTTGGCAGGCAGCTGCTTCAACACTACCGTTTTACTACCACAAACCTTTATCAACCTCATTCAACACTAGCTATATGCCATATAACGACGCTACATGTCAAGTGATTCACAATGGAAAGCTTAGTGATGATGCCTTTGAAATGGAGACAGGAGTAAGACAAGGCTGTTTACTACCACCGATGACCTTCCTAATTGTGGTCGACTGGAGTGGATCATACAACAAACTGTGTTGGGTGAGAAGATGGGAATACGCTGTTTGACTGATGAAAACACCCTAGAAGATTTAGATTTCGCCGAGACTTCCTCCAAGTAAACATAGAGAAGACAGAGGTAGAGATGATGAGGATACCCAACCAACAATAACAAGCATCAACCACCATGAAAGGAGAAAAATTGAAGGAAATTATCTCTTTCACCTACTTACCTACCTAGACAGCATCGTTTCAACTACAGGCGGTAGCGGCATCACAGATGATGATGTCAAAGTCAGGATCAAAAAGACACCAAAACAGGCCTTCCTGCACTAATCTGAAATAATCAGTGTGGAGATCTACTACACTCAGCATAAAGCGTCAACAACATCCACATTTTCAACACTAATTCAATCAACTAAGTCACTCCTTCTATGTGATGCTTCATAGACTTCGCGCCTTATTACGAAAAGCATTTCCAACAAACTCCACACATACACCACATCAACAGCCATCGCTTACGCTCACGTCATACTCAAGATCAGATCAGATGGACAAAATAATAAGAATAGACAACAAGGAACTCTGGTTGGCCCCACAACCAACCAACCAACAATCCATCACCAAACAAACATCCAGAAGAAAGTGGAGATGGATCGGATTGAACATACACTGAGAAGACTATTTGGGGACATCACGTGCCAGGCGAAGCCATCCAGTGGAATCGAAATGGGAAACGACGAGTTGCGCGTCCGAGTTGAGGGTGACTTGGAGGAGATTGTGTGAGGAAGAAATGAAAGCTTGTTGGTAGTGGAGGAGCCAAGTTGAAAGATAAGACTGCAGAGAAGAGAGTGAAATGGTGACGTAGCAGTGAAGCCTTATGTTCCGCTAGGAATCCGAGGAGCTATTCTCCTCCACTACATTTATATAGCTGGGAGAATAGATGTATGATGGATGTATGAATGCCGAAATAGCACTTCATTGCTTCACATGTAAAAGTGTTTGCTATAGTAGGTTATACAAAGTATGACACAACCATTAAAAGCAAAAGGTATGAAGCGGTTACAAATCTTTTATGATGTGTATCTTTGTAGTAGTGCTCACCACCATGCGAGTAATGTAAAGGTCAAGCAAAGGGTACTAGGCAAGGAAGACAAGTCACATGGCTTTTACATGTATTGACCATACCGAGCAACAAATTACTTCAATGTGGTCATGCTAGAGAACGTTGGAAAAGGATTCAGAGTGGTTAAACAAAGACATGTAACCAGTCCACGAAGCCTTTGACTGTTGGTCTGAGCCATTTTGGGAGTGTAAACTGCCTGGCTGGGGTCCCTGAGACGATAGGAATTAGTGGTGGAGGACTGTTAGTATCATGACTGAAAATTGGCTACAATGATGAAGATATATTCACACTTACCTTTATCTTCAGACTACTTTATCTACTTTTAAGCCGCATCATCCTGGACAGACTAAAGGATGCACTGGATTCAAAACTACGACAGGAAAAGGCAGGCTTCAGGAAGTACAAATCATGTGAGGACCAAATTGCAGCCCTACACTACGCATCATCATAGAAAAGAGCATAGAACGGCAGTCAACTCTCTACCTCAACTTTATCGACTTTGAGAAGGCCTTCGACAGCGTCGACTGAGAAGCACTTTGGCAGCTCCTGCTTCAACACAACGGAATACCAAAAACCTTTATCAATCTCATTCAACAACTATATGAAGACACCACATACCAAGAAATTCACAATGAGAAGCTCAGTTATGCTTTTGAAGTGAAGACAGGAGTAAAACAAGACTGTCTACTATCACCCATGATATCCCTGATTGTAGTCGATTAAATCATGTAACAAACAGTGAGGAGCTGTGACAAGAGGGGGATACGCTGAACCGCGGAAAAGAACCTTGAGGATTTGAATTTCGCCAACGATGACTTGTGTCTAGTGTCACACAAACTTGAAGATCTATGGGCGAAATCCAACAAGTTGACAGAAGAGGCAGCGAAGACGAGACTTTAAGTGAACGTAGAGAAGACAGAGGTGATGGAGATACCCAACCAACAACAGTATCAACAACAACAAATTCCAATCACCATCAACAGGAGAAATTTAAAGGAAGTAGCCTCTTTCACCTATCTAGGCAGCACTATTTCAAATACAGGCACCACAGGCACAGTCGAGGACGTCAAAGCCAGCCAGGATCGGAAAGACAGCAAGACAGGCCTTCATCAACCTGAAACCAATGTGGAGATCTTCTGCATTCAGCATAAAGTGTGAACAACATCCGGATTTTCAACACCAATGACAGTAAAGTCAGTGCTCTTATATGGTTCTGAGACTTGGCGCGTCAGGAAAAGCATTTCCAACAAACTACAGACATTCATCAACAACTGCCTACGCTGGCTCGTTACTGAGGATCAGATGGCCAGAACAATAGGAACAAGCAACAAGGAACTCCTGCTGGTGACGAACTAACCAACAACCTATCACTCAACAAATATGCAAAAGAGTGTGAAAGTGAAGATGGATTGGACATACACTGAGAAGGTCGACTGGGACACCACGCATCAGGCCAGGCACTCGAGTGCAACCCAGATGCGAAACGACGAGTTGGGCGTGTGTGGTGAGGGTGACATGGAGAAGATCGTGTGAGGAGGAAATGAGAGGTTGTGGGCTGTTGTGGAGCCAGGTTGAAAGAGAAGATTTTAGAGAAGAGAGTGGAATGGAGACGTGCTACTGAAGCCGTATGTTCCACTAGGAACCCAAGGGACAAATAATAATAAAGTCTATGTACTTAGACATTACTCCTTTTCTATCTATGTGTACTTTGTGTACTACTATGAAGTGTAGCAAGTTAATTCAATGCATCTCTTTTTGAGGTTCTACATTGGCTTTGTCTGCCTGTCTATTTTTCTATCCACTAATTACACACTGCGGTTACTCAGCTAAATATTACTATATAGCAAACTGATGGCAATTTGAGTCAGATACACCATGATAATGAGAAACAGTGAAAATAAGTAATCATTGTGTAAAATTGTATAAAAATGACAATATATCATACTAAAACATGAATTATATCAAGGGGAAACTTTAAGTTTTTGTACCTGTGTATATGTATCTGCATGTATGTATGTTTATCCAGCATTTCACTAGAGTCCAAAACGGAATGACAACAGTACAATGCAAGTCAATAAGTATATGTAAATTCATGACACTATAATGAAATGGTTGTTTGGCATAGAGTGGTTCGAACTCACCACTACTTAGTTGAGAGTTAAATACTTAATCCAAGAAGTCATACACACACACACACATAAATGGAATTGAAATGTACAACTTTCAACCAGCTGATTATTTGAAATTACTTGTTATTTGCATTTTCATAATCTAAATGACTAGCCAGCTATATATACGAATGTCTCGATAGTATATTTGATGTCGGTGATGGTTAGTAAGGAAAACTACTACACAAGTTACGTCCCCCCTCCTTCAACTCCCAAGATTTCATCAGATTACTATTATATTTTTGAGATGAATGGGATTTTATAATTTAGAAGTAGTATTCATCATAGACTGACATCACTTCGGGAACCATTGAAAACCCGGGAGCACTGGACGGGTGTTTCGTCGTCGAGTAGTACTGAGGAGTCCCATACTAAGACGAAACAGGTGTCCAGTGCTCCCAGGTTTTCAGTGGTTCCTCAACTGATGTTATTCCATAATGAATACTACTACTACTATATTATTATTATTATTATCATGCTATTATTTGTATCTTGGGTTCCTAGTGCAACATAGGGCTTCAAGTAGCACATCTCTATTCCACTCTGTTCTCTGCAATCTTTTGAACCTGGCTCCACGACTGCCCAGATGAATGAATCAGTATCTTAATTACTGTTTATGTTCCCACACATCGAAATAATATCATGCATATTCATTAATAAGATGAATTAATTATCTTCACTGATGACTCTAAGTTTTATTCCTGGTGGGGTTGTATATGCATACAACTGAGGATTCCCATAGTAAAATTCCCAAAAGTTCTCTAACTGCTGATATCAGTAGGTGATGAGTACTACTGTAAAACTATCTTTTTAACAAGTTTGCTTCCACTTTCTACACAAACATCAACATGTTTCTATGACAGAATAGATTTTCAAATCTGTTTCATGCGACGGAATAGAAAGAAAAATCAAGAAACAAACTAAACCAATTGATCATTTTTTTTTAGTCAGTTTATTCATCATTTCAGTAAGTATAAGTTATTACTTTCTCCTCTGTAGAGTACAGTAGGATAATATTGTAATGGCGAGTTTATAATTCCCCTGAAGTTTCAAGCCTCACCACTATCACTACTCACAATACTACTCAAATGGTAAACTTGTTACTTCTAGAATAGAATAATTCTGACTAGTTAATGTGCATGTATGTGTAACACTACACTACTACTGTCAGTGGTTGTTAGTAGTACTAATCATTGTCACAAGTAAAAGTTATCTTAAAAGTAAACCGATACATGTATAAGGCAAGTATAAGGCAAATTTAGGCATAGAATAGGATGAAGCGGTAACAGAGAACCGAAATAATACGTCTAACAAATATGCGCATACAGCACACAGCATAGCAGAACCTTATTGGCAATAGGCTGGTAATAATAATAATAATAATAATAATAATAATAATAATAATAATAATAATAATAATGAAGGTGAATATAATTAAAAGTTAAGTCATTATATCCTCTCTTATTCCCTCTTTATTTGATTAAAAAAAGGAGAAGAAGAAAACATAGAGAGAACATGAAGAAACAGAAACCATAGTGATGAGAGTAGAAATAGACAAAGAGATCACGCCAGCACATTCTATACAAGATGAATATATGCATAAGGTTGAATATAGCATATACGTGTATATGTGGATGTAAATAAAAGACAACAAATTGAAGCTGTGCATCAGAAGCAAGAGAAGAAGACGATGATGATGAGGAGGAGGAGAAGGAGGAAATAGAATGCTAAGGTGAAAGTGAAGTAAGCGATTAGGACGGAGAGAAATTACCAAGAACACGACATATTACACAAAGAGTAATATCACACATTATTATTTCGTATTCTTCTCCAAATATCAGATTATTTTGATGAAAGTCTTTATTTTCATCTTGAAACAATAAAATAACTTCAGAGAAAGGAGAAAGATTGAAATGAGAGAGCGCGTGAGCAAGCGAGAGAGAGAGAAAGGGTGAAAATTATTTAGAACAAACAAATAATTAAATAATGGGCGGTATCAAATAATTAAAACAAAATTAAGCGAATGAATTCATGACTAAATGAATATCCGAGTGTGAATTTTTAATCTGTATTTTCTTCTTTTTCTTTTTTTCCAGAAAAAAGAAATTCCCGCGTATTTTATATGACCATATATATGTGTAAAAATACGCTGAGATATGACTATCCCCATAAACATACTGTTATGAACAAGTCAATGATTGAAAAAGTGTCTAAGTGTACCATAAACCTGTTCATTGACTTGGTTTACATTGGAAAAGAGTTCACAGTGACCAGATAAAGACGTGTAACCACACCAAAAAGTCTCCAATTGTGTGTTTCAGTCGTGTAGACATATGCTGACCAGCTGGCTGGGGTCCCTGATATGATAGAAACCAATAGCATAGATGTATTTACTCCTTGATGTCTTCTAAAGCTTGAATACTTCCACTGGACTTTACCTACAAATCACTTATTCTCTCACATAACCACTATGGTATCAGTCGTTTTTTATTCACCTATTCTTTATATGTTAGTGTATTGTGAAGTATGATAAGTTGAAATGATCCACTTGTGTGTGAAGTTCTACGTCTATCTATAGCGTAAAATATACATATGCATGTAAAAACACATTAACTGTCACATGTAAAACGTATGCTTATATTTATGTCATCATTGTCATCAGCATAGAATCAGGTATTACTGAGCCACACTTATTATTTGAAGGCTGATACTACCTAGATGGGACAGGGCTCGAACCAGTGCATGACTGTTCTTAGTTGGTCAAGCTATTTATCTGGTTAGTTCCGATAACGAACGAGAGTTTAACCTATGGAACAGTAGGCTGGTCCTCTATGCTCATTCGAAGGTCGTTTTTAGTCGGATATGGTGCCAGTTTTTACTTCTTAGAGGGATAAATAGCACACTTAAGTCACACAAAATTGAGGAATAACATGTCTTTGATTCCCTTATATGTTCGGAGCCATACATGCGCTACAATGACAGTTCCAGCGAGTCTGTAAATCTGCATTGAAAGGGTTGGGCGAACTGTTTCATCACCGTCGTGACTAGAATCGCGGCTTGCAATTATTCCTCATGAACGAAGAATTCCTGGTAGGTGCAAGTTATAAACTTACACTGATTACATTGCTGCCCATTGTACACACCACATGTCGCTACTACCGAATGAATGGTTGAGTGAAGTCTTTAGACTAGTGTCTTTGAAGTAGCTTGCCACTTGACTGATGCTAAGAAGATAACTTAATCAGAGGAAGTAAAAGTCGTACCAAAGTTTCTGTAGGTGAAGCTGCCGAAGGATAATTACTAGATATCCCTATATGTATACTTTTAAAAACCAAACTAAGGTAGCCGGTATGTTTATCTATGCGAAATATGTAGGTCACAGATAGTACTGATTAGTGACACACTTTGAGATGGATATCCTGAAGTAAAAATGTGTTCCAATGAACCCCATCCGATCCAATGGCTGAATGATTAATAAGTTTATCGTAAAACATGAAAGTTATGAGTTCTATTCCTACCCGGGATCTTGGGTGCGTACTGCTAGGATGAAAAAGCTGTCCAGTGCTCCCAGATCGTCAATAATTCTCCAGAAGATGATAATCCATGATGAATACAACCTTCAAAATGATCTTTACGCACCACGGTTACCTACACTAATCAGAAATCATCATAACTTTTGTTAGTTATTGTATTTTATTATTATTATTATTATCATTAGTCCTTTGGGTTCCTAATGGAACATACGGCTTCAGTAGCACGTCTCCATTCCACTCTCTTCTCTGAAATCTTCTCTTTCAACCTGGCTCCACGACAGCCCACAACCTCTCATTTCCTCCTCACACGATCTCCTCCATGTCACCCTCACCACACACGCCCAACTACATCGTTTCGCATCTGGGTTGCACTCGAGTGCGTGGCCTGACGCGTGATGTCCCCAGTCAACCTTCTCAGTGTATGCCCAATCCATCTCCACTTTCACACTCTTTCGCATATTTGTTGAGTGATAGGTTCTTGGTTGGTTCTTTCCCAGAGCTGTTTGTTGCTTATTCTTTCTGGCCATTTGATCTTAAAATTGTTTCTGTACTTTCATGGTAAACTTTATACAACTTCAGTGACATTTCAGTAACTTCACTAATCGACTGATCATAGACATACACGCACACCAAGAAATACTAGAAGTAATAAGTAGAAGAAGAAAAGGTAGGTGTCATTAGGCATTCTCCGACCACCGAAATCACTTTGAATCCTATCCTATTTGTATATGCCTACATCAACGGAGCGGTTGATTAGATCAGTGTAACCATATATCAAAACATATCATATACTGGATAATTGTTCATTTTTATTTTTTCTTAAATATAGGTAGGAACTGTTACGAGTGTAAAAGTTTTATTTTCTATCACCCACCAGTATACACTATACATAGAAACTATAGTAGCATTTCCCTTATTTCATTTCTTATCCAACCGTAAAATAGTTTGACTGTAGAACAAGAGTTTAAGATATGCATGAGATGTTAGCGAAGAAACAAGAATGCATAGTGACTATGTACAACAATCAACGCATAACTGCTTACTACTTAGAAAAAAAAAAGAGAAGAAAATAGAGAGAAAACGATTTTATAAAGAAAATTAAATATTCACTATATCCCACATGCAAATCTACAGAAGTGGGGTACAAAGGGATATATGGGGAGGAACAGACAGTAGCACCATCCCCCCCCCCACCCCACCCCAAAAAACAACAACTGAGAGTGACAGGTAAATGAGTACAGAAATTCTCGTTACTTGAATGGCTTTGCTGAGTTAAACCCATTCAGACATAATATTGTTAACTAACAATCTCTGAAATAACCGTGGTTTAAAAGATTTAGTATTTATGCTGCATGATAGTTGAAGGTGAAATGAAAATTTCGACCTCAGCAGGATTCAAACCACCGACCACAAGGTTTCCTACCTTTAATCATCACTCAGTATAAGTAATACCAGCCTGCCAAACCACATCTACTATCTCAGATAATCAAAGTAATAAACAAATATGATCCTGACCACCTCTCTAATTCAAGCATATTTAGATTGAGATGTTGAGAAATCCTGACTATGTAGCAGTCAGTATAAGTACGATCAAGCGATAGTAACGCGTCATGAATTCACATGACAGTCAAATCTCGTAGTTCAGTTGGCTGGGCACCAGACTAGAAACCCAGTGGTCACTAGTACGAATCTGATCGTTGGTTTAAAATTTCATTTCATCACCAATCATCAGCGAATATCAATACATGTATGAAGGAGGTGAATATATTTATTGTTTGCCATTCTACTCTAGTAAAAAGAGTTTCCCCCTCGTTATTCATAGAAAAGAATCATTAATCTCTCAGTTCCTCATCACAAAGTAATGATAATAATGATGATAAAATGACATTTTAAAACTTATATCAGAGAAAGACGACTCTCTTAAACGCTTGACTACTGAATGTAACCGCTTCTTTTTCTCGTTCACATTCATCATCAAGTTAAAATTGAAAGTAAAATGAATACCAATTGAGATCAGAGTAATAATTTTCCCAGAAAACAAGAAAACACCTTTGAATTTCTTTTTCTTTTGTGTATTTCTCATTTATTTTCCCAATCTCCTTTCTTTTTTTTTCTTCTTTTTTTTTTTGATCCATTCTCATACCGCTAAAAATGTTACTCTCACTTTTCTATAAGATAATAATCATTCTCTTTGTAGGCACAAATACATACCATGTGTACATTCACAGTAACACAATCGCATCATAAATCTTCAATGTATTGTAAGCGTGTAAGTACACGATCTACTTTGTAAGATGTGAAAAGGAATTATGCTTTCTAGAGAATAAAGATGACTGACACTGTGACTATTTAATGTGTGACAATCATGCAATCAGTTTGACATTTAGCTATATAGTTCCTTCCCATTAATTCCCTCCCTCATATACACACACACACATATGTTCACAAACGTACCTTGTAACTGGCATTCTGCATTCACTTTTAGTGTTTACATGCACTCACACACACACACACACACATACACATTGACAAGAGGAAACGTTTCGTTAGTATTTCACTAAAACTTCGAATATTACACCTTCCGTACAGTGATATTCGCATTTCTATGTGTGTATGTGTGTGTGTGTGTGTGCGTACGACCGCGCTCGCGAAATCCTGATACAACTTGACACACATGACAAGACGAAATAAGCGACAAGAACAACGAGAGCACATTGAAAAATATTCACAGGAAAGGATGAAAATGAAGTAAAAAAAGAAAAGAAAAGAAAGGAGAAGTGAAGTGAATCGAGAAAAATTTACAGTCATAAACTTGGACACACAAAATGATGATTTGTGGCTGTTCCCCCTATCAAATGCCAAACCAAAACAACATCACAGTAAATCATAGCACATCGTCTATTTCCATAATCTGAGAGTATCATACGAAACATATTAAAAGTGATTTTATAGTAAACATTAGAGTTATAAATAAAGTATAGAAAAAAAAGAAATATGAAGGATGCAAAAAATCGAGTTGAACTGGGTAAAATCAAGATTATGCTACTTAGTCAGAGGGAGGAGAGACAGAAGGAGAAAAAGAACAATGTAGACAGATGATGGAGGCGTCAAATAGAGAGCCACACAACATATATAAACAACACAAAAGATAAATAGGGAAGAAAAAAAACAGAAGCCTGTCGAGGAAAAATATCCCCTGAAATGTGACAGAATTCTTAAGCCAACTTTTAATATTAGCATTGCTATTATTCATATGATTATTATTTATGCCCTTCCTTTCTTCTTCTTCTTCTTCATCTTCTTCGCCTTCTTCTAGTGAACAGAAGTAGACAACTTATAGAAGAGACAGTGTGAATGGAAAAATAGGGAAAAGACAATAATATGAACTAGGTAGGCACATTCATAGACTAGGCGAATTATGGTACCATTGAAAAGACTTCTAAATTATACCACCAACGGACATTGACACACACACACACACACACACATACACACACACACAAGACCAAAGCAACATGTTCCAGTGTCATTCCAGCACTTTATGATTTACAATAATATATAGGTAATAAATAAACATCATGATAAATTTCTTTTATTATCTAAATAACTTCTATCCATACCAAGTAGGTCTTGCATTAAAAAACGAGAAGGAGATAAATACGAGTGTACCTGTTATGAAACAATACAGAACTGTATGACAAAGGAATATTCACAAATCAAACTTAAACATACACACACACACACAGAGACATTAGTTACAATGAATGATTCGAAGTCTACAGTTATAATGTCAGGTGTATGCGTATACCTACATCGTTTCAGGTCTTAATGTTTTAAGCATAAATTATAGCATTCAGTATAATCACCAATATCAATAACAATTACAGGATAAAATGTGTATCCTAAACTCTACTCTGTTAGTCACTAAACAGACTGTAACATGATGAATACTCGAGTAGTAATCAAGCGTTTCACATAAGAGCCCATCTTTTAACAGAAGACGAGAAATTCAATGCAAGTATACCGACAGAAAATTATAAGTATCAATGAAACAATTAGTGAATAACGCTTTGATATTTGAAACGGAGGTGTAATGAGTTCAAGTCCCAGAGGAAACAACATAACTCACTCACTAGGGTGCAAGTATATCTGGGAGGAAACAGGAGTCCCGGATTCCTCTTTTAGTCAAACAAGTGGATTAAAACAATTATATCAACTATGGAAATGGTATAGTCCACTCGGTTGGTTTAACGTTTGATATAGTTACCGAATAATTTTGGTTTATTGCCTCTGGTAGTCAACTGTTCACTGATGAATCATAACTTTGAATAAGATTCCAGATTCTGAAGTTTCGAGAGTCAAATAGCATCATCATCTGTTACACAAGAGGTCTGGTTCATAGTGTTATAAAAACAAACTAGGTGTTTTCTGATTTAAATACATCCCATCAGAATCACCAACATAAGGGGTTTTCACAACCAATGGGTACTGAGTTGAAATACCAATCCACTTAACAAGACCTGAGTGAGTAACAACAAAGTAACATAATGAACTGTTGAAAGTCTGTGGTTAGTGTATTACTTTTTGCTATAGAATGAAAGATGGTAGTAATGAGTTAATATTTGTTCACGTACAACAACCTTCTGGACAAGCTTCAAGAGACTGGTTCAAAATCAAATCCAGTAGCATTTATTCATTGATTCTTCTGATAGAAAACTAGTGAATACTTCTGAGACATATCTTATGAGACCGATTCTTCGAACTTTCGATTATTCTTTCACTTTCTTCCATCAAAATCCTGTTATACGATTGTGTAATACATTTTCTCGTGTAGATATCTCCCATATTTCCATTAAATGAAAATAAGTAAATTAAAGGAATGGTTACTTATACGCTGATTGAATGCTTTTTGATAACTTTTTCCCTAAAGATATTGGCTGCTCTATACAAGTGAAACCTAAAATCAAACCACTCAACAGTCGAGTCAGTTGTCTCAATATTACTTTTCTGTTGTGTTGTCATGTTTAGAAAGACTATGGTGAACTAGGTTCTGGGTTCACTCACTCACTTACTTACTTACTTACTCACTCACACACTCACTCACTTACTTACTCACTCACACACTCACTTACTCACTCACACACTCACTCACTCACTCACTCACTCACTCACTCACTTACTTACTTACTTACTTACTTACTCACACACTCACTTACTTACTCACTCACACACTCACCTACTTACTTACTCACTCACACACTCACCTACTTACTTACTTACTCACTCACACACTCACTTACTCACGTACACACTTAAAGTATATATACAGGTAGAATACATGCATATATCTGCACAAAAATTTACACAGCAGTCTGTAAGCATATGCATAATTTACGCGGTTAACTTTAACCAGAAGAAAAAAACGAAGAGAATAGCTATCTAAAGAACAGAATAGAAAGAGGATGAAAAGAAAAACAAGGAAGCAAAAACAGGAGTAATAAAAAGCGAATACCATAGACATACAATTTTTACTAGTTTATTCTACTTATTCCTCTGATGATGATGATGATGATGATGATGTTGATGAAAATGAAATGTTGAAATATCTACCAGTATTATCATACTGGTTTACTATTCTTTTTTTTTACATACAGAATAAATAATTAATGAACTATATCCTAAATGAATAAAACAAAATTTTCTTTCTTACTCGTATATATATACTGTGTTTTTTTTCTCGTTCTTCTCCTATGTTTTACTCAGTTTATCTATCACTAAGTTAGCTTACGTTCAGTTTATCCCCCCCCCCACTTTATAAAAGTCTTTGGTAAACATAGTAAACAAAATAAAAGTCTAGTCAAGTGTATAGGAAGTAGGTTTCTAAATTCTATGAGACTCATGATCATGTTGATGATGATTACCAAAAGTAGAAATAAGCGTATTACTGTTATGTAGAATAGAAAATTGTCTCTACACCATTCAATTGTTTATTACTGGACATACCTGTCGTTCAAGAATTATTTGTTAATTTTTCTTTTAATATATTCTATACTATAGCATAGTAACAGCTTTTATGAATAACAGAAAACAGCTTCTACACCCCTCCATTCCCCAACCAAAAAAACAGAACAAAGACAAGAACTTTGATAGATATTAGTTAGATGAAGGTAACTGGCAAGAAGCGTATCTCAAGCGAGACATTAGTTCCATAGAGGTTGCAGATATGCCCTGCTGATGAGTGTTAAAAGAGACGAAACCTAGATTCAAAGCTTCTTGCTTATTGCCTCCAAACAACTAATATCATAACTATCAAAATGCATCATGATGTTGAAATGTCTAGTGTGGAGGCCAACTACGTAAAATGATCGTTAGAATCCGATCAGCACATAGGAGTTGACAACACGACGTTGGTTACCCCCCAGTAACCAATCAATATGCAAAGATAAGAATATCTACTATTATTATTCACTAAACCTTAAGCCGTATCATCCTGGAGAGACTGAAAAATGCTCTGCATTCAAAATTAAAACCGGAACACATTGGCTGGGTCAGTGAAACCAAATTATATCCAGATCAAATTCCAACTATACGCTACGCATCATCATAGAACACAGCATAGAATACCAGTCAACTCAACTCTGCATCGACTTCATCCATTTTGAGAAGGCCTTCCTTCGGTAGCGTCTACCGAAAAGTAATTTGGCAGGCAGCTGCTTCAACACTACCGTTTTAATGCCACAAACTTTTATCAACCTCATTCAACAACACCCAGATGCTATATGATGACGCTATATGCCAAGTGATTCACAATGAAAAGCTCAGTGATGATGCCTTTGAAGTGGAGACAGGAGTAAGACAAGGCTGTTTACTACCACCGATGACCTTCTTAATTGTGGTCGACTGGAATGGATGATACAGCAAACTATGACGGGCGAGAAGAGGGGCATACGCCGTTTGACCAATGAGGATTTATGTTTAATGTCTTTTCGCAAAAACTCGAACATCTACAGGTGAAAACTAGCAAGTTGGTAGAAGATGCAGGGTACCGAAGATGGGACTTCCTTTCCTTCCTGGGTTATCCCACCAGACCCATAGTTGATTTCAGAAATACCCCCCAACATATGAACTAACAAAGTACTTAGCATCGATATTATGTCTTATTAAGAACCGTTCAAATTCTGGACTAGTAAACTCTTACGAGTTAGAACTCAGGCTTGATGACCTACACATAGAAGAGGATGAAAAAATGGTTAGCTTCGATGGAATTAGTCTGTATACTAAAATACCAATCAATATGGCATTGTAGGCAGTCACAAGTCAACTAAATATTGACTCAGAACTTACTGACAGAGCTAAGACATCGGTTGATGAGATCATATTAGGAGTACACTTGTGCCTGACTTTCACAGTTTTCAAGCTATAGGACAGACAAACAGGAGTAGCAATAGAATCGCCAATATCTCCAATCGTAGCAGATATATTTATGCATACTTGGAAAAACATAGCTTTACAAACGTTTAGTCCTACACCAAAAATATGCTGCCGATATGTGCATAACACATTCAACACTCTCTTGAAATCGACAGTTTCTGTACACAATCAAACTCAGTACTGATTGCAATACAATTCACTTATGAGGAGGTAGAAAATCAGTAAGAACAATTGCCTATGTCCAATTGCAGGACAAAACGAAGTACACACAGTCATCTGGATACTGCCGTCTATAAAAAACCGACACATTCCAACAGGTATCTAGACTTCAAATCATCTCACCCAATGTCACTTAAGGCAGGATTAGTCAAATGTCTAAGTATGATACAGCTAGAAAACTGTCTAGTCAGTGCAACAACCTAAACAAGCAATACAAACACGTAAAAGAAGCACCAATAGTTAATAATTATCCTCCTCAGTTTATTAAGAAATTCATACGGACACACAAAAACAAAAAAATAACAGTCACGCGAGTTCGACTAATAACGACCACACGAGTAAAAATCAGTCCACAGCCTCCATTGTATTACCCTAGAAGGAAGGAACATCACAAACTTTACGCAGAATCTTCAACAAATCTGGAATTAGGGTGGCATTTAAACCTACAAACTCACTCAGAGATAAACTTTGTCAGCTGGCTTCAGGGTCCCATAAAACCAATTAAGCAAAATAATATAATCTATCAAATTCCATTTAATAACTCTCAGGTCAATTACCTAGGTGAAACTAGTCGATCGGGGTCAGTTAGAATAGCTAAACATAGGAATTTAGCTAACTATAGAATAACAGATCTAAAGAAGATCAATAATCTAGAAAAAACTCTGCTATTGCAATGCATCCATTAATACACAATCACACAATAGGGTGGGATAAATCCACTGTACTTAAGTCCCATATAATTAGGTGGAGGGAGAGTGGGAGGTTGATTACTGGATCTTTGTTTATCGAATCAACAAACACCCAACACATACAACAGAAATGACGCAACACCTATACCAGAGATATGGAAAATTCTACTATCAGTAGAAACAACTCATATAAAGTGACATGACTATAAAAACCAAATGTCGAAAGTACTGTGATTACATTGACATGATAATGGGTAATGATAATTTATGCTCGAAACGTCATCCAGTAAATAATACTCTATCACTCACTATGTGCTTATATATCAAATGAACAAATCTAATATGGAATATACACTAATGAACTAGATGAAAACAACTGTCATAGAAAGGAAATTTGAAGCAGTTAGTCCCTTTCATGAATTTCGATAGTGTAATTAGAAGATGAAGTTTATCTGAACAATGTAATGTATTTGCGCAATACACATTTCGAACAATCTGATCACACATGGACTTGTCAATTCAATTGAAGTGGTGCCCATTGGTGACTAGCTTTGAGAGATATTCCCGAACTTCGAATGAGAAGTCGTGACCGGTGGAGGCAAAGCCTGATAGTCATGAGGACAGTTACTCAACGATGACATTGGGTGGTGATTGCGCTATATCGTGAGCTAATAGAAGTTGGAAATATGAACGATTGGATTCTGACGCAGTGGCTAGCCGAGTGGTAACCTGCTGACCACGGAACCTGAAGATCACGGGTTCGATCCCTGAAGGGGTCGTGGGTGCGCACTGCTGAGGAGTCCCATACTAGGACGAAACAGGTGTTCAGGGCTCCCAGGTTTCTTTTGTTACTCCAACTGATATCGGTCTATGATGAATAACAACTTCAATATATATTAGACCGAGGAGTGGGGGGACAGATACAACAATTAACAGTCAGGAACGTATTCTGAGATTTGTGGAAGCCATAGCCATACACAAATTTTACACCACCTTTATGTGTGCAAAAACAATTTTTTCTTACACTACACCCACCTACCTTGGTAAACTTTGTCTTCTTACCAAGATTGGGATCAACTATATCACTCTTTCTGTTTGTTCTCATCTTTCCTAATTTTAATCCCTTGCTTGTGTTATTTGTTGAATTGGGCCCTCCTGCACTCCTCGGTTTTACATACAATGACTGAAGATAAGTAATTTTGAGAGGGATCAGATGGCTCGAAATGTGTATTGCGCAAATACATCACACAGATTGTTTAGATAAACTTCATCTTCTAATTACACTATCGAAATAGAAAGAAAATTCAAAAACACTGAGACAACAAAACATAAAACAGAATAGAGTAAAGATTTAACGAGGAAAGTTACACCAAGGAAGAGGGAATAAGTTACAGCTTAAACATAGTAACACAGAGAAGTACATCATATTTCTTTTATTACGAAAAAAGAAATAGAAAAGAAAACCAGAGAGATATAAAGATTAAGATAATTTTCTCTTTCTTTATTCCCTAATCTTAGCGGATATATATATATATATCCGTGAATAGTTAGGAACAACTAAGAATAGGAATACTTCAACCAAACATAAAAGTATGTGTTGATGATATGTTCTGTAGTAGAAATGAGAACATATTCAGAGTTTTCTTGTATCCACATTAACTTGATAACAGTTACAATTCAATTGTTATTTATGAATTAAATAATGAAGTTGAAAAATTATCACCTTCATTGAACTATAAAAATTAAGAGGAGAAATAGACGGAAGATTAGATACTTGACTTTCAAATCATCTCATCCTATATCTGTCAAAGTAAGCTTGATAAAATATTTCAGTAATTGGTTGGGTTAAGAGTTTATCAAGTAAGTCAGGAAGCTTGAAGAAGTTTATATGGACTGAGAAAAGAAAGAGTGACAATGTTAGTGATAATGAAGGTAAATAGAAATCTTAACAATGCTGAAATCAGGGTGGTATTTAAACCCATAAACTCACTCAAAGATAAACTTTGTAGGCAAAATAATCTAATCTATTTAAATATCATGTAATGATGGTCCTGAGATGAAGTATTTAGCTCAAAGTAGGCGATTTGAGTTAGTCAGGATAGGAGAACAAAAAAACTTAGCTAGATAAACAATGGTACACCTCATCAATTTAGCTTTTGTTCTGCATGCATTGATCCACTATAGGGTGGTATAAGATGACAATTGTAAAATCCAATATAGGTAGATGGATAGAGAGATTGATCATACAATGTTTGCGTATGCAATCAACCAGCATGTAATTCACATTTCAGGTATCTGAGAACAATAAGGAACTATTGGATTATATAAGGGGAAGTTTGAAAGGCATATGGTTGTTTAGATATAAAACAGCATCAAGTAAATAATAGTGAATCACAGTGTGCTTTTCATATCAAATAAACAGTCTAATATGGTATTATACTCATCATCAGTCATCATCCAGATCAACATGAGACCAGACATTGCTGGGTAACGGTCTAAGTTGCCACACCTCATCTCATATCAGTATTTCAAGTAACAAGGTAATAAAATGAAGTGAAGAAAATGATAAGATTGAGTATATCGGTGAACATGAGGATAATATGTGTACACATCACATAGAGTCTCCAACCACTGGTTCATTTCTCTTGTCTTCCAGACCCCAACCACCCAGTTTGTATCGCTCTACAAGGCCCAAACTTCATACATAGTCTGACAACCCTGAGCCTTTTCTCAGACTGAACCTACTTCGGCCAACATTGTATAACAAGGCAGGCATAACACATGTAGGAGCCAACTATGTCATTCAATGAAGATTCACAACTGTACCTCTTCTACCCTAAAAACTTTACATCTGATTTCTCCGATAATAATTGAGAAATATATTGGTTTATTAAATTTTCATATCATCATACACGTATATGTTTGAAAGTAAAATAAGTACACCGAATTGAAAGTGATGAAACATGAAAATGTCAACTTTCAAAGAAATAAAATCATCTCAATTTGATTTTTCGTTTATTTGTTTGTTTTTTTGTTGTCATGATGAGAAAAACAACAACAATTTTTCTATTATTATGACTGTCTATAAGATAAATCAAGTCAAATGTAGTGAATATATATTTATTGAAAAAGATTGTATATAAGAATAATTGAAAGATATTGCCTTGTGAATAAGGATGCTTAAAACATTCAGAAATAGTGCTATACAAATATATATATATATATACTACTTAGATAAGCAATTTAAGCGCCATGTTTACCTACTAGAATCAATTAATTAACATATCCCTTCAAGGTACTGATATAATGATAAGAAATCAATGTAAAAAGGCGATATATAAGTTAGTTAACTAACTACTCTACTCTACTGGAGACCCTAGGTGATATGGCTTAGAACCGAAGTCAGTGGTGCAGATGTATACACACATTATCCTCATCTTAACAACGCTATACCGAATCTCACCATTTTGTCACTCCTCTTTCCTTTCTTCTCGTACTTTATATTTCTTTTGACTGCATTCACTTATCTTCATCCTTCACCTCACTACCTTTTTACTTGATGTGCTGATATGAGGTGTGGCAACTTGGACCGTTACGCAGTAATACCTGGTCCTATGTTGATAATGATGATGATGACTCTACTCTACTACAATAAAGACTTGTTCGTAATATAGCCTTTTACAACAACAGAATCTACAGTTGATGAGAATGAAAATATCAATTATCTGCTAATCATCAAATCAATTGAGATGGTTGACCCATAGTGTTATGTATACTCACCTATTGTAGCCATTTCGTTGCTTAATATTAGTTGAAATAGCTTCACACTGTAAATATAGCATCATTGTATGCAGTTGTTAACTGTTCGTCTAAGTCATGTAGGGGAATTGTAGACAGCCTAATTAAGAACCTGTGACAACATAAACCAGTGGATATATCTATACACTTAATCACCATACTAAATTCAGTATTTTGTCATTTCTCCTTTCTTTGTTTTATTACTTTATACAACTTTTGACCAATTCTTCCTAATTCATAAGGAGTATCTACTACGTTGAAGGAATTGATATTCTCTCTAAGACTGGAATTAGTATCATTCAACCGCATAGTTAAGTGAAGCAACAGCGAAACCCTCCTTCATATAACCACAAAACATAATGGCTAAGTTTATTATTGATATTATTCAGTTCACATTACTGATAAATAACAACTATGATGATGATTCTGGTATAATGAATCAATAATATACTACTACAATTGTGGTTTTTACACCACTCTGCAAAACAACGACAGAACCACCCGATACATTTCACGTAAAGATAACAATACTACTGAAAATATAAATTAGTATGACATGATAAAATAGGTCGTAAAAACTGACAACCAATACACCTCAACAATATATATATATATATATATATATATATATATATATATATATATATATATATATATATCAGCATACAGACAGTAGACGCCATCATCATCACCATCACGATCATGCCACTGAATATTCTTCATCAACCGAAAAAGTCAATGAATAAGCAGTGTACTAGACTTGTATACATATCCATATATCAAGAAATCAAAGTGAAGGGAGAGAGGGAGAGGGAGTAGACACAAGAGGAACCCCCATACAATTTTTAAAAAATGAAACAAATAAGTAACTATCAACGGTAAGTAAAATTATGAATACTTTAACTTCGAAAAAAAAAAAACAATTAAAAACAACAACACATTAATAGCTATTTTATCAGTTGACTGGTTTTTTTTTCTCCTATCGATGAGATGTATGCCTCTCATTGTAACTGTCAAGAAAGCGGAGGAAAAATTTATCTATATCGAGGAAACTAATACATACCTACTTACTTATTTGATATATACACGTGTGTAACTTAACAGTTAGGCGTGAATATATGTATATAGTTATCTTGCTCTAGGCTTATCGATACTTATTTACGACATTTTATTACCGATTATTATCATTATTATTACTATCACGACATTATATAATGAGGATGAAATAACCGAGAAATAAATAAGACAGATGATAATCTATCATTTTATTACCGATGATATAATAAAATATAAAAAGTAAACTGTCGTCTCATGATAGACACTGACAATGGATGATGACGACAATTAGAAATATATATATTCATATGAAAAGAATTTGTCCACTTTTTATCCTATCAGTTAAAAATGATGAAAGAATTAGGTAGTGAATTATTGTTTTAGTATAAAGTTGAACAATAATACTGTAAACAGTATTAAAAAGTAATAGAATGACATGTAAACTATGAAGAGGTAAACGAACACAATCCCTACCTCCATCCATCCACACATACATACACACACACACATACATAGGCACATGTATATAATTCAGTCATCTGGAAGAAAACCAAATAAAGACTTCATTACACCCCAGATGACACCGGATATACACACGTCTAGATTTGATGAATAATAATTAAAAATAATTGAGTATACTCAACTGCCCATTGTTCTTAATTAGCCAAATATACTGCCTAGTACAATATTCAGTTATATACTCTACAACTGTGCTGCAAAATATCATTATTAAAGGCTGGGTATTTAAAAACAGCATATATAGTAGAGTCAAAGTGTAGGCAATTCTAAAGGTTAGACAGAGGATTACTAAGTAAATAACGTAAGTGAATTGATGAAGTTATGTGCCTTAATTAAAATCATATGGGTGATATATATATGTTAAGCATACTAACTAACAATTAACTATGACATAATACATAGGTTGTTAGAAAGCTAACCCTACTGAAAACAAGGCACAATAATAACACCAATAATTTAATGAGGGTTGAGAAGTGCGGAAATATTATTTATGAATCTCTATACCATATACAGAGTCGTGGGACATTGTCTTAGCTAGTCAACTTCTAATCAATAAGTAACCGGTTCGAAAACTGTAACACCTATCAAAGTTTGAACAGCTATATACATTAGGTATGGCTTAATGTATACTACACGAAATTGTACGTCATTTTTGAGTTTGTTTTGATTTCATATAATAGTTGAAGAGTTTGAAAATGACAAAACAGAGTATCTGTTGCAATGGTGATGATACATGAAAGTTATATCTACATTAGAATCTTCTGTTTTACAATCTCTGATATACCTTTTCATATCCCTTTGATGGTATTAACTCTCCTCAGTATGATTTAAGAAACTGCGATGTTGAGGTCTATTGAAGGGCAATAGTCAAGTAGATTAGTGAAGTTGTGAACCTTCGTTGTCCGGGATGGCGTGGGCATGTACTGCGAATATCGAACCACCACTTACCTAGATGTTTCATGCTAAGGTTCAAGTTGGCCACGCCTAGATGTTACACTAGTCGATGAAGTCACAAACTTTTGGTTTGAACGGTGTTATGGGAAAGCGTGAAATACCTGGATGGATAGGGTCCCTGAGACAATAGGAATCAGTGGTCTGGGATTCTTGGTGACATGGCTGAAAATTGTTCACAATGGTGCAGATGTATTCACTTCTAAAGCTAGAATACTTCCACCAACTGTTATCTTTAGGTTGTTTATTCTCTCATACAACTTTATCTACTTTGACATCAGTCTTCATCTAGTAAGGTCAAATTTTGATCCTAAAGTTTATATTATTATTATTATTATTATCATATGGTTTGAGATATATGGGGATTGATTTATCCCAAGGTATCATTCATCACGTGAAGCTAATGATAACTGAAGATGTTAGTGGATAGTCGCACTACATCGCGGATTGATAGAAGTAGGAAACAGTGCACATTTATCTTTCGACCTAGTGACTGAATGGTTAACCCATCGGCTGTGAGACCCTATCCCTGGCGAGGGGATCTCAGATGTATAATGCTGAGATGTTACATATCAAGAAGAAAAAGCTATCCAGTTCTCCTAGATTTTTAATCGTCTTCCAACCGATGTCAGTCCATGATGAATACTACCTTGATTCATGATTATTACTACAACTGGGATAACTGGAGTGTAAATGACGCTGAGATCTAATGATACTGACTGACTGACTGACAAAATCAACGTAAAACCTCGTACTAAAGTGTATCACCTCAACTTGTCACACTTCACAGTAGTACACGAAGAATAGGTGGATAGAAAATGACTGATACCAAAGAAGATGAAGTAGTGAGAGAGAATAAGCAATCTGAAGGTAAAGATTAGTGTGAATATATCTGCACCATTGTGGTCGATTTTCAGCCATGTCACCAACAGTCCTGTTGTCTCTGGAACCCCAGCCAGGATAGTCTACACCTCTCAACACGGTCCAGACCAATATTTAGGGACTTCATTGACTGGTGTCACGTCTTAGTCTGGCCACCCTGAACCCCCTTCCAACCTTATATAACCTCCCCTAGCATAGCAAGTCAAGGTAGGTGGTGTGGTTCGGCATGCGTAGTACATCTCCAACCTATGTAATGAAAGACGAATGATACCAAGCAGCAATGGATACTGTTCATCACGAATACAATACTTAGAAGGTAAGCACTTAAACTATTGAAATCTTGAATATGACTAAGTAGAAATAAATTTTGACTGATCAGAAAACAGATGGAGGTATCTGATAAGCAACATATTTTGTAAGTGTATTATTATTATTATTATTATTATTAGGGTTACAGTATACATAGATTTGAAGATGACTGACCTGTGATAGGGAAAAGCGACAACCAAAAATAAAATACGAGGCAAGATAAGTAAAATAATGGTCATTTCTTTTAGAATGTAGACATACACGCAGACACGCATAAAAGGTGAACATCTGTTTAATGCATAGAATAAGATGATTAACTATTACCAGTGAACTGTCAAAATGAATGATAGATAAATCGCATGATAGCGTTGTTGCTTCTATATGTGCCACTACTTTTGTATTCATTGATTACTTTACAATATAGTCTAACAGGGATTGTCTCCTCAAAAGATGTATTCATCATGAAGTTATAATAGTTGGAGACTTATTGAAAATTTGGGGAGCATTGAACAGATGTTTTGTTCAAGTATGCAACTCTCCAAACAATATTACTGTATAGTTGTTATCATTAGAGATATCCTTCCAAATGGATATTTCAAAGTTATAGTGAGAAGTTGAAATTGAAGTGAATGCCAAGTGAAGGCCTTGGTAAATAGCAAAATGATAGCGGTAGTCAAATGTAAATCATTGAATTCTGGCTTAATGAGTGAAAGGTTAAAGTGTTCGTCGTGAAACCTGAAGGACTTTAGTTCCACTCCTGACGAGTAGGGTCAAAGGGTACACATTTCTCTATTTTATAACTAAATTTTACTAGTTGTTACTCTTTCTCCTTCTAAATTATTTACTGCTATCAGAATACAATCAGGTATATGAAAAGGTCATATGCCAAGTGATCCACAATGAAAAGCTCAATGACGCCTTTGAAGTGAAGACACGAGTAAAACGAGGCTGTCTACTATCACCCATGATATTCCTGATTGTAGTGGACTGGACTGGATCATGCAGCAAACAGTAAGCAGCGAAAAGATAGGCATGTGCTGTTTGACCGATGAAAAGAGCCTCGAAGTTTTGGATTTTGCGGATGATTTATGTTTAATGTTACACAAACTCGAAGATCTACAGGCGAAAACTAACAAGTTGACGGAAGAGGCATCAAAACGGGACTTCAAGTGAACGTAGAGAAGACAGAGGTGAAGACAGACAACCAACAACAGCATCAACAACAAGTACCAATCACCATTAACGAGAGGAAACTAAAGGAATTAGTCTCTTTCACCTACCCCGTTCAGCACACAGCATCGTTTCAACTACAGGCGGCACAGGCACAGACGAGGATCTCAAAACCACGATCGGAAAAACATCAAGACGGGCTTTCACTAATCTCAAATCAGTGTAGAGATCTACTGCACTCCACTCAGCATGTGGAACAAGATCCAGATTTTGAACACCAATCAAGTCAGTTCCGCTACATGGTTCAGGAACTTGGCGCGTTAAGAAAAGCATTTCCAACAAACTACAGACATTCATCAACAACTGCTGCCTACACTGGCTTGTTACTCAAGCTCAGATGGCCAGAATAACAAGAATAAGCAACAAGGAACTCTGACTGCCAATGAACTAACCAAGAACCTATCACCCAACAAATATGCACCGGAAGGAAGTGGAGATGGATTGGGCATACACTGAGAAGGCCGACTGGGGACATCATACGCCAGGCCAGGCTGTCGAGTGGAATCCAAAGGAGAAACGATGAGTTGGGTGTCCGAGGTGAGGGTGACATAGAGCAGATCATATGAAGAAGAAATGAAAGCTTTTGGGCAGTAGTAGCGACAGGTTGAAGTGACTGAAGAGAACAGAGTGGAATGGAGACGTGCTACTGAAACCCTATGTTCCACTAGGAACCTAATAAATAATAATGATCAGAATACAATGAAAATACATTTTCATTATTAATTAACGTTGTGTTACTTTTTTTTCTGGTTAAAAATCCAAAAATAATCACCAGAGATCATGTAGATAGACAGTGAGATGAATAAATAAGAAGAATTCTAAGCAAGAGATTAGTGTTTAGCCTAGATAATGGTAATGATAATGGTGTATATTCATCAAGTCAAGTGAAGAAGTCACGAAAACCTGTTACATTTATCATTATGATTATGATTATTGTTTATACAACTGTCTGAGTTCCAAGTACACTATTACAGGCTGAAAACTGCACGTATTCACATAGAGGCATATATACACAACCACAACCACACACACACACACATACACAGGTATAGACATAGAGAGGCCAACTATAGATAGACTGGAAGAAACTGGATACATAGATAATCAGAAATGCTTTTCTCACTTTTTTGTTCTCTTACTTACCAACTTCGAAATGATAAGAAGAAGAAATAATAACCGAAGCTACTTCTATGCTATTTTTCAATGTTGTTGATGATAATGTTATTTAAACGATAACAGTAGAACGCCTTTGTCAGCCTATAAAGATGCTTACTATGCAGCAAACGATTAAAAAAAAGGCCATGTTACACAACACTACCATTACTACTACTACTACTACTAATAATAATAATAATAATAATAATAATAATAATAATAATACAAGGGATAGAAAGAAGACAAGAACACTGAAAACACACAAAAAAACAATATAATGGAGAATGAAGAAATAAAGCTTTGATGATATTGAAATGATGGCGTGAATTAGTCATTCAGAGAGATAGACAAAATGAACATAGAACCTTGTACAGAACTGGATTGGCTCCAATTACCATAACTGACAGTATAACTAGCATAAAAAGAACAATCTGTAAACATTCAAGCTTTAGAAAATGTCAAGAAGTGAATACATCTACACGATTGAGATCAATTTTCAGCTATATCACTAAGAATCCTAAACTATTGATTTCTATAGTCTCTGAGATCCCATTCAGCCAGGTAGCCTTACACCCACCCACCCCAAAATACCGTTTAGACTAATAGTCAGAAACTTTATGGACTGATATGTTACATCTCTAGCCACCATTAGCCTTTTTACAAAATAATTCAACTTCGTCGCCTTAGCCATTTCTTTCAATAAAGGTTAGTGCTGAGGATATCAGCAAGGTTGCTGATGAAACGTTCACGAAGACGTCCAGAGGACAGTATTACTGCGTAATGGTGTTTAGAGAACATTAAATCACTGCCACTTATTACTTCTCTCTCTCTCTCCATATATAATACAGATCGATACTTCAACTTCATGATTAAATTACACTAAATGAGTAGGCTAAATACCTTTAACCTTACTAGAACCATGTTAATGATAGATCGTGGCTAGTTGTGGAATCCAAGATGCGTATTTCGTCCCATTTGGGACTTGTCAACTGGATGTACCTGCTTTCCAGTGACTGATCAATTCAGTCCAATCAACGATGGTATCATATAAAAACAATTATGCTAAAAAATATACCCGTCACACAAGAAGTGGCTATAGTGCCTCAGTGGGGTAGTAAATAACACTCGCGTTTGAAGCGATCTCTCCCGAGTCCGAATCCTGGTGGCAACAACACTCACTGGGAAAAAGGTACATCCAGCTGACGAGTCCCAAATAGGACGAAATGTGCATCTTGAATTCCACTGCTAGCCACGATCTATCATTAACATAATTAGAACGCTGGCAATATCAAGGCATCCGAACAGGAGCCCATATGCCAAAAGAGACCAATCAATTCGTTCCAATCAACGACGGTATCATATCAGAACAATTATACTTACTAAAACCGTTAAGACAAGTTGAAACAGTTTAACTATGCGTACCACAAATTAACTTATTACCATTATTATTGATTAATTATTTAGAGTGGATCTCACTGGTGTCAAAGGTCGATTCATCATCATCATCATCATTATCAATATCAACATAAGACTAGGCAGTACTGCGTAACGGTCCAACATCCCGCCACACCTCATATCACAACATCAAGTAAAAAGGCAGTGAAGTGAAAGATGAAGAAAAGAAAATCCAGTCAAAAGAAACAAAGTACGAGAAGAAAGAAAGGAAGAATGATGAAATGGTGAGATTCGGTATAGTGTCGTTAAGATGAGGATAATGTGTATGGGGATACATCTGCGCCACTCGCATCGGTTCTCAGCCATGTCATCATCTAGAGTCAATCTCCAACCACTGATTCCTCTTGTCCCGCCAACCCCAATCACCTAGTCTGCATCGCCCCACATGCCTCAAACCAACAGTCAGAGACTTCATGCATTGGTACCATGTTTTAGTGTGGCCACCTTGAGCCTTTTTCCAGCCTGGATCAACTTCGGCCAACATTGTATGACGAGGCAATCGGTGACTAGGCATACGTAGTACATCGACTAGATTTACTCGAATTTTTATATTGAATTTCATTAAGTCTGTTAAATAATCTTCGTCTCTTCTTACTCTTCTATCCCTTAATGGTGACTTTTACCATCGTTACGCAGTGTATTACTACGCTTTATGTTTATATTCACTGAGTTAACTAGACTTAACTATTATTTACTATTATTATTTGTCCTTTGGGTTCGTACTGGAACATACAGCTTCAGTAGAACGTCATCATTTCACTCTCTTTTACGCAGTCTGCTCTTTTAACCTGGTTCCACTACTGCCGACAAGCTTTCATTTCTTCTGAACACGATCTCTTCATGGACTGACATCCGTTGGGGTTCACCGTGAAACCTGAAGGTCCTGAGTTCGATCTCTGCCTGGTGGGGTCGCAGGTGCGTACTGTTGAGGAGTCCCATACTAGGATGAAACATCTGTCTAGTGCTCCCACATTTTCAATGGTTCCCCAACTAATATCAGTACATGATGAATACTACTTCTAAAAATTGAAAAATCCTCATTCATCTCAATAATATTTAATTTAGCCTAGAAGTGTTATGTGTGTGAAAAAATTGACCGTTAATACTACAATTGTTATGCTTCATTTTGGTATTATTGTTGCTATAATCATTACAACAATCCACCTCCACTATTACATGCTCACTTCCGATTTAAAAAATGAACCACAAAACTTTCCTATAGTATTCATAACATACAAAGAAAGAAAGGGAGAGAGGGAGGAAATCCCTATAACTGTTGTAATTATTATCATTACAATCACTACTCCGTATCTGACACTAAAATGTATGCATATAATATACATTGTACATATTGTTAATAGAGTTTAGTTCAAAGGAATATGTACATTTATCTGTCTGTTTATGCATATACACTACACAGGCATGTATACGCATATGTATATATGTATAATATACAAGGGAGTAGAGGCGGAAAGATACGGTAACGTCTGGACAGGTGTTCTAATGAATGACAAGTTCATTCCATATTACAATTCTTAAAAAGGAATTGGAAAAAGAAAAAAATTACACTTATGTTAATATACTACTTATAATCAGTAAACTCAGAGTATTCGCACATACATACACGAACAGATACGCACGTCTAAATATTATTGTAATGAAACTACACAAGACAAGACAAGAAAGTGATGGAGGCGAAAGTAGTGAGAAAAGAAAGAGAGGGCTGAAGAAAGAAAGAAAGAAAGAAAGAGAGAGAGAGAGAAGGAAGCCTGTCTTTAAATCACTTCCACGTAAATACATGCAAACACACCAAATAGGATAGTCTATATTATTGAATTTCTTATTAACTCCAGTATATCCCGCAAATACCAATTAACATTATAGGTGGATAAGAAAAGAAAAAAGAAAGAACGGAAATTGGCGGTTATAAGACGACAATGATAACAATAACAATGGAAATAAGAATAAATCTGGTTACTATGGTTAAGAGGAAAAGAGAATAGAAATACAGGCACCTTGACTCAATCAACTTTATCAAATAAATAAACCACGTATAACAAGTAAGAATATTAAATATGCATGAAACCTGTTAAGTAAGGACTTATTCATAAGATAAAGAGAAAAGAGGTGGAGGTCGGAAAATGATAGGCAGTATTCATAGATAAATCTGAGAGAATAGACATAGAAGTAAAGAGATGAGTAGAGAAATAAAAAAACAAAACAGAAAACATGAGAAACAAAAAAGAGATTGAAACAAAATTAAATCGATCAATTATAATTAATATGTGTTACCTATTAATTCTTATTGTTAAGTGGATAAAAGAGAGACAGATAGCGAGACAGTAAGAGAAAGGAAAACAGAGTAATATCATTCCTACTTCATGAATACTCTTCAGCTGATAGATACAGTCTAAAAGTACAATAGTTCAGTCATTAAAGAAACAACCTATAACAACAAATACATTGAGACAATACCTCTATTGTCTGTAACTAATATGAAACGTATAATTGAGTTTCAAGTTATTATTCATCATAGACTGGCATCAGTTGAAGGAACAAAGGAAGCCTGGTAGCAATGGACATCTGTTTCTTCGTAGTATGAGACTCCCCAGCAGTGAGAACCTACGACCAGCACGTTACCATAGAGCCACTGAGTCGTGGGTGCGCACTGCTGAGGAGTCTCATACTATGATGAAACAGCTGTCCTTTATTCCTCCAACTCATATCAGTCTACGATGAATAACAACTTGAAATATTTCCAAATCCTCCCACAACTCCCTCAAAATTCAATATAACTGTGTTATTTGACCAACTTAACTAGCCTCATTTTAACATTATGACGGAATATAAACAGTGAAAACGAGTTCTTTTTTTTTCACCTTAACGTGAGAAGAGTCATTTGTGAGAAAATTGAAAAGATACATGAACTGGATAGTTTCTATCCTATCCACTAGAAGTATTATCTTCTACAAATAAGTTGGAGGAAGAAATAAAATAAACTTTTATTGAAAACTATCTCTCTGAAAGAATGGAATATTCTAAGAGATTTTATTGTGAAGTACATAAAAGAACAAAATGGAATGAAATAAAACACTCAATTATGAGAAAGAACAAGCATTTTATTCACCTTACATTCAAACAAAATTAAAATATTTATAAGAAGAGACAAAGGAATCAAAGCAACTTTCTTCATATACTCATTGAATCAGTCAAAATTGGATAATTACCCTGCTCATATCATCTCCAAATGTATTTATAAAAAAAATCTATATAGACTTGTAGTGACCAGTGTAATAGAAAAATCAAGAGAAGGGTACCCATTCACTTCATCTAACATATCATTGACAATCTGTGCTTAAAAGGAGGTAAGTTTCTAATCAATACTATTGTAAGACACCATTGTAAAGATACAAGACATCAGATTGAAACCGGAAAATAATAAACGTATTAAAAAAATGTCTGGATTACTGTGTTTCAAGCAAGAGATTGTTATAAAATGCTTTCAACCTGATCTTTGCATACAACAGAAAGTGAAGTATGGTTAATCTTTTATTCACTTGGTGAGTATGATTTAATCCTGTTTCATTCTTATTTCACAATTATATAACTCTCTATTCTTTTTCTTCTTATATTTTGTTATATGGATTATTAATAAATTTGTTGTACAACTTAAGACTATTGATTTCCTATGTATTGCTAATAATCATTTTACTTTTAGACAGTATGCAGCAGCAGCACCAGCAGCTGAAGAGTATTCGTGAAATCGAAATAATAATGATAATAATATTAATACATTTTATTCCGTAAATTTCATCTTTTTTTACTTTGTCCCAAGGTAAGTTATTGCTGCTGTTTATTATTATTATTATTATTATTATTACTATAGTAGTGATGGTAAAATATCTTCAGATATCTTTTTTCTAGTTGACAAGATTTTGTTCTAAAAGCAGTATTCATCATGAACTAAGGGAAATTGGAGAACCGTTGAGAACCTATTTCTTCTTTCAAGTATGCGATTCATCAGCAGTACCTATACACAACCTAATCAGTGATCGATCTGAAAATCTTTACGTCTCTCTGAGAACCAATTGATTATTCATGGTTTGAAGTTGAATAGTCAAAAGCTCCTTACTTATATGAACTCATGATATACCATGACTACCTATCAAGTTATTTTGTTGGCATCTTCACTTTCAATTTAATTGACATCATAGATCACGGCTTCTTATTACAACTTAGGAATTATTCATCTCCGAGCATGTCAAAAATGAGTAGTATACAGTAATGCAATTTGAGGTTAATGTCGATTTCATACTGTTGTCTAGTGCCACTAAGTTTTCAATGATACGCCCACTATTACTATTATTATTATTATTATTATTATTATTATTATTATTATTATTATTAGTCCCTTGGGTTCCTAATGGAACATAGGGCTTCACTAGCACGTCTCCAGTGAACTCTCTTCTCTGAGATCTTTTGAACCTGGTCCCACGACAGCCCAGAAGCTCTCATTTCCTCCTCGCACGACCTCCTCCATGTCACCCTCACCTCGGACATCCAACTCGTCGCTTCCCATGGGGATTCCACTCGAGCAACTGGCCTGACGTGTGATGTCCTCAGTCGGCCTTCTCAGTGTATGTCCAATCCAATCCAATCCATCTCCACTTCCTCCTGCATATTTGTTGAGTGATAGGTTCTTGGTTGGTTCGTTGCCAGAGTTCCTTGTTGCTTATTCTTTCTGGCAATCTATCTGATCTTCAGTAGCCAGCGTAAGCAGTTGTTGATGAACGTCTGTAGTTTATTGGAAATCCCTTTCCTAACCCGTTAAGTCTCTCAACCATACAGAAGCACTGACTTCACGTTGGTGTTGAAAATCCATATCTTGCTCCGCATGCTGAGTGCAGAAGATCTCCACACTGGTTTCAGGCTAATGAACTCCTGTCTTGCTTTTCCGATCCTGGCTGACTTTGACATCCTCGTCTGTGCCACCTGTAGTTGAAACAGTGCTACCTAAATAGGTGAAGGAGGTTACTTCCTTTAAGTTTCTCCCGTTGATGGTGACTGGAGTTTGTTGTTGTTGTTGTTGGTACGGTATCTTCATCACCTCTGTCTTCTGCCCACTAATATTAGTCCATGATAAATACTGACTTAGAACGTTCTGTATACATTTTAAACCTTCGTGACTAACTGTTTTTAGTACTGATATCCTTCTGAAAAGTGTCAAACAAAAGTATCATATACCTTTGGTCAAAAATATAGATATTTGTGAAAACTTATGTATATATATATATATATATATATATATATATATATATATATATATATGAGGTTATTGGTCCCTGACGTCACCTCACAAGGAATACTTGGGATTTAGATCTTGATCATCAGATAACATTGAACATGTAAGGCATGGGTAATCAATTGATAAGAAGTTTATTTCAACATATTACAAAATAGAACAAAGTGAACACAACAATCAATATAAGGTAATCATATGTAAATATTAGATAGATAAAATTGAATTTGGAGGGGGAGGGGGGGTTGTGGAGATTTAGTGATTCTTCAAGTTGATATTCATGATAAACTGACATCAGTTAGAGGAACATTGGAAAGGTGAGAGCATTGGACACTAATCATTGGTGACTAACTTGAAGAGATGATTCTTGAAGTTCCAAAATCATGACCGGTGGGGTAAACCTGGTAGTTATTAGGATAAATACTCAACGATCACACTGGATGATGGTCGGGCTATATCGTCAAGTGTACCATTAGCTTCCTACCCAGTGGCTAACTCGATAGTAACGTGCTGGCTACGGGACCTAAGGGTCTTGGATTCAATCTCTGATAGGGCGGGGTCATGGATGCGCTGAAGAGTCCTATACTAGGACGACGATACAGCCTCTCAGTATTCTCAGATTTCTAATATTCTCTCAACTGATATCAGTCAATGATGAATACCAACTTGAAAAATACATAAAAGATGGTTAAATATTCAGAGGATAGATATTGGCGTTATACGCTCACTCGTTTATCTATTACATTCATCTTTTTCCTACACACTAAAACATAAATTTATTTCATTTTTACTTAGATGACACTGGTCTGATGGATGGATGGATGAATGAATAGGTTCCTTTTCTGGTAGATGGTCATTTAGTGATATGATGCGTTGAATAATGATAATGGTTTGTGTGTGAGGGAGGGAGGAAGAGAGAGAGGAGGAGGAGAAGGGCGGGGAGAAGAGAGGCGAGGCGAGGCAGAGAATGAAACAGGAAGTGAGAGAAAACGATGAAAAAAAAGTTAAGCTGATTTAAAGAAAACTGTGAACTGAGATAATACATTATAAAAGTGATAAATAAATAAAAATCTTCCTTTTGATAAAACTCTAGAAGAAAAGACAATGCAAACAATGATACATATCTATATATGTATGTATGTATGTATGTATAAGTTTTATAGTATGACGAAAAAGACACTTTACAAAGAATAGCAAAGAAATAGAAAAAAACGAATCAAGAAGGTAAAACAACAAAGAATACAAAGAAATGAGCAAAGTGAATAGGTCAGTAGATCACGTAGATAATTGTGTGATGAGAGTGGGTGATGGGAGGTGTGAATACCAATTGGAGTAAGTCAAGTAAGTGAATGAGTAGATGGCTAAAAATGGACAAATAAATGTAGCCTTTTTTTTCTTTTTATTAGGAAAGGTGTTAGATACTATAAACAATCACCATATGGTACACATTTATTCATTTACATTGCTTAGATATCACTATAACGTGTTTTACTTACAACCCGTCCAAATGTAGTAGTAGTAGTAGTATATGCATAAAATATACATTAGTCTAAAAGGTTATCGCATAAGTAGTAAGTTTCACGTGAACACAAACCCCTTCAATAATAAACACCAATAGACTATTCACTTTCTATCTAACTATCTGACTATATATACACCTATCAAACTGAATAAAGCAATATAGGGGAAGTAGTAATAGAATAAGAAGAAGAGGAACAAAGAGAATATTTTCTACGGGAAGAGAAATATCAGTAAAAATATTATCCTCATTACCAGATAAATAAAATTGTTCATTTAACCTATTGAATACAAGTGAATATTTATTTATTTTTGTCACTCATAAAAATACTGAATGATGATTAAAGGTAAAATGAAAATTTAGACACGGCTGGATTCGAACCAGCGACCAGTGGATTTCTGACTCATTACTCTACCAATTGAGCTATAGAGTTCAACTATTGATTAGACTTTTATTTCATCTTCAATCACAAAGTAGAGTTTTGCTTAACCACAATATGAATTTGTGATATGTTACTACCATCATTTGATTGTACTTACACTGACTGCTGACCTAGTCAAAACTTTCTCATCCTAATCGAAATTCAACTGAACTAGAATAGAGAGGTATCATATTGATTATCACTTTGACTAGTTGAGATAGCAACCATAGTTTGGTAGACTAGTATTGATATTGGGTGATGATGGATGATAGCCGGTTAAAAATCCAGCCGTTGTCCAAATTTTCATTTCACATTCAATCATCAACCAGTATCAATAATATTAGTCTGCCAAACTAAGGGTTTTCTCTCATATAGTCAGAATGATAATCAATATGATGTTACGTCTCTCTAATTTACTTAAATTTCGATTGGGATGTGAAGTCTTGACTAGGCAGCAGTCAGTGTAAATATGATTAAGCGGTAGTAACGTGTCACGAATTCATACAAGTGAAGCCCTTGGCGATTGAAGTGAAATAGAACTCTGGTAAAGATTCGGACCTTGTAACTCAGTTGGTAGAGCATCTGGTGGGAAACCCACTGGTCGCTGGTTCGAATCAGACTACGATTCAAATTTTCATTTCACCTTCAATCATTATCCAGTATCAATAATGCTAGTCTGCCGAACCATGGTTGCTATCTCAGAGAGTCAAAATGATGACTAGAAAAATATATACAAAGTCTATAGCATCGACTTTGTGCTACTAGTATGCTACGCACATCTTTGTTTTAACTATCACAGTCTTGATTATTTATTCCTTATACTCTGATAATGATAGCAATAATGTCAAGGCATCACCGTATGAGCTCATATGCCAACAGAGACCGGTAAACTCGATCCAATCAACCACGTGGAATTATAAGCAATAATATCAAAGACTACCATTCCATCTGCTTTCGCAGATTCCAAGCATTTCTATGCTATACCTCCTCAACTCTTTTGCAATCTGAGCAGCCTTGATAGGTTCATACACGGTGCGAACATCCCATGTCCCTATGTTTACTTTCGCTTCCATCGAGGAAGAGAAGACACATCGGCCAATCGGCTTCCCGAAGACTTTCATCAACTGGCGTCATTTCCTCTCTCCGATTCCGGCGAGGAATAAGTTATTTTTCATTTTTTATATATTCTTTGTGCTTTGAAGTTTCTTTAGCGACTGGATTGGTTTTACGGGGTAGGGTTGCTAGCTGTATGCCCAACCTTTCCTCTTTACTCGGTCTTAGGAACGGCTAGTGACTAGAGAACTAGTTAACGAGGCGAGGAACTTTGGGAACGAACCAACCAAGAACCTATCACTCAACAAATATGCAGAATAAGAAAGTGGAGATGGATTGGACATACACTGAGAAAACCATTCGGAGACATCACGCACCAGGTCCTCGAGCGAAATCCAAATGGGGAAACGATAAGTTGGCCATCCGAGGTGAGGGTGACATGGAGAAGATCGTGTGAGGAAGGGGTGACAGCTTGAGGGCAATCGTGGAGCCAGGTTCAAAAGATTGCAGAGAACAGAGTAGAATGGAGACGTGCTACTGAAGCCCTATGTTCCATTAGGAATCCAAGGGAAACAATAGTAATAATAATGCCAAAGACTATAGGCGTCGCACAAGCATAAGCTATCGTGACTGAGTAGTGTAGTGGATAACGCTGTAGTATTTAGAGCGATCACTCTTCGGTTCGAACCTCAGTGGAAACAATATCACTCACTGGGGTGCAGGTACATTCAGTTGATGAGTGATTCCCATAAAGGACGATACGCGCATCTTAGATTCCATTGTCAGCTACCATCCATCAATTTCAAGAAAATAAGACTACAGGTAACATTAGGACATTAGCAGACAGACAGACAAAATCAACGTAGAAGCGCGTACATAAGTGGATTGGTTCAACTTGCCATAGTTCACAGTACAGTGGTATAAAAAGAACAAATAGGTAGAAAAAACTGATATCAAAGAAAATAAAGTTGTGTGAGACAATAAACAATTTGAAGATAAATGTTACTGTGAATATATATGCACCATTGTGGCCGATTTCCAGCCATGTTACCAACAATCCTCAATCATTGATTCGTATCGTCTCAGAGACCCTAACCAGGTTAGTCTACACCTCCAAACACAGCTCAGACCAACATTTAGAGATCTCATCGACTGATGCCACATCTTATTCTGGTCAACCTCAACTGTCCTCTTATTTAATTCAACTTCCCATAGCATGACATATCAAGGTAGGCAGTAGACTCGGCATGAGCATCTCAGTCGACTTTCACACAGGAGTTCATATGCCATCAATACCTTTCGATTACACTGATATTTTAAAAAAAGAATAGAAAACAAAATTCTCTCTCATACACACACACACAAAGAAGAAAAATCAAATTATTTGTAAATCCAGGGGAGAAAAACTAAACAAAATAGAAAAGATGTTGAAAGTATTTTTACAACAACAATAACAAGGAATACTATTGTTAATAATGATGAAAGCAGAAAGATAGAGAGTATCATATAAAACAGTAAGAAACTAAAAGACAATTAACTAGTATTGAAAGGTGTTACGATGAATGGATGATACAGTACACAAATGTACACAATAGCATCTATGGTACGTGTAGATACACAGGCAGGTAGGCGGGAAGGCAGACGTGGAAATATATATATATATATATATATATATATATATATATATATATATAAATAAGAAGAGATATGATAAAGAAAAAGAAGACGAGAGACTAATTATCATAATTAGACAACATATTATTCATTTTAAAGAGAAAAAAGATGAAAAAGGCGATAAAAATTCACTTCACTTTCATATATATATATATGCTTCAAGAGTAACACCCAAAGAAGGGATCGAGACAAAGAGGCAAGGAGAAAGAGAGAGAGAGAGAGAGAGAGAAGGAAACCGTTAAAAGAAAGCGTGTTATTACAGCTAATTATTTTCACTTTTTCTATCCTTAATTTCTGACTTTCAAAATAGTATAAAACTATAATAACTTCTTAATATCACAATTAATTGAAAGCATTATACATATAGAACCTCGCCTAGTTTACTAGCCGATCCTAAGCCCTGATAAAGAGGGAAGGTTTGGCATACAGCTAGCAATCTTATCCCGAGAAAATTAATCCAATCGCTAAAGAAACTTTAAAGCACAAAGAAAATATTTAAAAAAAATTAAAATTAAACTTATTCCTCAATGGAATTGGGAGATGAAATGACACTGGTTGATGAAAGCCTTTCGGGAAGCCAATTGGCTGATTTATCTTCTCTTCTCTCAATGACATTAAAAGTAACCATGCGAAGGTGGAATGTCCAGACAATGTTTGAACATGGCTGACTGGTAAGGGTGTCCAAATTACAAAAGAAATGAGAAGATATGGGTATAGGAGTGCTAATAATTTGTGAGACCAGATGGAATGGAAATGGACTCTCCAAACTGTTCAGAGACTTGGAGCATAACAAAACATTTACAACAAACTCAACACATACATCACATCAAAAGCTCCCATCTACGATCAATCCATACTCAAGATCACATCACATTGCCAGAATAATAAGAATAAGCAACAAAACAACAAACTCTGTCTGACCCCACAATGTACCAACCAACAAATAAGCACAATAAGAAAGTGCAGATGGATCGGATTGGATTGGACTGGACTGGGCTGGACTGCGCATACACTGAGAACATCATTTTGGAGACATCACACGTCAGGTCACGCCACGCCAGGCCAGGCCACCAAGTGGAACCAAAATGGGAAATGACGAGTTGGGCATCCGAGATGAGGGTGACATGGAGGAGATCGTGTGAGGAAGAAATGAAAACTTCTGGGCAGTCGTTGAGTCAGGTTAAAAAGACTTCGGAGGGCAGAGTGAAATGGTGACGTGCTATTGAAGCTTTATATTCCACTAGGAACCAGAGGGACAAATAATAATACATGACTGTCTCTACATATTCCATTCATATGAATACTTTAAAGTATGTGAATAAAATGAAAACCGAATGATGAGACAGAACACCTGAAGAGCTTAAACATGCTAAATCGAACGACAGCATAACTAATGCAGTAAAACAGCATATATTGCATAGATATTATAGAATTTGTAAATTTATTTTTTGAGATGAATGGGGAATTGTTTAATTTAGAAGTAGTATTCATCATGGACTGATATCAGTTGGGGAACCACAGTTGTCCAGTGCTCCCAGATTTTCAATGGTTCCCCAACTGATGTCAATCCATGATGAATACTACTTCTTAATTTGTAAATTACTCTTCATTATTATTATTATTATTATTATTAGTCCCTTGGGTTCCTAATGGAACATAGGGCTTCAGTAGCACGTCTACAGTGACCTCTGTTCTCTGAAATCTTTTGAACCTGGTTCCACGACAGCCCACAACCTCTCATTTCCTCCTCGCACGATCTCCTCCATGTCACCCTCACCTCGGACATCCAACTCGTCGCTTCCCATGGGGATTCCACTCGAGTACCTGGCCTGACGTGTGATGTCCCCAGTCGGCCTTCTCAGTGTATGCCTAATCCATCTCCACTTCCTCCTGCATATTTGTTGAGTGATAGGTTCTTGGTTGGTTCGTTGCCAGAGTTCCTTGTTGCTTATTCTTTCTGGCAATCTATCTGATCTTCAGTAGCCAGCGTAAGCAGTTGTTGATGAATGTCTGTAGTTTATTGGAAATACCTTTCGTAACGCGCCAAGTCTCTCAACCATAGAGAAGCACTGACTTCACGTTGGTGTTGAAAATCCATATCTTGCTCCGCATGCTGAGTGCAGAAGATCTCCACACTGGTTTCAGGCTAATGAACTCCTGTCTTGCTTTTCCGATCCTGGCTGACTTTGACATCCTCGTCTGTGCCACCTGTAGTTGAAACAGTGCTTCCTAGATAGGTGAAGGAGGTTACTTCCTTTAAGTTTCTCCCGTTGATGGTGATTGGAGTTTGTTGTTGTTGTTGGAGTTGCTGGTGCCGTATCTTCATCACCTCTGTCTTCTCTACATTCACATGAAGTCCCGTCTTCGCTGCCTCTTCTATCAACTTGTTAGTTTTTGCCTGCAGAAATTATTCTTCATATTTAAGATATATTATCAAGCATTTTAAGATTATTGTACACAAAATCTTGTGGAGTAGGTAATCAGCTAGATGTATTGTACAACGGCTAAGGTAACCGCCTGATGATTAACCAAACCTTAATAAAATGGAAGATTTTCAATCATATTTGTAACTGAAAACATTTTATCAATACAGACGAAACTTCTACCACAAAGTCTATGAAAGAAAAAATAACAATAACATTCAGTTATACTTTCATACTGAGGTAAGCCTAGTCAATGAATAATAACAGTGTCTAGAAATATCCGCTTATATTTAGACGTAAACATATCCACGTATAGACAAACAAGTGGACATTACTAACTACTTTCTGACTTTCATATGAATCATAAATTGAAATCAATTAGAATTTGTAACTAGTGGTAGGGTATCGTATTTGATTGAAATTGATGACATTAATGTAGCACTCATCATATATACTGAAGCTATGTAAAGCTTTCAACACTGACAAAGTAGTAAGTATAGAGCATAATGATGTGAATAGGCGCCAAGACAATAACTACTAAGTGTATTTTAGAAGACATGTGTGTCCATGATATATTTGCCTTTTATGCCTAGACAATGAATACTTCAATGATGAATACATATATATATCCAAGCTTTTATGGACGCGTGTACATTTAAAGTAACACACAATCAGTCATACCACCGGGTGAAACGGAAACAAAAAAAAACACGCTAAGGGGAGTGTAATTAGTAAATACGCACGCATACACGCAAGCATATCTATTAAGAATGAAAGTTTAATATGATTAAATGGACACATCACAGACAAAATTATGATTGACAAATCTTGTTCTACTTTACGCTTTGACAGTACTCTAAATAATAATAATAATAAGGATAATGGATAATCATATTGACACAGGTGGCGACTTTACAAAACACTCATAGAATTAACAGTTAGAAAATTTAGTCAGATAGATATGATGGATAACAAAGAACAACACTACTGTTTTCAACTGTCAACCAAACTCTGAAATGAATTCAACGAATACATACACGCATACATACATACATACATACATACATACATACATACATACATACATACACACACACACACACATAGAATTCAAAGAGAAGGTGAAAAGATACTGACACTAGAAACCTGATCAAATCGACTTGAACTAGCTACTTGGATCCTGACAGATGTATTGATTACCATTTCAATTCCCATCCCAACCCAACCCAACCCAACCCAACCCGACCCGCACCACCCCCCCCCCCCACAAACCCTGACCGATTTAGACATAAAAATGAACCAACTATAGCCTAAATAGATTAGTAGTAAAGTCTTTGACTTAGCATTGCGTGATACATTTCTTCAAATCTCCAAGGTCAAATAATGAATGGTAACAAATAGTCAATCGGTTATTGAATATTAATATGCCATCTGGCAATACTGTATAACTGTACACATGTCACCACATTTTAACATGAGTACATGAAGGTACAAGGTAACATAAAGTGAAAGGCAATAAGTAAAAAGGGAGTAAAGATTTGTAAAGGTAATAATATGAGCATATATCTTTGCTACTCCAGTTGATTCTGAGTCATATCATTTAGAGATTTTAACCACTGACTTCTATTTTCATATAGACATGTGACAACAAAGACAAGGAGTGAGTTGAGAGCAATTCAACAACTTTGTCTTGACGTTTAACACTGAATAAAGCACATCGATATATTGTGCCTATTGAGGAAATTGACTGACCATTCAATGTCTTCAGTTAACATACATTTCTCTTCCGAATGGTTGAACTCACAGGTTACGGCCTCTTCTAAGAACTTCAGAATATCCATCTGGTTAACGCGCTCGTGTTCATGAAACCTGAAGATCCTGAGTTCAATTGTTAGCTAGGTCGTGAGTGCATGCTACTGAAGAGTTACACACTAGGACGAAACAGTTGTCACGTTAATATCTAAGTAGAAGGATTAACGATGAAAAGGAAGAAAGTTGAACACTTCAACACAAGATAAAACGCCTGTTATCAATCAGTACATGATATAAACATCTTCAGATTATGGCGAGAATTCGTGTACCTTGTACTGCTTCATTTATTATTACTAGTAGTATAATTATTATTATTTTTCCCTTGGATTCCTAATGAAACATACGGCTTCAGTAGAACGTTGCCATTTCACTCCGTCCCCTGAAGTCTTTTGAAGCTGTCTCCACAATTGTCCAGAAACTTTCAATTCTTCCTCAAATAATCTCCGACGCATAACTCTTCATTCCCCATTTCTTTTCCACTCAACGGCCTCACCTGATACGTGATGTCCCTAAACCGTCGTCTTAGTGTATGTTTAATCCAATCCATCTCCACTTTCTTATTCTGCACATTTGTTGGGTGACAGCTTCTTGGTTAATTCGTTGAGGGACCAGCTGCAGTTTCTCGTTGCTTATTCTTACTATTCTGGCCATCTGCTCGATCTTCAGTATCCAGCATAGGCAGCTGTTGATGAATGTCTATAGTTTGTTAGAAATGCTTTCCAAGTTGTTATTCATTGTAGACTGACATCAATTGGAGTAACAAAGGAAGCCTGGAAGGAATTGACAGTTGTTTCGTTTAAGTATGGGACTCCTTGACAGTGCGCACCCACGACCTTCAGGTTCCGTCGGCTGCACGTTACTATTAAGTCACTGGGTCAGAATCCAATCGTCCATATTTCTAACTTCTGTTCGTTCACGATGCTTTTCATAACACACCAAGTCTCTCAACCACCACACAGAAGCACTGACTTACTTGACTGACTTAGTGTTGAAAATCAAGAGCTTGTTCATGCCCAATACAGAGTCCAGTGCAGTAGATTGCCACACTGATTTGAGATTAATGAAGGCCTGTCTTGCTGTCTTTCAGATCATGGCTTTCATATCGTTATCTGTGTCTGTGTCACCTATAGTTGAAACGATGTTGTCTAGGTAGATGAGTGAAAGAGATAACTTCCTATAGAGTTCTATGGTTGATGGCGATTAGTGCTTGTTATTGTTGGTTGGTTGGGTATCTTCATCACCTCTATCTTCTCTACATTTACTTGAATTCCCGTCTTCACTGCGTCTTCTGTCAACTTCTTGGTTCTTGCTTGTAGGTCTGTTTCATTACCTCATGTATATGTTCATCATCAATGAAAGGAAGGGAATATTAAAAAAAAAGAAAGTACATTTGCGTATTACACCTGTGTCTACATTCAACAAAGAGTCTATGGAATAATAATCCATTAGAATCAATTGAAATACACTTCAACAGACCTGTATCATACTTTCTATACAATGAAGAGAACAAAAATTGAAAGTTAATAATCTTAACCGACATCTGTTGTTTATTTTGTCTTGTCATTCAACTGCTATAGGAGGATAATAGGTCACTTTTTTATTGCTTATATAAAAGTTAGAATGAAAAACAGACCCATCTATTTCTTAACACTGAGCAAAATTTATACAAAAATCAATAAATACACACGTTTACATACCTATCTACAGAAGAGATACAAAATCCCAGTAAAGAAGTTGTATTTGATATACAATGTTGAAATGAAGTGAAGGGTACTTAGTCAAACAGGTATATCGATCAACGAGGTTGTGAATCTTCAAGGAATGGGATAGCTTAAACATGTACTTGTCACGCCAAGCCAAGCCACTACCTACTTCAACATACTATGCAACAGAAAGTTGGAATACGTTTAGAAGAGGGTTCACAGTAGCCATATCAACACATGACACCAGTCGATGAAGTTTCTGATTGTGAGAGTCTGAGTTGTGTGGAGATATGTAGACTAGGTGACTGGGTGGGGTCCCCTAGACAATAGGAACTAGTGATTGAAGACTGTTAGATATATGGCCGCAAATCGATCACAGTGACGCAGATTTACTCACTCCTTGACATCTTCTAAAGCTAGGATATTTGGACTAACCTTCATCTTTAGATTATTTATTTTCTCATACTACTTTATCTATTTTATCTACATCTCTACATTCACATCTCTCCCTACAACTCAAACCTACAGTCAGGAACCTCACCGACTGTCAACATGTGTTGATTTGGCAACGATGAAGCCTCTTCCAAATTTAATCCAACTTCATCTTACATGCCACATCAAGTCAACTGGTATATGACATGTGCAGTACATGTTCAAGCCATCTCATTTCATGAAAGTTCACAACCTCGTTGATTGACATACCTGTCTAGTCAAGTACCCTTCACCTCACTTCAACATTCCTCACACGGCGATTCCAGAATACGCCAGCAATGCTACAAACACATCTGTGATCAAAACCCTATAACTGCTTCTTATCTTCTACTTTTAATGGCTGTATGTCTCACAACTGTTTATCAGGACAAAACGGACTGTAGAGTAGTATACTGATCATTTGATTGATAGTTGGATATCTCTCTAGTCAGTATCACAGGTGACTCAAATTAAGAAATGCCAAACAAATCTTTTGTATCCGAGTTAAGATTCCATCAACAACCAACCAGTTCTCGCTGATACAACTCTCTAGGTGAAAAGAAGATAGCGCTATAGATAACTTATCAGGCTACAAGATACTTCTAAAAAGTTGTTTCAGCTTCTTCTCTCATTTTCTTAATTTCAATTTAACAATAAACAAAAGAAGAGAAAAGAGGCGCAATCATTCCAAATAATAAGCTTGCGTGTATGTATTTATAAAAGAAAGAGAAAGAGAAGCAGAGGGAGAGAGTAGGGATTGAAAAGAGAAAGGATCTATCTCACCATTATTCATCGGTTTCATTGTTGGTATAATTACGGTTAGTATTTTTTTTTTCACTTTGCGTTTAAAAGTAAATTATATAGGAATAAAATAAATCAACAAAGAAGGTGAGATTGAAAAGAAAGCCAATTACTTTATATATATATATATATATATATATATATATATATATATATATATATATATATATATATATATATGAGTATACTATTTAACGGGATGATACCTCCATATCCTATAAATAACAATAATTACTGGTATTCGCTATATTTAATAACACTATTCTAACAATAATAATGGTCATATAGGTAAGAGGCTAAAAGGTGTATCGCAGTAAATAATATTAATAATAATCTGTTGGGTGTGAAACTGAAATATAACTATAGATGACTGTACACATATCAATGCATGAAATAAACACAGATCGAATTAGTTTAAGTATTGTTCACGTATGGAATAATAATTTAAATCAATCCGTATATATAAAATGTATATGAGATTAACACTAGACAACGATTACACACCGTTACTATGCTACTACGTCATTAGATTGTTAGAGAAATAGTATGATTATAAAATAACTGAGAACAAAAGAATTTTTGAAGTAAGACCTTACAAATACATACACTTGATCTCTATGTGTTATTGTAAGGTGTAACTAACTTCAGCCTGGTCTAATTTTTATATTGTATTGTCTATTTGAGTCTTTGTATATCCCCTCGACCTAATTAGCTAATTTGAACTTATACTTGTCAAGTAATATTTCTTCTCAATTTCATCGATTTTGAAAAGGCCTTTGATAGCATCGATAGTGCCTAGAAGTAATTTGGCTGGCAGCTGCTTCAACACTACGGTTTTAAAGCCATAAACTTTTATGAACCTTATTCAACACCTATATGATGACGTTACACGCCAAGTGATTGACAATGGAAGGCTCATTAATGCCTTTGAAGTGAAAACAGATGTAAGATAAGATTGCCGCCTACTAACATCCATGATCTCCCTGATTATGGTCAGCTGGACTGGATCATGCAACAGACTATGAGGAGCAAAAAGATTGACGACGCTAGAAGATTTAGATTTCGCCAACGATGATGATTTACATCTCATGTCTCATGTCACACAAACTCGAAGAACTACAGGCGAAAACTAACAAATTGACAGGAGAGGCAAGGTGGTGCGGGGCAGTGAAGACGGGACTTGCTTCAGGTGAACGTAGAGAAGACCACAAGTGATGAAGATACCCAGCCAACCACCCAACCAACCAACCACCCAACCAACCAACCAACAACAACAACAAGCACCAATCACCATGATCAGGAGAAGTCTAAAGGAAGTTATCTCTTTCACTCACCTACCTAGGCAACATCGTTTCAACTACGAGGGGCACATGTACACATGAGGATGTGAAAGCCAGCCATGATCGGAAAGACAGGAAGACAGGCCTTCGTGGATTAATCTGAAATAATAATCAGTGTGGTAATCTACTGCAGTGTACTCAGTATAAAGCGTGAACAAGATCTTGATTTTCAAAACTAAGTCAATCAAGTCAGTGCTTGGGGTGTTACAAAAACATTTCCAACAAACTCAACACATACATCACATCAAAAGCTCCCATCTACGATCAATCCATACTCAAGATCACATCACATTGCCAGAATAATAAGAATAAGCAACAAAACAACAAACTCTGTCTGACCCCACAATGTACCAACCAACAAATAAGCACAATAAGAAAGTGGACATGGATCGGATTGGATTGGACTGGACTGGACTGGACTGCGCATACACTGAGAACATCATTTTGGAGACATCACACGTCAGGTCACGCCACGCCAGGCCAGGCCACCAAGTGGAACCAAAATGGGAAATGACGAGTTGGGCATCCGAGATGAGGGTGACATGGAGGAGATCGTGTGAGGAAGAAATGAAAACTTCTGGGCAGTCGTTGAGTCAGGTTAAAAAGACTTCAGAGGGCAGAGTGAAATGGTGACGTGCTATTGAAGCTTTATATTCCACTAGGAACCAGAGGGACAAATAATAATAATAATAAGACTTCCAACCGATAGACAGTACCTTGATATGGTGATTGGGGCTTGTATATCACAATGACCTAAAGACTTATACTGGCTGTGTTGGATTGTAAAATCAATCGAAAGCAAGACCAAGGCTTAGATACTAGCGTCTACAAAAAAGACTTCACACTCTGCACAATACCTGGACTAGAGGTCACCCCATATGCTGCCAGCAAAGGCAGATAAGGTCATATCTCTAAGAGGACGCAAAAACTGACTAATAGGGTGGAAAACCTACATCATGTGATAAAACATATAAAGGATGTTAGGTTGGAATTCATCAGTAACTGACATCAGTTAGAGGAGCATTGGGAACCTGAGAGCGCTGGACAGTTGCTTCATCCTAGTATGGAACTCCTTAGCAGTGTGCAGCCATCACCCCACCTCGCGAGAGATCAAACCCAGGACCTTCAGGTTACGCGGCCAGCACATTAACGTTGAGCCAACCAAGTGGAACATGAGGACAGTTACTCAACGATTACATTAGGTGGTAGTCGCGCAATACGTCAAACTCATCGAAGTAGGAAATATGAACCACTGGGCACGACCCAATGGCTCAACGGTAACGTGCTAACGAGGGAACCTGGAGGTCCAGGGTTCGATTCCTGGCGGGCTCATGTGTGCGCACCGCTGAAGAGGCCCATGCCAGGACGAAACAGCCGTCCAGTGCTCCCAAGTTACCAATGTACCTTTAACCGATCTCAGTCCATGATGAAGACCAACTTAAAATTAATAAATCTAGACAAAGAGTGTCAGCAATGAAAAAACATCGAAGGATTTTACAACCTCCATAGTTTTAGTGCATAAAGAAGAGGCATCAATAAGGGTGGGATTACAGTGGCATTTAAATCTAGAAACTCGCCTCGAGACAAGTGTTGTTGGCTAAAGGATCATATCGACCCTACTGAGCTAGGCAGTTTTGTCTATCGAATTCCATGCAATGATTATGAGGTTAAATACACGGGTCACATTAGTCGACCCAAATAACAATTGGGTTAGCAGTATATATAAACCTAGTTAAACGCAGGATGGTAAACCTTAACAAGCTAATGAATATAGAAGATTCGGACTAGGGCCGGATTCGAACTAGCCACCCCCGGGTTTCCAGTTCGATGCTCTACCAACTGAGCTACGAGGTTCAACTACTCACCAGATTTTTATTTCACTTCAATTATAACCAAGGTTTTGCGCGACAATCCATATGAATTCATGATGCGTTACTATCTCTTGATCGTACTCATACTGGCTGCTGCTTAGTCAGGACTTCCCAGGAGTTGATAGAGCATCGGGTTGGAAACCCGGCAATCGCTGGTTCGAATCCGGCCGTGGTTCAAATTTCCATTTCACCTTCAATCATCACCCAATAATCGAAATATAGAAAAAGCTTCAATAATGGCTGTGTATGCTGTCTCTCTCTCTCTCACACACACACACATACATAATTACACGAGGGGAAGGGATAGTGACAGTGGAGAGAGGGAGACGTTTCACATGTAACAGAAATGACGCAATACCAATTCCGGATACGTAGAAAAGCTAACCACCAATTAAATGAAAAATAAAATTATTAATGAAACTAGACTAGAGAGTTGCGTGATTATCTCGATAAGATTACGAGGGATAAATCCAGCTCGAAACTTTATTTAGTTAATAATACAGTTTTATATTAATGATGGATAGTGACAAGCAGTGGAATTCAAGATGGGCGTTTCGCTCCATTTAGGACTCATCATCTGGATGTATCTCTCTATCTCAATAAGCGATGTTGTTTGTTCCCAATAGGGCTCAAACTCGAGATCAATTATACAATTCGAAACAAAGAACTACAATGGAACTTTAACATATTTCAAAGATAAGCACCTTCTTCAGTGTATATAATAGGGTAGTGTCAATAAATAGTTGGTAATGATTGAAGGTGAAGTAAAGATTTACAAGACACAACAAGAATCAAATTAGTAACCATTGGATTTCTACCACAGGACTCTACCAAACTAAACTACAAGATTCGACTACACTAAACAGATATTTATCTTACTTCAATTAAAAGGTAAGGGTTTTTATCTGATTATCATGTGAATGTGTAACATCATCATATTCATACTGGTTGCCAAGTTAAAACTGATCAAATTTTTTTCTATTTTCCTTTTCGATACTGAATAAAATAATGATAACATGAATTTTGAGGGGGTTGTGGAGATTTGGAAATATTTCAAGTTGTTATTCATCGAAGACTGACATCAGCTGGAGGAACAAAGGAAACCTGGGAGCACTGGACAGCTGTTTCGTCCGACTAGTATGGGACTCCTCAGCAGTGCGCACCCACGACCCCACCAGCAGGGATCGAACCCGCGACCTTCAGGTTCCGCGACCAGCGCGTTACCATTTAGCCACTGGGTCAGAATCCAATGCTCCATATTTCCAACCTCTGTTAGCTCACGATCCTGACCCAGTGGCTAAATGGTAACGCGCTGGTCGCGGAACCTGAAGGTCGCGGGTTCGATCCCTGCTGGTGGGGTCGTGGGTGTGCACTGCTGAGGAGTCCCATACTAGTCGGACGAAACAGCTGTCCAGTGCTCCCAGGTTTCCTTTGTTCCTCCAACTGATGTCAGTCTTCGATGAATAACAACTTGAAATAACATGAATTCGCATACATAAACATATACACATATAATGCATAGAGACTTATATTAAATATCAATAAAATATTATACTTACTGAACCCGTTGACACTTTGACTTTATCATCATTATGTGAATTAGAAAATCCAGAGAGTTGACCAGATAAATTATAGTCTATAGTGCGATTGGTAATATTCACTGGATTATTATTATTATTATTATTATTACTTGAGAAATATAAGGATTTTTCAAAATTTAATGATTCCCTTCGTATACGTGAAAGTATCTCTTCATCATTATTATGCTGTAAATGTTGTTTTTGATTTAAATTATGCTGATGAGGATAATAATGCTGATGATTATGATTATAATGATATTGTAAAAATTGAAACCACCATTAGGATTATTTCCACTTCCACTTCCATTAACATTACCAGGTGATATTGCAGAAGAATGAAATAAATTTGAGCTACTGCTACCACTTCCTTCAGAACTTGCATAACCAGAAGAAGAAGAAGAAGAGGTGGATGATGAACCACTACCACCACCACTAGTACAACTAGTTTGTACAGTTGAAGTAGTTGACCAAAAAGACGATGTATTTCCATTAGCTGAATTCATATTCCATACAGATGAAGTAGGTTTAATTAGAGATGGTAGAGAAGATGATGAACAAGTTGTTAAATAAGGGGATGATGTACAGGATACAGCATTAACAGCTGCCATAGCAGCAGCAATTGCAGCTGGATAACCAGGAAGCAAGTAACTTGCCAGACGAGGATCAGTTGGAAACGGCATTTTGAATACTATATAAAATGTGAATTGGTTGAAAAAGTAAAAAATACCGATGTCTTAGCAACAAGTTGACTAGAAATGTTTACAATGAAGTAACATGCATAACACTGACAACCCTAACTATGAAGATGAAGGTTTGAATCAAATGATAATCCATTTTACCCATCCAAATCAACATATGACCACGCATCACTGCGTAACGGTCCAACTTCCAGCAACACCTCATATCACAACATCTAGTAAAAAGCCAGTCAAGTCGAAAATGAACAAGAAAAGAAATATAAAGTAAGAAAAGAGAGGAAGAAACAATCAGAAAATAGTGAGATTCGGTATACCATCTTAACATGAGGATAAGGTGTATGACGATACATCTGAGCCACTCATATCACTTCTCAACAACATCATCACCTACACTCAGTCTCCAATCACTCCCTCCTTTCTATTCTCCAACAATTACCCAAAACATATACTCTACATCACCCCATATGACTCAAATCAACACTCAAACACTTCACACATTCATACCATGTTTGGTCTGGTCAAGAGATAACACCCCTTTTCAAACATCACCTCAACCTACTTACTTCAACCAACATTGGGTAACAACACAATCAGCCACTACGCATATCTAACACATATCCCAGACAACCATCTCACTCCATCATAGTTCATAACCTCGTCAACTAACTCACTCACCTCTTCCACCTCCACATTAAACTCTACACCTCACTTCTACCTTACTCTCCTAGTCACACCATCATACAAAGCATATACCAAGAAGGCAAAGGTCGTCAAACACCTCCACCCAACCTACTCATATCTCTCACATTCAATGACCATGTTTCACAGTCATACAGTACAACAGAGCATAATGCTGTGAACGTGCACCACACGCCAACCCTTACACACAATCTCATATCATATCAACCCAGACCCATACGTCGTGTAACTTCGCCAAAGCCAACAAAGCGTTTTATATCCGTGCAGAGATTTCATCAACCACTCACCCACTAGGACACGGCTGACCACATTTACCAAGTAAGTGAAGTGGTAAACACACTCAACTGCTACTACACCCTCTATTGTTAGTCAAGGCACCGTTGAACACCATTTGTGGGACAATAATTTACATTTCAGTGGTGAGAAACGCATCTCAAGCATTCTCAAATTCTCACTCAAAGTGCTCACAAGACTCTGCATCTTGTCAGCGTATTCTAGGTCTAACAAAAATTCTCCCATGAATAGGTCAACCTCTGAGTAGTCAGGTGACTAGAAGAATACCTCCATAAGACTATCTATGATAAAGCTCAATAAGATTGATGGGCAGTGATGGACAAATCGATTATTCTATTTTAGGTATACTTATGCATGTAAGTCAGCTTACCAGCGAAATCCAAATAATCTGAACCAAGTTGGGTCTATGAAGTGAATTTTTTCAGATAGACCTCTGATAAGCTACATCAACCTGAAATGAGAGAAACAACCGTACAGTGTTAAGACCCACTCTTATCTGCCTGTCTGGAGAAGCCTATAGATCCATCTGAATGACTTATAACTACTCACTTTGTTCAATAGTATATTTAGCAACTGAAAATATACTCTATAAATCCTAGTTCCAGATCTTTACTGGAGTAATAAGAAATTGAAATAAGTTTAAAATAAGCCAGTTTCTCTGACATCATACAATAATGACTATAGAATTCAGATGACACTGCCTTTCACTATATGAAAATTAACGACTAATATGAAAAATAATCCATGTCGCTGACATACTAAAACTCAGCTAGATGAAGACTTTAACCTCGTTGCAAAGTAACACATATATACTCAATGTTCAACACTCTAATATCCACTAAATAATAAAAATCTGTAAGACGAACAAGTATATTTTAGCAAAGAGTCTATTTTCAGCGATTTCATTCTCAAAGCTGTACAATCGTAAATTTATACATTTCTGTAGTGTAAAGATTTGATAATTTGAAACGATTCATCAAACATGGCAGGGAACACAAATAATGAGTTTTCATTCAAACCAAAAACTGATGAATAGTGAATATTCATCAAGTACAGCAAACCAACCCAAATGAGTAGAAAATTACTTCACATGTGAGTAGTGTCAAAACAGAATGATGAAAAGAAAAAAGGCGAGGTGATACAGGAAACTGAAAACTAAGTCTATAAAAGGAGAAAGGGTTGAACAAACTTTTTTCATATGTACAGATCAATTTTCTCCATTTGGCTGGCAAGAGCTTCGGCGATGCATAGAATATGAAGATATACTTCTTTTAGGAGTTTTCTTTCCACTTTATAGATGACTTTGAACGAGAAGGTTCTTGAGATGGGGTTATTCATGTTCATGATGTGTTCAATTATAGCACTCCTTATCACTTCATTGTTACCTCTTTGTAACCATGTGGGATGGTGTTCTTGAATCCTTTTGGATAACTGTCACCTCCAACGACCTATATACATACGTGGCTCCACAAGAGCAGGTGAATTCATATATTCACATAGATGTGAAAGTTTCTCCTCTGAGTTGATAGAAATCGTTAGGCGATAAGAGAATACTAGTCTCAGCGTTGATGCAAAAAGTGTTCTCCTTAGAGCGTTTGATATCTTCCTTGTAAGTGTCAGGGTAAAATCACCTTTGAAGTTCAGATTCATATAGACTGTCTTTTTCTGATAAGCTTGTTTTTGCGACGTTTAGGTTTTATATGTTTACCTATGAAGAGCGGTGAGAATCCATTTTCGATCAGGAAGTTCTTTAGAATAGAAATTTCCTCTTCTAACACATCGAGACTACAGATTTGTTTAATGCAAGTGGCAAGAGATATGATCAGATTTCATTTACAGCTCATAGGGACCTAGCTATTGAAGTTCATTAACTGATCATTCCACATTAGTTTTCTGTGAATTAACCTGCTTAACGTCCTATCGGCTGTTCTAGTCAGTTCTATATCAAGAAAGTAAATTTTCAATCAATTTTCGACCTCAAGGGTAAATCTAATTGCTGAATGACAGTTATTGAATATTTATAGAAGATGATTCAAATCACATTGATGATCACAGATCATAAAAGCATCATTGATGTACTTTTTGTACAGTTGAAAATCTGCGTTCTCCAAACTGGCCATAGAACAGTCTGCTAGTAATGAACCTAGTGGGATACCATAGCGATTCTATTTTTCTGTCTGTAAATCATATCGTTAAATGTCCGTCTAATTAACAATTTCCAAGGCGGAGAGTCAGTATCCTAACATTTATGTTGTTATCTTCTATGTATCTCTATAAGAATGAGATAATTTCGGTAAATGGAACATTCACAAGATACATCTTTATCTCTTATACAATCAACAAAGTCAAAAGTATCACGTAGAGAATGGATAGGATTATGGCTAGCCATTTCACAATTGGATGGTAAGGAGATTCAGATATGTCAAGAATTGGACAAAGAGATAGACCAGCCTTGTAAATCTTCGGTAATCCGTAAAGTCATACAATTGTGGAGCCTACCGGTTCCATGCATTCGTAGAGATTACTAGTTATTAACTGATCATATTTAAGCCTTTTCAAAACATCAACAAGGTTATTATAGGCTTACTTAAGTAGTAATTTAAGTAGTCATTCTTGTCATTAATGTAAATATTGACTACATCATAATGATAATTACCGCCATAATATATTACCTTAAAGATAGAAAACACTAAAACTGAAAAAAGAAAGAAAGAAAATTGTTCATCTCATACAGAAAGGAAAAAAAAAAGACAATCCGTCTTGATTAATGCGTAGCCGACTCTGTTTGTGTGCGTATGTTGTATGTGCATACTACTTTAAACACTGCTTAGTAGTAGTGATAGTAGCCTTCTTTTTCTATGATAAAATACTCATTAAAACCATTTGAAAGATACCATGTCTCATATTATTATAGTTGACATTTCAACTAATCTACTGAAACGTTTTGTTTTAAGTTAGGTATTCAATTACATACTATGAGTAAAGCTGTTATCGTGGGATCAGAGTTTTATAACGCTTTAATAGGCTGTAAGTATTTTCAATATGCATATTTGCTTTGAATTAATACAAAAGGTGTTTTATGTTTATTTATTAAGAAAAAAAGGAAAATAGGCGAAGAAGAAATTCTTATACACTTACTTCCTGATAAAATCTAATTGTTCAACTATTCAGTTAATAAAATATGAAGAAGTTAGCCAGGAGTAATAGTCGAAAAAAAAAGAAACAATGAAGAATTGAAAATGGCGACAAGCAATCAATTCTCATTCTGTATAAATCCTAACAGATTGAAGGTATTTAGCATTCTTAAAGAGTAAGTGATACAGGCATATAGATGATAAGTGTAACAGCTTAAAAAGATCGTTTACATTCCACCCCCTCTCCCCCCCCCTGAAGAGTAAATCAACATAAACGGACTGATTACTGATAAAATCACAGCTCGGATACATAAGATCCGTTCAGCATTTGCTAGCTTGCTTCATCTACAACTTCAACTAGTGAGATATACAACTATTTATCAAAAGACGAGTATACTGTATACCAGTCCATTCAATTCTGGTATTCGGCTGTGAGACATAATCATTAAAGGTAGACAATATGAAGCGATTATTAAGTTTTAACCACAGATATATCGTGTTTCGTAAAATCACCGTGTTAGAAATGTTGAAGTTAAGTAAAGGGTACTAGGGAAGACAGGCAAATTAACTGATGACGTTGTGAACATTAGTCGACTAAGATGGCTTGGAAATGTACCGTCTGCCTCCACACATATAATCCTAGGGGAGATTGAATAAGGGTGAAAACGAGTTTAGGCTGGCCACATGGGTACGTGATATCAATCAATGAAAACTCTGAATGTTGAACTGAGTCATGTAAACAGATGTAGAATGTATGGCTAGGATGATTCAGACGAAAGGAATCAGTGGCTGAAAACTCTCAATGATATGGCTGGAAATCGGTCACCATGGCACAAATATATTCACACTAACCTTTATCTTCAGATGCTTATCCTCTAACACAACTTTATCTACTAAAACATCACTCCTTTCTATACACCTGTTTGTTGTATACTACTGTGAAGTGTGGCAACTTTAGCCAATCCAATTCTATGAGAGGTTCTACGTCGATTTTGTTAGTCAGTCAGTTAGTCAGTCATAATATTCATTCAACATATACACATTAAAATCTTGTACTGACTATTTGGCAAGGTGTAAAACTATTTTTCAATACATTGTATCAAGTTTTAGCCTATTGAAACCTATAAATGTAGTACATATGAGTTTGTTGTGAGCTACAAGAATTTGAAAAATATTCTAGAAGAAAAGGTGGTGTATTAATGTGTCAATGAGGACGAGAACGTCAAAGCCAGGATCGAAAAAGACAGGCGTTCATTAGCCTGAAACTAGTGTGGAGATCTGCACTCAGCATGTGGAACAAGATTCAGATTTTCAATACCAACGACAGTCAAATCAGTGCTTCTCTATGACTCAGAGACTTGATACATTACGAAAAGCATTTCCAACAAACTACAGATACTCATCAACAACTGCGTCCTATACTGGCTCGTTACTGAAGATCAGATCAGATGGCCAGAATAATAAGAATAAGCAACAAGGAACTCATTCCGGCAACGAACCAACCAAGAACCTATCACTCAACAAATTTGCAAAAGAGTGTGGAAGTGGAGATGGATTGGACATACACTGAGAAGGCCGACTGACGACATCATGCGTCAGGCCATCGAGTGGAACGCAGATGAGAAGCGACCGGTTGGGCGTCCGAGGTGAGGGTGACATGGAGGAGTTCATGTGAGGAAGAAATGAGAGGTTGTGGGCTGTTGTGGAACCAGGTTCGAGAGATTGCAGAGAAGAAAGTGCTCTGGAGTCGTGCTACTGAAGCCCTATGTCCCACTAGGAACCCAAGGGAGAAATAATAATAATAATTATTATTATAACATCATAGTTAGGCTCAATTTCAATGAGGAGTATGAGCATAATCAGACAATAATCAAGCCAAATTGCTACACTTCATACCACCAGAAAAAGAATAACAGGACAGGAAAAGACTGATATCACTGGAGAAAGAAGTTGAAAATCAAGGTTAATAAAAGAAAAACGAATTCAAACTTTAGAAGATGATGAATAGTGATTACATCTCCATCATTGTAGGCAATTTTCAATCATATATCTTGAAAACTTCAACTAGACATCTTACACTTGCTTACGCAGTTCAGACTAATAGTCAGAGATTGAATGAATTGATATCATGTCTTTGTCCAACCATCCAGATTGTTTTACGAATTCAATCCTACTTCAGTTAATATTCCAAGTTAAGGCAAGCAATGACTTGATGAAGAAGTTTTTATAACCTCATCGACTGCATTGTCTGATTTGTACACTAACTATGTTAGTATAATAATAATAATAATAATTATAATGTTTAATCATACAGGTTAGTGATATTCAGTTTCATGGGGAAAATGGGAGAGAAAGAGAGAGGCAAGACTAGACGTTATTAATGATAAGAGCCAGCCATATGATTACACATTTATTTCACATTATATAACGATTATCTCTTTGTTTACTCTATATGTGTTGTATAAAAGATCAATCAATATCTGAGAAGTTTAACGATAACATCTCTTTGAAGGCATAAGTTCGAATCCTTGAGATAGTATGAATTCAATCAAGGTTGTTGGTAATAACTTTCTTTTCTTTTTAGTAGAAAAAAAATACCAACAACATAAAATTCAGGTCAAAGAAGGTTTTCTATCAATCACATTGATAGTGTTTAACATAATAAATAATTATTGAAATGACAAATATGATAAAAATTTGTTGTTACAGTTGTTGTATTGCTGATTTTGATTACATTCATAATGTTTATAATGAGAAATGACATAATATAATGGGCAAGAGGATAAAGTATAGGTTATTATTATTATTATTATTATCACTATTCCATACATGAACTTTCAGTATATCTAGGTAAATGAGGGATATATATAGATGCATTTGTGCATGAGTACCCCCTTCCCTTCCACCTCAATAGACTTTATATGTACATGGATAAGATACTAAATAATATTGGTGATTCATTTTTAGCACAAATTATTGACAAGTTTATGTATATATAAGATTAAAGGTGAAAACAAGAATACAAAAAGAAAAAAAGAGAAAAAAAAAGTAATCAGAAAACAAAATAAAATCAACTAGTAATGAGATGCGTTTAGGGTTTGGAAGAGAGATAAGTATAACAATTAAAACAAGGAAGATGATTTTAAGGTCAAAGTGTAGATAAAAAGAAAATGTTATATAACTTGATTTTATATAAGGTATATTTAATAAAAATGTGTATATACTTCTTCAATGAGGCCATTAAGTTGTTAGATTCAGTTGAGAGAATGTTATGTTTCTTGTTGATAAGCAACACTTATATGTGATGTGTAACTTTGATGAAATTCAAATCTGAGTTAATCATTAACTACAGAACCTTAACCTGAACCATAATCAATGCCATTGCCACTAGCACTCTATTCTACCGGTGTTATGTTATCCCCACTTTATATTGAAGTTATTGTATTATAGAAATTTTCTTCAATTCCCTGTATCCTATAACGATATTAGGATAAGAGTAATTTCAACACTGGACAAACATTTCGTTTATGGTTTCCAGCGAAAACCTTGTTAACATCAGAAAATGAACAAGAAAAGAAAATTAAGTCAAAAGAAATATAAAATACGAAAAGAGAGGAAGAAACAATCAGAAAATAGTGAGATTCGGTATACCATCTTAACATGAGGATAAGGTGTACGACGATACATCTGAGCCACTCACATCGCTTCTCAGCAACATCATCACCTACACTCAGTCTCCAAACACTCCTTCCTTTCTATTCTCCAACAAATACCCAAAACATATACTCTACATCACCCCATATGACTCAAATCAACACTCAAACACTTCACACATTCATACCATGTTTGGTCTGGTCAAGAGATAACACCCCTTTTCAAACATCACCTCAACCTACTTACTTCAACCAACATTGGGTAACAACACAATCGGCCACTACGCATATCTAACACATATCCCAGACAACCATCTCACTCCATCATAGTTCATAACCTCGTCAACTAACTCACTCACCTCTTCCACCTCCACATTAAACTCTACACCTCACTTCTACCTTACTCTCCTAGTCACACCATCATACAAGGCATATACCAAGAAGGCAACGGTCGTCAAACACCTCCACCCAACCTACTCATTTCTCTCACATTCAATGGCCATGTTTCACAGTCATACAGTACAACAGAGCATAATGCTGTGAACGTGCACTACACGCCAACCCTTACACACAATCTCATATCATATCAACCCAGACCCATACGTCGTGTAACTTCGCCAAAGCCAACAAATCGTTTTATATCCGTGCAGAGATTTCACCAACCACTCACCCACTAGGACACGGTTGACCACACTTACCAAGTAAGTGAAGTGGTAAACACACTCAACTGCTACTACACCCTCTATTGTTAGTCAAGGCACCGTTGAACACCATTTGTGGGACAATAACTTACATTTCGGTGGTGAGAAATGCATCTCAAGCATTCTCAAATTCTCACTCAAAGTGTTCACAAGACTCTGCATCTCATCAGTCAGCGTCTCCACTTAACAGGACTATGTCATCTAAGTATTCTAGGTCTAATGAAAATTCTCCACCGATTAGGTCAACGTCTGTGTAACCAGTTGCTGAAATGAAGACCTCCATAAGAATATCTATGATAAAATTGAATAAGAATGGAGACAGTGGCCACCTTTGACGGACACCACTCGGTGAGCATAGCTCCCTGGACATCTTAGCATAGGCTCCAACACTCCCACAAGTGTTCGAATAGAGAGCCTTCAATAAGGTGATGTACCTACTCGGCACGACCTTAAGTGAGAGATATTGCCATAAGACTTCTCGATCAACGAAGTCGAATGCCGCCATCTTGAGGTCGAGAAATACAGCTATTGTTGGGGGTTGGTAAATATGTCTATGTTCCAGAACCTGGCGCAGTATGAATATTTGGTCGACACACCCGCAGGATCATGTAAATCCTGCCTGGTTTTCTCGAGCTTGCTGTTCCCGAGCTCCATTCAGGCGTGGAAGAATTATAGAAGTTAGGATCTTAAACACTATGTTCGTCAAGTTGATACCTATGTGGTTATCACGAGAGGACTTTTGGCCTTTCTTGAAGACTGGGAATCATAGTTGGGTAGTTGAAAAACTAATTATCTGTGAGACCGTGGAATTTGTGAATCATTTGCAAGTTGGTCATCCCATCTCAGCTATACCTGTCCATGCAGGTAAGATTCAGGTGGTTTGAACTAATTCGGCTGTATAAAGCGGATTTGTCCAGATGCACTGCTGACGGAGGTGGTTCAGCCTCAAATGAGAGAAACAGCCGTTTGGTGTTTAGATCAACTTGTTCTGACTGTCTGGTAAAATACATAGATCAGGTTGAGCGGTTACCGAAGACCAATTCATGTATTCACTTACATGAGCGATATGTGATGATTGAAATACGCATCTGGTGATGCTGTACCTACCATTCTCTTTCTTTGTCCATATAAAACCTTATTACTTTTCTTCTGTCTATGAAATCAAATAACATCCGACCAATGAGTTACGAGTTCAAACGCCAACTCACCTAGGATAGTTTAAGGCGACTAAAGAGTATCATGAACCTTTAACCAATAGGTAAGTGTAACTCATTATCTAATGAATACAAATGAGCATTATTATATGGTCATATTGTTTCCAAAATGAACATAGGCATGAAGAGAAAATACTCCTAACAACTAAGTAAAGTATATTCTATTTATTCTTATCAACTTCTAATTCACTAATGTTTTTTTATGAAACGAACTTTGATTCAATGATCAATATGAATTGAAACTTGATGGAATAATGAAGGAAGAAAGATAAGCAACAATAACAACAACAGAATCTTACTGAAATACTACAACGAACTTTGGATCCAAATATATAAAGCACTGACTGAATTATATCTTGTACATACGTTGAATAAACAACACCAACGACAACAAAAGTAGGTGAAATGACTCAATTGTTCATTCGAGTGAATAAGCAATTATTATTATAATTATTACTCTTAATATTAGCAATATGCGGTGATCATTATCAATTTCAGCAATGGCAGGATTCCCAAATCACTATACATCGGGTTTCCCATCGCATGCTCTGCCTATTGGGTGATGAAGACATAATCATTTTTATCATTTCTCCCTCGAGTTATTAGTAAAAAACAAATATGGATTCAGTAACACATCGCCATAGCCATCATCATTTCACTCTCTTCTCTCCAGTCTTCTCTTGCAACCTGACTCCACCACTCCCCATAACCTTTCATTTCTTCTTCACACCATCTCCTCCATGTCACACTCGCCTCCAACCCCCAACTCATCGTCTCCAATTTCCCTTCCACTCGACAGCCAGGCCTATCCTGACCTGACGCATCATGTCCCAAAACACTCTTCTCAGTCTATGTCCAATCCAATCCAATTCATCTCCACTTTCTTATTCTACATATTCCTCGCATGATAGATTCTCAGTTGGTTGCTTCGTTCCCACACAGCAACAGTTCCTTCTCGCTTATTTATCCTTATGATTATTCTACCCATCTGGTCTCCATCTTCACTATCGAGTGAGCGGAGGCCACAGCTATTCATGCATGTCCACACTTTGTTCCAAATGCTTTTCGCACTACTCACCAAGTTTCTCCAAACATCACATAGAAGCACTGACTTACTTGACTCAGTTACTGTTCAAAATACGGATGTTGTTCACGATCAATGCTGAATAAAGTGCAGTACAGTACAGTACAGTACACTGCAACAGATCGCCACACTGATTATTATTTCACATTAATCCACGAAGGCCTGTCTTCCTGTCTTTCCGATCATGGCTGGCTTTCACATCCTCATTTGTACATGTGCCCCTCGTAGTTGAAACGATGTTGTCTGGGTAGGTGAGTAAAAGTTGTGCTCGAGAATAACGGTTAGTGTGAATATTCAAGCTTTAGATGTCTAGAAGTGAATACATCTACCCCACCCAGACAGTTTACATTTCCCCCACATGACCCAGACTCCAACAGTCAACAACTTCATCGATTGGCAACATGTATTGATTTGGCAACGATGAAGCCTCTTCCAAATTTAATCCAACTTCATCTTACATGCCACATCAAGTCAACTGGTATATGACATGTGCAGTACATGCTCAAGCCATCTCATTTCATGAAGGTTCACAACCTCATTGATCGACATACCTGTCTAGTCAAGTACCCTTCACCTCACTTCAACATTCCTCACACGGCGATTCCAGAATACGCCAGCAATGCTACAAACACATCTGTGATCAAAACCCTATAACTGCTTCTTATCTTCTACTTTTAATGGCCGTGTGTCTCACAACTGTATATCAGGACAGAACGGATTGTAGAGTAGTATACTCATCATTTGATTGATAGTTGGATATCTCGCCAGTCAGCATCACAGGTGATGCAAGTTGGCAAGTGTTAAACTGGCCTTCTGTATCCATGCTGAGATTTAGTCAATAACCAACGCATTCGAGATGATGCAACTCTGCAAGTAAGTGAGAAGTGGTCGACACATTCCACCACCTCACTTCTTATCACACATGCAAGTGAAACATGTACCAAAAACACTCATATTTCTGCTGAAAGTGTACAGAAGACCCTACATTGTGTCAGCATCATCACCTAGCACGACAATATCATCCACATACTCAAAGTCAAACAGATAACCTTCAGGGAGTAGATTAATCCATTTGAAGTCAGATGTACCTACGGACAGCTATATCAATTATTACATCTATGATAAAGTTAGATAAGAACGGTAATGGCAATGATAATAAAACATCTGTACAAAACTCAATTGGTGAAGAGGTGTTTCAACCAGTAGCCTAACGTAAGTTGTCTTGTAGTGGCAACCAATGGAATTCAGAATGCATATTCCCTTCTATTAAGAACTTGTCAGCTGGATGTACTGGCATCTCACTGAGACTGTAACCTAGCTATACAGCCATTGCTTGAAACACAAGAACGTTATCTCACTCTTGGCTATGGAATAACAATAGTCACACTTTATTCTACGGGTATTATTTGTTATCGGTCTCTATTACCAGATGATGCATTTCAAACAGGAGGAAAACTGACGCAACACATCAAGCATGGGTTGTATAATAGGCGCACATTCGCTGACGTAGATCAATCTATTCAACACTATATAGGAATCAATGGGGAACTATAAGTAAGTGTAAATAAGTAGCTTAACGATTAGACGTGAAATGCTTTGACTGATGTGAACTAACCCTTCATAACTTAATTAACACCTCTATATGGATTTCACGGCGCAAAATCATGCTCCTGTCCACCCCAAGCAAAATACTATGTCACATCATCCTGGAGAGTCTAAAGGATGCACTCGATTCAAAACTAGGACCGGAACAGTCAGGCTGGCTTCAGGAAGTGCAAATCATGTGCGGACCAAATTGCAACGCTACACTAAGCATCATCATAGAACAGAGTATAGAATGGAAATCAACTCTACACCTCAACTTCATCGACTTTGAAAAGGCCTTGGACAGCGTCGACCGACAAGTAATTTGACAGGCAGTTCCTTCAACACTACAGAATACCAAAAACTTTTATCAATCTCATTCAACAACTATGGGAAGACGCCATATGCCAAGTAATTCACAATGGAAAGCTCAGTTATGCCTTTGAAGTGAAGACAGGAGGGAGTAAAACAAGGCTGTCTACTATCACCCATGATATTCCTGATTGTGGTGGAATGGATCATGCAGCAAACAGTAAGCAGCGAGAAGAAGGGGAAACACTGGACCGGGTAAAGGATCCTAGAAGATTTAGATTTCGGCGATGACTTGTGTCTAATGTCACACAAACTCAAAGATCTACAGGTGAAAATTAACAAATTGACAGAAGAAGCAGCAAAGACGGGACTTTTTTCAAGTGAATGAAGAGGAGGCCGAGGTGATGAATATACCCAACCAACCAACAACAGCATAAACAACAAGCACCAATCACCATCAACGGGGGAACCTAAAGGAAGTAGTCTCTTTCACTTACCTGACTAGGCAGCATCGTTTCAACTATAGGGGGCACAGATGAGGACATCAAGCAGCGAGGATCGGAAAGACAGCAAGAAAGGCTTTCATTAATCTGAAATAATCAGTGTGGAGATCTACTTCACTCAGCACAAAGCTTGAACAACATCCGGATTTTCAACACCAACGACAGTCAAGTCACTGCTTCTCTATGGCTCAGAGACTTGGCGGGTTACGAAAGGCATTTCCAACAAACTACAGATATTCATCAACAACTGCCTACACTGGCTCGTTACTCAAGCTCACATGGCCAGAATAACAAGAATAAGCAACAAGGAACTCATTACGGCAACGAACCAACCAAGAACTTATCACCCAACAATGATGCAGAAGGAAGTGGAGATGGATTGGATTGGGCATACCAGAGAAGACCACTCGGGGATATCACGCGCCAGGGACTCGAGTGGAATTCATATGGGAAACAGCGATTTGGGCGTTGGAGGCGAGGGTGACATGGAGGAGATTGTGTGAGGAAAAAATGAGAGCTCGTGGGCAGTCATGGAGCCAAGTTGAAAAGATTGCAGAGAACAGAGTGGAATAGAGACGTGCTACTGAAGCGGTATGTTCCACTAGGAACCCAAGGGACAAATAATAATAATATACATGTCATATCTTCAATCAAATGATAAGGTATGTAAATGATGACAAGGAAATACCAGTAAAAAGCACTCACATGATGATGCCCCACCATTTTTACCAAACAGATCAAATATCTTTGGAATCTAGATAGAAAACAAAGGAGGAGAGGGCGAAAAACGGGTTAAGCACAGCTAGATAATAAATTTTTTCAAAATATTAAAAGATGAAACATACATATCATTTTGACTACTCGAGCTAGTAGCCGTTGTCTGACAGATTAGTATTTACATTGGGGTGATGATTGAAGGTGAAATGAAATTTGGACCGCAACCGGATTCGAACTAGCCACCATCGAGGTTTCCGGCCCGATGCTCTACCAACTGAACTGCAAGGTCCGACTCCTCACCAGATTTATATTTCACTTGAATATCAAGGTGGAGTTTTGCCTGATTACTATATGAATTCGTGATGGGTTACTATCACTTGATCGTACTCCTATACTGGCTGCTGCCTAGTCAGGACTTCTCATCCAAATCCTGATCTAACTGAATTAGAAAAGGAGTGAATCATATTCCTTATCATTTTGACCATCTGAGGTAGCAGCCGTGTTTTAGTAGGCCAGTATTATTAATACTGGGTGATGATTGAAGGTGAAATGAAAATATGAACCACGATCAGATTCGAACCGGTGACTACGGGGTTTCCGGCCATATGCTCTACATCGCAGATCTGTTGGTAGAACATAGGGCTGGAAACCGGGTAGTCGTTGGTTCGAATCTGATCGTGGTTCATATTTTCATTTCACTTTCAATCGTCACCCCAGTAGAAGCATACAAAACTTCAAATGAAATTGTACAAAATATATAACTAGGAGGACATCAACAAGAGATCAATAAGGTAACTAGAGCCAACGCTCAGTTCAACGTATGCAGCAAGATATCGTTATAAGTGAAATTCATCATCGTTTTACTCCTTCTTCCTATTTTTTTAAGAGTTTTCCTGAATGTTGATCAATTTCTCCCTTATTTCCTTATGGTTCACTCAGATTTGCCTTCCATCTTGATGGAAATGAGTTGAACAGGTCGTGAGTATTCATCAACAAAGATGGCATGGATATAAGAGTAATTTTAAGACCAAGTGAAGGGTACCAGGCAAGACAGGCAAGTTGATTGATGAGGTTGTACACCTTATTGAACTGATATAGCTTCACAATGTGTTACGCATGCCAAGTCACCACCTCCGTCGATGTGCCATTCAACAGGAAGTTAGACTAGGTAGGAAGAACGCTTAGGGTGGCCAGATCAATACGTAGGATCAGTCGTGTAGGAGATGTAGAGATAATAGGAATCAGTGGTTGAGGACCCTTGGCAATATGACTGAAAAGCGGTCACAATGGCACAAATGTATTCACTATTTGATGTCTTTTAGTGCTAGAATATTCGCACTATTCTCTGACACAACTCTATCTGCTTTGATATCACTCTCTGTCTATTCACCTATTTTTGTTCTACAGTAAATTGTGGAATCTTTAACCGACATACTTGTGTGCAAAGTTCTATGTTGATTTCGACACTTCGTTAGTGTCCATGGTCTCATGTTTACATTAACTAAACTAATCGATGTCTACTCCTCAATAATCCACTTTACATTACCTGTCACAAAGCTAATGGTTTTTCTTTTCATTAGAAGCAATAATTCTAAGAATGTACTGCAGAGATTACTTATTCCTGAGAAGGTATTGACCATGTTTTATTGTCTTTTATGTCGCTTAGTAACGACTATTATTATAAATGTCATTATTATTTATCCCTTGAGTTCCTAGTGGAAAATATGGATTCAGTAACACATCGCCATAGCCATCATCATTTCACTCTCTTCTCTCCAGTCTTCTCTTGCAACCTGACTCCACCACTCCCCATAACCTTTCATTTCTTCTTCACACCATCTCCTCCATGTCACACTCGCCTCCAACCCCCAACTCATCGTCTCCAATTTCCCTTCCACTCGACAGCCAGGCCTATCCTGACCTGACGCATCATGTCCCAAAACACTCTTCTCAGTCTATGTCCAATCCAATCCAATTCATCTCCACTTTCTTATTCTACATATTCCTCGCATGATAGATTCTCAGTTGGTTGCTTCGTTCCCACACAGCAACAGTTCCTTCTCGCTTATTTATCCTTATGATTATTCTACCCATCTGGTCTCCATCTTCACTATCGAGTGAGCGGAGGCCACAGCTATTCATGCATGTCCACACTTTGTTCCAAATGCTTTTCGCACTACTCACCAAGTTTCTCCAAACATCACATAGAAGCACTGACTTACTTGACTCAGTTACTGTTCAAAATACGGATGTTGTTCACGATCAATGCTGAATAAAGTGCAGTACAGTACAGTACAGTACACTGCAACAGATCGCCACACTGATTATTATTTCACATTAATCCACGAAGGCCTGTCTTCCTGTCTTTCCGATCATGGCTGGCTTTCACATCCTCATTTGTACATGTGCCCCTCGTAGTTGAAACGATGTTGTCTAGGTAGGTGAGTGAAAGAGATAACTTCCTTTAGACTTCTCCTGATCATGGTGATTGGTGCTTGTTGTTGTTGTTGGTTGATTGGTTGGCTGGGTATCTTCATCACTTGTGGTCTTCTCTACGTTCACCTGAAGCAAGTCCGGTCTTCGCTGCCCCGCACCACCTCGCCTCTTCTGTCAATTTGTTAGTTTTCGCCTGTAGATCTTCGAGTTTGTGCAACATGAGACATGAGATGTAAATCATCATCGTTGGCGAAATCCAAATCTTCTACGGTCTTTTCATCGGTCAAACAGCATATCCCATCTCCTCGCTCCTCACAGTTTAGTTACTATTACTATTCTCGTTATCATTATTATTGATGACATTCGTCAGACTGTTGTAATGTCGAGTCTACTTTTTGTATTTCAATAACCATATACAACTACTTACGCAAAGTAGTAAAGGATATTCATGATGTTAACTGACTGGCTGACTGACTGACACTGATTGACAAAATTAACGTAGAACCTCACACAAAAGTGGATGGATTCAAGTTGCTACACCTCATCCTGCAGTAGTACATAAAGAATAGCTGCACAGAAAATGAGTGATATCAAAGTAGGTAAGGTTGTGCTCGAGAATAACGGTTAGTGTGAATATTCAAGCTTTAGATGTCTAGAAGTGAATACATCTACCCCACCCAGACAGTTTACATTTCCCCCACATGACCCAGACTCCAACAGTCAACAACTTCATCGATTGGCAACATGTATTGATTTGGCAACGATGAAGCCTCTTCCAAATTTAATCCAACTTCATCTTACATGCCACATCAAGTCAACTGGTATATGACATGTGCAGTACATGCTCAAGCCATCTCATTTCATGAAGGTTCACAACCTCATTGATCGACATACCTGTCTAGTCAAGTACCCTTCACCTCACTTCAACATTCCTCACACGGCGATTCCAGAATACGCCAGCAATGCTACAAACACATCTGTGATCAAAACCCTATAACTGCTTCTTATCTTCTACTTTTAATGGCCGTGTGTCTCACAACTGTATATCAGGACAGAACGGATTGTAGAGTAGTATACTCATCATTTGATTGATAGTTGGATATCTCGCCAGTCAGCATCACAGGTGATGCAAGTTGGCAAGTGTTAAACTGGCCTTCTGTATCCATGCTGAGATTTAGTCAATAACCAACGCATTCGAGATGATGCAACTCTGCAAGTAAGTGAGAAGTGGTCGACACATTCCACCACCTCACTTCTTATCACACATGCAAGTGAAACATGTACCAAAAACACTCATATTTCTGCTGAAAGTGTACAGAAGACCCTACATTGTGTCAGCATCATCACCTAGCACGACAATATCATCCACATACTCAAAGTCAAACAGATAACCTTCAGGGAGTAGATTAATCCATTTGAAGTCAGATGTACCTACGGACAGCTATATCAATTATTACATCTATGATAAAGTTAGATAAGAACGGTAATGGCAATGATAATAAAACATCTGTACAAAACTCAATTGGTGAAGAGATGTTTCAACCAGTAGCCTAACGTAAGTTATCTTGTAGTGGCAACCAATGAAATTCAGAATGCATATTCCCTTCTAAAACATTAGATGTAAATCATCATCCTTGGCGAAATCCAAATCTTCTAGCGTCATGAATCTTTTCGCTGCTTACACTCTGTTGCATGAACACTGTATTATACAACCTACCTTTTTTTAGGAAATGAAATGATAAAATGAAATACATAATCGTATAAATATGAGAATAAAAAAAGTGTTCTCGACAGTGACAATAGTTAGGAATGCTCAATTTACCAATAGGCAATCGTTGTACACAAGTGTAGCGTTTCAATTTACCATATTTCAAAGTAGAACATAAGGTATAAGTGGATAGTAAAGGAGTGATATCACAGTAGACAAAGTTATATGATAGAATAAACAACAAATATTGAGGTTCTAGGAAACTTCAAGGAGATCTTAATCACTGATTTCAAATCAATGATAAGTGAAATAGTCTATGTTGACATTTCTTACAGTTGAACAGTTTACTTTTTTTTTTAACTTCAATATCTATCATAAAGTCATCCGTAGAATACAAAAGTGATAACAAGCAAAAAAGAAAGCCAATTCTAATACACATGAAAAAACTGCTAACTAGACTTTCTTTGAAAATAAGTGATACACATATAGGTGAGTTGTTTATAGATAAGGCATAAATTCCACTTTTTCAATGAATGTCAATCCAAAATAAGAAAATGTATACACTTTTTACTTAGATTAAATATTCAATGGTTACAACATTCAACATTACATAGATGAGTATATTATTTACTTACTTTTAATTACATTAGTATAAGTATAACCATCAGTTAAGAAGGTAGGTATGCATATTATAATTAATTATAGATGAAATATTAGATAATAACACCTTATAAAAAATAAATTAACATGAATTAGTAAGGTGCAGACAATCGTCATTCACAGATTCGTGTGCATCTCTATAAACTTTACTAGTCTTGAAGAAGTTATGAATGTAAAGAAAGCGAGATACTCTAAGTACTTGATCATATACACTGGTTTAACTGGCCTAAGGTTAATAATAATAATAATAATAATAATGATAAAGAGAATGTAGTATTCACACTAATCACTTGGCACATTGCCTCGATTAACTGCCTAATCTAAGAAATATTACTCAAAAGTTGACTAGATTATTCCATGTCTATATTTTAATTAAAAATTAAACAATACTTAATTATGACTATATATTAGTATAAAAGAAATAATTAGATAATAATACTTTTCGAATCTACAAGGTTTATTGAGAATATAATAGTAATACCTATCACCCGTTGTACAAGAGATGACTACCATTCCTCTTTGGCATAATGGATAACGCCTTGGTGTTTGAAGCGATGGGTACGAGATTCAAGTTTCAGTGGGAACAACACCAGTGGAGTGCAAGTACATCCAGCTGACGAGTCCCAAATGGGAAGAAACGCGAGTCATGGATTCTTCTACTAGCCACAACCAACCAAATGATCATAGACAATGCAGTGTTGTTATTGCTTGTATTATACCGTCATTGAATGGACTGAATTGATCTGGTATATGGACTTCTGTGCGGATGGTTCAATATTACCCGTATTCTTAATTATGTATAGTAATGATGGTCGAATCAACGATGGTATAATGCAAGAAATAACACTAGAACTATACCCGTCGTACAAGAAGTGACTATCGTGACTCAGTGGTCTAGTGGATAACGCTTTGGCTCCCGAGTTGAAATCCCGGTGGCAACAACACTCATTAGGAGGCAGGTACATCCATGTGAAGAGTCCCAAGTAGGACGAAATACACATTCTCCATTCCACTGCTAGTCACTATCCATCATTAATAGACAGTGTAACCTAGAAACTACACAGACTTCTGTATCTCTGATGTTGATTCGATGCAATTACTCGGCCATCATTGACATATGAGCTCCTGTATAAATTCCTCAATATTGCTGCTATTTTCAAATCTGATGTATAGTAGCTAGTAGTGGAACCCAGGAGGCAAGACACTAGCACACGGGAACCCAAATGTAAATAGTGATCGATTGATTCTGTCCAATCAATAATAGAGATAAACAAGCCATAACAACTTAGAACATAATACAACAATAAGAACAAGTAAATAAACAAAAGTGATACAGTAATCTCATCTACAAACAGATCAATTCACAACAACACAGTTCTTTCTCTCTCTCCATCTTTTTTTCTCAACTCACTTCCTATTGTAGCCTACTTAAACTGTTAGACAAACGAAAAATGTTAGGTTGGAATTCACTATGCACTGAAATCAACTGGAAAGACATTGGAAAGCTGAGAGTACTGGATAGCTATTTCGTCTTACTGCTGTGAGATTCCCCCTACAGTGCGCAATCATCATCCCACCTCGACATGGGTAAGACCCATAACATTCAGGTTCCATGGCCAGCATGTTATCATTAAGCTAACCACTGGGTCAGAATCAAATTATCCACATTTCCTACTTCTATCGTAAGGGTATACTCCTAAGGAGTCTCATACCAGTTGGATGAAACATATGTCCAATGCTTCCCATTTTTCAATCTTCCTCTAACTGATATCAATTAATAAATCTCCAAGAATGGGAAGGAGAAGTGCTGGTGAGATAATGATAAGAACTGGAGTAACTCATAAAAATAGACAATTTATTCAATCTCTTTATCTATGATAATTTTCAGTTTTGTTGACATTAAACAACACAAGAAAGTAGATAATTGTTGAGTTTTTCTTTTTTTTTTATTGAGGAAAGAAAAAACCTTTTCTTTTTTTTCAACAAAGAATATACAGAAAAGAAGCACCAATGACTTGAAAAACACAAGATGAAGATTAAATATCAAGAAAGTGTTAAGGCGATAAGTGGAATTTGTATCACGTACCTACATAACACTAATGGACTAAGTTGGTCCCTTTTGTCATATGTATCAACACACACACACACTACTAGAAAGCAATAGTAGGGTAAGGAATCAAGAAAACAGTATAGAAGACATCTTGATAAAAAAAAAATGATAAATTATCATCATCATGATCATCAGGAGAGAAATAAATTTCACAGAAATATTCACTAAAAAATAAAGAATGAGTGAAAAAGAAAAGAAAAGGAGGACCTTTCCATCTTTGAACAGTTAAAGAATAAATGTGAATATCATCGTAGTTATGTGTAGAGTCGTTTTTTTCCCGTGAGATAAAGTGAAATAGTCAGAGAATTGTTAGCATTCTACACCAATTCTATGTTTGAATGATTAATGATTACCGTTCTCTCTCTCTCTCTCTCTCTCTCTCTCTATATATATATATATATATATATATATATATATATATATATATATATATATTAGTTTGAAGGAAATGAATGTTTCCTCGAAAAATTTCGTTGATTCAATGGACAACGACGACGATGAAGAAGAAGAAGCCGAAGGAAACTCTCGATTCTGACATGCAGTAGTAATAATATTATAAAGATAAATGTGTTTAGCTTAGTTTAATGGCAGTCATATCCATACAAGAGTCTGTATACTAGTAGAGATGGATCAATTCAATCCAATCCAAGCAACAATATAAAAACTATGCTTGTCATATAAGAAGTGTAGTAGATAGCGCTCTACTCTGATGTTTAAAGCGATTGGTTCTGTATTCGAATCTTAGTGAGGGGGGGGGGAGGGGCGTAACATCATCCACAAGGAAGTAAGTACACCGAGCTGACGAACCATAGAAAGGATGAAACGCATATCCTGAACTCCACTATTATTTTATTATTAGTATTTGTCCCTTGGGTTCCTAGTGGAACATACCGCTTTAGTAGCACGTCTCCATTCCACTCTGTTCTCTGCAATCTTTTCAACCTGGCTCCACAACTGCCCACAAGCTCTCACTTTTTCCTCACATGATCTTCTCCATGTCACCCTCGCCTCCGACGCCCAATTCGTCGTTTCCAATCTGCGTCCCTCCCTTTTGAGTTGAATCTTGCTGTGATGATCCTGATCCTGGAGGAGGAGATTGGTTCCCACTGTATGAGAGCCTTCGATGCTCTCGGGGATATCATGATAGCCACTCCAAAACTCAGTGTGCTCATGGTTGTCGTCTGAGTGACAATATCGGAGTAGATTATTGACTCCTCACCAGTTGACCGTTTGGAAAGTCTACTTTCATTCCATCTGTTTTCTCAGACTCCTAGCACCTCTATGCTATACCATGTCATCTCTTTTGCAATTTGGGTAGCCTTGCCAGCCAGCTTCAAACATTGTGTGGACATTCCATCTCCCCATGCTTACTCTTGCTTTCACTGAGAGAAGACACATCGGCCATTTGGCTTCCAGAAAGCTTTCACCAACCATCGTCATTTCGTTTCTCCGATTCCAGCGAGGAATAAGTTTGTTTTCATTTTTTATATTTTGTCTGTGCTTTGAAGTTACTGTAGCGGTTGGATTGGTTTTACGGGGTAGGGTTACACTCTTTACCCGGGCTTAGGACCGGCTAGTAACTAGTGAACTAGTTAACCAGGCAAGGTTCCTGAATTCCACTGCTAGCTACTATCGATTAATTTGAAACTATAGAGAATATCAAGGCATCCGCGCAGGAGCCCCCATATGCCGGCCATGGCAATACTTTTCAGTGCTAAGATCTTATCACAGTATTATTACACAACAGTTAGCCTGTAGCATTTATTTGTCATAATGAATTTGATAGATCAAGCGAGTTCCAGAAAAGTATACATTATCATGCTATCGTATATGGGTGGGTGGTTAACAGAGTTTGATCAGTAAAACAAATAGTTAAGGCATTCATCTAAAAGATGGGATCATATCTAATTCGCTTTATCAAGTTTACAAGGAGCAGGATGTGTTAATGTATGCAAGCAAATGCTGTGGAGAAAACAAACTTCAAAATAGCAGCAACAATAATCTTATTAATCCAAGTAATGAATTAACTTTTTAAAGATATTTATCCTTTAATACTCGGTGATAATCAATAGTGAAATGAAAAGCTGGGTCGCACCTGGTCGAACCAGCTACCACTAGGTTCCCAGCTCGGTAGCTTACCCACTGAGCTATGATACCCGACTCATAATCACAATTTTATTCCACCTTTAGTCACGACCTATTATCAATACAAGTCTACCAAACTACGGCTATCTATGATAGTTAAATTAATAATTAACATGATACTCCCTCCTCTCTAACTCAAATCGATCTCGATTGTGAGTAAGATCAAGCGATTGTAAAGCTTCATGAATTCATAAATCAGTCAAGCAAAATTCTGTTCATGATTGAACTGAAACAAAAAATCTGGTTAGCGAGTCAGTATGTCGTAGTTCAGTTTGTAAAACACTGGACTTGAAATCCGGAGGTCGCCAGTTCGAACCCCGTCGCCGCCAAAATCTTGATTTCACCTTCAATTATAACTCAGTATTAATAATAGTTTGCTAAACCATGGCTATTTTTAATAGTCAAAACCTTTCAGACCAATACACTGGACACATGTTTCACATAACCTAGATCTTCTTATTGTCTTGTTGAAATTTATGACGACGACTAACTACTTCAATATAAGAGTGTATTTTAATATAGTTCCCAGTGCATTTAGCAAAATCCAAACAAGATATTTCTGAATGTTTCGCTGGACCAAATTGATCGGTCCCTATTGGGATATGTGCACTCTTGTGTGGATGCTTCGATAATGTCTGTTTCAATTTATTGGCGATGATGAACAGTGGTTAATAACGGAATCCAGGATGCAAGTTGCTTTACATGTTGAACTCACTTATCAGCTAGATTATACCTACTTCCAAGTGAGTGATGTTGTATTCATACCAGGACTCGACATTGAGGCCAATAGAGACCGATTAATTAGATCCAATCTAGTGATGGGATAATAAAAGTTACAACATAATAACTATATCCAACTCAAAAGAAGTGGTTATCATGACTCATTGGTGTAGTGAATACCGCTGTAGTGATCAGTCCCGAGTTCGAGTCTTAGTGGGAACAACATCGTTCATTAGGAGGCATATACATTCAACTTATATCGTGAATTCTACTACTAGCTACTATCTATCATTAACATTATGTACATTAATAAGAGATTATGACTACTAAATGGAAATAGGTAGAAGGAGGCATAATGTCAGCCGATTGACGAAGTTATTAAAGCGTTAGAATTTAATAGATGGACCCCTAGTTCCCATCTATTTTTTTATCCTTCTTAACTCTGTATTCATTTGTTACCTATGAAGTTGTCCTTGTTTTTAGGCTAGAATTCATCACAGATTGATATCAGTTGCAAAAATATTCGAAATCTGGGAGCACTGTAAAACCGTTTCGTCCTAGTACAGACCTCCTCAGCATTGTGCCTTCATGACCCCCCACCAGCCGGGAATCGAACCCAAGACCTTCAGGTTCCTCCGCCAACACGTCATCAATGAGCTAGCCGCTGGATCGAAATCCAATCGTCCACATTTCCTACTTCTGTCCTTGATTCTGTTTCAAATTCACTATTGTTCAAGGTATCGATCAAGGAACCACTGAAAAGCTGAAAGAACTGGATATCTGTTTCGTCCTGGTATAGGACTCCTCAATCGTGTGGTATTATTATTATTATTATTTATTTGTCACTTGAGTTCCTAGTGGAAGATAGGGCTTCAGTAGCACACCTCCATTGCACTCTCTTCTCTGTAGGCTTTTTGTAACCTTGGTGCACGACTGCCAAGAGGCTTTCATTTCTTCCTCACACCATCTCCTCCATGTCACCCTCGCCTCCGAAGCCCAACTCGTCGTCCGCTATTCCGCTTCCACTCGACGGCCTGGTCTGACATGACGCGTGATATCCCCAAACCGTCTTCTCAGTCTATGTCCAATCCAATCCAGTCCATTTCCACTTTCTTCTGCATATTTGTTGGGTGATAGGTTCTTGGTTAGTTCATTGCGGCGCTAGCCACAGTTCCTCCTTGCTTATTCCTTCTGGTCACCTGGTCTTCAGTATCGAGCCAGCGAAGGCAGTTGTTGATGATGTATGTCTGTAGTTTGTTGGAAATGCTTTTCGTAACGCGCCAAGTTTCTGAACCATAAAGAAGCATTGATTTGACGTTGGTGTTGAAAATCCAGATCTTCTTCTTTATGCTGAGTGTAGTAGATTTCCGCAGTGATTTCAGGTTAATGAAGGCTTGTCTTGCTATCTTTCTGATCCTATCTTTGATAACATCATCTATGCCTATGCCGCCTGTAGTTGAGATGATGTTGCCTAGGTAGGTGAAAGAGACTCCCAGTTGTATAATGAATTGACATAATTAGGAAAACTATTGATTATTGAAATGTAATCCAATGATTGATTAGTTCACGTGTTGGTCATGAACTCCGAAGGTCCCCTATGAAAGGGATGGGGGGAAGAAGTGATAGGCACTTTCATTTGCTGTTAATAACTGAAGTGAACATATTTACCTAAATCGATTTAATACATAGCCATATAGAAAGAAACTTAAAATTTTTATTTTCCTCTAGTCAAAAAAAGGGGTCTGTAAAATTAAAAAAACAACACCAATGTCAAAGAAGAAGAAAAATGTACTTCAAAATGATGACTAAGAATTAACTTTTTGTTACCATAGTTACCGTGAATAGATAATATCGAAGACTATAAGTTATACATGTCATAAAAGGAGAAGAAAGAAGAAGAGAGGAGGGGGCGCGGAATTCCTTCTGTGTATGTATGTTTTTAGAGAATGAGTTCTATGCCTTCATAGAAAGGTGAGTAATTTATATACAATACAATTATGCATACTTTTAACTGATCGGCTTCTCTTTAATTATTCAATCTAATTGGTCATCAAAATATAAAATAACTAGGCAAGGCGAATAATGTTTTATGCAAAGAATAAACTGGGTTATACCTCTACTCACACACACACACATACACACACACACACACAAGAACATGATAGTAATCGCAGGCAATTAAAAATGGAAGGTGGACAAAGGCTACACCGCCCCCGCCTTCCACCCACCCCAGCCCCCCACCCCCACATACATAGAGTTAAGTCTTGACATAATTAGTTAGGCCTTATTTCTACATATGTATAATTGTATGTCAAATTTGGTAAGTGTCATATTATCGCTTGTATAAAGCGAATAAAACAAGAGAGAAGAAATATAATATTCTATAAGAATTCCTATTTACTTCCCTTCTAACTTTTTTTTTTCGCTTTCAAAAATGTGTTTTATATTTCTGTGTAGAAATCTTTTCCGATTGTCTGTCATTTCTATCCGTAAAATTCACTGATTTTTCTTGGTGTTTCAAATAATAATAATAATAATAAGTAGATGGAATATTTTAACGCTTACACTAAAACAAAAATATTTAATTTATATTAATTTTGTATAAAACAATAATTTTCAGGGGAGTTTGTGGGGAAATATTTTCAAGTTGTTATTCATTGCAGACTGACATCAGTTGAAGGAGCACTGGACAGCCGTCTCATCCCACTTGTATGGGACTCCTCAGCAATGCGTACCCACGACTCCGCACTACCAAGGATCGAACTTGCAATCTACAGGTTCTTTGGTCAGCACGTTACCATTGAACCAGTGTGTCAGAATCCAACCATCCATATTTCCAACTTCTGTTATCTCATGATATAGCGCAATCACTACCCAATGTCATCGTTGAATAACTGTCCTTATGACTATCAGGCTTTGCTCCACCGGTCACGACTTCTCATTGGAACTTCGAGAATACCTCTCGAAGCTAGTCACCAATGAGCAGCAGTTCAATTGAATTTTGAGAGAGTTGTAGGGATTTGGAAATATTTCAAGTTGTTGTTCATCATAGACTGACATCAGTTAGAGGAACAAAGGAAATCTGGGAGCACTAGACAGCTGTCTCGTCCCATTTGTATGGGACTCCTCAGCAGTGCGTACCGACGACTTCGCACCACCAGGGATCGAACCCGCGACCTACAGGTTCCTTGGCCAGCACGTTACCATTAGGCCACTGGGTTAGAACCCAATGCTTCACATGTCCAACTTCTGTTGGCTCACTACTTCATAACTTCAAAACAACAATGGTTGGCTGGCTAGCTCTATATACAAAATCTGTTTTTCTGAAGAATAACACATTTTCCTCAATCGTTTTGTCCTGACTACGCAGTAGTCAGTGTGAATACAATAAAGTGGTAGTAAACCATTGGGAATTCACATGACAGTCGGGAACAACCCTTTAGTCACTGGTTCGAATCCGGTCACAGTTTGATCCCTGATGAAGTCATACATGTGCACTGCTTAGCAATCTCACACTAGGATGACGAAACAATTGTCACATCATCCCAGACTTCGAATCCTTCTACCAACTGATCTCAGTCCATAATCAATACTAAAGTGGATGGTATTAATATGCTTCAGGAAAGATGGAAACTTTTCCACAGTAAATATATGTATATATATATATATATATATATATATATATATATATACTCATCATTTTGACTGCCTGAGTTACCAGCTGTGGTTTGGCCAAGATTGATATTATTGGTTCTGGGTGATGATTGAAGGTGTATTGAAAACTCGGACCACGGACGAACTCGGACCACGGACGAACTCGAACCAATGACTAACCATTATTAACCAGTATCAATACTAATCTGCTAAGCCACAGCTGCTATCTCATATAGTCAAGATGATAACCAATCTGATGTTCCTCATCTCCCTAATTTACTTAGATTTCGATTAGGATAAGAAATCCTGACTACATAGCAGTCAGTGTAAATACGATTAAGTGGTAAGTAACGCAAAACCTGACCTTGAGATCTAAGTGAAATACAAATCTGACCAGCAGTTGGGCCTCATAGGTCAGGCTAGAAACCCAGTTGTCGCTGGTTCGAATCCGGCCACGGTCTAAACTTTCATTTCACCGTCAACCATCACCCAGCATATATATATATATATATATATATATATATATAAGTAGTTTTCATCATGGACTGATATCAGTTGGGGAACCGTTGGAAATCTGGGAGTACTGGATAGCCGTTTCGTCCTAGTATGGGACTCCTCAGTAGTACGCATCCACCACCCGGTTGAGGGTCGAACTCAGGACCCTAGTCTGAATTGAACGATTACTCCTACCTATGTATGTTGATGGTCTTTTTCTTCCTCACATGTTAGACTGATATGATCTCGTGCGGTATTAAGCCATCAACTTGCATTTCTTGATATACTCTTGTGCCGGAGGGAAGATGGATCTATAAGACGATCAATATATAGGAAGCCTACTTGGACAGGACAGTATTTGAATTTCTACAGTGTTTATCCGATGAAATGTAAGAGAGGCTTGGTAAGATGCTTGTTCAATACAATCCAACGTATTTGTACATCTGATACGATGGATAATGAGAATAAATTTCTGACAGACACTCTAATGGAAAACAGCTATCCCTTACAGTTTGTGAACCATTGTGGAAAAACAGCTGACCCCAAAGCCTATAGTTTCCTCGGTCCCGAAGATGAGCATATTTCTTAAAGTACCATACAGAGGAGAAACAAGTAGTATGATATTGAAGCAGAGATTAAAATCTGTTATCAGTAAAATATACTATGAAACTCAGCTTATCATTGTTAAGACAACAAAACACCTGCTTCACCACAAACCTCAACCTCTCACAAATGATTATATCACATCCCACTGTGTTTACCAATTTACATGTATATATGGGCACACATACATAGGTAGGAGTAATCGTTCAATTCAGACTAGGGTGGGTGAACACATCCTCAAATGGCTAAAAAAAAACAGTTTAACACACAAACTTTGATAACTGCAGGTGACAGACATCCATCGTCATCTATAGCAAAACCTCTTCATTGAAATGAATCACAGGGTTAAAACGAAAACAGCATTTAAGATATTATACAAGAATAATCAGGGGCGCATACTGAAGTTTGCCGAAGCGTTAGCCATTCGTAAACTTAATCCTCCACTGTGTGTACAAAAACAATTTGTTGTTTCACTTAATTCACCTTGGTAATCATTGGTAATTTGATTATATTACCAAGACTAGTGTCATAACCTTTTCATTTTCATACATAAATTGACTTGACAAGTAAATGTGTGAGGGATCAGATTGTTCAAAATGTATTGCTCAAATACACATCACATTTTTCAGATAATCTTCGTCTTCTAATAACATTATCGAAATTCATTTTCATTGAAAATCTGAAAAATTCATTTTCCTGAAGAAGAAAAAAAAATTTTTTCCTTTCGTCTCTAGGCCCCTTTTTTAAATAACATTCCTTTACGTTTTAGAAAGTAGATATTTTTGAAGTATGAAGAAAAAAAAAAGAAAGAAACCACTAATCAACAGAAAAAAGTAAGTTGGAACAATGGGTATACTTATTATGATATTGTGTGTTTCCGTGTGGTGGTGGTGGTGGTGGTGGAGGAGGAGGAGGAGGAGGAGGAATAGGAGTGGGAGGGGGGTAATGTATTGAAACGCTGACTTTTATGCGAATCAGTAGTCATATGCTGCCTACAATAGGATATTGTACAGACAAATAGATTTACAGTATGACATAATGATGGAATTTAGCAATTAACTACTGAATAGACAAAATAAAAGGGGATCAAGTGGGAAAAAAAATGATAATAATAAATAAATAAATAAATAAATAAAAAAAGGGAAGATAGTAAAGATGAGATGGAAAACAATATTGTTGATATTTTGAAACTGGTGAAATGTGACCACCACCTACTTGCGTATTCAACTTCTGGTCATATTTCCAAAAGTACTGACTTGTAGAATTTTTAAGAGATTACTGAAGCATACTTATACTTCCCCATTTACTTCATACTAAAAAAAAACTTTATCTACACACAGACATGCATTCTAGGCTTTTCATACATTCACTCAAGATGAACATAGGATTTGGCATTACTGTACAATAGTCCCAAGTCCCCATACTTCATAGATTAACACATCAAGTAACAAGTCAATAATATGAAAGATGAAGAAAGGAGAGAAAATCAGTTAGAAGAAATAGAAGTAGAGAGTAGTAAGAGAGATGAAGGAGGAATCAAGATAATATGTGTATGCATACCAGCTGTGAGCCATGCCATGTGATCACCTATAGTTAGTCTCCAACCATTGGACTTCAAGTGAATATAGAGAAAACGGTGGTGATGAAGATACCCAACCAACAACAGAATGAACAACAAGCACCAATCACCATCAACGGAAGAAACTACAGGAGGCACAGGCATGGACAAGGATGTCAAAACTACGATCGAAAAGACAGCAAGACAGGCTTTCATTAATCTGAAATCAGTGTGCAGATCTACTGCACTCAGCATATACCGCGGACAACATCCGGATTTTCAACACCAATTCAGTCAAATCAGTGCTTCTGTATGGCTCAAACACTTGGCGTGTCACAAAAAGCACTTCCAACAAACTACAGATATTCATCAACAGCTGCCACCTACACTCACTCGATACTGAAGATAACGTGGCCAGAATAATAAGAATAAGCAACAAGGAACTCTGAGAACCAACCAGCCAACAACCTACCACTTAACAAATATGCAGAAGGAAGTAGAGATAGATTGGGCATACACAGAGAAGACCGTTGGGGGACATCACACGACGGGCCAGGCCATCGAGTGGAATCCAAAGGGGAAACGACTAGTTGAGCATCCGAGCACGGGTGACATAGAGGAGATGGTGTGAGGAAGAAATGAAAGCTTCTTGGCAGCCGTGGAGGCAAGTTAAAAAGACTGCAGAAAACAGAGTGCAATGGAGGCGTGCTACTGAAGCCTTATATTCTACTAGGAACCCAAGGGGAAAAAATAATAATCCATAGCTCGAACCAACAGTCAACGACTTCATGCATTGATATCATGTTTTAGTCTGGCCACCCTGAGCCTTTTCACAGCCTGAACCTACTTAGGATAATGTTCTGTAACGAGGTAGACAGTGGTTAGGCATACGTAATACATTAACACCATCAACCATCTCACCTCTCTTGCTTAAAATTCTACATCTGACTTCTCAGTTACTCACGTAGTGATTGTGTTTAGGCATGGATAATACATATGTTAGCCAGTTCAGTTGGTAAAACTTTACAGGCTGATCAACTCAATTACTGTTTTTTTCTATCTTCCCATGCATAAACTAGACATTCTGACAAAACACTTGTCATATCGTCTACCATTGAGGAAATTCAGTTCATATGCAAAACCTTATACCTTTATATATGCATGGATATAATAATATACAGATGTAAATTGAAGGAAAATAATAAGAAAATTGTTAAAAACACTACTTGTAGTAATAATGGACAATGATTAGGATATGTGTTTCGTTCTACTCGAGACTCATCAACTAGATGTACCTACCCGCCAGTGAGCAATGTTGCTCCCACCAAGATTCGAACAGATCACTTCATACACCAAAGTGTTAACCACTAAGCTACTGAATCACCATAACCAATTCTTGTAGGATGGGTATAATTGAAATGTTGTTGCTAGCCGCTATCCATCATTACTTTAAAATTGAAATGATAGACAATATCAAAGCATCCACACAGGAGCCCATTTATCAACAGAGACTGATCAACTAGGTCTAGTCCGTCGTACAATAAGTGACTACTCAAGGGTCAATGACGTAGTGGGTAACGCTCTGGTGTTTCAAAGCCAACGGGGTTGGAGGACAACATCGCTCGATGGTAGCAAAGTACATCCAGCTGACAAGTCCCGAAAAGAATGCAAACCTACCGTTCTGATTCCCACTGCTACTCACTACCTAATATTACCACAAAAGTGAACCTACAACCAACACCGAAGCATCCACGTAGGAGGTCATATCCTAATACAGGCCGATCAATTCGCTTCAATCAACGGAAGGATATTACAAGCAACAACATATAAACCATTAAAAACACGAATTTTTTTTATAAACTTAGAAACTTGAAAAACTACAACCTTTGTATAAAATAACAGCAATAAAAAACTGACTACGCATGAATGCCAAATTACTCAACTGTACACTTGTTGAAGCAACTAAGCGTATGAAAATGCATATCGTAGACTGAATGTATATTTTTATTTATTTGTAAATGCAAAAAGGCATGAAAATAGGCTTAAGCATATCAGATATAATGCATAAATATATTAGGTGAAAATTAAAGATGAAATGAAAATTTGACTTGCGACGGAATTCGAACCAGCAACCTCCGAATTTTCGGTCCGATACTCTACCAACTAAGCTATGAGGCCCAAATCCTGACCCAGTATTATTATCAGTCTACCAAACAACGGCTGCTATCTCATATAATTAAAATGATAACACATGCATATGACATTGTCCTGTTAAATGAAGATGCTGATAAGATGAAGAGTATTGTGAACACCTAGAGTGACAATTCGAGAATGTTTGGGATGTGTTTCTCATCACACACATTCAAATTCCTGCTCAACAAATGCTCTTCAATAGTCCAACGATTAACAATAGACAGTCTAGTGAATCACTGCATCGATCAGTTCACTCACATCGGAAGTTGGATCACATCTACCCTACTACCTCAGTGGTCAATCAAATCTCTACACACATAGTAAAGGCTCCACCACCTTCTGAAAACTCACATCACATGTGGCGTCACCGCAGTAATATCCCATTGTCTACTAACCGTCACGTCTCCTGAACCTCCACACCAATCCACTCTCTTCTATACTCTATGACTGTCAAACATCACCTCTCAACATGGAAGACATGACAACACTGACTTCAGGTATTTCACCACCGGTGTCTTCGTAGTATACGTCCTATCCCCTGCTGTCAACATACCAGTAACGCAGAAGTCAGGCTCACGTGTACACTTTTAGAGAATAAAAACAGATAAATCAGTCGACAATGCTGTTGTGAACCTTCATCGACTCACATGCTTCGCTCCGACATCTAACACCTTTGCCTAGTCACCGATCCTCTCATCACACAATCTTAGCCGAAGTAGCTTCAGTCTCGAAAAAGGACCGAGTCAGACAGACTAAAACATAACATCACTGTATGAAGTGTTTCACGATTGGTTTGAACGATGCACAATGGGTTGTTGGGTCAGTGGGACAAGAGAAACCAACCAGTGGTTGCAGACTGACTCTAGGTCATCACATGGCTCATAACCCATGTCATTCGTGCAGATGCATGCACACACACACACACATTATCCTCATCTCGACTAATCTATACAGAATCTCACCATCTCCTCATTCTTCCCTTCTTTCTTCTCCTACTTTATATTTCTTTTGACTGAATTTTCTCTTCTTCTTCTTCTTCATCTTTCACTTCACTCGCCTTTTACTTGATGTGGTGATATCAGGTGTGGCGGGATGTTGGACCGTTACGCAGTAATCTCTGGTCCCATGTTAATTTGGATGGATGGATGGATGGATGTCAAACAATTAACAATTCTCAAAGAAATAAATGAATATATTAAGTGAATATGAATAAAAGTAATTATCCATAAGATAACCGTTTCTATGTTGTTTATTTTAATTGTTGTAAATCGCTGGTCAGTCAGTTAAATAGGCGACAAACTGAATACTTAAAAAACTCCTTCCATTATTATTATTATCATCATTATTATTAGTTAGTATCGTTAGCGGAATGGTAACAGTGGTCTTAGTATAGTGGAGTACAGTCATACACAAAAGTATTGCTCATACTACTCATATATATGTGTGTTTCCGTTAATGGCTTAAAATACTACTACACCTACCATATAGAATGAATGACAGATTCTTTTAAACTTTAATTGTTCGCTTTCTCTGTTTATTGTTTTCTCTTTTCTACATTTATTTGTTTCCTCAGGCTAGTCAACCACCTACCCATCTATTATCCACCTTACTTCCAGGACCATGTAAACCAGTTTTTAATACCAATCACCTACAAAACTTCCTTTTACTTAAAACTCCCAAGAGTAACAAAATGAATATATATATATATATATATATATATATATATATATATATAAATCGGGTACATCATGAGAAATCATAATTTTAAAAGAGAAGTGCTCATTCTGTTGAAGACAAAGAGATGAAAGGCCACACACACACATACATACAAAAGATTTCACGCTGACTTTTACGTATACACTAAACAGATACTAATTAATGAAAAATTCATAAAAACAATATAAAGGAAGTGTATTTACTTTGCCCACTATCAAAATACTAACAATAATAAAGTGTAAAATGCATTTTTTTTCTTGTTGATAAATTTACACAGGTTATTGATAAACTAAAAACAATTCAATTGGATGGCCTGCCATCAACATCATCAAGGTCAACATACGACCAGGGATTATTGTGTGACGGTTCAAGTTCCCACACTTTATAGATCATCAAGTAACAAGGCAATGAAATGGAAGAGGAAGAAAGGAAAAAGAAATCGGTCAAAGGAAGTAGAAAGTAGTAAAAGACAGGAAGGAGGAATAAGGATAATGAGTGTATACATCTGTATCACAGTGACATCAGTTCTCAGCCATATCATCACCCACAGTCAGTCTTCAAGCATTGATTTCTCTTGTCCCACTGACCCCAGTTACCCAGTCTGCATCACCATACATGGCTCAAACTAAAGGTCAACGACTTCATGTATTGATGTCATGTTTTAGTCTGACCGCCGCGAGCCATTTTCTAGTTTGGACCTATTTCGGTCAACATTGTGTTACGACGCAGACAGTGGTTAGGCATACATAACACATCAACAGTATCAACTGTCTTATCTCTCCTCCCTAAAACTATTTACCTGACTTCTGAGTTACTCACGTAGTGACACCATGACACACAGCCTATGCTACGAAGGCAACAGTGGTCGAACACCTGAAGCCTTCTCATATCTTCTACCTTTAGTCCCCATGTTTCAAAGCTGTACAGTAGAACAAAACGGACTTCAGCACAGTACACTCAACCCTTAATAGACAACCAGGTATCGCGGCACCGCCACAGTTGATGTATGTTTTCAAAATCCAATCGATCTTTTTCTATTCATGTAGAGTTTTCGTCTGCCACTGAGTGATCATGGCCGATTCGACTTTCTAGGGTAAGTGAAATGTTCAATGCGCTCAACCACTTCACTCTCTATTGTTAGTCACGGTTTCTTTGAAAACGAATCCTGGAGCAACTATTTGCACTTGGTTGACGAGAAAAACATCCCAAACATGACAACAATCAGCTTTACTGATGAATACAACAATACCCATCCACCATTGTCAGCTAGATGATTCTAAACATCTACACTTTCTCACCTTAAGTGGCAATTTGAGAAGGTTTCGGATACGTTTCTCGTACACCAAGTGCAAATTGATGCTACAGGATTGGTGTTCAATGATGTCCCAGTTGATAACAGAGTGAAGTGGTTAACTGAGCTTAACGCTTCACCTAACTGGGAAATCGGATTAGACCTGATGCGCTAGTCAGCGGCGGATAAAATATTTCCACGGATACAAAAGGCTTGACTGGCTTTTGACAACTTACAGTATCTATGACGCCACTGAGATATTCAGTTGCCTATCGATGGCCTAGTGTATTGTGCTGCAGTTCGCTCTACTGTACTCCATAGCTGCTAAATGTGGCCATTAAAGATAGAAAAAATGAGAAAACTTCTGGTATTTGACCACCGCTAACTTAGTGGCACAGGTCGTGTGTCATGGTGTCACCAGGTCGGTAACGCAGAACTCAAGTGTTCAGTTTTAGGGGGTAGAGGAAATTCACTTTATGAGGTTGTGAATATTCATCGACTGAGATGACTGGAACATGTGTTAAGCATCATAAGTCACCGTCTGCCGCGTCACATAATGTGAGATAAAGTAGGTTCAGGCTATAAAAAGGTTCGTGGTGGCCAGATTAAAACATGGAATCACTGGCATGAAGTCATTTACTGTTGGTCTGAGCCATGTAGGGTGATCCATACTAACCAGTTGTAGTCCACGTAACAAGAGAAACTAGTGGTTTCAAACTCTAGGTGGTATGATTCAGAATCAATGTGACTGGGCACTCACGGAAATGTATCCACACTTGATCGACATCCTAACCGCTATACTCAATTCGGCACTTTCTCATTCCGCTTTCCTATGTTTTACTACTTTCAACTCCCTTCGACCGATTTTTCTTCCTTTCTTCATCTTACAACTTTGTTACTCGTTGAGTTGTTATATGAGGTGTGCCAACTTAGAATGTTACGCAGTAATGCCTGATCCTACGTTGATAATGATGATATTTCTTGGCATCATTCATCAAATGTGCAGTAAATAATACTGGACCCACTGTTGAATATATCTTGAATACTTAATGCACCGCACAACATTGTATACGATTTCTATCCTCATGTCAAACTTATCAATGTGTGACACTTCGTAATGATGAGGATATGCTAGCTGACAACTCTTAGCGTTGTATAACGCGAAAGAACCGATGATCTTCCTGACTGCGGTCGACTGGATTGAACTGGACCATGCAACAAACTGTGAGCAGAAAGAAGATGAGCATACACCGTTTGACCGATGAAAAGACCCTACAAGATTTGGATTTCGCCCATGATGATTCATGTCTAATGTCTTACTGCACAAACTCGAAGATCCACAACCTAAAACCAACAAGTTGATAGAAGAGGCGAGGCACCGAAGGAAGATGGAACTTCCTTCAGGTAAACGTAGAGAAGACAGAGGTGATGAAGGGATCAAACCAACAACAACAAGCACCAACCACCAACAATGGCAGAAATATAAAGCAAGTTGTCTCTCTCACCTAACTACCTACCCACACACTCACCTACCCACCCACCCACATAGACACCATTCTTTCAAATACACACAACACAGGCACACACGATGATGTCAATCCCAACCAACATCCAAAACACAGCAACACACGCCTTCATCAATCTAAAACCACTGTCCAGATCTACTGCACTGCACTGAACTGCACTGCACTGCACCACACTCAACATAAAGCGTAAACAACATCCACATCCTCAACACTAATTCAATCAACTAAGTCACTCCTTCTATGTCATGCTTCAAAAACTTCACAACTTATTACAAAAAGCATTTCCAACAAACTTCACACACACATCACATCAACACCTCCCGCTTACACTCAATTCATACTCAACATATTATCACATAACCAGGATAATAAGAATAAGCAACGTGAAACCCACGCTTCGCCCACAACCAACCAACCAACCAACCGACCAACAACCTATCACCTAACAAATATGTAAAATAAGAAAGTGGAGATGGATTGGATTGGACATAGACTGAGAAGAGTGTTTGGGGACATGACGCATCAGGCCAGGCCAGGCCAGTCCAGGCCAGGCTGTCGACTGGAACCCAGATGGGAAACGATGAGTTGGGCGTCCGAGACAAGGGTAAGTAACATGGAGGAGATAGTGTGAGGAAGAGATGGAAGTTTATGGGCAGTAATGGAGCTAGATTAGAAGAGGACTGCGTAGACGAGAGTGAAATGGCGACGTGCTACTGAAGCCCTATGTTCCACGAGGAACCCAAAGGACAAATAATAAATAATAATGATAACAATAATGCTAGGGCACTGGATAACTGTTTTGTCTCACTAGTATGTGACTCAGTAGTACGCATCCACGACCCCGCTAGGGATCAGACGCAGAATTTTCAGGTTCCTACTTCGATCAGTTCACAATATAGAGCCGTCGTTGAGCGGCTGGCCTTAGCTCCAACTTGGTTGGCTCCACAGGTCATGATGGTCCTGGAACCTGAAGTGCAAGAGCATACCCTGCTGATGAGTCTTATACTATAACGAAACAGCTATCCAGTATTCGCAGGTTTCGAATGTTTCTTCAACTGATGCCAGTCTATAATAAATAATATGAACCTGAAATCAATAATTACTACTGATATATTAAAATTTAGGAAAATCCGATGTTACATATGTAATCTTGTTGATGAAGATAATGATAATAATTCAAAAACAGACAAGTATATACACAAAATCGAAGTGTATAAACACAATCACCATCAGTCGTCAAAACTCCAATCTATTATAATATGTGCCTGACATGACACGGTATATATATAATATACAGGCAGAACCACTGAAACAAGAAGCACCCAGTCTGCACTCATGCACACACACACATACATACATACATACATGCACATAAACGGTATACTACAGATGTGTGTGTGTGTGTGTGTGAGTGCATGCACACCTGAAGCGTTCATGAATGTTAGCAACACGCTATAAAGGTGGAGGCAAACACACACACACACACACATACAGTTGTGCCACACCACTAGCTTGTATGTGCAACCTGTTGGTAATAATAATAACAATATTATTATTCATATATTATTATCACAAAATAAATCATAACACACATCATAGATAATATGCAGCTAATAAACTGTTATTATTATTATTATTATTATTATTATTATTATTATTATTATTATTATTATTATTATTATTATTTCCTAATAAAGTATGCAACATTACTGAACAGCAAAATGATTCATAGTGGAATTTTTTCTCTAAAAAACTTGATTTCATTTGATTTGTTATCCTTTACTCTTGTATACAACACTGTACATACACATTAAGGAACATAAAACTAGGATGGGTAGATATTACATATACATAAATAAGACAGCCCATTCAATAAAAGCAAACATAACGTCTTGTACAGTTATTGACTGGTCATTTTAAGCGGAGGATGGCATTGAAATATAGTATAATAATTTTAAGGCTATACTATACTATTGTCTGATACGACCAATTGTAAGCGATTCCTGTCAATCAGTATTGTATTTAGTAACCAGATGACAGTGAAAACAACTTAACCAATGGATGACTGTTTCACTTATTCAATGGTTAGCGCATCATTGATGCTATTGTGATCAACCACTGACTCTTATAAAATTGAGAATTTCACTCACGTAATTTATATCTCCTTATACAGCTCAAACAAACTTCATGGATTCCGATATGGGATCTACTGGATACTTTGAGTGACAATTTGAGAATGTTTGGGATGTGTTTCTCATCACACACATTCAAATTCCTGCTCAACAAATGCTCTTCAATAGTCCAACGATTAACAATAGACAGTCTAGTGAATCACTGCATCGATCAGTTCACTCACATCGGAAGTTGGATCACATCTACCCTACTACCTCAGTGGTCAATCAAATCTCTACACACATAGTAAAGGCTCCACCACCTTCTGAAAACTCACATCACATGTGGCGTCACCGCAGTAATATCCCATTGTCTACTAACCGTCACGTCTCCTGAACCTCCACACCAATCCACTCTCTTCTATACTCTATGACTGTCAAACATCACCTCTCAACATGGAAGACATGACAACACTGACTTCAGGTATTTCACCACCGGTGTCTTCGTAGTATACGTCCTATCCCCTGCTGTCAACATACCAGTAACGCAGAAGTCAGGCTCACGTGTACACTTTTAGAGAATAAAAACAGATAAATCAGTCGACAATGCTGTTGTGAACCTTCATCGACTCACATGCTTCGCTCCGACATCTAACACCTTTGCCTAGTCACCGATCCTCTCATCACACAATCTTAGCCGAAGTAGCTTCAGTCTCGAAAAAGGACCGAGTCAGACAGACTAAAACATAACATCACTGTATGAAGTGTTTCACGATTGGCTTGAACGATGCACAATGGGTCGTTGGGGTCAGTGGGACAAGAGAAAGGAACCAGTGGTTGCAGACTGACTCTAGGTCATCACATGGCTCACAACCCTTGTCATTCGTGCAGATGTATGCACACACACACACACACACATTATCCTCATCTTAACCAATCTATACAGAATCTCACCATCTCCTCATTCTTCCCTTCTTTCTTCTCCTACTTTATATTTCTTTTGACTGAGTCTTCTCTTCTTCTTCGTCATCTTTCACTTCACTCGTCTTTTACTTGATGTGGTGATATCAGGTGTGGCGGGATGTTGGACCGTTACGCAGTAATCTCTGGTCCCATGTTAATTTGGATGGATGGGGATGAATTCCGATGACTCTTAAGCTTTTTCACGGTAGCTGGTGACTCGGTATGTACAGCAAATGTCAAAACCACATTAACGACTGATGGTTGATGACCTTATCATCACTTCAGATAACAACTCTACATAAGCCCTTATATGGTTATGTGATTTTGAGTAGAGTTTTGATTAGCGTGATATACTTGCTCTGTACTCTTTTCACAATCAAATACTATCACAACACCTCACGACGAACAGGTCAAGAAATATGCTGTGTTTGCCAGCATAAACAGTACACCCAGTCACAAAACCACACACCATATACACACAATTCTTAATAAACACAAGAGAATCAACAACAGGTAGAAGGAGGCATTATGTCAGCCGACTGATGAAGTTATTAAAGCGTCAGAATTTAATAGATGGACCCCTAGTTCCCATCTAATTTTTTATCCTTCTTAACTCCGTATTCATTTGTTACCTATGAAGTTGTCCTTGTTTTTAGGCTGGAATTCATCACAGAGTGACATCAGTTGGAAGAACATTAGAGACCTGAGAGTACTGGATAGCTGTTCTGTCTCACTGGTATGGGGATTTCTTAGCATCGCGCACCCATCACCCCGCCAGGAATCGAACCCATGACCTTCAGGACCCGTGACCAACACGGCACCACTGAGCTAGTGACTGCATCTGTCAGTTCACTATATAGCGCGACTTACATTCAATGTCGTCATTGAGTAAGTGTCCTTATATTCGACTTGGTTGACTCTATTAGTCACGAATTCTCATTGGAACTTCGAGAACTACCTCTCGAAACCAGTCACCAATAAGCGCCCATGGAGTGAACCAAATCGAACATGAAGACAGTTACTCAACGACCACATTGGATGCAGTTCGGACTACATCGTAGACTGACAGAAATTGAAGATATAGATCATTAGATTCCCACCCAGTGGTTAGCTGAATGATAACGTGTTGGCGACAAAACCTTAAGGTCTTGGGTTTGATCCATGGCGGTATGGGGTGATGGGTGCGCACTGCTGAAGAGTCCCATACTAGGACGAAACAGCCGTCCAGTACTCCGATTGATATCAACAACGGATAATATCCAACAGAAAAGAGAGAAGAGATTTGAGAGAAAGACGAAGATTAATTCGATTGACAAGAAAGACAAATAATCATAACCAAAAGTAATATGCTATTTATCGGCTAGTTGACTTGTCGCCTTAAACAGATACACCTATAAAGTAGTTTGTTATGTGCTAAACAACAGACAACAGCTTATAGTATGCATATCATCTCATCACCCTATTAGTAGTAATATTTATAATGATAAAAAAACGTAACGATATATACACTAAGTATACTCTATAATAAAAATAGTTGGATTTGTTATATATATATATATATATATATATATATATATATATATATATATATATATATATATATATATAATTTCGAAGAGTGATGACTGAGTTAACAAGTATGAGATAGAGATATAAAGCGTTGAAAATAATACTCTCCACTCTATTTTTCACTTATTCTCTCGATTGAAATTATCATCACCTGCAAAATTGATATAACACCTCTGACAGACAGTAGAAAGAGGATGAAAAGAATTGTAACAAAATGTCGATAGAGTGATGAGGTACCGTTATAGTTGCTACTGATAGCTCTAGTACTTTTATTACTGTTGTTGATAATAATGACGACGACAACGGTGACGAGAGAGACGGATGGATACATTAAACAATAATAATAATAATAATAGGGTATACCGATACAATAATGCGCACACACACAGACACATTTATGATGAATGAAATGCGCCTAGAAAGCAAAAGTGGTGGTATAAACTACTGATTCCTAATGATAATGATGATGATGATGATTATAACACAGGAGTAACATCAGCACGCTTACACGGCCAACACCACTGATAACAACAATAATAACGAATTGTACAGCAGTGAATATATGCCTTCCTTCATTTTAAGCGAGAGAAAACAAAACAACAATAACTTTATGTTATCCTCATTACTATGTTAATTCCTTTTTTTTTTAATAATAATGATAAAAAGCAAGGGGAAAAAAAGATATACATATAAAAAAGAAGTAAATAAAAAGTATTTCCAATGGACTGAAAGTTATCCCCATAGGAGAAATAAAATTAAAACACAGAATATCTTAGAAATTTCTTTTTTTCTCTATTCACCACCTACCTACTCATATCTCTACACTGTTAACTAGTGAGTAGTAGATGTTAAGCCAAAAGTATTTATGCCTTTTTAATTATCATCAACACCCATTATCTATTATGATAATTAACAACCGTATAACTTTCTATAAAGCTATTAGAAGACAAAGAAGGATATATTTCTTAAACTATCATATAGAGGGGAAGCAACAGAGAATAAAATCTGTTATCAGTAAAATATACTATACAGCTCAGCTTATCATTGTTGAGACAACAAAACACCTGCTTTGTCACAAACCCCAACCTCATATAAATGATTATGCCACATCTCATTGTGCTTACCAATTTACATGTATATGTGGTCATATATACATAGAGAGAAGTAATCGAGCTATGCAGACTACAGTGGGTGAATATATACCTGAATAGTTTGAAAAACAGTTTAAAACACACAAAGTTTGATAAGTGTAAATGACAGACATCCACCTTGACTTATAGCAAAACTTCTTCATTGAAATGAATTACAAGGTAAATAGAAAAAAAAACAACCTTCAAGATGGTGAATAGGAACAGTCAGAGGACCATACTGAAATTTACCGAAGCGTTAGCTATTCCTAAATTAAAGCCCCCGTTGAGCGTACAAAAATAATTTATTGTTTCACTTAATTTACTTTGGTAAGCCTTGGTAATCTGGTTATATTGCCAAGACTAGTGTGTTACAACCTTATCATACACATTATACTCGCACTGCAATTTTCCTTTCATTTTCATCTATATATTGACTTAAGTAAATGTGTGGGGTGTCAGATTGTTTGAAATGTATTACCCAAATACATCACACATATATATTCTTCAGATAATCTTCGTCTTGTAATAGCGTTATCAGAATTTAGTAATGGGAACTTCCTTCAAGTGAACGTAGAGAAGACAGAGGTGATGAACAGATCAAACCAACAACAACAAGCACCAACCACCAACAATGGCAGAAATATAAAGCAAGTTGTCTCTCTCACCTAACTACCTACCCACCCACCCACATAGACACCATTCTTTCAAATATACACAACACAGGCACACACGATGATGTCAATCCCAGCCAACATCCAAAACACAGCAACACATACCTTCATCAATCTAAAACCACTGTCCAGATCTACTGCACTACACTGCACTGCACCACACTCAACATAAGGCGTAAACAACATCCACATCCTCAACACTAATTCAATCAACTAAGTCACTCCTTCTATGTCATGCTTCAAAAACTTCACAACTTATTACAAAAAGCATTTCCAACAAACTTCACACACACATCACATCAACACCTCCCGCTTACACTCAATTCATACTCAACATATTATCACATAACCAGGATAATAAGAATAAGCAACGTGAAACCCACGCTTCGCCCACAACCAACCAACCAACCAACCGACCAACAACCTATCACCTAACAAATATGTAAAATAAGAAAGTGGAGATGGATTGGATTGGACATAGACTGAGAAGAGTGTTTGGGGACATGACGCATCAGGCCAGGCCAGGCCAGTCCAGGCCAGGCTGTCGACTGGGACCCAGATGGGAAACGATGAGTTGGGCGTCCGAGACAAGGGTAAGTAACATGGAGGAGATAGTGTGAGGAAGAGATGGAAGTTTATGGGCAGTAATGGAGCTAGATTAGAAGAGGACTGCGTAGACGAGAGTGAAATGGCGACGTGCTACTGAAGCCCTATGTTCCACGAGGAACCCAAAGGACAAATAATAATAATACTGCATCGAACTGTTCGACATCTATCGACATATGGACGGACTCTTATGCTGATGCTTCGAAATGGCCCGAATACCTATTATGATCATTTACTTAATTGTAGCTCGCAGTGAAATTTAAGACGCGCGTATCAACACATGATAACAACTAATTTACCTTGTACAGTAGTTGGATATCGTACGTCAATGGCCTAATAGATAACGCTTTGGTTTTAGAAGCGATATGTACTGACATTCAATTCTTCTCAATGGAAATATAACACTACTCATGGGGAGGCGAGAAGATGGAGTCAATTTATGAAACAAGTTTCATATAGTATCACTAAAAAAGACGTTCACTCGTAATACATCTTAATAGAAAGAGTTAAAAGGCTTTTAAGTTACGATTTTAACAATAAAGGAAATCCCTTATGATCAAATGATATTTTTGGTACAATGCATGAATTAGTGTCGATCCTCTAACTGATTCTTAATCACCAGCATTATCATCAAATGTCTTTTTTCTAGTTCGTTTCAACATTCCCCCATGCTAGGAATTTTCGTTTTCATTTAAGTACCTTCAACTTAGGCAGATCAAATAAACCTAACTGTATTTTCATGATAGATAATAAATTATTAAAGAATAATCTAGAAATAATTTCTTAGACGGTGAATCGAATCGAAACCGATCCAGTAACCTTGTACACATTCATCAACAGCACCAATATGATGGCCAATGATACTACATGGCTATGTGAATCACCTCGGTAGTCGGTGAGATGGTGGTGGTGGTGGGGTGTTCAATCTCGTGACCCACTAGTTAAACAGGTCAACTGCTAAAACCAATGAGCTACAACTCTACAAATGGTTAATCACAAGAAAAAGACAACCAACTGCTTATAGCAGTTGACTATTCTTGATTCTCATTGTGTGACTGAGGATAAAATAATAGCAGGAATCGACGGAAAAATAAACACAATAATACACAACTTTGTATATTAGTACAACACATTTCAAACTGATACATAAGAAATGATTCGACTAGTTCCTCTATACACTGGGACCACCTTATACTATTGTCTACCTTTTACTACTAACTGACAAATAAGTAGTATAGAGTAGGAGTAAATCAGCTCAGAAGGAGTAAACCAACATGATATACTTCAATACTTTACAACTACCATTCTTTTTCAAACTTGATTATACTACTATTCACTTTTCTTGACTAATTAAGCAAAGAACCATGAGCAAATAACCCTCTGTTCATCTTTGCTGGTACAAATATGTCTGCTACTTTAGGTGTACCTGCCCCTAATCCTAACCGACTGAACATGGTAGGGTATTTTAAATTCGCCTAAAACTTTATTACTAATTTCAATAAGGTGACATGTAATCATAACCACCGTCTAAACAAAAGCCTACCCATTTGCTCCATATATCATTACAATTACATGAGTAAACTAAACAGAGGTAGTAAGATAAGAACCTGGTATAACTGCGTATCGCAACTTTACAATCATTACATTTATTCACTTCACTTAGTTGTAAAATTCCATCAGCCTGAATATGATAGCTGTTAACGAAATTTCAGCTAAGATATAGAAGGCCTACTCGGCATTTGCCAACATTGTGTCATCTATGAAGCCAACTGGTGAGATATCTGACTACCTAACAACTGATGAGTATACTGTACTACAGTCTGTTTTGTCCAGTTGTACTTCTATGAGATATGATCACTGAATGTAGAAGACATAAAGTGGTTACAGTGTTGTAATCATAGGTATCTTCGTCGCATTGCTAGCATTTGGTGACATCAATATATGAAGAATGTTAAGGTAAAGAGTACTAGACAAAACAGGCAAGTCAAATCATGAGGTTGTGAACTTTTATTGACTGAGATGGGTTGGTCATGTACTGCGCATGCCGAGCGACCATCTACCTCGACGTCGTATGCTAGAAGAAGTCTCTGACTGTATATCTGTACCATGTAAGGAGATGCAGATTACCTGGTTGGGAATTACTGAGATCATACAAATCAGTAATTGAGGAATCTCGATGATATGTCTGAAAATCAATCACAATAACATGTTCTACATCGTGAATATTTTCATTAACCGTTATTTCTTCAAATTGTCTATTGTCTCATACAACTTTGTCTATTTCAACATCAATCTTTTTCTGTTCACCTATTTCTTATATTATTATTATTATTAGTCCCTTATGTTTCTAGTGGAACATAGGGCTTCAGTAGCACGTCTCCAGTGAACTCTGTTCTCTGAGATCTTTTGAACCTGGTTCCATGACAGCCCAGGAGCTCTCATTTCCTCACTTTCTTATAGAAAAATTCATTTAAATAACTTGTTAATTGGACAATTATACAAAAAAAGTGTATTAACCATTTATCATGAATTTATTTCTACTAAACTGTACACACACACACACACACACACACACACACACACACACACACACACACACAGAGAGAGTAAAACAATCAGTAGACAAGATAATTAAACCAATTACTGAAATAGATAAAATGCATTTTATTAACTAACCTAATGTTATTATTCATATATAAAATTGTGTCAGTTAATCCAATCACATAGAAAAAAGCATTCAATTCATAGACTATACAACTATCCTAATGATTAGAGAATAGTAATAAACAAAGGTAAGTCATAAACTCTTCTTATCATCTGATAATTAACCTTTGTGCTTCATTCTCTGGCACAGGGTCATGAAATGACTTTCCTTTAAATTTGATCAGTAACGTTTTTTGGCAGAAAAATCTGTTTCCCAACTATATATATATATATATATATATATATATATATATATATATATATATATATATATATATATATATATATATATATATATATATATATATATGGTATATTGAATGCCAAGCCCATTGAAGAAATCAGTTGTGGATGTTAATATGATAATTGGTACTAATTAATTTTATGTACATCATAAAGATTGTAAGATTATTATTATCTTCATTATTAGTAGTATTCACCATATAATAACACCTGTGAATGAATATATCTATTACAGGTTATATATTGAAATGAATAAAGCTTCAACACATGTTACGCATAAGAAAAATGTTTTATCAATAAACACGGTTTTTAATATAGTGGAGAATATATATAGCTAAGGTGAGAATGGTTTCGGTTATATTGTATTCTCAGAGTTGGATTGTATAATTATGAAACACTCATCATCTTTCTAGACAACATAAAGGTTAGAGGTTAAGCAAAGGAACACCTAACAGTCAGTGACACAACAATCAATGGAAACAACCAATCACAAACCAGTTCATCAGGGTAAGTTATTAAATTACTCACGGAGAGATATTGACGGGTAGCTCACTTCATACTGAAGTTAGTGCTGATGATGTCGCTGTCTAGAAAGACGATGAAAGCTTCACGATTAAATAACTCAACTCAGAGAACACAACACAACTAAGACGGTTACTGATACCCATATATATAGAGAGAGGCTCTACAATCTAAACAAACTTGATGCATAAATGCTAAACTGTAGGTTCAGTTAAATGAAGCTGTGAATATCTGCATTGATTAAGGTGGTCGGAATATATGTTACGCACCGTCTATCATGTGTCCTATTACCTAAGGTATAGCAAAGAATGACCACAAGAAAACGTAATATGAGTACTATAAACTCATGTAAACAGTAAAATCGAATGCATTCAATGGCACATTCGTCCAATAGGCGATGAGTCACACTACTTGAATTCCTTGTTATCAATGAGTGGAGTGGTTTGTTTCTTATACTATTAATTTCCCATTGTTACATTGGATTGAACTGCTAGGCCTTTTGTTAACAACGAGGAATTATTAGTATCAAATGATTGATAGCAGTTGGCTATTTTACTTCAATGGGAACAACATTACTCACTCGGATTCAGGTACATCCTGCTGATGAGTCCTAAGTAGGACGAAACATGAGTCCAAGATGAATACAATATCATGAGTGAAGTAAGGTTTAAACCTATGACTCGATGGTTGGAAGTCAAGCTACAGTACAAGATATTAGGAATCAATGAGTGGAAACTGTTGGTGATCGATAACAATACCACAGAAATGCAAATTAACGACGTTTTCGGAATTCTAAACATTCAATTAACCTATTTGTTTAAGTGTTATTCTATTCTACTCTATTCCCTTTCATTTCATCTTATTGAACTATTATGAAACCTGACAACATAAATTGATACATTTCTATGAAGTAGATATTGTTCTGATCTAACCAACTAACTGCTGTAATCGACTAAAATCTCAACTCTACTCAAGTCTAATCCATTAGTATAAAATAGTAGTCAGTAATCATAGTTTGTCAGACCAGTACTATTAATACTGGGTAATGATTGAAGGTGAAATGACAATTTAGACTGTGGCCGGATTCGAACCAGCGACTACCGGATTTCCAGCCTGATGTTCTACCTTGTAGATGGTTCAAATCTGGCCGCGGTCTAAATTTTCATATCATCTTCAATTATCAATTTGTAAAATGATTTATACATTTCAGTAAACAATAACTAATTCCATTTTATTATTTTAATGAAACAGCGCTCAATTATAAAAACACGAGAGAAATCAATATAACCCATATTTTTTGGCGAACAATGTCTTTGAACTTCACTATCACAAGTTAACCAGTTACAAAAGAAGACCACCTTATCACTTAGACATGTCATATATTAGCTCTGTTTTGTTTGAGAATGTATAAAATAAGAGGTGGAAGAGGATAAGATCCAACTAAATTATATATTAATTCAGTGCATAAACGGAAACACCAATAACTACAGATCAGGAAAAGGTAAGTTATTCTTCATAACATTCCTTGCATTTCATGGAATCCTCATGTGGGCAACGTTGAAGTAAGGCAAAGGGTACACTATACAAGACAGGCAAGTCGATTTATGAGGTTATAAACCTCATTCGACTGAGATAGCTTCGATATATACCATGTATATCAAGTCACCGCCTATCCCGAAGCGCTATGCTTGATGAAGTTGGATAAGGTGGGAAGATGATTCAGGGTGGTCACACTAAGATGTAACACCACCCCATGAAGTCCGTAATTATTGGTCTACGTTGCATACTACTATAAAGTGTGGCAACTTGAACCGATCCAGTTGTGTCTGAGGTTCTACATTGATTTCGTCAGTCAGGTTACTCTACAAGGAATATTTTTATCTTATTATGTCTTGAAATCATGTCAAAGTGAGTATTATGAATCTGAAAGATACTGTGAATTACCTAAGACTTCAGAACAAGATTACCTCATTGACATAGTAAATCAGTGTAATGGAAATATGATATGATGTATGAGAAGGAAGAGTCAAACAATATGATGGCGACGACGTTATCATCTTCTGAATACAACTGAACAATAAATATTTTATACAATATCAAATATGTTACATACATATGTTTAAAATCAAACATCAGAGAGATACCAGAAATACCATAAAATCATGTGTCAACTTATATTTTACATGTGATATACCAAGTGAATTGTATAAATACACAAATTATTAAATCATTATTACACTGCTTACAAACTGATGACTGTAGATCGTATTCACCAGAAAACCACCACCACCACCAGCATGAACAACAACAAAAACACAGAAGTAATAGAAACCTAACACACATACACACACACATCATAAATACAGATCAAAATATTTCAATGTAGCATATTATTTAAAGAATAAGTGTATGCAGTAGCGCTTAAAGGTAATATCATATCATATTGTGGAGGTCTGAGCAGTCAGGTAGGATCAGTAGCTCTCTCTCTCTCTCTCTCTCTCTCACACACACACACACACAATAGGAGTAGCTCACTGCCTACTGCTCGAATGTGAACAAGATAGCTGAGGACGCGTGCAACTGAGACACAGGCTTTTGGTAAATGTTCAAAGACTCTAAGATATGCACTTCCTCCTATATTACCTCTAATTGTGTACACAAACAAGAATATTATATCAAGTTGTTATTCATCGTAGACTGACATCAGTTGGAGGAACAAAGGAAACCTGGGAGCATTGGACAGCTGTTTCGTCCTAGTATGGGACTCCTCAGCAGTGCGCACCCACGACCCCACCAGCAGGGATCGAACCCGCGACCTTCAACTGATGTCAGTCTACGATGAATAACAACTTGAAATAATTCCAAATCTCTACAACTCCCTCAAAATTTAAGAATATTATAAATAAACGAGAAGACTCTGAATGTATTAAAAGTGAAGTATAGAATAAATAAGGTGAAGTAGAAATGCATTTATGCTAGTAACATCTATCCTTTAGAACTTAATCTGAAAGTCTACATTTCACTGTATAGCTAAAAGACAAACAGTTAGAGTTTACGTATTTACAGCATATCATAATCTAGTTCCTATTAGTGTTCTTTAACTTGAATCTACTTCAGGTTATATTGATCATTGGAGAAGACAGAAACTAGATAATATGCAGTCAATAGATGTTTACAAACTAATCAACTTACCTGAAACTTAATCCATACACACAGATAGATAAAATCTACCATAGAATCTTACACATAACTACACATCCATTCAACTTGTCACATCAAAATAGACAAAATTATGTGAAAGAATAAACAATTTGAAGGTAAACGTCAGTGTAAATATTCAAGGTTTAGAAGAAGATGTCAAGGAGTGAAAAAGACCTCCGGCTATTGTGACTAATTTTCAGCTAAGAATCTTCATAAAGTCTATGCACAATTGTTATATAACGGTAAGGCAATATTTTAAACATTTCATCTTACACAACACGAATAGCCTTCTGGTTACTTTCTTTTCTCTAACTAACGACTTTTTATACTGAATGATGACTGAAGGTTAAATGAGAAGTTGAACCACGGTCGGATTCAAACCAACGACCAATGGGTTTCCGACCTGATGCTCTACCAACTAAATTACTAGATCCGACTCCTCAACAGATCTTTATTTCACTTCAATTACAAGGCAGGGTTTTGCCCGACTACTATGTGAATTCGTAACACGTTAATACTGCTTGATCGTACTCACACTAATGGCTGTCTAGCCACAACTTCTCATCCCAATTCAAATCTAAGTGAATTAAAGATGAGGTGGCATCATTTTGATAATCATTTGACTATTTGAGATAGCCGTGGTTTGCCAGACTAATATTATTGATACTGGGTGATGAATGAAGGTAGAATGAAAATTTGGACCGCGACCGGATTCGAACCAAATTTTCATTCCACCTTCAATAATCATCCAGTATAAATACTAGTCTGCCAAACCACCGCTGCTATCTTAGATGATCAAAATAATAATTAATAAGGATTTTTGTTTTAAAGAGAAGATTTTGTGACTTTTCTTTTACTATTCCAATTAAATAAGATTATCGATTAGAACAGGTGCTTTTTATGTACAGAATAGTTAACAGTAATAGAAATAATACAGACAAATACTTCATCAAACATTGCTAGCAATCCACATACATTACACCTCCAAAAAGAATACTCAACTTTTATTCTTCTAATTCAAATAGGACAAAAAACTGCCATAATAATTAAGAAGTAGTAAATAGTAAGAGAACAGATGGATAGTGGCTAACGATGGCATCCAGGATGCCCATTTCGTTCCATTTAGAACTAATCCTGTCATAGCAATTATTATCATTATTTGTCCCTTGGTTTCCTAGTGGAACATATAGCTACAGTACCACGTCCCCATTCCACTCTCTTCTCTGTAATCTTTTGAACCTTCTTCCACGACTCCCCACAACCTCTCACTTCTTCCTCACACCATCTCCTCTATATCAACCTCACCTCACACGCCCAACTCGTCGTCCCCCATCTCGGTTCCACTCGACGGCCTCGCCTCCCTCGCCTCGCCTGACGCGTGATGTCCCCAGTCGACCTTCTCAGTGTATGCCCAATCCATCTCCACTTCCACACTCTTATGCATATTTGTTGAATCACAGTTTCTTGGTTGGTTCGTTGCCAGCTAGCCAGAGTTCCTTGTTACTCATTCTTATTATTCTCGTCCTATGAGCTTCAGTAACGAGCCAGTGTATGCAGCAGTTGTTGATGAATGTCTGTAGTTTGTTTGAAATGACTTTTGTAACGCGCCACGTCTCTGAACCATAGTAGCACCATAGTAGCACTGACTTGACTGTCGTTGGTGTTGAAAATCCGGATGTTGTTCACGCTTTGTGCTGAGTGCAGAAGATCGCCACACGGGTTTCAGGCTAATGAACGCCTGTCTTGCTTTTCCGATCATGCCTGGCTTTGACATCCTCGTCTGTGCCAGCACCTGTAGTTGAAACGATGCTGCCTTGACTAGATAGGTGAAAGAGACTACTTCCTTTAAGTTTCTCCCGTTCATGGTGATTGCAGCTTGTTGTCGTTGTTGTTGGTTGGGTATCTTCATCACCTCCACCTCTATCTTCTCTACGTTCACTTGAACTGCCGTCTTCACTGCCCTACCCTACCCTACCCTACCCTGCCCTGCCGTGCCCTGCCTCTTGTGTCAACTTGTTAGTTTTCGCCTGTAGATCTTCAAGTTTGTGTGACATTAGACACAAGTCATCGGCGAAATCTAAATCTTCTAGGTTCTTTTCCGCACTCCAGCTTATCCTTCTCTTCTCGTTCCTCACTGTTTGTTGCATGATCCAGTCCAGTCGACTACAATCAGGAATATCATAGGTGATAGTAGACAGCAACCTTGTTTTACTCCCTCCTGTCTTCACTTCAAAAGCATCACTGAGCTTCTCATTGTGAATTACTTAGCATGTGGCTCAGAGTAATAATACTAATACTATACTCATCGTACAAGAAATGTCTATCGTGGCTCAGTGGTATAGTAGATAACACTTTGGTGTTTGAAGTGATCGATCCTGAGCTCAAGTTCAGGTGGGAGGTAGGTACATTCCATCGCTAGCCACTATCCATTATTACTGCATAAACATTAAAACACAGATTATATCGAGGAATCCGTACACGAGACCATATGCCAATAGAGATCGATTAATTAACGACGGTATAATGCGCGGGGTCGCGAACTGATGATGGTGTTTACACGGGATATTGAATAATTGAATATATATATATATATATATATATATATATATATATATATATATACGCAGAAATTAATGCAAATAAATGGCCAAAGTTAAAATAGGAATAAGAAATATAATAATGTTATCATATTTAATACACAAGTACATGTTGTAGTAGATATAACAAACAAAAAGCGTGTTGTGTGATCAAAGAATAGTGTCGTTGTTGTCGTTGGTGAAGGTGACGGTAATCCCATTGTGTATTTGTGTATGTGCGTATGTGATATGTATACGATATAGTATTGCATAGTGAAGAAATGAAGGCCGTTCATAGACGATATTTTAAAAGTTTAAAGCGTAGCAAATAAATTAGGTTACTCCTAGTGATGAAACCAACGCTACGAGAAATTAAAATTATGATCTGTGTGTGTGTGTGTGTATGTGTGTGTGGCCTCATGTCCTAACTGTATTGTAAGTTCAATATGATTTGAGACTTAACTCAGGAAGTGTCAATCATTAATGCTGTGTGCTGTTTTAATTATTCTACGAAATATATGAAAAACACATTACCAAAAACTTGATAACACAAACATGTAAACTGTTTTCTACACTTGTAATAATAATAAGATTAGTAAAAACATAAACAACAAAAATATTCATCATCTTTACATTTGTAGTATAAAATTCATAAAATAATTCAAAAGAAAAGTATGGTAGGGATTGGTGATGGAGGTGGTGGTTATGGTGGTGATGAGAGGTGGCGATCAGTTGTGACTTGAATAGATCTTAATGGTAAATTCTATGACTTCGACGCTAAATCATCCTGACTGGAATTATCAACGTAACACTAATTCCCTAATGATTGCACAACACTACCAATCAACATGAAGACCTAAGCCTAGGGACTTAACTACTGACTAACTTCTAATATATGGTACTAAAATATTATACAATATTAAAATGTGCGACTTCAGTTGCTTCTATCAGGTACATATATTGACAATAATAATAGTAATAATAATAAAGCTGCATTCAGTAACAATGTAACATGGAAAATATTTTCCCATGTACTTACTGAGTTGTCAGCTTATCCTTTTTTTCCCTTCCAGATTCTCTTGGTCACCATCAAACTCACACTACTCTACGTCCCCGTCTCCCTACAACAATGTACCTACTTACCCATCTACCTACAGGCTGATAGTTACATTTTGGCGTCAGAGGTGGGATCCGATTCGCTCACAGTCAGACCAACATGCATTCAACAGGAGCTATCCTCTCTAGCGTAACTCGTATCAGCTTCACACACCATACTTAGCCTTTAACTCACTTACATACAACCAGATACTAAGGATAAGACCTCTAAAGAAGGCAAAGTAGTGTAACGCATTCAAAATCCTACTCATTCATCTTCCTGTTTTGATTTCTAAACTACCTCACCTCCTTTTTTGTCAAGCTCTACTGTTTGTCAGTTATCTTTTATTATTCAATGTAAGTACATCCTGTATACTTACTGAATCATCGGCTCACTTTTTTCTCTCTTCTTCTTTCCCCTTCTAAATTCTCATGGTTACTAGTAAACTTAAACCGCTATACGCAACCCCTTAAAAGTCTACAAGGGGTTTCAATTAGTCCCATATTAGAACAATGAAACAGCTGTTCAATGATCTCATGTTTCAGTAATTCCCTCACTACTTTAAAAAAAATGAGTACTGATGGTATTTATCATAGATGAAGGATGTAAACTTCATAAGTGAACCATCAACCTAAGAAGATGTAACAATACTACAAACAGTAATGGAATTTTCAACATCATAATTACGAACAAATTATATAAAAAAATTAATATTTTACAGTTCTGAAATATTTATCACCTCTTATGACCTTTAACAAAATCAGCCAATATTTAGATGTAGTTCATACAATATAGATGTCAAATGAATTCTGAATTCTGTGTTTCTTCATTATCACCGTTAAGATTTAGAAACCTAATGATAAATAATCATAGAATGGCAGTCAACTCTCCACCTCACCTCAACTTCATCGACTTTGAAAAGGCCTTGGACAGCGTCGACCGACAAGTAATTTGAAAGGTAGTTGCTTCAACACTACGAAATACAACAAAACTTTATCAATCTCATTCAACAGCTATATGAAGACACCACATGCTAAGTAATTCACAATGAGAAGCTCAGTGATGCTTTTGAAGTGAAGACAAGAGGGAGTAAAACAAGGTTGCTGTCTACTATCACCCATGATATTCCTGATTGTAGTAGACTGGACTGGATCATACAACAAACAGAGAGGAACGAGAAGAGAAGGATAAGCTGGAGTGCGGAAAAGAACCTAGAAGACTTAGATTTCGCCGATGACTTGTGTCTAATGTCACACAAACTTGAAGATCTACAGGCGAAAACTAACAAGTTGACACAAGAGGCAGGGCACGGCAGGGTAGGGTAGGGTAGGGCAGTGAAGACGGGACTTCAAGTGAACGTAGAGAAGATAGAGGTGGAGGTGATGAAGATACCCAACCAACAACAACGACAACAAGCTGCAATCACCATGAACGGGAGAAACTAAAAGGAAGTAGCATCTTTCACCTATCTAGTCAAGGCAGCATCGTTTCAACTACAGGCGCTGGCACAGACGAGGATGTCAAAGCCAGGCATGATCGGAAAAGCAAGACAGGCGTTCATTAGCCTGAAACCCGTGTGGCGATCTTCTGCACTCAGCACAAAGCGTGAACAACATCCGGATTTTCAACACCAACGACAGTCAAGTCAGTGCTACTATGGTGCTACTATGGTTCAGAGACGTGGCGCGTTACGAAAGTCATTTCAAACAAACTACAGACATTCATCAACAACTGCTGCCTACACTGGCTCGTTACTGAAGCTCATAGGACGAGAATAATAAGAATGAGCAACAAGGAACTCTGGCTAGCTGGCAACGAACCAACCAAGAAACTGTGACTCAACAAATATGCATAAGAGTGTGGAAGTGGCGATAGATTGGGCATACACTGAGAAGGTCGACTGGGGACATCACGCGTCAGGCGAGGCGAGGCCAGGCGAGGCCGTCGAGTGGAACCGAGATGGGGGACGACGAGTTGGGCGTGTGAGGTGAGGTTGATATGGAGGAGATGGTATGAGGAAGAAGTGAGAGGTTGTGGGGAGTCGTGGAACCAGGTTCGAAAGATTGCAGAGAAGAGAGTGGAATGGGGACGTGGTACTGTAGCTATATGTTCCACTAGGAACCCAAAGGATAATAATAATTATAATAATGATAAATAACCAGTCATATGCATACAAAATGCTCAAGAAAGATTTTAACATTCGTCTACACCCCCCACATTTATATCTCATAGTTTATTGACTTACAGAGTTGACGTATAACAAATGGATAAGGGGTTTATACACCACTATAACTATCAATATTTGCGTAGTCAAATAACAAAAAGATGATATCAAAAATCAACAGAGTAAATGATAAGTTTTGATTACATTCATACGTCTGAGTCACATTTATGTATACAGGTTTACAATCTTCATTAAGTGATTTGCATACTCTTGATCTATATGATATTTTTAATAAAGAAATATCAGTAATATTCATCTCATTCCAGGTGGTTTCATCATCATCCTAACACATATGTGTGATTGTAATACCTAAGTACTTTCAAAAGTGATACATTATCGTTACTATTTTTATCCCTTGGGTTCCTAGTGAAGCTTAGGGCTTCACTAGCACGTTGCCATTTTACTCTCCTCTCTGCAGTCTTTTCAACCTTGCACCATGACTGCCCATAAGCCCTCACTTATTCTTCACATGATCTCCTCCATGTCACCCTCGCCTCCAAAGCCCAACTCGTCATTTCCCCTTTGGATTCCACTCGACGGTCTGGCCCATCGCGTGTTGTCCCCAGTCCGCCTTCTCAGTATATGCCTAATCAATCTCCACTTTCTTCCTCCGTATGCCTGTTGGTTTTTAGTTGGTTCGTTACCAAAGTTCCTTGTAGCTTATTCTTATTATTGTGGCCATCTGCTCGATCTTCAGTATCCAGCGTAGGTAGCTATTGATGAATATCTGTAGTTTGCTTGAAATGCTTTCCGCGACACGCCAAGTTTGTGAGCCATCACATAGCAGCAATGACTTGACATTGGTGTTGAAAATCTGGATCTTGTTCTTTTTGTTGAGTGCAGTAAATCTCCACATTGATTTCAGATTAATGAAAGCCTGTCTTGCTGTCTTTCCGATCCTGGTTTTGACATCCTCATCTGTGCCAGCGCGTGTAGTTGAAACGATGCTGCTTTGCCAAGGTAGGTGAAAGAGACTACTTCCTTTAGGTTTCTTCTGTAGGTGGTGATTGGTGCTTGTTGTTTATGCTGTTGTTGGTTAGTTGGGTATGTTTATCACCTTCATCTTCTCTACATCATTCACTTGAAGTCCCATTTTCGCTGCCTAGCCTCTTCTATCAACTTGTTAGTTTTTATCTGTAGATTTTCAAGTTTGTGCTACCAAGGAATTAGGCATAAATTATCATCGTTGACGAAATCCAAATCTTTCTCTGTAGTCTTTTCATCGGTTCAGTAAAACTAAGCTGAAATAATTATAAATTATACAATTGTTAAACAATAAAAAAGGCACAAAAATCAATATTCCTGAGAAACAGAAGTTTCATTCATGACATGAATAAAATGTAATTCAATTGAGAATGTATTTGTTTTTTTCCAAGAAAAGTTTAAACAATTTCATAACTTCTAATCTATGTATATTCAAAAAGTGAGATTACTACCTTTATTTTTTCTTCTCCTTCTTCTTCTTCGTATATTTTTGGTATTAGAGAAGAAGAGAAAAGAGATTTTGCAAGAATATATGAAAAGGTACTAAAGGAAACTAATAGAAAGCTATGAGATACAATATCAACTGGAGAGATGATAACCATTCAGATACTTTCTTTCTTCAAGACAGTATCTATCACTGCAACTTGTAAGCATTGGATAGATATTTTATCCCATTACTATAAGATTCTTTAGCAGTATGCACCCATGACCCCACTAGGGCTTGAACTGATGATCTACAAGTTCACCGTGAAATAAGTTACCATTAAACCAGTGGGTTGGAAACCGAAAATTTACATTCTCCTCACTTTTCTACTGCTACTCCCGACCGATAGCTGTTACCTTGACGTGGTGGTCGGGCTTGTATATCACAATGACCCAACGAGCTATGCTGGTGGAACGCTTGTTCCCTCGAGGTCCTACCATACCACGAAGGTCTGTTGGATGGTGGTTAGACGAAAAGCAGTTACCGTTATAGTGTAAATTGCTACACTATGATGGGGGTCTGAGGGCGAAGTCGTACTGCTGCTAGCTGGATGGGGTGTGACAGCAGTACGGTGTTTCCCTTGGATGACCAGCAGTGCCATGCTGATGCTGCCTTCTCAGTGGAAGGGGGGAGGTTAGAAAAGGTCGGCCCCAAAAATAACACACTCCACCATGCCCCACGGTCTGCCGGGCAGGCGGTGTTGGTTCACTTGTCATTTCCTTTCGACCATCCGGCCCCAAAAATACAAAAGTTCGAAATAATCATACTCAAAAGGCTGGATGTGACAGGCCTCAAGCAGATGTCCGATGGGCTCTGCGGTCACACAAATCTCTTTCAGGTACCTTAAGAACAAATAGCCTTCCACGGTGTGGGCAGCCGGGAAGTGTCAACTGCCCTCACAACTCTGTCAGCACTCAAGTTTCTTCCTACTGCTACTGCTACTACTACTACTCACACTACCACTAATCGATTACTTACATTTGTAAGGATCATTTTAATAGAAGTGGAGAGAGGAATAAGAAACACATATGAGGAAACATAATGTGGGTGGGCTTTTCATATAGTCGAAATGACGATGATGTCGATGATGATGATGATGATGATGAAGAAAATTTTATGACAAGCGAAAAACGGAACACACTCACATATAGCGATACGATAACTAGATTTACTAACTTCCACTTACAAACAAAACAGTGGTGGGGTAAAATTTAATGTGTTTCTTCAAACGAAAACACAAACTTCTTCAAAGTATACACTGTTCACTAAGCAGGAACAAAAAAAAAGGCAAACAGAATTCTCACACTATAAATAGGCCTAGATATTTAACTTTCAACTAATAGTGAAGTGAAGAGGACTAGTCTACACATTGTAATTAAACTGAATTTATGTATACAAATTCTAGTCTGGCTATTAATTCCGCTTGATTAATAAAGTATAATACAGTTTAAATGAGACATTTTTACACAACATTTTGAAGGCTATTCAATTGAAGAATATACACATAGTTTGGGTTTATCGAACACTTTACAATTGAGACATTTTTGAAGCCATGGCCTACAAGACAGACAGACTAATTGACTAAGTGAATCAACGTAGAACCTCGTACATGACTCTATTGGTTCAACTTGCTATACACTACAATAGTATACAAAGAACAGGTAGATAGAAAAGGAATGGTATCAAAGTAGATAAAGTTATCTGAGAGAATAAACAATCTGAACGTAACGGTTAGAAGATATTAAGGAGTGAATATATCTGTGCCATTGTGACTAATTTCTAATCATATCACCAACTATCCTTAATCACTTATTCCTGTCGTCTTGGGACTCCATACAATCTACATTTCGATACACAACTGATACCAATGGTAAGAGACTTTTCTTGGAATTTGATTAAATTCATAATCTAATTGTGTTTATAAAATAAAATGCTCAAACTCAGATGGAGTATACATAGGAAATTAAAATTAGGAAAAATGAACACTGAAGACCTTTCATTTGACTGACTGAACTGAAAAAAACTTAAAAAATATACCACCCATAGCTCTACATGCTATAATTTCAGGTCATAATAATAATAATTATTATTAGTCCCTTGGGTTCCTAGTGGAACATAGGGCTTCACTAGAACGTCTCCAGTGAACTCTGTTCTCTGAGATCTTTTGAACCTGGTTCCACGACAGCCCACAACCTCTCATTTCCTCCTCGCACGACCTCCTCCATGTCATCCTCGGACGTCCAACTCGTCGCTTCCCATAAGGATTCCACTCGAGTACCTGGCCTGACGCATGATGTCCTCAGTCGGCCTTCTCAGTGCATGTCCAATCCAATCCATCTCCACTTCCTCCTGCATATTTGTTGGGTGATAGGTTCTAGGGTTGGTTCGTTCCCAGAGCTCCTTGTTGCTTATTCTTTTTGGCTATGCCATCCGATCTTCAGTAGCGAGCCAGCGTAAGCAGTTGTTGATGAATGTCTGTAGTTTATTGGAAATCCCTTTCGTGACGCGGCATGTCTCTGAACCATACAGAAGCACTGACTTGAAGTTGGTGTTGAAAATCCACATCTTGTTCCACATGCTGAGTGCAGAAGATCTCCACACTGGTTTCAGGCTAATGAACACCTGTCTTGCTTTTCCGATTCTGACTTTGACGTCCTCGTCCGTCCCGCCTGTAGTTGAAACAGTGCTTCCTAGATAAGTGAAGGAGGTTACTTCCTTCAAGTTTCTCCCGTTGACGGTGATTGGAGTTTGTTGTTGTTGTTGATGGTGGTGGTGCGGTATCTTCATCACCCCTGTCTTCTCTATATTCACCTGAAGTCCCGTCTTCGCTGCCTCTTCTATCAACTTGTTAGTTTTCGCCTGTAGATCATCAAGTTTGTGTGACATCAGACACAAGTCATCGGCGAAATCCAAGTCTCCTAGGTTCTTTTCCGCAGTCCAGTGTATCCCTATCTTCTCGCTCCCCACTGTTTGCTGCATGATCCAGTCCACCACAATCAGGTCATAAAGTCGAAATTATTCAGAAACGCTTTAGAAATTATAAAGAACGTCTGTCTCACAGCATAATTTTCTAAATAAGAATGAGGGTGTAAAACATAGTTTGATCTGGTCTCAATCCAACCCCACATACTGACATAATCATCATACATATGAGATAAGGATTATCAATCAACACACGCAACACCCTATATATGAATATCATCTTTATTGTACAATTCCGTCAACGCTGAATCATTTATGTCTGAGAATATTTATCAAGTTATCATATATAAGCTTGAGGGATATTGTAAATTCCAGTTCACTATAGCTTTGATAAACCTATTAGCACTAAATAGCGAAATATCAGTTGAAACAAATTTACTTTGTTTTACATTCCTGTTGGGGTCGTGGGTGCATACTGCTGAGGAGTCCTATACAAGTGGGACGAAACAGCTGTCCAGTGCTCCCAGGTTTCTATTGTTCCTCCAACTGACGTTAGTCTACGATGAATAACAACTTGAAATATAAATACCAAAATAATGAGTAAGAGACTTCATCAAACTATGCCATGTCTTGGTTTGTCCACCCTAAACCCTCTTCCAACCTAATCCAACATATCCTAGTGTGGTACGATGAGGTAGGCTATGGCTTAGCATCCACTGTACATGTCGAAGCCATCTCTCAGTTGACTAAGGTTCATAACCTCATGAATCGACTTGCTTGTATTTCCTACTACCTTCTGCATGACCCCCCTGAATTGGTCACATAGTGATTCCACTAAATGCCAGCAATGTTACGAAGACATCTATGATCAAAACCCTGTGACTGCTTCATGTCTTTTAATAATCATACCTCATGGTCGTATAACAGGACAATAATAATGATAAAGAGAACAGTTCCTTTTGTTTCAATATGCTGGAAATAATAGTAATACACCACCTATAAAGTCTTACTATTTTACATTCAAACAGTAACTTTATTTTATCACAATAATAGTACTTAGTTGGTTTAAGGAGATAATTATCAACCAGTGGGGTCAGGGGTTCGAACTCACCATCAGCTATCAAGGTATGGATAGCTACGTATTAGCTCTCATACACAACAAATGTGACTTATTGCCTAATGCATGTATGTGTACAAGATGGATGAGTGGGTGGATCTCAAGCATTGGGTTACAGGTTCGAGTCCCATTGTCACTACCGATGTTTAGGCAGTGAGATAGCATTCATCCTTGCCCCCCTCCCAACCCTTGAACAATACGTATAACTCAAATGTGATACAAGATCATACGTTTACTTCTCAGTCAAATGTTTTCATATATCATTGCTTCTTTTATTGCATTTGTCTCTTCTAGCGTATCCTTCAGTTCTTACGATCTTATGGAACATACAATGATGAATGTGTGAACAATGAAAGTCATCCAACTGTATCAGATATTATTTCCTGGTCAGAGAATCAATCAATAAATGATTCTTCGAATAATCGATATTCTGTTGTTGAAAATTCACGTTTGGTTATTCCTTTAGTTTTGACAAGTACTGGTTTTGTTGTGATCGCTATGGCTATTTGGATATACTTGCACCGTTCATAGAATTGAATCCTGTGTATGTATGGGATTTTGCATTAACCAATTAAATTAATTTTGTACTTCTTTTATCATCTAGCAGTTATGTTGTTTGTTTTTTTTACTAGCCCGTATTTTAATGAATTTATATCCCTTTATAGTCATCAATCATATTAGAATTGTTTCTACACTTTAAAACGCCTTTCTGGTTCTTGTTGTTGTTGTGGGGGGAGGGGAGGGGGGGGAGGAGGAGGTAATCCATCTGAAGAAGTTACTTTCACTCTCCTTCGGTGACTGTTGACGTCTTCATCATCATCTATAAAATGTTGCCTTCAAGTTATAGACTATAATGGGTTGTATAGAGCGCCTTTTTGCGGTCGACTATTACTCTACGGAGCTGTGACTCGATTCTTTAGAGAGATGAGTTTCAACCAGTAAGTTATGCGTTCGAGCATCGCTCCACTTACTGAGATTTTAGCAGCCAGATAGTATCACTAGTCGTCGCGCATAATAGATGTGACTCATTGCTTAATGCAGGGATGTGCACAAGATGGCTAAGTATGTTTCATATTTCGTTTAATAGCAACCAGACTTGATGAATAAAAAAATTAGACATACAAGGTATTGACTATCTGAGATGGCCATGATTTAGCAGACTAGTATGGATACTGTGTGACGATTGAAAGTGAAGTGAAAATTTGGACCGCGGTGGGATTCGAACCAGCCACCACCAGGTTTCCGGCCAGATGGTCTACCACTTAAGCTATAAGACCTCACTGCTGACCAGATTTTTATTTCACTTGGTGATTGAAGGTGAAATAAAAATCTTGTCAGCAGTCAGGTCTTGTAGGTCAGTTGGTAGAGTAGTACCAGGTCGGAAAACCGGTGATCACTGCTTCAAACCCTGCCAGGATTCAAATTTTCATTTCACTCCCAGTATCAAATATATTGAAGGTTGACACAATGTGCGAAATCTATGTGAACCACTGTGAATGATTTTTAGGCATTTTTAACCGAGAATGTGCTAACACGGATTCCTATGATCTCATGGAGCCTAGTCAGTGTCAGTTTATATCTCCGTGTACGGATCAAACCATCACGCAGAGATCTAATGGATTGAAGTCATACTTTGGTCCGGCCGTCCTTACTTAGCCTTCCTCCAGTATAGTCGAACATCAAGATGGAAAGTAGTGTAGGTTGGATGGTACTCCTACAGAACTAACTCGCTTCACATATAACACTGGCAATGACCAGGCTATGGACCCGATGAGGGAAATTTTAATGCAGAAATCCCAAACCGATATCGAATCTCGAAATTCCAGTCAAGTTATTGGAGATTTGTATTTGAACGTTTTTATTAATCACCATCTACTATTACATTACTAGTAATGATATTACGATATTGCATAGCTACTACTATATGATGAAATCTTTAGAGAGTAATCTCAACTAAAGGATTTTCTTTCCACTTCTGTAGTGAGTTAAAGAGATGCTTGTACCTCAGATTTACTGTGCAGTAAACAGATATGAGAATCAAGTATTATTTCAATACACAGAGATCACCACATACAACTGGTTCCCCTACGCATATTATTCTGTCCCCAATATATCCTTGTAAAAGTTGGATACGATGTACATTTCACACCCACACACTTCAGATGGTATGCATAGACTGCAATGTCTACTACTGTACTACTTGTCTAAATGGTCAATTTCACCTTCTTTCCGCTGACAATCATTCAATATTTATATCTTCTAGACAGGAATTATTGAGAAGACGAAATATAACATCTCAAAGCCTTGACAACACATATACACACACACACACACAACTGTGCACAGACAAAAAAGGAAGCGAAGTAAACACAACTATATCTTGTTATTATTATTATTATTATTATTATTATAATCATTATTATGATTATAAATCGATCAGTGGACAATCAATAAACTTGTCTTCACAACACAGACTATATAATAATAATAACACTACTATATACCAGTGACCACTGTGTCTAAGTGAAAAATAGGCAATATAGAGGAAACCGATCATGGACAGCGTTAAACATTCATTTGTTAATTCATTCACTCATTCATTATATTGATGAGAATTGTTAGACATCAAAACTGTCATGGATAATAAATTATCTATATATATACATATATTCGTCTAGTCAACAACGCATACCGGTAATCGTTTTCCAGAGAGAATAAAAGTGAAGTGAAGAAGAAAGAACGGAAGAAGGAAATAGAGATGTAGAATAAGTAAATAGTTTGAAAGTGATGAATGCTAACATTGATCTTCTCTTGGACAAAGCAAAAACGAGATTGGAGAATAGAAACTTTCCGGGAAAAAAATTAACTGTGAAAAGAAATATCACGATTATTATCACTAACATTGTTTAAACTACTACTACTATAATGATAGCGAATGCATATGCATAGTTGTCATAAGATGAAAAAATATAGATGGGAGTAGATTATCTTCTCAGAAGAAATCCTTTATATAAGTGTAATATACTGATGAAAATACTTCAGTAATCTATGCCTATTGAATAAAGTACTTGACAAAGTAAGTTGATTAGTGACAAAAAACTACTCATGGTTTCAAAGAAGGTGTATGTGTTTTTGCTTATTTTTAAGAATTTTTACCATCTTTACAGAGCACACTGTGGAGGAGTCCAATACTAGTGGGGCGAAACAGCTGTCCAGTGCTTCCAGTCTTCCTTCGGGTGATGTTTCACTCATGAACTAGCCGCATGAATGTAGTATTACAGGTGAGGTCTAAAGTAAGAAGGATAGAGATTCTTGAATATTCACAGGTGAAAAAGAGGAGTGACTCTCACGTTCAATTCGACTCTTGGCATTTTTTGTGTTTGCACATCAAAGACTGTTGTATTTTCGATCAAATCCGAATATTATTTGATTAAAGTAAGACAGGAAGTTGTACCGCGTGAATTCCTGACACATGATTAGCCGAAAGTGCCGTAAATTGCTTGTGGTAGGGCCACTTCACAACAGCTTCTGGTATACAGTGTGACGAATGTAAGAGTTGGTTTTACAGTAACTGCGCAAGCCTCACACCCTCAGCATATAAGAGGTACAGCAATGCAGGAAGTATCTGGCTTTATACGTTGTGCAGCTTGGATATACGCACTCTGGTAGAAGAAGCGAAAACCCTTCAAAATACATTAACTAAGAAACCATCTTCGAAACTCAAAGCCACTAACTGTGACAGTTATAACAACACAGCATCCATTGACACACAGATCACTGTGCAAAATTTTAAGAATCCCCCACGACAAGCTGTAAGTCAGGCGCATACAAAACCCATTAGGTTTGCTGATAGCGACCTGGAAAAAACAACAAGCAGGGCTAAGAGAGAATCTTCTGGTCTCGCATCCTCAGAGCTGGCAGCCACCGTCTGAAAACTGCAACCGCAAGACTAGGTCTACTTCAGATGATAGGAGCAGGAGTAAAGCGCTCTCAGTGTCAACGACGGAACCATGCAGGCCGCAGGTCATACCCAGTTCAGCTACCCAATGATTGACAAGAACCAAATAGAATGGGATCCAAACCCGTTCTGAGGCTTTCAGCCTCAAGGTCATATGATTAGGCTTTAGTAAACCTTGCATAACCGACTCTGAAGAATGGCAAGTAACTAAGTTTAAACAACACTCCAAGAGGCCAATAACGGTCACCGAACCAGCCATTATCACTACGCAGGGCAAAGACAGTAGAGATCCATGACAGGTCTGTAATCTTCCACAGGGTCGAGAAAAGTGGAGACCCAGAACCACGTAAACGTTTTGGACATGACCCTTGCAAGGTATGGAGTTTGATAAACCAGCTTTCGCTGGAAAACATATTGGGAGTCACCCTACCCAAGACATATAGAGTAGGAAAACAGGAAACAGTCATTACCGAAAATAAGCTTCGGCTATTTGAAGTCCTGTTCAAGTCAGCAGGTGAGAGGAGCCAGATTCTGAAGCATGCTCACAGACCTAGGGGATCTAGAGTGCTTGTGCGAAAGGATCTGGCTCTGGATGATCGAATCAAAAAACGAGAAGCAGAAGCAGAACTAAAACCCAGATTAGCACCTGGGGAGCAAGATCTGAAATTAATAGGTTTTCGTGGAGTGAGGTTTCGGCAGCACGTGATGCGAGGCCCCAATGGACAGGATGGAGACTCATCTAAGTGGTTTCATCGTCTTGTACACAAACGCACGCAGTCTTTGAAACAAGTGGACTGAACTTAGTAGTGTGTAGCGTCACACACTTCCCTAAAATCAATAGCCTAAGGTTTGACGACTTTCGACATTGATGCTGACCTTGATAGTTTAACTGGACTCGCTAAGCTGAAGGCACCCGGTGAAGCATCCTAGCCATTTGGCACGCTGTCGTGTTACGTTGCACTGCTCGTATACGACTCTCTAGCCAGTTAGTTGGTGCGCATCGGTATTTTGGCACAACCATCCAAATATACTATTCCATCCGACTACGCTATCGTGTTCTTTCTTGGTCTCGTATTCGTGGGTATATAACAAGTCTGAATAATTAGTGATTGGTCTTTGCGTCTGTCAAGTTCGCACCAGGACAAATCCTAAATTGGTGAGCCCGACGTGATCACATATCCCGACCAATAACAAATATTGAATTGGTAAGCCGGTTCCGTTTTATATTTGAGTATATATTATATTATTTATCCTTTGAGTAACTAGTGAAATATACGGCTTCAGTAGCACGTCTCCATTTCACTCTCTCCTCTACACTCTTCTCTTTTAAACTGGCTCCACTACTGTTCAACACCTCTCATTTCTTCCTCACACCATATCCTCCATATCATCCTCACCTCTCACGCCCAAATAGTCGTTTCCCATGTGGAAATCAATCGACAACCTGGTCTAGCCTGACGCGTGATGTCCCAAAACTGTCTTCTCAGTCTATGTCCAATCCAATCCAATCCACTCAACTCCACTCCATCTACACTTTCTTCTTCCGCATATTAGTTGGTCGATAGGTTCTTGGTTGGTTCGTTGTGGGGCCTACCAGAGTTCCTTGTTTCTCATTCTTATTATTCTGTCCATCTATCTCATCAATCTTCAGTATCGACTGAGCGTAGGCGACAGCTGTTCATGTATGTCTGCACTTTGTTGTAACACACCAAGTCTCTGCAACATCACATAGAAGCATCGACTTACTTGACTGGATTAGTGTTGAAAATCAAGATCTTGTTCACGCTTTATGCTGAGTGCACTGTAGTCCAGCTCAGTGCAGTAGATCTGATCTCCACACTGATTATTTCAGATTAATACAGGAAGGCCTGTCTTACTGTCTTTCCGATCCTGGCTGACTTTAACATCCTTATCTGTGCCACCACCACCACCTGTAGTTGAAACGATGCTGTCTAGGTAGATACGTAGGTAGATAGATAGATAGATAAATAGGAAGTTGGGTGAAAGAGACAACTTCCTTTAGGTTTCTACTGTTGATGGTGATCGGTGCTGCTTGTTGTTGGTCGGGTATCTTCATCACCTTTACGTCTGTCTCCTCTACCTTCACCTGAACGATGTCCCGTTTTCACTGTCCTGCCTCTTCTGTCATCTTGTTGGTTTTCGCTTGTAGATCTTTGAGGTTTAGTGATATTGGACATAAATCATCATTGGTGAAATTCAAATCTTTCTCTGTGATCTTTTGATTGGTCAAACAGCTTATGGCCCTCTTCTCGCTCTGAAGTAGTACCTAACTAAGCTATTTTTAACTAGCATAGTGAGTCTAGAGACACACTGCTTCCTTTGTGCATACGTTGTATTTTTTTTAAAAAAAGTACAAATTAAACCTGATCTAATCGAAATCAAACTCATATGTGAGTATGCATAGTTGACATTCATGTAAATTAATATATTTATCTGCAAAACAGCCAATTACACATTTACATGTACTCCAATGACTGGAATGATCGGATACGTTCGTATGACCAAAAAACGCGTTAGAACTAGTTTATAAACGATTATTACAGACAGTATTAGAGATGAAGAGTGTGTGTACATGAATAATAGCCAGGAAATATATTCTACTTAGATGGTCAACACCTAAATAAACACCACAAAAGATATAACAATCAGATTATGGATTTAGTGGAAGACTTGCTAAGAAAAGCGGATAAAATAAGTAATTTATTTTTATAACCTAAAAATGATAAGAACAAAAGGAATAAAGTCAAACGATACATGGAATTTCAGTGATTTATTTATTATATTATTTATCCTTTGAGTTCCTAGTGATATAGAGCTTCAGTAACACGTCTCCATTTCACTCTCTCCTCTACAGTCTTCTCTTTTAAACTGGCTCCACTACTGTCCAACACCTCTCATTTCTTCCTCACACCATATCCTCCATATCACCCTCACCTCCCACGCCCAAATAGTCGTTTCCCATGTGGAAATCAATCGACAACCTGGTCTAGCCTGACGCATGATGTCCCAAAACTGTCTTCTCAGTCTATGTCCAATCCAATCCACTCCATCTCCACTTTCTTCTTCCGCATATTTCTAGGACAAGGGGTTCTTGGTTGGTTCATTCCTAGACTTCCTTGTTGCTTACTCTTATTATTCTGGCCAACTGATCCTCATCTTCAGTACCGACTGAGCGTAGGCGACAGCTGTTCATGTATGTCTGCACTTTGTTGTAAATGCTTTTTGTAACGCGCCAAGTCTCTCCAACATCACATACCCATCTTACCACACCTCCTCACAGTTTCTTGCATGATCCAGTCCAGTCGACCACAATGGGGTAGGTGATATGTGATAGTAGGCGGCAACCTGTCTTCACTTCAAACACATCACTCAGATTTCAATTGTCAATCACTTGGCATACATTATCATATGGCTGATGAATGAGGTTGATAAAGGTTTGTGACACTGAAACCGGTGTTGAAACAGCTGCCAGGCAAATTACTTCTCGGTCGAAGCTATTGAAGTCTTTTACAGAGTCGATGAAGTTGAGGTTGAGTCGACTGCCATTCAATACTCTGTTCTATGGTGATGTGTAGCGTATCGTTGCTATTTGATCGGCACATGATGGGTTTTTCGTGAAACCAGCCAGCCTGTTCCTGTCGTAATTTTAAATCTACAGCAATTTTTAGTCTTTTTAGGATGATATGGCTTAATATTTTGCTTGTTGTGGACAAGAGAATGATCCGGCAGGCCATGATAATCAAACTACATTGTATTACTTATAGAAATTTGTTCATCACAACTAAGCATCGGCAGTGAGTATATACAATTCATGTAGACCCCGTTCGACCTACCCAAGTTTGAGTAACCTTTACACAATAGATATGCCTCATCGCTTACTTCACCAATGTGCACAAGGTTGCTGAGTGCCCTTCTTTTCTATCTTCTCCGTGGTGATTAGGAGCATTCCGGATAGTTTAGGAAAAGTGAGCAATGATATAGTCTAGAAGTAACCTTAACCTCGAAAAATCTTTTAAAACTCAAAAGTTTGCAAACTGAACATACTTTCACTGATTAATTTCTTATGATGTGAAAAATTATTGAATATCAGTAAACTATAAGTTCTTTGATTATCAATTATAATGCTAAAACTAAGCTACTCAACGTATTTCAGAGATTCCCTTATTCATCATAATCATTTTTACTGAATGGTCATGAAATTGAATTGATACAAAACTATTAACAAATGCAGTAGGTCCACAATTGAAAGTGGGATCTTGTATAAAATTTTAACAGTATAAAGTTGACAACATACAAATGGATGGAATCAACCCTAAAACCTTGTATAAAAGTGTATCAGTTCACATTATCAGATTAAACAGCAGTATGTGAATCATGCAGCAAATCGTGAGGAGCGAGAAGATGGGCCATAAGCTGTTTGACCAATCAAAAGATCACAGAGAAAGATTTGAATTTCACCAATGATGATTTATGTCCAATGTCACTAAACCTCGAAGATCTACAAGCGAAAACCAACAAGATGACAGAAGAGGCAGGACAGTGAAAACGGGACATCGTTCAGGTGAAGGTAGAGGAGACAGACGTAAAGGTGATGAAGACACCCGACCAACAACAAGCAGCACCGATCACCATCAACGGTAGAAATCTAAAGGAAGTTGTCTCTTTCACCCAACCTACCTACCTACCTACCTACCTAGACAGCATCGTTTCAACTACAGATGGTGGTGGTGGCACAGATAAGGATGTTAAAGTCAGCCAGGATCGGAAAGACAGTAAGATAGGCCTTTCTGTATTAATCTGAAATAATCAGTGTGGAGATCAGATCTACTGCACTGAGCTGGACTACAGTGCACTCAGCATAAATCGTGAACAAGATCTTGATTTTCAACACTAATCCAGTCAAGTAAGTCGATGCTTCTATGTGATGTTGCAGAGACTTGGTGTGTTACAACAAAGTGCAGACATACATGAACAGCTGTCGCCTACGCTCAGTCGATACTGAAGATTGATGAGATAGATGGACAGAATAATAAGAATGAGAAACAAGGAACTCTGGTTGGTCCCACAACGAAACCAACCAAGAACCTATCGACCAACTAATATGCGGAAGAAGAAAGTGGAGATGGAGTGGAGTTGAGTGGATTGGATTGGATTGGACATAGACTGAGAAGACAGTTTTGGGACATCATGCGTCAGGCTAGACCAGGTTGTCGATTGATTTCCACATGGGAAACGACTATTTGGGCGTGGGAGGTGAGGGTGATATGGAGGATATGGTGTGAGGAAGAAATGAGAGGTGTTGGACAGTAGTGGAGCCAGTTTAAAAGAGAAGACTGTAGAGGAGAGAGTGAAATGGAGACGTGTTACTGGATTCCTGTATTCTACTAGGAATCCAAGGGACATATGATAATAATTTGAAAAAACAAGCTAAGAGGAAAGTTTTTCTAATCATTGATTTTTATTGATATCGAAGACCGCAAGTAGATAATCGATAGCATCATACACAGCTCAAATAAATAACCAGACACTTTATTGACTGGTGGCATATATTGATCTAGTCAACCTAAGGCTTATTTCAACCCAATTCTACTTTAGCTAACATTCGAACAATGAGGTAGATGGTAGCCTGGCATATGCAATACATCTACAAGACATTTCAATGGATAGCCAGTTAGAAAGGTATACAGATTAACTAAATGAGAAGGCTTCATTAGAGCTATAACCAGATGTTTCATAAACAATTGTAGGGAAAAACAGCTGTTCTTTTTTCTTTTTTTTTAGCTAAAAAATGCCACCTGAACAATTTAACTGAATGAAAACCTTAGAAAATAAAACTATCTCGTAAAATAAGAGAGTTCAGCATACCTATGAAATAAGCATTTAAATAACTGAAGGATTATTACTGAATATACGATTCTTGCATGTTTTTATACTAAATTCTATTGTATTTCATTTTATATTAAACAGTTGAATGTAAATATACGGAGTTAGTAATTAATTACACTAGAGTAAGTCAATATAACTAAGTTTTTTTTAATCCACTAGTAGTAAGATAATTAATGTATAGTATAGTATTATGTTCATAGGCAATCCCTGTTGACGAAATTTGAAACTGAACTTTACAAATGTGAACATGAATCAATAGGTAACATTATGTTATACTGTGTTAAAAATAAAGCTCCCAGTTAAGTTTATATTGGAAATTAACACTTGTTTAAGAAATAACTTCATTTTAACCATTAGTCTAGCTGATTTTCTTCGAATTTTCTAACATAAAAGTAACCCTAAAGATATATGTATTTTTGAGATGAATAGGGATTTTTTTTTTAATTTAGGACTAAATAGCTGTCCAGTGCTCTCAGATTTTCAATGATTCCCCAATTGATGTCAATCCTTGATGAATACTACTTCTAAACTAAGGATATATCTTCATTGTATAAAGTATATTTTACTTATGTTATCATAGAGCTGTAGCTGGGAGTCGATTTTTAACTAATAAATCATGAGTTCAACCTTCACTTCACCTACCGAAGATTGGGAAGCCAGGTAGTATCGTTAGCTTGCACATACAATGGCTCATCACCAACTGCATAAATGTGCACAAGATTGCTGAATGTTTTCAACTTGTGTTATCTCAGAGTAGTATATTAGACTAAATAAAAGAATAAACAAATATTTTGTATTCGTGACCAAGTTTTTCCAAACCATTCAGTCCATTGTTGATGAGGATACGTTCAACCTAAATATGTTTATTACTATTTATTGATATGCTTGTAATTCTCCGTTATTGTACTGGATCGAATTCTTCGGAATATATTATCATATGAGCTTCCATGCGGATGTCTTAATATTGCCTGGATGTTAATTGTGGTAATTTGCTTGGCTGTGGCTAGCAGAAGAATCTAGGAGTTGCGTTTCGGCCTATTTGAGACTCGTCATCTGGATGTACTTCCACCCCCAATGAGTTATGTTGTTCTAACTGAGACTCCAAGCTCGTACCCATTGCTTTCACGCATTAAAAAAACGGAGAATTACAAGCATATCAATAAATAGTAATGATTAATACCTGGTGTACAAGGGGTAGCTATCATGCCTCTGTAGTCTAGTGGATAACGCCTTGGAGTTTGAAACGATGGATATGAGGTTCAAGTCTGAGTGGAAACATCACTCATTGGGGTGCAGGTACATCCAGATGACGAATCTTAAATAGGAGACGAGGCTGTGTACAAAAAGACCCGCTTCATATTCCACAACTAACACATTATATATGAGAAGGGAAAAGACGTAATCCTATTTTCCTTCAAAATGTTTGTGATTAAACAATACCGTGAGCCACATCGAGGTTACACATAGAATGCCGGGAAAGGCGGGTATATCACCTAATGAGACTGTAAGGTTGTTGATTGAAATAACTGATATATGTTATGTACGTTACCTAATTCGATGCATGTTACCTGAGTCAGGATATAGTTCAAAGCAAATATGCGGATACCAAACTAATACACAACGCCAACACATAAAGTCATCAGTTGTTATTTTGTACTGTGCAGACAGTTGAAAATTGACCACAATTTCACCAAAGTATTCACTATTCACTACCAACTTTGAAATTCTGAACACAGTTTTTCATCTATACCATGATGTCTTTTCTCCTGTTTATTTTGATAACTTTCTACATAATTATTTTTCGTTTCTGTGCTAATGCAGTGTCGTACTGTTACACAATATCCTAAGTTACTATGTATTTTTCATCTGGAATCAAAATTACCTTACTAGCACAAGAAAAAGGTACACAGACATCCGTACATCTTTAACATATAGGTGTCTAACAATTTGCTGCTGAAACAATCCTAAACAGAACGATGTATGTGAACTTACTTCACTACGCCTACATTTATCAAAAAGTTATCTTACCAGCTGCTAAACATAAACAACACATAAAGATAAACCGCAATGAATCTACTTGACTTTGATTTACAGGTCAGCTGGAACACCTAAATGAACCATTTAAAATATTCCAATGCTTACGTTAATCATTCCTAAACCAAGTTTTCATAAAAGTCAGAATTGTCAACGGAATCTAATAAAAGGTTTGACTAAACAGTTTAACGGATAAACCAAAATATATCCCTTAACTTAATGAGGTCGAAGGACAGAGACATATTGGTTGAGGTTTATAAATGGTTGAATCACTTTGAACAGACGCTCAGATAAGTAGATTACAAATCTAACAAAGACCAGTTAAAAAATGATGAGTAACTGTAACCAACATCCTTCAGGAAAGTAAGAAAACAAGTAACAGCTACACAACTACAACCATGACGTTCAGTGTTTCACATAATTAGATGTAATACAGATCCACATCATAAATGAAGTGTTTTCATTGCATTGTTCACGTTTGGTGGAATTACCGTACGAGCAATGTTGAGATCAGGCAAAGAATTGATGAGGTTATACACTTTCATTATCTGAGGTGCCTACCTCGACGTAAAATGCTGGAGGAGAAGTTGAAACAGGGTTCAGGATGACCAGACCAAGACGTGACACCAGTCCATGAAGTCTCTCACTGTTGGTCTGAGCCGTTTAGGAAGATTTAGACTATATGATTGGGGTCCTAGAGACGTTAGGAATCAGTGGTTGGAGGCTCTTGGTGACATAATTGAAAATCGGTCACTGGCAGAGAGGTAATCACTCCGTGATGTCTTCTAAAGCTTAAACATTTGCACTAACCGTTATCCTTAAATTGTCTATTTTCCCACACACCTTTGTCTACCTTGATATCAGTCCTTTTCTATCCACCTGTTTTTGTAAACTACAGTACTTTGAAGTGTGGCAACATGAACCAATGGACTTGTCTGTGATTTTTTACGTTGATTCTATCTGCTTGTATGACACTTTATATCGAGAAACTAAAATATGCAATATATATATATATATATATATATATATATATATATATATATATATATATATATATATATATATATATACCCTTGAAGGATGAAGAAATAGATTAAACCAACAATTGTGCAGTTTTATGCAATACGGAGGGTGATACTTTCTGGAAAAGCAAATATTGGTAGGTGGAGCGAGATTCTATGATTCAGCCTACGGTTTGACAGTTAATTTTCTAGACAAATGAGTTAAAACTTCCCAAGCTGAATTTTTTGAGATCCGCTTAGCAACTTTAAACACACTTTGGAGTAAGTGGTGGGCCACACCTACTGGGTGAGGGCTAAAGATACTTACTACCTGGTTGCCCAGACCATGGTAGGTGGAGCGGTGTTGGTACCCGTGACTCAACGGCTGGTACTTCAGTCTTTAGACCAATAAATCACAACTCCACGAAATAAACATTTGAGGAACTACCGCTACATTTTTTAAATTGTCTTAGAAGTTCCAATGATGAGTAATTAATGTATGTCACATTTTTGCATACAATCGTAACGTCAAATGTAGTTAGTGATAGCATGCATAAAATATGAAACTAGATATTTTGAGGGAAGCAAGTATCTAAATCACTAAGATGAATAGGAATTAAAGAAGAATAGATAAAAAAAAGCGCTCAGTTCACCTAATGAAATCAAAACTTATCGCAAGTCATATGAATTGCTGATACAAAGTCAACTACATTTGCAGTAGACAGACCACTTAGTAGACAAGATAAATAATATTGTCTTGTTAAGTGTGAAAAGAAACAAAGACCGTGAATATTGTGTTTGCTGAATATATATCACAGTCGTTTTACAAAATCTGCAAGTAAATTCCAAAACTTCACAAATAAAAGTTTCAGCAATTGTAGACTAATTCTTACAGTAGCAATTTGCACATGAATTTCATCATATAGAACAACTTTCATACTGAAACATTTTTAAAAGAGACTTCAGAAACTGCATATGAGCTACAAATCACTAGGCATAATAAGACATTTTTGAATGAGATTGTGAGCTATCATCCTTACATAGGGAAATGTACAGTGTTTCCTCTCTGAAAAACAGCTCATTAACATTTCTACTCAACCAAGTAAAGACAGATTTGACATTTAAAGGCTATCTGTTAAAACTGATTCATATTAAAAAGTGCCTTTATCAATTGTAAGAAGATGGAAGAAAACATCTGATTTGAATAACTGTGATGCGTATTGCGATGCGTTCTTTATGGACATATGCAAAAGAGTCGGTACTGTCCTACTAAGATAATCTGTTTGATTTGCGGCTGTACATATTTATGCATAAAATGTTTACAAAATGAGATATCCGATGAAACTAGTGGTTAATAGGATGCATGACAAAAGTCTAACTCAAAATGGTGGCATATACGATTTTAAAAAACGCAAGAAAACTGGATCTCAACTCAAAATCCACGTGTGTTAATACAGTGGACAATGAGCCTCACCTATTGAGTGAGGATTAGTGATACTACCTGATTACCCATAACTAGGTAGGTAAGGGTGATCTGAATCAATGAAAAGGTGCAGAGAACAAAGAAGCGATCCGATTATACAGAACACATGCTAGAAACTTCAATAACCTCATACTAACTCCCCAAAAAATTCCATGTTTAAACAAGAATCAAAATTGGCAAGCTATTTATTGAAGCGTATTGTTACATTTAGCTTACACAACGAATAAGCTACATATTCAGGAGAAGAACAAAGTAGTGTATGACCTTATATAGCCGTGTGTCGGTAGGTTTCTACATTTTACCACACAAAAAGGGACTTATTATAAGGAAATCAACGGAATGAAAATGATGGTAGCATTAGTGGTAGGCTATTGAAAACGTGAAAGGGAAAGATACTAAGGCAATTGATAAGTTACACTAAATACCATCTTCGGTGTTTGGAGAAAAGTAAACACATTTAAATGTGGTGTTTTTCACTACGCACTCACTTTTCTCACTTCCTAGTAACATTCAAGGTATAGAGAATATTTTAGGACAGTTAGGTTAGCTAGACCTTCAAAGTTTATGAACAGAAGTTTGATGATATAAACATAGATATAATTCAATTAGTGTTGTGTTACAAAATCATTCGTTAAACTCAGCACGGCTAATATCTAAAACATCCACAATGAACGTCGAAGTAAGCAACTTTATGAATGGTTGTTTCGAAATATATTCATAATGAATAAACGGTTGTGAATCAAGTCAGTATTTTAGAGAAAAACATCTTCAGTTTGCGAAGCCAATCAGAAAATATGCATCGAGTTTGCGGTGTACCATATAAAATATATGCCGTAAATACTTCAGTGCCTTTGAGGCCTACGTTCAGAAGTAAAATACATGAAGTTATGGAAAGCAATTGTCATTCCTATAAGTTAAGATCTGCTTGAGCAATACACTAACTTCTAGACTTTGTCCACATAAAAAACAATCCAAGGTTGGCAACATGAATATTTCAAGCTCATAATTATCATCACCAGCGTAAGACAAGGTATTAATGCATAACGGTTCTAGTTGTCATACCTCACATGATTTCAAGATCAGGTCACGACAAATGCTGAACAGCGTTGACAGACATTTAAATCAAACGTTCATAATGAAAGATGGTGTTGCAAAAACTATTCATAAATACCTACAGGCCTCATAACTCCCAGACATCATACAATTAGAACTGCTAAGTTATGGTCAGAAGGTGATTGACAAGGAATGACATCAAGGTTCAACGATAAAAGATGCATTAAAATAGATTAAGCGAAGGATAACTACACCAGGATGCTTAACAGCAACATAAAGAATTTTGAGTGGTTTGATGTCTACACGAATTGATATCTGAATCTCCCTTTTACATAAAAATACCTGAGTTACCATAATACAGTTAACTCGTGTAAGTGCGAGTTCAAGTTACGGAAAACGGAAAGCAAAAAGAAAAAAACATTTAAATAACGGATCATGTCTTAGTAAACAAAGATATGAGCACTGACTGTTTTTGAAGATAATACCACTTTTAGAAATGTAGCTAGTTCCTGATAATAAGTATCATGGAAAACTAACTGCACTATTTAATTATTAAAATATATGTGTTCCAACACAAATGGGACTAAACGAGTAGTATCAGCTGCCATATGAACAATACAACAGACTTAAGTACATTTACAGACTGAAAGAAGATATGCCGACCGTTGAATTTTAACCGAAAAATTTGTGTAAGAATAGTTAAGAACTTACTTGAGTTTCGCTTTCGATGACCAGCCTGACTTTATCTTCCGTCAGATTTTCAGAGGACTTTTGTTGCTCCTCTTCTTCCCCCTCATCCTCATAAACTTTAACTTCATCTGTGCATGCTAAATTATCAGAAGTAGTGGAGCTTAACATAATTATTGTCTTTAATTCACTGTGCTGCACAACATAAAACTCCGAAAGTGTCAGAAAAATGTAAAAGCATTATTTTCGAGGTGTTAAGCTGTTGATTAACTAATTAGAAATAGAATTATTATTTGACAAGTCTCCAACATGTAAACACGAGGGAGCAATATTAAGTTGCGGATGCAGCGGAATCTACATAACCTTTTTCTAGGTTAGCAGTACAATTAGTTCGTTCATTGATTCAAACAAAGTCCGATTGAGCATTCGTCTCAACTAAATCACAACGAGTAATTTTAGTCTTTTCCCCCCATAAAATAAGGATATTGGTTAGTCGACCGATATTAATTCTGACTAGTGGTAGAGCTGTCTACGTCAAGACACACTTCGAAAGTATCAAGAGAATGTGCTATTGCAACCGTAGGTTCAGTACTCTACTGACCTCATATTTTCACTAAATAGTCTTCCTTTCACCAACCCACTATGTCTACCGCTCTGGAAAATTGGCATTATCTGACAAGACGTTTAAAGACAGAGAACCAGCCGTCAATTTACGGAATGATTGAGTGATTGGTTTTGGTGTCTGCTATGATCCTCATCCCTGCACAACAGCTATATAGAGTGTGTCCTACTCAACACAGGTGAACTTCGGCAGTAGTGTTGCCCTGATGTACATTAGGTCAATACTTGAATCTTCAACTGCGTATCTCCCTTGGCTAGTGGAACACTAGTGGATATTCATGGAGGCAGTCTATGGTGCAGTTATCATGTTACAATTAATCAGGACTCTCGCCGTCTTAAAACGGTCATTACCCAGTCTGTCTGGTCCCACTGTTCGCATGACTCATGATTTACCCAGCCGGGACAGTGTTGCACAACAAAAAATACATTCTAGGCTAGAAACTAATATCCAACGTTACACAAAACTGGCGGTGAGGGTAGTGATAGGTTTTGGATACTTGCATGTAAGTCATGGAGCCTGATTCCTGTTATACGGTTTCTCCTGTGCTTGTAAGGTAAAGTTGATGCTACCGCCGACGAAACCCCCAGAGACGTTCTGAACTTGGATATGGTCAGTTTCCAACTCTGTTCCTTAACAGCCTCTGAAGGAACTAAGAGATAAGGCTGTCTGAGGTTCAAACGATACTATTCGAGGGGTAAGGTTAGCACTGTTTCAGGAATATACCGAAAATATTAACTAAATAATTAGTCCTCCCAAAAAGGTGGGAATTTTTTGAATTAAAACTCAGTTTTTCGAGAAGTGCCCCACACGAAAGGGCTTTCTGTTCATACCTCAAGGTTGAAGAATCAGGCTTCAGATAAGTGGTCGCCCCCACTGTTTGTATGTCCAGCTGAACGTCTCAGCTGCCCAGAATGAAATTTTATTTGTCTGGTTACAGAGACAAACTAACTGTATCTAACTTTCCGTGGTGTTATGAAAAGTCGGAAATTTGACTCCCATGAGTCACCACTAATAAACACCCAACAAGCCTGATCAGCTTTATAGCGAACCAAATGGATTCCGCGAGACTGTCAACTTCATAAGTGTGAACTAGGTTGGTTGTGAGAAAAACTGACGCAAAGTGCGAAACCATCCTTTGGATGGCTGCTTTATATGAGGTGCTGGGCCTAGTGCTTTTTCGCAGTTATTGTTTCCACTAACGGCCATCGTGATAGTAATGTTCAGGGCATGAGTTTATCGGTACTCACTTATGTATATGATTACCACTACACAAAAAATAAGACCTAATGATCCGGAGCCGTTTAGGGCGTAAACCACTATATTTCATTTTAGGATTGGCAACGTGACCCATTCCTAACCCAAACGGCAGTTGCCACCTAGATATGGTGACGAGAGTTGCATATAGTGATAACCCTAATGGCAAGTGCCAGCTGGGGCGCCATTTACTTGAGGTCAAATCATGCAACAAAGTGGTGAGGCATTATACCATTATGGTGGAAACAGACAACGCTATAATGGTAGTCTGAAAATAAAGCCGGGGTTCTGGCTAGACGAAACTGTGGCAGCACTGAGGTGATAACATAGATAATTAGCAGTGCATGGTGATCTCGCCTTTCCAATACAAGGTTAAAACTTTAGGCCACCAAAATAGTACGCTTCTCCATACCTCACGGAGTTCCAGTGTCAGTAGCATGGCCTTTATAGGTCGATTTGACATGGGCACAAATCCCAAACTTCCCAAAACTCTATGTGTGACCCACCACAACCATACGTAGCTTAGGTTTTGTGATCATACACCACTACTGCCGGCCCAAATTCCCTTTCAGATACTTCAGGGAGCCGTCAGCTTCCACAGTATGGGCAGCGGGAACCTGTTAGACGCCCTCACACATCGATTACCTTCCAGTTTCTTTCACGTCATTACTAACCTTCCATACCTTCCCCTTCGAATGGTCTATTACGTCTTCACAGGAATAATCCTACTTCCTAGCTAGCTTCCTCCAGATTTGTAGCCCTTGAAAGCAGTTCAATTTCAAAAACCATCCCCACTTTCTTGGAACCAACAGGCTTTGCCAATTAAAACTCTGGCATTTAGGGTTATGGAAATGAGCTGAATTTTGAGACACGCATACAGATTCCGAGTCTGGTTACGTAACTAGCCTTAACTAGCCAGTTTGGCGAATGGGTGAAATTCACACATCCGGTAGCTGGAGATTTGATGGCTAGTTCTTCCTCCTTAGCTTACGCAGGTATAACATTGAAAATTAAGGCGCAAAATAAACTAATCGACTAGAGTCCAGCTGACAGTTTTCTGTACGCTGTTCAGATGACTTGTGGGGTGAGGTTTAAAAATACTAGTGACACCAGCTGTTGCCGCTTTCTAACCGTTCCTTACACACTCACTGGTCCAGCTCATATGGGGTGAAAATGGGCCCCTCATAGCCTCCTACTTAGGGCCAAACCTTCACATATGGCTATCGTAACAGGTGACTTCAATGCATAAGTACGTAAGGTAAGTCAGGAAAATGGATACATGGATGGCATTTATGGAATCTCAGCCGAACCAACAGATAACGATGATAATACGCTACGTCTTTGCCCAGACAGCCATCGATTTTTGGATAGCATGAACTTCAGAAATAGAGAGAGAAACTGTCTGACGTTGAGTCCACCGGCCTCAATATAGTGATGGACGCAGATAGATAGCCATGCTACCAGCTGTAGCTGGACAGGGTTGGTGGAACGTTATTGTTCCTTTCATGACATCCTTTTCGACAGTGGTCATGTGTTAGTGCGGATGTATATAGATGTGTGCCTAAATGGTTATGGGAAAGCGACAGCAACGAGAACACTAAGAGAGAAGTAGAATGACGCGAACAATAAGGTTACTTTGAGTGAGAGGTTGGTTAGACACCCATTGAAACGGGGTAGTGTAGCTCATACGGAAGAAGCCCGGTCCTATCATTGTTCCACTGTTGAAGTGTTGTTCAAAAATACTTCTGTCTTCCAGGAGGAGGCTATTAAGGGTCAGGGCGTCTCAGCACTCTCTTCAGAACCAGCGGATGGGCGTAAGAACTTTATTATAGGCTGTAAGGTCAGTGTGGAGTGGGTACAGATCAAATTCCTGGTTTCAGAGACTTTGTAGAGTGTCCACGAGCAGTGGTTAGGATCTCAGGTCAAAAGAACAGAAAGGTAGCGGTGATCTGCATCAGAAGATAGGACTTTTGAACGACCAAAGAAAGCAGTTCAAAAGTGGCTGGCGGTTATCGAGAACGCAGTGGAGGAGGATGACACCATGATTAACCCACATGGTAGATGACTGGAATGATCACTTCAAGGAATATTTCAACTGTTCCCCCACTAGTCTCCGCGTGCAGGACACCAGTACAGCCCTGAATGGAATGCCTAACTTATCTTCCTGGTTTTCAAAAAAGCTGAGTGTGCTGCAGGTAATCTAAGAAGGGGAATACCAGACCCAGATGGACTGATACCAACAGCACTTAAGAAAGTTGGTCAGGGATTATTGGATGAATTGACTAAAGTGTTAGCTAGCATTTAAAACTGAACGGGATCCCATCTGACTGATCTCAACTGGTGACAGTTCCAGACTTCAAGAAAGGGAAGAATCCTCTGGCGGGGGCCACAAAGCAGCCAGCCTGGTGAACAAATAACCCTAGACCCTAATCATGTAGCAAATGCAAGTCTAAGCAAAGCCCGGGAACGAAGACCTCAGGAGGACCAACTGGTTTTCAGGCCCGTTCGTAAGCGCCCCAACGTGAGATGCGCCCTTTGCCGGGCTTTGGATAGTTGGCACACTTAACAGCCTCCGGCATTAGCCTTATTTATGGGCCCAGGGAGAGTTAATCGAGTTTTGCTCAGTAGGGGTACTGCATAACTATGTCACCCTGTTGAAGACACTATATTCAAATACTCATAGGTGTGTCTGGGCCCGTGGTTTCAAATATTTGTTGGCGGAGTCGAAAAAGCTATTAAAAATAATAATGTTTTTATCATTATGTAGTGGATTTAACATGAGAGATACCATTTAACAGGCATCAAGCCGGTAATTCCTGAAAATTTACAAAATGATGATTGGCACTAAATGCCTCACATATCAAGTCTGATGCGCGTAATCCGTTAAAACTAGCCACAATAGATGAGACGGATGAGAATTTAACACTGCCCATACGCAGATAGGACCAAGAGCGCTCAATATTCGAAGTCTACGTCATAACTGGCAGACTCTATCAGTCTGTTTGCATAGTTCGCATTTAGTCACGTAAATGTCTATTTGTCAGAAAGTTTTTCAGTCTTTGGCTTCGATATCCACAAGAGACTCATGTATACGATTCGGAGTACCAGTAGGCATCCACAGTTATATGGCTTAGGTAAATGTCTAAATCAATGTATTTCCGGTTCACCATACTAAATTTAGGGGTAACACAGGTGAATATCATTGGGAATACTTGTTGTAGTGCATAGAAGGAGACATTGAAGGAGTAATCGTCCAAAAGGCAGTCATTGCACGTGAACTTCAAAAATATTTCCTATGTATTGTGTGTATGTAATGTAAACACTGCGGTTCAAGGAGTGTACGTGATGTATTATTATCACTATTTGTCCCTTGGGCTACTAGTGGAACATGTGGTTCCATAAGTACGTCGCCATTTCACTCTCCCCTCTGAAATCTTCTCTTCTAGCCCGGCTCCACTACTGCCCATCACCTTTCATTTCTTCCTCACATCACCTCCTCCTGTCGCCCCCCGGACCCAAAAATCGTCGTTTCCTATGTGGGTCCCACTGGACAACCTGGCTTGAGGCGTGATGTCCCCAACCCGTCTTCTCAGTCTGTGTCCAATTCATCGCCACTCTCTTCTTCTGCACATCTATTGGGTGATGGGTTCCTGGTTGGTTCACTGTGGGGTCAGCCAGAGTTCCTTCTTGCTTAGTTTTATTACTTTGACAATCTGATCTGATCTTGAGTGTGGGGTGAGCGTAGGTGGCTGCTGTCGGTGATGTGTCTGCAATGTGCTGGGCATGCTGTTCGCAACGTGCCAAGCCTCTGAACTGTCACATAGAGGCTCTGACTTACTAGACACTAGCGTTGAAAATCGGGATCTTCTTCGTTATGCTGAGTGCAGTAGATCTCCACGCCGATTGTTTCAGATTAATGCAGGAAGACCTGTCTTGCTGCCTTTCCTATCTTGTCTTTCACATCCTTATCTAAGCCAGTGCCCCTTGTGGTTTAAACAATGCTGCCTAGGTAGGTGAAAGGGGCAACTTCCCTCAGATTTCTTTCGTTGATGGTGATTGATGCTTGTTGTTGTTGTTGGTTGGTTGGTTTTCCACATTCACCGGAAGAGAGTGACGTCTTCGCTGCCGTGCCCTGCCTCTTCTGCCAACCCGCTAGTTTTCGCCCGTAGATCTCCGAGTTTGTGCGACATTAGACACAAGTCACTACCGGCGCAATTCAAATTATCTAGGGTCCTTTCATCTGTCCAGCCAGCGTATACCCATCTCGCATCTCTCAGTTTGTTGCATGAGCCGGTCCGGTCGACTCCAATCGGGAAGATGATCGGCGATGGTAGGAGGCAACCTTGTCTTCCTCCTGTCTTCACTTCAAATACGTCACTCAGATTTCCACGGTCAATCACTTGGCGTGTAGCGTCGTCATACAGCGTGTAGCTGGTGTTCAGTGAGACTGATAAAGGTTTGTGGCACTAAAACCACGGTGTTGAAACAGCTGCCTGGGAAATTACTTCTCAGTCAACGCTATCGAAGGCCTTCACAAAGTCGATGGAGTTGCGGTAAAGATCAAGTTGAATGCCATTCTATGCTCTGCCGTGCGACGTCGAGTAGCTTTGCAATTTGATGCACACATGATTTATTTTCCTGAAGCCAGCTAGCCAGCGCGTTCCTGCGTAATTTTGAGTCCTGGGCATCCTTCAGTCTCTCCACGATGATGCGGCTTAATATTTTGCTTGGGATAGGAGCACGAATCCTTGCCAGTTCTTGAGAAAACGTGGGTCTCCCTTGCTCGGAAGTTTGACGAGGTAGCCCCTCTTCCGATCTGCAGGTACTTTTCCTTCTTTCCAAACCTTCTGCAGTAGTGGTGTGAACGTGTCCGCTGTTGCGTCTGTATCTCATTTCAGTGCTTCTGGGGAACTTCATCTAGTTCTGCTGCTTTCCTGGCTCTCAGTAACCTTGTAACCTTCAGGACCTCACTACTGCCTTTGTCGCAGAGTTTGTGTTTACTGATAGTTCTGCTTGTGGTATTTCTGGATGAGAGGCAGGTGATGATGGCGGCGCTCGATTTAAGAATTTTTTGAAGCGGCTAACCCATCGTTTTCTTCTGTGTGGTATACAGTGACTTCCATTTGGTGAGATCACTTGATACAGAGTACCATAAAAGTCGTAGAGCAAGACGACCGCAGGTAAATCGCCTTCTATGCAAGTAGATAAGTTGTTCCTCAAACTAATCATCCGTTCAGCTTCAAACCCTGAAGTCGCTCTTATTAGTATCCCCGCTGTGCATCAGAAAATGGGTTACAGAGGAAAAGATGGCGAAACTTTTCCACATAAACCCACCAAAAGTGCATGGTAACAGCAATACCGGGTACAGGTCTAACTCTATCGCATTCCGTGTTCCTGTGTGTCATAACGGTCTTCTTGGGTTGAGGGAGACGTCTGATAAACAGCGGTGGGAAACGGTACGTTAAACCCCGGAAGTAGACACGTTACAGGCAAAACTATGCCGGCTCTACAAATTTCTTTTTGCTGTCCCACTAAACGGTCATCAGCCGGTCATCCGACTTCAGGGCCAGGTCGAATCGGCCAAATCCGGCGCGAAAAATGCCTCAAGAAGCGCCGAGATTAACGACCTTGATTATCTGCTGTGAACCGTAGCTAGCAGCCGGCTCATCGGTCGAAACGTATACTCATGTTACTCAACAGTGGTAGCAGTCGTTTTACAAGGATGGGGCCAAATGGAACATTGGCGGCAGCTATCCTCAGACTGCCACGTTCTTCACACCCGAGATCAGCAGAGTCTCCTAGATTGGTGGCTACCAAATTTAAATACATGGAGCTTCTATCCATAGTATTGCAAACGTGGTATGCAATTTGAGGTAACGACTGGGACATTAACCGTAGCGAAGGCAGACCCTTGAACACCGCGACAACAATAACTGACAGTCCCTGTCCTTGCTAAGGTCACCATTGGCGTGAATGGACACGACGGCCTCTAAACTGACCTTGATTGGATAACAGCCTCAGAAACCAATGTGTTAAGAAGCCTGGATAGGCCGGTTCCATCGAAACTGTACGGCCAGTAACAACTATACCGTTACACGCAACCGTCCGGAACCCCCCACCTTTGAAACACTCTCTGTCGTGAGAAGTATTTCGCAGTGTTTTTGTGGTAATGTGAGGGGACTTTGAAGTAAGTTGGCGGAAATAAAATGTCTCTGTTCCCACAATACCCGGAAGATTATAATCCTGACAAAAACCTGATTATCGCCAGATATTAGTGACATGGAGGCTGGTGTAGGCTGCATGCGTCAGCTCAGCCGACAAAGCGAACACATGGATAGGGGAAGGACTAACAATATCCGTGAGTGACCATCTCAAACGTGAACAAATAGAGGTAACTGCGTTTTCAGAGCTCTTAGACCCCATCTGGCGCCACTTCACGGTCGAAAACACTAGGTATCTGGCAGCGAGGTCTATCGAACCCTTGCTTGCAACGTTGAGCAGACTCAACAACTGTTTCAAATAACATCTTCGGTGACAACTACGAAGTATGAAAAGGTCATAAAGAGGGCAATTTTAATGCCACATCATCCAACCTTAGGAGGGAAGTGGCAACCTCAAACAGGACATTCGGTCTACCCACGTAACATCATAAAAAAGGCTGGGCTATATGATAGCACTAGCGATGACACTTGCTAGGAGGCTGGCAGTAAAGCGTCCAGATCGAACCATTTTCTTACCGGCTACCATCAGGTGGCGGAAAACATTTGGCTTCTAACCGCTGTAGGCATTAGTGATCACAGCATGGTAGAACTTGATCTAATAATCGATGAACAATTATCAGATGAAAGGTCTCGCCTTTGTCAAGACAAACTGCACGACGGCGAGCCGCCACCTGCAAACAGTATCGTGATCCCGGCAGTAGCTGCCTTATCGATCGGCCAGCCCTGGGAACAAGTGAGGGATATCATTAAAAGGGTCATTTTTGAAAACGCCCCTGTGGTCACAACAATGCCAACGAAGCCAACATCATGGCTGAAATGATGCATTGTGCGCCTCTTGAAAGGCAGAAGAAAAGCGCGGTGTTACCCGGGATCTCCAGAAAAGGGTCAGATCGCAGCGCTTAAATTGCTCTACGGAATCTGTCCAACATCAAGATGATTGGGCACAGGGGTCATTTTGGGCAAACCATGCTCACAAACTTGGAGTGAACCAGAGAAGCCTATGTCGATTGGGCGCAGAGAAACACCGCTTACCAGTTAGCTTGCTTTACGAAAGTCCTAAGCAGACAGAACCTATCTGAACTGCTGGAACATATAGCGCCATACCCGACACGACAGAATGTTCCGTCATCCAAACAAAGTTACCAACTACCTGGGAAACCTTCAGCTCTACTTAATGTGGTAGAGTCGCATGGAGCAAAGGTAAGCCCCACAATAATCCCAGAAAAAGTTCGAGGCTCCGCATAGGAAAATCCCTGGGGAGCGATGACATTCGGTCGTTTGTATTGGAGCAGCTGTGCGGGTGCCTAATGCTGTCAGACCTGTAGTCTGCTTCGGCACTCCTCAGACAAACATATCCCCATGAGGTTGGAAAGGTGTCATTCTGTGTTACCTTTAAAGGAGGAAACGGGCAGAACCCGAAAAGATATCGACCGATGGCGCTTCTTCCACCAGTGTTGTCTAAGGTAGTGAAGAGCCTAGTAGGCAGCTATATAAGAGAATACTTGGACCAAAAGAAGTGCTTGGTGCCATTCAATACAGCTTCCGATAGGGTAGGTCCTGTACTTCAAGACTTCCAGGAGCCTTGATAACTGGGAGGTGTTCTGGGACCACCTAGTTCCTGCTCATTTGGCTTTCCTGGCTTGCTCCAGGGCCATTAACGCAGCCTCACATGCCAATCTCACACACGTAGTAGCCTGGTTAGGCGTCACTGGTCAGGTGCACTTTCGGCTGCAGGGCTATTTAGGTAGCAGAGAATCCTGCACAAAAGTCGAGAGTTTGCTCTGCTTGGAAGACACAATCATCTGGAGCGATTTCGGGTCCACCGCTGTTCCCTCCTTTTGAGACGGGCCTCCCAATGAGTCACAGATCCTCGATTTTACTTCACTCGGATGACATTGAGTTATGAGATGTGACATCCGAAGCAGAATCAAGTCCACCACAAAGTGATCTCAGACCGCTTTCAGAGTGGATGAATAACAACGGACCAACATTTAACTCGAATAAATGCCGAACCACTTTTCAGCATTCCCTACCGGCTTAAAGTATACCATTCTTTCTGTGGCGCTCACCTTTCCCACAGGATCACGGAGGAAGACCTGAAAGCAATACTGACTGTCAAGTGCTCCAACTATCTGGGAAATGACTATGCAGCACCTTGTGCAGCGGAAACTAGGTGCCCTCACTCCAGAACTCTTCCCGAAGCAGAACAAAATCAATTTGAGGTTCACAACGTCATTGCACCGACATGCCTGAAGAGAGATGCGAACCTCCCGGAGAAAGTTTAGGGGTGAGTAACGGAGGATGTTGTGAGAGTGAGGCCAGAACATCATGAGGACAAACTGAAAAACCTATGGCTACGATCTCTTGGGTTACGTGGGAACCTGGTGGTGGCTTTCAAAGCGCTAAATAATCCTGATCACCAGAACAGCGGAATCCCACCGGACAGCCACTGTGATAATCCTCATGGTAATATGAGGGGATTGACCCATCAGAGGGCGATAGCCCGTGCGAGCTGACACTTTTTCGCTCTACCAGCTAGTGGCCACTGGAACACATTGTCTGCCAGGATCACTACTGCTCCGTCCGTCGACAACTTCAGCCAAGAGGCTGAACAGCTACGCAGAGACTTACGGGTGACGCTCAACCAAACATAATACGGATCGTGAAAATACAACCAACTAGACCCGCATAATTCAGCACAGTCAACCCTGTGCTGAATCTTCTCTGCTACCAGTACTGTCATGAACTTAACCTCATACTTCCTTGATATACGTCTCACCTCTAGTTAGTATATCCCTACTAATAACGTTACCTTTTCTATTCCCATAGTCCCTCCGATAATCTTAGTTGCTGCTTCTCCCCCTTCTGACTCTGTATTCTCGCCATATTCATCGAGGTTTTCCTATCGCCGTTATCTTTCATGGATCCACCTAGGGCTTTCCCTCCCATTCGTTCCGCTTCATCTTCAGCTTGTTTTTCGCACTTCCTCTCCCTTGTTTTCACCGGACATCTTCCACAGTCCCCACTTTATTCTACACCCAGTCCAATCGGCTGTCTTATGATGCGAGATCCGAGGAAGGTATCTGCATCACAATCGTTGCAAAAGTCCTATAACCCCTACGAATGTAATCAACACCCAACCACCCACCTGGCTAATCAGATGTACACCAGGCAAGTGGATAGGTCTACTGCATCAGAATTTACTAAAGACTTGAAACCGTTGCACAAAACCTAGAAATAAGTGCACAGAAACCAACTGGTTTAAACTATAAACCGTAAAAAATACTGGATATTGGTTCACACCTGCCCATACCACAGTAGAAAAAGACCTGGGTTTAACGGTGACGGAGAAACTGGACACCAGTTCCAATTACCCAGGCGATGTCTCAAAAGCACATGGGTTACTACACTTTGTGCGTAGACAACTGGGTGCCCTTGCCCCAGAACTCTTTCTGAAGCTCTACGAGACTTACATACGGCCCCGCTTAGAGGTCCATAACGTCCTCGCCCCATCACAGCTGAAAAGAGGCACGAACTTACTGGAGAAAGTCCAGAGCCGAGCCAAAAAGGGGGTTGTTGGAATGCAACGAAAACCATATGAGGATAGACTCAAAGACCTAGGTCTATGCTACCTTAGCTATCTAGGGATACGTGGCGACTTAATAATGGCTTACAAAACGATGAGTAACCCAAGTCACCCAAACAGAGGAGTCCTACCAAGTGGCTACTACGGAGATCCTCGAGGAAACTCCAACAGAATAGCACACCAGAGGTCAAAAAAGCATGTGCGCTCTCAGTTCTTCTCCCTCCGAGTCTGTGGGTACTGGAACGCACTACCAGCAGAGGCGGTCTCCGCCCCAGCTGTTGAAAGCTTCAAGAAGAGGCTAGACAGTCATGCGGAGACTCACGGTCTACCGACGCATAGCTGGAACACGAGGTGATGTCAAGCCACCCCAACCAGTTTTCTTTCTATTGTAACCATTTAAGCCCTTTTCACCCCTTCCACTTACCTAAGTTCTCCATACCTTTGCACCCCTACTCACCTTACTCGGGTGTAAGTAGATTACTCCATTAGTTCACTTTTCCTCTTTTCTTTCACTCACGCAAACACTTTCTAGGTCTTCTCTTCACTATCCCCAACCCCCTCTAGCGACCAGTCCTAACGACTGTCTGGCAACTCGACATCTGAAGAAGCCTACTGCACCACAGTCCAAGGCAAACAAACCAACGCTTAACTTCCTGTTCTGTAAACCAGAGCTACAGCAGACGAGTGGCTGGACCTACTGCATCGGAGTCAGCCAAAGATCTGGAGTCGTTCCGCAAGACCAAGAAGCTAGCGCGAAGAAATCAACTGATTTACACTAGCTCGTTAAAAAGATGTTGGATATTGGACATTGGAAATGGCGCTAACACTGAGACAACTTTCGAAGGCCGCAGATGTTTTGTATTTCCGTCAGTGTACTCAGGTTTCTTCAGCCAGGGTATATATCACTTTGGTCGTAATGATGTACATATAGAAGTGCAAAATGCCACGTCTATCTGAGTCTGAACGCGAACAGCTATTAACCCCCTTAGTGAATAATCATAAATGGGAACTATGCTCTGAACATCGCTCCGGAGATGCTATGCGACGCTCTTTTACATTCAAAAACTTTGATGTTGCATTTGACTTTATGACAAAAGTAGCAGAGAAGGCTAAAACTATGAACCATCACCCTGAGTGGTTTAATGTGTACAACAAGGTATGTTTATTGCGACTGTACCCAACATTTAATTGATGATTATCCTAAATGATTGTTTCTGTGCTCCATAAGTGGCTGTTCTTTTTGATGGAGTTTTAAGAAGTGTGCTGGGGTCTTACCACACAAAGACTATACGTCAGCTCTACTTCAAAATGATTTCATTGTTAACATTGTACGCCTAGATAAATTTTGGCTCTGCATGTAGTGTGTGCACCAGTCATATTACTAACCCGCCTTAGTAACTGATGACAAGATATACTACATCATTTCGTATTTCCGCTTGATTTCACAAGCGAGAAGTGAGTAGGATGTCTGTAACTTCATGTTATGCGTCTTCAGCGTCTATATCCCACCTCTGCTAAATGACGAACTTTAGTGTAATATACTCAAAGTCGAATGAATCCTCAGCTTCATAAGTCATAATTTTGCCTTAGTAGTGAAGGATTATCTATAGCTAAACTACTAAGATTGACTCAGCTCACTGAATAAATGACTTGTCAAGTTCTTGGTTGTATTGCTTTCTCTCATTTGGGTTGTTTAGTGGTGAGACTTTTTATTGTCTCTCTGGACATCATTGTCGACGGAACTCAGAGGGCATCATATAGCCACCTATCTGAGCTACATTTATTCCCCATCACTCTTAAAGTTACCCAGTGACTTCATTCTCACTTTTTAAAACATGCAGTACTACAAACAAATCGTAGAATTTCATGTCAGGCCTCTTCAACTTTTCTCTTACAGCATCTTAATGGTTATTTTTTAACTAGTGAGACTAAGTCAGTTACTTCAAAGCTTAGTATTGTTTCTTGAATCTCATTCACGCATTTTCGATCTTCTGCTTAAGCTGCTAGTGATGACTTGTCCTTAGCATCTCATGTGTTTCTTGCTTATACAATCGGTTTTTATATAACCTTTGTCACTTCACTTAGCGAATAACACATTCTCAATGTTGACCACTTCAGATTTTTTAGGCGGAAAGATTGACATTCTGTGCATATTAGTATTTAGTATATAGTGTCTTCTTCCGATGGTATTCAATTACCAACTAACTGTAGTTTAAAATGGTGTTTTCACTTGACTTAATGATAAAACTGACGGGTAGCATTTATTCTTTGGTGGAAACTAAACATGACAATACTTTCTTATCAATTAAATAGAATAAGGATATAGGGTATTCAACCACAAAAACAGCTAGAATATTAAAATCCTTTCATGGGAAACCTTTATTTCGTTGTTTTGAATGAATGATAGCCTTTTTGATAAGTAGGAACTAGCGCAGATTGCTCGAAAGTAATCCGTAGCTAAATAGATTGTTATCGGCCTAAGAAGCAGATTAATCAGGTCATTTGTGATACTGAGTTGATCTTGGATTTATGGGAAAAGTTTGTAGCTCCAGAAGAAACGTAATGGTACTTTCGTGTTCCCTAACTTGTAGCATTGTGTTGTAGATATTTCCCCTTGGACTTAATGCTAATAGTCTCGTCAAGTCTAGTCATGAAACATTCACTACAAAATATCCCAGTTCAGAGAACCAAACCATCTTAATTTGAATCTTCCTTTATTCTAACATTTAGTCAAAGTGTTGAGATTGTAAAGGCCGCTGCCATCTGGATTCAAATTGATTTATTCCATTCAGGTGTCTACAACGAAATCTTATGTTAGTTTACGGTTTAATGATAGATACCTTGTATTAATGTCACTACTCAGTAAAAGTCTGGTAATCACTTTCTTTTGATTTACTTTACTAGGTGGATATACTACTTACTACACATGATGCAGGAGGTCTTTCTCAGAAAGATGTTGATCTTGCCAAATATATCACCGATGCAGCGACCGAATACCAAGGAAAATGACCAGCATATAGATCATTAGATATCTTATAAGGTTGATGTCTGAATAAACAAATTTTTTCGCACTGCAATATCTTTTACACTTCTACGCCTTACTGTATAGTTACTAATTGAAATACATTTCAGTTCACTTATGTTACTGATAAGTTACCAAGTTTGATAGGTACATGGTTCAAATGCTGTTTAGGTCCTTGAAGTTGTACATGCAGTTGGAACTGATTGACATGAAATATCAGTTTTAGGACCTTGTCTTTAGTAAGTGAATCCAGCGTAGTCGAATCGAAATGCATCAGAAACCTTGTGGTCGTCCATACAGTAGGCAGTGAGCCGCACCCATTGTGTGAGGGCTAATGACACTATCTAGCTGCCCAAATCTTGGAAGATGAAGCGGTGACAATGGTTGAAAGTCGACTTCTTAGACTGATGTGAAAAATAAGCAACCTTTTATAGAATGTTAGAGCGCCTTTCTTATTGAGAATATTTGTTTCGAATTAAAATGAAGTTTGAACCTTGTTAGCTACTGGAGCTTGTAGCTCAATTGGTAGAGTACGAGGTCGGTAACCCAGATGTTGCTGGTTCGAATGTCAGATGACATACTCCTGTTAAGTGAAGACACTGAAAAGACGCAGAGTCTTCTGAACACTGAGTGGCAATTTGAAGATGTTTGGGATGCGTTTCTCACCACCCAAATGCAAATTGTTGCTCCAGGATTGGTCTTCAACAGTGCTCAACTACGGCTAACGATAGAGAGTGAAGTGGTTGATTGTGTTGACCACTTCACTTACGTGGGAAGTGGGATCAGCCGTGTCCTGGTCGGTCAGTGGCCGATGAAATCTCTGCACGCATATAAAACGCTCGACTGGCTTTCGCTAACTTACGCCACCTAAGGGGCCGCCATGATATCCGATTGTCTGTGAAGGGTGGCGTGTAGTGCACCTGCACATCAGTCCGTTCTGTTCTACACTATGGCTGTGAAACATGGCCATTGAAGGTGGAAGACATGAGAAGGCTGGCTTCAGGTGTTTGACCACCGTTGCCTTCGAAGTACAGGTCGTATTCCGTGGTGTCACTGCTTGAGTAACACAGAACTCGGATGTGGAGTTTTAGGGAGTAGAGGTAAATCAGTTGACGAAGTTATGAACCTCCATCGACTGGGATGGTTGGGACACGTACTACGTATGTCTAGTCACCGATTGCCTTGTCACACAATGTTGGGTGAAGTAGCTTCAGGCTGGAAAAAGGCCTAAGGTGGCCAGACTAAAACATGGCACTAATGCATGAATTCTTTGACTGTTGGTTTGAGCCATGTGGGGCGATGCAGACTAGGTGGTTGGGGTCCATGGAACAAGAGGAACCAGTGGTTGGAGACTCTAGGGGATATGGCTCAGAAGCGATGTGAGTGGCGCAGATGTATCCCCACACACATCCTCACCTTAACGACCCTATACCGAATCTCACCATTTTTTCATTCTTCGTTTCTCTTTCTTCATACTTTATATTCCTTTTGACTGCATTCTCTTATCTTCACCTTGCACCTCACTGCCTTTTTTACTTGGTGTATTGATATGAGGTGTGGCAACTTGGACCGTCACACAGTAATGCCTGGTCCTAGGTTGATCTAGTTGGATGGTTCATATGCTGCCTCGAAACTGGTTTTTATTTCACCTTCAATCGTCACTTGGTACCATTTTTGAAGAACTGTCGTTTAATAACCTGAAAATTAGGTAGATAAATAAAGTCAGAATCTTAAGAACTTCAAATAGAGCTACCCTTTCCTATTTGACTAGTACACATGGTATGTTCTTGTCTTCGTGTTGACGGTCTTCAGCTCTATAGTATTCAAGTGTTGCAAACTGTCATATTCATTCATTTACGTCCATTCGTTGAATTACTTCGATTGATGGATACATTTTACTTAACGTAATCATTGAATCTTTCGAAGAAGACTGCTCGTCTATGAGGATGCTAATAGAGTACGATTGAAATCTGAAGTGAAAAATTGAGCGTAGTAGAGCTGTTTATAGAAAACTTTCACCAGTGAGGATCTCGGTGACTAGCAGAGGAGTCTAGGACGCATGTTTCTTCCCATTTTTGACTGGTCAGTTGTCCATGACCTCACTGGCCTAGTTGGTAAACCTTTAGCGCTTGAAGCGATCGGTCTCGGTCGAAGCTTCCTGTCTTTTCAAACAATGTTACGTTGAAAGTCAGACATGATTCCTGAAAGGTCTATACTACTGAACAATCTGATTAGTTCTAAACCACTCACACTAATCTGTAGATTTCCCCGGTCAGATATCAGAGTCATCTAAACACCGCATGGCTGGTTCGCTCGTTTGGAGCCGAACCAGCTCATCAGCGGCGTTCCCGATGACATTCTTCTCATGGTGATTCCACTAATCATAAGGAACGATACGTAGACACCCTTGGTCCAAAACCTTTAACCCCTTTACACCTTATTTCAATAAACATGTCTCACAGCCATACAAGAGAAGAGAGAGGATTGTTGCTCAGCATACTCGTCCTCAACTAGATAGTCGAATGTCTTGCAATTTGGCTGGTACAGTGCTGACCTTTTCAATTTGAGCTGAGATTCTGTCAACAAACAAGCCATTACGATTGATGCAACTTCCGACTTAAGTGAAGTGACGCTTTTCATTCTACCAGCGTTGTCTTTCTAGCATTGCCTGTGTGTTGATAAAACACCACGTCATTAACAAAGAAGTTAAGTAGAAAAGATAAGTCAGTTAATAAATGTAGACCATTTGAAAGGTGGTCCATTAGGTTCTAGAATGACGCCTTAGATACGGTTGAGAAGAATTCATCATGGACAAATAATCACAACAACTTTCTTAAGTACAAGGTCCATCAACCAGTCGCACCGAAATCCAACACCTCATATGCTTGATGTAAGTCTGATTTTGGGTGATGAAATCAGGTATTGGTTGATTTTAGCCAGATCTTTGTGAAATATGATACAAAGAATCCGTTTGAGTTTACCTTATCGTATTCGGTAGCAAAATAACTATTTAGTGGAAGAAATGTTAGTAGAAATTTTTTGTTATCAGTGAAACTTCCGATGAAATCATGGGCAGATAAGTTACACTTCTCTGTTAAAGATACACATACGAAGTAAGTTGCATCAAAATTGTCTCTCAGTCCTGAATCTCATATTTTCAGTCAGCGCCCAAAGTAAAAAATGAAACAGAAGAATAAATGGATGGAAATCATGATATCGACGGTCATAAACAACTAAGCAAAGAAGACGAAGGAAACAAGGTATCTTGGGGAAAATGGTAGATGCATGACCAAGGTTTATCGTAAGATGAGGCGTAGATGCATCCGTGTTACCATAGGCGATTTTCAGTCATACTGTCAAAAGTTTCTACGTGTTGATGTTGTTAGTCAGAAAGTCTATATTTCTGTCGATGGTTCAGACACTTTACGCATCGGTAAAATGTCGTTATCTGATCACCATGAAGTTGCTTCGATCTTTCTGTAACAAACACAGCGTATTGAGGGAAGCAGTGGTTGACTTCAGATAACACGTTAATGCATCATAGTAGACTAACGCATTTTCATATGGTACTCGTCATATCACCTTGAACGGGCTAGTTGCTGACAAGATCCGAGCTCGGATATAAAAGGCCCGTTTGGCCTTCCATCATCATCATCCAAATCAACATAGGACCAGGCATTACTGTGTGACGGTCCAAGTTGCCACACCTCATATCAATACACCAAGTAAAAAAGGCAGTGAGGTGCAAGGTGAAGATAAGAGAATGCAGTCAAAAGGAATATAAAGTATGAAGAAAGAGAAACGAAGAATGAAAAAATGGTGAGATTCGGTATAGGGTCGTTAAGGTGAGGATGTGTGTGGGGATACATCTGCGCCACTCACATCGCTTCTGAGCCATATCCCCTAGAGTCTCCAACCACTGGTTCCTCTTGTTCCATGGACCCCAACCACCTAGTCTGCATCGCCCCACATGGCTCAAACCAACAGTCAAAGAATTCATGCATTAGTGCCATGTTTTAGTCTGGCCACCTTAGGCCTTTTTCCAGCCTGAAGCTACTTCACCCAACATTGTGTGACAAGGCAATCGGTGACTAGACATACGTAGTACGTGTCCCAACCATCCCAGTCGATGGAGGTTCATAACTTCGTCAACTGATTTACCTCTACTCCCTAAAACTCCACATCCGAGTTCTGTGTTACTCAAGCAGTGACACCACGGAATACGACCTGTACTTCGAAGGCAACGGTGGTCAAACACCTGAAGCCAGCCTTCTCATGTCTTCCACCTTCAATGGCCATGTTTCACAGCCATAGTGTAGAACAGAACGGACTGATGTGCAGGTGCACTACACGCCACCCTTCACAGACAATCGGATATCATGGCGGCCCCTTAGGTGGCGTAAGTTAGCGAAAGCCAGTCGAGCGTTTTATATGCGTGCAGAGATTTCATCGGCCACTGACCGACCAGGACACGGCTGATCCCACTTCCCACGTAAGTGAAGTGGTCAACACAATCAACCACTTCACTCTCTATCGTTAGCCGTAGTTGAGCACTGTTGAAGACCAATCCTGGAGCAACAATTTGCATTTGGGTGGTGAGAAACGCATCCCAAACATCCTCAAATTGCCACTCAGTGTTCAGAAGACTCTGCGTCTTTTCAGTGTTTTCACTTAATAGGAGTATGTCATCTGACATTCGAACCAGCAACATCTGGGTTACCGACCTCGTACTCTACCAATCGAGCTACAAGCTCCAGTAGCTAACAAGGTTCAAACTTCATTTTAATTCGAAACAAATATTCTCAATAAGAAAGGCGCTCTAACATTCTATAAAAGGTTGCTTATTTTTCACATCAGTTGGAAGAGAAGATTGCAGAGAAGAGAGTGGAATGGAGACGTGCTACTGAATCCCTATGTTCCATTAGGAACCCAAGGGACTAATAGTAGTAGTAATAATCACCTCTGCAAATCTCAGTATGCATCCATGACTGTTTCTGCATGAAAGCTTTGAAAGATGATTGTGATGTGTCCCTATGTTATGTTTAGCTATAGATGAAGATGGTCCTCTCCCACCAGCGTTTATCACGATTTCACACTCCATTTGTTTTTGAAGCCATTTAGGTATATGTTCTCCCAACCTCAACTGCATGGGTCGATTACTCCCCTCTGTATATGTGTGACCACACACACACATAGTGGGACGTGGCGTAATCATTGATGCAGTGTTTCGGTTTGTGGTGAAGTGTATTTTGTTTGTTTCACAATGATATGATTAGCTGTGTAATATGTTTTCCTAACGGCTGATATAGCCTGCATCTCAAAATGATACTATTCAACTCCCACCTGTATGGTAGAGTGATATGGACGCTTTTCTTAAGGACCGTGTATAGAGTTGGCCTTGGTGCTACTTGACCTCTACAATGGTTTATAAACTTCAACGAATATCCATTTTCCATAAGTATTTTGATCAGTAATTTGGTATCTTCATCCATCATATATGATGTATAAATATAATGAATCGTATTAAACAAGCATTTTATGAAACCTCGCTCTTATTGGATTGGACAGAAACTGTTCATCTAGGCTTCGTGTAAACTGACCACCTTATTGAACCATCTTCTCATCGACTCAGGAGTATATCTAGCAACGACAGTAGATTATTATTCTTTTTCTCACAAGTCAACTCATTTTCAAGTTTTCTCAATATCAGTTGCATAAAGAAAAATATACTACTAATGAAGAAGTTGAGTTGTTAGGATCCACTCAAAATCATTTGTAGATTTAGTGGTTTGAACGCTGGACAGGTGTTTCGCTCGTTTAGGGGCTAAACGGTGTTCCTGGGGAAATTCTGTTCACAGTGCCGAATATAGATCAGATCAGCTAAATCCGGCTAACTATCTGAGTGCGCCGGGTATACTTAAAATGAGAAGATTAATTACTTTGTGGATGATTTATTGATAAATTTCACGCCCCAGCTACTTCAAGAAATATATCATAATAAGTAATATATTGTTTATTTGTCACAAATGAATTAATAATTAATTCAATAATAAAATGACAAAAAGGAAAACAATTCAATAAAACAAAATGTAAGAACTCTTCAAATTATCACTTTTCTATTTATACTACTCACTAAATATATAGTAGTAAGAATATAAAACTGAAAACAATGAATACAGGTCTCAGGTCACAGGTTGGAATTAAGGAACAACTATTCGCATCTATATGCGGATTATACTAGAGAAAGCATACTGATAGTAATTGACACGTTGCCATTTAACGTTATTGTGATACTCTATAATAAGATTAATTAATCATTTCATACATTGTTTTATTTGTAATACTAACCATTAACATCATTCATCCAAGATAAAGCTTAGACAGCAATATATACCGAATACACTGATAGTGTGTATTCACTGATTCATTGAAAAACTTCTCCACTTTTTATTAGAAATCAAAGTTGGATGAAGAGAGATGAAGAAAAATATGACTAAACAAGATCAGAATACGATAAAACACTAGAAAATGTTTTGATAAGAACAAAAGAAATTTCACTTTGAAACTAATCAGCAATGAAATACACTACAGAACAAGATGTTGACAAACTCAAGTGATATATTAACCATTGTGTTTCATTGATGAACAAGTAGAATGAGCAAAAACTGGAATATGGTTATGATGATACTACTTATAACATGGTACTAGAAAGTTAATCAGCAAAATTACAAAGTAAATGAGCAATTACTAATTTGAATAAAACAAATATATATATCTAGACACTAAAATGAATGAATAGAGAGAAAAGTTATACACTAACAAAGATTCAAGTCAGAACTGAAGGTGAAAAACTGACTGACCAACTTCCCTGTTGTTCATCAATTCAATCTAATTAGAGTAAAAATGTTTTTCCCCTTCGGTATAAACCCGATCACTGTTCATATAGTCTTATTTCTATGATAATGAAAGTTATTCAAAAGTGAATTTCGTACGGATAAACATAAGAAGAAGGCAAGGTATGTATGTGTATGTGTGCGTGCGTGCGTGTGTGTGTGTAGGTGTGGGTGAGTGTGTAGATAATCCAACTGTCAGACAGATGAGTGAGTAACAAATCAATAGGAATATCGTAATTATCACCAATCACTATGAATCAATGAAGTATTAGATTACTATTGTTAACAATTAATGGCATTATTGCACCATCCCCATCAAAAGTTGTCAGTTAATCAACCAATTAAACTTCTGGTTCCATAACTAATTGAGCTGGTAAACACATTTCAGGCAATTCTCCCAGTAAAGATTGTTGAAGTTCTGCAGCTTGTTGACGTAATTTATCCGGTGTCAAATTGACAACTATTAAATAAATTTGGATAATGTAATTAGAAGACGTAGATTATCTGAAAAATGTGATGTATTAGCGCTATACATTTCGAACAATCTGATCACACATTTACTTGTTAAGGCAATTTATATATGAAAACTGGAAGTGGGGGAAGGACACATATGACATAAAGGAATTCAATAATAAGAAAGATAATGAGAGGAATAAAAGATAAGACTTGAAGACAATCTTGGTAATACGATAAAATAAGCATTACCAAGGTAGGCTTAATGTAAGGACAAACTGTTTTTGCACACACAATGGGGGGTTAAATTTATTTATGGCTAGCGCCTCAACAAACTTAAGTGTACGCCCCTGACAGTTTCGGTACAAAATTGTAAAGGCTGTCTTGATATCAATTCTGTGACTCATCAATGATATGTTTCGCAATGTAATAACACATGCAATGTATCAGTTTCCTTATTATTAGTATTTATTATTTGTCCCTTGGGTTCCTAGTGAAACATAGGGCTTCAGTAGCACGTCTCCATTCCACTCTCTTCTCTGCAATCTTCCCTTCCAACCTGGCTCCACGACAGCCCGCAAGCTCTAATTTCCTCCTCAAATGATCTCTCCATGTCACCCTCGGACGCTCAACTTGTCGCTTCCCATCTGGGTCCCACTAGAGGGTCTGGCGCGTGATGTCCCCAGTCGGCTTTCTCACCAGTTTCCTTAATAAGTCTAAATAACTATCTACTGTTACCAATCGTCGCCGCCTTTTCCATCTCTTTAGCCTTCGCTGCCCACCACTGTTCGCGGTCGTTGCGTAGACTTTTTCTAAGTCTACTTTTAAGCTGTGCCCGCTCTTGATTGTACTCGGGGCCTGCAGGGATGCGTTTATGTGCATCCATTACTTTGGAAGAAGCTGCTGACATCCACTGGCTCTTTTTAAACAATCTTTCAGAGTCTGCTACGGTTTTCAGCGCTGCTTTTACGGCAATAAAAACCATCAGATCAACAGAATAAGGTAAGTAGTCATGCATAAAAGGAAAACAGAAAAGAAGAAAGTGCAGCACCTCGAGGTACAACAGCTTTAGTAAGCAATGAGGTGAAGTGCCCCTCTTGATAGACAGTATACCGTCCTATCTGTTTAATTTGTGTTACTGCTTACATTTCGAGGCTGGTGATTATGGTACAGAATAAATATTATTCATAAAACTGATCATTCGTAATCCATGATATCAATCTATTCACATAAAACTCTATTTAACCAAGCTTTTGTGACTGTTCATACTACATGAACACATTATATTTGGTCAGTCTTGATGAAATTCAAATCCCCTCTGTATATAAACACCATAGCCTAAGTTGTGTTACAATATTACCAAAGTTTTCCACTGATTTCGCGACTTCTTGACATACTTTTCAACTGTCAAACACAAATACATCTTAACAATCTGGGAGGAAGTCACTAATGAACACTATACAGTAATGTATTTTTGAGATGAATGGGGATTTTTTTTAGTCCAGAAGTAGTATTCATCATGAACTGATATCAGTTGGGGAAAGTCTGGGAGGACTGGACAGTTGTTTCGTCCTACTATAGGACTCGTCAGGATGATGCGTTTGTTGATTTCTGTGGATGACTTTGTAGTTGATGATGTACAGGATAGACATCTTCTGATAAGGTTTCGTGGGTAGCTGTTCTTCTTCAAGATGGACATCAAGTAATTTTATTCGTTTCTCCGTGAAGCTATTGTACTGCAGTGTGTTCTCGCTCTTCTGAATAGAGTCTGAACGCAACTTATCTTGTGCGTGCATCATCTACTACAAAGTCATCCACAGAAATCGACAAACGCATCATCCTACCATACATAAAGAATACATGGGAGATCACGACAAGATTACTGAAACCACTTGGAATTTATGTGGCTAGCTTATGAACCAACTAATTCCCTCCAAACCCAACTGTGCAGACCAAAGGATGAAACAACCAAACAAGACAGACAAACCGAATATCATTTACAAAACCAACTGGAATAACTGTAGTCAACACTACATTGGACAAAGTGTTCGCCCTCTTCACCTTCGTCTATATGAACACCAATTAGCTATTAAACGCTATGACATTTCATCACTCATTGCTCAATGCATGTGGATAACAACTATGGAGATGAATTGAATTTGGACAATGTAGAAATCTTGGAGGGAGAGAGGAAAGACAAAGAATTCCTAGAAGCTTGGCATTCAGGTTAGTCAGCAATCAATAAATGTATAGACATAGACCCAATCCATCAACCAATGAGAAAAATGATAAACGACAGAAAGGTGAGACGTGAAGCAGAGGAAACAAGTAATCACAACAAACCAGTTGGTTAGGGCAAGCTACTAAATCACTCACAGAGAGATATTGATAGCTCGCTTCATATTGAAGTTAGTGCTGATGATGTCACTGTCTAGGAAGACGATGAAATCTTCACGATTAAACAACCAATCTCAGAGAACACAATGCAGCCAAGATCATCCAACTGAGCTACAAATATTCTCTACTATTTCACAATTAGATTTATTTTCTTGATTAGTAGAATACAGCTTTGAAAATAAGTATATATTCTTCATTTCAGGTTTATTTTCAGTAAATCGATCTCTTTAAGCAACTATCATATCTTCTTCCTAATAGAACGTCTACTTCGTGGATGTTCTAAGTTATTTTCAGTTTCATTAATATAAGTCAAAAACTTGGGCACTGTGGTAGAATGTAGTTCCATATTAGATTTGTTTATTTGATATAAAGCGCACAGTGATACAGTATTATTTACTTGATTACGTTTCGAGCATAAATTATTACTGCTCATAATCATATCAATGTAATCACACTTTTTTCGATATCTGATTTTATAGTCCTGTCACCTGATCTCTCTTTGTTTTTTGTTTTTTGATTGGTAGTAAAGTTTTCCATATCTCTGGTATAGGTGTTGCGTCATTCCTATTACATGTGTTGGGTGTGGATTCGATGAACAAAGATTCAGTAATTAATCTCTCTCTCTCTCCACCTAGCTATATTAGACTTAAGTACAGTGGTTTTGTGTTGTGGTTGTGTGTTAATGAATGTAATGCAATGGCCGAGTATTTTTCTAGGTTATTGATCTTATTGGGGTCTGCTGTTCTATGTTTAGCTAAATTCCTATGTTCTGTTAATCTAACTGACCCCGACCGGCTAGTTTGACCTATGTATTTGACTTCACAGTCATTACATGGAATTTGGTAGATTCTTTTATTTTGCTTAATTGGTTCTATCGGATCTTTTAGCCGACAAAGCTTACCTCTAGGTGAGTTTGTTGGTTTAAATGCCACCCTAATTCTAATCTTGTTGAGAATCAATCCTACGTATGGTTTCTGATGTTCCTTCCTTGTATGGTATCACAATAGAGGTGTTGATTTCCTTTCTACTTATGTTGTCACTATTATTTGTATTTGTATTAGTGTTATTATTTTGCTTCTTATGCGTCCGTGTGAATTTCTTGATAAAATGATGGGGATAATTATTAATTATTAACGCTTCTTTTATGTGTTTCAATTCCTTATTTAAGTCCTTACAATGACTAGTGAGTTTCTCAGCTCTGTTATTTAGACATTTGACTAAACCCGCTTTAACTGACAGGTCATTAATGACCTGCACATAGAAGAGGATGAAAAAATGGTTAGTTTTGACGTAACAAGTCTTTATACTAAAATACCAATCAATATGGCACTGGAGGCAGTCAGAAATCAACTAGATACTGACTCACAACTTACTCAAAGAACCAAGGCATCGGTTGGTGAAATCATGTTAGGAGTGCAGTTATGCTTAACCTCGACAGTCTTCAAGTTTCAGGGAAAGATTTATAGACAAACAGAAGGAGTAGCAATGGGATCACCAATATCCCCTATAGTAGCAGATATATTTATGGATAGTTGGGAAGATATGGCTTTACGAACATATAATCCGACACCTAAGATATGGTGGCGATATGTAGATGACACATTTACAGTGTTGAAATCGGAACATATCGACAGTTTCTTGACACACATAAACTCAGTAGTTAACGCAATCCAATTCACTACGAAGTAGAAAATGAACAAGGAGAATTACCTATGTTGGATTGCAGAATAAAACGAAGGATAGATGGTGGTTTAGATACTACCGTCTACAGAAAACCAACACATTCTAACAGATATCTAGACTTCAAGTCATCTCATCCAGTGTCAGTTAAAGCGGGTTTAGTCAAATGTCTAAATAACAGAGCTGAGAAACTCACTAGTCATTGTAAGGACTTAAATAAGGAATTGAAACACATAAAAGAAGCGTTAATAACTAATAATTATCCCCATCATTTTATTAAGAAATTCACACGGACGCATAAGAAGCAAAATAATAACACTAATACAAATACAAATAATAGTGACAACATAAGTAGAAAGGAAATCAACACCTCTATTGTGATACCATACAAGGAAGGAACATCAGAAACCATACGTAGGATTCTCAACAAGGTTGGAATTAGGGTGGCATTTAAACCAACAAACTCACTTAGAGGTAAGCTTTGTCGGCTAAAAGATCCGATAGAACCAATTAAGCAAAATAATATAATCTACCAAATTCCATGTAATGACTGTGAAGTCAAATACATAGGTCAAACTAGCCGGTCGGGGTCAGTTAGATTAACAGAACATAGGAATTTAGCTAAACATAGAACGGCAGACCCCAATAAGATCAATAACCTAGAAAAACACTCAGCCATTGCATTACATTCATTAACACACAACCACACAATAGGATGGGACAAAACCACTGTACTTAAGTCTAATATAGCTAGGTGGAGAGAGAGATTAATTACTGAATCTTTGTTCATCGAATCACCACACCAACACATGTAATAGGAATGACGCAACACCTATACCAGAGATATGGAAAACTTTACTACCAATCAAAAAACAAAGAGAGATCAGGTGACAGGACTATAAAATCAGATGTCGAAAGAAGTGTGATTACATTGATATGATTATGAGCAATAATTTATGCTCGAAACGTAATCAAGTAAATAATACTGTATCACTGTGCGCTTTATATCAAATAAACAAATCTAATATGGAACTATTTTCAGTTTCCATGACAAATTGTAATTAACTTTTATTCAACTTTCTTAGTATGTCTTCAAAATTTCTATTCTCCTCTCATAGATGATGAGGATAGAACTGATCAGTGTAGTAGTTATCAAGCAATCAACTAAGAGTGAACTCAACTCATGAACCTATTTTGTTACTCTATCCGTTTGTCTGTAATGTTCATTATTGAATTGTAATTACATGGAAAATAGATTGTTTTTATTAAAGGGATATTTGTGAATGGTCAAACTTCAATCTGAAGTAGAATTTATAAAGATAATGGTGATATGTTAAAGTATCCAGGAATAGTAAGGCAGATGAAATAAGCAAACACATCATATAGTGAATGTGGATAAACTTTAGTGAAATAAGCAATATCAATTCGAAAAGGTGATATAATTGTGAACGATCCCTTCAAATGTTAACATATTTCAAATCATCATATAAATTCTAACAGTTAACAAGAACAAAAATAAAAAGGAATAATGATATATGATAACAGTTGATTTCTTCAAACATATTAGCATATCTGTTGGTCACTAGCTGTTTCTATGACCACTAAACAGGAACCCGACGGTTGTCCTAACATGACTGAGAAAGTGATATGTTGATTAGTCATCGGTAGGGAGTAACTGATTCCATATTTATACTGGGTGATGATTAAAGGTGAAATGAAAATTTAGACCGTGGAGGGGTTCGAACTAGCGACCAATGGTTTTCCGGCCCGATGCCCTACCAACTGAGCTACAAGGTCCAACCGCTGACCAGAAGTACTAATCAAATTCTGTTGATTATTTTAGCAATGTAGCCACCAAGCCAGGAAGCTCATCGCCATGGTGGATGCAATCAGTAGGAAGACCTGGACTTAAGTTTTGTGTTTGTTGGCAGTCGTCAGACTAAGGTGTATCTGTAACCTTCAAGGAAGTGATGCGATTCAAATTCGCATAACCAAGTGCTGTCGAATGGGACTGAAATATACTCAGTAGCCTTGTGCACATTCGTGCAGTAAGCAATGAGACACACCTATTATGTGCATAAGGGCTAGTGATAATACTTGGTTGTCCTAACATCGGTAGGTGGAACAGTGTTCGAACCCGTGGCCCACTAGTTGAAAGTCGACTACTTATTCCAATGACTCACAGCTCCATATCGTCTAAATCCTTCAAGCGTAGATTTCAAAACATGAGCAGATATAGGACAATACACGTATATACTCACCCATATAACCCTCATTGAATACGGAAAACACCCATGTAGATCATACATATATAACCTTTCACTTAAAACATACTAATAATCTCTGTGTGACAAGAGCACGATCAGAGCATATGGTAGACCAGTGAATGATCATTGAGAAACTTGAAATTCGATATATACACAGACATGCACATAATAAGTTGATCACACAAATTGTATTCGTGATTGCAATTAGTTACACTATAACTAGGTTAAAAACTGATTACGTAATAATCATGATCATGACTTGTTGACTGACCATCATATATGATATTGCACTAAACTTGCACCTAACTATCTAGAGTAATATGACACTACACTAAGTAATGAATGCGACCCAGTATATGTCTACAAACTATGCCATGAATCAGAATTTATGCGTGAAGGTTTATGATACTACTTACTAGTTACCAGTACTAAGGTAGGTAGAAACGCAGCGAATAAACGCTACTTTGATGTGGTGGTCGAGATTGCATATGTCACAATGACCTAATGAGCTATCATCCTAGCGGAATGATAGTTCCCTCGAGGTACTACCATACCAAAAAGTCTTGTTGGATAGTTATTACATAAAAAGCGATTATCTCTATCACAAAAATGTTTACGGTATTATGGAAGTATGAGGGAGAAGTTTTACTACTGGCTGAATAACCTGAAGTACTATGCTGACTTCTGCCTTCCCTATAGGAGAAGGGGGTGTTAGAAAAGCTCAGCCTTGCGATTTCCCTATGCCGGAAGATATGGATTCAAAGTTGACGTTCTAACTAATATGTCTACATTTCAGACTTCTGAGAAAAGCCATGTGTAACCCACCCCAAGAAAACGTCATTTTTGTATCCGCGCTCCCACACTATTTTATTTACTGTTATCTGTCTCTTGGATTCCCAGTGGAACATAGGCCTTCAGTAGCATGTCACCATTTCACTCTTTTCTCTTCAGTTCCTTTAACCTGGCTCCACCACTGCTCACAAGCTTTCATTTCCTCCTCACACTATCTCTTCCATGTCACAGTCGGACGACCAACTCGTCATTTGCCATTTCGCTTCCACTCGACGGTCTAACCTGACGTATGATGTCCCCAAATGGTCTCCTCAGTCTACGTCCAATCCAATCCAATCCATCTTCACTTTCTTATTCTGCATATTTTTTGGGCGATGGGTTCTTGGTTGCTTGGTGAGTTGCCAGCCAGTCAGAGTTCCTTGTTGCTTATTCCTTCTGGCCTCCTCACCTGATCTTCAGTATCGAGCGTAGGTAACTGTTGATGAATGTCTGTAGTTTATGGAAATGCTTTTGGTGACGCGCCAAGTTTCTGAACCTTATAGCAGCACTGACTTGACTGACTTTGTGTTGAAAATCCGGATGTTGGTCACGCTTTATACTGAGTGCACAGCAGTAGAGTAGATCTCCACACTGATCATTTCAGATTATTGCTGGAAGGCCTGTCTTGCTGTTTTTCCGATCTTGGCTGGCTATGACATCGTCATCCGTGCCTGTGCCACCTGTAGTTGAAACGATGCTGCCTAGGCAGATAGATGAAAGACACAACTTCCTATAAGTTTCTCCCTTTGATGGTGACTAAACATCAAAGCTGATCAATCAGTTATCCCATAAGCAACACTTGAAAAACTTGCAATATTATTCTATTTCTCCCTCCTTGTTCAAAAACAACACAATTTATCTTAAAAGCGCTATAATCTCTGACAATGTGTAAACTACACAATCGAACTAATTTTCGATCCTTACTATATGCAATACTAATCAGTTGTATTCCGTATAGCCTTAATTACTCACAAAACATCTACCTACGACTAGGAATTATGGCTATTAAACGTAGATGTGAAACAGTTACAAAGTTTCGATTATACGTGTCTTCACAGCAATGATAGAGTCTTATATTATTATTATTATTATTATTATTATTATTATTATTATTATTATTATTATTATTATTATTAGTCCCTTGGGTTCCTAATGGAACATAGGGCTTCAGTAGCACATCTCCAGTGACCTCTGTTCTCTGAGATCTTTTGAACCTGGTTTTGTGGAATCACCATATTTGTGAGCAATGTTGAAGTCAAGCGAAAGACGCTAGGCAAGATAGGCAAGTTAACTTGGAACATGTTGGAAGAGAGTTTAGGATTCACACTCAGTGAAGTACCTAGTTGTTGATCCGAGTCAGTTGAGGAAATATGGTTTACCTGGTTCAGGTCAACTAGATGAAAAAGAATCAGTGGTTAGAGAGTCTTGGTGATATGGTTGGAAATCGCTGTCAACTGCGTAGATATATATTCACTCTGTGAACTGACTTTTATCTTCAGATGGCCTATTCTCTCATACAACTTCATCTACTTTAATATCACTCTCTGTCTATCCACTTGTTCTTTTTATACTATCATAATGTGTGAAAAGTTGAACAGATGTAACTAAGTATGAGGTCTTACATGGATTCCATATTAGATTGTTCATTCGATATAGCATACAATGATATAGCACACAGTGTCTAAGTTTTTACCTTACATTAGTTCTACATTGACCTCATCAGTCAGTCAGTCAGTTAAACCCATTACCTGAATTCAAGGAAGAGTATCAATAAAGCAAAATAATCCCTGGATATAATCGAGATAAACTACACATCGAACAGTCAGCAATCGATAAAGTATAAGAGATATATCCGTAAGTAACCAACCACATATATTTACCATCTAGAGGTTTGAGGAGGTATATTAATTAATTTTCGGTTGAAATTCATCATGGAGGAACATTGAACAGTCAGCTGTTTCATCCTCGTATGGGACTCTTCAGCAGTGCGCATCCCATCACTCCACACATCTATAGATCGAATCCGCGACCGGCACGTTACCATTGAGCTAACCACTGGGTCGGAATCTAATGATTCATATTCTCTACTTTTGTCAGTTCACGATATAGCGCAACCCATATGCTATGTCGTTGTTGAGTAACTAGCTTTGAGAGATGATTCCCGAAGTTCCAATGAGAGGTGGTCACCAATAGAGTCAATCAAGTCGAACATTGAATGTAGGTCACAGTATATCGTGAACTGATAGGACTAGGAAATACGGACTATTGGACTCCAAACCAGTGGCTAGCTCAGTGGTAACCTGCTGAACCTGAATGTCCTGGGTTCGATCGGTGTCCGTAAGGGGTGATGAGTGCGCACTGCTGAGGAGTCCTACACTAGGCAAAAACAGCTGTCCAGCACTCTGAAGTTTCAAATACTCCCCCAACTAATGTCAGCATATGATGAACTTCAATCTGAAAACATATATCTACCAGTTGGATTTAGGATCGCTTAACAATCCATTTATAACAAAGAGAATATAAATTACTCCGCATAGACTATGTAAGTGTTATAATTTTCTGCAACACTAAAACAAGGCAGTTGTCTAATGTTCCTAGATGTTTACTGGTTCTCTAAGTGATGCCAATCAGTCGACCGTGATGAATATACCAACTTGGAATCAATAAATAAATAACCACAACACTCAAAGTTGAATTTGTTAAGTTTGTTAGTCAGATATAAAGTATAAATTTCTCCTAATTTTTAATCATATGATAAGATTGGTCTGATAGCTCTGCTAAGGTACTCTTTCTTTCTAGCCTAAGCTTTGTTTCCACCTTGTAAGTGTATGAAATCATACTTGACTCAGTTATTTTATCTCCATAAACAATGTGTATTACACATCATTTCACTATTTCGGTCGAAATTTGCACATTACATGATGTTACTACTAACATTTTCATTTCAGTAGGCTGTGTAGAAAAGAAAAAGTATTTGTTGATAAATATAACGTAAAAATTAACTCACCTAGTCCAATACTACGTAGAAAATGTAGAAAATTCATTATCAGTTTATCAGGATTCTCTTCCATAACCATACCAGTACAATCAGGCATCTAAAAAAGAAGTATAGAGGGAATCACAAGAAATTTCCATATGATCATACATAAATACAACACAATAAGTCAAACAATTCCCTCTAACCACTCGTTATTGAAACAACGCATGAATCCACCAATTGTAGGCAGTGAATACATCTGCGCCATTGTGACCGATTTTCAGCCATCTCACCAAGAGTCTACAACCAATGATCCGTATCAACCTGAGGACTCTAAATAGGTCAGTCGGACAGTCAGCAACTTCATGGACTGGTGTCATATTATCGACCGGTCATAATAGGCCTTCCTACAACCTAACCCAACTTCCCCTAGACATACGTATTGGTTCTATAGGGATAGACAGAGAAGACTAGACTGGAGATGGACCAACCAAAATGGGCTTTATCTTATCACATCTACAGTTATACAGATAGACGGTGGATCAGCCAATCTGTGCATCGTTAACAACCATTTCAGTTTTAGAACCATAACAATGGCGACAGGGGTGAAATATTGGGAAGTGGACAGTTGGACAGTTTCCTCGTACAAAAAAATGAGGATTATAGAGATACTTACATAATCCAAAATTTCTGGTACTGAATCCTCGCCTACTGCACCAGTTTCAATAGCCCCTTCAGTTGATGGAATCGCCAATAACATCACTGAATCTCAATACGATCCTGATACCAATGAAACGTTCGGTAGTTGGTTCAGGCGTTACGAAGACTACTACAAAGTGGATTTTGCTGGCCGAGATGATTCCTGGAAAGTATGTCTCCCACTTTGAAAGCGTGGTCCACATGAACTCGACCAACACTGTAACATGATTTCGTTGCAGAACCCACTTGATCACACTTTCGACGCCACGGTGTAGACACTGAATGACATGTCTGCAAAATATCAACGACTGAATAACCTGCAGCCCATACGAGTTTAACCCAATCCGGGCTCCAGGGTGGTTCTGAAGTACGCACACTTCATTCTTACGGATCACCCTCTGACCTTATTTCGTCTGTTCATCGGCCCAGTAATTCACCTGATACCAACCGACCCTCAAAGAAGACACCCCTATTGTCTTGCTGGCATTGTGGTGCTTGGCATTTCATCATATCTTGTCCAGCTAAACAACATCCATGCTGACACTTTAATGCTAGGGGCCATAAGGACGGTTTTTGCAGCCAATACACACACAACGACGTGTATAGAGATCATCCTCCAGATATCACAGCAGATCTCTTTCTTGATCGATAGGTAAATCTCTTGGTTCGATCGATGATTTACATGCTCATGAACCTGCCTACAGAAAGAATATCGAAAGGACTACTGATCTCCTCCCCACCCCCCGTAACAACAAGAAACTCTCTCTGTGTCGGTCAGATAAGGGCAAGAAGAAGACAGTGCGACCCAGTTTGACCCCAAATAACATTCTTTCGAAGAGGGAGGTGATTTGGGGATAGAGAGAAAAGACTAGTCTGGAGAGAGACCAAATAAACAGTGGATCAGCCAACAGTCAACTATCTGTGTATTACATATATTTTCCTTCGTTTTTCGGCCTTCGGTCATTCGACCCCATATACGTTTCTACACATCCATCATGTCTTCTTCACAAATTAGTCGAATTAAAAATCAACTAGGAATTTGTTAAACGTTGGTGGCGGATAGTCGATATTTGTGTATTGTTAGCGGCTATAGCACACAGCAGTTTCTAAATCATAACAGATTCGCTATGGGAATACATTTCCTATGATGAACAAGTTAACTTTGTGTCCACGTATGAGTAACTAATTCGATTTCTGATTTGACATTTAGTGTCCTTCAATGTAAATTAAAACGCATACCCATTATTAAATTCTCAGAAATTGGTTGGAATATGTATTATAAGATATACTAAGCAATCAAACAACACTGGAAACAAAAACTATTGTTATTGTCATGTATTAGAATAATAAGTGAACAATATTGTTTTCAACTAGATTCTCTTCAGCCTTTACTCTGATACAAATAGCTTAACAATAAACCAATCATGTAGATTTGTCGGTTAGTGTGATAAATCTTTTAAAATAACAATGGTGATAATAATACAAATAAGAATCATAATGGTAAATTGGTTGGTTGTGGCTAGCAGAAGAATCCAGGACGCGCGTTTCTCCCTATTAAGGACTCGTCAGCTGGATGTACCCGCACCCCAGTGATGCTGTTCCCGCTGTGACTCGAACCTCGTAGGCATCGCTACAAACACCAAGACGTTACCCGCTATGCCACGGGTAAGTAGGCAGCAGTGACTACTACCCGTTGTACAAAAAGCGGCTTTCGTTCCCCCATGGCACAATAGGCAACGCCGTGGCGTTCGGGGTGGTGGGTACGAGGTTCGAGTCCCAGTGGGAATAACCACTGGGGTGCAGGTACATGCAGCTGACGAGTCCCAAGTAGGGCGGGACGCGCGTCCTGGGTTCTTCCGCTAGCCACAATCAACCAATTTATCATAATTAACATCCAGGCATTATCGAGGTATCCGCATAGGAGCCCATGTGCCAACAGAGGTCGAGCAGTTTGATCCAACAAAGCAGCGGAGAATAACAAGTATGTCAATAAATAATAGTAACTTCAAGTTGTTATTCATCGTAAACTGACATCAGTTGGAGGGACAGAGGAAACCAGGGAGCAGTGGACAGCTGTTTCGTCCTGGTATGTAACTCTTTAGCAGTGCGTACCCACAACCCCGCTAGGGATCGAAGCCACGACTTTCAGGTTTCGTGGCCAGCACGTTGCCATTGAGCTACTGGGTCAGAATTCGATGGTCCCTATTTCCAAGTTCTGTTAGCTCACGATATAGCGCGACCACCACCTAATGTCATCGTTGAGTAACTGTCCTCATAACCATCAGGGTTAGGGCTTTGTCCCCACATGCTGGCCACGGAACCCGAAAGTCGTGGGTTCGACCCCTTGTGGGGTCGTGGGTGCGCACTGCTGAGGAGTCCCATACTAGGACCAGTGCTCCCAGGTTTCTTTTGTTCCTCCAACTGATGTCAGTCCACGATGAATAACAACTGGAAATATTTCCAAATCCCCACAACTCCCTCAAAATTCAATAATAATGATAATGATAAAGTGATAATGTTGACCAAAGCACTCGGCAATATAGATGATAATGATGATAAGAACCAAGAAAGTAGCAGGGAAATGTAGATACTGAGATAATCAAAGTGAGTCAAAAGCTTGAGAAACTGAAGGTTATATAATACTGAAGGACAAGGTAAGTGGGTAAACAAAGCCTAGACAAATACGGTAAGTATATAAAAGGGGTGAAGAATAAGAAAAGAGGTAGGAAAAAAACTGAATGATAAAGTTACTAATTAAGTATTCCCTGGCCAAGGGAGAGATAAGGGATGTACAAACTTCTTATGGATACAAAGACTAGGATTACTAGCTCGAATTCCCACAGTTTGATGTATCTGTTATAGAAGACGTGTTTGAATAGGTTTCGAAAGATGAGGTGGTAGTATGGGGTGAATAAAATGGTGAAGGGATTGTTCTTATCTACCAAGTGACAACTATCAATAAGGTGAGACAAAACAGGACTTCTGATGGATTTTGTCCGTCCCTTTCTCAACACGTCGGTTAAGTTGTCTAGTAGTACGCTCTATATAACTCTCTCCATAGGAGAAGATAAACTTGTCAATACACACAAAAATGGTAAAACTAGCTGCCTGATCTTTTGTGTGAGTAGCAACAATTGGTCGACTGAAAAATGATAGACAAAGTTGTGAGGCGTAGAAAGTCTTTTTAACAGATCTAGAGAGTCTCAGATATAAAACTTCTCCGGTTACATCTCTATTAAATTGCAATTTCATAAACAATAGTTTCTTTTGTACAGTAATAATTCCAGATTTGTTTCCCCTAGCTTTGTCCATGTGTCTTTTTATGAAAATGTTAGGATAGCTCATTTCAATCAATGAATTACGAATATATTCTAACCCCTTCTGTACTAGATCATTCGAACATATTCTTCTCGATCTGTGTTAGTGAGGCATTTAACCAGATTTGCTTTGTACCGAATTGGTACATGACTAAGAAAGATTTAGTCTTCTTGTAAACACATCTGCTGAGTGAACCATCTTTTCTTCTGCTTAGTAAAACATCTAAGAAGTGAGTGAAGGGTGCACTTCATTAAATATTCTTAACACATCGTTTGCATCCACATTCTGATCCAGGATAATGAATGTGTTGTCAATATAACGGTGATACATATTCATCTCATTGATGACATCTTTCAATACTCCGTTCTCCAGTTTGACAAGAAATATATATCAGTTAAAGTAGAACCGAATAGTGAACCCATAGCTATCTCATCAATCTATCTGTAATGAGAACTATTGAAGATAAAATGTACATTCATAGTACATTTAAGAAGCAGTTCCTTAAGGATGTGTATAGGAATCCCAATGTTGATTTACCTTTTCGATATTTGTTGACATACAAACTCTACAATCTCTAGTAATGGCATATTAGTGAATAATGATGAGATATCAAGTGATATCATATGTTTTCCGATAACATTCACATAATCTAGCTTAGAAATACATTCAAAGACATCTTTTACACTATGATGACTAACTAATTCTTTGTGTACAGGATCTGAAATCCTTACTAAACATTTAGCAACTGCATACTATACAGAGTTAAACGAAGAAGGTGTTCAGGTTTGTGTACTTTAGGAAGACTATAAAATCGTGGCGTATTACTCCTGACTCGTATATGGACTCAGAAATTGTCCCACTTTCTTTTAGTTTAGAAATTAGTCAGAAGAAAGTTCTGTTTGATATAGATTTCGCACATGTTGGCACTCATCAGTAATATGCAAACTATTAAACTTTAGAAAAACAACACAATATCAGGGGTTCAAAGTGAATGTAATCTTTAGAAGTGAAACTGAAGGTTTTCACAATAAGATTTTTTATATGACAATCACTCAATAAAGTAAAAATTATCCAAACATGACAATAAATCAGTCGTGTAGAGAGGAGAATAAATTACCGTTAGAAACTGTGTACGTTTTGGATCCATACGTCCATTCATATCGGCTAATGCACGTGATAATTCAACAGCACGATCACCAGTAACTAGACAAACTTCAGTTTGTATAACTGTTGGCTCTTCATTACCACTATTCACCTGATTATCGGTTGTTGATGGCATTGGTGGACCAATTGGTCGAACCAACGGCAATGGTGTTCTATCCACATATGAACGTATATAACCAGCTAAATTGACTGGATTTAGACTACGTGTCAATGATTCATAGAAATTGGCAACATCAACACTTTCAACTAAACCCTGTAAAGGAGAGGAAAAAAAAATTGGAAAAACTGGAATTTTTTCAATGATTCATGCATATGATTTTTGAAATTGGTACGCACCCATCACACATCTCCCCGTCACGGATCGAACCGAGGACCTTCAGGTTCCAAGGCCACAACGTCATCATAGAACTAGCCATTGGGTCGCAATCCAGTGGTTCATGTTTCCAACTTCTGTCAGTTCACGACATAGCGCAACCATCACTCAATTTTATTGTTGATTATTCATCCTCACATCCACTAGGTTTGGTCTATGCGTCACTGCTTCTCATCGGAACTTCAGGAACCACCTCCTGAAGCTACTTGCCAAGACGCATTACATCAATTGAAACTGTTTGTGGGGATTTTTTCAAGTTGGTTTTCATCATAGACTGACATCAGTTGGAGGAACTTTGGAAACTTAGGAGCAATTGATAGTTGTCTCACTCTGTTATAGGACTCCCCAGCAATGCTCAGCCATGACCACGTCAGGTTTTTAAAAGAAATGCTTATTGAGGCGAGGGACAATTTCAAAGGGCCACACAAACTGAGAACCCTGACACGTAGATATTCCGTTTCTGTCAACTAAATGACAAAGTGGAATGTCGAAGAGATGCATCTGTGGGAAATTTTTGCAACAGATCAATTCAAGCATACTAAATCATGCGACTCATGCCGTGTTTTTATGCTATCCATTTATACTACTTTTAAATAATAAGTAGTAATCTTACATACCAGACGTCGCCTGCTTAACCAGTTGACTAGTTACCAGCCGGTCCTAGGCCCAGGTAAAGAGGGAAGGTTGGGCATACGGCTTAGCAACCCTACCCCGTAAAACCAATCCAATCGCTAAAGAAATCTCAAAGCACAAAGGAAATATAAAAAATGAAAATAAACTTATTCCTTGTTGGAATCGGAGAGGCGAAATGACGTCAGTTGGTGAAAGCCTTCGGGAAGCCGATTGGCCGATGTGTCTTCTCTTCCTCGATGAAAGCGAAAGTAAACGTGGGGACATGGAATGTTCGAACAATGTTTGAACCTACCAAGGCAGCCCAGATTGCAAAAGAGATGAGAAGGTAAAGCACAGAAGTGCCAGGAATCTTCGAGAGATAAGCAGATGGAATGGAAGTGAAATCTCCAAACTGTCAACTGCAGAGCAGTCAATAATCTATTGTCACCCAAACGACAATCACAAGCACACTAAGTTTGCGAGTGGCTATCATGATGTCCCCAACACCATCGAAGGCTCGCTCTCATGCAATGGGAACCAATCTCCTTCCACAGGCTCACAATCATGACAGCAAGATTCAACTCAAAAGGAAGGAAAGTCACAATCATTCAACGCTACGCGCCAACAAATAATGCAGATAAAGAGAAAGAGGAAGAATTCTACAGACAACTGCAGTCAGTACTAAACAAGACCCCACCTCAGATGGCGACATCAAAATTTATTCCAATGGGTGACATGAATATCAAACTCGGAGCGGACAACACAGTGACAGAACTGGTCATGGGTCGAGAAGCACTCGGTGAAATGAATCAGAATGGAGAACTGTTTGCAGATTTCTGCACATTCAACGATTTGGTGATTGGAAGCAATGTATACAAACACAAGGAAATTCACAAGGCGGCGACATTGATTTGATCCCACCAGATACCAGGACACACTAAAATCAGATCGACTTTATCTCAATCTCAAGAAAGTGGAGATGCAGCCTACTGGACACAAGATGAAGAAGAGGAGCAGATGTAGGTTCGGACCACTCACTATCTAGTGAGAAGAATTTTCTAAATCAAGTTGAAAGCCTTTAAAGAAGTTGGTGATAGGCCACAGTTCAAGTTCAATACCCGGAACAGAAACTGGACTGAAGGACGAAACTACAAAGGACATCCTCACTTGGTAAGTCATCAGAACAAAATGGGAGATATTTAGCAACACCCCCGAAGAAACCTGTGTAGAAGAACACCGGAACTCTCTGGAAGAGATGTGGAAAGAAACTGTATAACCGTATTAGCAAGGAAGAAGATAAGAACAAAACAAGGAATGGATCTCGACGGAGCGGGAGTAGGATGGGTAAGCAGAAGGTGAACCAGTGCAGGGATAAACAACGAAAACAGAAACTGAACAGAACCTACAAAACACTAAACTGGACAAAGAAATGAAGAAGAGCGCACACAAAGACAAAAGACACTTCTTCGACACATTGACAAGTGAAGTAGAACAGGCTGCTGGAAGGAAAGACCTGACAACATTATATCAAATAACCAAGTTACTATCTGGGAAAAGATCAAGTCTACAGGAAGCATAGATGAGGATGTCAAAACCAGGATCAGAAAAGCAAGACAGGCTTTTGTCAACCTAAAACCGATATGGAGATCTACTGTACTCAACATAAAGCGCAAACAAGATCCGAATGTTCAACATTAGTATCAAGTCACTGATTCTATATGGTTCAGAAACTTGGCGCGTCACGAAAAGCATTTCCAACAAACTACAGACACTCATCAACAACTGCCTACTCTGGCTTGTTACTCAAGATCAGATGGCCAGAATAATAGGAATAAGCTACAAGGAACTGACTGCGGGAACGAACCAACCAAGAACCTATGACTCAACAAGTATGCAGAAGGAAGTGGAGATGGATTGGACCTACACTGAGAAGACTATGTGGTGACATCACGCACCACGCCAGGCCATCGAGTGGAACCCAGATGGGAAATGGCCAGTTGGGCATCGGAGGTGAGATTGGTATGGAGCAGAAAGTGTGAGGAAGAAATGAAAGCTTGTAGACAGTCGTGGAGCCAGGTTGAAAGAGAAGACTGCACAGAGGAGAGTGCAGTGGAGACGTGCTAGAGAAGCCGTATGTTCCACTAGGAACCTAAGGGACAAATAAATAATAATAATAACATGAAGGTTTAAACACCTAACTGTTTATGGTTTAGATGAAATCCAGGAAAAAAAAGGAGAGAGAAACAATGAGTCATTAAAACAAACTCACATAACCGAACCAATGAGCTTCTAATTGACTCATTAGACTATCAGTGAGTACACCACGTTCAAGTGCTGGTAAATCAGACCAAACATTACGGAACCATTGGTAATAACCATGTGTTGTTGCATTCGGATTAATAAGAAATAAACCCAAAACCTGATCTGGATAACGTAGCTGTAACAAAGAGAATAAAGATGAGAAAAAATAGGATACATTGTTAAGCTACTTAATTGGAATATAGTAGTAAAATATATAACCAAGAAGAAATGATAATATTTACAATGGTCATAGCAGTTTGATTGCCTCAAGTAATCTCACTCAAAGGAACGATTACCTCCAACCAACTACTGTCCATCAGAAGTGAACTGAGTTCGATCTACTTTCTAATTTAATTGCCTAATTGCAAAATAATCGACGAAACTCGGTCAGCCTTTACGACTGGACAAAATGAGCAATCAATAAGTGTATTTAATCCAGCACAACATGATGGCAATCGTGAACCTCAGTGGTAAAATCACTAACTGAGTCACCCGAGTTCAGATCTCAGAATGGATAGCCTTCCCCTTAGTTCTGTAGATACACCATAGCGGCGAGTGGCAACAAGTAAGAAACCTGAGAGCCAAGACTTCGTGTAGAATGCCTCCAACAAACTATCATCCAAAAGAAGAAGAAACTACTCTATTTACCACTAAAGTCTTCCAACTTATTCACATGCCATGAACACCTGTCATTCATGTCGATATCATAACTGTACAAAAAAGATAAAAAGCCATCTAAGTATACTACTGAACAAAATGAGTAGTAGGAACCCCCCGCCTCACAAACATACACCAACTGATCAGTAGATTTCGCTAAGCATATCGAAGTGACCTAAACACTGGACAAATGTTTATTCCATTTAAGATCCAGTTCATCAGTGGAGTAAGGAAAAAAATCCAGTTCACAAAGCTAAACTATTCAGAACTTAAGCGATTTTGTCTGAGTGGTTTTTACTACTGTAACCGATTTCCTGACATTTCCTCAAGAGTTCTAAACTACTGATTCCTTTCATCTCGGGGACCCCTACCAGATAATCCATATCTTCATTCAACAGTCAGAGACTTCATGAACTGGTGTCAAGTTTTGGTATGACAACTCTAAATCTTCTTCCAACTGTTACTTAGATTCATTAGCCTGAAATAAAATTTACTTACAATTCAATGAGGCGAACGTGTGGTATATATGCGTTAATCATGATAACCAGCTGCCTACTTTAAAGTCAACGGATCGGTCCTCTAGCCTAGTAGGAGACATCTAAGCAACAGATTCACATGAAAAGCGTTCTGTTAACACCGCCTTAAATTGATTAGGGTTATACTCAAACCAGCTTAAGAGTCAAGCTTCAACGTATCCACATTCGTCGAGCAATCAATCCGTTGATTTTACTCCCCTCCCCATGAGCAGACATGTGTCGAACGTATATCGGTAATCTTACAGACTGAATACAGCTCACCTTTCTGACAAAACATTTCTCTAAAAGGCATAGCTCATGAATCCATTATGCCGACAGATTCACAAGGGTGTCTCCCTTCGGGTCACTGATATACAGCTACACCTACAAAAATAATATTCAAGTTCCGAATAGAATATCACTCGCATTCGTAACGTAAACTATACCCAAATTCTTGGGATTGTTTCAACAAAAAAATTACTATTGGAATAGAGAAGCTGGATTCACCTTACATCTCGATTGCACTGTTTCCAGTGTATTCCACCCAATCCTGACGGCTTATAAAAACCGTCTGCGCCTTGGAACCTGGCCTCACTGATCTGAGCATATGGTTCTGATCAACCGTGGTTTTTGCTAAGCTAACTTGACTGTTATTTGACATACAACAGGCTCATGAAGGGGATTACTGACTCACACAACAGGGCTCGACCCATAGTCCCCGGTGCAAAAAAAACACCATCTGGCGCCAACCAACCAGCAACACAGAACTAGTGCCACTTAGCCCCACCATAAAGGGCTTCTCCAAGTTTACGTCCTGGCACATACCTATGGCATGAGTCTAAGCTGCCGAAAGAGTTATAGTTACTCCATGGGCCTAAGCGATATCTTAATATCTCTGAATTACATATCTAACATATGAACAAATAAAAACAAGACAAGATCTGATAATGGCACTTAGCAATTAGTCCAAGTTAACACAAGGAGATGAATGCTAAATTATAAGGAGGGGTAAACAACTATACGATTAAAATAAAATGAAATGCAGCGAATAATGACCTAGGACCTAGGTAATAACAAGGCGTGGATTCCTCTGCAGTGGACAACTAACATACTTCAAAATAAAGGAAGACCTATAAGCAATCACAGACGAGTATTAGAGCGTAGAAAAGACCGAATTGTGGTGAAAATAGCAATAAAAAAAAGTCTCTATAAACAAAGTGAAAGGATTTCAACTTCAATCTACGGTCTACACTTTTCCTCTTTTATGAATAAATTTTGTGCTACTTACTAATAATGAGTAGTGTAATTCATGTTCTCTCAAAATATCTGCAATTTTTATTGTTCATTCACATCACATTAATATTTCGTTCGTCATTTAACATATATACTAGTTCATGATTCTGTTGGGCTCCTCTTAAATTCTTCTCTGATGTTCTATTTTACCTTAAATATTTGTTTATCTTGTATCTTTTACTTTAACTTGGAAATTCGTGCTATTTTCACACTCTTCTCTGGTTTGCTTTTGATACAGCCTTGCTGCCTATATCATTGATGCATTACCATGGTATTGACGGCGATAGGTCCACAGACATCTCATGGTTCAACGTTTGCAATCTGTCAACTGTTGTACTTTATTCATACACTGCCATTAATTCTGCGTTTGATTGCTTTGGTTTCAAATATCGCAAGCAGAAAAGGAGAAATAATAATAATCGAAATAAAAAGCTTTATGACATGTACATTAAACGCCTAGCCATTGTCTATCCAAACCTTGAATGGTAGCCAAAGTGGGTTTAGGCTGAAACGGAATTATTGGTGGCCAGACTAAAATATGTCATCAGTCCACTTGGGGAACATTGGAAACCTGGAAGCACTGAACAGCCATTTCTTCCTATTATGAGAATCTTCAGTAGTGCGCGCCAACATAAATGTTTTATATTATTACTGTTAGTCACTTGGGTTCCTAGTGGAACATATAGCTTCACTAGCACGTCTCCATTGCATTCTCTTCTCTGCAGTCTTCTCTTTCAACCTGGCTCCACGACTGCCTACAAGCTTTCATTTCTTCTTCACACTTTCTGCTCCATACCAATCTCACCTCCGATGCCCAACTGGCCATTTCCCATCTGGGTTCCACTTGATGGCCTGGCGTGTGATGTCCCCGAATGGTCTTCTCACTGCATGCCCAATCCATCTCCACTTCCACACTCTTCTCCATATTTGTTGAGTCATAGGTTCTTGGTTGGTTCCTCACCAGCCAGCCAGAGTTCCTTGTTGCTTATTCCTATTATTCTGGCCATCTGATCTTGAGTAACAAGCCAGAGTAGGCAGTTGTTGATGAATATCTGTAGTTTGTTGGAAATGACTTTCGTAACGCGCCAAGTCTCCGAACCATATAGAAGCACTGACTTGGCAGTTGTGTTGAAAATGCGGATCTTGTTCACGCTGTATGCTGATTGCAGATCTCCACACTGGTTTCGGGTTAATGAACGCCTGCTTGGAAGGAGATTAAAGTTGTACCTACGTCTAAGTCATCATGCGAATCATTTGTTAAGTTTCAAACCTCTTTCATCTCAAGAGGCTCCGGAGAGAAAAGAAAAGTTTGCATAAGATGAGAGATCACCCTGGAAGTAAAAAACTTAATCGCCTAATTTAGTCTGAAATACAACGGTCCGAATACTATGTGCAACTGGAAGTTTCTATCGTGTAAGAACTCTTCCAATGTATGGAAATTAATCAAAGAGCTTACTGGTAGAAAACAGATGACGAAAAAAACTTGTTCGAATGTCTGCGTGTTAAACAAGTCATTTATACGTCGGCAAGCTGCTGATTTCATCCTTTCTAATGTCCATAATCAAATGGATGGCTGATTTCTTCGTTTTAATACAAATGGCGTACTTAAATGTCTTAAATCCTTGAATCCATACCAACGCTTAGGTCCTGATGGTGTGTGCAAATATTTTGTGTCATCTCCTTACAAATATCTTCAATGCATCATTTTTTAAAACACAGTAACCGCTGCCTGTAAGGAGACCAAAGTTTTACCTATGCCTAAGACATCCTCTGGATTAAATGCAACGTTTCAACCCATCGCTATAACTTCCCCGTTTTTAAAGACAATGTAGAAATTACTTCTCCTTGTGACTGAACGTTCATCAACGATTTTCAGAGATCCAAAACAGATTGCTTACAAACACAAGAGAAGCACTTTAGATGCTGTCACTGTCTTCCATAATCATAATATCGTTTCTAGTCAAGACAGAGAAGGTGTTAAGTATGTTCATTGTACCTTCTTAGATTACTCATCAGCCTTTGACTCTGTTCACAGACCAATGTTGGTAAATAAGCTTACCATAGATCATACTGAGTCATGGGTTACAAAGTGGCTGTATTCTTATTTTTCTGAAATGAAACATTATACTGTCTATAAAGGGAAGCCCTCGACTTCATTGCTTACTGAAGCTGGCGTGCCTAAGAGTAAACAAGACTAGTGGGAGTTGCTCCGGTTTCACGATTCCGGTAGTAATGGTTTGGTTATCCAAAGTAGCCATGGTTTGGCAGACATGTATTAATACTCGGTGATAATTGGAGGCGATATGAAAATCTAGGCTGCAACACGATTCGAACCGGAGATGATATGACGCCCCCTCCCCGTCTCCAATTCAAGTAGATTTGGATAATTAGAAGTCCTAAATGTCCAACCAGTGTAAGTACCATCAAGGAACAGTAACGCGTAACAAATTCACATGGGTACTCAAGCAGAACACCCAACCCCTTTGGTAATCTGGTCAGCAATTGGATCACCTAGCTTACAGCACAGGGGGTTTCGAGTCCAGCCGCTGTCCAAATCTGCATTTCAATTCCAATCATCACCTTGAATTATTATCATTACTAAAGCACATAGAATAAAACATACTCATATGACAACCTGAAATCAGTGTGGAGATCTACTGCACTGCACTCAGCATAAAGTGTGAACAACATCTTGATATTCAACAGTAAGGTTAGTCAAGTAAGTCAGTGCTTCAATGTGATGGTTGAGAGACTTGGCGCCTTACGAAAAGCATTTCCAACAAACTGTAGACATACATCACATACATCACTACAGCTGCAGCCTACACTCACTCCATACTAACACTGAAGGTCAGATGGCAAGAATAATAAGAACAAGCAACAAACAACTCTAGTTGGGTGGCTTCCATCGAACCAACCAACCAACGAAGAACCTATCGCCCAACAAATATGTAGAACAAGAAGGTGGAGATGGATTGTATTGTATTAGACATTGACTGAGAAGATGGTTTGGGGACATCACGCGTCAGGCCAAGTCAGGCTGTCGAGAGAAAGGGAAATGGGGAACGGCTAGTTAGGCGTCGAAGGTGAGGGTGACATGGAGGAGATTGTGTGAGGAGGAAATGAGAGCTTGTGGGCAGTAGTGTAGTCAGGTTAAAGGAAGTGAAGAGAAGAGAGTGAAGTGGCGAGGTGATAGTGAAGGCCTATGTTCCACTAGGAAACCAAGGGACAAATAATAAATAATAATAATATGACAAGTGTATACAATAGTGGTCAAAGCAATTAGATTGATCAGGTGGTGAACAAACTCACAGAGAGCACAGTAACAACAAAAACAACTTACAGCATATCGAGCAAGAATGTTTGAACCTGCACCCATTCCAAGCCTAAAAAATAATTTATCCTAAGAAAAGTGAGAAAACACAAATAACAGAAACACCAATTAACCTATATTATAGATAAGAAGAAAAAAACAGTTGATATTGACAAATAAGAAAACAGGAAAGTAAAATATGAATCACTTTTTATATTACCATCAATTAGTTGAACAGTAGAGTTAACAAAACATAACAGTCCCAGGTTAAATAGGTCATGCAATTAATGGGTGTGTGCATTGCTGAGTTGTTGCATAATTAGGATACAATAAGTTCCCCAGTACTCAAAAGGTAATCATCAATGGCCTCTGAACTGATATCAGTCCATGGTGAAGAATTGACTTGAAGTAGATCGTAGCTCACAAACAACTTCAATCATGAAGAACAAACAATCCCTTCTCATTTCTACCATATATACGTAGGTATGTGTGATAACAGTTGGAGGAAAAATACTTAACAACGACATTGGGTGATGGACCACTAGATTCTAAACCAAAGGTTACCTCAAAGGAAACGTGATGGCCGCGGAACCTGAGGATGGAAGATTCGAACCCTGGTGCGGTGGAGACATGGAAGCGCAATGACTGAGGAGTCCTACATCAGTACGAAACAGCTCTCCAATGAACTCCATCTACCATCCATCAATCCAAATCAACATTGAACCTGGCATTACCAAGTAACCCTCCGAGTAGCCATAACTCATATCACCACATCCAGTAAATAGGCAGTGAAGTGGAAGGTGAAAGATAAAAGGAAATTCAATCGAAACACAGATAAAGTACAAAAAGATAGAAAGGGAGAATGAGAAAATGATGAGATTCGGTATGGCATCGCTAAGATGAGGATAAAATGTGTGGGGATACGTCTGCGCCACTCACATCGGTTCTCAGCCATATCATCATACAGAGTAAGTCTCCAACAACTGGTTCGTTTCTCTTGTCCCACGGAACCCAACCACCCAGTCTACATCGCTCCACATGATTCAAACCAACACTCAAACACTTCATACAATGATGGAATGTTTTAGTCGGGTCGACAGCCATGAGCCTTTTTCCAGCCTCGACCTACTTCACCCAACGTTGTGTGACGGTGCAGACGGTGACTAGGCATTTATAAGATATGTCGGAGCCAACCATCTCATCCAATGAACGTTCACAACAGCATCATTCACTCACTTATCTCTTCTCCCTCTCTAAAACTACACACCTGACATCTGCGTTACTCACTTGGTGACACCACGGAATACGACCTACACTTCGAAGGTAACGGTGGTCAAACACATCAAGCAAGCCTTCTCATGTCTTCCACTTTCACTGACCATGTTTCACAGTCATAGAGTAGAACAGAGCGGACTGCTGTGTAGAAGTAGTATGCGCGACCCTTAATAGAGATTCGGATATCGTGGTGACGCAATTGGTGACGTGAGTTGGCAAAAGCCAGTCGAGCCTTTTGCATACACGCAGAGATTTCATCGGCAATCACCTGCACTAATTGTGCATATGAGTGCTGCCAAAACATCGGTAGATGGAGCGGGCTTTTGAACCCGTGATCCGATACTTGAAAATCATCTCTATCTAACTCAATGAGTCATAGATCCATTTTAGTTCTACTAATAAACCGATGCCAAAAAAAATATTCCAGCTATTATGAGAAACTGGAGCGAATTCAAAATTATGCAGAATATCTGTAGCTCAAGTGGATGGTCTTGGTTGTATTGTGTTTTCTGAGCTAGGTTGTTTATTCGTGGAGCTTTCATCGTCTTTCTAGGCAGCGAAATCATCACCACTAACTTCTGAATACAGTGAGCTATCAATATCTTTCTATGAGAAATTCACTAGCTGGTTTCTGATTGGTTGTTCCCTTTGATTGTTGTGTCACTGATTGATATTTTTGTTGTCTCATCATTTCTCCAACTGGTTGATAGATTGAGTCTATGTCTACAATTCAACATACAACATATCAAGAGAACTTTCGAGAAAATTGAAATACCTTGTTCAACCATGCGAATATTCCATCAAATCACCAACGGAATTTTTAGAAAATCTCAAAAACATTAACATAGAAAACTATGAATTAACGGTATTCTTCTATGTCACAGCACTATACACATCCATCGAACCCCCAAATGGTCAAGGAAAGTATCTCCCTCCTGTTCATTAAAGACCCAACCCCTTCAGAACGCATTAAACTTAAATGTTCAATTCTAATGGAACTCATCAACCTTTGTCTCACAACATACTTCCAATTCAACGGCAAGATATACAAACAGATGAAAGGGACTGCAATGGGATCACCAATATCCAGACTAATTGCAGAAGCAGTGTTGCAGAGACTGGAAGCCACCATCCTACCTATAATCAAACTGAAATTCTGGATTCGCTATGTGGACGACACTTTTGTCATCATTAAAAATATGATATAGAGAACATCCACAATTTGATCAACAACGTTTTCAGCGATATCAGATTCACAATGAAGAAGGAGTCAAACAACCAACTATCATTCTTGGGTGTTCTAGTCAATAGAAGGTCGCGGGTTCGATCCCTGCTGGTGGGGTCGTGGGTGCGCACTGCTGAGGAGTCCCATACTATGACGAAACAGCTGTCCAGTGCTACCAGGTTTCCTTTGTTCCTCCAACTGATGTCAGTCTTCGATGAATAACAACTTGAAATATTTCCAAATCTCCACAACCCCTTCAAAATTTAATAGAACAAATGCCGGAAAGCTGGAAACCCGAATGTACAGGAAGCCAACACACAATGACCAAGTCCTCAACTACAATAGCAACAAACCACAAGATCAGTTGCATGCAGACTCTACTCAAAAGAGTGAGAACACATTGCAGTACATCAACTTCACGGAGAAACGAATAAAATTACTTGATGTCCATCCTAAAGAAGAACAGCTACACACGAAACTTTAGGATTATATGCCTATCCCACACATCATCAACTACAAAGCCATCCACAGAAATCAACAAACGCATCATCCTACCATACATAAAGAATACATGGGAGATCACAACAAGATTACTGAAACCACTTGAAATTGGTGTGGCTGGCTCATAAACCAACAAATTCCCTCCAAACCCAACTGTGCAGACCAAAGGATGCAACAACCAAACAAGACAGACAAACCGAATATCATTTACAAAATCAACTGGAATAACTGTAGTAAACACTACATTGGACATAACGGTTGCCCTCTTCACCTGCGTCTACATGAGCATCAATTAACTATTAAACATCACGACATGTCATCGCTGCTTATTTCAATGCATGTGGATAACAACTATGGAGATGAATTGAATTTTGACATTGTAGAAATCTTGGAGGGAGAGAGGAAAGACAAAGAATATGAGAGAATTCCTAGGAGCTTGGCATTCACGTCTGTCAGTCAGTCAGTCAGTGAGCAATCAATAGATGTATAGACATAGACCCAATCTATCAAGGAATGAGAAAAATGATAAACGATAGAAAGGTGAGAGGTGAAGCAGGGGAACAGCTAACAGAAAAGTCTATGCAGTTAATGACACAACAATCAAAGGAAACAACCAATCGCAAACCAGTTGGTCAGCGCAAGCCACCAAATCACTTACGGAGAGAGTGAGAGGAGAGACAGAGATACTTTGTCTCAGCTTGTAAGCTACTCAACAGGCTATGACGTTTAGTCTATACGCGAGAGTAAACCAGACCTTTGCGGTTTTGTGCTAAGCGCCTTACCAAATACTCCATTGAGCTGGAATACAAAGACCCAAAAAACCATCAGCATTACTCAATACGCCGGATAGCATAAAAAGGTATCCATCTTCATTTGCAAGGTGTTAACCGGAGGTAGTATACAGTGCCTCTTGATTTCTGACGATGATTAAAAAAACTGTCAGCAAATAACAGATTCGCTTCATAAAATAAAATCAAAACAGACATAGTCTAAACTAGTCAGGGAAAAAGTAGCCCCATTTTATCACCACCCAGTGTGGTCATTGAACGCGTATATACAGAACATCTGCTATCAATTCGCAATCCAGATGTTTATAGCATAACTTAGGCGTTTTTCAAACAATATTTTAACAGCTAATGTCTAATTTTCATTCGTTTTCTACCAGCACAAAATTAGTATAGTATAAAGCTGTAAAGACAAGTAAGTTTCATGTATACACATACACATAAACACACACAAACATCTGGTTCGTAGCTTGAACAAGATATGCGGAAAGCCGACAAATCACTTTCAAAGGATGCTTAAACGATTAGACAATGACTTTGGCGCGAAATTCTACACCAATAACTTCCCACGCTTACCGACCCCCAACAATAGCTGCGTTTCTCGAACTGAATGCGGTATCCGACTCCGTTGATCCAGAAGTCTTACAACAATGTCTCTCAATGAAAGGCGTGCCGAGTAAGTATATCACCTTATTGAAGGCTCTCTACTCGAACACTTGTGGGCGTGTTAGAGCCTACGGTGACATGTACGAGGAGCTGTGCTAGTCCAGTGGTATCCGTCAAGGCTGCCCACTGTCTCCATTCTTATTCAATTTTATTATAGATATTCTTATGAAGATCTACCTCTCATCACCTGACTACACACAGGTTGACCTAATCCCTGGAGAATTTTCCTCAGACCTAAAATATGCAGATGACATAGCCCTGTTAGTTGAAGACACTGACAAGATGTAGAGTCTTCCGAACACTGAGTAGCAATTTCAGAATGTGTGGGATGCGTTTCTCACCACCCAAATACAAATTGTTACTCTAGCATCGGTCTTCAACGGTGCCTTGGCTAACAATAGAGAATGTAGTAGTTGAGTGTGTTGACCACTTCACTTACCTGCAAAGTGGGGTCAGCCCAGACCTGGTGACTTAGTAGCCCATGAAATCTTTGCTCAAATACGAAAGGCTCGATTGGTTTTGCCAACTCACATCACCTGTGGAGCCACCGCGGCGATATCCTATTGTCTATTAAGGGTCGCGCATACTACGTCTACACAGCAGTCCGCTCTGTTCTACTCTATGACTGTGAAACATGGTCAGTGAAAGTGGAAGACATGAGAAGGCTTGCTTGATGTGTTTGACCACCGGAGAAGAGATAAGTGAGTTAATGATGCTGTTGTGAACGTTCATTGGATGAGATGGTTGGCTCCGACATATCTTATAAATGCCTAGTCACCGTCTGCACCGTCACACAACGTTGGGTGAAGTAGGTCGAGGCTGGAAAAAGGCTCATGGCTGTCGACCCGACTAAAACATTCCATCATTGTATGAAGTGTTTGAGTGTTGGTTTGAATCATGTGGAGCGATGTAGACTGGGTGGTTGGGTTCCGTGGGACAAGAGAAACGAACCAGTTGTTGGAGACTTACTCTGTATGATGACATGGCTGTGAATCGATGTTAGTGGCACAGACGTATCCCCACACACATTATGCTCATCTTAGCGACGCCATACCGAATCTCACCATTTTCTCATTCTTCCTTTCTATCTTTTCTTACTTTATCTTTACTTTGATTGAGTTTTCTTTTATTCTTCACCTTCCACTTCATTGCCTATTTACTTGATGTGATGATATATGAGGTGTGGCAACTCGGACGGTTGCGCAGTAATGTCTCGTCCGATGTCAATTTGGATGGGATGGATGAACGAAAAACTTCCAATCATGACAATAATAATAGTTGTATTCGAAACAAAATTTGTGGTAGAGTATGGAATTCCTAGCAGATATTATTTGAATAAATACATTCCCTGTACAATATGTTTAAGCGAAGTAATCATAACTTTTAAAAACTCTTTATAATAAACGCATTTGAAGTGATAATGTGATACAGTCATGTAAGTGCTGGTGAAGATGTGAGTGATGAAATTTCAAACCGTATATCGAAAGCCAGAATGGTATAGGTCAATCTAGGCCACCTTCGACGCTGTCACGACGTTAGTCTGACCGTAAAAGGTCGGTTTACAATGCTTCCGTGCTAACAGTTCTGCTCTAGCCCTGGCATCTCTGAGCTGAAAATATGCAACAACTTTATGTGTTCCATCATCGTTGTCATCGTAGGATTGATCGTATCCGGTTGCAATACCGTGAAAGTAATTCCAAGGTATCACATGTGTTACGCATATCATCTCAACAGCTTCCATACCGTTCACATTGTTTGCTTACTCTGGGACTGGATGAAAGAAGTAGGCGGGGGGTTAATCAATGTATGAAATGGCACCGTAGGATGAAGGATAGGTGTGTCGAGTTACCATCTGTTGGTTCATCACGACTCCCTGGTTGGGGTTCGAGAAATCACGTACCTCAGTGGCTTCAGATGTTATGTCTTCTGCTACCGAAAAGTAATGAATATTTTGTTTCAAATATACCTTACTTAAATTCCCTACTAATCATTCTATTGTGTTGTGTTTTATTTTTATCCACTTCCCATCTTTGTTTACATCTTCATAATGTTATTATATTACTTTATGTGGCGCATTTCTTGGCGCCATTGCTGTACAACATTTGTGTTCTAATACACAATAAACATTCAACTGGTGAATGAATAGGATGTCGAACGTAAATTATGGCGGTGGTAGCTTATTCAACCGGTAACAAAATCTACAATTCAACATTCTTATTCATGTATTTCTTTGCATTTTTATAAGCCTATCTCGTTTATTCTTTGTTTTACTATTTCACTTTAAAAATGGCAGTTTGAAACCATTTTAAAAGTGCGCGGTAGTTTTTTTTAAAAAAAACAACCTATTTATAAGATTAAAACAAAAGGATGAATTTTAAGAAAAAAAAATCCATTGAAATTTTTGGTTGCCTAAAGTTTAAGTAGGTTTGATTTGTTATACAGGACATCAATTATTTGATTTACCAAAAATTGCAGAAGTTCAAACCCGAAACGTGAACCCCTTCCCCACCCCACCATTTGTACATTGTTAATTCAATCAAAACATTGATACAGAGCATTACTGAGAAGATGATAATAAATGGAAAATTCACCAGTTCACTATTTAATTACTTGAAGTTGTCAGCTATACTGATTAAAGAATCAATTGAAAACTAACCAAATAAGTTCAAGCAAGAAAAAGGGTTAGAGATAAACAGACTGGTGCTCATTGGTGACTAGTTTCGAGAAGTATTCCCGAAGTTCCAATGACAAGTCGTGACCGGTGGAGTCAAAGCCTGATGGCCATGAGGACAAATACTCAGCGATGACATTGGGTGGCGGTTGCGCTATATATCGTGAGCTAACAGAAATTGGAAATATGGAGCATTGATTCCGACCCAGTGGCTCAATGATAACGCGATGGCCGCGGAACCTGAAGGTCGCGGGTTCGATCCCTGCTGGTGGGGTCGTGGGTGCGCACTGCTAAGGAGTCCCATACTAGGACGAAACAGCTATCCAGTGCTCCCAGGTTTCCTTTGTTCCTCCAACTGATGTCAGTCAGTCTACGATGAATAACAACTTGAAATAATTCCAAGACTAAATATGATATCAGCCCCTCAAATCTCTGGCTATTGGTCTGACTTATGTAAGGGAATGTTGACTTTTAGGTTTGGGTTCACGTGATATCGTAATATCAAATTTCTCTCGCCACGATTCTTTACTGACTGGCTGACTGACTAATAGACAGACAGACAGACAAACTGACTGACTGACTGACTGACTGACTGACTGACTGACTGACTGACTGACTGACTGACTGACTGACTGACTGACTGACTGACTGACTGACTGACTGACTGACTGACTGACTGACTGACTAAAACTATTCATACACACACTGTATTAACTGACAATTGTTAAAAACGACTTACACTTCTTTCAACAATGACTCATCGTTTTAGTGTATATTATAAATAAAAAAATATCACTTATATTACCTAGAAGAGGATTGACCTGAGATGACATTTTTAGAAAACTTAGGTCATAAATAAATGAATAAATAATCTTGTATATTTGTTGTACCAGCTGGCAGATAAAACAAAATCAATAATTAAGATTATTATAGTCATGAATTTATACTGTCATATAGTGAAAATAGTCATATCCAACAATTCACCATGAAAAAAAAGTCCTTCTTCTAAGAGCTATGTCTGAGGTAGTACACAGAGGATTTATAACTCAAGAAGAGGATGATAACTGTTTGATGTTCTTTGAGCTCTGAGATTCAGTTTTAGACATCTCTTTTATAAAGAAGTCTTCTTTATGAAGTAAATTGCTGATGAAGTTGTCCAGTCTAATGATGAAACATTCAAGGAAAAACCTCAAAGCTTAAAGAACAACAAACAATTATTCGTTACAGGTTCATCTTATTCTTTCTATACATTAGAGTCTTAATGTGGGGGGGGAGGTGTTGTTGTTTAAGCTCAAATTGAGTATTTCAATGAATCCAATAACAATGTCGTACCGCACCACCACCATCATCAACAACAACAAACTCCAGTCACCATCAACGGGAGAAACTTAAAGGAAGTAACCTCATTCACTTATCTAGGAAGCACTGTTTTAACTACAGGCGGGACAGACGAGGATGTCAAAGTCAGAATCGGAAAAGCAAGACGCGTTCATTAGCCTGAAACCAGTGTGGAGATCTTCTGCACTCAGCATGTGGAACAAGATACGGATTTTCAACACCAACTTCAAGTCAGTGCTTCTGTATGGTTGAGAGACTTGGCGCGTTACGAAAGGCATTTCCAACAAACTACAGATATTCATCAACAACTGCTTACGCTGGCTCGCTACTGAAGATCAGATGGCCAGAAAGAATAAGCAACAAGGAGCTCTAGGAACGAACCAACCAAGAACCTATCACGCAACAAATATGCAGGAAGAAGTGGAGATGGATTGGCCATGCACTGAGAAGGCCGACTGGGGACATCACGCGTCAGGCCAGGTACTCGAGTGGAATCCCCAAGGGAAGCGACGAGTTGGACGTCCGAGGATGACATGGAGGAGATCGTGCGAGGAAGAAATGAGAGCTTCTGGGCTGTCGTGGAACCAGGTTCAAAAGATCTCAGAGAACAGAATTCACTGGAGACGTGCTACTGAAGCCCTATGTTCCACTAGGAACCCAAGGGACTAATAATAATAAAAATAATAATAACAATGTCGTCAACAGTCCAATCAATTTCATTGCGAATGAGGATTTCCAGCGACAGTTTTATTCATGGATTGAGAGGTTTATAGATATTCAGAGTATCGGTTCGAAACCCTTCAACAATGAGTACACAAGATACCAAGGGAGGTAGAACCAACGACCATCAGTTCTCATCACGAGGATATCAACAAATTCAGCGAATAAATTTGAATTCAATGATGCACTTTCCTGGGATCGGCCAGTCACGGATGTACACTATATACCTATGTAATACTTCCAAGTTGTCAAGACTTCTTCATTTCATATCACAGTCCATGATGAAAACTAGCTTAAAACCAAGTCATAGCTTAAATGAGCAATAAAGATGGAACTGATCTACTTCTCTCGTGTTACATATCTTCTAGTTGTATGTTTCCAACATGTTTTTATTGAAATACTACGAACATTGAATTCAGTTAGAAGAATGTGATACTCAATAATGATTGAAGATGAAACAAAAATATAGCCACGACAGGATTCGAACCAGCGGCCTACGGGTTACCAATCTGGTACTCTACTAAATAAGTTACAAGAGTCGACATCAATCACCAAGAATGTTGCCCAACTGCCATGTCGCCTCGTGATGCGACAATATCGTCTAGCCATGGACTATAAAGCCTAAGAAACCAAACAGCAGTTTCGTTTCAGCTAACGGCTATTCAATGTATGGACTCAGGAGCATTATTACTATCTGTCTCTTGGGTTCCTAGTGGAACATAAGCTTTCACTATCACCTCACCATTTCACTCTCTTCTCTTCACTTCCTTTAACCTGACTACACTACTGCCCACAAGCTCTCATTTCCTCCTCACACAATCTCCTCCATGTCACCCTCACCTTCGACGCCCAACTAGTCGTTCCCCATTTCCCTTTCTCTCGACAGCCTCACTTGGCCTGACGCGTGATGTCCCCAAACCATCTTCTCAGTCAATGTCTAATACAATACAATCCATCTCCACCTTCTTGTTCTACATATTTGTTGGGCGATAGGTTCTTCGTTGGTTGGTTGGTTCGATGGAAGCCACCCAACTAGAGTTGTTTGTTGCTTGTTCTTATTATTCTTGCCATCTGACCTTCAGTGTTAGTATGGAGTGAGTGTAGGCTGCAGCTGTAGTGATGTATGTGATGTATGTCTACAGTTTGTTGGAAATGCTTTTCGTAAGGCGCCAAGTCTCTCAACCATCACATTGAAGCACTGACTTACTTGACTAACCTTACTGTTGAATATCAAGTTGTTGTTCACACTTTATGCTGAGTGCAGTGCAGTGCAGTGCGTGCAGTGCATTGAGGTAGATCTTCACAATGATCATTTCAGATTAATGCAGGAAGGCCTGTCTTGCTGTCTTCCCAATCCTGGCTTTCATATCCTCATCTGCGCCGTCGCCGGTAATTGAAAGAATGCTGCCTAGGTAGGTAGATGAAAGAGACAACTTCCCTCAGATTTCTCTCACTGATGGTGGTTGGTGTTTCTTTTTATTGTTGGTTGGTATCTTCATCACCTCCATCTTCTCTATATTCACTTGAAGCTCCGTTTTCGCTGCCTCTTCTGTCAACTTGTTGGATTTTGCCTGTAGATCTTTGAGTTTGTGCGATATTAAACAAAAATCATCGGCGAAATCTAAATCTTCTTCTGGGGTCTTGTTATCAGTTCAGCCAGCGTATGCCCGTCTTCTCGCTCCTCACGGTTCACTGCATGATCCAGTCTAGTCAACCACAGTCAGGAAGATCATTGGTGGTAATAAGCGGCAACCTTGTTTTATTCGTGTCTCCACTTCAAAGGCGTCACTGAGCTTTCCATTGTCAATCACATGGCATGTAGCATATTACTACCTAATTCTGCTTCGTCAATTCGTGATATAACGTGACCTTCACAAGTAACAGTTTAGAAATAGAACCTTGATGAAACCATCTTAAAGCATTTTACTGTAAAGTAATTAACTGTTACTCGATAGACGGTCTATTCCTAGAAAGCACAAAAAACCTAAGATGCCAATCCATGATTAACGTAACTCCCACAGTAACCATTACTAATTAATGTATAGTATACATTGAACAGAAGCATACTAGGTAATACAGCCATCTGTCTATGAGACGTCTAATGGAATTGCCTATTTACCCAAACTTCACTAAGCAGAAAACACAATGGCTAGAAAAACAACCTGATGTACACCAGAAAATCAAGAAATTTGAGGACTTGTCATTTATGTTAACGATTACATCCTCTTGGAATGACGATGAAGTTTTCAAAACCCAACCAACCAGTTGAAAAAAAATGTATTACCACAGAAATTATTCTCATTTTTAATCATTATACACCTTCCAATTTTATCAATGCCAATCTTATAATCAAGAAGTGTTTCTTCCCACCATGAGACTCCTCAGCAGTGAGCATCCATGACCCTCCCTCCCCACCCCCTTCAGTGAATAACTCCTATGAACAGCTTGGCATCCCTAAAGATCTGAACGGCTATCTTTCCATATACTGCAACTGACTCGGAAACTCCACATGTTTTGCGATATAATCAATTCGTTCAAGTATGCAACTCTCTTCAGAGGTGCGCTCCAATTAACCCGCCCTCCAGGGATCGAACCCGGGACCTTCAGGTTCCGTGGCCAGTAGGTTATCATTGCGCAACTGGGTTGGGACCCAATGTACCACATCTCTAACTTTTACCAGTTCACAATATAGTGCGATCTATACCCAATGTGGTCGTTGAGTAACTGTCCTCATGTTCGACTTGTTTGACTCCACTGGCCACAACTTCTCATTGGAACTTCGGTACTCATCTCTTCAAGCTAGTCACTAATGAACACTAGATTATTTCTATATGGAGGCTTGTGGAGATTTATTGATTAATTCTAAGTTGGAATTTATCATGGGCTGACATTAACCAAGTTGAACATAAGGACAGCTACTCAATGACGACATTGAATGAAAGTCGTGCTACATCATGAACTGACAGAAGTAGGAGATATAGAACACTGAATTCCGATCCAGTGGCTCAGTGGTAACGTGTTGGCCATGGAACCTGAAGGCCCTGGGTTCGATCCGTGACTGTGAGAATAAGAAGCTGGCCCTGGTGGAGTCAACCAAATCGAAAGTGATGACAGTTACACAACGACCACATTGGATGTAGGTCACGCTGCATCGTGAACTGACAAAAGTAAGAAATTTGGATCACTGGATTCCTACTCAGCGGCTCAATGGTGACGTGTTGGCTACAGAACCTGAAGGTCCTGTGTTCGACATCTGGAAGGATGAGGTCATAGGTGACCACCGTTGAGGAGTCTCATACTAGGACGAAACAGCTGACTATCCAATGTTCCGAGGTTTCCAATATTCCTCCAACTGATATCAGTTCATGATGAATTTTAAACCTAAAATTTCCAGTCTAATCTGATGGCGTATTATTAAACTAGCCTCAAGCTGCAGACAAGTTAAATTGACTAGCAACCAATCAGATTTCGCATTTTATGGACACGCCCTTCAACTTAGTCCAAGTAGCTTTGTTTGTTATTTGTTTTCTGTTGAAAATATATGACTCATTTCAAGTAAAATAATTATTCGATATATTTACTGGTCTTCAATAAATATCTCTCCTTTCATACCCAATTGTTGTTAACCCGAAAATATCACAGATTAAGTTTAAAGTTATACGATTATTGATGAAGCTATTTGAGATGGCTATTGTTCAGAAGATTCGTATCAAAGTATTTAAACTGAAGTGCCAGTACATCCTGCTGACGAGTTCCAAATAAGACGAAGTGCATCCTGGAGTCCTTTGCTAGTCATCAAATCCAGCATAACATCATAGGTGCCCATCTGCCAACAGAGGTCGAGCGACTCGACCCTGTATAGCAAAGAGGAAATTACAAAGATTATAACAAAAACTAATACGCATTGTACAAGAGGTGGCTATCGTATCCCAGTGGCTTGGCAAATAACACTCTGGCGTTTGAAGTGAAGGGTACTGGATTCGAGCCTCAGTGGAAACAACACTACTCACCCAGGTGCGGCTGAAAAGTCCCAAATAGGACGAAACATGCATCCTGGATTCCTCTGCTAGTCACCAAGTCCAATGCAATCAAACTTCCTTCTTATAATCCAACACTTCATTCATTTATTTTATAGCCAATAAAGTCTTCTATATATCTGCAACATGTGATAATGAGTTATTTCTGTTACATGTGTTATAAGCGGGTTGATTCAATCAACAAATATTCTCCGATCAATCTCTCCCTCCACCTAGCTTTATTGGAATTTAGAAGTGTCACTCTCTTCCGTCGACCCCATGTAGTGTGAAGACTAAGTGACAGTGTTTCAAGTAACTTAGGAAAAAAGGATTTTCTCTTGATCTTAGTAACTAGGAGAGGAATCCAAGACTCGTCAGTGGGATGTACCTGCACCCCAGTGGACCGCATTGTAAATCCAGTTGATGAGCCAAAAGTAGGACGAAACGTTCATCCTGGATTTCTCTGCTAGTCACCAAGATCAATATAACATCATGAATATCCAGCAGAATCGAGGCCTACGCATAGGAGCCCATCTGCCAACAGCAGTTGAGCAATTCGGCCCAGTATTATTATTATTATTTGTGCCTTGAGTTCCTAGTGGAACATAGGGCTTCACTAACATGTCTCCATCGCACTCTGTTCTCTGCAATCTTTTGAACCTGGCTCCACGACTCCACATAACCTCTCATTTCCTCCTCGCACGATCTCCTCCATGTCACCCTCACCTCGGACGCCCAAATCGTCGTTTCCCATCTGGGTTCCACTCGACGGCCTGGCCTGGGGTGTGATGTCCCCAGTCGGCTTTCTCAGTGTATGCCCAATCCATCTCCACTCTCTTCCTCTGCATATTTGTTGAGCGATAACTTCTCGGTTGGTTCGTTCCCACAGCTCCTTGTTGCTTATTCTCTCTGGCCTACTAACCTGATCTTCAGTAACGAGCCAGCGTAGGCAGTTGTTGATGAATATCTGTAGTTTGTTGGAAATGCCTTTCGTAACGCGCCAAGTCTCTCAACCATACAGAAGCACTGACTTGAAGTTGGTGTTGAAAATCCGTATCTTGTTCCACATGCTGAGTGCAGAAGATCTCCACACTGGTTTCAGGCTAATGAAAGCCTGTCTTGCTTTTTCGATTCTGACTTTGACATCCTAATCTATGCCGCCTGTAGTTGAAACAGTCCTGCCTAGATGGGTGAAGGAGGTTACTTCCTTTAAGTTTCTCCCGTTGATGGTGATTGGTGTTTGTTATTGTTGTTGGCTGGGTATCTTCATCACCTCTGTTTTCTCTATATTCACTTGAAGTCCAGTAATTCGGCCCAGTATAGCAACGAGAAATTACAAGTATCATTATAAGGATTTTCTCTGTGAAAGACAGATCAATCTGTTTGATGAATTAAAGTGAAGCATATCTCACTAGGCTCAACCATTGTATGTCTCACTAAATTTTTATGCTCTGCCATTTTGTCTGACTCAGATCGATTACTTTGAACACCTTCATAATTGGCTTCAAAATCATTAAATTCTAGGTAAAATTTCCAATTTACCTTATTCATATGGCAACACTACATGGAAGATTTGAATTCCCTCTCGGCCATGTTATGATCACCACTAACATTACCATTCTTATCAGTTCTTATAAAGGTTTTAATAAATTTTGTATTTAGGCATTCCTGACTTACTAGTCAAATTCCCAGCTCGATTACTTGGACATTTTAGAAAGCCTACTTTGACAGATATAAGGTGAAATGATGCAAAATCCATATGTCTATTCAAATACATTTGGTTACCATCTTCTCTCATTTTGTAATTTCAACATAAGGGTAATTCTCCTTCTTCATTTTTCAGCACAGTAAATGTGTCATCAGCACACTGCTACCACATAGTGTTAGGATTGAATTGAAATTACTCTAGCATTATCTTTTCCTACGATTATGGTTATTTGACATCGTGTGAGGAAGAAATGAGAGATTCAGGGCAGTCGTGAAGCCAGATTCAAAAGTTTGCCGAAAACAGTGAAATGCAGATGTGCTACTGAAGGCCTATGCTCCACTAGGAATCCAAAGGACAAATAATATAATGGTAATTAGAGATCCTATCGCTATTCCTTCTATTCGTTTATACACATTTTGCCTTGTAATTTAAAAATTGTGGAAGCTAAACATAATCTTATCTTTAGCATAATTTCTTCAATAGGAATATAACTTCTATTACTGAGTTTATGGTCAATTTTGAGTTTATCTCTGACTGCCTCAAGTACCACATAAATATTAGTATATTTGTATAGAGGCTTGTCATGTCAAAACTGAACATCTTTTCCTCGTCATCTAATTGTATATTGTATAGTCTGTGTTTCAATTCTGAAATAATGGAGAATATCTTTAGGTCAGGTGGATGATCTTTGTTGTAGTGTGTTCTCTGAGCTGGGTTGGTTATTCGTGAAGCTTTCATTGTCCTTCTAGACGACATCATCAGCACTAACTTCAGTGTGGAGTGATTTAGCTGCTTGCCTTGATGAACTGCTTTGTGACTGGTTGTTTCCTTTGATTGTTGTGTCATTAACTGCATAGACTTTTCTGTTAGCTGTTCCCCTGCTTCACCTCTCACCTTTCTGTCGTTTATCATTTTTCTCACTCCTTGATAGATTGGGTCTATGTCTATACATCTATTGATTGCTCACTGACTGACTGACTGACCGACGTGAATGCCAAGCTCCTAGGAATTCTCTCATATTCTTTGTCTTTCCTCTCTCCCTCCAAGATTTCTACAATGTCAAAATTCAATTCATCTCCATAGTTTTTATCCACATGCATTGAAATAAGCAGTGATGACATGTCGTGACGTTTAGTAGTTAATTGATGTTCATGTAGATGAAGGTGAAGAGGGCGGCCGCTATGTTCAATGTAGTGTTTACTACAGTTATTCCAGTTGATTTTGTAAACGATATTCGGTTTGTCTGTCTTGTTTGGTTGTTGCATCCTTTGGTCAGCACAGTTGGGTTTGGAGGGAATTAGTTGGTTTATGAGCCAGCCACACCAATTTCAAGTGGTTTCAGTCATGATTTCTTATATGGCATAGTAATGTATTTAAATATTTAAGTAACTCACTTATTGGTATGTTTAGAAAGTCAACTATTGGCCTAACAGGATGACGTGTTTTATGAATCCTAATAGTACCATACATTCTACTAGGATTATTAGTTTTAAGCATTAAATTCAACCACTGAAACTCACTCAGAGATGATTTCATTCGGTGTATTATCTTATGCATAACTTTGCCTTCTGGATCTTTGATTTCCTCATACAGTCCCCTTTTTTCAAGTAATCCACCTTATCCATAACTACTGTCCAGTTGCCTTTGTCAGATTTGGTCTCATTAAGTTCTTCTTTCCTTATTTATTCAGCCTTATCCTATTTACTTCTATAGTTGCGTATAACATTCTCAGGTTTAAGTTGATCTACTGTTATACTGAAGTTTAATCCTTTCTTGAGAACTTTTACTCCAGTCAAGTTTAATTCCATATAGATGAGAGCTTGAACACCCCCATTCTGTTCCATGGATCATTAGTTTTTCCATTACATTAATCTTAATACCTGTTGCCAACCGGCTTTTCATTTCACTTTCAATCATGACATGGTATTGAGATTATTTGAATTTTAGTAAATAACTAAGCGCAAATTCAGTTGAATGAGTATCAATTGTGGCGTTTAAGACAGTATACCTTAAATAACAGGCATGATAGTGAATAAATTTCTGCCAATGAAACGACTCTAGAAGATATGGAATTCACCCATGATAATTTATGTCTAATGTCTAACAACGCACAAACTCGAAGATCCATAGGCGGAAAATAAATAGTTGACGGAAGAGAGGCGGGGTGGGGTGGGGAAACAAAGGAAGACGGGACTTCCTTCCGATGAAGGTAGACAAGACAGAGGTAGAGGTGATGAAGACACCTAGGCAACAACAACAATAAACACCAATCACCATGAACGAGAGAAATCTGAAAGAAGTAGTCTCTTACAATTACATACGTAGGCAGACAGCATCGTTTCAACTACAGGCGGCATAGGTACACATGAGCATATGAAGGCTAGCCAGCCAACATCGGAAAGACAGCAAGACAGGCCTTCCTCCATTAATCTGAAACAATCAGTGTGAAGATCTACCTCAATGCAATGCAATGCACTGCACTGCACTGCACTCAGCATAAAGTGTGAACAACATCCGGATATTTAACAGTAAGGTGGTCAGTGAAGTAAGTCAGTGCTTCTATGTGATGCTTGACAGACTTCACACCTTACCAACTACACACATTCATCAACATCTGTCGTCTACGTTCGGTACTGAAGATCAGATGAGAAGGCCAGAAAGAATAAGCAACAAGGAACTCTTGTTCGCCCTGCAACGAACCAACCAACGAAGAATCTATCACCCAACAAATATGTAGAATAGGTAAGTGGAGATGGATTGGGTTGGATTGGATTGGACATAGACTGAGAAGACCGACTGGGAACATCATGCATCAGGCCAGGCTAGGGTGTCGAGTGGAATCCAAAGAGGAAACAATAAGTTGGGTATCCGAGGCGAGCGTGACATGGAGGAGATGGTGTGAGGAGGAAATGAAAGCTTGTGGGTAGTGGTGGTGGCGGATTGGAAAGATTCCAGAGGAGAGAGTGAAATGTCTACGTGCTAGTGAAGCCCTATTTTCCACTAGGAACTCAAGGGACAAATGATAATAATAATCTGTTAGTTGCCTTCCATTTCCTTTTCTCTTTTTTCTACATTTAGTTAAGTCGTTCAGTATAAAAGCAAGGCGGCATTATATTGATTTGTGTATTACGTGACTGAGACACGTTACACGAACATCATATGTTGTACACTAGTAAACATAAATAAGTATCAATCCCTTTACATCAAGTAGTAATGATAATCATAATATAAATAATTATGTTAAACAATAGAATTCTCAGCACTTACCCGAAATGTACAAGAACTGATGTAATCATATCGGCTAGTTGATCCATATCCGGATAACGAGATCTGAGACAGGTGACAAAAACAAACAAACAAAGGGAACATAAAATTAAATCAGTTGTACACAGGTGGAATATGATAAATAACACTTATGTGGTATACCTTATACATAATGATTGCGCTATGTTCTCTAAATTGAATACTTTTAATCATGTTCTTAATGTACGAATAGTAAGGCTGGTTCGTCTGTTGATTTCTGATGATTAAAGTAGTCGGTGATGATGCATAGGATAGGCATCTTTTAATAACGTTTCACAGGTAACCGTTCTTCATTACAATAGACATTTTTTTCATGAAGTTATCGTACTGTAATGGATTGTTGCTGTCTTTAACAAAGTCTATGCGTAACTAGAAATGAATTACAACAGAAGAGATAGCCTAAAAATCACAATTCTTCCCTAATATACATGTAAAACCTGGGAACCATGGTACAATTTTATCTCATAATAGACTTATTTAATGGATTTATAACACACATTGAATGATACAGTATTCTGTATTGGATGATAAAGTGTCGAGGATAAATTATCATTGCTCATTATTCATGTCAACATGATCTCTCCCCTCTGTCTCTCTACTTAATTACATTGGTTTTATCCTACCCTATTGTGTGATTGTGTGTTAATACCTAAGTGTCTTTCTAGATTACTGCAATTCTACATTTAGATAAATTTCCATCTCCCGCTATTCTAAACTGACCCCGACCGGCTATTTTGACCTATGTACTTGACTTGACTCACAGTCATTAAGTACCAAGTAGAAAATCAACAAGGAGAATTACCTATGTTGGATTACAGGGTAAAACGAAGGACAGGCGGTGGTCTGGATACTGCCTTCTACAGAAATCCAACACATTCCAACAGATATCTAGACTTTAAGTCATCCCAACCAATATCAGTTAAGGTAGGCTTAGTCAAATGTCTAGAAAACTAACTAGTCAGTGCAAGGACCTAAACAAGGAATTGAAACACATAAAAGAAGCATAAATAGTTCATAATTATCCTCTACAATTTATTAAGAAGTTCATACTAACACATGAGAAACGAAAAGATAACAGTAACACGAGTACGAATAATAACAACAACACAAGTAGAAAGGAGATCACAGCCCCTATTGTGTTACGCAATAAGGAAGGTACATCAGAAACTTTACGTACAATTCTCAATAAAGCTGGAATTAGGGCGACATTTAATAAACCTACAAACTGACTCAGAGATGATCTTTATCGACTAGCTAAATGATCCGATAGAACCAATTGAGCAAAATAATCTAATCTATCAAATTCCATGTAATGACTGTGAATCAGGTCAAGTACATAGATGAAACTAGTCAGTCAGTGTCAGCTAGATTAGCAGAACATAGAAATTTACCTAAATATAGAATGATATACCCCAATAACATTAGTAATCTATTGATTGTCGTCGTTTTGAGGACTTCAGATAGTGGTTTTACACCTTCCAACAAGGCTTAGATCCGTGTTAAACGACTTCAAAGATCAGTACCATATCTTAGTCTGGTCACCTTTAACCTTTTCCAAGCTGATTTCTACTAATAAGTGGTAGTTTAATATGTTCAAAAGTTCACAGGCTGTAGACAACGCTATGGCATTTGATGCGAAACCTACTGAGTTCGAGTCTTAGTGGGAACAATATCAATCACTTCGGAGCAGGTGCACTCAACTGATGAGTCCCGAATTGGGCGAAACACACGTTCTGTATCCCATTGCTTGCCACCACCAAGCAAATCATATAGTTCATTGCTATCAGACAAATAACTGTTATAATGATAGTAATATTTGAGGGATTTCCCCTATCATAGTGAACTGATAGAAGTTTACTTCTTGTAGTGATGCGATAGCAAAGGCATTAGATATTACTGCTTGAAGTCAAAAATACAAAAACGCCACAAGTTCTACATATATGAGGAATGACAGCAGACTTTTCATAAAATTCTAGTAAACTTTCACTACCTCTATCCCCATATATATAATACTATTTATTACACTACTAATGATAATGTAGTTAAAGTGTAATGTAACATGCTTGTTTGATTATCTTATTGAATAAAAGTCTTAGCGTTTGACCTAATCAAACGCATTCAAAATCTGCAAAGCTCCATCTTAGTGGCATAATTTTGAGTGAATGGATAGTCTCTCAGATACCTGAATCTGCCTTACAGTATTACTGGTGGAGTTATGGGCTCCTTCGTCTAGGCATTTGGTCTTTGACTGATGGATAGTAACGTTTGAAGTCAGCTCCACTTACCCAGGTTTGGTAGGACAGGTAGTATCATCAGCCGTTACACAATAGGTGTGGTCAAATGCATACTGCATGGAATGTACAATGTGACTGAGTAGATTACTTCTTCGCTATTACGTACTATTATGGTGAGATATCCCACTTTTAAGTAGTTTCGGTTGTGATGCACCCCATATTAAAGTGAATTTGATATGTTGATTGGCCAATATGTGTTCGGCAGCTATCGAATGTTTCTTATTATCATTTGTCCCTTGAGTTCCTAGTGGAAAATAGGGCTTCACTAGCACGTAGACATTTCACTCTCTCCTCTGGAATCTTTCCAATCCGCCACCACCACTACCCACAAGCTTTCATTTCCTCCTCACACCATCTCCTCCATGTCACGCTCGCCTCGGATACCCAACTTATTGTTTCCTCTTTGGATTCCACTCGACACCCTAGCCTGGCCTGATGCATGATGTTCCCAGTCGGTCTTCTCAGTCTATGTCCAATCCAATCCAACCCAATCCATCTCCACTTACCTATTCTACATATTTGTTGGGTGATAGATTCTTCGTTGGTTGGTTCGTTGCAGGGCGAACAAGAGTTCCTTGTTGCTTATTCTTTCTGGCCTTCTCATCTGATCTTCAGTACCGAACGTAGACGACAGATGTTGATGAATGTGTGTAGTTGGTAAGGTGTGAAGTCTGTCAAGCATCACATAGAAGCACTGACTTACTTCACTGACCACCTTACTGTTAAATATCCGGATGTTGTTCACACTTTATGCTGAGTGCAGTGCAGTGCAGTGCATTGCATTGCATTGAGGTAGATCTTCACACTGATTGTTTCAGATTAATGGAGGAAGGCCTGTCTTGCTGTCTTTCCGATGTTGGCTGGCTAGCCTTCATATGCTCATGTGTACCTATGCCGCCTGTAGTTGAAACGATGCTGTCTGCCTACGTATGTAATTGTAAGAGACTACTTCTTTCAGATTTCTCTCGTTCATGGTGATTGGTGTTTAATGTTGTTGTTGCCTAGGTGTCTTCATCACCTCTACCTCTGTCTTGTCTACCTTCATCGGAAGGAAGTCCCGTCTTCCTTTGTTTCCCCACCCCACCCCGCCTCTCTTCCGTCAACTATTTATTTTCCGCCTATGGATCTTCGAGTTTGTGCGACATTAAACATCAATCATCATAGTTGGCGAAATCCAAATCTTTTCCTGTCGTATTTTCATCGGTCCACCCAGAGTATGCCTATCTTCTCACAGTTCTTCACGGTTTGCTGCATGATCTAGTCGACCATAATGAGGAAGATGATCGGTGATAGTAGGTGGTAACCTTGTCTTACTCCTGTCTTCACTTCACTTCAAAGGCGTCACTGAACTCAGCTTTCCATTGTGGATCCGTTGGCATATAACGTCGTCATATAGCATATAGCTGGTGTTGAATGAGGTTGATAAAGGTTTGTGGCACTCCGTAGAGTTGAAGCAGGTGCCTGTCAACTTACTTTTCGGTCGACGCTGTCGAATGCCTTTTCAAAATCGATGAAGTTGAGGTTGATTTGAGTGGTATTATATACTCTGTTCTATGATGATGAGTAGCGTAGAGTTGCAATCTGATCGGCATATCATTGGTTTCTCCTGAATCCAGCCAGTTCCGGTTGTAATTTTGAATTCCGAACATTTTTTTTAAGTATCTCTAGAATGTACATACTATTTGCATAAACCACGTCTAATGGTAGATTTTAATATTTAAATCAATACTCAGTGTAATTCCCTTTGAAAAGAAAACACAACAACAATCGTATTGGTCCGCATAAGTCTTGTGTTGTTCGTTCAAGGTCAAATTTGCCTTCAATGTCAAGTGCATCAAAGCTATTGGCTGAATAAATAATGAGTCGATTTGAAAGCACCAATCATTTTACAAGGTTATTTACGAAATAAAATAAAAAAACAAGTCAACAGAAACGGTTAAATAAATTGGTTCTAAACAAGATTAAAAATTCACCCATCAAAACATAAAATAAACTGAAATGAAGATGGAAATGAATAGTGGAATAAAAATGCCCTGCCACGCCAACAATGTGTACAAGTATGTAATTCTGAAAATGAAACTAATGAATTTCAAGTTACCACCGCGAGCCTAATAACCTTAGAAATAACCGAAATCAGGTCAATGAAACTTGCTTCGTTGATTGCGCTACCATTAGCCATGACAGCATGAAATAAAATGAGATATCAGAGAAGGCAACTGTAATGTTGACGGATAAAGGAGAAAGTAGAAGTCTACCTCTACCAAAAAAGCTTAGTGTTTGGTTAAATATGTCTACTGTATGCTATCCTTTTACTGATAACCACTTGTTAAAACGAAAAATCGATAAGTGAAAATCAGTTTTTTGGCGGAAATCGCCTCTAATATCTTATTCAAGTGTTCTACGACACAGTCACAATCCAGTACTAAGTTCCCTTATACACTTATTGACTCAGATTGCCACACACACACACACATACACACACACACACCTTGCCCTAGCACAAGAAACTAAAACACATGAACATTCAAGTATTCGAGACAGTAGAACTTAGAAGAGATGAAAGACATATAAGGCAGATCTTATACGATATCTTCCAGGATCTACTAGTGTACTATTTTGTATCTGAGTTTTGATTCATGCTGTTCAAAGTTTCGAATCAATGACTGCTAGCGTCATCATGAAAATGAGAGCGAGAAAAACCCTACAATGACCTACATAGTCAATAATAATGGTCAGTGATTTAACACATAATCGATATGCTTTGCCCAAATCACTATTTTGAAGTTTCTTTTTCTATCATCTACCAAATATTATCCAGTCTAACAATCGATGTTGCGTAGAATTTTTTGACCATACACACAAATATGAAGAATACAAAACTTGTCGATCAGTGAAACGTAATCACACTTCATAATATTACGGAATAAAGTTAAATAATCAGTAGTAGAAATAAACGCAAACCTAGGAGATGAAGAGAAAGGAGGAAATATCTTTTAAAACAATCCAATGATGATTCTCGATTATTATAGGTGGCACAGATGATGATATCGAAGCCAGCTAGGACCGAAAAAAACAACAACACAGGCCTTCCTGAATTAATTTGAAATAATCAATGTGGAGATCTACCTCAATGCAATGCACGCACTGCACTGCACTCAGCATAAAGCGTGAACAACATCCGGATATTTAACAGTAAGTTGGTAAGTCAAGTAAGTCAGTGCTTCAATGTGATGCTTGAGAGCCTTTGCGCCTTACGGAAAGCATTTCCAACAAACTACAGGCATACATCACATCAACAGCTGCCTACACTCGATACTGAAGATCAGATCAAATAGCCCTGCAACGAACTAACCAACCAATAACCTATCACCAAACAAATATGCAGAAGACAGTGGAAATGGATTGGATTAAATATAGACTGAGAAGATGGTTTTGGGAATCACACGTCAGGCTAGGACCTCGAGTGGAAGGAAAATGCGAAACGACAAGTTGGGCGTCCGAAGCGCAGGTGAAATGCAGGAGATCGTAAGAGGAAGAAACGAAAGCTTATGAGCAGTCTTGGTGACAGGTTGAAAAGACTGCAGAGGTGCTAGTTTAGCAGTACGTTCCACTAGGAACCTCAAGGAACAAATGAATAATAAATAAATAAGAAGAAAAGAAAAGAAGGAAGGGTATGCATGCATCTGCACTGCTTCAAACAACCGGTACAAAACGCATCTATATCTCAACACCAAGAAATGTGTCTATGGTTTAAATGAAGTCACAGATTTTATGAGTTACCCCTATGATTTCAACTAGTGAATGGTGTACCAACTGATATGCTTAGTATTCTGACTGAAGTCATCACTGACGCTGGGTGTCAGTAGGTCCTTCAACTACACACGTTCTTTAAACAGTACTCAGATATCTCAAAGACACAATGAGAATACACAAAGTGGGAAAAAACACACCCTAATTAAATCCCATTAGCAACTAATCTATGAAGGCTAATAATACCCTTTGAGTTAAGTTGTTAGTTTACTCAACCACTTCATCAATATCCAATAAATAATAATACACCAACACATTTTATACTTATATTTACACAATACAGTATAATATAATCCATCCATCGTACACTTAATGCGTTAGGATTATTAATACCATCCTGTTATCCAAGTAGAAATATAAAAAATGAGTTCGAACTAATGACTTAAATGCTTAGTAGGTGAATCCACAAACCAAAATACTCTCGAAAGTTAGTCACACTGTGAGAATATGATGATTCATGAGACTAGGGCTATCGAGTATTACAACTTCCAAGTTATAGATTTTGACCAACAGTTCAACCTGTTCAGGTTTACTAAATCACATTATAAGCATTACACACTTGTACACAATAGATATATGAGTTTTTAAATGATGGTTGTATTATATTCCCACCATAATGATAATTAACTGTTTCAAAAAAGTGGAGGTGTGGTACCAATACACCGTCGGGTTCGAACAAAGCTCTATCTAATGAAGCCCAACCAATCAGCAAATATTATAAGCCATCAACACAATAAAGCTTAGCTAATCGTCTATTGTAAAAATTTATATGCAAGGCTGAAATGATTTCATTTTTCTATTCAAACCTTCTTGAAAAGAAATAAAACTGATATATAGTGAATGTAGAGAAGACGGAGGTGATGAAGATACCCAACCAACCAACAACAAGTACCAATCACCATGAAAGGGAGATACTTAAAGGAAGTAGTCTCTTTCACCTACCTCCCCAGACGGCATCATTCCAACTACAGGTGGCACAGGCACAGATGAGGATGTCAAAACCATGATTGAAAAAGCAAGACAAACTTTCACTAATCTGAAATCAGTGTGAAGATCTTCTGCACTCAGCACAAAGAACAAGATCCGGATTTTACACACCAATTCAGTCAAGTCAGTGCTGCTATGTGATGGTTCAGAAACTTAGCGCGTCACGAAAGGCATTTCCAACAAACTGCAGACATTCATCAACAACTGCCACCTACGCTGGCTCGTTACTGAAGCTCAGATGAGAAGGCCAGAAAGAACAAGAATAAGCAACAAGGAACTCTGGAAACGAACCAACCAAGAACCTATCGTCCAACAAATATCTAGAATAAGAAAGTGGAGATGGATTGGATTGGATTCGGCATACACTGAGAAGGCTGATTAGGGATATCACGCGACAGCTCAGGCCCTCGAGTGGAATCCAAAGAAGAAACGACGAGTTAGGCATTCTAGGCCACAGTGACATGGAGGAGATCATGTGAAGAAGAAATGAAAGCTTGTGGACAGTCGTGGAGCCAGGTTCAAGGGACTGAAGGGGAGAGAGTGAAATGGTCAGGTGCTACTGAAGCCCTGTGTTCCACTAGGAACCCAAGGGACAAATAATAATAATAACGATATAATAGTAATAAATCAAATAAGTAAGAACTAAAATTCATTGCTGTAGACAACTTTGAAAGTATTTTTACCCATTAGAGACGATATATATACGTAGAAATTGAGTTAAATTTTCAATGGTCACGTAAATAATAAAGTTAATCCTTGTTTGTTTTTAGCGAAAACCGAACACACACACACACACAGAAATAACGACAACCTTTCTCTTCTTGGAAGTATCAACTTTAAAAGTCTGTACCGATGTAAAACAAAAAAAATTGAAAAACACAAACAATTGGAAACCATAACTTGATGTTCACATGAAAAATATGATGAAATCAGTAAACCTTCATATGAATGTTAATAATGATAATAATAAACTTTTACAAGGTATTTCTGTTATAGAGTGATTACCAAGAACTTCATAAAAAAGCCTTAGATCCAAGCCGGGACTAGCTGCGGAACCTAAAAATCCTGGGGTTCGATCCCTGGTAGCATCATGTGTACGCACTGCTGAGGAGTCGCATAGTGGGACGAAACAGCTGTTCAGAGGTTCTTCAATTGATATCAGTCCATGATGAATACTAACCTGAAATCAATATATCCCCTACAAAACCTCAAAATTGTATAATCAATAGGACATAGTATTCTAGAAAGGCCGAGAAATTATCAATGACCTTGACGATTTCTCTGCCCTTCTAGAATGATATATTTTATTGATTTTTGCTTTCTCAATCAATCTGGTGTTTATACACCTTGGTTAACATGATTTCTTGAGAAACTTGACGGCAATACGATTGGTTGTGAACGGTTTCAGGGATTTAAGGTAAGGCAAGGTAAGGCAAGTAGTCCAGTTCAACAACCCGATGCATATTTATCCCCTAGGGGCGCTGAATTACATTGAATATGACTAACTACCGAAAATGAATCAACTCGTAAGATGTTTGAAATTGGAAGTCGAGTTTTTCAAACAATAAAACTACACCTTAATATCAGGTCAGTGAAGATAATTTTATCCTATTGATCTTGATGACTAACCGAGGAATCCAAGAAGCACGTTTCGTCCTACTTGAGACTCGTCAACTGGATACACTTGTACTCCAGTGAGTGTTCCCACTGAGTCTGGAAACCTGTATCCTCCGCTTCAAACATCAGAGAGTTATCCACTAAACCAATAGGTCAGTTCCATAAAAGATGAAACACGCGTCTTAGATTCCTTTGCTAGTCACCAAGATCATTATAACCCTGTACAGTAACCGGAAATTAAAAGTATGACTACAACAATTTTGCTGCTTTTGTGATGAAGAAGCTTCAACGCAAAAATTTCCGAAGATTAACAATCTTTTACACATTTCTCAACACTTTGATTCTATGTACATTTAATCATCCCTGGTATTGAAACACTAAACAATCGACATTTAAATATTCCTCACAATACTAACACGATTATATTCAAGAATCTAACTCCAGTGAATCAATTGACCAATCAAATGTTGAGAATGTTGGGATCAAATAATCACAATGTGACTGAATATTTTTCCCACTCTACTTTAAGACTTTCAAAGGATACACTCAATCAATCATTCAAGAAACATTGAGTCCAAAGAGAGGATTGAGTACTGATGGAAGTATGAGAGTGATTAATATGACCTAGTCGTGTAACCTTAAGTGCTTTAAGCTCGTTACAGCCTACCCCCTTTGGTAAAGATCATATCCAGCCTAGAAAAACCCAAACCATCGGAACTGGAAGATCACAGAGCAAGAAGGAGAGTGTTAATTTTGAAGATGATCTTTTCTAACCGACTGCCCCCCCCCCCTCCTACTGAGAAAGAAAACCTAAATTAGCATAGAATGTTGGGCATTAGTTGGGAACATTTTACTCCTACTATATCTTATCCAGTAGGCAGTATCGCTTCATTCCTGAACCTTCATAACAGTGAATACATTTATACTGAAACGCTAACATTATCTAAGGAACGAATGTTCCCACTAGTATGACCTCATCGGTTCATTTCGATATGCGAACACGACCACTATACACCAAAATAACAGCCATCGGTTTGGAATGGGATACTATATGGAATGCATATATGACTTATTGAAACTCTCGCTTAAGGAATAAAGAAAGACACTAGTACTTTTATCAGTAAAAAGATAACATCGACTGGTTAACTAGTTCACTAGCTACTACCCAGTCCTAAGCACAGATAAAGAGGGAAGGTTGGGCATAGGACAAGTAACCCTATCCCATAAAACTAATTTAATCGCGGATCGAACTGCAACGCTAAGCTACACATTATCATAGAACAGAGCATAGAACGCCAGTCAACTCAACCCTACCTCAACTTCATCGACTTCATAAAGACGGTCTTCCTCTTCGTTCGAAATTGGAAATGTCAAATATTTACCCTATTCCTAAGTTTGGAAGACTAAACGATGGGCTGGATTCAGAACTACGACCGGAACAGGCTGAATTCAGGAAGAGCAAAGAATGTGAGGATCAAATTGCAACGCCACGCACCATCGTAGAAAATGGAATAGAATGGCAGTCAACTCAACTTCATCGACTTCGAAAAGGCTTTCGACAACGTCGACCGAAAACTAATCTCACAGGCAACTGCTTCAAAACTACGGTTTTAGTGCCAAAAACCTTTATCAACCTCATTCAACACCAGTTATATGCTATATGATGACGTTATATGCCAACGGATCCACAATGGAAACCTCAGCTTAGTGATGCCTTTGAAGTGAAGTGAAGTGAAGACAGAAGTAAGACAAGGTTACCACCTACTATCACCGATCATCTTCCTGATTGTGGTCGACTCAACTTAATTCAACTCGACTCGACTCGACTGGATGATGCAAGAAACTGTGAGAAGTTGTGAGAAGATAGGCATACTCTGGGTGGACCTATGAGAAGACGACAGAGGAAGATTTGGATTTCGCCAACGATGATGATTTATGTCTAATGTCTAATATAGCACAAACTCAAAGATCTAAAGGCGAAAACCAGCAAGTTAGCAAAAGAGGCAGGACAAAGAAGACAGCACTTCTTTTACGCAAACGTAGAGAAGACGGAGGTGATGAAGATATCCAACCAGCAACAACAACAGTCAATCACCATGAAAAAGAGATACCTAAAGGAAATAGTCTCGTTCAACTACCTATCTACATCGGCAGACAGCATCGTTGCAACTACAGGTGGCACAGGCACAGATGAGGATGTCGTAGCCAGCGAGGATCGGAAAGACAGCAAGACAGGCGTTCCTGCAGTAATCTGAAATAACCAGTGTAGAGATCAACTGCACTCAGCATAAAGAAGATCCAGATTTTTAACACTAATTTAGTCAAGTAAGTAAGGACTTCTATGTGATGATTGAGAGACTTGGCGTGTCACGAAAGGCATTTCCAACAAACTGTAGACATACATCAAATCAAGAGCTGCTGCCTACACTCACTCCATACTGAAGATGAAAATCAGATGGCCAAGAATAATAAGAATAAGCAACAAGGAACTCTGGAAACGAACCAACCAAGAACCTATCGTCCAACAAATATCTAGAATAAGAAAGTGGAGATGGATTGGATTGGATTCGGCATACACTGAGAAGGCCGATTAGGGATATCACGCGACAGCTCAGGCCCTCGAGTGGAATCCAAAGAAGAAACGACGAGTTAGGCATTCTAGGCCACAGTGACATGGAGGAGATCATGTGAAGAAGAAATGAAAGCTTGTGGATAGTCGTGGAGCCAGGTTCAAGGGACTGAAGAGGAGAGAGTGAAATGGTCAGGTGCTACTGAAGCCCTGTGTTCCACTAGGAACCCAAAGGAGAAATAATAATAATACCACCAAAAAGATAATTACCACGCATACACTTCAAACAGTATGTGTCTTACAAGTATCGAGGAGTGATCGATCTGCCAAATAATAATATATGTTTCATGAAATTTCGGACATCGTTGCATCTTATTCAGATGTTGTTTATCAGCAGTTTCCAACTGTAGCAATTACACAACTATAAGCTATCTGAGATGGCCATGATTTGTTAGACTTGCATCGATACTTGATGGGTACTGGTAGAGTATCGGGTTGATAAATCCTGAGGTCGTTAGATCGAATCCTCCCGTTGCGGTTCACATTTTTATTTCACTTTCAATCATATCTCATTATCAAAAAACGAAGCTATAATATGGAATACATGACTTTTCATAGTCACCATTAGTCTAGTTGGAACATAGAAAAATTCATAAAATATCTGTGAATACTTAGAAATACTCAAGTGATCAATCAAGGAGTGTAAATATGATCAATGAACATAATGAATGGGTAATTGCTTCTTTTCGATAAATATTCTACAGAGAAGTGCATCATTCCCTCCTAAGTACACACTAACGGGCGTATATTAAATTACAAGTCAGCATTTGTTGATAGTGTTTATTGTGTACACTTGTCTAATAAACCAAACCGTTTATGGTCTTCGTAAATTGCCGAATAATGAATATAAAGGCAGATGAAAGAGGGTAGGGTCAAGGAAAATTTGAACGGATGAATAGTCTTCTTGACCGACCGGCATTGCTACGTAACGGTCCGGGTTGCCACACTTCATATCAATACATCAAGTAAACAAGGCAGTGAAGTGGAAGATGAAGAAAATAAGATTCAATCAAAAGAGATCTAAAGCACTGAAAGAGAGAGAGAGAGAGGAAGAAGGAGAAAATGGTGAGATCCAGCATAAAGTTAAGATGAGGATAATGTGTTTATACATCGGCGCCACACACATCGGTTCTCAGCCATGCCATCACCTAAAGTCAGTCTCCAACCACTGGCTCTTCTTGTCCCACCGACCCCAACCAACTAGTCTGAATCGCCCCCCCACCCCCCCAGTCTCAAACCAACACTCAAACACCTCATACATTGATGCTATATTTTAGTCTAGTCGAGAGCCATGAACCCTTTTCCAAACTGGTCCTACTTCATTCAATATTGTGTGATGAGGTAATCGGCGACTACACATACGTAACATGTGTCGGAGCCAACCATCTCAGTCGATGAAGGTTCACAATATCATCAACTGATTTGCCTCTTCTCTCCCCTACGAATCTACACCTGACGTCTGCGTTACTCACCACGGAATACAACCTATACTTCGAAGGCAACGGTGGTCAAACATCTCAAGCCAGACTTTTATTGTCTTCCACCTTCAACGGCCATGTTTCATAGTCATAGTGTAGAACAGAGCGGACTGCTGTGCAGGCGTAGTACACGCGACCTTTAATAAACAATAAGATATCGCCGCGGTGGCTCCACAGGTGATGTGAGTTGGCAAAACCAATCGAGCCTTTCGTATTTGAGCAAAGATTTCATTGGCTACTAAGCCACCAGGTCTGGGCTGACCCCACTTCGCAGGTAAGTGAAGTGGTCAACACACTTAACTACTACATTCTCTATTGTTAGCCAAGGCACCGTTGAAGACCGATGCTAGAGTAACAATTTGTATTTGGGTGGTGAGAAACGCATCCCACACATTCTGAAATTGCTACTCAGTGTTCTTAAGACTCTACATCTTGTCAGTGTCTTCAACTAACAGGGCTATGTCATCTGCATATTTTAGGTCTGAGGAAAATTCTCCAGGGATTAGGTCAACCTGTGTGTAGTCAGGTGATGAGAGGTAGACCTTCATAAGAATATCTATAATAAAATTGAATAAGAATGGAGACAGTGGGCAGCCTTGACGGACAAAGCCTTAAACAGTAACTTCCAAGTCCATTGACCTCTAAACATCCAAATTCAAAATACGATACACCAGAGTATCGGACCAACATATAGCTTAGTGGTATGATTGTAAACTTGATTAGTCGACTTAAGGCAGAAAGAGATCCTGTGTTATCAATAACACAATGATTGCACTGAAGTTAGACGCCATTTCCATAAATATCTTGAGAACAACGGTGTTATATATATATATATATATATATATATATATATATATATATATATATATATCAACAGTACACAAAAAGGAGAAACCGGCTGCAAAAATAATGTTTGAGACAAGAGAAAATACATAAGTACATTGTACAAATAATACAGAGTGAATACATCTAAACAACTGTGGACCATCTTGAACGACGCCACAACAACTAAATCTTAGCTTCACTTCAATTACCGAAGGTTTGACTCAATTTCAACCTGACCATAAACTGCTACCTTTATGTCCATTGTCGGACTTGCAGATCATACTGAACCAACAAGCTATGCTAGTGAAACCCTTGTTCCTACGAGATTCTACATATCAGAGAGGTCCGATGTATAATTGTTGAAAGAAAAGTAATTGATATTATAGTGTAAATCGCAACGCTATGATTGGGTTCCGATAGCGAAGTCGTATTACTGCTAGCTGGATAGAGATATGACAGCTGTAAGGGGTTTCTCTCGGATGACAAGGAGGGTTACCCTGATTCTGTCTTCCCTATAGAAAGACTGTGCTAGAAAAAGTCATCCCCGAAAATAGCACTCTCACCTCCTCGCGGATGCCGATGCTTCCGAAAGGGATTTATAGTCGGATTCAAAGGCAAGAGGTGAAAATCTTAAAAAGTGGCCATGTGTAGCTGAATTCAAGTAGATGTCCCTTCAGCTCTGTGGTCACATACTATCTCTTTTTTTTTCAGGCAATTCAAGAAGAACTAGCGTTCTATAGTGTGAGGAGCCGGGAAGTGTCAAGCACCTGCACGCCTCCAGTAATAAACAAGACCGGTTTCAGTGTGATGAATGTGTGACACAACTGTCCATTCATCGTATTCACACCACCTGACAAGATTTCCCATTTCAAACCAAATTGACTTGAATTAGAGGAAGGCGCTTATGGGAAATATTATTAGTGAGACTGTTTTAGAAACCGGTGGTTTACGAGAATGACATTACTGATACCGAGTGATAGCTGAAAGGAGAATGGAAATCTGGTTACACTTCAGAAGGCAGAGTCCCAGAAGGATAATCCAAAGGTAGGTTAATTGAAAGCCATCTACCGCCTTCATTTCACCATCAATCAACATATCGTATCAACAATACCCGTCTGCCGAACCACAGTAACCTCATATAGATAATGAAGAATGAAAACCAGATACAATGATAACCATGATAGCTTGCAGAATAACATTCATCAAAATCATCCTAAGAAATGAAGCCACTGTTTCAAAAAGGCTTAACTAATCATATAACAATGAAGCTTTCATTGTCCTTCTAGACGACATCATCAGCGCTAACTTCAGTATGAAGTGAGCTGTCAATATTTCTCCGTGAGTGATTCAGTAGCTTGCCTTGACGAAGTAGTCTGTGATTAGTTGTTTACTTTGATTGTTGTGTCACTAACTGAATGGATAGCTTTTCCTGTTAGCTGTCCCTCTGCTTCACCTCTCATCTTTCTGTCGTTTATCATTTTTCTCATTCCTTGATAGATTGGGTCTGCGTCTATACATCTGTTGATTGCTCGCTGACTGACCTGAATACCATGCTTCTAGGAATTCTCTTACATTCGTTGTGTTTCCTCTCTCCATCCAAGATTCCTACATTGTCGAAATTCAATTCATCTCCATAATTATCCACGTGCATTGCAATGAGTGATGAAATGTCATGAATGTATTCATTGACTTCTGTCGATGACTTTGTAGTTGATGATGTACAGGATAGGCAATTTCAGCTAAAGTTTCGTGAGTAGCCGTTCTTCTTTAGGATAGACATCAAGCAATTTTATTCTTTTCTCCGTGAAGCTGTTGGACTGTAATGTGATCTCGCTCTTTTGAATAGAGTCTGCACGCAACTGATGAACATGAATTCAATTTCAACAATGTAGAAATCTTAGATGGAGAGAGGAAACACAAAAAAATATCAGAGAATTCCTAGAAGTTTGGCATTCAGGTCTGTCAGTCAGCAATCAACAGATGTATAGACGTAGACCCAATCTATCAACCAATAAGGAAGATGATAAATGACAGAAAGGTGAGAGGTGAAGCAGAGGAACAGCCAACAAGAAAGTCTAAATAATCAATGACACAACAATCAAAAGAAAATAACCAATCACAGACCACATTATCAGAGCAAGCCACTAACTCACTCACGGAGAGATAATGACAGGTAGCTGACTTCATACTGAAGTTAGTACTGATGATGTCGCTGTCTAGCAAGAAGATGAAAGCTTCAAAATTAAACAACCCAGCTCAGAGAACACAATACAACCAAGATCATCCACCTAAGCTAGAAATATTCTCCACTAATTTAATCACATAACAATGTCTATCTTGCTAACGAACACACGTGTGAACAAAGAATTAACTATACAGTGTCATCACTGAGTTTAACACGATGATCGAATGTCGAAAGATGTACAACAGACAGATAGATAAAATCAACTTAGAACTTTGAACACAAATACATCGGTTCAAGTTGCTTGAATTCACACAAAAGAATGGTATCATAACAGATGGAGTTATGTGAGAGAATAAACAATTTGGAAATAACAGTTAATGAGAATATTCATCTGGGCCACTGTGACTGACTTTCAGTCATATTGTAGGAAACGACAAGACGGAGACGTAGGAAGGAATGTCGATTATTGAAATCTGGTACGGTAGTCATCAAATATTATTATTACTATTATTACTATTATTAGTCCCTTGGGTTCCTAATGGAACATATGGCTTCAGTAGCACATCTCCAGTGACCTCTGTTCTCTACAATCTTTTGAACCTGGCTCCATGACAGCCCTCAAGCTCTCATTTTCTCCTCGCACGATCTCCTCCATGTTACCCTCACCTCACACGCCCAACTCGTCGCTTCCCATGAGGATTCCACTCGAGTGCGTGGCCTGACACGTGATGTCCCCAGTCGGCCTTCTCAGTGTATGCCTAATCCATCTCCACTTCCTTCTGCTTATTTGTTGGGTCATCAAATATGGTACACCTATATCTTCCAATAAGACAGTCATTTGCACAATGTGCTTCGTTTACTCCTCTGCTTGTAACTTGATTCACTCTTGATACGCCTAGATTGTCTCTTGTGTTTCTCTGAGTAGAATCTTCACCCACTGCTGGGAATCCCCTATGATTTCAACCACCCTCTCAATATTTACCATTTATATCCATCCTGACCAACACAAAGTTCACTACACTCGTCCCCACCCTCGTTAAAATCTCGGGTTTGCAGCTGTGTTGATCGTCTTCGTGTTCAGGTAATGTTTCTTCTTTTTCCCACCGCTTCCATTTTTGAAATAGGCTGGCGTTTACTCTTTTCTCTTTGTCCCCTCCATTGATGGTAGAAACTGAACTTGTCTCTCGGTAACTATGTATGATCTTCCCCACTTCGGGAACAGTTGTGTTGTATCATATTTAACTCCTGAGGTATATCCTCGTTCTTTACATTTCATCTGATCTCCGACCTCAAATGGTTTCCATTTACTTCCTTCTCTCTGCGTGAATGTTTCAGCCTCAGCTTTCTGTTTCTGTTCCACATTTCTGACTACCTTTTTCTTCTTGTTTCTCAATCTTATCATGTTCTATGGCTGGTGTTGGGGCCAGGTGTTAGTACTATGTATTGGGAGCCGTGGTCTCCTGCCATTTATTATTATTATTAGTCCCTTGGGTTCCTAGTGGAACATAGGGCTTCACTAGCACGTCTCTAGTGACCTCTGTCCTCTGAGATCTTTTGAACCTGGTCCCACGACAGCCCAGAAGCTCTCATTTCCTCCTCGCACGACCTCCTCCATGTCACCCTCGGACGTCCAACTCGTCGCTTCCCATGGGGATTCCACTCGAGCAACTGGCCTGACGCGTGATGTCCTCAGTCGGCCTTCTCAGTGCATGCCCAATCCATCTCCACTTCCTCCTACATATTTGTTGAGTGATAGGTTGTTGGTTGGTTCGTTCCCAGAGCTCCTTGTTGCTTATTCTTACTATTCTGGCAATCCATCTGATCTTCAGTAGCGAGGGTAAGCAGTTGTTGATGAATGTCTGTAGTTTATTGGAAATCCCTTTCGTAACGCGCCAAGTCTCCTGCCATACATTAGCTGGAATGACGTCTTCTTGGTTGTTCCTTGTACAGAGGTAGGATGCGCTAATAATATTAACAGCAGTTCTGTCTCCCAATTTCCTGCTTGGTTTTGGAAGCCAGTTAGCCAGCCACTCCTTAGGTGTACAGTTATCCCTCCCTGTCAAACCGTTAGTCTGTGGGTGATATGGTATCGTCCTTATCCACTTGATATCGAGCTGCTCCAAACACGATTTGAATTCTTCACTCTCAAAACAAGGACCTTGGTAGGTCAATATCATTTTCGGCACACCGTGATCCGCGAAAATATGCCGCATCGTTCTAACCCTTAGCAACGTGCCAAGCACCACGATTGTTGCCCTTGGATCCCGGACCCTCAAACAGCTCCGCGACCGATTAGAAGTCGCTGGGGAAAACCTTGATGTCTTCACCCTCGAACACTGCAGGCCATAGAATCTTCATCACGTCCAGAAGCGGCGATACCAATTATAGAAAGCGAAAAGATGAGGACATAGGAAGGATTGTTTATTATTGATATCTAGTACAGTAGTCATCAAATATGGTACACCTACACCTTGCACTAAAACAGTCATTCGCACACTATGCTTCATCTCCTCTTCTGCTTATATCTTGATTTACTCTTAATATGCCTACATTGTCTTTTGCGTTTCTCTTGACAGAATCTTTACCCATTCCTGGTAATTACCTATGATTTCTATCTCCCTCTCAACATATACTACTTATATCCATCCTTATCAGTAGCACCCATTAAAATATCATTAAGCGTTGTCAATCCTTTATTCCTACCATCTTGAGAAGCCCAACTACATATACTAGAGAGATACAGGACACTCTCATTTTAAACAGCTAGGTGTTTTACAGGTATAGAGCAGAAAAGACTATACTGAACCATTGTACAGTTGACTTTTTATTGTCAAACGTCTATCCCCTTTGAAATATGACAATTCAAATGTGAATACACAATACTATGCTTCACATACTCCACTCTGTTCATCGACAGTACTGACTTGTACAATCACCGAAGTACACAAAATCTTTAACGTGATTAAAAATACCAGCTAGTGTTAACCATGTCAAAGTACTTTAAAATACCATGCTTGAAAGCATATAATAATATATCTGTGTGTGTAATATGCCAGTCATCAACTTATTGTGTAACATCTAAGCAACTGTTATGTTATGGCATAAAATAATCAGTCATATCTAAAGTGTCCGATCAAATGAAACATAGTGTCTATAGGCATAGAGACAAGTTATACTCAGAGAAATCGATAAAACGGTTGTAGAAAGTTGGAAGACAACAGAGTGCACCATAGTTAAGTAAAGTAGTTTGTATATTAATGATGGATAGGGGCTAGCAGTGAAATCCACGAGGCGTGTTTCGTCCTACCTTGGACTCGTCAAATGGACGTAAATGCACCCCAGTGAGTAATGTCAACTTAGAACCTTGCACACAAATACATCGGTTCAAGTTGCTTCACTTCACAGAAAAGGAGTGATATCATAGCGGACAGAGTTGTGTGAGAGAATAAACAATTTGAAGATGACGGTTAGTGAGAGTATCACGGCCCGGTGCTCTAGTGGGTAATGCTCTGACATTTAAGCGATAGGTCCCGAGTTCGAATCCAAGTGGCAACTCACTGGGAGGCAGGTAAATCCACCTAACGAGTCCCAAATAAGACGAAACGCGCATTGTTGATTCTACTGCTAGCCACTATCCATCATCAGTATACATAATTAAAACATAGGCAATATCCAGGCATCCTATATGCTAATAGAGACCGATCAATTTGGTCCAATCAACAACGGGATAATACAAGCGACAACTCTCAAGTACTATGCTTACAATAAAAGGATACTGACTTATTCTTTAATAAGGTAAGTTATAGCAATCTGTTTATATAAAGCTGAAAGGATGCTGTTCACAAAAAATGTACATCACATGAATAAACTTTATGTGTTTAAAGTAGCACAATAAATCAATATACTATCTTACATTTATTCTGTGGAAGTAACTGTGACTTTCTCAGGGTTGCTGAATGCCTCGTCGGTTGGTCGACTCTTCGTCATACTATCGGATGTTAGGAGAATTGAAGCATTTCGTGTTACTGGTCATTGAATTCCAAGCTGTAATAGCCTGAGAAATTCTCGTTATGACATGTCTGCATACCGTCAACTTCAGCGTGGTTGCTGCCTGTAAGCGGTTTTGGGGTCCTATCCAGAAATCTGGCTAGTTGTAGGCTAACTGATAGCGGAAACTCCCTAAACTATGAGCTAATAGACTATTTACTATTGATCTTGCGTCGACGTGTTATCGATAGATACTGAAATGGCCGACATGTTTGCCTGTTCTTCGTATAAGTTATAGGTCCTGTTATAGAACAAAAGTGCAGGTCACTGACTATGGTCCCAACCTCTTGGCGTGCTCTGTCATGCCATAGAATATGAAGAGAATTAAACTTTGCTTTTATTCTGAGGCATAAGAAGCTTCAATTACATTGGTACTAACTTTTCCATTAAATGAATGTCTAGCCAACGACCCACTCGTCCTTTGTTGGATAGCTGGGTGTGCTAGTAACTCTGATGGCTACGACTGGCTGCCTCAGCAGTATGTATGGATTATAGGTCAATTCTCAAGCTTCAGAAATATGATGAGACTTTACACCCCAATGAACCTGTGCATATGAAACTGCTACTGTTCTACTCGTTTGGTGTGACCGATGAGGTACTTAGCATGTCTGGGAGCAAGTGCAATATGTCTCGGTGTTTGGATCTGGCTGAGTTTGTTTGATATGGAGGGGTCGCCTTGAGAAAAAGATACGGACCCGGGAGTTACACTGTCCACACAGGTTACTCTCTTCACTTTATTTAGGCGTACGAGGCATCCAGGGTAGACCAAAGTTGTGTATCCATCGTGAGGAAGAAGGATCCCTTCACTGTGCTGTAAGGGCGTGGATGATGTTCGAGGGTTAGTGGAGCAATCCATCGAGTTTTGTATTTGGCTGTCGAGGGTAATGGGGACTCCAGCAGGTCTTTTGATAGGTCAAGCTGAAGACAGCTAAAGATGTTAGAGACGGTAAATCAAGGTGCTTGGTATGTTTCTCGGGTACTGGTGGTGGAGTTTGCTATTTCAGGGGCGTGCTGGAACGTGATGGTGGGCAACAGTCCTTGGCGGGTGTACCCTTTGCTTTAATAGGGTGCCACGGGAGATATTCTTATATCAGTGGACGACTCACTAACCTAAAAAGTTGTGAGTTTTGCTTGCGGCTATGGGGTATCCTACGGTATATCCTGCACCCACCAGGTGTACTTCGGTGCACAAAACAAATGTAAAATAATGGTTTCAGAACAATGATGTGTAAACCAATAGTGAATGAAACAAATAATGAATATCGCTTAATTATGTATCTATTCAGTTCGCCACATTTCATATGTCTATTACATAAAGAACAGGTGGATAGAAAATGACTGATACCAAAGAAGATGAAGTAGTGTGATAGAATGAACAATTTGAAGGCAAGTGTCAATATTCAGCCACTTCATCAACAGTCTTCAACTACTGACTCATTCCGTCTCCGGGACCCCACCCAGACGGTATCTACATCTCCCAACACGACGCACACCAACAACCAGAGACTCCAGTAACTGGTACCACGTCTTCGTCTAGCCACTCTGAACTCTCTTCTAACGTGTTCTAACTTACCTTACCATGGCACGTTGAGATAAGCGATGCCTCAGCATGCGCAAATTATGTCCAAGCAACCTCAGTCAACTAAGGTCAGTAACCTCATGAATCGACTTGCTTGTCTTGTCAAGTACCCTTCGCCTGACCTCAACATTCCAACAAATGAGAACAGTGTTACGAAGACTTCTATGATGGAAACCTTCCAACCGCTTCATGTCTTCTACCGAGGTTTATTCGATATAACTATACAGAAGTACAATATTATTTACTGGATGACGTTTCGAGTATAATTTGTCTCTCATAATCACATACAGGTAGTCATACAACATTCTACCCTTGGTTTTTATAGTTTTGTTATTCGTTGTTAATTGGTTTCATCGGTAATACGATTCTCCATAATCCGGGATCAGTGATGCGTCATTTCTATTGTATGTATTGACTATAGACACGGTGAACAAAGATTAAATTATCAATCGGTATCTTCACCTAACTGTTTTGGCTTCGAATCATTGAATGCATTGCAATAGCCGACTTTTTTCCACTTTCAAACTAACTAGCTACTTAGGCTAACTTCCACTCCTTAACGGGGAATGAATTGTTCTCAAAACGTCATTCAGTGAATAATAATCATAAGCGAATAATTTCTAGGTTGGAACTACGTCATAAACTGACATCAATTGAAGGAACATTGGAAACACGGCAGCACTAAACAGCTATTTCATCCTAGTATAGGATTCCTCAGCAGTGTACGGCCAAGACCTTCACGTTCTGTGACCAGCATGTTACCATTGCGCGTCTAGGTTGGAAACCAATTTCGTCATTGAGTAACTATCCTCATGTTTGACTTGGTTGACTCTAGCGGTTGCAACTTCTCATTAGAACTTTGAGAATCAACTCTCGAAGCTAGTCAACAATGAGCACTAGATTATTTCTAACTGGAGATTTGTAGAGATTTATTTATAGATTTCAGGTAGGAGTTCATCATGGATTGTAATTAGCTGGAGGAAGGCCCCAAAACTGGCAGGGTGAGGTCATGGGTGCGCACTGCTGAGGAGTGCGAAACTAGTGAGACGAAACAGCTGTTCAGTGCCCACATGTTTCTAGTCTTCCTCTAACTAACGTCAGTTTAGGATGAATTCCAACCTAAAATCAATTAACAAACCTCACGATTGAAACAATTTTTACATTAACTGGTCACTTGAGAGCGACTAGTCCTGATTGCAAACCCAATTCTATGCATCATTTTCACAATCACAGTACACTATGATGGATGCTACTTGGTTGGAGGTGATCGGCAGGAAGCCATGAACATAATTTTTTTACTTTTCAACAAGGCGTGATAGGAAGAAGATCTGTTACTCAGCAGAAGAGGAGTAATAGGACTGAATTAAAAAATATTATTATTATTTGTCCCTTGAGTTCCCAGTGGAACATAGGGCTTAACTAGCGCCTCGCCATTTCACTCTCTCCTCTATCTCTCTCTCTCTCTCTGCACCACGACTGTCCACAAGCTTTCATTTCTTCCTCACACTATCTCCTCCATGTCAACCTCGCCTAGGACACTCAACTCATCGTTTCCCATTTCCCTTACACTCCAGGTCCTAGCCTGACGTGTGATGTACCCAAACGGACTTCTCAGTCTATGTCCAATCCAATCCAATCAATCTCCACTTTCTCCTTCTACATATTTGTTGGACGATACGTTCTTAGTTGGTTCGTTCACAGAGTTCCTTGTTGCTTATTCTTATTCTTTCTGGCCATCCGATCTTCATCTTCAGTATGGAGTGAGTGTAGGCAGCAGCTGCTAATGGATGTCTGCAGTTTGTTGGAAATACTTTTCGCACCACACACAAAGTCTCTCAACCATCACATAGAAGCACCCACATACTTGACTCACATCAGTCTTGTTCACACTTTATCCTGAGTGCACACCAGTGCAGTGTAGTACATCTCCACACTCATCATTTCTCATTATTGCAGGAACGCACGTCTTGCTGTCTATCCGATCCTCGCTGGCTACGATATCCTCATCTCTGCCTGTGCCACCTGTAGTTGCAACGATGCTGTCTGCCGATGTAGGCAGTAGGTAGGTAGGTAGGTGAAAGGGACTACTTCCTTTAGGTTTCTCCCTTTCATGTTGATTCACTCTTCTTGTTGTTGTTGCTGGTTGGGTATCTTCATCACCTCTACCTCTGTCTTCTCCACGTTCACTTCAAACAAGTTCCGTCTTCACTGCCCTGCCTCTTCTCTTCTGTCATCTTGTTAGTTTTCGCCTGTAGATCTTCGAGTTTGTGCGACAAGACGTTAGAAATAAATCATCATCGTTGGCGAAATCCAAATCTTCCTCTATCGCCTCTTCAACGGTCCAGCCAATATATGCTTATCTCCTCATAGCTTCTCACATTTCCTTGCACCATCCAGTCCAGTCCACTCCAGTCTACTCCAGTTGAGTCGAGTCGACCATAATCATGAAGATGATCGGTGATAGTAGGTGGTAACCTTGTCTTACTCCTGTCTTCACTTCACTTCACTTCAAAAGCATCACTGAGCTCAGCTTTCCATTGTGGCATGTGGCATCATATATAGCATATAGCTAGTGTTCAATGAGGTTGATAAAGGTTTTTGGCACTGAAACCGTAGTTTTGAAGCAGGTGCCTGTCAGATTAGTTTTCGATCGACGTTGTCGAATGCCTTTCCGAAGTCGATGAAGTTGAGGTCGAGTTGAATTGACTGACATTCTATACTCTGTTATGATGATGATGAGTAGCGTAGCGTTGTAATTTGAGGGGCAAATGATTTGTTCTTCTTCAATCCAACGAGTCAGGCAGACAGCCTGTTCTGGTCATAATTTGTAATCCAGGGTGTTGTTTAGTCTCTTTAGGATGATGACGCTTAATATTTTGCTTGAGGTGGACAGGGGTTGAACATTATTCCTCGCCAGTTCTTGGAAAGACTTAGGTGTGCCTTTTTTGTGAAATTGACAAGGTAGCCCTTCTTGTAACCAGCCACCAGGTACCTTTCCTTCCTTCGAAACCTTCTGCAGTGGTGGTGTGAGCTTGTCCGCTGATGTCTCTGAGTCTGTTTTCAATGCTTCTCGCAGAATTCCATCTGGTCCTGCTGCTTTCTCGGCTCTCAGTAACTTTATGGCGTTCAGGACTTCACTCCTGCATTCCTCGGAGAGTTTGTGTTCCCTGATACTTCTGTGGTTGGGCTGCTGGCGATATTTCTGGACGAGTCGCAGGTGGTAGTGGTCGATTCAAGAGTTTTTTGAAGTGGTCAGTCCGTCGTTCCCTTTGTTTCTCCTCTTTGTTAACTAGGTTTCCTTCACTATTTTTTTATTGGTTTCGTCTGTGCTGATCTCTTCGTAGATAGTAACCTGGTTACTTGATATAATGTCGTCAGTAAGGTAGATAAAGTATGACGAAAATTCAACAGTCAGCTAACCACCCACCTAAATAAATGAATTACCAAGTGATTTACAAATTCTACGGTTCATGTTAACATTTCTTACACAGCTGAGTAGTTACTCAACTGTGGTGTCAACAAGGTTTCCATTGTAAAACACCCATCAGCCAATATTACAAGATGTCATCTCTGACAAAAGCGTTATGAACTGGCAAAACATACTATTACTACTAATACTGCTACTAAACAGCTAGAGTTGTTAGAAACCACTCAGGCTGATCTTTAGTATTTCGTCAGTCAACCAGTTCATAGGAGTCTCAACACTGTTCGATGGTTTTGTTCGTTCGGCATCAAGCTTATCATAAGTGTATCAAGATAAATTCAGTTCATACTACTGAATTTGCTGAGATCACTAAAATTTGATTGGCTAGCTGACCTCCATAGATTGATATTCTTCAAACATAATGATTAAATTCCAAATTATTGACATGATTCAAGTTCAACTGGTGTTTAGAAAACTCTGATCTGAATGTCAAGCGAAATACTACAAATCCATCAAAGTGGTTTACAACTACTAAAATTGTTCAATAGCAGAAATCCGAGAGAAAAACACTTGATTACAACTACCAAGTCTCTGTATGGCTCAGAGACCTGGAGCCTTACGAAAAGCATTTCCAACAAACTACACACATTCATCAATAACTGCCTACTCTGGCTCCTTACTCAAGATCACATGAGAAGGCCACAAAGAATAAACAACAAGAATCTCTGGCTACCTGGCAACCAACCAAACAACCAACCAAGAATCTATCACCCAACAAATATGCAGAAGAAAGTGGAGATGGATTGGACTGGACATACACTGAGAGGGCCGAATGGGGACATCACACGCCAGGCCACGCACTCGAGTGGAACACAGATGGGAAACGACGAGTTGGGCATCGGAGACGAGGGTGACATGGAGGAGATATTGTGAGGAGGAAATGAGAGGTTGTGAGCAGTCGTGGAGCCAGGTTCAAGAGGTTGCAGAGAACAGAGTGCGATGGAGACGTGCTACTGAAGCCATATGTTCCATTAGGAACACAAGGGACAAATAATTAATAATAATAATAATTTTCAATACATCTCTCTAAACAGAAGCAATTCATGTTGAGAGCTACTTTTCTTTGTTATCCCTGATCATGCAAAATAACATAACAGATGGTTTGACTTCGAAACCCACCTACAATTATTCAATACCTTAGATAGACTGACAATATGAACGCAGAACCTCGCACGAACGTGCATCGGCTAAAACTGCGAGTAGTACACAAAGAACAGGTGGCTTTCAAAGAAGATAAAGTAATGTAAGCGAATAAACAATATGGAGATAAAGGCTAATGAAAATCTTAAAAACTTCGCGGGTGTCTACATCTACACGTCAACAAGGGCCTCTATTATCTCTCGAGAACCCCAAACAGGTAATCTCCACCTCTTTACATAACTCACACCAACAATCACAGACTTCGTCAACTGATACCACGTCTCAGTCTGACCATCTTTAACACTCTTCAAACTGAATCTAACTTCCCTCAGCATAGCAAATCGAGGTAGCCGGTGGCTCGGCATGCACAGTATGTGTCCAAACCATCTCAGTTAACTAAGGTTCACAAACTCATCCAACGACTTCCTTATCTTGCCTAGTACACTTCGCCTGACCTCAACATTCTACACAGGGTGACTCCACCAAGCTCTGGCAATCGTATGAAGATATCGATGATCAGAAACCCTATTCTCGCTCCACGTCTTCTAGACTCAACGGCCATGGCTTACAAACACATAACAGGAGAGAACGGACTGCAACTCAGCATACTCATCCTTTGGTAGACAGTCGGATACCTCGATGGATTCCACAGGTGACGTAATTCACCAAATCCCGAACCACCCTTCTTTATCCAAGCTGAAATTCCGTCACCAACCTAACCGTTACGTTTGATGAAACTCACGAAGTAAGTGAAGTTGTCGACACATCCTACAACTTCACTTCCGATCATTAAACAGGGAGTACTTGGAGCAGACGCATGCTGCACCATCATCTTACACTTCAAAAGTGTGAAATGCATGCCAACTATACACAGATTTCTGATCAAGGCGTACAGAAGACCCTGCATTTTGTCAACATCTTCACTCAGCAGGACAATATTCTCTCCATATTCCAAGTCAACTGGATGACTTTCAGCGAGCAGATCAATCCCCGTATAATCAGAAGTAAACAGAGTTGTGTCGATTGAGTGATAAATAAGAGATAATTCAGTGAAGAGAATGTCTAGATTAAGTAGGACGGTGGAGATGAGAATAATGTGTGTGTACATATACTCGATTGACATGGATTCCGAGTCAGCCACTGGTTCATTTCTCCTGTCCTATGGATCCCATCCAGCTAGTCTACATTGCCCTACATGGCTCCAACCAACAGTCAACGACTTCATGCATTGATACCATATTTTGTTCTGGTCACTCTCAGGCTTTTCTCAGCCTAAACACCTACTTCAACCATCATTGTGATGTGGCAGAGGGTGGTTAGTCATAAGTAACACATGTCTTAGCCATCTGAGTCGATGAAGAATCACGACTGGATCAACTGACTTACTTTTCTGTCCCTAAAATTCTACACCTGACTTTTGAGTTACTCACGTGGTGACACCACGAAACATGGTATATGCTACGAAGGTATCGGCGGTCAAGCAACTGAAATCATCTCATGTCTTCTGTCTTTAATCCCCATGTTTCCCATCCACACAGGAGAACAGATAGAAATGAAGCACAGAACAATCGACTCTTAACAGATGATCGTACTCACCACGTCTGATACGACTTCCAACGTAAGTGAAATGTTCAATGCACTCGACCACTTCCCTCACTACTGTCAGGGTGCCGTTGAAGACCAGTCCCGGAGCAACATTTTCCACTCGGGTGGCAAATGCAACCTAACTTCACTGTACTAGTGAATCCAGTCAACTCACAAAATCGAATTAAAGACTATTCCTACAACTTTCATATACACTTCCATTATTGACACTACATGTCTAACCATAGACATATCAACTTAGAGTTCAAGTATAGAAGTGTATCGGTCCAAGTTGCCACACTTCATGAAAGAAAGAAAGTGGATAGAAAGTGGATATAAACGTAAAGAATGTATGTAAGTGGAAAAAAATATGAAGATGAACAAAATGTTCAAAACTTCAAAAAACATCTACGTCTTATTATCAACAGTTTACACCAATTGTTCCTTGTCATCTTTACGACTCCAGCCTAACACATCCTTGAACAGATTTACTATCCATATACAAATGTGTACTTTTTCAATAAAGTAAATCTCACATAGTATGAGGGTTTTTATATGATACCGTCGTTGATTGGACCGAATTTATCGGTCTCTATTAGCATATGGGCTCCTGTGTGGATGCCTCGATAGTGCCAGCAATCTGATTATGTTAAGGATGGATCACAGCTAGCAGTGGATTCCAGGATGCGCATTTCGTCCTATTTGCGACTCGTCAGCTGGATGTACCTTCTTCCCAGCGAGTGATGTTATTCCCGCCGGGATTCGGACTCGGGAGCGATCGCTTCAAACGCCAGAGCGTTATCCCCTACACCATCCTTAACATAATCAGATTGCTGGCAATATCGATGCATCCGCACAGGAACCCATATGCTAATAGAGACCGGTCAATTCGGTCCAATCAACGATGGTATCACATAAAAACCCTCATACTAAAAACTATACCCGTCGCACAAGAAAAGTGGCTATCGTGGTTCGGTGGTGTGGGGGATAACGCACTGGTGATCGCTCCCGAGTCCGAATCCCGGTAGGAACAACATCACTCCACACTGGGAGACAGGTACATCCAGCTGACAAGTCCCAAATAGGACGAAATGCGCATCCTGGATTTCACTGCTAGCCACGATCCATCCTTAACGTAAATCTCACATAACCTCCAAGATTTTCTTTGAAAATTCCAACTCAATAATCATGTTCACATTTTTATACAAGGTACTAGGATCGCATTAATTGTGTGAAGAGACATGACACTACCTTGATATTCACATCTAAACAACTCAGGAAGGTTTGTCTGAGGCAATAAACTATCTGGAGATAACGATTAGTGCGAATATTCAAGCTACAGGAGATGTCAAGCAATGAATACATCTGCGCACTGTGAACTATTTCCGTCACCAAGGGGCAGTCCTGAACCACAGATTTCTTTCGTCTTGGTTACCCCAACCAGGTAGTCTTTATCTCCCCATCTGGCTCGAACCAACAGTCAAGGATTCCATTCACTGGTGCTAGGTGTTAGTTGGGAAGATTTTAGAGGTGTCTGGCTTGTGTTTCACATCTGTTCAATGTAAAATAATACTATAGAACTGAAATGGAATGACTTTGACTTTAAAGATACAAAGTGAAGCGACAAAATGCCATAGGCCCTCTGCTAGGTTCTACATTGAATCTAAAATGTATTCAGTAATTTTGTGGATATATATGCCATAGGCAAAATGAACCCCACATATTAGTGTGAGGGCTTTTGATGATACTAAACTTTGATAGATGGAACGGGCTTCCAACTTGTAATCCACTGGTTGAAAGACATTGCCCTAAACCAATAAGTCACAGCTGAGTTCGAACCCCGCTCCACCTACTGAGTTCTGAGTAGCCTGATATGATTTATTAGCCCTCACAATAAGTATGGCTCATTGCCTTGATCTATTAAATTCGACTATCGCTAACACACGCACATACACATACACACACACACACACTATAGCATCGATTAGACTCCCCCCCCCCTTCTGTTAATTAGAATAATATCTCAATTAAAGAGACATTCAATGAATAAAACTCAGTGAATCAAATAAAACTATGTGATGGCGAGTATAATCATGACAATCGAGTGTAATAGAGAAATACAAGTCAATAAAGTAATGAATGTTCATGTTTTACGCTAGGCATTTCACCTAAAATATCCAAGATAATGATATGAAACCAGTCGAAATGAATACAACTAAAGTTGAACTCATGCATGACATAATTACTGGCAATGAAGTGAGAAGCACAACTCAGAAACTCTACACAGATGTGTATAAAAACCAATGAAGAAAAAATGTTTTGTAACGATTAACAATACTACTTGGTTTCTCAAACAAACTTCATTAGGGTGAATGATGTAGAATGTGTGAATTGTTAAATGAAAAACAAGAGACAGCAGAGATAAGCAACCGCTTCAAATAGTTCATAAATGGACGTAAATCATGATGAATGTAGCGTCGACCGAGAAGTAATTTGGACACTGCTTCAACACTACAGTTTTAGTGCCACAAACATTTATCAATCTCATTCAACAACTATATGAAGACACCACATCCCAAATAATTCACAATCGAAACCTCAGTGATGTCTTCGAAGTGAAGACAAGAGTAAGACAAGGCCACCACCTACCATCACCAATCATCTTCCTCATTGTGGTCGACTGCACCATGCAACAAACAATGAGCAGCGAGAAGACAGGGATACGCTGGACCGCAGAAAACATCCGAGAAGACTTGGATTTCGCCGATCACCACTTATGTCTAATGTTACACAAACTTCATGATCTAAAGGCAAAATCCAACTAGATGACAGAAGAGGCAGGCCAGGGCAACGAAGACAGGACTTCAAGTGAATATAGAGAAGACAGAGGTGATGAAGATACCCAACCAACAACAACAACAACAACAAGCGCCAATCGCCATCAGTGGGAGGAACTCAAAGCAAGTAGCCTCCTTCACCTATCTAGACAGCATCCTCCCAACTACAGGTGGCACAGGCACAGACGAGGACGTCAAAGCCAGCCATGATCAGAAAACCAAGACACAGGCTTTCATTAGCCAGCCTGAAATCAGTGTGAAGATCTTCTGCACTCAACATAAAGCGTGAACAACATCCACATTTTATACACCAACAACCACAGTCAAGTCACTGATTCTCTATGGCTCACAGACTTGGCACGTTACGAAAAGCATTTCCAACAAACTACACACACTCATCAACAACTGCCTACTCTGACTTGTTATTGAAGATCAGATGAGAAGGCCACAAAGAATAATCAACAAGAAACTCTGGTTACCTGGCAACCAACCAAACACCCAACCAAGAATCTATCATCCAACAAATAAGCAGAAGGAAGTGGAGATGGATTGGATTGGGCATACACTGAGAAGGCTGAATGGGGACATCACGTGTCAGGCCAGGCAGTCGAGTGGAACCCAGATGGGAAACGACAAGTTGGGCGTCGGAGGCATGGGGGGTGATATGGAGGAGATGGTGTGAGGAAGAAATGAGAGGTTGTGGGCTGTCTTGGAGCCAGGTTTAAAAGATTGTAGAGAAGAGAGTGGAATGGAGACGTGCTACTGAAGCGCTATGTTCCATTAGGAACTCAAGGCACAAATAATAATAATAATATGATGATGGATCAAACCTTTCGAATTGGATGAAAAATACGCTCAGCAACCTGGTGCACTTCTGTGCAGCAGACAATGAGCTACACCTTTTGTTTGATGGTTAATGACACTATATGGCTGCTTAAACCTCGGTAGATGGAGCAGGATTGAACTTGTGACCGATCTCCTGAAGTTGGGGAAGTCGGATCAGCCCTGTTACGCTTTTAAGGTTCAAGTGTACTGTGCTGCACTCCGATCTGTTCTACTGTGAAACGTCGATATTAAAGGTAGAGGATATCAGAAGGCTTCAGGTGTTCAACCACCGTCGCCTTCGTAGCATAGGTCGTATTCCGTGGTATCATTACGTCAAGTATAGAGTTTTAGGGAAAGGAGTAAAATCTGTTGATGCGGTTGTGAACCTTCGTCGACTCAGATGGCTGAGATATGTGCTACACATACTTAGTGACCATCTACCTCATCACATAATGTTCACCGAAGTAGGTTCAGACTTGAAAAAGGCTCAGGATGGTCAAACTAAACATGGCATCAATCCATGAAGTGCTTGACTGTTGGTTCAAACCTTGTAGAGTGATGCAGACTAGTCAGTTGGGGTCCACGAGACAAGAGACTCTAAATGATCACATGGCTCAGAATCGATGTTACAGGCACAGATGTATACACACATTATCCTCGTCTTAACCGCCATACTTAATCTCATCAACTTCTCACTCCTCCTTCTTCTCATTTTATTGCCTTGTTACTTGATACGCTGATATATGAGGTGAGGCAACTTGGACCGTTGTTTAGTGATAGCTGGTCCTATGTAGACATTCATAAACATGACAACTCTATGATCACAAGTTTAATCTGATTGATTGACAATCAAAATGTGACCAGAATAACAATAAACACATCCACATGTACAGTCACATAGAATATCAATAGTAATTACCTATTTAGAAGAAGTGATGACTTTCGACGTACTGCTTCAAAAATACTGCCTCTACTTCCAGTTACTGAAGCAATCGATTGACGCTGTTTCTGTAGATCAGGTTGTGATAATAATACTTGATCTTGACCAGGATTCATTGGATCACTGAGTAGAAAAAAGACATACATCAATAATTAATTACTTATATACCATAGGTCACCCAGTCAATACATCAAATCTCATAAATGCCCATTACATGGCATACCATATGAGTTTATGCATCATTAGGTGCAGTAAACAAAACTGTTATTCATCTTTGCATTAATTTGATACAAATAAAAGTGATTATTCATCGTAGACTGACATCAGTTGGAGGAACAAAGGAAACCTGGGAGCATTGGATTCTGACCCAGTGGCTCAATGATAACGCGCTGGCCACGGAACCTGAAGGTCACGGGTTCAATCCCTGGTGGGGTTGTGAGTGCACACTGCTGAGGAGTCCCATACTAGTCGGACGAAACAGTTGTCCAGTGCTCCCAAGTTCCCTTTGTTCCTCTTCAACTGATGTCAGTCTACGATGAATAACAACTTGAAATATTTCCAAATCTTTACAACTCCCTCAAAATACAAATAAAGTGATAAATTGAGCACACTTCTTCCCCCATTCCTTGTAGTATAAGTGGGGTTTAAACATCAATTTATTGTAAAAGCCAATAAAATCTTAACATGAATAAAAGAAATTTTATAAGCATCTAAAGTATTTAGGCTAATCAATACAGTGTATGTATGCGACAAACTGATCACCATAATAAAAAGGGAAACAAGAAATTAAGACAGTGAGAAAGATACATTGACTATGAGGTGGTAATATGACAAAGCATTGGTAAACAACAGTTAAAGACACACACACACACACACACACACAAAGAAACAAACAGAAGAACTAAACCTGTTCCATAGAAAGTGGCCATCCTGATTCGATGATCTAGTGGATAATGCTGTGACTTAGTTTTTGAATTATTTAGTCCAGGCTTCCAGTCTTAATGGGAACAATATCAATCACTGGTAGGTAGATATATTCTTTAACATATATAAGAGTAGAACTTCAACACCCTGGTAGATTGTAACTCTAATTTAAGTTGGTATTCATCTTGGGCTGACATCAAATGGGAGAAAATTTGAAACTTAGGAGCACTGGATAGCAGTTTCGTCCTAGTATGAGACTCCTCAGAAGTGCGCACCCATGACCCCGCCCGCCCCATCTTGGATCGAACACAGGAACATCAAGTTCTGTGGTCAGCACGTTACCATTGAGCTAGTAACTGGGTCGGAATTCAATGGTCCATATTTCCTGCTAAACTCACCTATGTAACTAATTGACTAGCCGGTCCTAAGCCCGGGTAAAGAGGGAAGGTTGGGCATAGAGCTAGCAACCCTACCCCGTAAAACAAATCTAATAGCTAAAGAAACTTCAAAGCACAAAGAAAATATAAAAAATAAAATTAAACTTATTGCTCGCTGGAATCGGAGAGGCGAAAGGACGCCAGTTGGTGAAAGACTTCAGGAAGTCAATCGGTCTACGTGTCTTCTCTCGATGAAAGCGAAAGTAAGAACAGGGACATGGAATGTCCCCACTATGTTTGAACCTAGCAAGGCTGCCCAGATTGCAAACGAGATGAGAAGGTATAGCATTGAAGTGCTAGGAATCTGCGAAAGCGAGTGGAATTGAAGTGGACTCTCCGAACTGTCAATAATCTACTCCGATATTGTTATCCAGACGACAACCATGAGCACACTAAGTATCGTAGTGGCTATCATGATGACCGCAACAGCATCGAAGGCTCTCATACACTGGGAACCAATCTCCTCCTCCAGGATCATGACAGCAAGATTCAACTCAAAATGAAGGAAAGTCACAATCCTACAATGCTACGCGCCAACAAATAACGCAGATGAAGAGAAGAAGGAAAAATTCTACAGACAACTGCAATCAGTAATAGACAAGACTCCAGTTGGCGACATCGAAATTCTAATGAGCAACATGAATGCCAAAGTGGGAGTGGACAAGACAGGAAGCGAACTGATCATGGGTTAAGAAGCACTCGGTGAAATGAATGAGAACGCAGAACTGTTTGCAGAATTCTGCGCATTCAACGATTTGATTGGGGGCACCGTGTACAAACACAAGGACATTCACAAAGCGACATGGACTTCACCAGATGGACACACACAAAATCAGATCGACTTCATCTCAATGTGAAGAAAGTGGAGACGCAGCCTACTTGACACAACATCACGAAGGGGAGAAGGTGTAGGTTCACACCACTCACTATCTAGTGCAGGAACCTTCCTTCAAAATCAAGTTGAAAGCCTTCAAAAAGGCTTGTAATGATAGAACACAGTTCAACTGCAACACCCAGAACACAAACTGAACTGAAGGACAAACCTACAAAGGACATCTCCACATCAGTCAGCCATCAGGACAAAATGTGAGATATTAAGCAACATCCCTGAAGAAAACTCCATGAAAGAACACTGGAACTTTTTGAAAGAGATGTGAAAGGAAACCTGCATAACCGTGTTACGAAGGAAGGAGAAGCAAGACAGGACAAGGAATGGATCTCGATGGACACATGGAAGCTGATAGACGAGAGGAAGATGGTGAAGCAGACGATAAACCAGTGCAGTGCAAGGATGAACAACGAAAAGAGGAACTGAATACAACCTATAAAACACTGGGCAAAGAAGTGAAAAGTGCGCGCAAAGACAAAAGACAATTCTACGACACATTGGCAAGTGAAGCAGAATAAGCTGAAGATAGGAGAGTCCTGCCAACACCATATCAAATAACGAAAATGCTATCCAGCATGGAGGAGATCAACACAGCTGAAACCAATAAAAGATATTGAAGGAAACTTAGTTACCAAAGAGAAGAAACAAAGGGAACAATAGCCTGACTACTTCAAAAACCTCTTGAATCGACCACCATCACAACCTTCACCTTATCCAGAAATACCCCAAGTAGCCACAGAATTATCAGGGAACACAAACTCTCCGACAAAAGCAGGAGTGAAGTCCTGAACGCCATAATGTTACTGAGAGCCGGGAAAGCAGCAGGACCAGATGGAATCACGCGAGAAGCATTGAAAACAGACTCAGAGACATCAGCGGACAAGCTCACACCACCACTGCAGTAGGTTTCGAATGAAGGAAAGGTACCTGCCGATTAGAAGAAAGGCCACCTGGTCGAACTCCTAAGGAAGGCACAACTAAGTCTTTCCAAGAACTAGCGGGGAATCATGTTCCACCCCTGTCCACCTCAAGCAAAATATTAAGCATCATCATCCTAAAGAGACTAAACAACACCCTGGATTACAAATTATGACCGGAACAGGCTGCCTGCCTGACTCGTTGGATTCAGGAAGAACAAATCATTTGCCCCTCAAATTACAACGTTACGCTACTCATCATCATTATAACAGAGTATAGAATGTCAGTCAATTCAACTCGACCTCAACTGCATCGATTTCGGAAAGGCTTTCCACAGCGTCGACCGAAAACTAATCTGACAGGTACCTGCTTCAAAACTACATTTTAGTGCCAAAAACCTTTATCAACCTCATTCAACACCAGTTATATGCCATATGACGACGTTACATACCAAGTGATCCACAATGGAAAGCTCAGCTCAGTGATGCCTTTGAAGTGAAGTGAAGATAGGAGTAAGACAAGGTTACCACCTACTATCACCGATCATCTTCATGATTGTGGTCGACTCAACTCGACTGGAGTAGACTGGAGTGGAGTGGATGGTGCAAGGAAATGTGAGAAGTTGTGAGAAGATAGGCATACTCTAGGTGGACGGATGAGAAGACGACAGAGGAAGATTTGGATTTCGCCAACGATGATGATTTATTTCTAATGTCTAATGTCGCACAAACTCGAAGATCTACAGGTGAAAACTAACAAGTTGACATAAGAGGCAGCGAAGACAGGACGATACCTGGCGGGGTCGTGTGTGCCCACTGCTAAGGAGTCCGTTACTAGCGAGACGGAACGGCTATGCAGTGCTCCCAGGTTTCCAATATTCCTTGAAGTTATCTCAGTGAATACCAACTTGAAAAATCTCTAAATCTTCACAAACCGCGAAATTTAATTGTATTTTAGTCTGTTTATTAGAAATGTCACACATAATGAAGGAACAGTGTCATTTACTGGATAACGTTACGGACACAATTTATTGTCCATAGTCATATCAGGTAACTAACTCTACACCTTTGAAACAGAGTTTATATAGTCCTGATTTTCCCTCCTTCTTTGTGATCACAAGGGTAGTAGAATTCTCAATATATATCTGGGACACGTGCACAATGCTTTCTATTACTGTTTGTATTTAATGTTGATTCGATAAACAAAGATTCGGTGATCAATGCTTTCCTCTCACCAACCAACTAAGTTAGTTATTAACGTTGTCGCTGTATCCCACCTATTATTATTATTATTATTATTATTATTATTATTATTATTATTATTATTAGTCCCTTGGGTTCCTAGTGGAACATAGGGCTTCACTACCACGTCTCCATTCTACTCTGTTCTCTACAATCTTTTGAACCTCGCACGACCTTATCTATGTCACCCTCGCCTCCGACGCCCAACTCGTCGTTTCCCATCTGGGTTCCACTCGACGGCCTGGCCTGGAGTGTAATGTCCCCAGTCGGCCTTCTCAGTGTGTGCCTAATCCATCTCCACTTAATTCTGCACATTTGTTGAGCGATAAGTTCTTGGTTGGTTCGTTCCCAGAACTCCTTGTTGCTTATTCTTTCTGGCTATGCCATCTGATCTTATAAATTCAATTGTAGGGGGAGTGTGTTACAATTCCGTAACGTTTGATCAACCCTACTCAACTTGATGTGCTCTACTACCTGCTCAACCAGTACTTCACCTAACGTGTAAGTACTGATAACAAAACACAAATCAAAAGAACTGATACGCAATGTATTTAATCAAAGTAAATGTAATAATAATGAATGGGAGAAAAGTTTAATCAACTTATCTGGCTTGTAAGGCTGAACTAGGGACTCGGAGTACGTGCATGGTAACCAGAACGATGGAGCGGAAAATGCAGTCCAAGCCTGCTCGGATGCATGCTCGTTAAAACAACACTTAAAACATCTAAAGCATCCGAAAGCGAGTTAGATGTTTATTTATTTAGTTGAATTTAATCTATTTATTTTAGCCCTAGTTATATTTTGGTGCCAGAAGGTGCACTACAAGCTTACAAAGAGTGAGACTTATGCGGAGCAGAGACATCTCAATAAGTTTTATAATCACAACCATAAACTTGACTTGTAATCGAAGATGATTAAACTTATTTAGAAAACAAAACATCCCAGACAAGTTAATCTGTTAAGAAAAAAACCAGAAAAACACAGGAGTCAAAGTGACAAGTGAACGTAAACTTAGGTCTTGAATGAATATAATCTGGAGGATTATAAAGAAATAGAGTATACAGCAATTAGATAACATTACCTGACGCGTGATGTTCTCAGTCGGCCTTCTCAGTGCATGCCTAATCCATCTCCACTTCCTCCTGCATATTTGTTGGGTGATAGGTTCTTGATTGGTTCGTTCCCACAGCTCCTTGTGGCTTATTCTGACTATTTTGGCCATCTGATCTTCAGTAGCGACCCAGCGTAAGCAATTGTTGATGAATGTCTGTAGTTTATTGGAAATCCCTTTCGTGACGCGCCAAGTCTCTCAACCATACAGAAGCACTGACTTGACGTTGGTGTTGAAAATCCGTATCTTGTTCCGAATGCTGAGTGCAGAAGATCTCCACACTGGTTTCAGGCTAATGAACACCTGTCTTGCTTTCCCGATTCTGACTTTGACATCCTCGTCTGTCTCGCCTGTAGTTGAGACAGTGCTTTTTAGATAGGTGAAGGAGGTTACTTCCTTTAAGTTTCTCCGTTGACGGTGACTGGAGCTTGTTGTTGTTGTTGGAGTTGTTGGTTGGGTATCTTCATCACCTCTGTCTTCTCTATATTCACTTGAAGTCCCGTCTTCGCTGCCTCTTCAGCCAACTTGTTAATTTTCGCCTGTACATCTTCAAGTTTGTGTGACATCAGGCATAAGTCATCGGCGAAATCCAAGTCTTCTAGGTTCTTTTCCGCAGTCCAGTGTATCCACCTCTTCTCGCTCCCCACTGTTTGCTGTATGATCCAATCGAGTCGACCACAATCAGGAATATCATGGGGGATAGTAGGCAACCTTGTTTCACTCCTGTCTTCACTTCGAAGACATCACTGAGGTTTCGATTGTGAATTATTTGGGATGTGGTGTCTTCATTTAGTTGTTGAGTGAGATTGATAAAGGTTTGCGGTATTCCGTAGTGTTGAAGCAACTGCCTTTCAAACTATTTTTCGGTCGACGCTGTTAAAGGCCTTTTTCAAAGTCGATGAAGTTGAGGTAGAGCGTTGACAGTCATTCTATACTCAGTTCTATGATGATGCGAAGCGTTGCAATTTGGTCCGCATATGATTTGTACTTCCTGAAGCCAGCCTGCCTGTTCCTGTCGTAGTTTTGAATCCAGTGCATCCTTTAGCCTCTCCATGATGATGCGGCTTAACATTCTGCTTGATTGAGGTGGAGAGAAGCGTGATTCTTCGCCAGTTCTTGCAAACACTGAGGTCTCCCTTCTTCGGGAGTTTGACAAGGTAACTTTTATTCCAATCGCCAGGTACCTTCTCTTCCTTCCACACCTTCTGCCATAGTGGTGTGGGCATGTCCGCTGTTGTCTCTGCGTCTGTTCTCAGTGCTTCTGGTGGGATCCCATCTGGTCCTGCTGCTTTCCCGCATTTCAACCTTTTTATGGCGTTCAGGACTTCCATTTTTGTTGGAGGATTTATGTTCACTTGTAGTTCAGCGGCTGTAGGTGGTATTTCTGGATGAAGTGCAGGTGGTGGTCGATTCAAGAGCTTCTTGAAGTGGTCAGCCCATTGTTTCCTTTATGGACCGACCACTTCACCCACCTTACTGAATGTGATTGTGTGTAATTGCGTATAGAGCTATAATTGAGCTTTTCTCTAAATTTCTTATCTAATTACAATCTACTAATCTTTATTTAGTTACTTTTTTGTGCTCTGCTATTTTAATCAACACTGATCCTGAGTAGGACGAAATGAACGTCGTCAATTCCACTCCATTAGCCACTATTCATCACTAGTATTACAATTAAGACGCTAAAATGAGTGTGAACATGCACATGAATATATCATATCTCACAACAATAAAGAAATAACCATGAAAATGGCAGGTGAACATATACATGCACACACACACACACACACACACACACAAACCATGTGACAAAGAAGAACAAATTAAACCATAGACAAATAAAGTATGCAAGCAACAACAACAACAACAACAACAACAACATTAAAAATACATTTAGAAGTTTATATATAGGAACAATTTTATCTCCAAGTACAGTAAGAACTTACTCAGCTACAGGTATTATTGTTTTGGGTACGGTTCTACAAATTGGTTGTGTTTTTTTTTTTAATTTTGTAGTAAAATTAAAATCTCATTAAGTGTTTTTTTTAAAGAAAAAACGAAATCAAGTGAAAACGAGGTATTTCTTTTTTCAAGAGTACCACCTTATTCTAGTAAGTATCGACTACACAAACTTCATAAAAGTTAAAGTGTAGATCATATAGTGCCTAACTAGGAATACTTTTCAAAATGGCGATATATCTAATAATCTATTGTAGTGTGCATTATTCATTAGGATGGATATAAGTAGTATATGTTGAGAGAGCAGCGGAAATCACCGGGAATTACTAGAAATGGGTAAATACTCTACTCAGAGAAACTCATGAGACAATGCGGGCGTATTAAGAGCAAATCAACAGAGAAGCAGAAGAGAAAATGAAGCACATTCTGCAAATGATGGTCTAAGTGCAAGGTGCATTATATTTAACCATTGCCATTATTATTAGTATTTGTCTCCTGGGTTCCCAGTGGAACATACGGATTCAGTACCACGTCGTAATTTCACTCTCTTCTACGCAATCTTCTCTTTCAACCTGGCTACACCACTGCCAACAATTATTTCTTCCTTACACCATCTCCTCCATGTCAACCTCGCCTAGGACACTCAACTCATCGTTTCCCATTCGGGTTTCTCTAAACGGCCTGGCCTGGCGCGTGATGTCCCCAAACGGAATTCTAAGTTTATATCCCATCCAATCCAATCCATCTCCACTTTCTCATTCTACATATTTGTTGGACGATACGTTCTTAGTTGGTTCGTTCACAGAGTTCCTTGTTGCTTATTCTTATTCTTTCTGGACATCCGATCTTCATCTTCAGTATGGAGTGAGTGTAGGCAGCAGCTGCTAATGGATGTCTACAGTTTGTTGAAATATTTTTCGCACTACACACCAAGTCTCTCAACCATCACATAGAAGCACCCACATACTTGACTCACATTAGTCTTGTTTACACTTTATCCTGAGTGCACACCAGTGCAGTGTAGTAGACCTCGACACTCATCATTTCAGATTATTGCAGGAATGCACGTCTTGCTGTCTATCCGATCCTCGCTGGCTACGATATCCTCATCTCTGCCTGTGCCACCTGTAGTTGCAACGATACTGTCTGCCTATGTAGGCAGTAGGTAGGTGAAAGGGACTACTTCCTTTAGGTTTCTCCCTTTCATGTTGATTCACTCTTCTTCTTCTTGTTGATGTTGTTGTTGGTTGAGTATCTCCATCACCTCTACCTCTGTCTTCTCCACGTTCACTTCAAACAAGTCTCGTCTTCACTGCCCTGCCTCTCCCCTTCTCTCAACTTGTTAGTTTTCACCTGTACATCTTCGAGTTTGTGCAACATTAGACATTAGAAATAAATCATCATCGTTGGCGAAATCCAAATCTTCCTCTGTCGTCTTCTCATCCGTCCACCTAGAGTATGCCTATCTTCTCACAACTCACATTTCCTTGCACCATCCACTCCACTCCACTCCACTCCAGTCGAGTCGAGTTGAGTTGACCATAATCATGAAGATGATCGGTGATAGTAGGTGGTAAACTTGTCTTACTCCTGTCTTCACTTCACTTCACTTCAAAGACATCACTGAGCTCAGCTTTCCATTGTGGCATGTGGCATCATATATAGCATATAGCTAGTGTTCAATGAGGTTGATAAAGGTTTTTGGCACTAAAACCGTAGTTTTGAAGCAGGTGCCTGTCAGATTAGTTTTCGATCGACGTTGTCGAATGCCTTTCCGAAGTCGATGAAGTTGAGGTCGAGTTGAATTGACTGACATTCTATACTCTGTTATATGATGATGAGTAACGTAGCGTTGTAATTTGAGGGGCAAATGATTTGTTCTTCTTCAATCCAACGAGTCAGGCAGACAGCCTGTTCTGGTCATAATTTGTAATCCAGGGTGTTGTTTAGTCTCTTTAGGATGATGACGCTTAATATTTTGCTTGAGGTGGACAGGGGTGGAACATTATTCCTCGCCAGTTCTTGGAAAGACTTAGTTGTGCCTTCTTTGGAAGTTTGACAAGGTAGCCCTTCTTGCAACCAGCCACCAGGTACCTTTCCTTTCTTTCAAACCTTCTGCATTGGTGGTGTGAGCTGGTCCGCTGATGTCTCTGAGTCTGTTTTCAATGCTTCTCGCGTGATTCCATCTGGTCCTGCTGCTTTTCCGGCTCTCAGTAACATTATGGCGTTCAGCACTTCACTCCTGCTTTTGTCGGAGGGTTTGTGTTCCCTGACATGAGATGATTTCAGTTGCTTGACCGCTGATACCTTCGTAGCACGTACCATGTTTCGTGGTGTCACCACGTGAGTAACTCAAAAGTCAGGTGTAGAATTTTAGGGGCAGAAAAGTGAGTCAGTTGATCCAGTCGTGATTCTTCATCGACTCAGATGGCTAAGACATGTGTTACTTATGACTAACCACCATCTGCCACGTCACAATGATGGTTGAAGTAGGTGTTTAGGCTGAGAAAAGCCTGAGAGTGACCAGAACAAAATATGGTATCAATGCATGAAGTCGTTGACTGTTGGTTGGAGCCATATAGGGCAATGTAGACTAGCTGGATGGGATCCATAGGACAGGAGAAATGAACGAGTGGCTGACTCGGAATCCATGTCAATCGAGTATATGTACACACACATTATTCTCGTCTCCACCGTCCTACTTAATCTAGACATTCTCTTCACTGAATTATCTCTTATTTATCACTCAATCGACACAACTCTGTTTACTTCTGACTATACGGGGATTGATCTCCTCCTGAAAGTCATCCATTTGACTTGGAGTATGAAGAGGATATTGTCCTGCTGAGTGAAGATGTTGACAAAATGCAGGGTCTTCTGTACGCCTTGATCAGAAATCTGTGTATAGTTGGCATGCATTTCACACTTTTGGAGTGTAAGATGATGGTGCAGCACGCGTCTGCTCCAAGTACTCCCAGTTTAATGATCGGAAGTGAAATTGTAGGATGTGTCGACAACTTCACTTACTTCGTGAGTTTTATCAAACAGAACGGTTAGGTTGGTGACAGAATTTCAGCTTGGATAAAGAAGGGTGGTTCGTGATTTGGTGAATTACGTCACCTGTGGAATCCATCGAGGTATCCGACTGTCTACCAAAGGATGAGTATACTGAGTTGCAGTCCGTTCTCTCCTGTTATGTGTTTGTAAGCCATGGCCGTTGAGTCTAGAAGACGTGGAGCGAGAATAGGGTTTCTGATCATCGATATCTTCATATGATTGCCAGAGCTTGGTGGAGTCACCCTGTGTAGAATGTTGAGGTCAGGCGAGGTGTACTAGGCAAGATAAGGAAGTCGTTGGATGAGTTTGTGAACCTTAGTTAACTGAGATGGTTTGGACACATACTGTGCATGCCGAGCCACCGGCTACCTCGATTTGCTATGCTGAGGGAAGTTAGATTCAGTTTGAAGAGTGTTAAAGATGGTCAGACTGAGACGTGGTATCAGTTGACGAAGTCTGTGATTGTTGGTGTGGGTTATGTAAAGAGGTGGAGATTACCTGTTTGGGGTTCTCGAGAGATAATAGAGACCCTTATTGATGTGTCGATGTAGACACCCGCGAAGTTTTTAAGATTTTCATTAGCCTTTATCTCCATATTGTTAATTCGCTTACATTACTTTATCTTCTAGCCACCTGTTCTTTGTGTACTACTCGCAGTTTTAGCCGATGCACGTTCGTGCGAGGTTCTACATTCATTTTGTCAGTCTATCTAAGGTATTGAATAATTGTAGGTGGGTTTCGAAGTCAAACCATCTGTCATGTTGTTTTGCATGATTAAGGGTAACAAAGAAAAGTAGCTCTCAACATGAATTGCTTCTGTTTAGAAAGATGTATTGAAAATTATTATTATTAATTATTTGTCCCTTGTGTTCCTAATGGAACATAGGGATTCAGTAGCACGTCTTCATCGCACTCCGTTCTCTCCAATCTTTTGAACCTGACTCCACGACTGCCCACAACCTCTCATTTCTTTCTCACACCATCTCCTCCATGTCACCCTCGTCTCCGATGCCCAACTCGTAATTTCCCATCTAGGTTCCACTCGAGTCCCTGGCCTGACGAGTGATGTCCCCATTCAGCCTTCTCAGTGTATGCCCAATCCAATCGATCTCCACTTCCTTCTGCATATTTGTTGGGTGATAGTTTCTTGGTTGGTTGGTTGCCAGGTAGCCAGAGTTTCTTGTTGTTTATTCTTTGTGGCCTTCTCATCTGATCTTGAGTAACGAGCCAGTGTAGGCAGTTGTTGATGAATGTGTGTAGTTTGTTGGAAATGCTTTTCGTAACGTGCCAAGTCTCGGAGCCATACAGAGACCTGGTAGTTGTAATCAAGTGCTTTTTTCTCAGTTTTCTGCTATTGAACAATTTTATTAGTTAGAAACCACTTTGATGGATCTGTAGTATTTTGCTCGACAATCATATCAGAGTGTTCTAAACACCAGTTGAACTTGAATCATGTCCATTATTTTTAAATTAATCATTATGTTTACAATATACCAATCTATAGAAGTCAGCTAGCCAATCAAATTTTAGTGATCTCAGCAAATTCAGTAGTATGAACTGAATTTATCTGGATACACTTATGATAAGCTTGACGCCGAACGAACAAAACCATCGAACAGTGTTGAGACCCCTATGAACTGGTTGACTGACGAAATACTAAAGATCAGCCTGAGTGGTTTCTAACAACTCTAGCTGTTTAGTAGCAGTATTAGTAGTAGTAGTAGTAGTAGTAGTAGTAGTAGTAGTAGTATGTTTCGCCAGTTCATAACGCTTTTGTCAGAGATGACATCTTGTAATATTGGCTGATGGGTGTTTTACAATGGTAACCTTGTTGACACCACAGTTGAGTAACTACTCAGCTGTGTAAGAAATGTTAACATGAATCGTGGAATTTGTAAATCACTTGGTAATTCATTTATTTAGGTGGGTGGTTAGCTGACTGTTGAATTTTCGTCATACTTTATCTACCTTACTGACGACATTATATCAAATAACCAGGTTACTATCTACGAAGAGATCAGCACAGACGAAACCAATAGAAAAATAGTGAAGGAAACCTAGTTAACAAAGAGGAGAAACAAAGGGAACGACGGACTGACCACTTCAAAAAACTCTTGAATCGACCACTACCACCTGCGACTCGTCCAGAAATGCATTTCACACTTTTGAAGTGTAAGATGATGGTGCAGCACGCGTCTGCTCCAAGTACTCCCAGCTTAATAATAGGAAGTGAAGTTGTGGAATGTGTCGACAACTTCACTTACTTCGTGAGTTTCATCAAACGGAAGGGTTAGGTTGGTGACGGAATTTCAGCTTGGATAAAGAAGGGTGGTTCGGGATTTGGTGAATTACGTCACCTGTGGCATCCATCGAGGTATCCGACTACCTACCGAAAGATGAGTATACTGTGCTACCATCAATTGTGTCTTGTTTTACGGGCATGATTCCTGAAGTGACCACTGGGTTTTGATCACAGATACTTTCAGAGCATTGCTAGCGTTTAATGGAATCACCCTATAACCAGTTTTTTCGTCATATGAAAAGGTAGTGCGGAAGGCAGGCAAGTCGCTTCATGAGGTTGAGAATCTTTGTTCACCGAAACAGCTTGGACGTGAATATCCAGCCACTGCATAATTTGACGCACCACACCTAGAGAAGCTGGATTAAGATAGAAAACGGTTAAGAGTAACAACAACAAGACCTAGCACAAGTCGATAAAGTCCGTAACTGTTCACGTGAATCATCTGGGCAGATAAAGACACCTGATGATTCTGCTCCCTAACGAGAAAAAACTTACTGGATGAGGAGAGATTCATATTGACAAGACTGAAAATCAGTCAGAGTGGGACAGCTATATTCATTCCTTCTCATCTTCCGTGGTCTCGATATTCACATTAACCGTTATCTGCAGATTATTAACTCTCTCACACTACTTCATCTATCTTTGTACCACACCTTTTCTATCCACTTATTCCTGGTGTACCACTGAACTGTTAAGTGTGGTAAGTTGACGTGATACACTTTCGTCTGACGTGATTCTACCTTCAATAAGTCAGTCACCCAATAGGTGTACGCCGTGCAATTCAGCTGATTTGAAAATTACCATCTTTACATGTAGATAAACAAAGCTCCTGATTTCATCTCGGATAAACTCATCAATGTACAATACACTATGCAACACTTCGAAAACCAAGATGAACTACACTATCAATAACTAATAATTTCCAATACTTCTTTAACTCATTCAACAGTTACCAATGAAAATATCTCTTACATACATGATTATTTATCACAAGTCTTCAAATTCCACACAATAGAATTCAATGACCTCTTTCACCTATCTAGACAGCATCCTCCCAACTACAGGTGGCACAGGCACAAACGAGGACGTCAAAGCCAGCCATGATCAGAAAACCAAGACACAGGCTTTCATTAGCCAGCCTGAAATCAGTGTGCAGATCTTCTGCACTCAACATAAAGCGTCAACAACATCCACATTTTCTACACCAACAACCACAGTCAAGTCACTGATTCTCTATGGCTGTATGGCTGTATGGCACGTTACGAAAAGCATTTCCAACAAACTACACACACTCATCAACAACTGCCTACTCTGGCTCGTTACTCAAGATCAGATGAGAAGGCCACAAAGAATAATCAACAAGAAACTCTGGTTACCTGGCAACCAACCAACCAACCAACCAAGAATCTATCATCCAACAAATAAGCAGAAGGAAGTGGAGATCGATTGGATGGGGACATCACACGCCAGGCCAGATTCTCGAGTGGAACCTAGATGGGAAACGATAAGTTGGGCATCGGAGGCGAGGGTGATATGGAGATGGTGTGAAGAAGAAATGAGAGATTCTGAGCAGTCGTGAAGCCAGGTTTAAAAGATTGCAGAGAAGAGAGTGAAATGGAGACGTGCTACTGAATCCCTATGTTCCATTAGGAACCCAACGGACAAATAATAATACAATAATTGAACATTGAATGAGAATGAATTTGAATAACATCAGATTCTGTAATAATGTATTAGCCTTGTAATAATTTTTAAAAATGATATACACGAAACATATCTGATTGATGTAGAGGTGACATAGTTAATAGCCTAGTTATATGCATATAGTTTCGAAGTAGTACACTGAAATATCCAAACACACACACACATACACATGGATGAATAAATGTGAATGGACTACACTGATTTCCGTTCTAACACTTCATCAAGAGGCTATTTTTGATGTCTGAGAATTCGTACAAAACTGTACATGTGAAACAGTTGACATTATATAGCTAATCAGGCAATATCATATCTGAATGATAAGAAGTTGATCAATTCAATCCAGAATAACAATTATACAATAATATATTGAATAAAATTGGGTATAGAGTTCGAGTGTCACTGGGACCAACATCACTTACTTAGGTAAATCAAGCTGATGAATTGAAAATTACCTTTTGGATTCCACTGTTAGTCAACAACAAGCTATTTTGCTTGACTACTGATTAAAACCTGCACTTCGTCAAGAAATACCACCTACAGCCGCTGAACTACAAGTGAACATAAATCCTCCAACAGAAGTGGAAGTCCTGAACGCCACGCCATAAAGCTACTGAAATGTGAGAAAGCAGCAGGACCAGATGGAATCCCGCCAGAAACACTGAAAACAGACGCAGAGACAACAGCGGACATGCTCACACCACTATTACAGAAGGTGTGGAAGGAAGGGAAGGTACCTGCCGATTGTATGGAAGAAGGGTTACCTTGTCAAACTCCCGAAGAATGGAGACCTCAGTGTTTGCAAGAACTGTCACGGAATCATGCTCCTGTCCACCCACAGCAAGCAAAATATGAAGCCGCATCATCCTGGAGAGACTAAAAGATGTTCTGAATTCGAAATCACGACCGAAACAGGCAGGCTTCAGGAAGTACAAATCATGTGCGGACCGAATTTCAACGCTTCGCATCATCATGGAACAGAGTATAGAATGGCAGTCAACCCTCTTCCTCAACTTCATCGACTTTGAAAAAGGCCTTTAACAACGTCGACCGAGAAGTAATTTGGACACTGCTTCAACACTACAGTTTTAGTGCCACAAACATTTATCAATCTCATTCAACAACTATATGAAGACACCACATCCCAAATAATTCACAATCGAAACCTCAGTGATGTCTTCGAAGTGAAGACAAGAGTAAGACAAGGCCACCACCTACCATCACCAATCATCTTCCTCATTGTGGTCGACTGGATCTTGCAAAAAAACAATGAGCAGCGAGAAGACGGGGGTACGCTGGACCGCAGAAAACATCCGAGAAGACTTGGATTTCGCCGATCACCATTCATCTCTAATGTTACACAAACTTCATGATCTAAAGGCGAAATCCAACAAGATGACAGAAGAGGCAAGGCAGGGCAGGGCAACGAAGACAGGACTTCAAGTGAATATAGAGAAGACAGAGGTGATGAAGATACCCAACCAACAACAACAACAAGCGCCAATTACCATCAATGGAGGAACTCAAAGCAAGTAGTCTCCTGCACCTATCTAGACAGCATCCTCCCAACTACAGGTGGCACAGGCACAAACGAGGACGTCAAAGCCAGCCATGATCAGAAAACCAAGACACAGGCTTTCATTAGCCAGCCTGAAATCAGTGTGCAGATCTTCTGCACTCAACATAAAGCGTCAACAACATCCACATTTTCTACACCAACAACCACAGTCAAGTCACTGATTCTCTATGGCTGTATGGCTGTATGGCACGTTACGAAAAGCATTTCCAACAAACTACACACACTCATCAACAACTGCCTACTCTGGCTCGTTACTCAAGATCAGATGAGAAGGCCACAAAGAATAATCAACAAGAAACTCTGGCTACCTGGCAACCAACCAACCAACCAACCAAGAATCTATCACCCAACAAATATGCAGAAGGAAGTGGAGATCGATTGGATGGGGACATCACACGCCAGGCCAGATTCTCGAGTGGAACCTAGATGGGAAACGATAAGTTGGGCGTCGGAGGCGAGAGTGATATGGAGATGGTGTGAAGAAGAAATGAGAGATTCTGAGCAGTCGTGAAGCCAGGTTTAAAAGATTGTAGAGAACAGAGTAGAATGGAGACGTGCTACTGAAGCCATATGTTCTACTAGGAACCGAAGGGAAAAATAAATATTGTAATAATAATCAGTAAAACATACTATACAACTCAGCTTATCATTGATGAGGCAACAAAACACCTGCTTTGCCTCAGACCTCAATCTCGTATAAATGATTATGTTACATCTCACTGTGCTTACCAATTTACATGTATGTGTGGTCATATATATACATAGAGAGAAGTAATCGTGCAATGCAGACTACGGTGAGTGAACATATACCTAAGTGGCTTGAAAAGCAATTTAACACACAAAGTTTGATAAGTGCAGGTGGTAGACATCTATCTTTATCAATACCAAAACGTCTTTATTGAAATGAATCACAAGGTCAATACGAAAATACCTTGAAGATGTTGAATAGGAACAGTCAGAGGCCCATACTAAATTTTACTGAAGAGTTAATCATTCATAAACTTAAACCGGTGTTGTGTATACAAAACAACAGACATGTGAAGAAAACTAGACAAGCTAGTTCGGGTCACCAAGATGATAAGAATCAGTGGTTGAAGACTGATTCTTAGTGACAAGACTGAAAATCAGTCACAGTGGCGCAGGTGTATACACTCCCAGATGCCTTCTGAAACTTGAATATTTGCACTAACTGTCATCTTCAAATTGCTTATTGTTTCACACAACTTTATCGACTATGATATCAGTTGTTTTTTTATCTACCTGTTCTTTTTGTACTACTGTACTATGAAGTGTAGCAAGTTGAGATGATACACTTTGGTATGAGGTTGATTTTCTTTGCGTCTATCTATCCATCCGATCAGCTGATTGGTTAAACGTTTTATTTACTTGATAAATTCTAAATCAACTTTATTTTTTAAAAAGCTTCCTTGAACTCTTCAAATTATTGAGACTCAAGTAAGTGTTAAAGTATACGGTTATAGTGTTATTGTTTGTTGGTTGGACCGAATTGATCAGTCCCTATTGGCATATGGACCCCTGTACGGATGCCTCGATATTGCCTGTCTTTTAACTAAGCATAGTAATGATGGGCAGTGGCTATCAGTGGAACTCAGGATGCGCATTTCGTCCTATTTGTGACTCGTCAGCTGGATGTACCTGCCTCCCAGTGTGGAGTGATGTTCTTCCCACCAGGACTCGGACTCAAGAGCGATCGCTTCAAACGCGAGAACGTTAACCGCTACACTGCCGAGCCACGATAGCCACTTCTTGTGCGACGGGTATAGGTTTAGTGCGCATCCTGGATTCCACTGCTATCCACTGCCCATCAGTACTATACATAGTATACGGTTATCTTATGAGCATAGTTCATTTTATTGTACAGTTCGCTGTACGTGTGTATGTGTATCTATAAAGTTGAACAGTTTCACCGTTTTAATCAGTAGTCAAGCAAAATAGCTTGTTGTTGACTAACAGTGGAATCCAAAAGGTAATTTTCAATTCATCAGCTTGATTTACCTAAGTAAGTGATGTTGGTCCCAGTGACACTCGAACTCTATACCCAATTTTATTCAATATATTATTGTATAATTGTTATTCTGGATTGAATTGATCAACTTCTTATCATTCAGATATGATATTGCCTGATTAGCTATATAATGTCAACTGTTTCACATGTACAGTTTTGTACGAATTCTCAGACATCAAAAATAGCCTCTTGATGAAGTGTTAGAACGGAAATCAGTGTAGTCCATTCACATTTATTCATCCATGTGTATGTGTGTGTGTGTTTGGATATTTCAGTGTACTACTTCGAAACTATATGCATATAACTAGGCTATTAACTATGTCACCTCTACATCAATCAGATATGTTTCGTGTATATCATTTTTAAAAATTATTACAAGGCTAATACATTATTACAGAATCTGATGTTATTCAAATTCATTCTCATTCAATGTTCAATTATTGTATTATTATTTGTCCGTTGGGTTCCTAATGGAACATAGGGATTCAGTAGCACGTCTCCATTTCACTCTCTTCTCTACAATCTTTTAAACCTGGCTTCACGACTGCTCAGAATCTCTCATTTCTTCTTCACACCATCTCCATATCACCCTCGCCTCCGATGCCCAACTCGTCGTTTCCCATCTGGGTCCCACTCGAGGGTGTGGCCTGACGCGTGATGTCCCCATTCAGCCTTCTCAGTGTATGCCCAATCGAATCCATCTCCACTTCCTTCTGCTTATTTGTTGGATGATAGATTCTTGGTTGGGTGTTTGGTTGGTTGCCAGGTAACCAGAGTTTCTTGTTGTTTATTCTTTGTGGCCTTCTCATCTGATCTTGAGTAACGAGCCAGAGTAGGCAGTTGTTGATGAGTGTGTGTAGTTTGTTGGAAATGCTTTTCGTAACGTGCCATACAGCCATACAGCCATAGAGAATCAGTGACTTGACTGTGGTTGTTGGTGTAGAAAATGTGGATGTTGTTGACGCTTTATGTTGAGTGCAGAAGATCTGCACACTGATTTCAGGCTGGCTAATGAAAGCCTGTGTCTTGGTTTTCTGATCATGGCTGGCTTTGACGTCCTCATCTGTGCCTGTGCCACCTGTAGTTGGGAGGATGCTGTCTAGATAGGTGAAAGAGGCCATTGAATTCTATTCTGTTGAATTTGAAGACTTGTGATAAATAATCATGTATGTAAGAGATATTTTCATTGGTAACTGTTGAATGAGTTAAAGAAGTATTGGAAATTATTAGTTATTGATAGTGTAGTTCATCTTCGTTTTCGAAGTGTTGCATAGTGTATTGTACATTGATGAGTTTATCCGAGATGAAATGAGGCATCTTGTTTATCAACATATAAATATGTTATCGTTTCATCTGCTGGAAATACATTTGGTCCACGGTAATAATTTTTTTTAACGGTTATTTTCTATTCCTTCCCCTCACTTCCTGTGTCACTTGTTGTCCAATTAAAATAGATGATGAAATAACCCATGTTATTGGTTGCACAAAATCGAAAAATGCCATAAAAGGGACTAAACTGAGGATGGGATGCTTCGTTTTCATGATTAGTGATGATACCGTCCAAAGTGTTGTAACCGAAAATGAATCAATCTTTATGGAACGTTTTTGTCTCGCCATGTCTCCGTCCTTAGAGTCTTTGAAGGTCGCCCTGAAAGAGTATGAGAAATAGACGTACACACACACTACGTTGTGTGAGATTCACATACACAGGATGACCGAAGAGCTTATGTTAAAGGTTGTTTGCTTTAAGCCTAGTGAACGCCGATCAATAGGTGGTGTAGTGATAAGAAGGCCAGATGTGTTTGTTTTCATTGTTTACTTCATAGAATATCCCTGAAATGTTCTTGTCGGCGTTCATGCCCGCAAAGTTCTTAGAAGGTTTCTGCAGAGTTACTCGGTGGCTGTTAACTAACAATCATCCCTACGATTCACTGTTTTTATGACAATAATTCTTGGATGCGGAAGTTGACAAGAGCTGAATTGGAGAGCATAAGGCCATTGGTAATATCCGAAACGGCTGTATTTAATGTTGTTGATTTGGTTGATACACACTATAGTAAACGATTGAATAGTTAAGATGTGTTCAATATACGCTATCGCCTCTTCACTTGGTGTAATTTGATCGGTAATTGAATTTTCTCTTGTTGTAGGTGCATATAATCAGTCAAGGTGGATCAGCGTCCTTCTCTGTCACAGAGAGTGGAGATCTCAAGTCATTTTTTTTCGCCACAGCCGATTGGCTGGAATTAGCTAGACCTCAGTACCCATCGGTTAAACAGGCAGAGTCTTATTCACTAATCCGAGTACCAAATAGAACAAAACACCAGTCCTGGAGTCCTCCGTTAGTCACCAAGATCAACATTAGATCATGAATCAGACTCTAGGGGACATGACTCAGAACCGATGTGAGTGGCGCAGATGTATCCCCACACACATTATCCTCATCTTAACGACGCTATACCGAATCTCACCATCTTTTCATTCTTCCTTTCTTTCTTTTAGCACTTTATATTTCTTTTGACTGAATTTTCTTAGCCTCATCTTTCACCTCACTACCTTCCTGCTTGATGTACTAATATGAGCTGTGGCAACTCGGACCGTTACGCAGTAATCCCTGATCCTATGTTAAGATTGATGATGATCTCATCCAGACTCTGTAGTTAATTCATAAGTTAAGTGGTAAAAGAGAAGACTTAGGCTCAATAATAATTCAGTAGAGCGCTTGTAAAGTAGTTAGTTAACAGTTAGTTAGTCGGTGTCAAAAATGGGACCTGGTATTTTTGTGTATCGATCCAAATCATCACATCTCATGTCGACAAATCAAGATGCAAGACAGACAAATAGGGAGTAGACTGTAATCAAAGTCATTAAAAGTCGTAACACAAGAAGCGGAAAGGGATAAAGCAACAGAGAAGATTGAGATGAAGATAATGAGTGAATGTACCTGTGTTCCACTGAGGAGTCTCCTCTGGTATATTTAATCCCCACTGTTAAATGGGGTACTAATACACCAGACCAGCTCTGTAGCAATTATTTGCATTTGAGTGGTAAGAAACGTATCCCAAATATTCTCAAACTTCTACTCAAGACAACCAGAAGATTCTGCATCATGTCAGTATCTTCACCTAACGGAACTATGTCATCTGTGTATCCTAGATCTACCAAGGTTTCTTCTGCGATAAGATTAATCCCTGTGAAATGAGATGACAAGACGAAGACCTCCTTAGACCACTCGACGCATACAACTCATCATAAGCCCTACAACACTCAAGAATGTCCGAAAGGAGAGCCTTCAACAGACTAGAAGACACTAGAATAAGATCTTTCAATCAATACATCCTCATCCAGGTCTGAAACGTAACTGATTTCCTCAGGTTTACTATTCCCAAACTTCACTTCCATGTCTTATTATTACAGAACCTAGTGGTCTTAGGAGCTGTTGGTGTTCTTTTCTTTACCCTCGTAACATACATACGCCCAGTCACAAACTTTTCCTACTAAGTAGATCACATTTGGTGGCGCACTCTTCCTTTATAACATTTTCTGTGCAAATAGCTGTGGTGTGGTATTCTAGGCATTTCAATAAGTTCCTTTTGTACTGGAGGGGTATGGAGCTAAAGAAGTATGTGTATTGACCTGTTGATGTTGCTTTTCTATAGACACTTCGTTTCAGAATTCCATCTAACCTTCTTACCAACAGAACATCAAGAAATTGGATACTGTCATTTTTCTCCTCTTCCATTGTGAAGTTGATTGCCGGATGAATACTATTGAACTTAATGAGAACAGCATTCTTATCAGCCTCACTTTTGAGAACTATAAAGGTATCATCCATGTAATGACAATATAATTGTAAACGGTAAGTAGTTTCATTCAGTGGACATTTCCCAGAAAAAAATCAGCTAACAGCGGGCCAAGGGTTGACCGTATAGCTACACCATCAGACTGCCTGTAGAGTTCATTGTTGACGAGGAATTGTAAGTTCATTGTACACTTCAGAACTGGTTCTTTTAATATGGAGACTGGAATATCTATTCCTATGCCGTGATTAGTAAGTTTGTTGCAAATAAAGTCTACTGTCTCCATTAAAGGAACGTTAACAGTAAAAAGAGGTGAAACACCATACAATATCATTAACGGATTATCTAATTCTAGATCCTCAATTTTTTCAACAAACTCAAAGATATATCTGAGACTGTGCTTTACAACTTTTGAAGAGGGCCTTCAAGAGTTGTATTAGCCATTTTGCAGTTTCATGATTAACAAAGTTTGTCACGTAGAGAAATCATACACCTACACATCAAGACAGGTAGTATGAACAGAGCTTTACTACTTGACGGTATGTATTGTACAGCTTCGACGCTAATGTAAGAAGAGACTGTAGGCGAAATGAGAGACTGTAAATGCATATTAGAGACCAATCTATTTGACATAGCCACATAAGCTTACTAATGCAGAAGATTTAGAAGGAAGGAAAGATACCTGCTCTATGGGAAAACCCACCAAAGTCTTTCCAAGAACAGGCGAGGAATCATGCTCAACCCCTGTACACCCCGAGTAAAATACCAAACGTCATCATCCTAAAGAGACTAAACAACGCCCTGCATTACAAATTATGACCGGAACAGGCTGCCTGTCTGACTCGTTGGATTCAGGAAAAACAAATCATTTGCCCTTCAAATTACAACGCTACGCTAATCATCATCATTATAACAGAGTATAGAATGTCAGTCAATTCAACTCGACCTCAACTGCATCGATTTCGGAAAGGCTTTCGACAACGTCGACTGAAAACTAATCTGACAGGCACCTGCTTCAAAACTACGGTTTTAGTGCCAAAAACCTTTATCAACCTCATTCAACACCAGTTATATGCTATATGACGACGTTACATGCCAAGTGATCCACAATGGAAAGCTCAGCTCAGTGATGCCTTTGAAGTGAAGTGAAGTGAAGATAGGAGTAAGACAAGGTTACCACCTACTATCACCGATCATCTTCATGATTGTGGTCGACTCAACTCAACTCGACTCGACTCGACTGGAGTGGAATGGAGTGGACAGGATACGACTGGACTAGAGTGGACTGGATGATGCAAGAAGCTGTGAGAAGTTTTGAGAAGATAGGCATACTCTGGGTGGAGCGATGAGAAGACGACAGAGGTAGATTTGGATTTCGCCAAAGATGATGATTTATGTCTAATGTCTAATGTCGCACAAACTCGAAGATCTACAGGCGAAAAACAACAAGTTGAGAGAAGAGGAGAGGCAGGGCAGTGAAGACGAGACTTGTTTGAAGTGAACGTGGAGAAGACAGAGGTAGAGGTGATGAAGATACCCAACCAACAACAACATCAACAACAACAAGAAGAGTGAATCGACATGAAGGAAAGAAACCTAAAGGAAGTAGTCTCCTTCACCTAACCACCTACTGCCTACATCGGCAGACAGCATCGTTGCAACTACAGGTGGCACAGGCACAGATGAGGATATCGTAGCCAGCGAGGATCGGATAGACAGCAAGACGTGCGTTCCTGCAATAATCTGAAATGATGAGTGTCGAGGTCTACTACACTGCACTACACTGCACTCAGCATAAAGTGTGAACAACATCCGGATTTTCAACACCAGCATCAAGTTAATGCATGTATATGGTTCAGAAACTTGGCGTGTAATGCGGAAAATATTTCCAACAAACTGCAGACATTCATCAACAGTTGCCTACGCTCGATACTTAAGATCAGATGACCAGAAGGAATAAGCAACAAGGAACTCTGGCTGGCTGGCAACTAACCAACCAAGAATCTATCACCCAACAAATATGCAGAATAAAAAAGTGGAGATGAATTGGATGGGGCATACATTGAAAAGACCATTCAGGGACATCACACGCCAGGCCCAGTCACTCGAGTGGAATCCAAAGAGGAAACGACGAGTTGGGCATCCGAGGCAAGGGTGACATGGAGGAGATGGTGTAAGGAAAAAAAGAAAGCTTGTAGACAGTGGTGTAGCCAGGTTAAAAGAGAAGATTGCGTAGAAGAGAGTGAAATGGCGACGTGCTACTGAAGCCCTATGTTCAACTAGGAACCCAAAGGACAAATAACCATACATAGGGTTACACTAACGACTTTTTAAGCACAACTTACTACTCATTATCAAAACAAGGTGATGTAATACTATTACAGATATTGGATTAGACCCAATATGTAAATGAGTAAATAATTCTGTCAGACTCCATGATATTGTAAAGGTTGTTTAGTATAAAGGTATAGTATTCATCAGTGCAAAAGTATATCATATATCATATATTCGAAGACTAGAAAATAATTACAAGGTGTAGTGTTTTGTAAAGAAAATTTAAAGAGAAAAACTCTTGGTGATTAAAATAAAATAAAAATCTGATTAGCAGTTGAACTTTGTAGCTTAGTTAGTAGAGTATCGGATCGGTAACCCAGTGGTCAATAGTTCGAATCCGGTTACAATCGAAATTTTCATTTCACTTTCAATTATCACTTCAGTATAGAATGAGAAAAGAGAATGACTTAACTTAACTCATCAATTCTTGTCAAAAACAAGTTATGTGTTGTTGTTGTTGTTTTTTTCTTCAATATTAGGAAAATTTAATGTCACAAGATGTTACTTGTTCACCTTTTTTTCACATGTAAGCATCAATTAATTACGTTTGATATGTAGATGTATACATGAAATAATAAAATTGTATTGTAATTGAAATAATCATAGTATGCTAAACCTATTGACTGTTAATACTTCCATCGATACAACTATTTTATACTGACTCACTTGAGTATTAATAATGATAATAAAGTCAGCGATCTAAACAATGAATGAATGAATGAATGAATCGTATCTCTTAAAACTTTGATGTATACCAAAGATTGAAAGTGGAACAAGTTGAGAACAGGTCACTTAATTTGAATTTGTAAGCAATTTTTTTCAAGACAAACAGACAGACATAGAGAAAACCAACGTAGAACCTTACACAAGGTAGATAAAGTTGTAAGACAATAAACAATCTTAATATAACAGTTATATCCACGAGTTAATCGTCAACCATTAATCCATTCTATCTTTTCGGGACCCTAACCAAAAGTCAGAGACTTTATCGATTGTTGATATGTCTTAGTCTGGTCATTGTGAATCTTCTCTTCGAATCTACTTCAACTCAACCGAGTATGTCACATCAAGGTAGATGGTAAGCCGACATGCAAAGTACATGACAAAACCATTTCAGTCAACTAAGGTTGATAACATCATCACAGTCTCAAAGAATAAAATTTATTTGTCCTACTTCAAGGTCAGCTTTTAAGTACATATTGTTGTCCTGACTTGACTTAAACTTTGTGACTTATAGAACAGTTCTCGTCAATCAAGAGATTGTCGTCTTCACCAGTTAACAGAACATTCATAAAGTTGCTCAGTTACAACCTTAAAAAGTTGTGCACATCCCATTTTTCCTAATTAAACGTGAATTAACAATTATAATCACTATCTTACCATGACTATTATTATTATTATCATTATTATTATTATTATTATTATTATTATCATCATCATTATTATTATTATTATTATTATTATTATTATTATTATTATTTGTCTCTTGGGTACCTAGTGGAACATAGGGCTTCAGTAGCACGTCACCATTTCACTCTCTTCTACGCAATCTTCTCTTTTAACCTGGATACACTACTGTCTACAAGCTTTCTTTTTTTCCTTACACCATCTCCTCCATGTCACCCTTGCCTCGGATGCCCAACTCGTCGTTTCCTCTTTGGATTCCACTCGATTGACTGGGCCTGACGAGTGATGTCCCTGAATGGTCTTCTCAATCTATGCCCCATCCAATCCATCTCCACTTTCTTATTCTGCATATTTGTTGGGTGATAGATTCTTGGTTGATTGGTTGCCAGACAGCCAGAGTTCCTTATTGCCTATTCTTATTATTCTGACAATCTGATCTGCATCTTCAGTATCAAGCGAGCGTAGGCAACTGTTGATGAATGTCTGCAGTTTGTTGGAAATACTTTTCGCACTACACGCCAAGTCTCTCAACCATCAAATAGAAGCACTAACTTGATGCTGGTGCTGAAAATCCGGATGTTGTTCACACTTTATGCTGATGGTGACTGATACTTGTTGTTGTTGTTGCTGGTTGGGTATCTCCATCATCTCTACCTCTGTCTTCTCCACGTTCACTTCAAACAAGTTCCGTCTTCACTGCCCTGCCTCTCCTCTTCTCTCAACTTGTTAGTTTTCACCTGTAGATCTTCGAGTTTGTGCGACATTAGACATTAGAAATAAATCATCATCGTTGGCGAAATCCAAATCTTCCTCTGTCGTCTTCTCATCGCTCCACCCAGAGTATGCCTATCTTCTCACAACTTCTCACAGCTTCTTGCATCATCCAGTCCACTCTAGTCCAGTCGTATCCTGTCCACTCCATTCCACTCCAGTCGAGTTGAGTCGAGTTGAGTTGAGTCGACCACAATCATGAAGATGATCGGTGATAGTAGGTGGTAACCTTGTCTTACTCCTATCTTCACTTCACTTCACTTCAAAGGCATCACTGAGCTGAGCTTTCCATTGTGGATCACTTGGTATGTAACGTCGTCATATGGCATATAACTGGTGTTGAATGAGGTTGATAAAGGTTTTTGGCACTAAAACCGTAGTTTTGAAGCAGGTGCCTGTCAGATTAGTTTTCAGTCGACGCTGTCAAAAGTCTTTCCGAAGTCGATAAAGTTGAGGTCGAGTTGAATTGACTGACATTCTGTACTCTGTTATAATGATGATGATTAGCGTAGCGTTGTAATTTGAGATGCACATGATTTGTTCTTCCTGAATCCAACGAGTCAGGCAGGCAGCCTGTTCCGGTCAGAATTTGTAATCCAGGGCATTTTTTAGTCTCTTTAGGATGATGACGTTTGGTATTTTACTCGGGGTGTACAGGGGTTGAGCAATATTCCTCGCCTCTTCTTGGAAAGACTTAGGTGTGCCTTTTTGTGAGTTTGACAAGGTAGCCCTTCTTCCATAGAGCAGGTACCTTTCCTTCCTTCCAAACCTTCTGCAGTAGTGATGCGAGCATGTCCTATGACTGTGAAACTATAATTCTTGCTGAGAACCATTATACCAAAACAACAGAATACGGCCTTTCACAAATAAAATTTCAAGTTTACACGACACACTACTAAACAAACTCATACTATTTAGTAGTATGATACGAAATCCATTCAGTAACATTGTACACAAGCGTACTATAGGTACTGAGGCATACCTATTGTACATGACGGTTAACGATGATTCTATTCGATTGCCCAAACCTCGATAGGTGGAGTGAGGTTCCACCTTACGACTTATTATGCCACAACTTCAACTATATATATATCATCGATAATACAACAAAGAGTAAATTAATTAAGGGGTAAAGTATATCGTATCACTTACCCAAAAGTAATATTTGCAGCATTCTCATGATGACCAGGAGCACAAATATGATAAACTGTAAAGTGTTCAGTGATAACACGCATATCAGGATTATTGAATAAACTAAGAAACGATGTATCTTGTAAATTTTAATTGAAAAAAAAAAGAAAAACAAAATAAATGATAAATAAATAGACAATGGGTAAACATTGAACAAATTCAATGGGTTCAATGCCAGCTAATTGTAAAAAAACAAACAAACAAAGAATTACATCAAGAATAACAATGAAAGTTTCGCGATTAAATTATTCAAGTCAGAGAACACAACATACCCATAAGATCATTTGCTAATATGATATAAGTGTTAGAAATTTACAATAAACATCCTTTCACAGACACTGTTAGGGATGCCTATATTCCTGATATTTCATACTAGCCGTTTATGTATATTTAAACTAGTTTATTTCACGCCTAAGAAAAATTTACCCCGGAACTACTCGAAGCCAAGTAGGACATCTATGCCACATCTCAGCTACATTTATGGACAACAACCTGCCACAAAGGAAGTTCTTGACGGTATCCATGAATAACTATCCAACTAGTCTACAGATGGACACTGCAAGCATCAAATATGACCATCATTTCTGAAAACCTCTATTGTCCAACAACGTGGAAGAGTAACGTATGATGTTCGACTGGGACGAAAATATGGATGCGCCACCACAACCAACTGATGGATACATTCAAACTACCATCGGTATTAATGGGCACTCCAATTACATCAAAACTTCCTCAGAATGTTGATCTACTCCCATGACGATGGAATAACCGTCGTCGCTAACCATAAGTACCAATACAAGTCAACCCAAACAAAATACATTGATGAATTCATTAAGAAGGGGAAATGTTAGGCATGCCTATATTCCTTATGCTCCATACTTACCGTTTGTGTATAGTTAAACTGGTTTATTTCACGTTTCTCTTTCCCGCACATAAGTTAGTTAATATTTCCTATGATCCACTAGAGTTCTGATTAGCTCCTATCTCTTGAAATGTACTATTCCTTGTCTTTCAAGGCTACTGTAAACTCTATAAATACGCGTCCATTTTCTCTCGTAACGTTTTCAGCTCGAGATATTATAAACTCAGTTGAATTCCAGTCTTTCGATTCGGGTTGAATCGTCTTAACCCTCAACTTATCAATCATTAAGTATTTTCGTTTGTTCTCATAACTCCATATTGCAACGAATAGAGAATGGGTGAACTTTGAAATCAACCAAGTTAGACATGTGAGTCGACTGACAATATAACAGTATGTTATGAATCAATCATAGTTGGGACCTGAAGGTTTTGGGTTGAATCCCTGACAGAGATTGTAAGGACACACGACATAGGAATACCTTCTAGTGATTGAATAGTTCTTCAATTGATCTCATTTCATGATGAATACCACTCTGAAATCAACAAGATTGCTATAAATCTCCAAAATCAAAAATTTATAGTTCTATATATCAATCTCAACAACTAAATGGATAAAAATAATGATGATAACGATAATTATCAAAAGTATACTACTTATTACTAAGGATAAAGAGTAATATGATGCGGTGATATAAGTTTTCTTGTTTGAATGGAAAATAATGATAATGACATATAACACATAATAATATGGTTAGTTGAAATTATACCCTGATTTGATCTAAAATATGCTTATTCCACCTTGTGTGCTTCAGACTTAATTTTAAGACATTTTCAACTCTCTACCTCAACTTCATCGACTTTGAAAAAGGCCTTTAACAGCGTCGACCGAAAAATAATTTAAAAGGCAGTTGCTTCAACACTACGGAATACCACAAACCTTTATCAATCTCATTCAACAACTACATGAAGACACCACATGCCAAATAATTCACAATCGAAACCTCAGTGATGTCTTCGAAGTGAAGACAAGAGTAAGACAAGGCTACCGCCTACTATCATCCATCATCTTCCTCATTGTGGTCGACTGGATCTTGCAAAAAACAATGAGCAGTGAGAAGACGGGGATACGCTGGACCGCAGAAAACATCCTAGAAGACTTGGATTTCGCCGATCACCATTCATCTCTAATGTTACACAAACTTCAAGATCTAAAGGCAAAATCCAAAAAGATGACAGAAGAGGCAAGGCAGGGCAGGGCAACGAAGACAGGACTTCAAGTGAATGTAGAGAAGATAGAGGTGATGAAGATACCCAACCAACGACAACAACAACAACAAGCGCCAATCACCATCAATGGGAGGAACTCAAAGCAAGTAGCCTCTTTCACCTATCTAGACAGCATCCTCCCAACTACAGGTGGCATAGGCACAAACGAGGACGTCAAAGCCAGCCATGATCAGAAAACCAAGACACAGGCTTTCATTAGCCAGCCTGAAATCAGTGTGCAGATCTTCTGCACTCAACATAAAGCGTCAACAACATCCACATTTTCTACGCTAACAACCACAGTCAAGTCACTGATTCTCTATGGCTCACAGACTTGGCACGTTATGAAAAGCATTTCCAACAAACTACACACATTCATCAACAACTGCCTACTCTGACTTGTTATTGAAGATCAGATGAGAAGGCCACAAAGAATAAACAACAAGAAACTCTGGCTACCTGGCAACCAACCAACCAAGAATATATCACCCAACAAATATGCACTGGAAGGAAGTGGAGATGGATTGGATTGGGCATACACTGAGAAGGCTGAATGGGGACATCACGTGTCAGGCCAGGCAGTCGAGTCGAACCCAGATGGGAAACGACAAGTTGGGCATCGGAGGCGTGGGGGGTGATATGGAGGAGATGGTGTGAGGAAGAAATGAGAGGTTGTGGGTTGTCGTGGAGTCAGGTTTAAAACATTGTAGAGAAGAGAGTGAAATGGAGACGTGCTACTGAAGCCATATGTTCTACTAGGAACCGAAGGGAAAAATAAATATTATAATAATAATCATTATAAAATAATGAGATAATGAATGCAACATTGATGCATAGTTTTATCAATGAAAATCAACTGGATTTCTCTTGGTAAGCATATGATTGTGAATCAGTCGGTGATTGATGATTAGACAACAGAACCTGCCTTAGAATGATAAAACTTTAGTAGTACTATACCGAAATGTAATCCCATATTAGACTTGTTCATTTTATATACAGTATTATTTACTGGATGACAAAGTTTCGAGCATCAATTAGTACTGCTCATAATTCATATCAATGTAATCACAATCCACTTTCGACATCTGTTGCTTTCATAGTCCAGTCACCTCTTATTTTTTTTTGGTTTTTATTAGTAGTAAAGTTTTTCACATCTCTGGTATACGTGTTGTGTCATTCCTATTACATATATTGGGTAGTTGGTTGATTCGATTATTATTAATATTATTACTATTATTATTAGTCCCTTGGGTTCCCAGTAGAACATAGGGCTTCAGTAGCACGTCTCCAGTGAACTCTGTTCTCTGAGATCTCTTGAACCTGGCTCCACGACAGCCCACAAGCTCTCATTTCCTCCTCGCACGATCTACTCCATGTCACCGTCATCTCGGACACCCAAGTCGTCGCTTCCCATGGGGATTCCACTCGAGGGCCTGACGCGTGATGTCCTCAGTCGGCCGTCTCAGTGCATGCCCAATCCAGTCCATCTCCACTTCCTTCCTATGCATATTTGTTGGGTGATAGGTTCTTAGTTGGTTCGTTCCCAGAGTTCCTTGTTGCTTATTCTTTCTGGCTATGCCATCCGATCTTCAGTAGCCAGCGTAAGCAGTTGTTGATGAATGTCTGTAGTTTATTGGAAATCCCTTTCGTGACGCGCCAAGTCTCTCAACCATACAGAAGCACTGACTAGACTGGATTGGTGTTGAAAATCCGTATCTTGTTCCACATGCTGAGTGCAGAAGATCTCCACACTGGTTTCAGGCTAATGAACGCCTGTCTTGCTTTTCCGATTCTGACTGACTTTGACATCCTCGTCTGTGCCTGTGCCACCTGTAGTTGAGACAGTGCTGCCTAGATAGGTGAAGGAGGTTACTTCCTTTAAGTTTCTCCCGTTGACGGTGATTGGAGTTTGTTGGTGGTGGTGGTAGTGCGGTATCTTCATCACCTCTGTCTTCTCTATATTCACTTGAAGTCCCGTCTTCACTCTATTCTAAACAATATGTATAACATAGTATGGAATTCTCAGCATGTAATTTTTCAACTAATTCACTCCAAGAACCAATACTTTCATATGAAACGGTTATTGCATAGGAATGATGTAATAACAATAACAGTATTCAAGGCAATAGCCAACTGGTTTTAGATGGGCATCAAGTCTATAGTGAAGAATCAACATAAATGTGAGCGTAATTTTTGTGGTGGTGGTGGTGGTGACACTTCATTCCGACGGTACAAAAATCTGCAACGAATAGAAATATAATGTACTTTTTTTGCATTGAAAACTCCACTTCTATACAATGAAACATTTTTTTTCTCTGCTTTGTGATGGATTCGAGAAACGGCGAGTTGAAAACAGTTTAACAATGTGCAAGAGTATATGATACGTTCAAAAAACATATTTAAATGAATGAAACAAATTGAAAGGAAAGAAGGTGATGAAAAATGTTCGATGGATAAATTTGGTAGCCTAAGGTTCAAGCAGGCAGCTGCCTCTCTCTCTCTACCTAATTATACTGCATTTGAGTTCAGTGGTTTTATCCACCACCCTATTGTGTGTTGACATATACGTGGATTACAATAGACGAGGTTCTCTTCTAGATGATTGATCCTGTTGTTATGTTCCGCTATTCTAACTAACCCAGATCGGCTAGTTTTAACTATGTACTTGACCTGACTCACAGTCATTACATGGAATTTGATAGATAAAATTATTTTGCTTAATTGATTCTATTGCATTCTTAAGTCAACCGACAAAGCTTATCTCTGAGTGGGTTTGTAGATTTATATGATACCCTAATTCCAGCTTTGTTGACGATCCTAAGTAAGGTTCCTGATATATCTTCCTTATAGGCTGACACAATGTAGGCTGTGAACTCCTTTGTACTTGTAGTGTCGTTATTATTCATACTTGTGTAACCGTTATTATTACGTTTCTTATGGGTTCTTATGAATTTCTAAATAAATGATAGAGGATAATTATGAACTATTAGGGCTTCTTTTACGTGCTTCAGTTCATTAGCAGATAAGCTTTATTCGCTTAACGATATAATAGATCCAGTTGAGCAAAATAATCGAATCTATCAAATTCCATGTAATGACTGTGAGTCAGGTCAAGGACACCGTTCAAACTAGCCGATCTGGGTTAGTTAGAATAGCGGAACACAAGAATTTAGCTCAATATAGAATGAAACACCACAACAAGATCAATAATCTAGAAGAGAACCTCGTCTATTGTAATCCACTTATATATCAACACACAATAAGGTGGTGGATAAAACCACTGAACTTAGGTTCAACATAATTAGATGAAGAGAAAGATTGATTACTGAATCTTTATTCATCGAATCAACCAACACAACACATGTAATAGAAATGATACAACACTTATATCACAGATATGGAAAACTTTACTACTCATAAAAACATAGAATACGAAGTGATAGGACTATAAAAACCAGAAGTCGAAAGGAGTATGATTACATTGATATAAATTATGATGAACAATTTATGCAAGAAACATCATCCAGTAAATAATACTAGATCACTGTGTGTTATAAATCAAATAAACAAATCTAATATGGAATTGGCCGGATTTTCAACACCAACGTCAGGTCAGTGCTCCTGTATGGTTCAGAAACTTGGTGCGTTACGAAAGTCATTTCCAATAAACTACAGACACTCATCAATAACTGCCTAGTCTGGCTCGATACTGAAGATCAGATGGGAAGGCCAGAAAGAATAAACAACAAGAAACTCTGGCTACCTGGCAACCAACCAACCAAGAACGTATGGCTCAACAAATATGCAGAAGGAAGTGGAGATCGATTGGGCACACACTGAGAAGGCCGATTGGGGATATCACGCGTCAGGCCACACACTCGAGTGGAACCCAGATGGGAAACGACGGGTTGGGCTTGGGAGGCGAGGGTGACATGAAGGAGATCGTGCGAGGAGGAAATGAGAGCTTGTGGGCTGTCGTGGAGCCAGGTTCAAAAGATTGTAGAGAACAGAGTTCACTGGAGATGTGCTACTGAAGCCATATGTTCCATTAGGAACCCAAGGGACAAATAATAATAAATTTTAAAAAATATGGTGTACAGGTGGAAGTGGTTAAATACTAACCTTAAAAGTAGTGCTCTAAACAAGCAAAGAAAATAATTCAGTTAGTCCTTCCTATGGTGAACTTGTAACAATGTGTATCATGCCTGTTGGAGTGACCTAGATTACCCTTCCTTCTAGCATATAATATAAAATAAGGGGAAATTAACTATGAAGAAAATCAGGCGTCTAGTTATGATTTTTAAGATGTTAGGGATCTATAGCTGAAATGGAGATGTGACTTATAGGTTTAGACTGTTATTTTTCAACTAATGGGTCAAGGGTTCGAAATCGCAACTCCATCTACTGAGGTGGTTTGCGTAGCCAGGTAGTAACATTACCTCTCACACAATATACATATTCTCCAGGCTTTATATTCCGAACGAGCATATTCAAGAAGTAGACAATGAGCCACACCTATTGTGTATGAGGGTTAGAGATACTATCTGGCTGCCCAAACATCCATAGCAAGGTAAGGTTTCAAAGCCGCGACTCATTGGTTGAACATCAACTGCCTAAACCCATGAGCTAAAGCTCTATTAATTTTAAGGAGTTTTACACTGGTAAATACTCAAAACCACCTTCTCATCATCTTGATGTATTATTTTTATTTGTCCTTTGGGTCCCTAGTAGAACATGGGGCTTCAGTAGCACGTCGCCATTTCACTCTCTTCTACGCAATCTTCTCTTTCAACTTGGCTCCACCACTGTTTACAAGCTTTCTTTTTTTCCTTACGCCATTTCCTTCATATCACCCTCGCCTCCGACGCCCAATTCGTTGTTTCCTACTTCGGTTCCACTCAAGGGCCTGGTTTGACGCGAGATGTCCCCAAATGGCCTTCTCAGTCTATGTCGAATCCAATCCATCTCCACTTTCTTATTCTGCATATTTGTTGAGCGATAGATTCTTGGTTGGTTGGTTGGTTGCCAGCCAACCAGCCATCCAGAGTTCCTTGTTGCTTATTCCTTCTGGTCATCTGATCTTAAGTATCGAGCGTAGGTAGCTGTTGATGAATGTTTGCAGTTTGTTGGAAATGCTTTTCGCACTACACGCCAAGTCTCTGAACTACATAGAAGAATCGATACAACGTAGTTATTTGGGGGGTCGACTTGAAGCCTCTAAAGCTAAATCCTAATACACGTCTAAATTTTCAACAAATTAAACTCCACTACATGGCTAGTTAACTTTTGACGGCTTTGAAAAGCATCCCAACTGTTATGATTCAAAAACTGCTATGGCCGCTAACAATACACAAATATCGACTATCCGCCACCAACGTTTAACAAATTCCTAGTTGATTTTTAATTCGACTAATTTGTGAAGAAGACATGATGGATGTGTAGAAATGTATATGGGGTCGAATGACCGAAGGCGGAAAAACAAAGGAAAATAGATCTAATACATAGACAGTTGGCTGTTGGCTGATCCACTGTTTATTTGGTCCCTCTCCAGACTAGTCTTTTCTCTCTATCCCCATGTCACCTCCTTCTTCGAAAGAATGTTATTTGGGGTCAAAGTGAGTCGCACTGTCTTCTTCTTGCCCTTATCTGACCGACACAGAGAGAGTTTCTTGTTGTTACGGGGGGTGGGGGGAGATCAGTAGTCCTTTTGATATTATTTTTGTAGGCAGGTTCATGAGCATGTAAATCATCGATCGAACCAAGAGATTTACCTATCGATCAAGAAAAAGATCTGTTGTGATATCTGGAGGATAATCTCTGTACACGTCGTTGTGTGTGTATTGGCTGCAAAAACCGTCCTTATGGCCCCTAGCATTAAAGTCTCGGTATGGATGTTGTTTAGCTGGACAAGATATGATGAAATGCCAAGCACCACAATGCCAGCAAGACAATAGGGGTGTCTTCTTTGAGGGTCGGTTGGTATCAGATGAATTACTGGGCCGATGAACAGGTGAAATAAGGTCAGAGGGTGATGCGTAAGAATGAAGTGTGTGTACTTCAGAACCACCCTGGAGCCCGGATTGGGTTAAACTCGTATGGGGCTGCAGGTTATTCAGTCGTTGATATTCTGAAGACATGTCATTCAGTGTCTACACCGTGGCGTCGAAAGTGTGATCACGTGGGTTCTGCGACGAAATCATGTTACAGTATTGGTCGAGTTCATGTGGACCACGCTTTCAAAGTGGGAGACATACTTTCCAGGAATCATCTCGGCCAGCAAAATCCACTTTGTAGTAGTCTTCGTAACGCCTGAACCAACTACCGAACGTTTCATTGGTATCAGGATCGTATTGAGATTCAGTGATGTTATTGGCGATTCCATCAACTGAAGGGGCTATTGAAACTGGTGCAGTAGGCGAGGATTCAGTACCAGAAATTTTGGATTATGTAAGTATCTCTATAATCCTCATTTTTTGTACAAGGAAACTGTCCAACTGTCCACTTCCCAATATTTCATCCCTGTCGCCATTGTTATGATTCGAAAACTGCAATGGCTGCTAACGATGCACAGATATCGACTATCAGTCATGCTTAACTTGAATTAGATTAACTAACATATGCATAGAGTAGAACGGGATAAATACAAGTATTCTTACAGAAGTATAATTAATACGCATTAAAACCTTTTGTATCGACAGAGAAGTAGTTTGACAGTTGCTTCAACACTACGGAATATCATAAATCTTTATCAACCTCATTCAACAACTATATGAAGACGCCACATGTCAAATGGTCCACAATAATAAGCTCAGCGAGGCCTTTGAAATGAAGACAGGAGTAAAACGAGGGTGCTTACTATCACCTATGATCTTCCTGATTGTGGTGGACTGGATCATAAAGCGAACCGTGAGGAGCGAGAAGATGGGAATACGCTGTTTGACCGATGAGAAGACCCTGGAAGATTTGGACTTCGCCGACGATGATTTATGTTTAATGTCGCCCCATGTTCTACTAGGAAGCCAACGGAAAAATAATAATAAAACTTTTTGTAAAAGACACCTGACCTAAGAAAGTGTATTCTTCGTTTAAACTGACGTTTAAAATTGATAGATTTCTTAAAAAATAATAGTGGGCAAAACAGCCACCTATGGACACACTATTAGTGTGAAGTTGTAGCGCAGTGATTTAGCCACTTAAATTCTATTTAATATCTGGGGCATTGGAATCCAATATATCATATGTTTTAGTTGTTATGGATACATTTGTATGTGTATGACTTATAAACCCATTGCAATAGTTTAACCTGCAATTCTCGATAAAGTTAGATGAATGCATGCATCAATATCTTTCTAGTGAGCACATATATCCAATACATGTTCCACTTACTAGGCTATAAGTCACGTTTACTGTGTAAAGAATTATGATACTAACTAGTTTACTAGGTAAAAGCATGTGGAATAGGACTAAATAAGTGATGAGACTTGATTCCCATACTCTATAGCTTATTTAACCAATCAACATGCCACCATTTATGACCCCCAAATTAGGACACTTATTAAGCCCTAGGTGATTATAACCCATGATTTTTGGACAACACAACAGACTTACTTCTTTTGTTTACAACTCTACAGTTAACCACTAAACATGAGATCGATGCCACAAAGGCAAATTTGATCAAATATTTTAAGCCTTCATATATCCACCTTTAGTAGCCACATTTTACAGTTACAGAGTAGAAATAAGTGGACTTCTACGCAGTACACTCACCTGATCACGTTTTTTCACATCTCCACTGAGAGTTCGTCAGTCACTGACTCATCACTACCGGTCCAATTTCAACCACTTCATACACTATTATCACAAAAATCATCAATGTAGATACATTCTTAAGTAGATTTCCGCATTTAAAAGACGAAAAACATGTTTTCAACATTTTTGAATTGTTACTAAATATTTTTGAAAGACTACATCTTGTCTTTACTAGGAGAAAGATCTAATCAATCATGTTTATGATAAGGCAGAATACTGGACATCTTTGATGGACGCTACACGAAATATTAGTTTCATGGGATAGCTCACATTAGGCTTTGATAATAACATAGATGTTCAAAATTTAACAATAATAAATAACTAATATTATGGTTAACATATGTGTAGTTAAAAAGTGATTGGTTGGTTTAAAGACTCGACTTTCAATCAATGATCTTTGGGTTCAAACTCTACTCTACTGATCTGGACCTGACCAGCTGAGCAGCATACTAAGTATGGCTCATAAATCAGTGGATAAAGCGATGTAGTGAACTATCGAGTTACAAGTTACCAATGGGTCAGAGATTTACAGTTGTTTACAATACTGATACCTGTGGATTTCATCAAGGTAAACCTTTGGAAAATCGGTAAGATCTACTGTTGATATATATATATATATATATATATATATATATATATATATTTGAGATGAATGGGGATTTTTTAAATTTCGAAGTAGTATTCATCATGGACTGACATCAGTTGGGGAACCATTGAAGATCTGGGAGCACTGGACAGCCGTTTCGTCCTAGTATGGTACTCCTCAGCAGTAGGCACCCACGACCCGGCTAGGGTGACCTGTGGGGTCAACCAGTCGAAAGTGAAGTGGATGCTAACTGAAGACCTTGGGTGACAGTCGTGCTATGTCGTGAACTGACAGAAGTTGGAAATTGTGAACCACTGGAAACCGACCCAGTGGCTGAATGGTTGACGCGTTCGCCGTAAAACTTGAAGGTCCTGAGTTCAACCCCTAGCCGGGTCGTGGGTGCTTACTGCTGAGGAGTCCCATACTAGGACGAAACAGCTGTCCAGTGCTCCCAGATTTTCAATGGTTCCACGACTGATGTCAGCCCATGATGAATGCTACTTCTAGTACAAGTATATATATATATATATATATATATATATATATATATATATATATATATATATATATATATAATATATATATATATATATATATATATATATATATATATATGATAACGAATAAGGCTTTGTAGCAATGCCGCAGGTATTGATGGGTCAATAAGGGTAAAATCACTCAAACACTCACGATTAGTCCCAATATCATGATAGGTAATAATTGCAGTTTTATTTTTGTTGGGCTGAACATATACTCGTTGGTAAAGACCAGAAGAAGTAAGTATTTCATGTTCCTGTTGTTTTGTTTTGTTTTGTTGATTGACAAAATTTTCATCCCACAAAGCAAAAAAATAGAAAGTTATAGATTAATTAAGAAACAAAGAGTATTCTAGCGAAGCAATTGAAGCTATTAGGATATGTGATTATGTCCTGAAAAACTTTGTCAGTCTGACAAGTAGTATTACTCTATCATGCTATTTCGCTTCCATACTTTTTGTCTATGATTAGGGTTTCACGACTTTATTATTAGGGAGACAAATCGATGTACCAATCAGATTATTTTGAGCCGTCTCATTGACTGTCCTATGAATGCCGTAAGAGATGTGATAAATATCTTGCATTTTTCGTTTATTGTTGATTGCCCTACTGATCAGTAACTTCATTGGTTGTTGGCGTTATTCGAAGATCACAACGTAATAGTGAAGTAACTTAGTTCACAGCAGAAATTATAATTTAGTACAGTCTAGTCAAATCATCAAACTACTACGCACCTTTGCCAAATATATTACATGTAGATTACACAAAGGTAAAAGTAGACACGATGGGTTACATTCGTTTCGTAGATGACAAAAGTGAGAATCTGGGTCCATAATTGACTTTATTAGCTTGCATTTGTGGACGCTATAAAGTGTTTCTCCATCTCTTGCAGAAAGCTTTGACAATATAATATCTTTGGGATGCTCAGTTAATGGAATAGGCCTATTAAACGATAAGCAATTACACATTTACTGAAAAATTAGTTTCATTTGCGCCCAAGAGTTGAGCACCATCACTGAACAGTCGTGTAAAATTCACAAAAGTGTGCCGTGGAGGACGTCTTAACTTGATAAAAATTTTGGAAGAATTAGACAACGACGGACAGAAGTCTTGACCAGGCGTAGTCTTCGGAAACTAAGCAAAGCAATATAATGTTCTCCATAAGTTTGACGCCTCACAAATTAGAAACAATGCTATGAGGTGAAGAGCTTCTTTACTAGGGAAAGAGTCAAATGTTTGAATGAGCAAACTTGCTCATTTACAGGACCACTTATATCATCCATGACAAAAGAGCTCCAAAAAAGTATCAGCACAGCTGTAGGAGACAATTGGCATTTCTGAACCCACCCCATTTGTGTGAATGAAATCGAGATGCTCATCAATGAGAAATTTAACCCCACAGTAATCCGCTTTATTCTAAGACGTACCTAATGTAAATATGTATCGAAAGAACATAGTTATGCAATTAATCACCAAAGATTTTTAAGCGTTTCTGACACAAAGCAAAATTATTCGAAGTGAACTCAAAGAAAAACAGGATTCTGAAATGTGGTACACAAAAGTAACCAAGGTACCAAATGCATATATTATCTGTAAAAACTATCCAGGAGTGATCAGAGAAGATATACTGAAAGCAAGTTAAACTTTCTCTGTACGTTAGAGTCTCATACCACGATCAAAATCCTTATGGTCAACCATGATGTACAAGATTTGGTTGGTATATAATTGATGTTTGAAACGTTATGTCACGACTAACGATAAATTGTGCAACCTTCGTCCGATGTTTTAAAAAACACATGAATACTGACAACATCAGAAGTTTAGACCCATTGAATAGTGAAGTACCATCTATTTATGACTGTTGCTGGCTCGATAACTGATAAACATTCGCCTTTCAAAAAAGCCAGGGTACATTTAAAGAAAGTTATAAACAGGCTATTGTGTTGAAAGGAACTGGTTTGGATGGCTAATACGAATATATGTATATAAGAGGAAGAGATTCAGCAAACGACTGTGAACATACTTCTAAGTTAGCTGGTGTCCGATGAGCACAAAAAGAAGGCTTTCCACTGTCTCCTGTTTCATTTGACTGCAGCTCAATGCCCTGAAAGTTTACCGGAGGGCAATCCATTGGAATAAATGGCTAAAAACATCACAAAAAGAATAATGATTACACAAGTAATGTGAATTTAAGCTACATTTAGCGTCTGACTGCTTTCGAGTACCGAATAACTTTCATCAAGGGGATATCATTGACGAATGAAACGTTTATTTCGTCAAGGATAATAATAACAATATACACTTAATTCCAAACAATTTTTGGTACAGCTTGGAGTTCTCAGCACGATATATTGCAACAATAAAATGGATGTGTGTACGTATCAAAATTTAAGTAATGTAAACAATATTAGTAACGAGGACACTTTACATTGTTTACCATATTATTGAAATGAGATTATTAACCGTTACAAAGTTGATATGTGAGTTCTGTTCTAATACGCTTTTCCTCACAAAAAATATGCGCGCTACGTAAGGCACAATCAAATTCTTGTACTTAGCTGTACGAGCGTACAGCCTGATGTAGTTTCTTCGAGTAGTCTCTGAAGAGATACATGGAGATATCTGTGAATAAAGTGGATGCTCAGTGTGAGTTAAAATTACTGTAGCTAGTTGTTTGCTGGAACTTAAGTGTCTATCAACCACAATTTTAGTCAGTTGGGTCAGATGCGCACCACTCATCCTACTGACGGCTTTCAAAGCCCTACGCAATATAACACAGTCCTTTTTTAGTAGACCAGGAAAGATCAACTGGGAACAACACAAAATACGTACAATGTAGGGATTAATAAATTGTACAATAAGAAGTTTATTCATGTCAGGAAGCCTCAGTTTCTTTGTGTAAAACGTCAAAAAGATTTCCTTATAAGTCAACGAGAAACGAGCCGACCAATATTGGCATTGACGTCTCTCAATAAACCTCCTAAACCAGAAGCGGAAAAGTCAAAGAATGATCCAGAATGAAAAAACATGTAATTATGCATTGCTACAACCCATTTAAGTCACATGATATTCTGTAAACATCTGTTTGCCTCAGAAACATAAGTCAGTTAGCAAACAAACTAAAACGACAAAGACTAGCAGTAAAAAATTGAGTGATTTCCTACCTGTAGACCACATAACCTTACTTTTAGTTCTGCCAGCATACGACATCTTCCAGAACTTACTACCAAGACCTGTCTACCGACTTGATGAGAAACTTATATGCTATGAAAGTCATTCAGAAGTAGTAAGAATTAAGCTGTCACACTTATTGAGCACCACCTATCTCCTCAGTACAATTATCCACCACACCAATGGAAAGAAATTCGGAGGACAAAAATTTGTTGATTGTCTTTGGAAAACTAAAGAGTGACTTCTAGTCGAAGTTCCATCAGAAGAAGCTCACCCTGTCTATGAAGTCTATTACTGCCTAAGGACTCACGAACTATGTTATCATTAAAAGATTTTAGATAAAACACTTCTTTAACACCGCTTACATCTAATGCCAACTATTCTCTAACCCTTCAATGTTTGTAAAACAACCCAGCCAAATCCTAACTAAGATTCATACAAATGAACCACCGTACCTTTTCAGCAGTGGCCAAAATCGGTAAAACCATGCATAAAATATACAGCAACATAAAACACTTGCATTACTGAAGCTAAATGTACACACTAAATATGTTGAATACCAGACTAACTAAAAACACAAACCACGTACCGTTTAACTGATAATCAGCGGTAGGTAATTAATCCATACTTGACCCTGCTGATGATGTAGAAAAACAAAAAGTATTAAGTTGACTTAAGTCCAGTCAACTTTTTTCTAACTGTCTTAAGCCTGCGATAACGTTGTGCCTCTGAAATTCATTCTTTGCATCAGATAGCCGTACTTAGGATTCTGAAATCTCAAACTTCGTTCTGCAGAAATTACTGAACTGTGGTACCTTAAGTTCTGAGTTTCTTTCTGAGAAGTATCTTTTCCCAGTGCTGAAAAGCCTAAAAGGAATGAGATAATCGATCATTATTCACGTTCCTTTTGGGATTGCGGATACAGGAAGTATGCAAAACGACAAGAAGCTTATCGACTACTGTTTACCTATACTACAGGAATTTAAGTTGGTGTCTAGCCTCCTTCCAAGAGCATCGGAGCAATGGGTGGAAGTAACTTCTTCAAACGAGTTCTCCGACAGTTTACAGATCCCAGCCGCTGGCAAGTTAGCACGGACCTTCATGCGTGCTCTCATATGCAATTCCAAAGGATGATCTCTACGTTGTGGTTTCTGATTAAACCCGAAATGGATCAGCGAAAATGCACGAAATCATGGGTAGTATGGCACAATGACCACAACTCCTGAGGTTCTTCTACATGCTGCTGGTTGCAGCTTAACAACGAATGGATGACCCAGGCAAGGTTGCTGGGGTAACCAAGATCAATACCCAGGGTTCGAAGAGACTCAACGTTGATGCTGAGCGTCACACTTTTAGCGGATCCACCAAGCCGGGGGCACATGACCAAGTATCAACGCCAATATAACACGGTACGCTCGTAACTTGCTCCACATTGTGGCACTCTATTCTCAGTTTACTGCTGCATTGTTTTCCTCTGTTTTCTCGCATTCTTGTTCGCCAAAGGTGACCACATAGCACGTAGAAGTTTTGAACCCTGTCCACTTAAAATGTCTTTGTGGATTAAACAAGTCACTCTATATGCATTCATAAATGGTTATCGACAGAAATCCTAACCACATGCAACTGACTGTAGCTCTCTGGCCTTACTGCAGCAAAAAATACCGATAAACTGTGGGTTAAGTCTCAAGTAAACGTGCTACTGAATGACGTAGTAAATTCCACAACGATGAAATAACTACTGCTAACTCGCTTATTATAATATCAGCACGGCCTACGACTTGGAAGTTTCAGTTCAATACAAGCAAATGCGGCTGAACATGCTTTGGTGCTCCGTTGGCAGACATCCAGCTGAATCTTCAGTCTATGAAACTACCTATTCTTAAAGGTGTCCCTGAACTTGGACTGAGATATTCAAGGGACCTCACACTTCCTGAACACGTGGCATCACAGGCCTGCAAATCTAAGACCCTAATGGGCTGCACAGCCTATAACTTTCACCTCAAAAAGTCAAGTTACTGCTCCGTAAAACTTGCGCACGTCCAATATTAGAATATCGTCCTTTTATATCGAGTGGCATCCACATCAGAGACGACCTAAAAATAGGGGGTGTCCAAAGGTATTTTACAGCCAGGTTACTAGGATATGGTTGCAGACAGGGCCACAACTTCAGATGCAGAACCCCAATCTAGAACCCCTTTGGATGAGACGACTCAAAATTAACCTGACACTCTTCTTCAGCGTGCTGCACAATGAAAACATACTGGGACCTCCGAATGTTTAAGGTGAGTACCTTTTACCTCAATGGACCTATAAAAAGTGTTCGATTGCTAGTTCATCCGGATGGATGATGCAGTACAAGTACGTAGTGTTCCCTTTAAGTTTACAGACGAAAACTGCCTATCTAACAACTCGTGTGAGCTTCACGTGAGAAAAACAGAAGAGTTATTCTTATATGCATAAAGTCTACATACAGTCCGAATGACTCTAAAAGGACAATCACTTCTCTTCTCTCAGTTTGTTCTGCGTGGTTTTCCATTGTCCAGTTTCTCATCGCGCTTCCTTCTCTCTTGTCTTTTCAGTATCAACCCGACGATAAAATCCTAAGCATTGATTTGACCAAAAGTATCGACTTACTCAAATCCTACTTCGTACGTAGTATTGCAAATTGAGGTTAGAATTCCCCAACTATCCTGCCCCGATTTCCCGCTTCCTTAACACCTTCGCGATCAACTCGCCTGAGTGGCAGCACCCTAAATGCTACTGCATATGAAACCTCAGGCACAATAACTGGTCTCCGATTTCTGGTCCGTCACAAATGCAGCATAAGTCTGGATAAACAACTAAACTCGAGAAATCCCCTTACCTAACGGCATCACATCCATGATAACGCTGTGTAGCAGATTTCCCTAGTACTTTGTCTTGTATGAATCCATCTGATAGAAGTCAATCAACAGTCAATGTATCTTCTTTACACTGCTGAACACTTCAATATGAAATCTATGAAGTTTTACATGTGTGTAAAATTCACCACTGTTGAACAACGGTTCTTCCAGTCTTTAATTACCTGCACCACAACAAATATTTCCAGTATTATCATTCTTAATTGCTGGGAAAGATAACACTCGAAGTGTGAGAAATGATTGAACTTGGATACCTGGATTAAATGGCTATACTGATACTTACTTATTCCCGGAATCATTGAAGCAAGTTATTCTTCGCCAATAAAGTTAAGATCATTGTGTTTTGCGGGCGGGTCAGTCATGCTGACCACTTATAACGCAAACACCGAGTATTGAGCCAATTTTATGCCACTTTAGTGAGAAAAGAATTGTAAGTAGGAACGATCCAAATTTAGAATGATGTGCATGTACTGTAAGGTGGTATTTTCCTGCTCTTTTCACAATGTTTAGACACCTGGTATCATGATAGAGTTCAATATCCCCCCCTCTGTACAGTTCAACACTACTCAATTTTTTTAGGTTTCTCTACAATTACCAACTTGATGATGCCTGTAAACTGGCCTCTCCCATGTTAAACTCATAACCTGGGAACAAAATATTTATTAATTTATAACATTTCCCCCCATGACATTTCTTATACTAGGCCCTCACTGTGTACAATGAGACATCCACCACACATGCAGTGGCCCTTCGCGCGAAGCGTTGAGCGGTTTTCTATAGGTTACCACTTCATACTAACGGCACATTCTGCCCTACCTGACATAGTAATCGAATATGGAAATTCTACGCCATATGTTCTTAAGTTTTCAGCAGAGAAAGCGCATGCAATGAACGCCATGGTGAACAAAGTTAAGCATGGGGGAACACGCACATAGGAAATACACCCCTTGTTGGAATTCTTGCTTCCTTCTTGACCTGTTGCTTTGTTTCCTTTTTCACGTTGCAGAAAATCACTTTACCTCTAAATGTCAGCTTGGTCGTCATCCAAAGTTAATCATTCAAGGAACAGGCCCTGACAGAAACTACCCCCCTGGAGGGTAGCCAGAGTTGCTGCGTTCACAGTACCTTAGTACATCAAACAGAAATAAAGAACGTCTATTGGACTCTGACTTAATAATTATCAAAGCCTAGGATTTGTTGATTATTAAAGCGACCAGGAAAGTCTAACACTTACTGACCACAAGGGTGTCACGACCCGTGAAAACAGCAGGCATGTTGTCCTGGAAGTCCACTCGGCGCATTAAAACGAGCCCATTGCTTCTAGATGCTGCAGCTGGAAAAATGAAGATGTCTGGCTGTCGGTTGTAATGTTCAACAAGAATATGGACCTTTGATGTGAAACGGCATCAGCATGCATGAATTGTACATTTCTGGAACCACCAATGAAGTACAATAAATGAACAACTTCTGTACACATTCCCTCATAAACTTTTTATTGTCATCCCAGGTAAAAAGTAAAAACTCTGACAGTGGAAGTATTAGCTTCAAGCTCTATTCTTCTCCAGAAAATGGGTATGATATTGAGATACAAACCCAGTTTTTGTCAATGCGAAAACAATACCTCCACTTGTCTAACTTGCAAATTTTTGCATACTAATCCTGCCGGGATTTTTCGTCGCATAAACATGCAGCACTTATATCTTCTAGTGGGGATTTAGATAACCTGCCGTTAAGATACATGTGAGTTATATGGTAACTTATTCATAACTGTAGAAACGATGTGTGCCTGTATATTCAGGAATGAATATTATTATTATCAATGAAAACCTCGCCCGGTTAACTAGTTCACTAGTTACTGGCCGGTCATAAGCCCGGGTGAAGAGGGAAGGCTGGGCATAGGGCTAACAATCCCACCCCGTAAAACAAATCTCACCACTAAAGAAACTTCAAAGCACAAGCGAAATATAAAAAATAATAACAAAATTATGCCCCACTAGAATCAGAGAGGCGAAATGACGCTGGTTGGTGAAAGACTGCCCTCGGGAAGCCAATTGGCCGATGTGTCTTCTCTTCCTCGATGAAAGCGAAAGTAAACGTGGGGACATGGAATGTCTGCACCATGTTTCAACCCAGCAAGGCAGCCCAGATTGCAAACGAGATGAAAAGGCATCACACTGAAGTGCTTGGAATTTGCGAAGGCATATGGAACGGGAGTGGACTCTCCAAACTGTCAACTGGAGAATCAACAATCCACTCCGGTCACCCAGACGACAACCACGAGCACAGCACACTGAGTTGTGGAGTGGCCATCATGATGCCCCCAACAGCATCGAAGGCTCTCATGCAGTGAGAACCAGTCTCCTCCAGGATCGTGACAGCGAGGTTCAACTCGAAAGGAAGGAAGGTCACAATCACACAATGCTGTGCACCTACAAATAATGCAGAGCAAGAGAAGAAGGAGGAATTCTACAGACAACTGCAATCAACACTGAACAGGACACCGTCCCAGTTGGCGATATCAAAATTCTAATGGGCGACATGAATGCCAAACTGGGAGCAGACAACACAGGAAGAGGACTAACCATGGGTCGAGAAGCGCTCGGTGAGGTGATGAACGAGAATGGAGAATTGTTTGCAGAATTCTGTGCATTCAACGATTTGGTGATTGGAGTCAGGCAGTGTGTTCAAGCACAAGGATGTTCACAAAGCGACATTGATTTCACCAGACACGAGACACACTAAAAACCAGATCGACTTTATCTCTATCTCGAGAAAATGGAGACGCAGTCTGCTGAACACAAGGTCAAGAAGAGGGGCAAATGTAGGTCCGCACCACTCACTGTCTAGTGCAAGGAACCTTCCAAATCAAGTTAAAAGCCTTCAAGGAAGCTGGTGATAGACCTCAGTCCAAGTACAACACTCGGAAGCTGAAGGATGAAACTATAAAGGAGATCTTCAAGACAAAATGGGAGACATCGAGGAACATCACTGAAGAAACCTGTGTGGAAGAACACTGGAAGTCATTGAAAGAGATGTGGAAAGAAACCTGCACAGCCGTATTAGGAAAGAGGGAAGAAGAAAGAAGACAAGGAATGGATCTCGATGGATACCTGGAAGCTGATAGGGGAGAGGGGGATGGTGAAGCAGAAGATAAACCAGTGCACGGATGCTCAACGACAAGAGGAACTGAGTACAATGTATAAACCACCACACTGGACAAAGAAGTGAAGAAGAGTGCACGCAAAGAAAAAAGACACTTCCACGATGCACTGGCAAGTGATGCAGATCAGGCTGCAGACAAGAGAGACCTGACAACATTGTATCAAATAACCAGGTTACTCACTGTCTGGGAAGAGATCAACGCAGACGAAACCAACAAAAGATGATGACGGAAATTTAATTATCAAAGAAGGAAAACAAAGGAAACAATGGGCCGACCACTTCAAGAAGCTCTTGAATCCACCACCACCACCACCTGCACTTCGTCCAGAAATACCACCTGCAGCCGCTGAACTACAAGTGAACACAAATCATCCAACAAACGTCGAAGTCCTGAACGCCATAAAGCTACTGAAATGTGGGAAAGCAGCAGGACCAGATGGGATCTCGCCAGAAGCACTGAGAACAGACGCACAGACAACAGCGGACATGCTCACACCACTATGGCAGAAGGTCTGGAAGGAAGAGAAAGTACCTGGCGATTTGAAGAAGGGTCACCTTGTCAATCTGCCAAAGAAGGGGGACCTCAGTGTTTGCAAGAACTGGAGCGGAATCATCCTCCTGTCCAACTAAAGCAAGCCAAATATTAGGCCACATCATCCTGGAGAGACTAAAGGATGCACTGGATTCAAAACTACGACCGGAACAGGCTGGCTGGCTGACTTCAGGAAGTACAAATCATATGCGAACCAAATTGCAACGCTTCGCATAATCATAGAACAGAGTATAGAATGGCAGTCAACCCCCTACCTCAACTTTGTCGACTTTGAGAAGGCCTTTGACAGCGTCGACCGAGAGGTAATTTGGAAACTGCTTCATTACTACGGAGTACCGCAAACCTTAATCGGCCCCATTCAACAACTATACGAAGATGCCACATGCCAAGTAATTCACAATGGGAAGCTCAGCGATACCTTCGAAGTGAAGACAGGAGTGAAACAAGGTTGCCTACTATCCCCCATGATATTCCTGATTGTGGTCGACTCGACTGGATCATGCAGCAAAGAGTGGGGGCGAGAAGAGGGTGATACACTGGCTGGACAGGGGAAGAGAACCTAGAAGATCTGGATTTCGCCGATGACTTGTGCCTGATGTCACACAAACTTGAAGATCTACAGGCGAAAACTAACAAGTTGACAGAAGAGGCAGGGCAGGGTAGCGAAGACGCGACTTCAAGTGAATATAGAGAAGACAGAGGTGATGAAGATATTCAACCAACAAAACCAACAACAACAAACTCCAGTCACCATCAACGGGAGAAACCTAAAGCAAGTAATCTCCTTCACCTATCTAGGAAGCACTGTTTCAACTACAGGCGGGACAAACGAGGATGTCAAAGTGAGAATCGGAAAAGCAAGACAGGCGTTCATTAGCCTGAAACCAGTGTGGAGATCTTCTGCACTCAGCATGTGGAACAAGATACGGATTTTCAACACCAATCCAGTCTAGTCAGTGCTTCTGTATGGTTGAGAGACTTGGCGCGTCACGAAAGGGATTTCCAATAAACTACAGACATTCATCAACAACTGTTTACGCTCGCTACTGAAAATCAGATGGATTGCCAGAAAGAATAAGCAACAAGGAACTCTGGGAACGAACCAACGAAGAACCTATCACGCAACAAATATGCAGAAGAGAATGGAAGTGGAGATGGATTGGGCATACCCTGAGGAGGCCGACTGAGGACATCATACGTCAGGCCAGTTGCCCGAGTGGAATCCCCATGGGAAGCGACGAGTTAGACGTCCGAGGGTGACATGGAGTAGATGGTGCAAGGAGGAAATGAGAGCTTCTGGGCTGTCGTGGAGCCAGGTTCAAAAGATCTCAAAGAACAGAGGTCACTGGAGACGTGCTAGTGAAGCCCTATGTTCCATTAGGAACTCAAGGGACTAATAATAATAATGATAGTAAAACATGTCAGTCGTTAATTTGAGGCCTGTAGTGGTGAAGAATGATCCCCAGTCGATGAACCAAATCATTAGAAACATCTGCTGCCGATCCGTAGTCTCTACATACTATTTGGTGTGTAGTGGAAGTACCAATTGGAGTACTAGTTGCAGGAAGTGGCAGTGATCACTTTCTGGGAACTCGAAGCCTACATTTGTCAAAATAGGATTTATGTTATGGCAAAATATCAGGTCCAATACATTATCACCTCTCGTAGGAGTTGTAACAATTTGCTTCCATCCAAAAATAGACAGTGTATGGAAAAAGTTGTCACACCCAGCCGGACCAGTAAGTGAATCCCACTTGATTTCGGGTAGGTTAAAGTCACCGCATATGATCTTATGATCATATGGTAGAGTGGATGTATGTTCCAGAGCCGTAATCCGTGGAATCTCATGATTGTTAAAGGAACCAGGTGCACTGTAAACACACCCCACTAGTGCTGTAGCATTCCTGTAGTGTATTGTGACCCATAGAGAGTCACTTACTTTATCAGGAACCATATTTTCCAACCTGAATACGGTGAGAGTGTTCAGAAAGCACATCAGGCAACCTTCTTTCTTGTTACTCCGGTCACATCGGAATTGTGTATACATGTCAGTACTTATCTCTTCAGCTGGTATATTTGCATGACACCAAGACTCAGTGATAATTATTATCGTTGGCTTATATATGAGCGCTATTCCTCTTATTGCCGGTAGTTTGCTAAGGACGGACCTTGCGTTTGTGAGAACGATTTACAAGTAGGAGGAGTAATAGTGTATAAAGCTTTCTAGTTCGCTAAACACGCCAAAAGGCATCTCAGTGTCACTTAACTGAGTATAATCTGACGTCGTTGCGTTACAGAACGTCTCTACACCCTGGTAACTTGTAGCTGTAGAGTTACTAGGGTATCCTAGTGGTAGATCGACCGCACAGTGACTTGAAGTAGTATCACCTTGATTGGGAGAGAACAGAGCAATGTGCACACTGTATCCAAATAGACAGAGTTTGACCTTATGCAAGCGTCGTCTTTAGTATCTGTTACAGAGAGGGTAGGTAGTTTTACTATTGTACGTGGTGGGTGTGTACAGCTGGTGATACCACTTGAGCGATTCAACAGACCTGTTGTGCTTTAGTGTCTGTTGACACCACTTGGGTAGTTGGTGTCTAGGATTTGTGTGTGTTTGGCTGTGTCCTTTCTGTTGCTCCGAGGGCTATAAGATTAGCGGTTCAGAGTAAGGGGTTTCAACATCCCCATCAGTTGTTTGGTCAGAGCTGCAGCTGATAGGGATGCATTGGATTAAAAATTATCGTGTTTTTGTGGTCCATGTAAACTTCTGTTCTGCGTTGTATTCCTCACCAGTGATTGCCTCCTGTTACAATTCACAACGGACGTAACTGGCGTTATGTTGGATCAGGGGCCGTCTCCTAGTAAACTAGTGTCATGCAGCCGACCAAAGTTTTTCCTCACAAAGTGCCCCGCTGACATTCTATTATAGGTGGTTTGATGTTGACTTTTATCATTAGTAAACGACACGGTTAGGTTGTTGTGACGTCTATTTTTGTTCTCGTTACTAGTGAGACTTAGCTCAGTGCATAGAACCTTCCCGGTAGAGCCACTGTTCGCACTCCCGTCAGTTTCAGAGGGGATTACGGGATCACTTCGGATCATTACGTGCTTTCTGCGTCCGTCTCTACCTGTTGAGTTCCATGGGAGCATTGGTTTATCTGTTGCATATAGAGTGGCCAATATCCTAGGACCTAGACTGGTGTGGTTAGTAGACATTAGGCCTCCAGTAGACCTCATCGAGAGTTGTGTCACGTTTAGTGCTGTGTCAGGATTCACTTTGGGGCTTTCTATGGATGCGTCTAAATCTACAGTTCCAGGTGGTTGAGTCAAATCATGCATTGCACAGTCTTCCGTCTCCACGTCGGTTGGTGTGTTTTTCCGTATATTTGACTTGATAGAGTTTGTGGAAGGAGAAGTCCTGGGCTTGGGCACACCGGGGGAGATACCTACCGCTTTAGTATGTCGCAGCTTCGGAGCCTTTTGACTGTCAGGTCTATGAGCACAGTTTTATACCTGTCTCTACACCACTATCTTATCAAGAACTACCTTTATTCCTGTGAAGACAGTGTTTTTTGCTAAGATATATTCTGCTTTGATGAATGTTTCCACCTCTATCTGTGATCTAAATTGAAAGCGTATCGGACAGCAGTGGTCCTGCTGGCTCTTCTTTAGTCGGAAACATTTTGCTTGGACGTCATGCACTTTTGCTGTTCTAAGCAGAATTTCTCACACAGCCTCCAACTTTTTCGTGTCACGGACGTTATAAACTATCGCGTTCAATTTAATTGCAGGTATCTTACTTACTTCAGTGGTAATAAAGTTTACCAGGTGATCTACCTTGGATAGTGTTTTGATACCAACTTCAGTAATGGATTCACTACGCGTCAAGATGCTCAGTGGCAAGAGGTCACTAATCCGAGCTCTAATTTCATCCAGCTGGGGTGACACCTAGAACGCCCTTAACACACCTTCTTGTGGCGCATTATTCTGTTGGTCATCCTTCACTCTGCGTATTTCTGCCCTTAGTTCCTCTATGGAGGGCTTCAGACTTTCGATTTCTGGAAGAAATGACATTGACACACTTGGTGGCCGGAGTCTAGTTAGTCTCACGAAAGAAGTGGAGCTTCCATTAAGCTTTACTTCTTCTGCAACATTTATCGTTGCGGCCTTATTACATGTTGGGCATGCAGAGATGTTTCTGTTGTTATTAACGTTGGCTGTCTTATCGAACGCAGTTTTTCTTCTCTTGAGCATAACTGGAGTATAAGCTGACTCACTTATACTGTTGCAAGAGGAATCTGCTTTTGGTGTCACCAACATTTGGGTAGTGTTAATGCACTGTTCCACAGACGGTTGCGTCCGTGCCTTTTTACATGCATTAGCCATATCTAGTTGTATGTCTGATATGTGATTAGTCACCTGAGAACTCAGTAGCTCTATGATGACGTTAACAACAAAGTTGTGATACAGTTACGAAATCACGTTAAAGTGTAACACAATTTCAAACCTACCGCTTTTATGTAGGCACTCCGATGATCATAATGGGTCAAAAGCTTGTGAAAACTAAAGTTACGCAGTTAGTGGATAAATAAAGCCTAGACAAATTCGGCAAGTATACGAAAGGGGTGAAGACTAAGAAAAGTGTTGGGGGAAAACTGAAAGATAAAGTTATTAACTAAGTATTCCCCGGCCAAAGGAGAGATAAGGGATGCACAAATTTCTTCTGGATACGAAGGCTAGAGGTGTTAGCTCGAATTCCCACAGCATTTGCTGTGTGTAAAAGACGGGTTTGAATACCTCTTGAAGATGAGATGGCATGCGGTGTCTTGTTCCGAAAATGTATCTGACGGCCAAGAATTAGAATCCCGTCGACTGGGTTGGTACGCTGTAGAAAATACAGCATCAGTTTAATCCTAGAAGAACATGATCATCCAGAAAAAATCTATGATTTACCTGCTGGGAGAGGTACTCAGAAGGTAGTGATTCCTACATGTTCAGCATAAACTAACTGTTTACATGGCAGTTCACTTGGGCTTAAGGAGAAACCTTCAGAAATGAGAAGCGTAATTGCTAATCATATCCCCAAGTTGTAGAGATCTTTGAGGAAAGATGCTGATCGCCTGACAGAATAACTCCACTCAGGTGTTCACATGAGTTAGAATGTTTGTCTGTAATGGCTTCAATTAAGAGGTTAGGAGGTACACCACTGGCTCTACTGACAATTATACAAGTTCTACATAACTCAGCGTTGCGTTTCATAGGCAGCCCCGGAGAGAATAAGGTGAGACAGCAGAAGAGAACAGGCGAGCTTCCGGAATTCGTGAAACAAAAGAGATCCACAGTTATGTCAGATACTCTCAGATTCTTTATATAGTAAGTGAGGTAGGAGGTTCTCTTGAAAGATATGGAAGGACCAGGAAAGGTCCGAAAAAAGAGCCGAGTTAAATCACTTTTATCATTCTCCAATACATTATTATTGAGAGAACGGCAATCATGGGATTCGAGTAGTCTACAAAGGTTACGTTTTATATGAAACTAAAGTTTATGGTCTATCATTTTGGTAGATTGTGCACAGAGCCATTCACAAGGGACCATCGTCCACTACTAGACAGGAAATCTCCCAGTTGAGGATAATCCGATAAATAAAAGGCTTGTATTGAAACCATCAGGTCGCAAGTTCTGGACCATCTTCAAGATCAACTCGCCTACTGGTCATGATTTTTCTTGCAACTAACCGTCTGGCCATCCAAACAGTATTAGTAGCAGAGATATTCTGAACGGATAACAAAACCAGAGACCAATTTTCAAACACATATATATATTGGCTCAGGACGTCACTTACCTGCAATGGCTCCACACTAAACATTTTCAAGCACCCTGTACCAAGAGGCCTTTTCATATGAAACCTACCATGCATCAAATACGCTTCTCGAATGATGCCGCCTACGCTAATACAAAAGATGCCCGAAGTCTATGTATAAATACTGCCAATTGGACTGTTGACTGTTTCAACATCTATTTTCACCCAATACGACAAGTATTCCCAGCAGAATTAATCTACATTACCCTTAAAAGTAACATGATGACCTGGAAACGCACTCATGTAGCCATACACTTTGGTTATATAACTGTGTATGCTTTATCGATACTGCAGATTGCATGAATGGGTCCTTTGTGGCTAGTGAAGCCAAAAACTGAAGGTCATTCTAAGTAATAAACAGTTATATTTTTAATTGGCAAACTGTGAGAATGGACTAACAACGTCGGTTGGTTATAACGCAAACTTTGAACACTGCCAGCTTTTGATATTGATAATGGAACCTGTCTGTGAGATAGGAGATGGAAATCCATATCCGTCCCATAAACTTCAGCAAACTTCAATAAGATCATGCACACTAATGACTTGATATGTAAATTATTTATTACCAGATACCAGTTTGTAAACTTTCAGGAATTATGAATTTGACGGCGCTTGGAAACTGGTATCCCTCACGTTAAACCCATTAAATGAAGACAATATTTATTATTATCTAAACTTTAACACTATGCGCTCTGTAAAGTAGTAGTTCCCTGTTCATTTTATAATTAGCAGGACCTTCGGCAGTTTTTAATTGAATTTAACGACATTCCGTCAGTACCACTGAGAGCTCAAGTCTAGTGGATATTTTGAGATGTGTCAACGTGATGAAGCCTGGTAACTGGCTTCTCTCATGTTAGACTTTTTGTAACGTGGGAATAAAACATTTATTTACCTATTTATTTATCTACAAACACGTTTGACGAAGTTGATGCTGACTGAAGATGGAAATTCATACAAGAAGAGAGAGAAAAGACATGAGGAGGGAACGGAATCTTGTGAAATACCAGCCTAAGTAAGTAACAAGGTGGAATGCTTCCCTCTGCAGACAGCACACTGCTTCCTCCCAGAGAGAAGGGAATACAGCTAGGCAATTGTCCGGGAAGAAGTGTGTCCTGGCTGGCTTGTCCAGCGAAAGATGTCTTAGGACAGAATCAGATGCAGAAGCATGGTCTAGAAAGGCACGCCCGATGTACTTGGCTTTCCTACCAAGACTGAAAGCGATATTGCTGTACAAGAGAGCGGTAACATTATGAATGCTTCTTTCGCTTGTTTAAGCAAATTGAACAGAATCTCCAAAAACGTTCAATCTAGGTTCAAGCAAATGTGTTATTGGCTTCTTCACTGTTTCCGAGAATGGAGAAGCAGCTGCAATCTGATCAGATTTAAGGCGTGCACCTAGAGCCACCTACTTGGGCAGGGGAGCCGTCCTATTTTCTTTCCAGGTCGCCGTTATGGTGTCTTCCGGCAACTATCTGTTAAATATGTCAGTCAGTGGATGGCATGATATACCTGTAAAATTCGGGAACCGGAAACTTAAGATACCACCCAGACCCAACCACATGAAGAGTTCGGGGATTTGAGACACTTGAAAACATCTTTCTCGGCGAATTTTGGAAAGGGGATAATGGAGTGGGACGAGACGTGGACTGCCATACAAACGATTTTTTAAATACAGACATTTTAACATGTCTCTTTACCGAGTTTTCATTGCCAGCGAGGTCATTAGAAAGCCCGGAGATAGTGGAGGAGCCCCTGTATGAGAGCAGTTTCTGGCCTTACGTAGAGTCAGGAGCTTAATATCTTACCAGGTCAAAACGTCCAACCGATGAGCACAGGCGGTATCATTTACTTTATAGAGCCTTTCTTTTTCTCTTCTTAACTTCTTGAGTTCAGTAGGATAGAGACGTGAAAAAAATTTACCCTCTAGCGCAACAGATTAAAACTCATCACCTGTGTGCCTTAAATGACGATTTCAAATGTATTGCATGCCACTGACCATAATGATGAATCATGTTACCGAACCGATCATACCTGTTAACTATAATAATGATATATTTCATGCAACATAAGTTACACGAATACAGGCCAGTTCACAGATTTGATCACTTTGGTAACGAGAAATGACTGTTATGCACAATGTTAAGCTATTCATTAGATACTGTTATTTACGGCGCACAGGAGGCGCGTCTAGAGAAAGAACGTTAATGCTTCCCAGACAGCAAAGAATAAAACAGATGAAAACCAACATTAGTGTTCAGCGTACTGAGGCAAGCTCAGATCGGAGATGGGAATTATTCGGCTATTGTCTGAATCTTCCAATATTCTTGAAAGTAGGGAGGGTGGCACAGTCGTGACCTTGGATTGCGTGCATTTGTCATAAAGTTTTGATGGTATGGCGCACGCTGACAAATGCGATTACTAGGACTCCATACGGGTGAAGGACTGGTTAGGTAAGCCTGAAAGATGAATAACAAAGGCGAGCGGCAGGCAAAATTCGCGATAGGAGCACAAAAATACTACGCAGAAGTGTATCAACCGTGATACATGAGGGTGTGTTCATTGCACTGACTACAAAAGCTACCTAAAAAAGTATCCAAAACCAACTGTTTAGAGGTAATCTCATGAGGAAAAAGATTAGGGTGCACACTGAAGTAGTGGAAACCAAACTGAAGCCGAAGATATCACTATGGAATAAAGAGACTAGAGGATTTCGGACCTGTAGAAAACCTATGTACGAAAGTTTAATGAAGTTGTGAACATTTCGATAAAATTCATGGTTTTTGCTAAGATGGCAACCACGCTCCATATAGTCATGGGGGTATGATCATGTTGTTGCCTGTTAAGTCTTACCATATCACGGCTATAGAGACAGTGTGGTGGTGCGGGGTACTTACATGTAAGTGCTGATAACAAAGGGTAGATAATAAAACATGTTGCATGTTGAAAAGATCCACTGACAAACAGCCCATTTGTTAGTCAGGGGTAAAGAGACTATTTTAAGGGAAGAGTTTTAAGGAATACGCGTTAAGTCGAGAGATCAGTTAGGTTAAGAAGGAATGGACGTTACGCTACAGTAGCTATAGAGTTCACCGTCGCAAATCGTACCACACTCTCCCTCCTGTCTACTCTAGATCAGTTAGCTGGTTTACTTTCGTACAACCTCTTTTGTATCAGGAATCAGTTATTATTACTATCAGATATCTCGGCAAAACTTCAGACACCATGTCCAACCATCAATGGTGTCACCCAAAACATCGTTGTCAACTATGTTTGTCTGTACGTTGTAGCTTCCTGCAAGATTAAGTGTGTTACTTTGTGAGCGGGTTCTCTGTAAAATTTTCATATACCAATATGTGAAGGCTGCTTAGCGCAGCTTCCCAGATATTTTGAGCAGAACACGCACAGCGCAGTCATTGAACTGGGAGGCAGAGCACCCGTTCAAGTTTCATTTGTGTTAGTATTGCTGCTGAATGCCGAGTAGAGGGTTGCATCCTGACGTATTGGTAAGGTAAGAGTTTTAGGAAAACTGTGGCCGAGAAAATTAAAATCACCACATTATCCGCGATGAAATACACAGCTTGCGGGCTGTAAACTGTGCGATACATCAGAAGAAGTAGATGGTTTGGAGTAACTGCGACTGGGTATCACATAAACATTCGTGGTGTCGATATAGGGGGATTTGTGCGGATGCTTTTGGCGGGATCTCGCAGTGATGCAGTCTGTGTAATCCCTTGAGAATTTGAAGCGCAAGCGACTCAAAATTCACCAATGTGTGCTAATGAAGGTAGCTACACCACCCCAACATTTCCTGGTACGTCTGCGTCTATCCTGAGGGAAAATATTCAAATCACTGAGAGAAACAAGATTAACAACACAGAGATCAGGCAACTTTGCTTTTTGTAATGTAATCACCCCGTCGGTACGGCACTCAGTGGAGGATAGGACAGATTGTAAGTACTTCAGTCCCTCCTGCAGGGACCTGCAGTTCACGCCTACAACTTCAGGCACAGTCATTTGAGATGGGGTCATTCTCTTTAAAGCACGTTGCCATTCGCCCTGATTTTTCGCTCGTATTATACGATGAAAGCCCCATAGTGGCCTGTAAACTTTTTTAAAATGTGCGTGAATATAAACAGTGGGATCGTAGGACACTACAAAATGATTCAAGTAAACGGGCGTATAAATATTTGACGCAGAATATGAGATAGAAAATTTAGGGGTCCTCATATATGAGCAGATCACCTAATCCGAAACGCGAGGCTGTATACTTTATTCAGTTGAGAACAATCTCATGAAAACTTCACTTAAATGCGAGTGATAGGAAGTTCCAAGCTGACCGCTTTATGCGGTGACGAATGGGTTTCATTTACTGCAGGTGAAATCAAGTGAGCATGGAAAATAGACTGCTCCATGCAAACTAAGGGAACACACATTTATGGTGTGCCCAATTTTCACCAACGGACCCAGCGTTGTGTGACCTTATGGCAAGTATAACCTTTGGTTGCAGTGGTCACACCCGGGAACCCGTGAGCCCTTTCTTGTCATGGTACTTGAAGCACCGTGGTGACCTAAGACTGTCAACTGCGTTAGGACTTAACATTAAAATACTTCAAAACTAGGAAGCACAGACTGGCCGTCTGCTTAGTGATCTGCGGACCCGGGCTCGCCTTGGGATTTAGTCGAGGACACAGTTACCCCAGCTACAAATTAGCATACTACTGTTTCCAATTTCTGTGACAAATAGGTGTTATCAGATTCACAACTAGAGCTCAGCGTCAGTGAGACTGCATTGTTCTACTGGGGATACAACGGTTACTGGCTTCAGAACACTAATAATGAATACCCAGTTCCAGGATAACACGGCAAAACGACTCTTCAGCCTGGAACCTGACGTTTATTCATAAAGTTTATCACAGCGTAAAAGCTTGGCGTTCATTAAAAGCTGGCAAAACAATTTCGTTGCAATATTACGTAATAATAATGGCAGTATTTGTTCCTGAATTCGCTGGTGCGTGTCATTTTAACTGATCTGGTTATTACATTTAGTGACGAAAAATCCTTGGCGAAGTTGTCTATTATCTCTCTTCATCCCAGGTGGCGGCAATCTCTGGGCTAAAGGAAAGATTTCACATCACATACAAGTGCTGCACGTTAAGTTACACATTGCATTTCTGTGTTCGGTCTTAGGCGTATTAAGGCTTTCTAGAAGAAAGGAAAATCGTGTTTAGTGAACACGTAAAGGATTATACAAAAATGGAGGAAAAGTAGTTCAAAAAGTTCATTCCCAAAGCAGTATTGCTGGCTGGATTCCTCAAGGGTTTTCATATAATGGTAATAATGTGCAGTCACGCATCATTTTTCAAGGTATGCATGAGCTTCTATGTGGATTAAACATTTCTTAAGGCCGGATGGTTGCAGTCTGCACTCATCCACAAAAAGTTATACTTGTTGCATGTTACCGGGATGAAATATTTCGGCGGAATAGGCATTCATCAATTGACAAAATAAACAGGTGGAGGTGTTGTCTTTGCATTAACAAACCCAGGACTTGTATGTAGACACTGCGCGTACTATCTGGAGAAAAACAAATCTTGAAGCCAATGCTCCCCCAGTTACAGGCCGTACCTTTTTATGAGGATAAAGAAGAAAAGTTCATAAATGAATATGTGCACGTTGTCTGTTGTTCATTGTTCACTAAAGATTTCAGAACTACATCCAATCGTATTGCTTCCACATTCGCAGTGAGCTTGTGAACACGTAACACCGTCGCGAAACTATGGCGAACCAATGTAAGGGAAGTAGCTGATTCCAAGCAAATGCGAATGTTCCAGTATGTGAACAGCATTGCCACTCCTCGACGGACAGAGGTCCATCTCTTTTATTATAAACTGCAAAGCAGTTTGCCATATCCAGCAAATGATCTGGATTGCTTCAAGCGGACCTGCAATGGGGATAGAGCCAAAAGGAGCACAGACACACCACAGGCGTACTCAGTCTCGGTTCCATTAGTTCTTCATTGCTCAACTACCACTTCATTCCACTCACTGCCTTCGTGTGTGATCTTGACTCCTAGCCACAGGGCTGACGAGAAAATTCAACTGATCTGGCTGACATACATCTCATTTTCCAAACTGAAACTTCTCTGCATCTATGAGTGACAGAAGAAACGGGCTGATTCCCGGGTGTTGTAACCAAACACTCTGATCGTAAAACTCCCTTGTACGTTCTGGAAAACCGATCGATGCCTCCTCATACTAAGCACTCTGCTTGGTTCAAATGATATCAGCATTCGAAGCCAATACATTTCAAGCATCTTTTCAAAACTCCAGTAACACATTCCCCTTCTGTGTCGGAACTCAGGGCCAGTTGGAACCTCATGTAGGCAACAGCAACCAAGAGGGAATGAAGGAGAGAAAGGTGAACGCAATGAACATCCACAGCATATGTTGTGGGCCTTCTTCAGAACCCCGGGTAAACAAGCTGCAGCCGTTCGCTGCCATGACAACTTTGTGACCAACGCACACAATCCAAGGTCACGACTGTGCCACCCTCCCTACTTTCAAGAATATTGGAAGATTCAGACAATAGCCGAATAATTCCCATCTCCGATCTGAGCTTGCCTCAGTACGCTGAACACTAATGTTGGTTTTCATCTGTTTTATTCTTTGCTGTCTGGGAAGCATTAACGTTCTTTCTCTAGACGCGCCTCCTGTGCGCCGTAAATAACAGTATCTAATGAATAGCTTAACATTGTGCATAACAGTCATTTCTCGTTACCAAAGTGATCAAATCTGTGAACTGGCCTGTATTCGTGTAACTTATGTTGTATGGACTATACCAATATTATTATAACCTTTTTCGATGTTCTCTCTCCTTATGCAGCGAGAACGAAACTCTATGCGCCAGACATCCTGGGAAAGTTCTGGCAGCTGACAACCACGTGCACACCACCAAGGAACGAGCATTCGTCTCTGATTTTATCTTTCTCAATATTTTCCATGGCGTGCAGTCTGCTATGACTTCCCACTGTTTCTACCTCTAGGAGGGGGTATAAATAAAAATAAATCTGCTCGTGGTCTGGGCTGAAAGATCTCCAGCAACTTTCAGAATATTCTGAAATTTGGGGTCTGTTCCCTCGTCCTCCACCCGTGCACTAACTTTAATCCTCTCGCGCTATCAGCAGCTTCGTAGGTGCCCTGAGACCACCTCAGTAACACTTGGAGAATACGGCTCGTTGTGTTATGTTAGGGACGTTAGCGTGCCTCTATTCTATGGTTTGGCAAATTATCCGAGGGGCTGAGAGGTCTTTCGAGTCGTCCTCAATTTGATTTCCGCCTCCCTTGACGTTCTCCAATGCACTTCTGACCACCGCAAAGGGATTACCATATCGAAGACGTAGTATTCATCATGCCTTGCTATAGCCTTTTTCCAGAAGTCATATCCTGAAAAATTTGATCTCTCGAGCCATCTCGGCAGTGCACTCCCTCACCAAATACATTAGCCTACCCAGATCAGTTAGTTCACCGTCACTCAGAAATGCATTCGCCCCCTTCACGAAGCCACAGAAATCAGCTGGTTTGCCGCCGGATCCCTGCATCTCATCTACAAGTGACCTGATCACTGAACTACCGCGAACCTCAGAAATGTGCTGCAAACAATCACGATACCTCCTGCCAAGAGAACTCACAGGCACACCAATAATGATATGTGGGTTGAAATCGTTACTCAGCTTTGAATTCTCTTCCAACTGACTCCGCTCTCTGCTACGATCAAGAACAGATTACTCCAGTATTCCACTACCTCACACAGAGTTTCACAACATTCTACCACAATACTTCTAAAGAGATGTGAACCTCATGGAGGACGTCCAGAAGCGGGCAACGAGGGGTATTGCGGAAAATCGGCAGAAAACGTATGAGGACAGCCTGAGAGATCTAGTGCTCCACTCTTAGTTGATGTGGGTTACGTGACGACTTTATAAAGGCTTACAAAACACCAAGTGGTCCAAGTCATTGAAGCAGTAGAATCCCAGTGAACGGCCATCATTGTAATCCTAATGGTTATCCAAGGAGAATCACCTGTCAGAGAGCAAGAGCCAGTGTGCGTCCACACTTTTTCTCCACACGAGTTTGCCGCCATCGGAGCGTAATGCCTTCCGAGACTGCTACTGCTCCGTCTGTCGACAGCATCGGGCAGAGGTCAGACAGGTACTCATTGACGCTAGCCTTGCGTTCATCCAGCCGGAAGTGGGCTAGGCTGATACAACTAACTAAGTCCGCACGGTCCAGTACAGCCAACTCTATACCATCATTGTGAACTGGACTCAATCATACACTTCTTTGCTAGGCCTTTTCATTTGCAATACCCACACAAAAACACCAAGATTTCCATTCTTAAATTTATCCTATAATCATACTTGTTTCCTGTCTTTCCTTTGACACTGTGATCTCACTACGTGTAACAGGATTTAGTTTGTAGGAAACTGGACGTACCACCATTAGGTAACTCTTAACCAGCTCTACTAAACTCGATTCGCTCTGGCACCTGCTTAATCAGTACCTTACCTAACGTGTAAGCACTGCTAAAAAAGACAAATCAAAGGGACTTTTATTTAAGAAGAAGCTCGAAAGAACAATGTACTCAAATAAAATAAATGTGATAGTGATTATTAGGAAAAACCTTTATCTGATTTACCTGGCCTCTGGAGGTGAGCATGAAATCTATTTAGTTAGTATTTAGTGAATTCAGCTTAATCTGCTTATTCACTTCGGCCTTGGGTGCATTTTGGTGCCAGAAACTTTGGCTATGTCTCGATCACTGCTGTCTGCCCTGAATCTTTTTAGGTTTTAACTTTAACTCTCTTTCAGCTCATTCTCAACTTGTTTTCCCCTCACTGTTCTCTTTCGTTTCGAATGGATATCTTCTTACCTTTGCCCCCTTTTTCTGAGGCCAGTCCGGGCAACTGCATGATCGTATGTTACTTGAGGGACCCACTTATACTAGTCTTTGGAAAAATATTTCTATCACTACAAATTTAATCAACTCCCAACCACCTGTCTGGATAAGGATAGTTACAGCAGGCTTATGGGTAGACTGGGTGCATTAGACTTCACCAGAAACCTGAAGTTGCCCCACAGGACCAAGAACCGAGCTCGAATTAGTCAATAATTTGACACTAGCTCATAAAAAGATATTGGAAATTGAATTTCCAGTGCGGCTGTTTTGTAAATGTCGTTATACTGGGGGTCCGCATAAAACTAAGGCTTTGGACTGAGTGTTATGGAATTTTGCGTGCTGTTCAGTTTCTTAGTCTTCAAATGTTTGTATTGGCTTGCCTAGGATGGAAATCTTGGTTCAACAGCAACGAAATGTAGCTCGTCGAGACCACATTTTACGTTCAGTTTTCAGTAAGAAGGATTATAAGTCATTTGGCCTGTGTTAATCCTTGCAGAAGATATCTCTGTTAAGATCTAGTTTCCCCTTGAGCGTGTTGACTGAGGTTGCCGATACTACTTGTTTAGGTAAGGAGTTACAGTCGTTGACCACTCGATGGGAGAAACCCAGATTCATACTAAAGTGATTCGGTCGCTGCCTTTCGATTTTCTTGTGATCCTGTGGTAAGACAGTGGGAATAATTTAGATAATCCGGTTGTTCCTCTCAGGGAAGATTCGAAAAGCCTGTCACAAGCTTAGTACCTTCCCTTTAAACATGCCCGAGTATGTCAGCATCCATTTTTAGGCATGGGTCGGCCACCTGAATGCAGTATTCCAAGTGATGTCTAACGTAAGTAGAATACCGTATTCTGAACATGTTTCGGTCAAAACTTTTGAAAGCTCTGTGGATGGACCACAATACACGAAGGCATTTTGCTGTAGCCTCATTATAATACACCACTTGAAGTGCATACTTATCAGCATCACTGCTTATGATTCTCTAAACTTTTACATCATCGGTGAATGGGAGCACTAAAGAGTTGACCATTTCCGTTAATTCGTCGACATACAACAAGAAAAAAGTCCCTTGGGGAACCACTCATAACAGGTTCCACTTGTAATGTGTCCCATTAACCCTCTTTTTTTGTCTTCTATCCTACAGATCCTTAATCCAGACTTGTATTACAGCACCAACTCAGGAAGAGAAGAGCTCTCCTGGTAATTTTACATGAGACGGCTTATTGGATGCTTTACTGAAGTCTATAGACACGGGATCTATTGACAGCTTGAAATCTCGGGCTGAAACTCATGTCTCTCTCGCGTTGAGGTTGATTAGACATTGCTGTCCAGTACGAAAACCGTGTTGCTATGGTGCCAAAACATTATTTGACTCAACATGGTTAATTGCCTTATTATAAATTGTTTTTTCTAAAACCTTATTAACTATCCTAGTTAGACTCATAGAGTAATAGCTAGCCACCAACTGGGGACTACCGGTCTTAAAAACTGAGCTGTTTATTGCATCTTTTCAGTCTTTAGGGTGACAAGTCTGAGATAGGGATATGTTGAAAAGGTCAGTGACTAGATCAGTAACAGTATTTGCTAGCAAAGATAGCAGTTTGGGGTGCAACTCATCGGCATCCGGGGACTTTCTAGGTTTACGATTAATGATCAACTATAAGACTGTTTCTTTTGTGATGAACACTGTATCCATTTGTAGGGCAGTACTGATATCACTACTGAGCACTTCATCATCATGATCTATGGAGCAGACTTCACTTACATAATCCAATAGACATTCAGCTTTTAACAGATTAGATTCCGCCAGACTATGGCACTTTTCATCCGTCAGAAGAGAGGGAATTCGACATTTTTTTTCAGTCCTTCAAATGAATGCGAACTGTCTTTTAGGACAGTTTTGGCAATTGTTTACAAGCTGTTTCTCGTAGGACATTCGACACTGTATAATCAAAATTTTGCAGAGATTACAGATCTTACAGTACCCAGTTTTGTTTTAAAGGTTTCCAGTCTAGTTTTTGTAATCAAGTCCCATAAACGTTTCTAGGTGTCTTTACTAAACCATGAAGGGCAATGTGAAGATCTTCTTAGGGTCGATCATGGAACAAATGGCGTTGTTACTGCTTCAAATAAAATTTCAAACCTATCCCATGTATTCTCGATTGGTGAGTCCTTATCAATAGTCTAATCGTTACCGACTGCGCAATTCCTTATTCTTGAAATGTCTGCGCGCCACACAGTTCTAGAGGAAACAGTTGTAAACTCATACCGAAAGTTAGCACTATATGATCACTGTTAGCTAACGAAGGGAAGCATCTCAGATACACAATATCTTCACACTGAGGGGTTTAGAACCAATTTAATAACGATGGCTTGTGTTCAAAATAGCATCACGTTGCACAATTTACTTTTTGAACTAAAGTGGATTCCAGTACCGTTAAAAGTAGATCATTTTCGAAGCATCTGCTGTAGGTTAAGCCTATAATCTCCATCCAGTTGATGTGTGGAGCATTCAGTTCCCCAGCTTTTAGGGATTTATTACTTCTACTCTAGTCATGAAGTCATTTTCAAGGCAAGATGGACTACGGTAAACTACCTGAACCTTGCTTTGACTTCAGCTTACAACTGGCCACTTCGCAGATACCATATGCTTTTGCTTCAGAAGTGACTGATTGTATGTGAATATCAAGAACATAGAGTACTGTACTGCCACAACCCTATCTGTCCTTACACAGTAATACCCTGTTAGAAGTGGCGTAAAACCAAAGGTTTTTATTAGCCAGGTTTCAGCAAGGGTCACTACATCGGAACATAGTTCACAGACTAAAGCGTCGAGGTTTGTCATTTTATTTCTAATACTGCAAACATTTGTGTAGATTACGTTCAATGTTTGAAGAGTCCCATGACCCACCCATATATGCCTTGGAAGCATTCGTTTCTAGGACCTCACCACCCAAAAACCCACAATTTTCAGATTTTCTCCATTCATTTATCGAGCCTTAAGTTCAGTGATCGTTTCTATTCTTTTTATCCGGTCCTCAACAACCCAGTCAGGCCGAATCCTGATGTCCGAACTTCGTAGTTTGGATGTGATACTCAAGAGTTTATCTGTCTCTTCTTTGTTGTCTAGATCTACCTCCAAAATCTAACTCTCATCGGGCTTATCATTATTTTTTTTTTTACCTAACCTGACTACGTTGGATATGTGAACACCTTTAGACGTTTCAGGTAGGATATATCTCATGGCTGACTCAACCAGCTTGGGATCATGCCTAGGACGTATTGAAGGGTCTTTGTCCGCTGACTCAACATTCCAGAAGATCACACTGGACATTGAGGGGAAATCCTTGAGTTGCTTGTTGACGGTCTTCGAAGCTTTCTTGGCAGGTTTCATAAGCCAAGTAACTTCAGTGGTAACTTTTAAAGGTTTTTTCGAATTCTTTCTCGAAGAAATTCATTCAAATTCATTAATCACCTTCGTACCTTAATAAGAAATAGCCTTCCACCATGTGGGCAGCCAGAAAGTGTCAACCGCCCGCACGCTTCCAACAGTATACAAGACTTAAACACAATTTATCCCCTTCAACTCTGTCTCCTCGTTCGCCTTCACCCCTAATACTAACGTTAGGCCTATTACGCTTTACCCAACCTTTCACTTTGGAATGATTGGAGCTGAGCTCAAACTAGTGACCCAATGCTTAGCAGTCATCTCCCTGAACCAGTGAGCCACAGCTCCCGATTGAGAGTATGTTGACGATATTGTCCTGTTGAATGAAGACACTGACAACATGCAGGGTCTTGTGAACGCGTTGAGCAGAAATCTAAGTATGTTTGGCTGATATGCGTTTCGCTACTGTAAAATGTGAGATGATGCTCCAGAACTGGTCTGGTCCAATTACTCCCAGTTTAATGATAGGGAGTGGACTGGTGGAATGTATCAACCACTTCACTTACTTTGGGAGTTGCATCAACCCGAATGGGTTGGTCGCTGACCTAATCTCAGCTCCAATATAGAAAGTCCGTTTGTCATTTGCTAACTTGTGTCACATGTGTAGCCAACTGGCCAGACATCGGACTTTCTATCCAAGGACGAGCAAACTGCACTGCAGTCCGTTCTTTCCTGTTGTACACCTGCGAGACATGGCTCTTATAAGTGAACGATATGAAGCGGTTACAGGATTTCGATCATGGGTGTATTCGTAGCATTGCTCGTGTGTGGTGAAATCACCGTGTGAGCAATGTTGAGGTCAGATGGATGATACTGGGCAAGACAACCAAATCGATTGAGATGGTTTGGACATGCACTACGCATACCTAGCCATTGCCTACCTCGACATATCATGTTAGGGGAAGTTGGATTAGGTTGGAAGAGTGTTTAGAGTGGCCGGTCCAAAACCTGGTACCAGTCGATGGAGTCTCTTACCGTTGACTTGAGCCATGTGGAGAGATTTAGACTGCCTGGTTGGGGTCTCCGAGATGAAAGGAATAAGTGGTTGAAGATTGTTGGTGACAGCTGAAAATCGGAAACAGTGGCACAGATGTATTCACTACTTGACATCTGTAGCTTGAGTATTCGTATAAATAGTCAGTTGAGTGGTATACTTTAACTATTTGTTAATTTATTGTAATGATACTTGGAATTTCCCGTAGCTAGACAAGGTCGAATTGTTCGACCCCTGTTAGCAGATAGGCTCCTATCCGGATGCATGAATACTACCAAACATTCATGTTATATTGATTTTACTGACTAGTAGAGGGATCTAGGATGCATGTTTTATCCTGTTCGGGATTCATTAGTTGGATGTACCTCCACTACAGTACCCTTCAGTTCAAACACCAAAGAGTTGTCTATTAAGCCAGTGGGGCATGATAGCGACCATTTGTGGAACAGGTATCAATTGTTTTAATGATACTTACAATTTCCTCTTGTTATACAGACGGCCGAATTACTTGTGCGTCGCAGATTCCTCTAGTAGTCACCAAAATCAATATTTCTTAATTTATTAACTAGACATTGAAGTTTGTGGTTTCAGATTTGTTTTAGAAAGGTTATTACCTTTTTTTTCCTCTTTTACTTTACAGTTAAATTTCACTGTTCTCATTTCTTGGTAAAATGATATCGTTTATCTACCATCGATCTATGTATGGATCTTGTCGAAATTTTCAATTCATCAATAGTATAATTTATAATAGATTGTATAGTAGTGTATCTTCAACACTGGAACAATTCACAAAATTTCAAGAGTTAGCTAATCGTTGGCCTTCTGATACATGTAATCGAAAAAAGCCATTAAAAGAAGAGATTCAACGTCGTATTACTGAATGTTTATCTATGCCAATAGACAAAGTGGATATTAATTTTTGGGAAGCAGAATATCAAAGTTTATCTCGTCTGTTTAACAATTATCATCAAGATAATTATCGTTTACCTTCTGGACTTGGTGATAATCGTAAAGAACGTTATATTCCATTGATAGCTGCAACTGGAGGTAACTTAAATGAATGCAGACGAATTTTACAGGAAAGTGAGGCAATGGAGAAGTCCTGGACAGTACGTATTTTGAGCAAAATCTTAACATAACTTCCTTTCTATTCTTCTTTTTCAAACAATAAATGAAAATAGAGTAGAACCAGCAGTTCATTATTAGTATGGAAATGTACAATGTATCTAAGATGATTGTTGATTCAAACAAATTCAGTAATCTATGTATCCTTATGGTTTTATCTGACACGAGATATCTTAGAATATCCAGCTGTGATATTCAATGTTCAGTGAATTATGGCTTTGAACTCTGCTTTGTCTATCGAAGTTTGAGTTTGCCAATTACCAGTAAGTGCACATAGGTGTGGATATTATTATTACTATTATCATTATTGGAACACAAACGTGATACAGCAAGGGTACCAAGAAATGTACCACACATAATAGTATAACAACGTTATGGAGGGAAGTGGATAAAAAATAAAACAAGAAGAATAGAATGATTAAAAAGCCAGTTCAGTAAGGTACATCCAAAACGAAATATTCATTACTTTTCAGCAGCAGAAGGAAGTTACAGTATGAGCGCCACTGGTTTCGATTCTGAGCCATATTTGATAACATCTAAAGCCACCGAGTTGTGTGATTTCTCGTTACCCATCCAGAGAGTCAGGATACAACTGTCCTTCATCCCACGGTGCCATACACTGACCACCCTCTCTACTTCTTCCATCTAGTCCCAGGGTTAGCAAACAATGAACTGTGCGGAAGCCGTTAAGATGACAGCGTAACACATGTGGAAGCCTGTGTTTCGAAGTAACTTTATTTATTGGATGACAATCTCCATCATACCCAAACACACGTTGTTGTACCTGAGGATTACTTCCATGGTGTCGCCATGGGATATGAAGAATCCTATGGAGACAACAATGATCGAACACACAGACTTGTCGCATATCCTCAGCTTGAAGAGGCCAGGTTTCACATGTATAGAGTAGAACTGCTCGCATCGAAGCATTGTAAATCCGACCTTTTACTGTCATACTAACGTCGTGATGTTGCCAAAGGTGGCCCAGATTGACGTATACCACTCTGGCTTTCAATATCTGGTTAGGAATTACACCACTCACACAACTACTCGGATACACGAACGTTTCTACTACTTGCGACGGTTCACCACTGAGGGTGAGCTCAGGTATATAGGTTCCGGCCAATATTGCAAAGAGTACTTTTCACTTTAATGGTCCAGAGCACATATCATACTTATAGACATGAGTAGTAGGCTATTCTTTACACATTGTTGGATCAGATGACAGCTAGAGAATATCAATAGCAGTCTAGCATAAAAGGTACTATTGATACACTTTAACAGACAGCACTTCGACTGTGGTGTCCTCTTTGAATTCCAGATTCATGGTTAAGATTTCTTTTAGGAATTGTAATACAGTGATGGAGGATTTGTTTCTTTAGGTTTTTATCAATAAATCTTTCATGGGTATTGTTTATTCACTAGTGTTGTTCAATATTCACCATGTCTTCTAAACAGATTTTATTGATTCTAGAACACAGTGAGTAAACGAGATTTATTTTACAACTAAGAGGTACCTAACTACAGAGCAATTCAAGTTGTTTTTTGATAGACTGACGTATGAATCGAGTCATCATCTTTTCTCTTTAACATTACGTCTAGGAAGTGGAACGTTGGATTTAACTCTTTAATAGACGGATGAAAATCATTGAAACGTCTTAGCAACTCGTCTACTAGACATTTTTCGTCACAAATAAGAAAAGTATGGTCAGTGTACATCTTATACAAATAAAGTTCCGAGATCATTTCTTTAAGTGCTCCATTTTCAATCTTTACTGTGAATATATCAGCCAGGAAAGGGTCTAGTGGAGACCCCGTTGGACTCCATCCATCTGATTATATATCACATCATTAAATCTGAACTGTACGCTAAACGTACATCTTAATATCAGTTCTTTTAGGTTACTCATAGGTAATGCAATATTAATATTATTCAGATCAATGTACTCGCATAAATAACAAACAGTTACAACAAGTGGAACATTAAAGGCATTATGAATGTTAACTTGGTGACCGGTGTCAATCAGATGCGAGAGTATTGAGCTTCGTATCGATCTGGTTTCCCCCTTACTTAGCCATGAAGGGTGATGCTCGGCGATTCGACGACGGACTTGCTTAACTGTACGTCTAATGTAACTAGCTCCACAGGAGCAGTTGAACTGGTAAATGCATATAGAAGAGGAGAAGTCAGGGAGTCTGTCTTTAGTTCATGTGGTCATCATCGGCCAACGTCAACAGGTCAATACACCCACTTCTTGAGTTTCTTCCCCTTGCAATATAAACGAAAACTAGTTAAATGTTTGGTCCATCGGGCTAGACTCATTTGTTCAGATGATATTTTTGACGAACAGCAAATTATCCACGATCTACTCAGTAGTAATGGATATCCAGAAACGTTCCCGGCTAAGAATATGGACACATCCAAAATGAAAACCAGAATGCCTACAGTCTCCAAGAAATCATTGTTCCTAAGACTATAATTTCGAGATGACATCATCAGCGAAATTGTGACACAACGCTTAAGAAATACTATGAGAAGATCATTTAATGCCACCGAGTTATGTTGTGTTTTCTACAGCCGGCCGATGATGACCACACGAACTAAAGACAGACTCCCTGACTTCTCCTCTTCTATATGCATTTACCAGTTCAACTGCTCCTGTGGAGCTAGTTACATTGGACGTACAGTTAGGCAAGTTCGTCGTCGAATCGCCGAGCATCATCCTTCATGGCCAAGTAAGGGGGAAACCAGATCGATACGAAGTGAAACATTAATAAGTAAAGAAAAAAACACCAAGCGATATCATACGCTTAGCCATTAAGTTGATTTCTTCGATGCAGCGAACAAAACCAAGTTCATCGAGAAGACTATATTTGCACAGAGTTAATCTCACCGGTTCAAACATTTTAGCAGGCCACCTCGATGAGTATTATTGTCATTATTTGTCCCTTGGGTTCCTAGTCGAATATAGGGCTTCAGTAGCACGTCTCCATTTCACTCTATTCTCTGCAGTCTTCTCTTTCAACCTGGCTCCACGATTGCCCACAAGCTTTCAGTTCTTCCTCCCTCATATGATCTCCATGTCACCCTCGCCTGGGATGTTCAGCTCATCGTTTCTCCTTTGGATTCCACTCGTGGGCCTGGCCTGATGCATGATGTCCCCAATTGGCCTTCTCAGCATATGCCCAATCCAATCGATCTCCACTTTATTCTTCTGCATATTTCTTGGACGACGGGTTCTTGGTTGGTTCATTCCTAGAGTTCCTTGTTGCTTATTCTTTCCGGCCTTCTCATCTCATCTTCAGTATCGAGTGTAGGCAGCAGCTATTGATGAATGTCTGTAGTTCGTTGGAAATGCTTTTCGAAAGGCACCAAGTCTCTGAACCATATAGAAGCAGTGACTTGATTGAATTGGTATTGAAAATTCGGATGTTGTTCACGCTTTATACTGAGTGCAGTCTATCTCCACACCGATTTCAGATTAATGCAGTAAGGCTTGTCTTACTGTCTCTCCGATCCTGTCTTTGACGTCGTCATCTGTGCCTGTGCCACCTGTAGTTGAAACGATGCTGCTTGTGGAGGTAGGTGAAAGAGACAACTTCCTTTAGATTTCTCCCGTTAATGGTCCTGACTGTTGTTGTTGGTGGTGGTGGTTGGGTATCTTCATCACCTCCGTCTTGCTACGTTCACTTCAATGAAGTCCCGTTTTTGCTGCCTCTTCTGCCAACTTGTTAGTTTTCTCCTGTAGATCTTTGAGTTTTTCGATACTAGACACAAGTTGTCGGCGAAATCCAAATTTTCCAAGCTCCTTTGATAAGCCCAGCCAGCGTATGCCCATCTTTTCGCTCCTCAAGGTTTGCTGTATGATTCAGTTTACCACAATCAGGAAGATGATCGGTGATAGTAGGCGACAACCTTGTCTTCTATCTTCACTTCGAAAGCATCACTGAGCTTTCCACCGTCAATCACTTGACATGTAGCATCATATAGCATATCGGTGTTGAATGAAGTTGATAAAGGTTTGTGGCACTAAAACCGTAGTGTTGAAACAGCTGCCTGCCAAATTACTTCTCAGTCGACGCTATCCAACGAAAGCCTTTTCAAAGTCGATGAAGTTGAGTTGACTGCCATTCTATACCATTTTCTATGATGGTGCATAGCGTTGCAATTTGATCCTCACATGCTTTGCTCTTCCTGAATTCAGCCTGTTCCGGTCGTAGTTTTGAATCCAGCCCATCGTTTAGTCTTCGATAATTAGGAATAGGGTAAATATTTAGCATATCCAATTTCGAACGAAGAGGAAGACCGTCTTTATGAACCTTCAGCAGATCATATAAACGGGGTATATTTGAACCATTTAGTCTAAGATTTTGATACATATCCTGAATAATTAAAGATTCTCCTTTCAATTTTCTTGAGAATTTTGATATTCGACAAAACAATAAGAAGACGTAAATTGTCTGAACCGTGTGTAACGTATTTACGCAACACATTTCGAACTATCTGATCACACACACACGTACTTGTCATAGGTATTTATATAAAAACTCATGAAGATAAGGGGTGAGAAAATAAAAAGGGGTCAGGTAGGAAGGCTGACTTAAAGGCCGAATAACAATGAAAATCAATAGAGCGAAAAAATAATAGTACATCGAACTTGGTTTTCAATAGTTGAATTTACCAAGGAAGATTTAATGTGACAACAAATTGTTTATGAACACATAAAGGTGGTTTCAACTTCCTTATAGCTAAGGCTTCAAAAAATTTCAGGATCCCTCCCCAACATGTTTTGTAAATAGGTGTAAAGGGAGTAGCCACATCAATCTTGTGATCTGTCTCAACGATATGTTTGGCTATCGAAGAACTTGGACGTCTGCTACCAACATTTATAGGTTCAGGTGATTTAATTTGCTTCTGAAGCCACTTTGGAATATGTTCCGAGGCCCTTACTTGCATGGATCTATTAGTCCTCCCTATGTATGTGTCACCACATGTACATTTGAATTGGTAGATACAATGAGATGTGAAATTATCGTTCGCATGCTGTGGGGGTTTGGGGGAATATACGGGCTTCGTGGTTTCGATTACTCGAACCCTGGCTGCATAGTAAGTCCTTCTAACAGCAGCGTTAAGTCTCTGCTTAAGGATTGCACTCTGAGAGTCACCTTTGTACGGAAGGCTGATGAAGACATCCTTCTTTGGGACTGACTGCAGTTCTAGTTTTGACGCTCTGCTAATTTTGTTCTGCCTGATAAATGTTGATGGATAGTTATTTTCCTCTTTCATCTTCTAAAGTATCCTCGGTGCATATTCGTTGAATTCTGCTGAATAAGCACCTTACTAACGTTCGCTTGTACTGAACTGGGCAAAAGCTATGGTAATTCAGATATCGCCCTGTCCATGTAGGTTTCCTGTAGATAGATCGTTTTATGGATCCATCCTGCCTCCGACTAATTAATATATCCAGGGACGGCAAGCCGTCATCTTCCTGTCTTACACATGTCAAAGATATGCTGTTCTGTACTTCGTTCAGTCGGTTTAGAATTGAAGTAGCCTGATTTGAGTTTTCACAAATAATCAGGATATCATCAACATAGGTCCCCTCCTAGCCGACATATTTATGTCACACGTTGAGAACTTAGCCGAGAACTTAATAGACCAAGCCCATCTGTATCGAAGATATGTTGATGATATCCTTATTATTTGTGAAAACTCAAATCAGGCTACTTCAATTCTAAACCGACTGAACGAAGTACAGAACAGCATATCTTTGACATGTGTAAGACAGGAAGATGACGGCTTGCCGTCCCTGGATATATTAATTAGTCGAAGGCAGGATGGATCCATAAAACGATCTATCTACAGGAAACCTACATGGACAGGGCGATATCTGAATTACCATAGCTTTTGCCCAGTTCAGTACAAGCGAACGTTAGTAAGGTACTTATTCAGCAGAATTCAACGAATATGTAGATCATATATACGGGGTATATTTGGACCAATTAGTCTATGATATTGATACATATCCTGAATAATTAAAGATTCTCCTTTCAATTTTCTTGAGAATTTTGATATTTGATGTTCAATATCTTCTGGTGATTTGCTAAGTCCAAGAAGCGGTATAATTCGTGGTATAGTATAAAAAACATTATCTAGTTATTTGGAGTGGCATTCATATTTCGTTGTTGTTAACTTGAATTTTATATATCTGAAGTGGGTCACAGGTTCGAACCCCGTTGCACATATCCAGGTGGTTTCGGCAACCAGGTAGGATCATTAGACCCCTCACATACGCAATAGATATGGCTTATCGCCTACTGCACGAATATGCAATTGATATACATGATTAGTAAATTGTATTTATACTGTGCAAACTTCTTGATCCTATGTGTTGATTAGACCAAAAAGTTGTAACGAATGGATATTGATAAATACATAAACAAGTTAAACTTTAATCTTCTAATTTATTGCAATAATATTTTTATTACGGTATCCTTGAAGTGTGTCCATGTTCATCATGGGCTGGCAGTTGAAGAACTACTAGAGACCTGCGAGGACTTGACAGCTGTTTCTTCCCTGTACGGGACTCCTCAGCAGTACGCAGACACGACCCTCATTAGGAATCGGAATGAGGCCTTTTAGATCTCGTGGGGAACGTGTTAAACTGTTCAGCCATTGGGTTGGATTTGAATAGTTCAATTCGTCTCCATAGTCTTCAGTTCGATTCCATGATGAATACTACATTCACTAATACTTCACTTCTACTGGCCAGCTCCTTCACCTTACAGTGAGTATCTCAACAGTAGTACAAATAGCAAGGCTGTGTCCAAAGCAAACCGGAAGACACGCATATCCCACGATGAGGTAAAGACACAAGATAAGCGAAGGTAAAATTGAATATCAGGAAACAAGAAAAGGAGTCCTAACACTGTCATGAACCGAGAAGGGTACTGATATCTAGGGCATTTTCAATAATGAACAACATACAATTGAATAGAATGAACCATCAAGATGTGAGTGTAGTAATATTATTGGGAAATATTTAACTACTCAATAATACTAAGTAGTATGAAACATAAACTTGAAGATCTACAGGCAAAAACTAACAAGTTGATAGAAGAGGCAGCGAAGACGGGACTTCAGGTGAATATAGAGAAGACAGAGGTGATGAAGATACCGCACCAATATCAACAACAAACTCCAATCACCATCAACGGGAGAAACTTTAAGGAAGTAACCTCCTTCACCTATCTAGGAAGCACTGTTTCAACTACAGGTGGCACAGGCACAGATGAGGATGTCAAAGTCAGAATCGGGAAAGCAAGACAGGTGTTCATTAGCCTGAAACCAGTGTAGAGATCTTCTGCACTCAGCATTCGGAACAAGATACGGATCTTCAACACCAACGTCAAGTCAGTACTTCTGTATGGTTGAGAGACTTGGCGCGTCACGAAAGGTATTTCCAATAAACTACAGATATTCATCAACAACTGCTTACGCTGGCTACTGAAGATCAGATGGATTGTCAGAAAGAATAAGCAACAAGGAACTCTGGGAACGAACCAACGAAGAACCTATTACCCAACAAATATGCAGAATAAGGAAGTGGAGATGGACTGGATTGGGCATGCACTGAGAAGGCCAACTGAGGACATCACGCATCAGGCCCTCGAGTGGAATCCCCATGGGAAGCGACGAGTTGGACGTCCGAGGGTGACATGGAGGAGATCTTGCGAGGAGGAAATGAGAGGTTGTGGGCTGTCGTGGAACCAGGTTCAAAAGATCTCAGAGAACAGAGTTCACTGGAGACGTGCTAGTGAAGCCCTATGTTCCACTAGGAACTTATAATAAAATAATAATAATAATAAAGGATGTCACACAGGATAAACGAGAACAAGTGAGAAAGAAGTTAACAATGTAATGGAATCTAGAAGTTGTTGTCATTATGTACACCTTTCATTACTACTATCCTTATAAGTTCACTTCACATTTGCATCTATGCATACCAATTTTTATTAATCAAGTTATGAAGGAAAACTAGTTCTTTTTTCATAACAATTCACATTGATAGTGTCTGTACCAGTACAGTGAAGAATGTGGTTCACAGAATCCAAAATAATCATATTCATAAGCCTATGTGTGACAGGCCTCAAGCAGATGTCCGATGGGCTTTGAGGTCATACAAATCTCTTTCAGGTACCTTAAGAAGAAATAGCCTTCCACGATTAGGGTAGCCGGGAAGTGTCAATCGCTCTCACAATTCTGTCAGCACTCAAGTTTCTTCAGACTAATGGCCTTGGGACTCGGACCCGAGATATTAAAGTGTAAATGCAATCGCTTAAAAAACGTTTCTACAGACAATGTCTTTCATTTTGAATCAAACTTTTATGTTGAGTCAGTACCAGAAATTTTTTTTCTATTGGTAATGTTATCTAATTGCTGTATACTCTATTTCTTTATAATCCTCCAGATTGTATTCATTCAAGACCTAAGTTTACGTTCACTTGTCACTTTGACTCCAGTGTTTTTCTGGTTTTTTTCTTAACAGATTAACTTGTCTGGGATGTTTTGTTTTCTAAATAAGTTTAATCATCTTCGATTACAAGTCAAGTTTATGGTTGTGATTATAAAACTTATTGAGATGTCTCTGCTCCGCATAAGTCTCACTCTTTGTAAGCTTGTAGTGCACCATCCTGGCACCAAAATTTAACTAGGGCTAAAATAAATAGATTAAATTCAACTAAATAAATAAACATCTAACTCGCTTTCGGATGCTTTAGATGTTTTAAGTGTTGTTTTAACGAGCATGCATCCGAGCAGGCTTGGACTGCATTTTCCGCTCCATCGTTCTGGTTACCATGCACGTACTCCGAGTCCCTAGTTCAGCCTTACAAGCCAGATAAGTTGATTAAACTTTTCTCCCATTCATTATTATTACATTTACTTTGATTAAATACATTGCGTATCAGTTCTTTTGATTTGTGTTTTGTTATCAGTACTTACACGTTAGGTGAAGTACTGGTTGAGCAGGTAGTAGAGCACATCAAGTTGAGTAGGGTTGATCAAACGTTACGGAATTGTAACACACTCCCCCTACAATTGAATTTATAAGATCAGATGGCATAGCCAGAAAGAATAAGCAACAAGGAGTTCTGGGAACGAACCAACCAAGAACTTATCGCTCAACAAATGTGCAGAATTAAGTGGAGATGGATTAGGCACACACTGAGAAGGCCGACTGGGGACATTACACTCCAGGCCAGGCCGTCGAGTGGAACCCAGATGGGAAACGACGAGTTGGGCGTCGGAGGCGAGGGTGACATAGATAAGGTCGTGCGAGGTTCAAAAGATTGTAGAGAACAGAGTAGAATGGAGACGTGGTAGTGAAGCCCTATGTTCCACTAGGAACCCAAGGGACTAATAATAATAATAATAATAATAATAATAATAAGGTGGGATACAGCGACAACGTTAATAACTAACTTAGTTGGTTGGTGAGAGGAAAGCATTGATCACCGAATCTTTGTTTATCGAATCAACATTAAATACAAACAGTAATAGAAAGCATTGTGCACGTGTCCCAGATATATATTGAGAATTCTACTACCCTTGTGATCACAAAGAAGGAGGGAAAATCAGGACTATATAAACTCTGTTTCAAAGGTGTAGAGTTAGTTACCTGATATGACTATGGACAATAAATTGTGTCCGTAACGTTATCCAGTAAATGACACTGTTCCTTCATTATGTGTGACATTTCTAATAAACAGACTAAAATACAATTAAATTTCGCGGTTTGTGAAGATTTAGAGATTTTTCAAGTTGGTATTCACTGAGATAACTTCAAGGAATATTGGAAACCTGGGAGCACTGCATAGCCGTTCCGTCTCGCTAGTAACGGACTCCTTAGCAGTGGGCACACACGACCCCGCCAGGTATCGTCCTGTCTTCGCTGCCTCTTATGTCAACTTGTTAGTTTTCACCTGTAGATCTTCGAGTTTGTGCGACATTAGACATTAGAAATAAATCATCATCGTTGGCGAAATCCAAATCTTCCTCTGTCGTCTTCTCATCCGTCCACCTAGAGTATGCCTATCTTCTCACAACTTCTCACATTTCCTTGCACCATCCACTCCACTCCAGTCTACTCCAGTCGAGTTGAGTCGACCACAATCATGAAGATGATCGGTGATAGTAGGTGGTAACCTTGTCTTACTCCTATCTTCACTTCACTTCAAAGGCATCACTGAGCTGAGCTTTCCATTGTGGATCACTTGGTATGTAACGTCGTCATATGGCATATAACTGGTGTTGAATGAGGTTGATAAAGGTTTTTGGCACTAAAATGTAGTTTTGAAGCAGGTACCTGTCAGATTAGTTTTCGGTCGACGCTGTGGAAAGCCTTTCCGAAATCGATGCAGTTGAGGTCGAGTTGAATTGACTGACATTCTATACTCTGTTATAATGATGATGAGTAGCGTAACGTTGTAATTTGAGGGGCAAATGATTTGTTCTTCCTGAATCCAACGAGTCAGGCAGGCAGCCTGTTCCGGTCATAATTTGTAATCCAGGGTGTTGTTTAGTCTCTTTAGGATGATGATGCTTAATATTTTGCTTGAGGTGGACAGGGGTGGAACATGATTCCCCGCTAGTTCTTGGAAAGACTTAGTTGTGCCTTCCTTAGGAGTTCGACCAGGTGGCCTTTCTTCTAATCGGCAGGTACCTTTCCTTCATTCGAAACCTACTGCAGTGGTGGTGTGAGCTTGTCCGCTGATGTCTCTGAGTCTGTTTTCAATGCTTCTCGCGTGATTCCATCTGGTCCTGCTGCTTTCCCGGCTCTCAGTAACATTATGGCGTTCAGGACTTCACTCCTGCTTTTGTCGGAGAGTTTGTGTTCCCTGATAATTCTGTGGCTACTTGGGGTATTTCTGGATAAGGTGAAGGTTGTGATGGTGGTCGATTCAAGAGGTTTTTGAAGTAGTCAGGCTATTGTTCCCTTTGTTTCTTCTCTTTGGTAACTAAGTTTCCTTCAATATCTTTTATTGGTTTCAGCTGTGTTGATCTCCTCCATGCTGGATAGCATTTTCGTTATTTGATATGGTGTTGGCAGGACTCTCCTATCTTCAGCTTATTCTGCTTCACTTGCCAATGTGTCGTAGAATTGTCTTTTGTCTTTGCGCGCACTTTTCACTTCTTTGCCCAGTGTTTTATAGGTTGTATTCAGTTCCTCTTTTCGTTGTTCATCCTTGCACTGCACTGGTTTATCGTCTGCTTCACCATCTTCCTCTCGTCTATCAGCTTCCATGTGTCCATCGAGATCCATTCCTTGTCCTGTCTTGCTTCTCCTTCCTTCGTAACACGGTTATGCAGGTTTCCTTTCACATCTCTTTCAAAAAGTTCCAGTGTTCTTTCATGGAGTTTTCTTCAGGGATGTTGCTTAATATCTCACATTTTGTCCTGATGGCTGACTGATGTGGAGATGTCCTTTGTAGGTTTGTCCTTCAGTTCAGTTTGTGTTCTGGGTGTTGCAGTTGAACTGTGTTCTATCATTACAAGCCTTTTTGAAGGCTTTCAACTTGATTTTGAAGGAAGGTTCCTGCACTAGATAGTGAGTGGTGTGAACCTACACCTTCTCCCCTTCGTGATGTTGTGTCAAGTAGGCTGCGTCTCCACTTTCTTCACATTGAGATGAAGTCGATCTGATTTTGTGTGTGTCCATCTGGTGAAGTCCATGTCGCTTTGTGAATGTCCTTGTGTTTGTACACGGTGCCCCCAATCAAATCGTTGAATGCGCAGAATTCTGCAAACAGTTCTGCGTTCTCATTCATTTCACCGAGTGCTTCTTAACCCATGATCAGTTCGCTTCCTGTCTTGTCCACTCCCACTTTGGCATTCATGTTGCTCATTAGAATTTCGATGTCGCCAACTGGAGTCTTGTCTATTACTGATTGCAGTTGTCTGTAGAATTTTTCCTTCTTCTCTTCATCTGCGTTATTTGTTGGCGCGTAGCATTGTAGGATTGTGACTTTCCTTCATTTTGAGTTGAATCTTGCTGTCATGATCCTGGAGGAGGAGATTGGTTCCCAGTGTATGAGAGCCTTCGATGCTGTTGCGGTCATCATGATAGCCACTACGATACTTAGTGTGCTCATGGTTGTCGTCTGGATAACAATATCGGAGTAGATTATTGACAGTTCGGAGAGTCCACTTCAATTCCACTCGCTTTCGCAGATTCCTAGCACTTCAATGCTATACCTTCTCATCTCGTTTGCAATCTGGGCAGCCTTGCTAGGTTCAAACATAGTGGGGACATTCCATGTCCCTGTTCTTACTTTCGCTTTCATCGAGAGAAGACACGTAGACCGATTGACTTCCTGAAGTCTTTCACCAACTGGCGTCCTTTCGCCTCTCCGATTCCAGCGAGCAATAAGTTTAATTTTATTTTTATATTTTCTTTGTGCTTTGAAGTTTCTTTAGCTATTAGATTTGTTTTACGGGGTAGGGTTGCTAGCTCTATGCCCAACCTTCCCTCTTTACCCGGGCTTAGGACCGGCTAGTCAATTAGTTACATAGGTGAGTTTAGCAGGAAATATGGACCATTGAATTCCGACCCAGTTACTAGCTCAATGGTAACGTGCTGACCACAGAACTTGATGTTCCTGTGTTCGATCCAAGATGGGGCGGGCGGGGTCATGGGTGCGCACTTCTGAGGAGTCTCATACTAGGACGAAACTGCTATCCAGTGCTCCTAAGTTTCAAATTTTCTCCCATTTGATGTCAGCCCAAGATGAATACCAACTTAAATTAGAGTTACAATCTACCAGGGTGTTGAAGTTCTACTCTTATATATGTTAAAGAATATATCTACCTACCAGTGATTGATATTGTTCCCATTAAGACTGGAAGCCTGGACTAAATAATTCAAAAACTAAGTCACAGCATTATCCACTAGATCATCGAATCAGGATGGCCACTTTCTATGGAACAGGTTTAGTTCTTCTGTTTGTTTCTTTGTGTGTGTGTGTGTGTGTGTGTGTGTCTTTAACTGTTGTTTACCAATGCTTTGTCATATTACCACCTCATAGTCAATGTATCTTTCTCACTGTCTTAATTTCTTGTTTCCCTTTTTATTATGGTGATCAGTTTGTCGCATACATACACTGTATTGATTAGCCTAAATACTTTAGATGCTTATAAAATTTCTTTTATTCATGTTAAGATTTTATTGGCTTTTACAATAAATTGATGTTTAAACCCCACTTATACTACAAGGAATGGGGGAAGAAGTGTGCTCAATTTATCACTTTATTTGTATTTTGAGGGAGTTGTAAAGATTTGGAAATATTTCAAGTTGTTATTCATCGTAGACTGACATCAGTTGAAGAGGAACAAAGGGAACTTGGGAGCACTGGACAACTGTTTCGTCCGACTAGTATGGGACTCCTCAGCAGTGTGCACTCACAACCCCACCAGGGATTGAACCCGTGACCTTCAGGTTCCGTGGCCAGCGCGTTATCATTGAGCCACTGGGTCAGAATCCAATGCTCCCAGGTTTCCTTTGTTCCTCCAACTGATGTCAGTCTACGATGAATAATCACTTTTATTTGTATCAAATTAATGCAAAGATGAATAACAGTTTTGTTTACTGCACCTAATGATGCATAAACTCATATGGTATGCCATGTAATGGGCATTTATGAGATTTGATGTATTGACTGGGTGACCTATGGTATATAAGTAATTAATTATTGATGTATGTCTTTTTTCTACTCAGTGATCCAATGAATCCTGGTCAAGATCAAGTATTATTATCACAACCTGATCTACAGAAACAGCGTCAATCGATTGCTTCAGTAACTGGAAGTAGAGGCAGTATTTTTGAAGCAGTACGTCGAAAGTCATCACTTCTTCTAAATAGGTAATTACTATTGATATTCTATGTGACTGTACATGTGGATGTGTTTATTGTTATTCTGGTCACATTTTGATTGTCAATCAATCAGATTAAACTTGTGATCATAGAGTTGTCATGTTTATGAATGTCTACATAGGACCAGCTATCACTAAACAACGGTCCAAGTTGCCTCACCTCATATATCAGCGTATCAAGTAACAAGGCAATAAAATGAGAAGAAGGAGGAGTGAGAAGTTGATGAGATTAAGTATGGCGGTTAAGACGAGGATAATGTGTGTATACATCTGTGCCTGTAACATCGATTCTGAGCCATGTGATCATTTAGAGTCTCTTGTCTCGTGGACCCCAACTGACTAGTCTGCATCACTCTACAAGGTTTGAACCAACAGTCAAGCACTTCATGGATTGATGCCATGTTTTAGTTTGACCATCCTGAGCCTTTTTCAAGTCTGAACCTACTTCGGTGAACATTATGTGATGAGGTAGATGGTCACTAAGTATGTGTAGCACATATCTCAGCCATCTGAGTCGACGAAGGTTCACAACCGCATCAACAGATTTTACTCCTTTCCCTAAAACTCTATACTTGACGTAATGATACCACGAAATACGACCTATGCTACGAAGGCGACGGTGGTTGAACACCTGAAGCCTTCTCATATCCTCTACCTTTAATATCGACGTTTCACAGTAGAACAGATCGGAGTGCAGCACAGTACACTTGAACCTTAAAAGCGTAACAGGGCTGATCCGACTTCCCCAACTTCAGGAGATCGGTCACAAGTTCAATCCTGTTCCATCTACCGAGGTTTAAGCAGCCATATAGTGTCATTAACCATCAAACAAAAGGTGTAGCTCATTGTCTGCTACACAGAAGTGCACCAGGTTGCTGAGCGTATTTTTCATCCAATTCGAAAGGTTTGATTCGTCATCATCATCATCATCATCATCATCATCATCATATTATTATTATTATTATTATTATTATTATTTGTGCCTTTAGTTCCTAGTGGAACACAGGGCTTCAGTAGCACGTCTCCATTCCACTCTCTTCTCTGCAATCTTTTGAACCTGGCTCCAAGACTGCCCACAACCTCTCATTTCTTCCTCACACTACTCCTCCATATCACCGCCGCCTCCGACGCCCAACTCGTCATTTCGCATCTGGGTTCCACTCGAGTGGGTGGCCTGGCGTGTGATGTCCCCAGTCGGCCTTCTCAGTGTATGTCCAGTCCAATCCATCTCCACTTCCTTCCAGTGCATATTTGTTGGGTGATATATTTTTGGTTGGTTGGTTGCCAGGTAGCCAGAGTTTCTTGTTGTTTATTCTTTGTGGCCTTCTCATGTGATCTTGAGTATCGAGCCAGAGTAGGCAGTTGTTGATGAATGTGTGTAGTTTGTTGGAAATGCTTTTCATAACGTGCCAAGTCTGTGAGCCATAGAGAATCAGTGACTTGACTGTGGTTGTTGGTGTATAAAATGTGGATGTTGTTGACGCTTTATGTTGAGTGCAGCAGATCTTTACACTGGTTTCCGGTTAGTGAACGCCTATCTTGCTGTCTTTCCGATCCTGGCTTTGACGTCCTCATCTGTGCCTGTGCCGCCTGTAGTTGGAAGGATGCTATCTAGATAGGTGAAGGAGACTACTTGCTTTGAGTTCCTCCCATTGATGGTAATTGGCGCTTGTTGTTGTTGTTGTTGTTGATTGGGTATCTTCATCACCTCTGTCTTCTCTATATTCACTTGAAGTCCTGTCTTCGTTGCCCTGCCTTGCCTCTTCTATCATCTTGTTGGATTTTGCCTTTAGATCTTGAAGTTTGTGTAACATTAGAGATGAATGGTGATCGGCGAAATCCAAGTCTTCTAGGACGTTTTCTGCGGTCCAGCGTATCCCTGTCTTCTCGCTGCTCATTGTTTGTTGCATGGTGCAGTCGACCATAATGAGGAAGATGATTGGTGATGGTAGGTGGTGGCCTTGTCTTACTCTTGTGTTCACTTCGAAGACATCACTGAGGTTTCGATTATGAATTATTTGGCATGTGGTGTCTTCATATGTTTGTTGAATGAGATTGATAAATGTTTGTGGCACTAAAACTGTAGTGTTGAAGCAGTGTCCAAATTACTTCTCGGTCGACACTACATTCATCATGATAGACGTCGATTTATGAACTATTTGAAGCAGTTGCTTATCTCTGCTGTCTCTTGTTTTTCATTTAACAATTCACACATTCTACATCATTCACCCTAATGAAGTTTGTTTGAGAAACCAAGTATTATTGTTAATCGTTACAAAACATTTTTTCTTCATTGGTTTTTATACACATCTGTGTAGGGTTTCTGAGTTGTGCTTCTCACTTCATTGCCAGTAATTATGTCATGCATGAGTTCAACTTTAGTTGTATTCATTTCGACTGGTTCCATATCATTATCTTGGATACTTTAGGTGAAATGCCTAGCGTTAAACATAAACATTCATTACTTTATTGACTTGTATTTCTCTATCACGCTGGATTGTCATGATTATACTCGCCATCACATAGTTTTATTTGATTCACTGAGTTTGATTCATTGAATGTCTCTTTAATTGAGATATTATTCTAAAGGAAATGAAATGAAAATTGAATAAATAATGATTTTTTTTTAGCGGAAAAAAGGTTTATGGAAATCAGTCGGTTGTTATAATTTACACTAATTAACAGAAGGGGGGGGGGAGTGTAATCGATCCCAGACAAGTTAATCTGTTAAGAAAAAAACCAGAAAAACACTGGAGTCAAAGTGACAAGTGAACGTAAACTTAGGTCTTGAATGAATACAATCTGGAGGATTATAAAGAAATAGAGTATACAGCAATTAGATAACATTACCTGACGCGTGATGTTCTCAGTCGGCCTTCTCAGTGCATGCCTAATCCAGTCCATCTCCACTTCCTTATTCTGCATATTTGTTGGGTGATAGGTTCTTGATTGGTTCGTTCCCACAGCTCCTTGTGGCTTATTCTGACTATTTTGGCCATCTGATCTTCAGTAGCGACCCAGCGTAAGCAATTGTTGATGAATGTCTGTAGTTTATTGGAAATCCCTTTCGTGACGCGCCAAGTCTCTCAACCATACAGAAGCACTGACTTGACGTTGGTGTTGAAAATCCGTATCTTGTTCCGAATGCTGAGTGCAGAAGATCTCCACACTGGTTTCAGGCTAATGAACACCTGTCTTGCTTTCCCGATTCTGACTTTGACATCCTCATCTGTGCCTGTGCCACCTGTAGTTGAAACAGTGCTTCCTAGATAGGTGAAGGAGGTTACTTCCTTAAAGTTTCTCCCGTTGATGGTGATTGGAGTTTGTTGTTGATATTGGTGCGGTATCTTCATCACCTCTGTCTTCTCTATATTCACCTGAAGTCCCGTCTTCGCTGCCTCTTCTATCAACTTGTTAGTTTTTGCCTGCAGATCTTCAAGTTTATGTGACATTAGGCATAAGTCATCGGCGAAATCCAAGTCTTCTAGGTTCTTTTCCGTCGTCCAGTGTATCCCCCTCTTCTCGCTGCCTACTGTTTGCTGCATGATCCAGTCCACCACAATAAGGAATATCATGGGTGATAGTAGGCAACCTTGTTTCACTCCTGTCTTCACTTCAATGGCATCACTGAGCTTCACATTGTGGATTACTTGGCATGTGGCATCTTCATATAGTTGTTGAATGAGGCGGATAAAGGTTTGCGGTACTCCTTAGTATTGAAGCAGTTTCCAAATTACTTCTCGGTCGACGCTGTCAAAGGCCTTCTCAAAGTCGATGAAGTTGAGGTATAGAGCTGATTGCCATTCTATGCTCTGTTCTATGATGATGCGAAGTGTGGCGTTGCAATTTGGTCTGCACATGATTTGTACTTCCTGAAGCCTGCCTGTTCCTGTCGTAGTTTTGAATCCAGTGCATCCTTTAGCCTCTCCAGGATGATGCGGCTTAATATTTTACTTGGGGTGGACAGGAGAGTGATTCCGCGCCAGTTCTTGCAAGCACTGAGGTCTCCCTTCTTCGGCAGTTTGACAAGGTAACCCTTCTTCCAATCGTCAGGTACCTTCTCTTCCCTCCACACCTTCTGCAATAGTGGTGTGAGCATGTCCGCTGTTGTCTCTGCATCTGTTCTCAGTGCTTCTGGCGGTATTCCATCTGGTCCTGCTGCTTTCCCGCATTTCAGTAGCTTTATGGCGTTCAGGACTTCCATTTTCGTTGGGGGATTAATGTTCACTTGTAGTTCAGCGGCTGCAGGTGGTATTTCTGGACGAAGTGCAGGTGGTGGTCGATTCAAGAGCTTCTTGAAGTGGTCGGCCCATCGTTTCCTCTGTTTCTCTTCTTTTGTAATTAAATTTCCTTCTTCATCTTTTATTGGTTTCATCTGTGTTGGTCTCTTCCCTGATAGCAACCTGGTTATTTGATACAATGTCGTCAGGTCTCTCTTACCTGCAGCCTGTTCTGCTTCACTTGCCAGTGTGTCGTAGAAGTGTCTTTTGTCGTTGCGTGCACTCTTCTTCACTTCTTTGTCCAGTGTTTTATACATTGTGCTCAGTTCCTCTTGTCGTTGAGCATCCTTGCACTGGTTTATCTTCTGCTTCACCATCCTCCTCTCCTCTATCAGCTTCCAGGTATCCGTCGAGATCCATTCCTTGTCTTCTTTCTTCTTCCTTCCTAATACTGTTGTGCAGGTTTCTTTCCACATAGCTTTCAAAGACTTCCAATGTTCTTCCACACAGGTTTCTTCAGGGATGTTGCTCGATGTCTCCCATTTTGTCTTGATGGCTGCCTTGAAGATCTCCTTTGTAGTTTCATCCTTCAGTTTCCGAGTGTTGTACTTGAATTGAGGTCTATCACCAGCTTCCTTGAAGGCTTTTAACTTGATTTGGAAGGTTCCTTGCACTAGGTAGTGGTCTGAACCTACATCTGCTCCTCTTCTTGACCTTGTGTTAAGTAGACTGCGTCTCCATTTTCTTGAGATTGAGATAAAGTCGATTTGATTTTTAGTGTGTCCATCTGGTGAAGTCCATGTCGCTTTGTGGATATCCTTGTGCCTGAACACACTGCCTCCAATCACCAAATCGTTGAATGCGCAGAATTCTGCAAACAATTCTCCATTCTCATTCATTTCACCGAGCGCCTCTCGACCCATGGTTAGTTCTCTTCCCGTGTTGTCCCCTCCCAGTTTGGCATTCATGTCGCCCATTAGAATTTTGATATCGCCAACTGACGTCTTGTCCAGTGTTGATTGAAGTTGTCTGTAGAATTCCTCCTTTTTCTCTTGCTCTGCATTATTTGTAGGTGCGTGGAGTAGCATTGTATGATTGTGACCTTTCTTCCTTTTGAGTTGAATCTTGCTGTCATGATCCTGATGCTGGGAGATGAGAGTGGTTCCCACTGCATGAGAGCCTTCGATGCTCTTGAGGACATCATGATAGCCACTCCGAAACTCAGTGTGCTCGTGCTTGGCGTCTGGGTGACAATATCGGAGTAGATTATTGATTCTCCAGTTGACAGTTTGGAGAGTCCACTCCCATTCCATCTGCTTTCGCAAATCCCAAGCACTTCGATGTTATACCTTCTCATCTCCTTTGCAATCTGGGCTGCCTTACTGGGTTCAAACATCGTACGGACATTCCATGTCCCCACGTTTACTTTCGCTTTCATCGAGAGAAGACACATCGGCCAATTGGCTTCCCGAAGGCTTTCACCAAATGGCGTCATTTCGCCTCTCCGATTCCAGCGAGCAATAAGTTTAATTTTATTTTTTATATTTTGTTTGTGCTTTGAAGTTTCTTTAGCGGTTAGATTTGTTTTACGGGGTAGGGTTGCTAGCCCTATGCCCAACCTTCCCTCTTTACCCGGGCTTAGGACCGGCTAGTAACTAGTTAACTAGTTAACCAGGCGAGGTTACATCAAGTAAAAGGGGGAGTAAAGTGAAAGATGAAGAAGAAAAGAGAATTCAGTGAAGAGAAATATAAGGTACTAAAATAGAGAGAAAGAATGATAAAATGGTGAGATTCGGTATGGTGTCGTTAAGATGAGGATAATGTATGTGGGGATACATCTGCGCCACTCACATACTTTCTCAGCAATGTGATCACCTAGAGTCAGTCTCCAAACACTGGTTCATTTCTTTTGTTTTGTGGACCTCAACCACCCAGTCTGCATCGCCCCATATGGCTCAAACCAACACTCAAACACTTCATACATTGATGAGATGTTTTAGTCTGGTCGAGAGCCATGGGCCTTTTTCCAATCTGGACCTACTTCTGTCAACATTGTTTGACAAGGCAGACGGTGACTAGGCATACCAAGCACATGTCGGAGCCAACTATCTGAGTCGATGAAGGTTCACAACAGCATCATCAACTCACTTACCTCTTCTCCCTCCCTAAAACTCCACACCTGACGTCTGCGATGCCGCGGGATTATACAAGTAAAAATACACCTTATACAATGAAGATATTTCCGCTAAATTTCATCCTCTTTTGTATTACAATGAGAATTATGACACTATATGAATACTGGTCACAAAATTAATTAACTACTTAGTTGTCGAATTCGATTACTCACCAGTAAGTTGAGTACCGAGGATGAAATCCACCTATCTGGTCACAAGATTGTAGGAAGAAAATCCAACGGTCGCTGGTTCGAATCCGACCATGGTCCAGATTTTCATTTCACCTTCAATCAATCATCACTCAGTAATAATACTAGTCTGCCGAACCACGGCTGCTATCTCAGATTGTCAAAATGGTAATCAATATCATGCTCTTCACCTCTCAAATTCACTTATATATCCATTGGGATAATGAGAAGTCCTGACTTAACAGCAGCCATTGTGAATACGATCAAGCGATAGTAACACGTTACAAATTCACATGGGTAGTCGTTCAAACTCCCACCTTGTGATTGAAATGAAACAAAAATCTACTGAGGAGTCGAACCTCGTAGCTCAATTGGTAGAGCATGGGGTCGATAACCTGGTACCCGCTGGTTCGAATCCGACTGATGTTTTCAATTCATTTCGTAAATTTTCATACAAGTAGAAATGATGGATAGTGGCTAGCAGTGGAATCCAGGATTCGCATTTCGTTCTATAAATAGTTCGATAAGTCCATGTATGTGACACGATTGTTCAAAATACGTTTCAGATGAACTTTGTTTTCTGATTATGCTGTTTAGGTTGTGTATTTTTTTTTGGAAAAACCTTTTTAGTTTTGTAACTAAATGTTAACAGCAAACAGTGATCAAGCATAATTTTAAGTTATACGTTTGAAATTTTATTAGTTTATTCATAAGAACCAACTAATAATGAATATGATGTGATACAGAGAGCAATGTAATAAGTGGGTTATTTTGTAAGGATTACTTGGTTTCAAAGCAATTTCTACAATGGATTGAAATTATTGAGAGTACTGGACAGCCGTTTTGTCTTAGTTCGTGATACTTTGGCAGTATGCCTCGAGGAGTCTTTTAAACACTTTGAGCGGTAATTTGAGAATGTTTGGAATACATTTCTTACCATCCAAATGTAAATTATTGCTCCAGCATTGGTCTTCAACAGTGCCTTGGCTAACAATAGAGTGTGTAGTGGTTGAGTGTGTTGACCACTTCCCTTACCTGGGAAGTAGGATCAGCCTAACCCTAGTGGCCGATGAAATCTCTGGACGAATACAAAAGGCTTGGTTAGCTTTTGCCAAACTACTTCACTTGTTGTGCCGCTGTGATATCTGACTATCTATTAAGGATCGCGTGTAATACATCTCCACAGTAGTCCGGTATGTTCTATTCTCTGGCTGTGAAACATGGCCATTGAAGATGCGAAACGGTGTTCGACCGCCGTTGTCTTCGTAGTATAGGTCTTGTGTCGTGGTATCACCACGTGAGTAACGCAGAAGCGAGGCTCAGATGTAGAGTTTTAGGGATTAGAGGTAAATCAGTCGACGAGGTTATGAACCTTATTCGAATCAGATGGTTGGCTCTGACATATGCCCAGCCGCCGATTGCCTCGTCACAAAATGTTGGGTGATGTAGCTTCAGACTGGAACAAGGCTCGAGGCGGCTATACTAAAACATGTCATCAATGTATGAAGTCTCTGACTGTTGGTTTGAGCCATGTGGGGCGATGCAGACTTGGTGGTTGGGGTCCACAAAACAAAAGAAATGAACCAGTGTTTGGAGACTGACTCTAGGTGATCGCATGGCTGAGAACCGATGTCAGTGGAGCAGATGTATCCTCATCTTAACGATACTATACCAAATCTCACCATTTTATCATTCTTTCTCTCTATTTTAGTACCTTATATTTCTCTTCACTGAATTCTCTTTTCTTCTTCATCTTTCACTTTACTCCCCCTTTAACTTGATGTGGTGATATGAGGTGTGGCAAGTCAGTAGATTGCGCAGTAATCCCTGGTCTTCTGTTAATTTGGACTTGAATGGATGGATGTCCTTCGAGATGAGTTGATCTCAAGACTTTAGATTGGTTCCGGTTGAAGTAAGTCACCTGATAACGCAAGGTTGATGGTATCCTTATCTAAATCACACCTTTTATACTATCTCATTAATGAATTGGGTTTCGGATAGAGTATTGTTATGCATTTAACAATGAAAATAGACAATCTACATTTCAAGAGATAAGTTTAGCTCTCTCCAGTATTCAACCAGGAGACATTTATATAGTCATATTCATAGATGGATGATAAACAGCCTGATATGAGAACGTAATAAGAGAGAGAGAGAGAGGAATAAGGAATAGATAGTAGTTTGTGTAGGAAAGAAGTACACACAACTTTGTAATTATTCGTTATAACTAACTAAATTGAATATTTGATTATATCTTACAAACAATGTCGTCTAAATATCCATCTAGGAAGTCTGTATGATTTAATAATTTTCATCGTAACATCAAGAACAAGATATTCAGCGAAGAGACTCTTTTCAACGAATTTATTTTCAAGCTGTACAATCGTATATATATGGTATTTGGAAAAAATTATATCCTGTGAGGAAAACTAAACACTATATGGTGATGACAATAATAATAGAGCGGGTGATGACATAGGCATTTATGATTATAATAACAATTGAAGTGCGAATGATAACAAATAGATTATGTAATATATGGAATGGTACATAGAGAGTATATAACTCAGAAGGGGGTGAAAAAATTGTTGAAAATGGTAAATCAATTAAGTATTATGTAATGGCATTAGACAAATTGGACAAGATGAAGTCAATGTTTTCTAAAAGGATTAAGACAATTAAGTGAAACAACACCGGAAACTAGTTGAAGTGAAGGCGATTATAATAACAATAATAGTGATAAAGGAAGGATACAAAGGTTAAATTAACAAAGTGGGAGGGGGAGCTAATGGGGTGGGAAAATGTTATGGCCATGATAAAGACAGTGACTGCACATACTTCTTTTGTACACACAGATCAGGTCTTAGTTCATGAATAGCTAAAGCCTCCGCTGTTTTAAGGAGTTGAAAACGAAGAGAACGTGGGAGGTTTGGGCGAATTTGATAAATAATTTCAAAGTCATCGTCTGGATTTGTTGTGTGATGGAAGTCAATCAAATGTTCTAGAATCGAACTTCTAACAGACTTTCTTTCACCTTTATAAAACCAAGCAGGAACATGTTCTCGTATACGTGTAGAAAGCATTCTCTGGCTACGGCCGATGTACCTTGCTCCACAGGAGCAGGTGAACTGGTAGATGCACATAGAGGCGGCCAAACGAGGAAGCTTGTCTTTGACGCAGGTGGAGAATAGGTTGCGGCTGGTAAAAGTCAACTAGAGTCTTGCTGCGAAGAAAGTCCTATTGATTGATCTGGTAAGACGATTCTTCAGTACATCCGATGCTAGGTCTCCTTTAAACTCTAGGCTCATAAACAATCTTTTCTTTGAGACCGAGTGGATGACTGGTTTAGTGTTTCTTTCCCGCATATTTTTATCAATAAAACGGCTAGGGTAACCGTTTTCGACAAGTATGCTTTTTAAGAAAGATAGCTCTTCATCGATACAATCGTCACTACAGATACTTCTTATTCGATAGCAAAGAGAGTGAATAAGATTTCTTTTTCTGTTGATGGGCACCCAACTATAAAAATTAGTTAGTTGTCCGTTCCACGTTGGTTTTCTGTAGATGGATCTTTTAAGTCTGTCTGAGTCAACAAATACTAAATTAATCCAACCGATGATTCCATAATATGCAGTGATCATGTCTTTCGTCAAACCAATAAATCAATGATACCTTCTGTAGCCTCCTCGAAATGTGTACATACATTTATCTCCATCAAGTGGATATTATCCCTTTAGCTGTGAGACAGATTATCTTATCGGATAAAGTTACCAGTCAATCATTTACTATCCTCATATCACTGAGGAATATGAGACCAATAGGGATTTACCGTCATATCATTTTCCAACCCGAATTCCTTTCTCTCCTACTATACCCGAAATCAATAATAATAATCTAATCCATATCTAAACAATATGAAGGTGTAGTGGGAGGGGGGGGATGTGTGTGTTAGTATTCCATAATGTTTGACCAACCCTACTTAACTTGATATTGTGCTCTAGCACCTGCTTAACCAGTACCTTACCTAATGTGTAATTCCTGATAACAAAACACTGATCAACAGAACTGGTATTCAAGAATATATTCGAAGAAGTAATATATTTAACTAGAATAAATGACTGGGGGAAAAGCTTATTCAACTTATCTGGCTAGTATAGCTGAACTAAGGACTGTGAGTATGTGCATGCTAACCATGACAAAAGGAGAGCAAAATAGCGTCCAAGACTGCTCACATGCATACTCATTGAAACAAAACTTCAAACACCTAACCCCATCCGGAGTTGAACTACAGGTTTATTCAGTTAATTTAAATTAATCTAGACAATGTATCACTTCATGGTTATTAAATCTTCATTCATTTTTTGAAAAGAAATATTGAATCTATGAAGAAGATGACTAGTTGTCCACATACTTTGAAGTATACTTTTCAATTTGTTAAAAGGATAAGAAGAGATCATATGGTTCCTTTTGATATTCAATCATTCTTCGTCAATGTATCAGTTGAAGAAAACAATCCATATCATATGTAGTCATGTTGATATGATAGACCCTTTATATAACAGACTGAATGATTTATTGATATTATACAGAGAAATGTGTAATTTGAGTATAGTGGGCCGGTCATACTACAACCAATAAGAAGGTATGACTACTGAGGGGAGTCCCCTTTCGTTCCAATATTAACGGACATATTTATTTGTAGTCATCAAGGAGAAAACGTTGTATATCAGATATATAGATGATACCTTCATTATGCATGAGAGTGGAAACGATCCCGTCAGCCTACTCACTTACATCTTCCAACTCACTTCATACATATATGTGAACATAAAACGTGAGATGGAATAAATTTCTTAGATTTAAGTATTAAAAGAAATCAAGCTGGTTGACAACTGAACAGAATTTATCATCAGCCTACCTTGACTGATCAATGTTTGTTACTGAATAGTTTCTGTCTTATCGGTTATCAAACGAAGTCAGGACTTTATTTTTAAGTCTTGTCAGACTATGATGTTCTAAGAAAGTTATCGAAAATCAACAGGATATTATAGAAAAAACTTTCAGATATCTCATACATTTCATCAATAAACACTTTCAAATTGGATGATTCAACTATGCCAAATAAAGAGAACGTGTTCAATAGACTACCATTGAAAAATGATGAATTGAGTAGAAAAAGTAATCACTGACTGAATCCATCCATCCCACCAACTTATCGGGTAGCGAAATTAACACAGTTGTCGATAAATAACACGAAGAACATGATGAAAGAAACTAATCCAAGTGTGAGACCTCTTCATATTACCTGGAATTGTAGTAGCATATATATCGGAAGAATGCAGAAGGTGGTTAGTAAATGAATGTTTGAAGATGTACTGAAAAGTCTGTCACTGAGAGGCGGAAGTATATGAAACAACGCCTGTCGCAAACACATATTCGATACAGATCAGGTCATACCAGTGACTCGAACGTAGTGATCATCAATAGACAAAGAGATAGCAGATTGCTACGTTATACCGATGACTTGTGTCTAATATCACACAAACTTACAGATATACAGCCGAAAACTAACAAGCTCACACAAGAGGCACGGTACGGTAACGAAGACCGGACTTACTTCAAGTGAACATTGAGAAGACAGAGGTGATGATGATGATGATTGATATCCAACCAACACCCTCACCACCACCACCAACAACAACAAGCTCCAATCACAATCAACGGGAGAAACTTAAAGGAAGTAGCCTCTTTCATCCACCTACCTACCTACCTACGCAGCATCGTCTCAACTACAGACCACATGGGAACAGACGAGGATGCCAAAGCCAGCATTGGAAACACAGCAAAACAGGCCTTCATTAACCTGAAACCTCTGTGGAGATCTTCTGCACTGCACTCAGCATAAAGCGTGAACAACATCCGGACTTTCAACACCAATATTAGTGAAGTCAGTCCTCCTATGTGATGGTTGACACACTTGGAGCGTCACGAAAGGGATTTCCAACAAACTACAAATATTCATTAACAACTGCTGCCTTCGCTCACTTGATATTGAAGCTCAGATGGCCAGAACAATAAGAATAAGCATCAAGCAACTGTGTTAATGAAATAACCATGAACCTGTCGCTCAATAAAAATGCAGAACTAAGTGGAGATGGATTGGATTGGGCATACACTGAGAAGACCATTCAGGGACATCACGCTCCAGGCCATTCTGCCAAGTGGGACCGAGATGGGAAACGGTGAGTTGGGCGAGGGAGGTGAGAGTGACATGGAGGAGATGGTGTGAGGAAGAAATGAAAGCTTATGGGCAGTCGTAGAGTGAGGTTCAAAAGATTGCAGAGAAGAGAGTGGAATGGAGATGTTTTACTGAAGCCCTATGTTCCATTAGGAACTCAAGGGACAAATAATAATAATAATAATACGTTATGCAGAAGCAGCAGTAATCGGTCGACTGACACTAGACTTATGTGTAGAAAAGGAGTTTGTGATTCACCTTGCATTACCTTGATGAGTGATAGTTTTCCTACAGGTTTATTTACTATTTTATTCTTTCATCTTATTGCCTTACATATTATTCTCAAACACTACTCATATTCCTATCATTTTCGATTTAATTTAACTCATTATATCTTCGTCATCTTTAGTAGTAGATCTGTTTGCATTCCTCTACCATTAATTTGTATCCTTTGCACATCATCTTTATTGTTCTCCCCCTTCCATCAGATTTCCTACTATCTTGAGTTGTAATCACATTGCTGCATAACTATCACGTCGTATTTCGCTTTGTGTTCTGCTTATCGATGTTAATTTCAGACTTATCCCCTTTATTGCTTGTTTAGATCATGAACTTTATCATTCCTTTATGTTCATGTGTTTAAGTTAATGACTTTCAAGTTTTAGTGTTGAGTTTACTACTGAAATGTATCAAATGGCATATGGTGAACAGTGATAGCTTACTGTACACAATTCAGTTCTTATGTGGAAAATTTAGAGTAGACGAAATGAATCCGATTCATACCACAAGATTTGTTGTTCTTGCTTTTCAAAATGTTTTGTGGCAACAAATTGTATGATCAATTATTTTATCTACCATTTTTATACTACTTATAGTAGTATAAAAGGGATAAAAGAATTTTGTTGTTCCGACTAAACGTTTAATTCATCATAATGGTAATGATTTGTGTTTATTCTGTAATTCTGTCTTATGAAAACAATGTTATTCGCAGCAAACACATGTAATGCGTAAAAGAGATACTACTTATAACAGGACTCAAATGTCTGGCGTTACAATGATACTATAAAATCGTAATTCTACGTCAATTCAACCAAGATGAAGAAAATATGATTAAATCCATCTTAGTGAGCTAGAATTTTCTTTTCATCATTCTTAGCGTGTAACAAAGAGATTCTTTATCGACAATAAATACCATTTATTTGTCTAGTTGAGCGGAGGAATTTCTCTTTTTAATAAAGTCTAATGATCCCGATCTTGGTTCCCTATGAGGTTGTAGGTGTGATACAATCAAGTATCTTATACTAGAAAGAAACAGTTGTTCAATGCTTTCACAAGCTTTCCAAGTGATTTCAATCTGTGATAAATATTATCTTGAAAATATTTAATTTTCCTTTTACCATCACTTGTTAGGGTTTCAATGAGGTGATTGGTTCTTCCTTTTATTATACTATACAACTTGACTAACTTGAATAATAAATATCTCATTAGGTTAAAGAAGAAATGGAAATTGTTCAGTAATAAAACATCCCTTTATAGTATTGTGCAACTATGTGTAAGTATTCAATCAGGATGATCATTATGACAACATATGCAGAAAGGTCACAGTTATGAACGTTAAATGAGTTATTTTAAAGGGAGTAATCTGTAGGACGAAGAAAGTATTCTCCATTCATTAAGATAATTGAAGATTAACATTCAGAAAGATGAGGACACAGACGGTTCTAGTGATAAGTCTCCATATCACCCTACTATGTAGATAGGAGTTGAGTAGTATCATTTTGAGATGTAGGCTAACATCAGCCATTCAGAAAATGTATTACACAGTTAATCATATCATTATGGAATAAACGAAACACATTTATTATTATTATCATTATTATTATTAGTAGTATTAGTATTATTATTAGTCCCTTGGGTTCCTAATGGAACATAGGGCTTCACTAGCACGTCTCCAGTGCACTCCGTTCTCTGAAGTCTTTTGAACCTGGCTCCACGACAGCCCACAACCTCTCATTTCCTCCTCGCACGATCTCCTCCATGTCACCCTCACCTCAGACGCCCAACTCGTCGTTTCCCATCTGGGTTCCACTCGAGTGCGTGGCCTGACGCGTGATGTCCCCAGTCGGCCTTCTCAGTGTATGCCCAATCCAATCCATCTCCACTTCCTCCTGCATATTTGTTGCGTGATAGGTTCTTGGTTGGTTCGTTCCCAGAGTTCCTTGTTGCTTATTCTGACTATTTTGGCCATCTGATCTTCAGTAACGAGCCAGCGTAAGCAGTTGTTGATGAATGTCTGTAGTTTATTGGAAATGCCTTTCGTGACGCGCCAAGTCTCTCAACCATACAGAAGCACTGACTTGACGTTGGTGTTGAAGATCCGTATCTTGTTCCACATGCTGAGTGCAGATCTCCACACTGGTTTCAGGCTAATGAACACCTGTCTTGCTTTTCCGATTCTGACTGACTTTGACATCTTCGTCTGTCTCGCCTGTAGTTGAAACAGTGCTTCCTAGATAGGTGAAGGAGGTTACTTCCTTTAAGTTTCTCCCGTTGACGGTGATTGGAGTTTGTTGTTGTTGGTGGTGGTGCGGTATCTTCATCACCTCTGTCTTCTCTATATTCACTTGAAGTCCCGTCTTCGCTGCCCTGTCCTGCCTCTTCTGTCAACTTGTTAGTTTTTACCTGTAGATCTTCAAGTTTGTGTGACATCAGGCACAAGTCATCGGCGAAACACATACTTCACCATAAACCTAAACACTTCAGCAATGATTACTTCACGTCCCATTGTGTGTGTGTGTGTATGTGGTCACACATATATAAGGGGGAGTAATAGAGCCATGCCACTAAGGATGGGAGAAGATGTACCTGAACGGCTTCAAAGGAAGATGAAGTGTACAGATTTGGTTAGTGTAGATAGAAGACAACCTTCTTCATCTATAGCTAGATATATTCACGAAACAGGTCACAGAATTAATGACTGGTGAAGCATGTAGGAATGTATACTGAGATTTGAACAAGTGATGCATAGAAAGGACACCGTTATGATTGTTGAATATGTTGTTTTAAAAGCAGTCATCTATAGAACGAAAAAGTATTACATTATTACGACAACCAATGTAGCGTTTAATAACATTATTCTAGTTAGCAAAACAAACAGTATGTCATTTGAATGTTAATCAAGAATATTTGACAGTGAATTAAGATTTCCTATTAAGTGTAATCTATAAAGTAAACTATGTTACAGTTCACTCAATCAAGTTTACATCAATATCATACAATTTTTTTCGTTATTATTTGTCCCTTAGGTTCCTAGTAGAACATAGAGCTTCAGTAACACGTCTCCATTCCACTATCTTCTCTGCAATCTTCTCTTTCAACTTGGCTACACCACTGCCCACAACCTCTCATTTCTTCCTCCCTCACATGATCTCCTCCATGTCACCCTCACCTCGGACGCCCAACTCGTCGTTTCACATCTCGGTCCCACTCGAGTGCCTGGCCTGACGCGTGATGTCCCCAATCGACCTTCTCAGTGTATGCCCTATTCAATCCATCTACACTTCCACAGTATTCTGCATATTTGTTGGGTGATATGTTTCTGGTTGGTTCGTTGCCAGCCAACCAGCCAGAGTTCCTTGTTGTTTATTCTTATCCTTTCTGGCCTTCTCATATCATCTTCAGTATCGAGTGAGCGTAGATAGCAGCTGTTGATGAATGTGTGTAGTTTGTTGGAAATGCTTTTCGTGACGCGCCAACTCTCTGAACCATATAGCAGCACTGACTTGACTGGATTGGTGTTGAAAATCCGGATGTTGTTCAGGCTATATGCTGAGTGCAATGAAGTGCAGTGTAGTAGATCTCCACACTGATTATTTCAGATTCATGCAGGAAGGCTTATCTTACTGTGTTTCCGATGCTGGCTGGCTGGCTTTGATATCGTCATATGTGCCTGTGTCACCTGTAGTTGAAATGATCCTGCCTAGGGAGGATATGAAACAGACTACTTCCTTTAGATTTCTCCCATTAATGGTGATTGGTGCTTGATGTTGATGCTGTTGCTGGTTGGGTAGCTTCATCACCTCTGTTTTCTCTACGTCTACTTGAAATCCCGTCTTCTCTACCCTGCCTCTTCTGTCAACTTCTTGATTTTTGCTTGTAGATCTTCGAGTTTGTGCAATGTTATTCATTATGCATAAGTCATGATCAGAGAAATCCAAATCTTCCAGGGTATTTTCATCACTCCACCCAACGTATGCCCGTCTTCTCACAGTTCTTCACTGTTCGTGTTATGATCCAGTCGACCACAATCAGGTAGATGATTGGTGGTTGTAGGTGGCAGCCTTGTCTTACTCCTTCTCGTCTTCACTTCAAAGGTGTCACTGATCTTTCCATTGTGGATCACTTGGGATGTGGTGTCTTCATATAGTTGTTAAATGAGATTGATAAAGGTTTGCGGCACTAAAACTGTAGTTTTGAAGCAGCCGCATGTCGAATTACTTCTCGGTCGACGCTGTCGAAGGCCTTTTCAAAGTCGATGAAGTTGAGGTAGAGTTGAGTCGACTGGCATTCTACGCTCTGTTCTATGATGATGTGTAGCGGGCTTATAACCGGCTATTAACTAGTGAACTAGTTAACCAGGCGAAGTTTCCCATGATATTTACGATTTATAAATTTGTCGATTTCCGGAGCACATTAAAAATCATAATCCATATTATTTCTTGCATAATATGAATTTCTTTCCAAGAAATTCGGAACCAAAGCGATCTAACGACTTCCCAACAATAAATCAAACACTTGAGTTACACGTGAAATCCAGAACATAGAATTTTTCTCTGAAATACGGTTCTGTATTGATGAATAAAATATAAACCTTGAATCACCAGGTATCTACGGTGTTATAGCTATCAGAGTACTTTGCAAAGAGTGCATCAGCGGTGAAAACAGCAAGGCTGTGTTCAAACAACCAGAAAGGAATATAAAGGATGTGCTCAGTTCTAAAGATGAGGTAAAGACGCAAGATAAACAGGTGTTCAAGGTAAAATAGAACATCAGGGAATAACGAAAGAAATTATAACACCATCATGAACTGTGTAAGATACTAATATCTACAAGTGTTATTGAGTAGAATGAATAGTCAAGGCTATACATGAAGCAACATTATATAAAAATATGACTATACTACTCAAAATTAGTAAGTAGCATAAAATAAAGGTATAAAAAAGGAATACAAAGCCAACATCCCATTGGATAAACGAGAACAAAGTTTAATTTTCCTCAATCAAACGGGAAGATATAATCGATTGATAGTTACAGTTTTAAGACAGGCTAGTTCCTATGTTTTGGTTTAAACAGTTGTAAAGCCAGTGAAGATATGCTTTTTCTAATCATATCATTTAGTATCTACATGTTAACAAGACACATTCGGCTGTTAGTTAGATTTGAAGTGGCCGCGACTTCTGATTAGAACTTCGGGAAATCTATCCAGCAGCTAATTAATAACAGGAACTGGAAATTATTATTTGAGCCTTATAAGTTTCGGTGTGTTGTAGAATTCTTTAAAGGCAATATATCATTATTTTTGTGTACAATCAGAAATGAGATAAGCTTATCTCAAAACCAAAATGATGTTGAAATCAGAAAATTGATTAGGAATGTTCCTTTTGTGCTTTGTTGGCTTTTATGATAAAGCTCAATCATTCTATCAATGATTCAGTGAGTCATTGTGTAAATCATACGTTATGATGCACGAACCAAGACTGTTGACCGAAGTTTATCGAGTTGTAGTTAGACAAAGCAAACACAACCAGCAACCCAATGATAATGGGGTATTATTGTTTGTCCCTTAGGTTCCTAGTAGAACATACAACTTCAATAGCACTTCGCCATTTCATTCTCTTCTCTGCAATCTTCTCTTTCAACCTCGCTCCAAGACTCCCCAGAAGCTTTCATTTCTCCCTTACACAATCTTCTCCATGCTAACCTCGCTTCGGACGCCCAACTCGTCGTTTCCCATACAAGTTCCACTCGACGGCCTGGCGTGACGTGTGATGTCCCAAAATGGTCTTCCCAGTGTATGCCCAATCCAATCCATCTCCACTTTCTTATTCTGCATATTTGTTGGGTGATAGGTTCTTGGTTGGTTGGTTGTCAGATCAGATTTCCTCGTTGCTTATTCTGGATGATAATCGGTAAGTAGTGTAAATGGTTTTTGAATGTCTGATTTTAACAAGTAATCATTTGAGAAATGCTGACAGAATTCTTCTACTTGGAGGGTATGTATGCTTCAGAGGAAACTGGAAAATTCAGACACCATGACTGATCTCTGGAAAGCAACTGGTTTCATATTGTCTAGTCTTGAGTGTTGACTGAATTCTGTCGATCATTTCTCATTTTAGCCACCAAGTTAAAAAGCTGGGCATCGTAGTGCACTGTGATAGATGTTAGTTGATAGGAGGCAATCTCTAGGAAGCTCTAGTTGATCTAGAACTCGTCATCAGCAAGGCTTATCTACAACGTAAAGTAAACTGATGCCTCCTTTGAGATATCAACGGGTCCTATAGAAGGTTAATTGTGACTCAGAGAGTTCAGTAGTCGTGGAGTTGACTACAACACTGAGTGACGAGGGTTGCGACCTCAGAAAGGGGTTGCAGGGAGATAGAGAGATAAAGCTTTGCTTCCTGTCAATTACCTGTAGTCAACTAAAAAAAACATAACGAACACCAGCGGATGAATCCCGGTTTATGATATAAACGACGTTTCTTTGACCAACACTGGACTAAATGTACAGCTGTTTAGAAAACTAGTAACGAGAAAGTCTTTTTCCATTCACATTAATGATTAACTCTTTATTTCCACTTTACACATACAAATCTTAGTTTAAAACCGTCCTGAAATACATAGGCACATTGTTTCTCATCTCATTCTATCCTGAAATTGACGATAAACGCTAGTAGTTACGTTCTTTTTCGCTAAACAGCATCACTTATGCCTCAACGTACATGACGACAACACAATCTCAGGGTGAAATTGCTTGATTTCTGTTGGAAGATGAGTTCATATGCTGCTGTTTCGATAAAGCCAGACATTCATGATGTTATACTGATCTTGGTGACGAGCAGTGGAATCTAGGATACAGGTTTCGTCCTATATAGGACTCGTCTGCTGGACGTACCTCCACCCCACTGAGTGACGCTATCCTCACTGAGACTGGACTCAGTACTCATCGCTTCAAATGCCAAAGCGTTATCCACTGGGACACGATAGACATCTCGTGTACAACGGGCACCAATTATTATTATCTCTTGATACTTGCTGTCACTCATTACTATTCTTGATCGAATTAGTCGATACAATCACAGAATAAGATAAAAACATTCTACTTTTAAACTTTGTACAATATATCAGTGTTAAGGAATACAATCAACAAACAATAAAAGGCACCTACCTACCTACCTACCTACCCACCTATCCACCTACCTGCCTACACACATACTTGCCCATCTGATTACATACCTAGGCAGCATCGTTTCAACTACAGGCGGCACAGGCACGGATGAGGATGTCAAAGCCAGGCAGGGCAGGAAAAACAAGCAAGACAGGCTTTCATTAATCTGGAATAATCAATCAGTGTGGAGACCTTCTGCACTGCATTGCACCGCACTCAGCTTAATGAACAACATGCAAATTTTCAGCGCTAATTCAGTCAAGTCAGTGCTTCTATGTGAAGGTTGAGAGACTTGGCGCGTTATGAAATGCATTTCCAATAGACTTCAGACATCATACATGAATAGTTGCCACCTACGGCCACTTGATACTCAAAATCAGATGGTCAGAAGTAATGAGAACAAGCAACAAGGAACTCTGGCTGGCTGGACGATGTAACTCTGAGTCCATCTCAGTGGTATAGATGCATTCATGCCTTCCTTTCATCTTAACCTCTACTTGTTTTTTCTCTCTCGTTTTCATTCTATGACATTCTACAGCTTTTCATTATGCTATTTTCAATCTCCCTTTTATCATCTTGTACCTTGACGTATTGATGTCCACTGTAGCACCTTAAGCCGTTACACCATAATGCCCGGCCTCATTTTTGACACTGACTGACTGAAGCCATCTTGGTTTTAGCAAAATATTCCCTAGCGTTAGCGGAAAGAGAAAACAGCTGATTTATTTTATTAAATGTAATAAGAAGGTATAGTTTGTTTGAGAAATGTGGTAAATTTTCGCTATACATTTCAAACATTCTGGTCACACATTTACTTGTGAAGAGATTTTTATATGTAAGGTAAAACAAGAGTAGTGTAAGGTAGATAAATAAGATTTGAAAAACAAAGAGGATGAAGAAGAAATAACACATTTCCATACCTCTCTTGGTATTAAAATGACTCATTCTAAATATACAAGTGTGCTGTGACCGGTAAATGCGACCTAGGAGTGATACGAGCCTAACGCGCAAAGAATCTAATCTAATCACTAATCAGAACATCAACTGCAACCATGACAATATCACCAGCACGCAAAGACAAGAAGAAAAGACGAATTGTTGACAAAAAGCTTTGACTGTCTCAACAACAGTTAAGAGCGATACTGAATGTACACATCTCTGTATTGATTGGTCACGGGAGTGCAACCAATTTCATGTTGTCTAGTCCTGAGTGCAGACCGAATCCTATCGATCATATTTGCAATGTGGCAACCAAGTTAGGAAGCTCTGCATTGTGGTGCACATTAGTAGATGTTAGTTGGTTGGAGGCAATCGATAGGAAGCCTTGCTCGACCTAGGTTTCATGCTTTTGGCACTCGTCAGCAAGGCGTATCTGCAACCTTGACGGGACTGATGTCCCGCCTGAGATTCGAACCCGACGTCGAGGTTGCAGACACGCCTTGCTGACGAGTGCTAAAAAGCACGAAACCTAGGTCCAGGGCTTCCTGCCGACTGCCTCCAACCAACTAACCTATACATCTCTAAACGACCTTGACAAATCTTGAATTCACTGATAGGTCAAGAGTCAACAACCAATGAGATTTCAGCCTTCGGCAACAGTGGGAAGAACGAGAGATAGCTAGTAATGGCGCGAAAACAGATATCATAAAATTATTTTGAGATCATAGACAAATATAAGGCAAAATAAGGGAGTATATAACAAAATAGACGCACGTTTATGAAGTAGTAGAAGTTGTTCTGTTGGGTTGTAATACGCACTTTCTCTTGAGTACTGCTTTCTTTGCTCAATACTAAGTTCTCTTATTTGATATATACCAACAAGTGGATAGCGTCCGGAATAGGTCAGTGGTAAAGTTACTGACTACAACACTGGGTGACGCAGGTTCGAACCTCAGGCGGGACATCAGTTCCGTCCAGGTTGCAGATACGCCTTGCTGACGAGTACCAAGGAGAACGAAACCTAGGTCCAGGTCCAGGACTCCCTGCCGATAGCCTCCAACCAACTAAAATCACCAACTTCATTAAAGTAACCTTAACAACAGTTAAGCATTTCTTGTGTAGATGTTAAGGGAAGTCCAGTTTGCGCGTTTGTGAGGACTGGTTGAATTACTACCAAATCCCTATTAAATAACTTACTTTGGAACGAGATTTCTTGGAGCTCTCATGAGAAGCTACGGCAGATGACGTAAACCAAGTCAAAAGTGTGGTACTGAATGAAGGTCCCACTACATTGCAGATTGACAGAAGTAAGAAACTGTGGACTAGTTGATTCCGACCCAGTGGTTCAGCGGTGACGTCTTCACCACGGGACTTCGTCCTATTTGTACACTACTGAGGAGTCTCATACTGGGACGAAGCAACTGTCCAGTGACTTCCCAAGTTTTCAATGGTTCTCCAAGTGATGTTAGGTCGTGATGAACACCAACTTGATATTAGGCGGAATGTCAAATGTGGCTTCCTAATGCTGTACACCTATTCCACTACGGATATAACTAGTGAACGGGATTCTCGGGCAAATAGTTCTAGAAGTACGGTGATAATAATAATAATCCATCGTCAATTTTCTTCTAGAAAAGCGTCATAGTGATAGGATTTCGACCAACTAATACGGGATTGGCAGGATTTCATCTTCACTTCATCTCCTGAACCGTTCTTGCAGCGGTAATGACATTGGTTGGTACAAAGGCATTTTTTCATCATTATCATATTTGTTACATGCCATACCATCCCTTTTAACTTCTAATTTTCACCTATTTTCCAGAATACCCCTTCCTTGTTCAGTATTTTCATGCGTCAAACAACATCACCTACCAGTGTAAACAGACATATCCAGTTGACGTGTCGTAAAACGATAAAAGCTCCTGTCCACCCCCCACCCCCCAAGCAAAATATGATGCATCATCATCCTGAAAAGATTAAACGATGCGCTGGATTCAAAACTACGACCCGAACAGGCTGGCTGGATTCAGGAAGTGCAAATCATGTGCGGATAACATTGCAACGATAAGCTACACATCAATATAGGACAGAGTACAGAATGGCAGTCAACCCTCTACCTCAATGTCGTCGAATTTGGAAAGGCCTTCAACAGCGTCGACCGAGAAGTAATTTGACATGCAGCTGCTTCAAAACTACAGTTTTAGTGCCGCAAACCTTTATCAATCTCATTCAACAACTACATGAAGACGCAACATGCCAAGTGATCCACAATGGAAAGATCAGTGACGCCTTTGAAGTGAAGACGGGAAGGAGTAAGACAAGGTTGCTGTCTACAGTCACCCATGATATTCCTCATTGTGATCCACTGGATCATGCAACAAACAGTGAGGAGCGAGAAGAGGGGGATACGCTGGACCGCGGAAAAGAACCTAGAAGACTTAGATTTCACCGATGACTTGTGTCTAATATCACACAAACTTAAAGATATACAGCCGAAAACTAACAAGCTCACACAAGAGGCACGGTACGGCAACGAAGACCGGACTTACTTCAAGTGAACATTGAGAAGACAGAGGTAATGATGATCGATATCCAACCAACACCCTCACCACCACCACCAACAACAACAACCTCCAATCACCATCAACGGCAGAAAATTAAAGGAAGTTGCCTCTTTCACCCACCCATCCACCTACCTACCTACCTACGCAGCATCGTCTCAACTACACGCCACACGGACACAGACGACGATATCAAAGCCAGCCAACCAGCCAGCCAGCCAGCCAGCCAGCCAGCCAGCCAGCCAGCATCGGAAACACACCAAAACAGGCATTCATTAACCTGAAACCTCTGTGGAGATCTACTGCACTGCACTCAGCATAATGCATGAACAACATCCGGATTTTCAACACCAATGTTAGTGAAGTCAGTCCTCCTATGTGATGGTTGACAGACTTGGCGTGTAAACGCGAAAAACATTTCCAACAAACTACACACATTCATCAACAACTGCCGCCTACACTGTCTCGTTACTGAAGCTCACATCAGATGCCCAGAATAATAAGAATAAGCAACAAGGAACTCTGGCTGGTTGACTGCCTGCCTGGCTGGCTGGCAACGAACCAACCAAAAACCCATCACTCAACAAATATGCAGAAGGAAGTGGAGATGGATTGGATTGGGCATACACTGAGAAGGTCGATTGGGGATATCATGCACTAGGCCAGACCCTCGAGTGGAACGCAGATGGGAAACGACGAGTTGGGCGTCCGAGGTGAGGGTGACATGGAGGAGATCATGTGAGGGAGGAAGAAATGAGAGCTTGTGGGTTGTCGTGGCGCCAGGTTCAAAAGATGGCAGAGGACAGGCTACACTGGAGACGTGCTACTGAAGCCCTATGATCCATTAGGAATCCAAGGGATAAATAATAAAATAATAATAATACATCGATGCCAAGTAATCCACAATGGGAAGCTCAATGATGCTTTTGAAGTGAAGACAGGAGTGAAACAAGGTTGCCTACTATCCCCCATGATATTCCTTATTGTGGTGGACTGGATCATGCAGCAAACAGTAGGCAGCGAGAAGAGGGGGATACACTGGACGGCGGAAAAGAACCTAGAAGACTTGGATTTCGCCGATGACTTATGCCTAATGTCACATAAACTTGAAGATCTGCAAGCAAAAACTAACAAGTTGATAGAAGAGGCAGCGAAGACGGGACTTCAGGTGAATATAGAGAAGACAGAAGCGATGAAGATACCGCACCACCACCATCAACAACAACAACAAACTCCAATCACCGTCAATGGGAGAAACTTGAAGGAAGTAACCTCCTTCACTTATCTAGGAAGCACTGTTTCAACTACAGGCGCGACAGACGAGGATGTCAAAGTTAGAATCGGAAAAGCAAGTCAGGCGTTCATTAGCCTGAAACCAGTGTGGAGATCTTCTGCACTCAGCATGTGGAACAAGATACGGATTTTCAACACCAACGTCAAGTCAGTGCTCTTGTATGGCTCAGAGACTTGGCGCGTCACGAAAGGCATTTCCAATAAACTACAGACATTCATCAACAACTGCTTACGCTCGCTGCTGAAGATCAGATGGCCAGAAAAAATAAGCAACAAGGAACTCTGGGAACGAACCAACCAAGAACCTATCACCCAACAAATATGCAGGAAGAAGTGGAGATGGATTGGCCATGCACTGAGAAGGCCGACTGAGGACATCACGCGTCAGGCCAGTTGCTCGAGTGGAATCCCCATGGGAAGCGACGAGTTGGACGTCCGAGGGTGACATGGAGGAGGTCGTGCGAGGAGGAAATGAGAGCTTGTGGGCTGTCGTCGGACCAGGTTCAAAAGATCTCAGAGAACAGAGGTCACTGGAGGCGTGCTACTGAAGCCCTGTGTTCCACTAGGAACCCAAGGGACTAATAATAATAATAATACATCGATCAAAATCAGCTTCCTGGATTTCATTGATGGCCTTCATTGAACAAAATATCCTTCTGATCACGTTGATAAGTTATCGACTTCAAACATTCTGATATCCATCTTTATTGACTCTTATACTCTACTTTCAAAGTGGTAACCATAACTAGAATCCTTGTGGCAATGGATTATTATCAGCATCAACAATGGCTCGACAACCAATTAGGGTAGAAATAATAATCTGTTAGCTAGGGGATTAATCAATGTGATAAACTAACAAACAGTTTGGCCAGACATTCTAGTCTACAATAAGATATCTATGATGGGTTAAGCGAGAAAGTATTACAATCTTTTACTGTGATGTATGTTTGTGTGCATTTGTTTCCCATATGATTATATATTATACTATGCATGATAAGTACAGACTGATCTGCAAACCAATCATATTGCAAGTTTAAGCTAACAGTTTGCTACAATACAACAATTGATATACAGACATCCTATTTTAAATATATTTTATATATATATATACAAATATATATATATATATATATACATGTAGTATTCGTCCTTAACTTTATTGATCCGAGGGAAGTAGTCTTACATCTACATTCCCATTGAATGAATGAAAGACAGACATGTACATGCGCCACTTTAACTATGCTATTTTTCCTATCTGACTAAAATCTCGGCCTAGTCAAAGTCGATCGGTCCAAGCATTAAATTTATATGCTTCCCAAACAAGAAAACAAAAAAAATTGCTTGCGCATGTGTGTATATATCAATCAATGTTCGATATAAAATGGAAAAGTTAGACAGACCGGTGGTGGTTAATTCAGTAGTAGTAGCACGTCATTCCATTTTACTACGTGAGTAAGCCTAGATTTATAGGTGAACAAAATCGTACATAGAATAATACTAGAAAGGATAATTTGACTTCATTCTGAAATCAAATAATCACTAACACGATATATTAAACAGTAACTGACATCTTTTGTGATCTCACTACGTAAAGGAACTATTTATACGTATTTTATTCTAAACTGTTATATTGATAACACTACAATCAAGATATTGCGATAACAGCATTCAGTTAACATAAAATGGGTTGTACATTGTCCAAAGAAGAGCGAGATGCTCTTGAACAAAGTCGTAATATCGATAAAAAACTTAAAGAAGATGGAATGCAGGCTGCAAAAGATGTCAAATTACTTCTTTTGGGTAAGTTTCAAAACTATGAATAAGCAGGTCTTATTAATTTAGTTCTTTAATGTTTTTTATTGTTTTGGTTCTTTATTATTATTATTATTATTTGTCCCTTGGATTCCTAATGGATCATAGGGCTTCAGTAGCACGTCTCCAGTGTAGCCTGTCCTCTGCCATCTTTTGAACCTGGCGCCACGACAACCCACAAGCTCTCATTTCTTCCTCACTCACATGATCTCCATGTCACCCTCACCTCGGACGCCCAACTTGTCGTTTCCCATCTGGGTTCCACTCGAGGGGCTGGCCTAGTGCATGATATCCCCAATCGACCTTCTCAGTGTATGCCCAATCCAGTCCATCTACACTTGCACACTCTTCTGCATATTTGTTGAGTGATGGGTTTTTGGTTGGTTCGTTGCCAGCCAGGCAGGCAGTCAACCAGCCAGAGTTCCTTGTTGCTTATTCTTATTATTCTGGGCATCTGATGTGAGCTTCAGTAATGAGGCAGTGTAGGCGGCAGTTGTTGATGAATGTGTGTAGTTTGTTGGAAATGCTTTTCGCGTTTACACGCCAAGTCTGTCAACCATCACATAGGAGGACTGACTTGACTTGATTGGTGTTGAGAATCCGGATGTTGTTCATGCATTATGCTGAGTGCAGTGCAGTAGATCTCCACAGAGGTTTCAGGTTAATGAAGACCTGTTTTGGCGTGTTTCCGATGCTGGCTGGCTGGCTGGCTGGCTTTGATATCCTCGTCTGTGTCCGTGTGGCGTGTAGTTGAGACGATGCTGCGTAGGTAGGTAGGTAGGTAGGTGGATGGGTGGGTGAAAGAGGCAACTTCCTTTAATTTTCTGCCGTTGATGGTGATTGGAGGTTGTTGTTGTTGGTGGTGGTGGTGAGGGTGTTGGTTGGATATCGATCATCATTACCTCTGTCTTCTCAATGTTCACTTGAAGTAAGTCCGGTCTTCGTTGCCGTACCGTGCCTCTTGTGTGAGCTTGTTAGTTTTCGGCTGTATATCTGTAATTTTGTGTGATATTAGACACAAGTCATCGGTGAAATCTAAGTCTTTTAGGTTTTTCCCCCGTTTCAGCGTATCCCGTTGAATGAATATCGTAGTCTTTAGGTTATTAGTGTACTTAATTCGACTACTAGCAATGGATGCATGTATTGGAACCTTACTGAACTACTAGAGCTTGGGTAGCAAGCTTTAATTTATTGGATGAACATATTATTTTTAAGTTCATGTATGATTCTGACTCGAATTAATTACATATTTGTCCCATACTATCTGTAAATAGAGATTTCTGTTTAAAATATTCATGTGCGTAGAGATTTCAGGGAGTAGATATAAGTCAATTGGTACGTTTGTGATCCCTCATCGGCTGAAGTGGTTGTGACATATGTTGCGTATGCCTGTTCACCGTCTATTTCGTTGTGCAGTATTATCTAAAGTAGTCTCAGGTTGGAAGATCAGATGAAATATGCCATTAGTACATAAAGTCGTTGACTGTTGATTTGAACCACACCGAGAGGTGTAAACTAGTTGGTTGGGGTCCACGTGACATCAAATACCAGGGGTTGGAAACTCTAGGTGATATGGCTCTCAGTGGCTCAGATGTATCCACACTTCATCTTAATCTAAGTCGCTATACTGAATTCAGAAATTTCTCTTTCTTCCTTCCTCTTTTACTGCATTCTATTCCTTATGATCTATTTTTCCTACTTTCTCCATCTTTCACTACTTATTGATTGCACTGATATGGAGCGTGGCAACATGGACCATTGTAGAATAATACCTGGTCATATGTTGTTGATAACCTTTGTAATAACTGACACTGAATTCATATTTTAGTTGTAAATTGTCAAAGGTTTATCGATGAAATTCAAATGTAAATGATACATCGGAAACGGTTTAGTCTGGATTCAGTGACTTTCAATCTTTTGAGAACTCTATGGTTGTAAATGTTTGTATTTCTTCCCTTTAGGGAAATGTGCAACCTCTGTATTTCTTATAATATTTTGAGTTTCAGGACAGATAGGAAAATCATATGATTTCCATCAAACATACTTATTATTTGAATCTGAGTTCAAAAAAGACCATTAGATTGTAAACAATTTAGCATATTTTAGTAATTTAGTTGGTTATAGTTAGCAGAAGAATCCAGGACGCGCGTTTCGTCCTGTTTGGGACTTGTCAGCTGGATGTACCTGCATACCAGGCATTATCGAGGCATCCGTATAGGAGCCCATATACCAATAGAGGTCGAACAATTCGATCCAAAGCAGAATCACAAGTATATCAATAAATAGTGATAATTTAGGATACTAATTTATGTAAATAACATTCCTAGACAATCATATAGCTTTGAGATGAATGCGGATTTTTTATTTTAGGAGTAGTGTTCATCACGGACTGACGTCAGTCGGGGAGCCATTGGAAATCTGGGAGAATTGGACAGTTGTTTCGCCCACCCAGTACTGGGCTCCTCAGCAGTATGTACCCATGACCCAGCTAGGGATCGAACTCAGGACCTTCAGGTTTCACGGCGAAAGCGTTAACCATTCAGCCACTGGGTCTGTATCCATTGGTTCACAATTTTCAACTTCTGTCAATTCATGACATAGCGCGACTATCACCCTGAAGTTCCTGGGTTCGATCCCCAGTCGGGTCGTGGGTGCGGACTGCTGAGAAGTCCCATATTAGGACGGAACAGTTGTCCAGTGCTCCCAGATTCTCAATGATCCTCCAACTGATATCAGTCCATGATGAATACTACTTCTAAATCATGTAGCTTGTCTGATAAAATAACTTGGGATTGTATCACATATTAGATTTTTTCAGTCTCCGTAGGTTTGTAAATTCAAGAAATAGCAACATCTATTGGTGGTTATTCAGTTTACAGTACGTTCTTCATCTCCCTAACTTTAATAGTTAACCATTCATTACCTAGATCTTCAATTTACTTACTTTTAGATAACTTATGCTTCATTATGGAAGCAGTTCTTGAAAAGAATTTTTCTATAGATTTAAGTGGAACCTGTACCTACAGTTTTACTCAAATGTTGTTTCTTTCCATTATTTTTCTGTCATAATTGAAATCAAAGTAGTGTCAAGTATCGAGTTCGACTAATACATGTATAAACTTTAACCACTGTACTAAAATGTAATTTCACATTACATTAGTTTACTTGATATGGCACACCATGCTAATAGTATGATTTACTAGTAAATTATAATATACTACTGTGTACTATATCAAATAGAGCCTAATCTATTACATGATTAAGCTCGTTTTTTCCCCCTAGAATTTCACTCAGCGTATGATTGTCTAGTTCAATATTTACGAACTTTTTTAACGTTTACTTTCGGTACTCAGATTCCTCAGGCTCTTACTCGCGTTTAGATTATCATATGAGTATGAGAAGTACTTATGTATACACCAACCAAAACTTCTCATAAATTTAAGCAGTTGACCTTCAAATATGAGGTCAAGGGCTCAAACTCTGCTTTGTCCTATTGAGGTTTAAATAATTAACCATTATTAATAAGCTTAGTATACGAACTTGCTTATGACTATTGAATTGCATTTTCTCATTGTTAGTGGACTCTAGGAGCGTAAGTTAGTATCTGAGAAGTGAATAATCAGTTCAGAACTGAGCTACCTAGTGGATGATAATAACGTCAGTGTGTGCTTCAAGTTAGTAGGACTATTAAGTTAACTTACATTAGAAAAGTAGAAAACAACCAACTTTTCAGAATACAGTAAATTTCTTTTCACTACCTCCTATTCAAAGAAAAGGCAGTTGAAAATAAATGAGTAACAGAAAGCAGGTGGATTAATATAATGTTGATTGCAGATGAAGTACACGTATTGATTGGGTTCGAGCCAGGTGTCTGTAAGGTACTGTTTTGGTACACTATTGGTTGAGACATAACCAAATAGCAATCATTATCGAGACTGATAGGTTTTGTAGCTGGATACCATCTTGATTACACCTATCTGTCAAGCCTTAACATTATCAGAAGTATGTTTGTGAATATTCATCGTCTTTGAACAAGCATTTTGTGTCCACGAATTCGCATTTACCCTTTACAATGCATATTTACTGAAATAATAGCGACAGGCTGTTACTCACTTGTGTTCTAACTAATATAGAAATAAAGATATTAGACAATCACAATGCATCATAAGATATTATGTCATAAAAGTAATCGTTTTGCAAGAACATTTGAAATCAGATTGTAGCTCAAACTGTTCATTGAATAGAAGATAGTCGACTAAGCGTGTTGTTGATGTATCTCATTTAAGAGGGTAACTCTTCTCAGTTCTTTTTTCGGCTTGAACGGTATCTCTTTACATTTGAGTAGTTAGATTATTCTATTTACTACTTATTGCTAAACTGTTATGATAAAATATCATTGTGTTGACCTCATTCCAGATTATCTATTTTCCCCTATAATACCGGTAAATTTTTACGCATATCGTAGGAGACAAGAAGGTAGAATGTTTATTATTGACATCTTGTACAATAGTCATCAAATATTATACACTTCCTACTAAGACAGTTATTTGCTCACACTGTCCCTTGCGTTTCTCTGGGTAGAATCTTTACCCATTGCTGGTAATTGCATATGCTTTCTGCCACCCTCTCAACAACATATACTACTTATATCCATTCTGATCAGCAGCGCCCACTACAGTATCGCTTTAGCCGTTTAATCGTCCCTTGACCATATGTTGGGTAAGTAAAAAAAAAACTGAAATGCACTCCGTAATCACATGCACGTTCATGCAATAGGCGATTGTCTACACCTATTGTTTGAGATGGTTAGTGGAACTATCTGGCGCTACCCAAACGTCAATAGATGCGGAAGGCTTCAAACCTGTCGAATATTTAATTCAGTCAGCCAGTCTTCTATTACAGTTAGCAAAAAACAAAAATTAATCTGTTTATAATTCTATAACTTTTTATTAAAATGAAAATGTTTCAGTTTTTTTAAAGTAGATTTCGTGACCATCACAGAGAGGGAAGCTCTCAGGAACCTTCAAAGTGATAACAATATAATAATTCCTGACGTTTGACGGGGTTGTGAACCTTCATCGATTGAGGTGGTTGGGACACATGTTACGTATGCCTAGTCGCCGACTGCCTTGTCACACAATGTTGGCTGAAGTAGGTCCAGGCTGGAAAAAGACCCGAGGTGGACAAACTAAAACATGGCATAAATGTATGAAGTGTTCGAGTCTTGGTTTGAGCCATGTGGGGCGATGCAGACTGGGTGGTTGGGGTCCGCGAGACAAGAGGAACCAGTGGTTGGAGACTCTAGGTGATGACATGGCTGAGAACCGATGTGAGTGGTGCAGATGTATCTCCACACACATTATCCTCATCTTAACGACGCTATACCGAATCTCACCTTTTTCTCATTCTTTCTCTCTTTTCGTACTTTATATTTCTTTCGACTGCATTCTCTTATCTTCATCTTGCGCCTCACTACCTTTTTACTTGATGTATTGATATGAGGTGTGGCAACTCGGACCGTTACGCAGTAATGCCTGGTCCTAGGTTGATTCTGGATGATGATGGATGACCATCACTTACTTAAAAATAATTTTTGATACTTATAATAATTTGGTTTGTTGTGGCTACCAGAAGAATCCAGGACGTGCGTTTCGTCCTATTTGGGACTCGTCAGCTGGCCACAACCAACCAAATTATCATAATTAACATTCAGGCAATATCGAGGCATCCGCATAGAAGCCCATATGCCAATAGAGGTCGAACAATTCGATCCAACAAAACAACGGAGAATAAAAAGTATGTCAATAAATTTTTGATACTGTTTAGATTTATGTATGAAGAATACAACAAAATGTTTACATCAACAATTCATTCAAAAATGATTACTTTTTGAATGCATAATTACTAATGTGAGATTTCTTATTTCATGGATTGGGCGTACACTGAGAAGGCCGACTGGGGGGACATCACATACCAGTCACTCGAGTGGAACCCAGAGGGGAAACGAGTTGGGCGTCTGAGGGTGATATGGAGTAGATCATTTGAGCTAGAAATGAAAGCTTGTGGACAGTCATAGCTCCAGGTTGAAAAGATTGCAGAGAATAGAATGAAATGGAGACGTGCTACTGAAGCCCTATATTTCACTAGGCACCCAAGGGAAAAAGGATAATAATAATAATACATCTCAGTCAAAAAGTGTTTGAAACAGATAAGAAGTGATCATATTTCGTTAGCATAAAAGTTTAAATCATGCTGCTTTGAGTAACTTAAATGGAGGATATATTTTTAGACTATAGTTTTTGTATTCTCAAATGAAATGAAGATGAAACTAATTAATTGCTCATGCACCGTTCATTGTACTTGTATTTATGTACGCAATATAAATTAATTGATAAAATCGTATGTATAAGATGTTAATATACATCTTAACTATCAATTCAATATCTACAAAGATTGAATGACTGATATACGAATATAAACTAGAACATTTATAACTATTTATAGATATGCTTATAATTCTCCCTTGTTTTACTGAGTCGAATTGTTCGACCTCTATTGGCATATATAGGCTCTTATGCGGATGCCTCGATATTGCCTATATTTTAATTGTGGTAATTTACTTAGTTGTAGCTAGCAAAAGAGTCCAGGATGCGCACTTCATCCTATTGTGGACTCGTCATCTGGATGTATCTGCACACCAGTGCGGAATGATGTTATTCCCACCGAGACTCGAACCGCGTACTCATCCGCTTCAAACGCCAAGGCGTAATCCACTATGCCACAGAGGGATAACAGCCATTCCTTGTACAACGAATATTAGTTATTACTATTTATTGACATACTTGTAATTCTCCGTTGTTTTACTGGATCGAATTGTTCGGCAAGGATGCTAATGACAAGAAGTGTATATGAAAAACTAAGGTCTAAGACACAGAGCATATGCACTTTCTTAATCTCTTACAGATGAAATACAAACGTAATATAATCAGGTGCCTGGCTTTTAGAGTAAGATCAATTTGTTCCAAGGAGTGTGTGGAAAAGGAACTACTGTCTATCCGTGATACTTTAAGTGAAGACGGATATCCGGATATGTTCGTCAAAACTGGTATCAACTATATTGATCCGAAAGAAGAACTGGTGGCAGTAGGGAATAAGGCTTTGTTTCTGCACTAACAATTCAAAGGTGATGTTGGAAGTGATATTATATCACAACGCCTAGCTAGAGCAGTCAATGAGACGTTTTATGGAGGTCGGCTTTGCATATCATTTAGTAGTCGGCTAATGCTCAATCCGAGACCAAAGGATAGCCTACATAATCTTAGCTCTTCATCTTGCATATATCAATTTAACTGGTCCTGTGGAAGTAGTTACTTAGGGTGTACGATTAGGCAGGTGCGTCTTTGGATACGGGAACATTTACTAGCTTGGTTCGGAAAGGGCGAAGTGAAAGCGGTGAAGAGTTCAGTTCTAGCGCATCTAGTCGACACAGTGCACTACATACATGCTAATAAAGCTTTCAGTGTCATTCATCGTGTTGCAAAAACTACACCACGTGTAGTTCGCCAAGGTTTGCTCAACTTAGCGGAGGCTGTCATAGGTCATGCCTGAACTCTGCATTCACAAAGAATATGTCCAAGCGTTACTTATCCCCTTGTCCTTCAGTAAAGTAAAGGCCACTCGTGCTATCTTATTCGTTAGGTTTTTGTTCATCATATCATTCTTCTGTATGTGTATCATCCCAATATTGACTAATTTAAAACAGATAAAGCGATTCTCTTACAATCTCTAGTTCTCACTTTATTTTGCAAATGTACCTGCCCCTAACGTGACTTATTTTTACCCTGTACAAATGCACTTTATAATAATAAAACTTGAGGAGAACCTACTGAAAAGGATATTCTGCATTCAGTTTATTGCTTTTTATGAATATTATGAGAATCTTTAGTCGTTTGGATTCTTCGGAATATGTTGAAAAGGTCTAAGGTAAACCCTTCTTTCTGTTTTTCGAATGTTCTTCCTTCACCAGCTGCACATACATTGATACACACAGTTAGAGGTATCATACAAAGCTTACTTCTCAACTTTCAGCCGAATAGAAGAGCATATTGTTTGACAGAGGAATTAACCTGCCTTCAGGGAAAGTTATGACCAGTGTAGACATCTCTCAATTTGAGCATGATAAAGAATAATTGGTGTTAGTTTATGGTCATATAGAAACAACGCGTTTCCTTTTTTTAAGTCATAGAAAATTATCATCGACACTATGGTAATGTTTATCATGATTATGTTAAGGATATATGATTTGTCAATTTGTTGTAGATGCTCATATGCAAACTTATGTACTTAATCTGCCGATCATATATCGTGCCCTACCTTGTAAACTCGATACTACAAAGTGCAGTACATGTCGTATTATGGTTGAAGATGCTGTTTTCTGAAAGGATAGTATGTGTAGTAGGCTGGGAATGTTCATATACTAGCTGGAATTTTAGTGCATAAACCACTGTTTTGCTATTCAGTGGTGATTGATCAAACGACAGGCGTTCCCGTTAACCGTATATATTTGAACTCAATATAATTACTAATTTTCTTCTTAAAGTTAGTGCAGATATAACACTTTGGTGTAGGCATACTAGTTTTGGTCCGAAGTTCGAAACCCCATCCATCGACCGAGGTATGAGTAGCTGGGTAGCAAGTATCGCAGTTGTCATAACTGATTAGATTCGTCGGTTAGCGCATGAAACTGCACGTAGTTGCTGAGATGTATTTAAAAAGTCGTATATACTGTATTGAGTCGCTAATTCATGTTTCTGTGGTAGTTAACCTATTCCGTTTTTCATTTTTTCTCGTTTATAAGTCTGATCTAAGCTAGTCTTTTTTCAGTGCTTGACACATTCTACACCAATAGATGCTCATCACTGATCATTAGATCAAATATATTATGAATGATGATGATAAGTACTGTAATAGTGGTAACGTTACACGGCAGGCACCATTATTGCATCGTCGAGGTTTCAAAGAGAACACTCGTATTATCTAGTTGCCAAGTGAAGTTACAGTGTTAGTAGTACAGCTTGCTGTTCTGACCGAAAAGACAGACAAAATTAACGTAGAACCTTGCATATAAGTGCATCATAGTTCAACTTGTATGAGAGAATAAGCAATCTGAAGATAAAGGTTAGTGCGAGTATTCAAGTTTCAGAAGATGTCAAGGAGTGAATACATCTGCTCCATTGTCATCAACTTTCAGCCATATCACCAACAGTCCTCGACCATTGATTCCTTTCGTCTTGGGGACCCGTCTACATCTCCTTACACGACTCAGACCAACAATAAAAGAGACTTCATGAACTGATGCCACGTCTTCGTCTGACCACCCTGAACCCTCTTCCTACCTAATCCAACTCCCCCCTCCCCCCAGTATGGCACATTGAGGTAGGTGAGGGATTGGCATGCTCAGTACACGTCCAACACGCCTCAGTCGACCAAGGTTTACAGCCTCGTCAATTGACTCACCTTTCTTGCCTAGTATCATTCATCTGACCTTAACATTACTCACACGGTGATCAATAATCATAATAATAATTCACTTTATTCCAAACAATTTGTGGTACAATTTGGAATTCTCAGAGTAGTATATATTGCAATAACAACAAAATATAAGTATAAGAAGCGAACATAGTTGGAGGACGACCAGTTAGTACTAATAAATGTTGCTACGTCACAACCACATTTCTTCTTCGAAAAGCTTCGATCTTGTCGAAATAATTTGAAATCATCTAAGCAGACTAAGTCATCATCATACAGGTTATGAAGCCATGTTTCCTGCAGCATTATTACACCCGTGTTTCGATAAACATTTGTGGACAAGAGTGACTGAAGGTAACCAACTTTATTCGGCAACGACCTGCAGTATTTCCGTAATAGTCATTTGATCTATGGTCATACGCTTCAGAGCTCGTTGCCATCCACCGTGGTGCTTCTTCTTAAATTTCCTATCAACTTGCGAAGCGATAGGTTGTAATGATTTAAAAAACGCGAGAGAATATACAATACCATTGGTTGACATAATTAAACGATTAAAACAATATAGAAATAAGGAATTTTATGCAATATACTCCATGATAGAAAACGGTAGCCCAGAGTTCAAGCAGGCCGCCAACGACACCACATAACACGAGAGAACGGACTGCAGCGTGGTATACTCGTCCTTTGATAGATAGTCGGATATTACGCTGGTGCCAGAAATGACGCAAGTTGGCAAATGCCTAACTGAAAATTCCACAAAACAGCCCAACAATCATATACAGCTTCGTATACTAGAAGGCGAACTATGCCAATTGTATATAGGCTAAATGAGATTACGTGACTGATGAAAAACTCTATTTGTACGGTGGTGATTGAACCCTTAGTTCACTTGTCAGAAGTCAAGTGCACAACAGCCGTCTGAATTTTGTAGATCTAGAAGAATTATTTGAAATAACTATCGAAAAATATGCTTCAGTTATCCACTGTAGTTTACTAATTAATATCAAATTACTGAACTTTGTAAATGTATCGTTTTTACATCCCTTTTCAATCTTTATACGCAATAAAATAACCGTATCTAGGAGCAACTATGCTACTGCTTCCGGTTTAATTTCTTGAGATGGTAGACTTTATTTTTCCCGTAAATATTAAATTTGTAGCTGGATTTGCTGACATGGCGCCAGATTGTTTTTCATATTGGGATTATTCCATTTTACTACAAATGAGTGAATTACTGAGTTAACCAATGACTTACTTGTTGAGTCGGCAGGTGGCGGTATTTATGCTAGTAGAATAAGCACCACGTTGTAATTTACAAAAAAATATAAACAGAATAAAATTGTTATTGCTTGTATGACACCGTCGTTGATTGGACCGAATTGATCAGTCTCTGTTGGCATATGGGCTCCTCTGCGGCGGTCTCGATATTGCCTGTGTTTTAATCATGTATAATAATGATGGGCTCGGTGGTGTGGTGGATAACGCTCCGGCGTTTGAAGCGATCGCTCCCGAGTCGGAGTCCCGGCGGGAACAACATCACTCACTGGGAGGCAGGTACATCCACCTGACGAAATGCGCATCCTGGATTCCACTGCTAGCCACTGCCCATCATTACTATACAGAATAGAGTTGTATTATTCTTTTTATACACACCTGTAAGGTAATAACAATAAGTATCTTTCAGGAGTACTTTTCATTGAGCTATGACATGCAGTTTAGTGTTTAGGAAATAACATTAATACAGTCTGAAAGTCTGTCAAATGTTTTATTAATAAAAGTATATTTCAGAGTGTTAATAATAATTCACTTTATTCCAAACAATTTTTTGGTACAGTTTGGAATTCTCAGCATGATATATTGCAACAGCAACAAAATAGATTTACATGTATTATATACATACTACTTTACATTTCGAATAGCGTTATTATAAGAATGTAAGTAATGTAAAGGAAAGTAATAATGCGGAAAATTTTACCTTGGTAATTAAATTATTGAAATGAGATTGTTAAGCGTTACAAAGTTGATAGACGTGAGTTCTATTCAAACACGTTTTTCCTCACATGATATACGTTCTAGGTAAGGTATAATCGAATTCTTGTACTTGGCTGTATGAGCGTATAGTCTGATGCAGTTTCTTCTTGTCCTCTCTGAGGAGATAGCCGTGAATGAAGTGGATCCTCAGTGTCAGTTAAAATTGCTGTAGCTAGTTGGTTGGTAGAATTTAAATGTCTATCAACTTCAGTGGTAATCAGTTGAGCCAGAGACATACCACTCACCCTGCTGACGGCTTTCAAAGCTTTACACAATGTAATATAGCCGTTTTTTAGAAGACCAGGAAAGATCGATGGGGAACAATAGAGAATCATAGGTAAAATGCAAGAATTAATAAATTGTAAAAAGCAGAAGTTTGATCTATACCAGGCGACCTCAATTTCTTTATGTACTACGTTAAGCCAAAGATTTTTCTACAAGTTAACAAGATTATGAGACGACCAACAAAGATCAGAAGTAAATCTCAATTCAAGATAGTTAACACTCGATTTATTTTCTTACAGAAATCCCATCAATGGAACAGGCATCATATGAACTAAGCAATTCACACAAGTCTCGTTTACGCCTGAGGCTAAAACTAACAGTCTGATATATAGTGAAGGGTTTAACTTGAGACCAATAGAGAGAGGAGAGGCCACTGGTCAAGAACCCATTTAATTCAGTTCTCTTTACTCTTTCACAAGTGTTAGAACTCAGTATTTCTATATTGTATTTCACATCAGCCATTGTTATTTGTCGAATTTTAAACCCTAAAACAGTTTTATGATCAGTATGTATATATCCGTTGGCAACCACGTAAAAAAAACAATTAAAATTTAAGACTATCGTTTCAGCATGAAACAGTTTGATAATTTTTACTGTGTCATTATATCTCTTGATGGAAATCTAGGGGATCTAGATGGAGAAAACTGAAAAGATAGTCCAATGGTAACTTCTCTGACTGTTGTAATGTTTGAGTCTCTGAGACAGCACTAAATCCTCTCACAATTTCACCACTTATTGCATTAGTAGTTACTATTCGGCTCAAACAGCGTGTTAAATGAGTAGTTGTGAGCGTAATTTTAAGTATTCTCTTCATTTGTTGTATTATTTTTAATCTAGGTTGCCATATTAGGCTTACATAACACCCGTTGCCTTTGTAGTATAGGCCATGTGTCGTAGTGTAACCATGTGAGTAACGAAAAAGTCAGATATAAAGTTTTAGGGAGGAGCTGAAAGACGGTTGATAAGGTTATGAATATTCATCGACTGAGATGGCTGGGACTTGCATTACACACACCTAGTCACCGTTTCCCTCGTCATGCAATGTTGACTGAAGTAGGTTCAGGAGGGGGGGGGGGGAAGCTCGGGGCGGCCAGACTAAAACATGACACCGTTGTGTAAAATCGTTGACTGTTAGTGTGAGGCATATAGTAAGATGCAAACTGGCCTGTTGGGGTCCACATGACAACATAAATCTGTAGTTGGAGACTATCTGGTATGACTCAGAATCGATGGCACTAATGCCGATATATCCACACTTTATCTTCATCTTAGTCACTACATTAAATGCAGCATTTTCTCATCCCTTCTTTTCTTCAATTGGATTCTACTGTTTTTGACTGGTCTTTCTTTCTTCATCTTCCATCTTATTGGTTTGTTACCCGTTATGTTGATATGAGGTGTGGTAGCCTAGACCGTACAGTAATGCCTAGTTCTGTGTTCATATCGATTTGATTGATTGACATGGCACCATGCCGGATAACGACAGTACCATGCTGATAAGGACCAACGGGTATAAAAATTCAGTCAAACAGAGCTTTCTGTCGATTATTTCTTACTACCTGATCCCACTTATTTGTAGGTACAAATATGTAGACAACTCATCTCTCCCCTTCTTCCGAGTAACTGTTAGTCACTAGTAAGACTAGCTTAGTTATCAGTTTTCAAAAAATGTAGATTTCGGTAGGCTATCAATCCAAATTTTTGTAATTTTATTTTCTTGACAGATGATCTTCACATGTAGGTTACTCATCCACTTGGTGAATCAGGTTCGAGTCTCCAAGAGGACATTAGTCCCCTCGAAGTTACAGATATGCATTGCTGACGAGGGGCAACAAGCATGAAGCCTAGGTCCAAGGTCTTTTATAGATCATATCCAACCATTTAACATCGGTTATAGTCATACGGGTATCTATATTTCTCTGGTTAGCTGTGCTAACCACTTTTTAGTGTTACGTTTGAGTATATTCACTATACTTGTGAGGCAGTTACAACCAGCTCAATAGAACTTCTATGTACATGAGTGGAGACGAAGTGGCCAATATCAGTTTTCAATACTGCCTCCTGATGATTGTCAACAGACATTAGGTATGGAACTATTGGTCACTGCTTAAGACAATGGAATTTTGATCATTGGATTGTTAAATGCTAAAAGTGAATTATGGGCAGCACAAGAACCTGTACCCATGTTTGTTCAGTAAAGTGGTACACTACCCCTCCCCCGGCACCTAGTTATCTTCTTTTTCTCTGTTAATGATTGGGCTTTAAATGTGATCTAGGTAGCAGCAATCAGGCTTCAGAGTTCACCATTTAGAATACCAACAGATCCGTAGGCTATTGTTTGCGATGCATTTCTCACCACCCAAATGTCAAATTGTTGCTCCAGGATCGATCTTCAACGCTGCCTCGACTAACAATAGAGAGTGTAGTGGTTGAGCGTACCGACCACTTCACTTACCTAGGAAGTAGGATCAGCTCTGCCCTGGTGGCTCAGTGCCTGAGGAAATCTCTGCACGGATACAAAAGGCTCGACTGGCTTTCGCCAACTTACGCCACCTATGGAGCTGTCGTGATATCCAATTGTCTGTATAGGGTCGCGTGAACTGCACCTACACAGCATTCTGCTCTATTCTACTGTATGACTGTGAAACATGGCCATTGAAGGTGGAAGACATGAGAATACTGGCTTCAGGTGTTTGACCACTGTTGCCTTCGTCGTATAAGCCTTTGTGTCGTGGTATCACCACATGAGTAATGTAGAAGTCAGGTTGAGGTGTAGAGTCTTAGGGAAGGAGAATAGTTGAGTCAGTTGACACGGTTGTGATCCTGTATGGACTGAGATGGTTGGTTCCGACATGTGTTACGTATGCCTAGTTGCCGATTGCCTCGTCACACAATGTTGGTCGAAGTAGGTTCAGTCTGGAGAAATGCTGTTGTCTTTCGGCGAGAGGAAAGCATGTTATGAAGGTATGAAGTGTTTGAGTGTTGGTTTTAGCCATATGGGGTGATGCAGACTGGGTGGTTGGGGTGTTGGGGAGAAGAGAAACCAAGCAGTGTTTGGAGACTGAATGTAGATGATGACATGAGTGAGAAGCGATGTGAATGGTGGAGATGTATCTCCACACACATTATCCTCATCTTAACGACTTTGTACTGAATCTCATCGTTCTCTCAATCTCCCTTTCTCTCTTTTTGTACTTTAAATTTCTTTTGATTGAATTTCCTTTTCTTCTTCATCCTCCACTTCACTCCCCTTTTACTTCATGTGGTGTGGCAAGTTAGAGGGTTACGCAGTAATGCCTTGTCCTGTGTTGATGAATGGTGATGATGGGGCTTGTTTTCGAGTTTTACCTTCACTCAAGTTTTCTTTTAACTTTATTTGTCCCATCTCCATAATAGAGTTAATGGAAGTCTAATATTAGGGAATAGTTGTCCTTGTTCTTAGTCTATCACTTTTCTCTTTAAATACTCTATATTTTGATTAAAATTAGCATATGAAACTGCTATTTTTGATATGCTGTTGGATTGGAGATCTCTAATTATTAAAGCTTTGCGGTTGTACTATCAATGGTCAAATTTCCTACTGTTTTGAAACAGTTACCCTCAATAAAGTTTCTTTTTAATGGGATGGAATGGAACCAGGTGCATGTATGCAGCAAGCAATCAGCTTCACCTAATGTAAGAGGAACTGGTGACAATAATGTTTGATTGCTTGAACCTATTCACGAACTGTCGTGACTATTCACCAAGGTCCTCAGTTGGCTTATTGTGAATTGACTGAAACAGGACACTGTGAATCATTGAAATCTGATCCATTGACTAAGTGGTTAACGCATTCGCTGTATAATCTGAAGGTCCTGAGTCCAATCCGCGGTGGGGTCATGGGTACGCACTACTGAGGGGTCCCATACTAGGTCGAAACAGCTGTCCAGTGCCCTCAGGTTTTAAATGGTTCGCTAAATGGTAAATAAAACCTTAGAAATCCTGTAGTTATCCAAATGATAATCAGTTTTTAGCTCCATTTCTGAACCAACTCACCTTAATGTTTGTTTATTTTTATTGACATCTTTTCATGGTGTTATTGATCCATGTCGACGAGATTCGAACAGCCTTTACTTTATATTTACAGCCTGACAATGTTATTAAAATATGAAGTCAGTGTCATGCTGCCTATCATCACATAAATGAGTACTGAATGATTTATTCTTGTTAAGGACATCTATAATTGAACTCTTCATTTACCAGTATAGAACTGGTCAATTTTCCTTAATCAAAAGCAAAATAGTGTAACCACTAATATTCGACAAGTTCAGAATATTACTCTATGATTAAGTTTAATACAATTCAAATGGCTACGTTCACTGTCACATAGTTGTATGTTAAGCGTATAGATTAACACTATTTCCTGGTTCTTCAAAGCAAACTAAGTGGAATAGAATTTTGAGGGGGTTGTGGAGATTTGGAAATATTTCAACTTGTTATTCAGCGTAGACTGACATCAGTTAGGGAAACAAGGGAAACCTGGGAGCACTGGATAGCTGTTTTGTCATAGCATGGGACTCAGCAGTGCGCACCCACGACCTCGCCCACCAGGGATCGAAACCACGACCTTCAGGTTCTATGGCCAGCACTTTACCACTGAGCCACTGGGTCAGAATCTAATGCTCCATATTTCTAACTTCTGTTAGCTCACGACATAGCACAACCGTCACCCAATGTCATCGTTAAGTAACTGTCCTCACGACCACTGGTCATGACTTTTCATTGGAACTTTGGGAATACCTCTCGAAGCTAGTCACCAATGAGCACCAGTTCAATTGAATTTTGAGGAAGTTGTGGGGATTTGGAAATATTTCAGGTTGTTATTCATCGTAGACTGACATTAGTCTGATGTCGTGAGCTAACAGAAGTTGGAAATATGGACTAGTGGACTCTGACAGTGTGGCTAAGTGGTAACGTGTTGGCCACGGAACCTGAAGGTCGCGGTTTCGATCCCTGGTGGGGCGAGGTCGTGGGTGCGCACTGCTGAGGAGTCCCATACTAGAAGAAGAATACTACAAGAAGAATAGAATGATTAAAAAGCCAGTTCAGTAAGGTACATCCGAAACGAAATATTCATTACTTTTCAGCAGCAGAAGGAAGTTACAGTATGAGCGCCACTGGTTTAGATTCTGAGCCATATTTGATAACATCTAAAGCCACCGAGTTTTGTGATTTCTCGGAGCCCATTCATGGAGTCAGGATACAACTGTCCTTCATCCCACGGTGCCATGTCATACACTGACCGCCCTCTCTACTTCTTCCATCTAGTCCCAGGGTTAGCAAACAATGAACTGTGCGGAAGCCGTTAAGATGACAGCGTAACACATGTGGAAGCCTGTGTTTCGAAGTGACTTCATTTATTGAATGACAATCTCCATCATACCCAAACACACGTTGTTGTACCTAAGGATTACTTCCATGGTGTCGCCATGGGATATGAGGAATCCTATGGAGACAACAATGATCGAACACACAGACTTATCGCATATCCTCAGCTTGAAGAGGCCAGGTTTCACGTGCGTAGAGTAGAACTGCTCGCATCGAAGCATTGTAAATCCGACCTTTTACTGTCATACTAACGTCGTGATGTTGCCAAAGGTGGCCCAGATTGACGTATACCACTCTGGCTTTCAATATGTGGTTAGGAATTTCACCACTCACACAACTACTCGGATACACGAACGTTTCTACTACTTGCGACGGTTCACCACTGAGGGTGAGCTCAGGTATATAGGCTCCGGCCAATATTGCAAAGAGTACTTTTCACTTTAATGGTCCAGAGCACATATCATTCTTACGGACACTAAGGCATATTAAGAAGGAATAGTTAAATTCGATTTTTGTTTTGGTAATTATTTAGTAATTAAGTCTTCAATAAACCTGATTCCAATTAAATCTCCTTTGACTTTAATACACTTAGTCTCAACTAGATATAAACGCTAAACTAATCATGATGTTTGTTTTATTCTGTGGCAACAAGGAAGTGAATTATACAAATAATAATTATGATAATAATGCCAATTGTTTATCCTAGTGATGACAAGAAATACATGAGGTAACTAGAGAGAGAGAGATACAAGGTTCAGTATCATCGTATTCGGTCGATAATCGTCATGGTATAGATGGCATTCCACAAAAGCTTTTCAATGGCATTCATATTCCTACCTTTTCAATATAGTTGAGGTTATGTGTATAGAAAACACTCCTCGGGTCAGTGAAAAGCTAATAAACAATTTAAAGGGTGAAATTTAATTTTTCAACCCTTTTCTTTTTCTTCTCTCTTTATTGAATACATATCACATTTGTTTGGTCTTTCATTATTTAGGTTAACACAAATCTTGTTTTTCTAAGTTGTAAACTACATTGACTGTTTTAATGTTTGTGCAGTTACCATGTTGTTCTCATTGTTCTTCTCATCAGTAGGATAAGTCTTAACACTACTGCTATTATTGTGGTCTGCTTGGTAGCTAGGAATGGAGTCCAGTAGAGTTCAACCAGAGGCTACAACATCATAAGTGATCGGACAGCATCGGGGCCTCCGTATACGGTAGCCTATCTACCAGTAGAAGTCTAGCGATGTGACCTAGTATGGCAACAGAAGATTACAAGTATCGAACAAATTACTGCTGAACTTTATCTTAATAGCTATCTTATTTTGCAGACTTCACTAGCGTGTTACAACAGACTGAAAAATCACTTTGATTGGATTTAACGTTTTCTGTCTGAGTAAACTTGTGTATTAGAGTAAAACCTAAGATCTGATAGAAAATAATATGGCTTGGATACAACGCTTGTTCCAACAAATTCTTCCATAAGTAGGCTTGTGCTCTCCACTTATATGAGAGAGGAGTTGGTAAAAGTTGTTCATTACGTAACGGTTAAATAAAACGAAATATCGAATACTTCAGAGTTCATGCTTCGTCTCAATCGAGTATTTAACTCCATTCACCCGTAGGATAATTTGATCTACTTTAAGCAGTTAGATTTCAGTCATCTTTGTTATAGTCTTTTAGGCGTTGTATTGTTAGGCATGCATGACTGAAGTTTTAGTACTAAAGAAAACGTGAAGGGAACCTTCAGCTTTTGGCGGTAACCACAGAGCAGTATATGTTGCGACAAAAAAGCACAACATCGTTTTGTATTCTCACAAATACTTGTCGTTTGGAAATTCTCTACGAGCTCAAGGTGAAACGATGGATCTGACCGATAGCTGCTACCGTGATGTATGTGGTGGTCGGACTTGCATGTCACAATGACCCAATGAACTATGCTGATGGTACGCTTGTTCTTGACATCTTGACACGCAAATAAATCCTTTTTTGTCTGGAATCGATTTTCCAACGATTTGAAACCAGAATATCGAATCACAACCCATTCAGAAACCCTTTCCACACTCTTGCAGAAGACAATGAACCAAACCTATTTTATGAAGGTTAGTGATGCTTCCTGGCTGCCCAAACCTCGGTAGATGGAACTGTATTCGAACCTGTGACCCGGAATGTAGAAAGATAGGCTTTGTATACATCGCACTGTTCTCCTTTTTACTGAAATTCTGTAGATATTCATTATCACATACATTATTCATGAAGCTTCTCTCCGAGAAAAAGCTTCTTCATTCACTTGGAGGATATACTGATCACTCTTGTTTTGGATACTTTAAGAATATCGTTTTGTAGCTGAGCGAAAAAAACTGTTCATTGTTATTTGATATTTTTACTGTATTTATGCAATTAATGTGACTCTTAACCTTACTATATACAGCCATTTGAATTCCTACGTCTAAAAGGTAGAACTTGTTTGTTGTTTGAAGGCTATCGAGAGAAAGCTTGGTTGATCTCGAAGGAAAGGATGTCCCCTGTGATATTCGAACGTGCATCACCACCCAGTATTACAATCAGTGACGTTACTGTTGAGGTATTCGGGCGGCAATTGACTTTTAGGACTGGATTACGTGGATTAATTAATCACTGAAGAGCGACCAACTTCATATTGTCCAGTTCTGAGCACTGACCAAATAATATCGATCAGTACTAAACTATTTCCTCTCTCATATACTTTTTCATTTTTCTTCACTCCACTTCGTCTTTATGTACTGTTGTTAGACAGTGTGTCGATTTAAGTTGGTGTACTTGTTTGTCGGGTTGACTTAGCTGTTTATTCTGACACAGAAAATATCAACATTGGACCGGACTTTACTGTGTAACGATCCAAGTTGCCCCACCTCATATCAACGCATCAAGCTAGAAAGCACTAAAATGAAAGATAAAGACACATAAAAGAGAACAATCAAGTTGGCAGAGAGCCATGATAAGAGAACAAAGAGGAGTCACAAAAAATACTGCGTTATGTATGACAATTATTATTATTATTTGTCGCTTGGGTTCATAGTGGAACATAAAGCTTCAGTAACACGCCTCCAATGCGCTCTGTTCTCTGAAATCTTTTGGACCTGGCTCCACGACTCCACACAACCTCTCATTTCCTCCTCGCACGATCTCCTCCATGTCACCCTCACCTCGGACGCCCAACTCGTCGTTTCCCATCTGGGTTCCATTCGAGGGACTGGCCTGACGCGTGATGTCCCCAGTCGGCCTTCTCAGTGTATGCCCAATCCAATCCATCTCCACTTCCTTATTTTGCATATTTGTTGAGCGATAGGTTGTTGGTTGGTTCGTTCCCAGAGTTCCTTGTTGCTTATTCGTATTCTTTTTGGCCTTCTCATCTGATCTTGAGTAACGAGCCAGAGTAGGCATTTGTTGATGAATGTCTGTAGTTTGTTGGAAATGCTTTTCGTAACGCACCAAGTCTCTGAACCATACAGAAGCACTGACTTGACTGGATTGGTGTTGAAAATGCGGATGTTGTTCACGCTTTATGCTGAGTGTAGTGCAGAAGATCTCCACACTGGTTTCAGGCTAATGAACGCCTGACTTGCTTTTCCGATTCTGACTTTGACATCCTCGTCTGTGCCTGTGGCACCTGTAGTTGAAACAGTGCTTCCTAGATAGGTGAAGGAGGCTACTTCCTTTAGGTTTCTCCTCTTGATGGTGACTGGAGTCATGTACGACGATTAAAATGAGGATAATGTGTGGATATATCTGCATCATTGACATCGACTCTGAACCATATCACCTTGAGTCGCCAACTACTGGTTTCTGTAGTCTCGTAGACCCAACCAGCTAGTCTGCATATCCCTACATGACTCGGTCAAAGACTTCATGCTAGTCATATCATGTTTTAGTGTAGCCACCCCCTAACCTTTTTGCAGCGTGGATCTACTTCAGCCAACCTTGCGCGACGAGGTAGACGGTGACTAGGCATTGGTAACACATGTCTCAGCCAGCTGAAAAGATAAAGGTTCACAGCCTTGTCGACTGACTTTCCTTTTCTGTCAAAAAATCTACACAATTTCCGCGTTACAGACGTGGGGATACCACGACAAATAGCCTATGCTACGAAGGAGTCAAATACCTGGAGTCTTATGATATCCGCTACCTTTAATGGGCGCGTTTCGGTCGTATAGTATAACAGAGCGAGCTGCAGTACAGTACACTTGACCCATAATGGGCAATTGGATATCACAGTGGGGCCATAAATAGCGTTTGATGGAGAAAGCCATTCGAGCTTTTTGTGTGCACGCAGAGATTTAGCTGGTCACTGCCCTAACCGATTTGATCCAACTTGGCAGGTAAGTGAAGGGGTTAACGCGCCCAACCATTTCACTCCTTATTGTGAAACTATGCGCCACTGAAGGTCAGCCCGGGAACAACAGTTCGTATGTAGGTGATGAGACAGGCACTACAAACATTCTCAAATTGACACTTGGGTTGTCGACAAGACTGCCTTTCCGTCTAACAGGAGTGTGTTGTCTGCGTACTCTATATCTACCTATGATTCTCCTGTGTTACGACCGGACCTTATAAAATCAGATGATGAGAAAGGCACCTCCGTATGTACATGCATGATAAAGTCGAACAATAAACGATTGGCGGAGTCGAATGTGGTCTTCAAGTCGAGAAAAACAGCCAGTATCGGTATGTGTGCCTGTGTTCTAGGACCTGGTAGAGTGTGAATATCTGATCGATACACGCACCTATGCAGTCTCCTCGGGTTTGCTGTTGCTGAGCTCCGCTCAGACAACTGATAATTGTCGAACGTAGGATGTTGGACACTATGTTCGTCAGGTTGATTCCCCCATGGTTATCACAAGACCAATTCTCGCCTTTCTTGAAGAATGGAATGATCAGTAGCTGAGACTAGTCACAGGGGATCATATCTGACTCTTATACACTAGTTAACGCTTCATTTGATTTGATTAAAACCTTTGACCACCGTCCTTCAGTACTTCTGGTGTTAGTGGGCCTGGCCCTGATGCTCTTCCTCGTTTCACATTGCTTAAAGCTTTCTCTACTTCTGCAAGTGTTAAGAGTTCTATCTTGATGTTCCATTCAGGGTTTGGCTTGATAGCGGGTAGTAGAATATTAGCTAGAGGTCTCTTTAACTATTCTCCGAATTGTTCCACCCATAGTTCTAGTCGCCTACATGAGTTAATCACAGGCCCATCCATCTTGTCTACCGTCTCACTAACCACTGAAGTTTACCCCCCAGTTTCGTTGATGTCTGAGTAACTGTCTACTGTTATCTATCACCGCTACCTTTCACATCTCATTAGCCTTCGCTGCCTTCTAGTATTCACGGTCATTGTGTAGACTCTTTGTTGGGACATACTTGAGTTGCTTTCCCTCCTCATCGTGTTGAGAAGCTGCAGGAAAGCGTTCACACACATTCACTAATTCTGAAGAAGCTGTTGAGACCCATTGACACTGTGTTCATACGGATATGTGATCACTTTGGATGCTTTCACAATACCTCTTATATATGGTGATAATTTCTATACTGGATGATGATTGAAGGTCAAACGAAAATTTGGACGGCTGTCCGACTCGAACCAGTGACCACTCGGTTTCCGGCCCGGTGCTCTACCAACTCAGCTACGGGGTCCGACTGCTGACCAGGTTTTTATTTCATTTCAATCTCAAGAACAGGGGTTTGCTCGACTACCATGTGAATTCGTGATGCGTTACTTACCGCTTGGCCGTATTCGCACTGGCTGTTGCGCGGTCACGACTTCTCATCTGAATCGAGATTTAACTGAATTCTACGAGGGAGGAGCACAATACTGATTATCATTTCGCCTATCTGAGATAGTAGCCATGGTTTGACAGACTAGTGACAAGAAATTGGACACATTAAGAATACCCTACGTCTCAATAATTAACCACCAAAATTTATAAGTAAATTCATAAGAAATCGAAAAAAAATATTAGCAATAGTAGTAGTAGTAATACAGGTGTTATTAATAACAATTCCATTACTAATGGTAATAATAGCGACAGGGTTAAGAGAGAATTCAAAGCCTCTTCTGTGTTACCATACAAGGAAGGCACCTGAGAAGCATTGTGAAGAATTCTCAATAAGGCTGGCTACCATTTAAGTGGCATTCAAACCAACAAACTTGCTTAGAAACAAGCTTTGTAGGTTAAAAGATCCTATCGATGCAATTAAGCAAAATAATCTGGTTCACCAAACCCCTTGGAATGATTGCAAGGTCAAGCACATAGGTGAAGGCAGTTGACTAGCCAGGGTCGATTGGAACAACAGAGCACAAAATCTTAGCTAAATCAAGATTAGTAGATCGTAATAAGATAAGAAATCTAGAGAAAAACTCGGCTATAGCTCTGCATGCTATGACACACAATCAGTCTCACACAGTAGGGTGGGATAGGACGACAGTGTTGAAAACTTAGTTAGTCAGGTGGAGGGAGAGATTGATAACTGACTGAATCTTTGTTTATCGAATCAACACCAAACACATGCAGTAATAGAAATGATTCTGCACCTGTCCGAGATATATGGAAAATTCTACTACACGTTGTCATCACAGAGAAGGAGAGAGAATTAGGAATATATAAAGTCTGTCTCGAAGTTGTGTAGTTAGTTACTTGATATGAATATGGACAATAAATTGTGTCCGAAACGTTGTTATCCAGTGATATTTCTAATAAACAGACTAAAATGGAATTACACTCGACCATAGTGCCCAAGTTTTACTCTTATATTAGACTAGTGTTTTAATTTTGCATGAGGTCGTATACATGGTAGAGGAGAGAGACTGTGTACCCAATAGACTAAATAATTGGAAACACATTATGTATATATGTTTAGTGTCATGCTTTATGCATTTTGTAGGATTGAATATGTGTTTTCCTCATTCTGTTTCAACTATTTTCTATGTTGTAACAATAATCAGTAATAACTTTTCTTCTAGCGAATGAAAGTGTGATCACGCTGAACAGCGTTATATCTTCATTGTGTAATTCATTTTCGTACTGGCTTTATTCACAACTAACCTACCTACATATTCAAGGGAGAAAAAAGGTTGAAATGTCCTAGCAAAAAGTGATATTAGGACTGGTTGATGTAGAGAGGAGACGAATATGATATTGACTGACATTCAGTCTATGCAAAATTAACCAATCGAGTGGATATATAATCTCTACCGCCCACATATATATTAGGTCAGAAAGAATGAAAAAATCGATTTGAGTTTTCGCCATTATGCATAGAAAAATCTACACGGATTATATAGACATATATATGTTGTTTTTAGTTAGCTTTCATTTGATGATTATTATTGCAGTGTGAATACTTTTCGAAAAAAGACTATCAGTAAATCAATTCATTCATTGGTCTAGTTTGTTTTGTTCGGCTTGAGTGTTTATGAGAACAATTGATATAGGCATGCATGCCCAGAAACCGAATAATAATAATAATAATAATAATAATAATAATAATAATAATAATAATAATAATAATAATAATAATAATAATAATAATAATATCAAATAAGCGCCATCGTACGCACATTCAATGTAGCCATAGCTCGTTAGCGTAGGCAGTTGACCTTCAACCAATGGGTCACGGGTTCGAATCCCATTCTGCCTACCCAATAAGGTTTGGGGAGCTAGGTAATATCATTAACCTTTACAGTGCATGCGCACGGTTGCTGAAAGAGCTTCTTTTTCTACTCATTGGCTTTCAAACGATGGATCTCTAGTTCGAATCCTGGTTCACCTACTTCGACTTCCACAACAGAGTATAAGCTGTCAAAACAAGTGTAACTCATGGCCTAATGCATAAACACATACCGAGTTGCGTATTACTATTGTTATAAAGTTATACTACGTTCAATATATAATAATAATTCACTTTATTCCAAACAATTTGTGGTGCAATTTGGAATTCTCAGTTGGCCTAATTTTGTACACGATTCATAGTAATACGAGTGAATTTCTAGAAAGCCACTTATATAACTAAAGTACTGTAAACAAACAAACAACAATTACCGGTGCATCTGGGTGAATTGGTTCATAATTGCTGGCAAAAGTGCTTTTCATGGGAGCTTATTATTAGTTGTTCTCAGGCAATTGACATGAAGCTCTGAAGCAGAGCGTATCTACAACCTTGAAGGAACTGTCGTTACCCCAGATATTAAAACCGGCATCATCGAGTTCTCCAGTCAGTGAACTTATCACTAAGTTCTTCTGGCCACTAATCACCTTCTGTAAGACTGGATTAGATATAGTGATTGATCATGTAGTGTAGTTCTAAGAGCTGACCGAATTCTGTTTGTCATTTCTTAACGTAATCAATAAGCTCACCATCACGGTTCACTGTGATTGATTGGAGGTCAATTGCGGCGCGTAAATCTCATTGATAAGGTGGTAGGTAACTGCAGCACTAACTAGGTGATGTTCGTTCGAATCTCTGAGGTGACGTCAGTTTCCTTGATGCTGACGAGTGCTGACAAGCACGAAACCTTTCAACTACCTCCAATCAGCTAACGGCAATCAAAGTGAACCGCGACGCTGATTTTCTTAGCTTGCCAATCTCACTATAAAATGATTGATAGAATTCAGTCAGCTTTTAGCACTAGACAACATGAAATTGGCTACTCCACAATGGTCAATACACGTCAGTTTTAGATCTAATGGACGTAATAGGGTGTGAAGCGATTGATCTCACTACCACTTCGTCTATTTGAAGTGTTGTATCGCTCTGGATAGCTTAATATCTCACGAAACCTCGACACCTGAGTGGGGGTCACAAACAGCAAGCCCGAGAAAACCAGACAGACTTTGGACTCGGCTGTGGGTGTGTTGACCAAATATTCACACTGCGCCAGGTTTTGGAATACAGACACGCTTACTGACGCCCGACAATAGTTGTGTTTCCCGACCTGAAGGTGGCGGCATTTGATTCCGTTGACCGAGAAGTCTTATGGCAGTGTCTCTCACTGAAAGGCGTCCCGAGTAAGTACATCACCTTATCGAAAGCTGTCTACTCGAACACTTATGGGCACGTTAGAGCCTATAGTGAGATATCCGGGGAGCTGTACTCGTCAAGTGGTGTTCGTCAACGATGCCCACTGTCTCCATTCTTATTCAATTTTATCATAGATATTCTTATGGAGGTCTTCCTCTCGTCACCTGATTACACAAAGGTTGGTCTAATCGGTGGAGAATTTTCATTAGACCTAGAATACGCAGATGACTTGACATAGTCCTACTAGGTGGAGATGCTAACAAGATGCAAAGTCTTCTGGACACTTTGAGTAGTAATTTGAGAATATTTGCGATGCATTTCTCACCACCCAAATGCAAATTGTTGCTCCAGGATCGATCTTCAACGGTGCCTCGACTAACAATAGAGAGTGTAGTGGTTGAGCGTACCGACCACTTCACTTACCTAGGAAGTAGGATCAGCTCTGCCCTGGTGGCTCAGTGCCTGAGGAAATCTCTGCTCGGATACAAAAGGCTCGACTGGCTTTCGCCAACTTACCCCACTTGTGGGGCCGCCGTGGTATCCAATTGTCTGTATAGGGTCGCGTGAACTGCACCTACACAGCATTCTGCTCTGTTCTACTGTATGACTGTGAAACATGACCATTGAAGGTGGAAGACATGAGAATACTGGCTTCAGGTGTTTGACCACTGTTGCCTTCGTCGTATAAGCCTTTGTGTCGTGGTATCACCACATGAGTAATGTAGAAGTCAGGTTGAGGTGTAGAGTCTTAGGGAAGGAGAATAGTTGAGTCAGTTGACACGGTTGTGATCCTGTATGGACTGAGATGGTTGGTTCCGACATGTGTTACGTATGCCTAGTTGCCGATTGCCTCGTCACACAATGTTGGTCGAAGTATGTTCAGGCTGGAGAAATGCTGTTGTCTTTCGGCGAGAGGAAAGCATGTTATGAAGGTATGAAGTGTTTGAGTGTTGGTTTTAGCCATATGGGGTGATGTAGACTGGGTGGTTGGGGTGTTGAGGAGAAGAGAAACCAAGCAGTGTTTGGAGACTGACTGTAGATGATGACATGAGTGAGAAGCGATGTGAATGGTGGAGATGTATCTCCACACACATTATCCTCATCTTAACGACTTTGTACTGAATCTCATCGTTCTCTCAATCTCCCTTTCTCTCTTTTTGTACTTTAAATTTCTTTTGATTGAATTTCCTTTTCTTCTTCATCCTCCACTTCACTGCCTTTTTTGCTTGCATCTGGGTCATTTCAATCAGTTGTTAAGTTCAGACTTGTAACTATGACTTTTCCTTCTGGAAATTAGTGAATGAACTACTTCTGCTTGTCCTCGTACCTTCCTTGAAATCGTTTAACAGACTGAAACAAATGTTTTGCTTGTAAACACAGTAGAAGTATTTTGGATGCTGCAACTGTATTGTATTATAACATACTGTTGACTGTCTAGACAAAGGTGCTAAGTATATTCATTGTCTTTTTGGATTATAAGCTCGCATTTGACTCTCTCTTTAAACCGTTCTTGATAAACAAACTTGTCATCGCACATACTGTGAGACCTGAGTCAAAAACTGGTTGGATTCTTAGGTTTTCTGAAAGATTGCAATGTACTGTTTATAAAGCCAGTATCCATTAAGGTTGAATTGTTCTCAAATGAATGGTGGTTTTTATCAAATGGTCTTAAGCTACAGCTTTGTAAATGTCATACCGTTAGTTTAGTCTCAGGTGTCTATAAAACTTAAGTCGATTGTTTCAGTTTCATAACTCTTGTAGTACTGAATTGGGAGGGGGGTGGGTTGTGGGGATTTAGAGTTTTTTTTCAAGTTGATATTCATCATAGACTGACATCAGTTGGAGAAACATTGAAAATCTGGAAGAACTGTATAGCTGTTTCTTCCCACTAATATGGAACTCATCAGCAGTGCGCACCCATGATCCCACTCCAGCAGGGATCGAACTCAGAACCTTCAGGTCCCGTGGTCACCACGTTGCTATTGACCCACTGGGTCGGAATCTAATCTTCCATATTCCCTACTTCTGTCAGTCTACGACATAGCTCAGCCATCACCCAATTTCGTCCTTGGGTAATTGTCCTCATGTTCCACTTGGTTGACTCTAGTGGTCATAACTTCTCATTGGAACTTCGGGGATCACTTCTTGAAGCTAGTCATCAATGAACACTAGTTGAATTGAATTTGGGGGTTTGTGGAAATTTAGAGAAGAAAAATAATCAACGATCACATTGGATGGCGGTCACGCTATGTCATGAACTGACAGAAGTTAGAAATATAGACCATTGGATTCCAATCCACTGGCTTCCTCAATGGTAACGTGCTGGTTACGGAACCTGAAGGTCGCAGGTTCGATCCCTGGTGGAGTCGTAGATGCTCACTGCTGAAGAGTCCCATACTAGGAATAAACAGCTGTCCAATGCTCCCAGGTTTCCAATGTCTTTCCAACTGATGTCAGTCCACGATGAATACTTTGATTTTGTTTAACGAAACGAAGTAGTACATACAAACTGGAGTTTCAAACCGTTATAGTGGACAGGTGAATAAAATGAAGACGGCGATAAAAATGATGGGCATATAGTGAGAATAAAGTAATACAGTATTAACAGATAAATGTAACAACTGGAATATGTTAAAATGAATACTTTTGAGATGTAGGCGGACTAGTTGAGTCTGATAATTACCTTGATATCATGTTAATGGTGTATGAGAGAGCATTGAGGTACCGACAGGAGAGTCATATGAAAATATATAGTTGTGTTAAGGAGTTGCCCTTCAAGCCTTTGATTTGCAATATAATCCATTTATCATTGAATCAACGTCCGGAAGTCATCATCATCCTCATTATCAACATAGGACCAGGCATTACTGCGTAACGGTCCAACTTGCCACACCTCATATCAGCACATCAAGTAAAAAGGTAGTGAGGTGAAGGATGAAGATAAGTGAATGCAGTCAAAAGAAATATAAAGTACGAGAAGAAAGGAAAGAGGAGTGACAAAATAGTGAGATTCGGTATAGCGTTGTTAAGATGAGGATAATGTGTGTATACATCTGCGCCACTGACTTCGGTTCTGAGCCATATCACCTAGGGTCTCCAACCACTGGTTCCTCTTGTCCCGTGGACCCCAACCACCTAGTCTGCATCGTCCTACATGGCTTAAACCAACAGTCAGAGACTTCATACATTGGTGCCATGTTTTAGTCTGGCCACCTCGGGCCTTTTTCCAGCCTGAACCCACCTCAGCCAACATTGTGTGACGAGGCAATCGGTGACTAGGCATACGTAGTACGTGTCCCAACCATCTCAGTCGATGAAGGTTCACACGTCCGGAAGTGAATTTTAATTATTACGATTTCAGAGGTAGGCTGATGTGCCATTTGTTCTTTTGTGATGATGAAGGCCTTGTTCGCTGTTTGATTTGAGGAGTTGGGTCTACAAACTGGTGTGTACACCACCGGTATGAGTTAATCGGGTGATCAGAACTGAATGTTGACTATCATTCTTTTACCTTTTTGCGAGGAAGTGGGCTATGTGAAAGTTTCATGGTTGAATGTTTAAACACATGTATCTGCTGACATTTTGGAGGTGAATACTCATTGTCCCTGTGGTCATCCTAGGATATTTAGTCTGTTCTAGTCTTTGGTTGTGAAACATGGCCGTTGAAGGTGGAAGACATGGGAAGGCTGGGTGCAGGTGTTTGACGACCGTTGCCTTCGTCGTATAGGCCTTTGTGTCGTAGTGTCACCACATGAGTAACTCAGAAGTCAGATTGAAATGTAGAGTTTTAGGGAGGGAGAAGAGGTAAATCGGTTGACGAGGTTGTGAACCTTCATCGACTGAGATAGTTGGTTCCGACATGTGTTACGTATGCCTAGTCATTGTCTGCCACGTCACGCAATGTTGGTTGTTGTAGACCCAAGCTGGAAAAAGGCCCGAGCTAACCAGACTAAAACATGGCGCCAGTGTGTGAAGTGTTTGAGTGTTGGTTTTAGCCATATGGGGTGATGCAGATTGGGTGGTTGGGGTCTGAGGGACAAGAGGAACCAGTGGCTGGAGACTCTAGGGGATATGGCTCACTTTAGTCACATGGTGGGGTTTTACCCGACTACCATGTGAGTTCATGACGCGTTACTGCCACTTGATCGTATTCACACTGACTGTTGCCCCGTTTGAACTTCTCACCATCGAAATGGAAATCTAAGTGAACTAGAGAGGTGGGGAACATTGATTATCATCTCGACTATCTCAGATAGCAGTCTTCGGTTTGGCAGACTAGTATTATTGATACTGGGTGATGGTTGTAGGTGAAATGAAAATTTGGACCGCGTCCGGAAACCAGTGGTCACTGGTTCGAATCCGACCGCGTTCCATATTTCCACTTCACCTTCAATCATCACCCAGTATAAATAATATCTATGTGGTTTGATGTTTATTGAGATTTTATTTCTAAGGTTGTATTCATCACAGACTGATATTATTTGAAGATAATGGCGCTATATCCAAAAATTGACAGAAGTAGGAAACTATAGACTCCCTGGTCTCTGACCCAGTGGTTGGATGATCAATATGTCCGCCTGTGAAACCTGAAGGCCATGGGTTCGGACCCTGGTGGGGGTAGTGGATGCTTAATGTTGAGGAGTTCCATACTAGGGTGACGAAATAACTGTCCAGTGTTCTCATGTTCTCAATGGTTCCCCAGCTGATGTAAGTCCATGGTGAATAAAACCTTAATAATAATGTATATGATTTTGGGGTAACTGAAAAAATAAGCATGATATCCGAACTTTATCTAGCGACAAGCTGTTATTCGCATTCGAATTCATAAAGATTATACTAGTCTAGATTAACTTTTGATCCGACGTATGGATGTAGCATCAGTCAATGTAGTCAATCGCCACACGAGGTCATTATAGAAGTTACTGATTTTATAACAACAAAATCCTTCTGTAAGTTGTGAGAAAAAAAGTAGTGGTAGAAATTCAGTGGCATATTCTCCTCAAAGTTAAAGTTAAAAAATGACACAGTGGTGATCTTACTTTCTAAACACGAAACTAAACTTCGTCGTGAAGTATCTGTCTTTGCATACAGTCTATCTATTTTCATCCACTTCGGTTATCAAATATCCCATTACCAAATGAGGGGAATACCCATCAATACTTGAGTTTAAGAACATTAGAATGAAGGGAATAAATATCAAGATGATAAGTGCTGTCATTTATGGCTACCGAAGTCAGCACTGATGTGAATGAGTCAATCAAATTATGTTCAACCATGATTTGACTAAATATCTTCCTGTCAAATGCTAGGAGTCAATTGTCTGGGAGCGATAGACCGGGGTTTCGTACTTGCTGGCACTCATCTGCAGGGCACATCTACAACCACGATGAGATTAAACTTCCCTCAGTGATTCAGTTAGCACTGAAGCCAGTGACTTTGTCACTAATATATTCCGGTCATGAATAACCCCCTGTAGAAATGGGTTGAACGCACGAATCAGCCAACCGCAACTAACTGATCTATCTGTCTAGTTCAATACTAAAGAATTTGTTTCAGAACTCGAAGTGAAGGCAGTTGTACTACAGCTTTCTTGTGTCTATAATTCTCAAGAAAAGGTTTCAAAATGTGTGAGTTGTATGAATATTTTTCCTATTCTGATGATATCTTAAACATGACTGGAAAATAAAATCTATGCTATGGAAAAGTGGACAAATATCTTAATACATGTAATAGTATCGGTACTGCTGAAAGGCGGGAACATTATCATCACGAAAACGAACAATCTGTGAATAAATCAGGACAACAAAAGAACCAGCAAAGAAATTTCAATATAAATAGTAAAGAAGAACATGGAAAAATCCAGTTATTCTGGAGTGGAGGATCTTCATAGCTCCCGTCTACTGCCTCCCCCAAAAATGCCTTGCTGGGTATAACAAAATTAGTTTGTAAAAGAGTTGAGGATAGTTAGACTAAGATGTGACAACCATCTGTTAAGATTCTGACTGCTGATTTGACTGGTGTATGGAATTACAGTTTGTTTTGGTTGAGGCCAACGAAACAACTGGTAACTTGGTTCAGAATTAATAATCACACTGGTAAAAATTCATGGGGATCACACCTAAATTTCAAAAATCTTTTTACTACAGTCTTTTATGTTATAACTTGTGCATCTCTGTCGGTGAATCAACTGAATTGATCGACCACTGTCGGCTTATGAGTTCTTTTGCGAATGCCTTGATATTGCTGGTATCTTCAAATTAGATGTTACTAATGTATACTGGCAAACACTGGAGTCCAGGATACGCGTTTCATCCTATTTGGGACTCCTCAACTGGATTTACCTATCTATATGCCAATGGTAGCTAATTCAGTCGGTTTGGTAACACTCGGTAACTAATTAGGTTTGTGAAACCATCACGGAAAAGGGAGATATGCTGATAACCTCCTATAACAATAGCCTAGAACATTGAGCAGAACACGTTGAACGACAGTTCATCTGGCTATCATCAAGGTTTCAGTTACCGACATCCAGCCTGAAACTGAATGAGACGTAGATGTCGGTCATCCAATTCTCCTTGGAGTTAAGAAGGCTGTATGGAATGTGAAATGATGGAAAGAAATGTGCTTCGCATGCCGAGCCATCGGCTACCACAATATTCCATTCTGTGCGATGCTGCTTTAGGTTGTTACAGACTTCAGGGTGACAATAACCTTTATCTTCAAATTGATTATTCTCTTACACTACTTCATCTACTTTGATATCACTCCTTTTCTATCCAATCCTTCTTTGTGTACTACTATCTACAAAATTGTGAGAAAGTTGAACCGATGGTCGTGTGTACGAGGTTCAGCGTTGAGTTTATCACTTGTCAATCAGACAGTAAGGCCACTATCGATAATAGTCCATTTTAAAGCAAACATGTAGTTGATCTCATTTTTACTATGGATTGATATTATCTAGAGAAATGCTGGAAACCATTAAGTGCTTAATAATTGTTTTTTCCCAGTTCGAGACACCTACCTCAGCAATGCATACCTGTGACCAATTTGAAATCAATCCTACCGTTTTCAGGGTTACAATGAACACATTATGTGCCGTTTAACTGTATCTCTAGGATCATTTACTTGAATGGTATACAACGAAACCATCATCCTATGTGTCGCATCATTGAAGTCTCTCTCATCCGATAGTGTAGTGTGTGTTTATGAGTTTGTGTATGCACAGAGTCATAGTGGAGATTTTCTGTTGAATATTGATCTTAGTAGGGTAATATTCATGATATGATGTCCTAACTGACCTCAATTGACCACTTCGACTTATGCACCGAATCTCACAATCATTACATGTGGCATTCGATAGATTAGGGTTATTTTGCTCAGTTGGGGGTCTACTGAACCCTTTATTTGATAGAGAAAGTTTCACTCTGAGTTAGTTTGGGGGAGTTGAATGTCACGATTCTTTACAATCCTGTTATGAGTCTTTAGAAAATTCTTCAATCGAATCTGAAGGGGTAGTATGTTTTATGTGTTTTCACGATGTTTGAGTTCCTTAGTTGGATTTTATGACTCATAAGTCACACTCCTGGTTCAACCACTTAAACATTTCACCAAGTCTACATTGACAGATGTAGAATGAGATAATGTGAAATCCAACTATCTATTCACGTGTGATGGTTTCTGGTAACCAATTGTATCTAATCTATCATCTCCTCTTCATTTACTTTTCAAATATTTCACAATCGTTATCGAACAACTTTATTTCATGAAAGTCCACTGAGTAGCCACATCAAACCGACAATAAAGTCGTCAACAAGGTCGCTAGTTCTACTTCAGTTACCACCTCAATTCTCCTCCAAACTCATTCACTATTTCGTTAAATAATACCATTATGCACACTCACTCATATGTCTATGAGTGAACTTCTGAATCATTGGATTAGACATTCACATTTCTCCCTCCATAAATCGACCCTTGGCACGAATCCCACTTCACCTATCTAGGTTTGAACAACTGGATACTACCATCCACTTCCATTAAAAACCAGGTGTATAGTTCACACTCCATGATACAAACTTCTAAGAAGTAGGTGGTAGTAGGTGAGTGGTCTATTGAGAAACAGTCCATGTAGCCTTTGACTGTTAGTCTAATCCTTGTAGAGGAGAAAGTGTAACTTCCCACACTTGGTGACACAAAACACATGAAATCGATGATTGGGAACTCTCTATGTGATATGTCTCACAATCGATGTGAATAGAGCGTGCACATCCACATCTAATCTTCATGTCAACCATTGTGTCACATTTACTCCACTTCTTTTCATCCCATGGGTGGCTTCCTGTGGTTTTCCATTATGTCCATTCTCTTCCTTTATCTCTTACTATTTCACCTGATATTTCAATGTGATGATGTTAGGTGATTTGACAGGTCGGAACTTCACGTAATGATACCGAATCCGATGCTAATACCGACTGACTTACTGCAGCTGCAGCTGCAGCTGTAGCTGTAGCTCAGTGGTTTAATGAGATGACTATTGGTTGGAATCCTGCTCCACCTACTAAGGTTTGGACAGCGAAGTAGTAGTATCACTAGCTGTCACACAATGGATGTGGCTCATTGCCTACTACACGTATGTGCGTGCACAAGGTAGTTAACTGAATGTGGTTCGTTTCATTCGACTTACTGGTGTATCCAGGAAACCTACTGTCCGCTTACCATCATCGATATCAACATGCGATCAGATATTAATCTTCGACAGTGTAAAAGGGGTCACACCTCATCAGTACGAGAAGCATCAAAGTAGTGGGATGAAAGATGAAATAAGAAAGAAAAATCAATCAGATTAGATAGTGCTGAATTGAGTATAACGGTTCAAATGAAGATAAAGTGTGGATACATTTGGTCGACTTTAAAGGCCGTTCTAGCGGTGGAACACGCTTCGTGCTGCCTATGTAACCAGCTCTACAAGACCAGGTGAATTGCTAAACGCACACATAGAGGTGGCCTAATGAAGTAGTGTATCCTATACATGCCTCAGAATGGGTTGTTGTCTGAAGGAAACAATCGGAAACTGAGCGTAAAAGGTCTTCTTCAGTGCTTTGCCTTAGAATTCCAGAGAGGATACCATTTATGAATATTGAATTCAAAGGAGATACATTGGTAGAAATACTGAAGAACCAACTGTGAAAAGCACTGAAGAAGACTTTCTTTTCCGCTCAGCTTCATTCAACAACTGATTCGAAGGTGTGCCTGGGATAAACTACCGCTCTGGACCACCCCCACGTATGTTTACCAATTCATCTGGTCTTGTAGAGCTGGTCACATATGCCGCGCAGTGTGTTCCACAAAAACGCATCTCCGAACACTATCCTAAATGGTTGTCTAAAGGACAGTGTAAAGTCGTTAACAGCTCGATTCTTGAGCATTTCGTTATCTCAGGTCACTGTACTCCATGAGAGTCTTCTGTCAAATTCATTTTGTAAAGTAAAGGTAAAGATTTCGAAGGGAGTGCGTATTCGCCACCTAAACACGCCAGAAGCTCCGGGAATTCCAGTACTACGAGCCTCATCTTTGTATTCAAAAAAGATACATTCAATCTCTAATTTTGCCTTGATCTTAATCTCCCAAATATATTTTATTTATGTCTATGTTTATTTTACTACATACCTGTCATCAGTTTAAATATGTATATCACTTGAATATTGTTGTTGTGTTTGACATATCAGCTGTTTATATCACTTATGAGGTTTTCATTCTAAACTATATTTTTTTCAATGTAAATTTCTAGGTGCTGGTGAATCAGGAAAGAGTACAATTGTCAAACAAATGAAGTGAGTAATTTTATTCTATTCTTTTGAAATACACAATCACTCTGTATACAATATGAACTATTAATTTCATATTACCTCATGGGAGATTTAACAAGATTATGACGTAATGTGGCTATTGCTTTCGACTCAAAGTTATATCTACTGATAATGTCGCATATCAGTGTTACCAGATGCGAATGAAATAAGCGGTTACAGGTTTTTGGTCATATATGTCTCTACAGTGTTCCTCATGTTTGGTGGAATCACCGCGTGGGTAATATTCAGGTCAGGAGAAGGGTATTAAGCAAGACAGACAAGTTGGTTGGTGAAGTCGTGAACCTTCATCGAGTCATATGGCTTAGACATGTATTGCACATCCCGATCCACCGCCTACCTCAACGTGTCATTCTAGGGAAAGCTGCATTATGATGGAAAAGGGTTAAGGGTGACCAGACCAAATTTTGGCATCAGTCGATAAAGTTCTTAACTGTTGATCTGAACCTTGTTGGGAGATATGTATACTGCCTGGTTGGAGTCATCGAGGTGAAATGAGGACTTTTAGTGACTTGGCTGAAAATCACTCATGATGGCGCAAATGTATTCACTTTTTGACGTTTTCTGAAGCTTGAATATTTGCACACAACTTAATCTACTTAGATATCACTCATCTTTCTATCTACCTGTTCTTTGTATACTACTGTGAAATGTGGTAACTTCAGCTGATGCACCTGTGTACGGCGTTCTACGTTGATTTTGTCTATGCGTTTCCAGATGATATCTGTACGTACACTCGACCCCCGGAAGTTCTTATATTGTGTTTATCGAATTAAAACAACCCAGATAAACGGGAATTTCAAATAACTTTAGCCAACAAGTACGCTGAATGATGATGGGAATAAAGCAATACCAGTTAACACGTAAATGTAGCAATTGGAATATGTGAATGGTGGTAATGAGATGTAAGCTCAAATAATAGTGAATCATAGAGAGATGATTAGTGAGTTGGATTTGACAAGTGGTTTGATGTGTTGATTGTAGGATGAGTGATGTTTTGTTTGATGACTGTGATTTCTGATTGAACACTGAGATTACAGCACAAGATTGTGTTATGGGTCAACTTTTCAAGTCTTTTGATTCACAGTGTAATCCATCCGTCATAGAATCAACGTCAGGAATAGCAGTTCACTTGTTACCAGGCTGTGGAAGTAAGTTGATACTCCTTGATAAAAGTGGAGGCGTTGTTCACTAAGAGTTTTCAGTCGTGGTTGTCCAACTCTTCTGCAAACAGTTTGGGCATATGGCAGTCGAGTGCCTTGGTTGTAGTCTCATCCTCAGGCTAATGGCCTAGACTATAGACTACTCTTCAAGTATGGAGATTGGTAATGTTTGACTACCTTGACCTCGGTGTGAACGTAGAGAAGACAGAGGTGATGAAGATACTCAACCAACAACAGCAAGAAGCTCCAATCACCATCAGCGTGAGGAACTTAAAGGAATTAGCCTCTTTCACCTATCTAGGCAGCACTGTTTCAACTACAGGTGCCACAGGCACAGACGAGGATGTTAAAGCCAGCCAACATCGGAAACACAGCAAGACAGGCCTTCATTAACCTGAAACCTGTGTGGAGATCTTCTGCACTACACTCAGCATAAAGCGTGAACAACATCCGCATTTTCAACACCAATCCAGTCAAGTCAGTGCTTCTGTATAGCTCAGAGACTTGGCGCATCACGAAAGGCATTTCCAACAAACTACAGACATTCATCAACAAATGCCTACTCTGGCTCATTACTGAAGATCAGATGAGAAGGCCAGAAAGAATAAGAATAAGCAACAAGGAGCTCTGGGAACGAACCAACCAACAACCTATCGCTCAACAAATATGCAAAATAAGGAAGTGGAGATGGATTGGATTGGGCATGCACTGAGAAGACCATTCGGGAACATCAAGCGTCAGGCCAGACCCTCGAATGGAACCCAGATGGGAAACGACGAGTTGGGCGTGTGAGACAAGGGTGACATGGAGGAGATCGTGCTAGGAAGAAATGAAAGCTTGTGGGCAGTGGTGTAGCCAAGTTGAAAGAGAAGATTGCAGAGAAGAGAGTGGAATGGAGACGTGCTACTGAAGCTTTATGTTCCATTAGGAACCCAAGGGACAAATAATAAATAATTATTGACTTCGGTGGCTAGTGAAGGGTTCAAACCAATAGCCATCTGGTGGAAATTTGTTTAGATCAATGATTCAGCTTTAAAAATACTTTTCAATTTATTATAATGTATGAGAGTATGCTCATTTACCTTCTCATATATCCTTTTAAGCTAGATATATAATGGAATATGATTGATTTATACTCAGTTTGATGATTATCTTCTTTACTCAATGGTGTATTTTCCAAATTGTTTTTAACGAAGACGAATATTTGGATCGCATATACCATCCACCTCAGTTCATTGTGTTGTACTTATGACAACAAGAAATTCAATTACTTAGTATACTCATGTTTGTAGAGTTCAGTGGAAAATTTAGTGAACTGTCAGTTAATGGGTCAGTTTGTCAAGGTTTGAGCATCCTTAATATAATATATAACTTCTAGATTATTATTATTGTTCTTTGGGTTCCTAGTGGAACATAGGGCTTCACTAGCACGTCTCCAGTGAACTCTGTTCACTAAAATCTTTTGAACCTGGCTCCACGACAGCCCACAACCTCTCATTCCCTCCTCGCACGATCTCCTCCATGTCACCGTCATCTCGGACACCCAACTCGTCGCTTCCCATGGGGATTCCACTCAAGAGCCTGGTGCGTGATGTCCCCAGTCGGCCTTCTCAGTGTATGCCCAATCCATCTCCACTTCCTCCTGCATATTTGCTGGGTGATAGGTTCTTGGGTCGTTCTCAGAGCTCCTTGTTGCTTATTCTTTCTGGCTATGCCATCTGATCTTCAGTATCGAGCCAGAGAAGGCAGTTGTTGATGAATGTCTGTAGTACCAATGCCCATAAGCTTTCATTTTATCTTCACACCATCTCCTCCATGTCACCCTCACATCGGACGCCCAACCCCTCGTTTCCCATCTTGGTTCCAATTGACGGCCTGGCCTGACACGTGATGTCTGAATGGTCTTCCCCACTTTCTTCTGCATATTTATTGCGCGATAGGTTCCTGGTTGGTTGGTTGCGGGGCCAACCAGAGTTGCTTGTTGTTTATTCTTATTATTCTTGCCATGTGATCTGATCTTGAGTGTCAGTATAGAGTGAGCGTGGGCGGCAGCTGTTGATGTGATGTGATGTATGTCTGTAGTTTGTTAGAAATGCTTTTCGTAATAAGGCGCAAAGTGTGTGAAGCATCACATGGGAGCACTGACTTAGTTGAGTGAATTCGTGTTGAGAATCCGGATGTTGTCGACGCTTTATGCTGAGTGGGGTGGGGTGCAGTGCAGTGGAGTGCAGTTCAGTTTAGTAGGTCTCCACACTGGTTTAGGGTAATGAAGACCTGTGTTGCTGTGTTTCCGATGCTAGCTGGCTGGCTGGCTGGCTGGCTGGCTGGCTGGCTGGCTGGCTGGCTGGCTGGCTGGCTGGCTGGCTGGCTGGCTGGCTGGCTGGCTGGCTGGCTGGCTGGCTGGCTGGCTGGCTGGCTGGCTGGCTGGCTGGCTGGCTGGCTGGCTGGCTGGCTGGCTGGCTGGCTGGCTGGCTGGCTGGCTGGCTGGCTGGCTGGCTGGCTGGCTGGCTGGCTGGCTGGCTTTGACATCGTCATGTGTGCCTGTACCGTCTGTGGTTAAAACGATGTAGATAGGTGAAAGAGACAACTTCATTTCGATTTCTCCCGTTGATGATGATTGGTGCTTGTTGTTGTTGTTGTTTGGGTATCTTGATCACGTGTGTATTCTGTACATTCACGAGAAGGAAGTTTTGTTTTCTTTTGCTGCCCTGCCTCACCTGTTGTGCCAAGTTGTTAGTTTTGGCCTGTAGATGTTCGAGTTTGTGCTACAAAACATCGGACATAAATGATCATCGTTGACGAGATCTAGATCATCTTGTAGGGTCTTTTCATTGGTCAAGTTAGAGTACGCCCATCTTCTCACAGCTCCTCACAGTTTGTTGCATGGTCCAGTCGAGTCGAGTCGACCACAATGAGGAAGATGATCAGTGATGATAGTGGGCGGCAACACTGTCTTACTCCTGTCTTCACTTCAAAGGCATCACTGAGCTGAGCTTCCCATTGTGAATCACTTAGCATGTAGCGTTGTTATATAGCTGTTGACGATTAGTGAGTATGTTTACTCAAGATTACATAAAGTGATTTATAATAATTTGCAGATTATAAGTGTTATATTAGGGGATTGGTGGGGATTAAATAACTTTTCCACTTGGCATTCATCATGCACTGATATCAGTTGGAGAAACATTGGGAAGCTAGAAGCACTGGGTAGCTGTTTCGTCCCACTATGGGACTCCTCAGCTATAGTCCGTTTTGATCAGTTTATTCAACACAATTGAAATGTTATATCGATTGTTTCGATTGAGTTGTTCATCGCCATCCGTAGCCGTGATGTATTTGTTCACTATGAATGACTACGATTTATGGCATCCCTTTATTTCACTTTACTGGGAAACTGGGTTGATTTAACTCGACGTGCAAATCCACAATAGTGAGAGGTACAAATCAGTTTCATGCATAAAATAGGATGATAATTTCGCAAATTATCTACAAATTTCACGGTCCATGTTGACGTTTTTCACACAGCTGAGTAGTTTTTCAACTGCCCTTGACAGTGGTGTCAAAAGCGAGTTACCACTGGGAATGAGTTAGGTGAGATCACAAAGTGTGACCTCTGATGCATAAGTCTCATTAACTAGCGAAAAACACTACTACTGGACAACTTGAGTAGTTAGAAAGCACTCAAGCACATCTGTAGTATTTCGCTATGCAGTCAGATCAGAGTGGTTTAAACGCCGTATGGTCTTTTCGGTCATTTGAGGCTTAGCTAGCTCATCAACAGTGTACCTGGAAAAATTCATCTCACAGAGCCGAATTAGTTCAGATCACTTGAATCTCGCTATCTGAACTGCACACTACTGATGAGCTGGCTTGGCCATATGATGGTTGTTCAACAGCAGTATCTTTCACAATTTCACGCATCTATACATTACGTTCATATTAGCCATTATATTGCATTTCATTAATGTTTAACCCTGACATGTTTTCTTCTCATAACTTCCTACGACTTCTGATTACATTTTTCCCCTGGCTTCCACCTTGTTGTGGTGTGTACACCAAATGCTACATCCCATGTTGCTCATTTAGTGACCAGTTGAATTGTAGTCTCTGTGCTGTGCATACGTATCTGGCTGTACACTAGGCGACGATAAGGTGTCCGAAGTATTGTCTACCTGTTTACTGCACAAAGGTTATCATCGTATATAATATTTCCTGTCTAGTATGCTTGTTCATTGATTTGTTCAATGAGTGATTACAGAAAGGTATACAGAGAGATAGATAATAGAACCGTTAAGCAGAATTATTTAATTTTTAGGTTTATAAGGATTTTTTAAGGAGACTAGGGATGATGTTCTGTGGATTACTATCAGTGGGTAAGGATTCTGTCCAGAGAAATGCAAGAGACAATGCAGAAATATGAAAAGCAAATCATGAAGGAAGCAGAAGAGAGGAGATGAAGGATATTTTGCAAATGACGGTTTTAATGCCACTTGTTGACAACAAACATTCCTTCCTTGTCGAAGGTTGGATAGCTAGGAGGAATTGAAGATGATGCAGTATGGTTAATTGAGAGACGTGAAGGAAGATTAGAAGGTACTGATGAGGGAGGTGGATAGCAGTCTGAACAAACTTGAGTGGTGACAGAGTTGTGAAGGTGGTTGAAGTATCCCGGCTGCCCACATCATGCATGGCACCTCTGTGATATCCGATTGTCTATTAAGCGTCGCGTGTACTGTATATGCACAGCAGTCCAGTCTGTTCTACTGTATGGTTGTGAAAGACGGCCTTTGAGGGTGGAAGACATGAGGAGACTGGCTTCAGGTGTTTGACCACCGTTGCCTCCTTAGTATAGGCCTTTGTGTCATGGTGTCATCACGTGAGTAACATAGAAGTCAGGTTGAGGTGCAGAGTTTTAGGGAGGGAGAAGAGGTAAGTCAGTTGACGAGGTTGTAAATCTTCATCGACTGAGATAGTTGGTTCTGACATGTGTTACGTATACCTAGTCGCCGATTGCCTCATCACACAATGTTGACCGAAGTAGGTTCGGGCCAGACTAAAACATGACATCAATGTATGAAGTCTCTTTTCGTACTTTACATTTCTTTTGACTGAATTTTCTTTTCTTCTGCATCTTTCACTTCACTGCGTTTTTACTTGATGCGCTGATATGAAGTATAGCTAGTCGTAGGGTTACGCAGTAATGCCTGGTTCGATGTAGACTTGGATGGTTATTTCAAGTTGATATTGAGTTTGTTCGGGGTGAGACTTCCTGAGGTTTTAATGACAAGTCGTCGCTGGTAGGGTGAGCCAAGTCGGATGAGAGAACAAAGTATCCAACGACAGCATTAGATGAAGGTCAAATTATATCTCAAAGGAGTAGGAACATGTAGACCACTGAACTTTGACCCAGTTGTAATGTAGTTGCCGGGTGACTTGAAGGTTCTGGATTTGATCTCTGGTGGTGTCATAGGTGCTAACCTTGATGAGTTCCATACTGGGACGAAATAGCTATTCAGTGCTTTCAAGTTTTCATTGGTTCTTTGAGTAATGCAAATGCATAAGGAATATCAGTTTAAAATCAAAATTTTTTTATGATTGAGACATATTACTTCATATGGCTAATCTATTCGACGTGAATTTAAGCATGATTATTAACTGATCAAAAGATTTTCTAAGAAGTAATATAAATACTGAAGGAAAGAGATATTTAGGAACGAAATAAGAAATAAACTTTCTATAATAGATTTTCATTATTGGTGATCAGATTAGATTTAACTGAATACCTCAAAGCAACTTGTAACCCTATGGGTCACGGGTTCGAATCCCATATTACTTATTAATGTGATTTGGTCGAGTAGATAATGGCATCATTAGTCCTGACACAATAGATGTGGCTGCATTACCTACTGGAATGATGTTGTTAATTATAGACGCAGAGTAGATGTATGTATATGTAACTGAAGTAGTATTTGTTCAGTTGACTTATCCCACTTCTAAAAAACTCAGTTGATTCTAGCTATATAGACTCATCAGTTATACAGAGTGAATAATCAGCTTAATTAAAAGTCTACACTTCATAAACAAAACATTTCTCGACTGTTACACAGAGTTTAAAGTCTAATGATGAAATTACACTGTCGCTTTGTAAAACAGCTGTTGTAGTTGGCGTTGCTGATAAGATATGGATATGAGTAATATATTGTGAGAGGTTGGCAGAAATCATAGGGAATTACTATCAGTGGGTAAGGATTCTGTCCAGAGAAATGCAAGAAACAAGGCAGAAATATGAAAAGCAAATCAGGAAGGAAGCAGAAGAGAGGAGATGAAGGATATTTTGCAAATGACGGTTTTAATGCCACTTGTTAACAACAACTATTCTTTCCTGCATACCTGTCTTTTGCTTCTTTCACTACTTCATCAATGAATCTGTCTGGACATTGTCATTGTGTAAATATTTATAGCTCTAAAATCGATGTCCATGGCGCAAATGTATATCCGCACATTATCTTCATGTTTTTTTCTTTTTTCATCTTTCATCCCACTACTTTGATGCTTCTCGTACTGATGAGGTGTGACCCCTTTTACACTGTTAAAGATTAATATCTGATCGCATGCTGATATCGATGATGGTAAGCGGACAGTAGGTTTCCTGGATACACCTGTAAGTCGAATGAAACGAACCACATTCAGTTAACTACCTTGTGCAAGCACATACGTGCAGTAGGCAATGAGCCACATCCATTGTGTGACAGCTAGTGATACTACTACTTCGCTGTCCAAACCTTAGTAGGTGGAGCAGGATTCCAACCAATAGTCATTTCATTAAACCACTGAGCTACAGCTACAGTATGTGGGTCGGTATTAGCATCGGATTCGGTATCATTACGTGAAGTTCCGACTTGTCAAATCACCTAACATCATCACATTGAAATATCAGGTGAAATAGTAAGAGATAAAGGAAGAGAATGGACATAATGGAAAACCACAGGAAGCCACCCATGGGATGAAAAGGAGTGGAATAAATGTGACACAATGGTTGACATGAAGATTAGATGTGGATGTGCACGCTCTATTCACATCGATTGTGAGACATATCACATAGAGAGTTCCCAACCATCGATTTCATGTGTTTTGTGTCACCAAGTGTGGGAAGTTACACTTTCTCCTCTACATGAATTAGACTAACAGTCAAAGGCTACATGGACTGTTTCTCAATAGACCACTCACCTACTACCACCTACTTCTTAGAAGTTTGTATCATGGAGTGTGAACTATACACCTGGTTTTCAATGGAAGTGGATGGTAGTATCCAGTTGTTCAAACCTAGATAGGTGAAGTGGGATTCGTGCCAAGGGTCGATTTATGGAGGGAGAAATGTGAATGTCTAATCCAATGATTCAGAAGTTCACTCATAGACATATGAGTGAGTGTGCATAACGGTATTATTTAACGAAATAGTGAATGAGTTTGGAGGAGAATTGAGGTGGTAACTGAAGTAGAACTAGCGACCTTGTTGGTGACCTTGTTGTCGGTTTGATGTGGCTACTCAGTGGACTTTCATGAAATAAAGTTATTCGATAACGATTGTGAAATATTTGAAAGGTAAATGAAGAGGAGATGATAGATTAGACACAATTGGTTACCAGAAACCATCACATGTGAATAGATAATTGGATTTCACATTATCTCATTCTACATCTGTCAATGTAGACTTGGTGAAATGTTTAAGTGATAGAACCAGGAGTGTGACTTATGAGTCATAAAATCCAACTAAGGAACTCAAACATCGTGAAAACACATAAAACATACTACCCCTTCAGATTCGATTGAAGAATTTTCTAAAGACTCATAACAGGATTGTAAAGAATCGTGACATTCAACTCCCCCAAACTAACTCAGAGTGAAACTTTCTCTATCAAATAAAGGGTTCAGTAGACCCCCAACTGAGCAAAATAACCCTAATCTATCGAATGCCACATGTAATGATTGTGAGATTCGGTGCATAAGTCGAAGTGGTCAATTGAGGTCAGTTAGGACATCATATCATGAATATTACCCTACTAAGATCAATATTCAACAGAAAATCTCCACTATGACTCTGTGCATACACAAACTCATAAACACACACTACACTATCGGATGAGAGAGACTTCAATGATGCGACACATAGGACGATGGTTTCGTTGTATACCATTCAAGTAAATGATCCTAGAGATACAGTTAAACGGCACATAATGTGTTCATTGTAACCCTGAAAACGGTAGGATTGATTTCAAATTGGTCACAGGTATGCATTGCTAAGGTAGGTGCCTTGAACTGAGAAAAAACAATTATTAAGCACTTAATGGTTTCCAGCATTTCTCTAGATAATATCAATCCATAGTAAAAATGAGATCAACTACATGTTTGCTTTAAAATGGACTATTATCGATAGTGGCCTTACTGTCTGATTGACAAGTGATAAACTCAACGCTGAACCTCGTACACACGACCATCGGTTCAACTTTCTCACAATTTTGTAGATAGTAGTACACAAAGAATGAGTGGATAGAAAAGGAGTGATATCAAAGTAGATGAAGTAGTGTAAGAGAATAATCAATTTGAAGATAAAGGTTATTGTCACCCTGAAGTCTGTAACAACCTAAAGCAGCATCGCACAGAATGGAATATTGTGGTAGCCGATGGCTCGGCATGCGAGGGACATGCTCAAGGCAACTTAGCTGACTAAGGTTGACAGCCGCATCCATCCACTTGTTTGTTTCAGCCAGTAGCATCCGCTTGACCTGGACATTGCTCACGTTGTGATCCCACCACATGATCAGAAAACTGTCTTTGTCTCAGGTTTCTTGGCAGCAGCATGATTCCGCGCCCAGTTCTTGCAAAGGCTTGGGTCCTCCTTCTTTGGGTGTTTGACAAGGGAGCCCTTGTTCCAATACGCAGTTACCGTCCCTTCCTTCCAAACCTTCTGGTGTAGTGGTGTGAGCATGTTCGCTGTTGTCCCTGCATCTGTTTTCAGTGTTTCTGGTGGGTTCCCATCTGGTCCTGCTGCTTTTCCGGAATCCAGGAACTTGATTGCTTTTAGAACTTTTGCTTTTGTTGGAGGTCCCGTGTTCGCTGGTAGTTCTGTGGTTGGGCTGCTAGTGGTATTTCTGGACGAAGTGCAGGTGGTGGTGGTCGATCCAAGAGCTTTTTCATGTGGTCAGCCTGCTGTTTCCTTTGTTTGTTGTCTTTGGTAACTATGTTTCCTTCATTATCTTTCATTGGTTTCGTCAGCGTTGATCTCTTCTCAGAAAATAACTTGGTTATTTGATATAACGTTGTCAGGTCTCTCCTACCAGCAGCCTGTTCTGCTCCACTTGCCAATGTGTCATAGAAGTGTCTTTTGTCTTTCCGTGCACTGTTCTTCACCGTCGACCGTTATTTGCATGATAAATTAATGTGGAAAAAGAAGAACTCTTATCCAGTGAGGGTGATGTATCATGAATAAGCAGGAAAGGGTAGATGTCTACTGGAAAGGTGATGGATGTGTAGGTACCATCTAGTTGAACGATATTACGTTAGTAAGTTGTTGCTTGGAAACAACCAAACCATCCAGAGACTATGTTTTTGGGTTTGGTTGTTGTTACAGTTCATTTACAAAAAATATCCTCAACATGCAGCAGGTTGATGCCTTCTTCATGATTCTAACTAGTTTCATTTAGTACATCAAACAAAGCCTTTATCACCGAACTACTTGAGTTGCGATTGGTTTCGTGTATGATTGGATTAAGCACACGTTTCAGTCACCGGTGGTTGCTGATCAGTATGTTCTAGCTACATTATTGATAGAATTGAATGATCTCTGTTGCAATATGGCCTTACGAATTGAGTAACTACTCAGTAGTAATTCACACAAGTTTTCAAATTGAGCATCGGTTGTTAAATCAGATCAGTAGTAATTATCCATTACTGAAGCAATGATTCAGCGACTCAATCTGGTACCTTATGGCAGAGTCTGTTAGCTTAGAGTGTCCGATATGTGGAGCTCTGGCTTATTGGTTTAAGGAGGTGACTTGCAATCACTAGGTTATAGGTTCGAACCCTACTCCGCCAATCGAGATTAGGGCAGATAGATAGTGAAGTGTCATCAGCCCTTATACACAGTAGGTGTAGCGCATTGCCAACTGTACGAATGTACACGAGGTCACTGAGTGCATTTCAATTTCAATTTATTTCGAGTGGCAATAATTATTGCCTATGAATATCAGCAAGCATAAAATCTATGCTTTGTGATGGTGGTTGACGTTCTGGTTTGCATTAAAGTCGATTAGTTTACACCTTAGGTTCGTATTGTTCGTACTCCCGTCCGTAGCGAATTAGTAACGGATGTATTTTGAAATGAACTCATCACAATTGGAGAAACTGATGGAGCAGCAGCTTAAAATGATGGAATTGCTTGTTAGCTTACGGATAACTTCCTTATTCGATTCATCTCCAACCAATGACAACATCGGTAGCAGCATCTCTGAATTCGTCTATGATCCGGATGTAAAGATAACCTTCGATACGTGGTTTCTTGGATCTGAAGACTTGTTCAAAGAAGACTTCGCAAACATAGACGACGCGTAGAAGGTCAGATGGTTGTTCAGACAGTAAAAAGCTCTTTGTTAACGGTCTGTCTTCTGTTCGCGCGTTGATGGTTGACGTTCTGATTTTCGTTGAAGTCGATTCGTTTGCACCTTAGGTTCGTATTACTCATTGACTGTTAGGTCATAGCACTGTTGTCAAGGCTTTCCTAATGAATACTGTGGATTCATCAACATCATATACAGTGCCCGAATTATAAATCATCAGACACCACTGAAATAGTTTGGGCACTTGTACTCGATAAACGCATAGTTGACAAATGCATAAATTTGTAAACCAGACGATCTTGAAAATAGAAAGGAAAATATTTTCCAATGAATTATCCATATTTTTTTGTTTGTTGTTGAAAAACTTGCGATATCTTGTCACAAAATCTTTCCAGTTCATTACATCAAATATACATTATAATATATGCAGAATTATTCCATTAATTTATTCCCTTTTTTACTTTATATCACATTAGAAAAGAGAAAAAAAACACCATCCAGTTATTGAGGTGAATTTATCAAGCCTTATTGTCCATAAATTTGTTGATTAAGAATTGATTAAAAAAAAATTGGCAACCTATAATTATTGGGAGGACTACTAGTGAATGATAATTACCAAAAAAAAGCATTTCAACTAATCAGTATGAACTAGATTTTGATTGGCTAACATATTTGGGATCAATATTCAATAGTGGTTTTAACCAATCAGATTGTAGTTGACTTAAGTTGAGAATATCGTTTAGAATTTCAGATGTCAAAACGCCTACGCTGTCCAATAATAATTTCTAGTTAGCCTAGTAAATTCGTTTTATTGAAATTTGAGGGAGTTGTAGGGATTTGGAAATATTTCAAGTTGTTATTCATCGTAGACTGACATCATTTGGAGGAACAAAGGAAACCTGGGAGCACTAGACAACTGTCTCGTCCCACTTGTATGGGACTCCTCAGCAGTGCGCACCCACGACCCCTCCAGAGATCGAACCTGCGACCTACAGGTTCCTTGGCCAGCACGCTACCATTGAGCCACTGGGTCAGAATCCAACCATCCATATTTCCAACTTCTGTTAGCTCACGATATAGTGCAACCGCCACTCAATGTGTCATCGTTGAGTAACAGTCCTCACGACCGTCAGACTATGATATCATACACTGATTTGAGCCGTTATTATTCCTCAGTCATTTTTCGCCTTCGTGTTCAATCATATAATAAACATATTGAGGGAAGGGAGCTTTGTTTACTTTCAACTTGTAAGAGATTGATATGTTACTGAGAGATCCTCTGATAAACCTAGAGTATGTAGACAATATATATAAATTGTATTGATTGGTCAAGGGTGTGCAACCAATTTCATGTTGTCTAGTCCTGAGTGCAGACCGAATCCTATCGATCATATTTGCAATGTGGCAACCAAGCTAGGAATCTCAGCATCGTGGTGCACATTAGTAGATGTTAGTTGGTTGGAGGCAATCGATAGGAAGCCTTGCTCGACCTAGGTTTCGTGCATTTTGGCATTCATCAGTAAGGCGTATCTGCAACCTTGACGGAACTGATGTCCCGCCTGAGATTCGAACCCGCGTTACCCTGTTGTAATCGGCTTCCTGCCGATTGCCTCCAACTAACTAGCGTATAACTTGTATAAGGTAACGATAAAGACAAGATATAGTGAATTCAGAATTTCTTCTGTGAAAATCCGAGAATGTTTGATATGCATTTCTCTCCAGTTCAGTGAAAATAATTCTCCAAGTGGGATTTACGCCTGCAGAATTTGTTTATTGAGAATATACAACTGGTATTGGTGAATAATCTCTTGTTTCACATCTCAGTCCACTCTGTTCTTTCCCCTTATATTTCTATCCAGTATGCTTTTTATTCTTTGTACCCTGATCATCACCAGTTCATCGTCATGACTTTTGACTTAGATATATGTATGTATATAACCTACATGCATTCTTATAAATCGCTCTCGCTAGACACTAAGGATAAGGAGTGAAATACTTTGGTTAAACTTCACTGTTTGACTAATTGTGTCAGAGCGGATTATTGGCAGAGTCTCAGCATGGATAAGAAAAAGTTGTATAGTACAGACCAAACTATCCATCCATTCATCCATCTTAATCAACACAGGGACCAGGCATTACTGCGTAACCCTCTGACTAGCCACACCTCATATCACCACATCAAGTAAAAACGCAGTGAAGTGGAAGATGAGGAAGGAAAGAAAATTCAGTCAAAAGAAATATAAAGTACGAAAAGAGAGAAAGGGAGATTGAGAGAACGATGAGATTCAGTATAGTGTCGTTAAGATGAGGATAATGGGTGTGGAGATACATCTCCACATAGCTTCTCACTCATGTCATCATCTACATTCAGTCTCCAACCACTGGTTTGTTTCTCTTCTCCCCCACACCCTAACCACCCAATCTGCCTCATCCTATATGGCTAATACCAACACTCAAACACTTCGTACACTGATGCCATGTTTTAGTCTGGCCGAGAACGAAGAGCCTTTTCCAGCCTGAACTTACTTCGGTCAACATTGTGTGATGAGGCAGACGGCGACTAGGCATACATAACACATGTCGGAACCAACCATCTCAGTCGATGTAGGATCACAACCGTGTCAACTGACTTACCTCTTCTCCCTCCCTAAGACTCTACACTTGAGCCTGACTTCTGAGTTACTCACATGGTGACACCACGGCACAAGGTCTATACTAAGAAGGCAACAGTGGTCAAACACCTGAAGCCAGTCAAGGTTCTGTAGGCATAGATCTCTACGCAAAACCATAGCTAAAATGAGATATTTCAAGCAACAGGAAAATGTAAGACAATGACTTTCACTCTATCAAAATCTATGTGTTTTCCGATGTTGATACCTTTGGTATACACACGATGTTTATCTATTTATGTGTATGATGAGTCCACAACTTTGATACCATTGCTTTTTTATTGAATTAACTGACTTCCGCTTTGAAGTATGTAATCTGATGACTGGTAGTCGTAGAATGAAAGGCACTTGTTTGTTATCATGAACACTATAAACTCAGTGTTATAAAGGTATATTCGGCTGATGAGTACCCGAGGTAGCGAAACTGAATTCGTTATGTTGTAGTCTATTTGGTGCCTATCATTGGAATCCTGTTTGGAACTCGTTGGTTGGATGTACCCCCACTGCAAACAACAAAGCGTCATCCACTGGGCTGCTAGGTTACTGGGTTCGAGTCTGATTGGGAACAACACTTGCCGGGTTTAGAGATAAATTCAGCTGATTAGTTCCAAATAGGCTGAAGCGCACGTCTTGAATTCCATTGCTAGGTAACAAATGGACTAGACTATAATGAATACATAGGCAGTGTTGAGGCATGCGTGTGGAAGCCGCTTATCTGCCGACAGAAGTTGAGCAAATCTACGCCATGTAGTAACTATAAATTACAAATATCAGTAAACAGTAACTGAATTCTACTCTCGAACATTACCAACCAGTGTTGAGATGATGAAGATGAAGAAAGCAATGTAGTGGTATATATAAGAGAAGATACATTTATAACCACTTGAAATAGAGTGTTTGTTTCCTTGAAATCAACCTTCACAATGTTAATCTAATTTTTATCCTTTTTCCGTTTTTAGAATTATACACGAAGGTGGATTTACACAAGAGGATAATAAACAATACAAACCGGTTGTCTATAGTAATACAATTCAATCAATGGTTGCAATACTGAGAGCAATGAATACGCTTGGAATTCAATTTGGTGATAGTGAACAAGGCGTGAGTATATTGTTAAGTTGTTTTTCTGATATGTTTTTGAAAAAAGACCTTTTCCTATTGAGAATTACTATTCAAAAGAAGTTTTCTCTGATTGCATTTCGGATGTACTAACCTCGATTGTGAGCTATATCTAGTGATTGTTCAAGACAGAGTTACATGATTTGACGGAACCCATGAGATGACAACAACTATGGGTGTGTCTGACAGGGAAGGGTGTCCACTGTCACTGTTCCTATTTAACTTTGTAATAAACGTACTAATGGACATAACATTAGACACGTATGACTTCACAAAGATCTACCTACTCCCTGGAGGTTATCTGGTTGACTTGAAATATGCAGACAATATTATTCTACTAGGTGATGAAGACGTTGACGAAATGCAGGATCTTCTGAACTCGTTGAGCAGAAATTTGAGCATGTTTGGCATGCGTTTCGCGCCTGTCAAATGTAAGATGATACTGAGAGGAAACGAGAAGATAGAGACGAAGGGGTTAACGAGCGGTACAGTTGTCGCAATACATACTGTGATACATTCCAGTTAGTTAGTTATGCAATACTGGTGTTCAGTATGAGCGTTTGTAGTTCAACATCTTACAAATGATCTTTCAAATCAAAACAGCACCATGTGTAACTTGTGTGTCAATATAGCTTTGCATCTGTGGAGAGTATTTACAGTCTTTTATGCCCAGATAATATGCCGCATCATCCTGGAGAGATTAAAGGATGCGCTGGATTCAAAATTACGACCGGAACAGGCTGCCTTCAGCAAGAACAAATCATGTGCGGATCAAATTGCAACGTTTCGCTACTCATCATCATAGAATAGAGTATAGAATGGCAGTCAACCCTCTACGTCAACTTCATCGACTTTGAAAAGACCTTCGACAGCGTCGACCGAGAAGTAATTTGGCAGTTGCTTCAACACTACGGACTACTACAAATCTTTATCAACCTCATTCAACAACTATATGAAAACACCACATATCAAGCGATCCACAATGGAAAGACCACCGACGCCTTTGAAGTGAAGACGGGAAGGAGTAAGACAAGGTTGCTGTCTACTATCACCTATGATCTTCCTGATTGTGGTCGACTGGATCATACAGCAAACCATGAGGAGCGAGAAGATGGGTATACGCTGGTTGGACCATTGAAAAGACCCTAGAAGATTTGGATTTCGCCAACGATGATGATTTATGTCTGATGTCTTGTAACACAAACTTGTAGATCTGCAGGCAAGAACTAACAAGTTGACAGAAGAGGCAGGACAGGGCAGCGAAAACGGGACTTCAATTTAATGTAGAGAAGACGAAGGTGATGAAGATACCCAACCAACAACAGCATCAACAACAACCACCAATCATCATCAACGGGAGAAATCGAAACTAAGTTGTCTGTTTCACCTGTCTACCTAGGCAGGATCGTTTCAACTGCAGGTGGCACAGGCACAGATGACGATGTCAAAGGCAGCCAGCATCAGAAACACAACAAGATAGGCTTTTATTAATCTGAAATGATTAGTGTGGAGATTGACTGTACTCAGCATAAAGCGTGAACAACATCCGAGTTTTCAACACTAATTTCAGATCGGTGCTTCTATACGGTTCATAAACTTGACGCGTCACGAAAGGCATTTCGAAAAAATTACGGAAATTCATCAACAGCTGCAGCCTACGCTCATTCGACACTGAAGATGAGATCAGAAGGCCAGAAAGAATAAGCAACAAGGAACTCTAGCTGGGCAACCAGCCAACGAAGAATCTATCACCTAACAAATATGCAGAAGAGTGTGGAAGTGGAGATGGATTGGGGATACACTGAGAAGGCCGATTGGGGACATCACCCGTCAGGCTAGGCTCTCGACTGAAATTCAAAGGGGAAACGATGAGTTGGACGTCTTTGGCGAGAGTGACATGGAGGAAATCATGTGAGGGAGAACGAAATGAAAGCTTATTGGCAGTTGTGGAGCGAGGTTCAAAGGACTGCTGAGAACAGAGTAGAGTGCAGTGGAGATGTGCTACTGAAGCCCTACGTTCCACTAGGAACCCAAGGGAAAAGTAATAATGTCCAGATAAACACTCACTTAGCTATATAGATATATGAGATCCTCAGCTGTTCCCAACTCATCGAACTTTATGAAGTAGCTAACATGATATTTGAATGATATCACGCATATAATCTCATACAATTAGTAAATAGATATCTACTTCCTCTTGATAACAGTTCTGTATGACTATGATACACTTTTTTTTATAAGGTAATCAACTAATTCTGTCTAGCCCCTTATATTATAGCTTTAAACTGTGTGGGACATGTATATGTACACCATTACTCTAACTGTAATATTTATCATAAACAGCCTTCAGTATATTAATGAACTTAGAAATATCCATTTTCAAAATATGATACTTTTCATTGGATTGTGAACAGTTCTGACAGATAAATGGCCTGTGGTGCTTGTGATGATATTCATACTTGTGACAAATGAAGAAGGTGTGGGGGTTCACCACAGTTGAAGATACATAACTCGTGACCTAGTTGTCTTAGTTGATGTAGCACAATACAATTCAAAAAATATATGTGCAAATGACGATTGTGTCGACTGGATATTCACCTTCCTCGAGGTTTTAGAACACAAGTGCCCTTACGGGTACCCTACACTAGCTCTATTTCTTGAAGGTAACTTTTGACTCCGTCGATCGAGATGTCTTATAGTAGTGTCTTTCACTGAAAGAAGCACAGGTTAAGAACATCCTCTTGTGAAGTCTCTGTGTTCAACTACTCATTGTTGTGTCAGGTATCAAGCGAGTTGAGTACATCAACTGGTGTTCATTATCACTGTCCACTTTCTTCTTTCTTATTTGATTTTCTCATAGATTTACTTATAGAGATCTTCCTGTCATCATCTGATTGTGCAACAATTGGTCTTGTCACTGGTGTTTACGCATAGTCCTCTCCTCTTCTTTCTGCCTTGAGGAGAGCTTGTTTATAGGTATCAACAAATGTTTCTGCCTGGCCACTGGATTGCAGATGGTAAGGTGATGTACGAATATGATGGATTACATTCACACTGCAAGACTCTGCAAACTCACGGGAGGTGAATTGTGACCCATTATCTAAAACAATGGTCTCGGGCAATCCATGGCAGATGAAAATACTTTTAAGGGCAGTAATTATTAGGCGTGATGATACAGGCGATACTGCGTCGATCTCCAGCCACTTGAAATAACCATCAACAACAATGAGATTGAAGGTTCCATGTGATGGACCTGCGAAATCGACATGGATTCTAGCCTAGGGTCAGTCTGGCAATGATCAACTCTTTGGTGGAGGACGTAGAGGATTCTTAGCTTCCTTCTGAAGTGATGCACAGCGATCGACGAATCCGACTATGTCTGAATCCATATTGGGCCAATAAGCATAGCTTCTGACGGTGGCTTTCATGTGTTCTATTCCTGGATGACTAACGTGAAACTGTTTTAGGACTTTCTCACGAAGAGACTGGGGGATCACTATGTGTTCTCTGAATATAAAGCAGTTGCCGACGACATAAAGGGATTCTCTTCCGTACAACAGTTGTTTTAGGTCACTGGAAAACGACTTTTGTGGCCATTTCGTCTGGACATAATGCATGACTTTCTATATGATATGGTTCTTCCAGGAATTATTTTTCACTTGAGCCGACCTAACAAGAATCCCACGAACTGCACAATCCTTCGTGGATACTAATGCGGTCACTGTCTTTATTAGGGTTCGTCGGGACGTCTGACAGGTGTTCCACTGTATTGCATACTATATTCAATGGAAGATCGGCGAGAGTCCATAGTAGATCTAGTATACGCATACTCCTAGTAGGTGAAAATGCTGACAAGATGTAGAGTTTTCTGAGCACCTTCAGTGGCGCAGAAAATGTTTGGGATTCATTTCTCGTCACCAAAATGTAAATTTTTGCAATAGGACTAGTTTTTACGGTGCCCTGTTTAAAAGTAGGGAATGAAATGGTTTAGTGCATTGAAGGGTTGAATTAGCCTTGGTGGTTCAGTGATCGATGAAATTTCTGCTTAGATTCATAAGCCTCACTTGACTTTCTCAAACATACGCTATTTCTAAAACTGCTATGATACCTGATTGTCTATTAACGGTTGAGTGTGATCGACAGGCAGACAAAATCAACGTTGAACCTTACACCCAAATGCATCGGCTCAACTTCCCACATTTCATAGAAGTACACAAAAAAAAAAGGTGGATAGATAAGGAGACTGATATCAAAGTAGACAAAATTGTGTGAAATAATAAACTATTTGAAGATAACAATTAGTGCAAATATTCAAGCTTCAGAAGACGTCAGGGAGTGAGTACACCTGTGCCATTGTGACAGGTTTTCAGCCATGACACTATAACAGTCCTCAACCACTGATATTTATCGTCAGGGGGACCTCAACCAGGCAGTCTAGATTTCCCCACACAGCTCATACCAACAGTTAGGGACTTTATGAACTGATGCCAAGTCGTGGTTTGAACACCCTGAATTTTATCCAACTTCCTCCAACATGGTACGTCGAGGTAGGTGGTGGCTGGGTATGCGAACTGCATGTCTAAGCGATATAAGTTGATGAAGGTTCATCACCTTATCAACTGATTCATACTTTTCTTATTCATTACCCTTCGCCTGACCTCAACATCTGCACTATTGAAATCGATTCTGAACTATATCACCTAGGGTCTCCAACCATTAGTTTCTATTGTCGTGTAGACCCCAACCATGCTAGTCCGATATCTGTTTATATGGTTCAGACCAATAATCAAAGAGTTCATGCAGTGAAACGATGTTCTAGTTTGTTCGCCTTCACCTTTTTCCAGCCTGAACCTACTTCAGCTAACATTTTGCGATGAGGCAGACGATGATAGCCGCAACCTGTTGAATAAAGGTTTTCAGAAAAGATATTACTCAATATAATTTTCTTCAGATTTTTTGTCATAATCATATTTTGTCTTTTGACCTGTTTTCTTTGACATATTGTATGACTTAATCTGGTTCAACTTCTTGATTTGCATCCATCTAAAGTGGTATGACCACAGAAGTTTGTAAATTACACTCTACAGACGTTGACTAATACTCTCAGATTTGATTTTTTTTTTACCAAATCTGCACAAGGTAACAACATATAGTAGTACTTAAACCTTTAGTCTTCCTAGTTCACCTTAATCTCCTTTACGACATAGTGTGTGTGTGTACTGAAACCTATTAATTGGATCTCTCACCTGACTCCGGATAGGGAAGTATTTGGATTGTAATACTTGTTCAGAAAAACCTGTAAAAGATCTACATTTTCTGAATTAGCCAGGTTAGTGTTGCTTACTGACACCTGTTGGGAATCCATGAGACTGTGAAAATAGGTAAAACATTCTTCTCACTAGTTCCCCCGTCTGAATAGCGAAAAAACGACAATCGGAACCGCTAACATCTACATCAACTCCTTAAACAACCATTTGGAATTTGTACATGTGAACAGAATTGAGGAAGCAACAAGGGCAGTAGGACAGGCAGCATAATCAGAGGTTTAGACGTTAAGCCAATGTCTAACAGAACAACAACGACATAACATTTCTCTGAAATTGCATAGACCCAGTTATACAGCCTGCAACTTACATTCATGCCAAAACATCGGAAACAATAAAAATAATGAAGTTTAAGCAACTGAATTATCCTCCAGCATGATAAGTGTGGCAGAATTAAGAAGAATTCATCGAATGTAGACGTTAACAACCATTGTAACATCAATAAATCAACAACGAATAACAGCGAACTCGAAATATGTTAGTCAACGTCGCCTATTAAGATGAAAGGAGGTGACCTTCAGATGACCTGAAGATGGAGCATTCTGATTGGTTACTAAGTTGTAGGTTGCGTTTTCAACTGAACCTATCGGATAGGCACAACTCTAAGTGATTATTCATGATTAGTTTCGTAGTTTGATCTATACGGTTTTTCTCATTTTTATTTTTTTTATTCCGAATAAAAATTATCATAATCGATGTACGTGATATCATTAGGATATAAAAAAAATATGTGTAGGAGATATTGTATTCACCTTATGAGACACTGTGTGTGTATGTGTGTGAGAGAGAGAGAGGAGAAAATGATGAGAATAAGGGTGAACAGTCGTTCTCCGATTGCTTCAGTCACCTTAGAACAGTTATTGGACGTGACGATATAATGGCTTTAGTTTAATAATGGATAAAGGATAAAAGGGCTGATATTTTCAGTGAATATGTGTGTATGTATGTGTGTGTGTGTGTGTGCATGGATGATAACAACGCGGATAGAGATGTACACATGATTGATGTACAGTTGTATCGGATAGACATACTAATAGACAGACAGCAACTAGAAAGAAATCTTAAATATATTGAACTTGTTCTATTACCTTTCTTCGTTCATCTTCTCTGCAGGAAAAAATCAGAGGAAAATGTTAACCACACACATATATTTATTGGATTGGTATTTTAACTGGTTGGGTTGTTGTTATAATCACATTATCAATGATGCATATACACATCCACATACATATAAGTGGTGTGTACATCAATTCGTCCATCCAACGATATACCTTTTTATAAGCAGACTGATCTCATCACCTCTCGTTATACTCATAACCTTGACCTAAGTAAACTTTTCATCAAACGTGAATTACGTTCATAATAATATTACTATTCTATACAACCATTGAAAGAGGGTAATTTTGATTACTTTTAAAAAGTAGGATATATTAAGTGTTGTGTTAGTGAAATTATAACCCCGGCTAGTCATTATACTGAAGCCGAGGTTGGGATTCGAGCCAGCGATCATTGGGTTTCCAGCTGAGTACGAGATCTGACAGTTGATCACCTATTTATTTCACTTCAATCTCAAGGCAGGCTTTTTTTTTACCCTACTACTATATGAATTCGTTATTGTTGCTTTATAATACTCATACAAGCTGTGCCAAATCAGAACTTCTTATCATTCCAATCCAAATCTACCTGAATTATATAGAGCATGATATTGATTACCTGAGATAATCATGGTTTAGCAGACTTGTATTATTGATTACTGGGTGATAATTGCACCGCGGTGGGAATCGAACCAGTATCAGTACACAAGTCAGCCGAGCCACGATTGTCTTAGGTAGTCAAACTGATAATCAATCAATCATTATACACAAAAGAATTAATAACTTTAACCTACTCTAATGTTCCTATCAGATGTTTATTAAATGAACTGCTGAAGTTTTTGTTATTTGATCAGTTCAGAACCTCAAGATCATCATCTATCAGGTGTAATATGGACAATAAGTTACATTGATTTTGGTAATTAGCAGAGGAATCCAGGACACACGTTTCGTTCTATTTAGGACTCGTCAATGGCTTACTTCATAACGCTCTGGCGTTTATAATGAAAGGTATCCAGTGGAAACAACATCACTCACTGGAGTGCAGGTACATCCAGCTGAAGATTCCCACATAAAGGGAAACGCGGATCTTGGATTCCTCAACTAGTCACCAAGATCAATTTAACATTATGAATAATCAGCACTATCGAGGTATCCGCATAGGAACCCATCTGCCAACGGAGGTAGAGCAATAGAGAAATTAAAAGTATTATTACAATATACAATAAGTTATTTCCGAAATGTAATCCTATAAACAATACTGTCTCTCTGTGTGACATTTACAATGAACAGACTAAAATGGAATATCAGCAGTTTAGAAGTCCCCATTAATTCAGTTAGATTTAAATTGGGATATGAAGTCTTGACTAGGCAGCAGTCAGTGTAAATATGATCAGGTGGTAGTAACGTGTCACAAATTCATACAAGCGAAACCCTTGGCGATTGAAATGAAACAGAACTCTGGTAAGGATTCGGACTTCGTAACTCAGTTGGTAGAGCATCTGGTGGGAAACCCACTGGTCACTGGTTCGAATTCGACCACGATTCAAATTTTTATTTCACCTTCAAATCATCATCACCTAGTTAATGTATTAAGAAGAGTCATTCGTTTCAACGAGATTACGCAATATTTGAAATAGTAATGAGAAGATTAGTCAAGACTGAAATAATAATCTTTGGTTAAATAATGTAATATTGGTAGTGAGTGCAAAAAGAAATCAGGATTGTAGAAGTTGACGAATGAATGAAAAGATTTTTAATGATAAAACTATTCTAATAGGGTTATGTCTATCGTAACTCAAGTGACTGAAGAAATTTCTTATGAACACGTAGTTTAGGCTTAAGAATAATAGTTGCCAAGGCTTTGGCAATTTAAAGAAGTTTTAGGCGTACACTTTTCACTGCATGACACTAAAGAAGTGTTCCTCTTTCTCCTTTATGGAACTAAGCTGATATGTATATATTTAGAAAGTGAACACTGAGTTACAGCCAATATATACCTTACACTATAGGAGTAGATGAGTCGATATCATTGGAAAGAGTGACTCTTCACTGCAATGGGAAACTTTGAGGCGGTTTTGTGACTTCCTCTCTCATATATATATGGTATGCATAGAACTGTTTGAGGAATAAGTCATATTACTAACCATGTTCTGTATTCTATATTCATCCCTCTTTCTATTCGTCCCATTTATAGTTAGTACGCACTATAGTTGCCAAGGTTTCAGTACTCAGTTTATTGTACTCATATACCTGCCTATACTGTTGTTGTAACAGTAAGTAGGTAGGTAGTTAAAAACATTCTTTGCACAATACAGTATAACTTACTACCAGATGGATCTCACGAAGCTTTAATGAGAAGTTATGGCCTATGGGGTCAACCAGTCGGAACTAGTGAAGCGGATACCAATTAGGAAGACCTTGGGTTATAGTCGCGCTATATCGTGAATTGACAGATGTTGGAAACTGTGAACCACTGAAAAACCGACCCAGTGACTGTGAATGGTTAGCGCGTTTGCCGTGAAACCTGAATGTCTTGAGTTCCGTCCCTAGCCGGGTCGTGGGTGCGTACTGCTGAGGAGTCCTATACTAGGACGAAAGAGCTATCCAGTGCTCACAGGTTTTCAATGGTTCCCCAACTGATATCAGTCCATGGTGAATATTACTTCTGGACTAATAATAATAATAATAATAATAATAATAATAATAATAATAATAATAAAGCGAAGCGAAGCGAAGTTAATATTCACACTTATCCGGTTCCACTCAACAAGAAAATTATTATACTCATGTCTTGGTTGAAATTTAAGGGTCATGGGAGGGTGAAGGGATTGAACCAACACCTTTTCCATACATAAATTCAGTTTGAAAATTTTAATTGGTATGACCTTCAATAATTTGAAGAAAGTTGAAGTTGACCATACACTTTACCGAAATGTGATACCGATCCATGAATTCTCTGATTGGCAACCTTAGCCTTGTGGGGGAGGTGTAGAGGCTGTCTCATAGGCGCCGCCTAGATATAATGAAGGTTAATCTTTGCAACTTTTGGTAGTGATCAGCATCAAAATCAAATGGAATAGCGCACATTTATGCGCTCGTTCGTAATCTTAGAAATTTTGTGTAGTTTATTTATCTTTATTGATATATTCTTTCTGTTTGCTATACGCTTCTGTTTACTTCAATATCACTTGTCTGTTAAATTGAACCCTGTCACACTTGTATATGTCTGAACGGACTGATTACTGACGAGATCTCAGCTCGTATTTAGAAGGCCCATTCGACTTTTGCCAACACACATCATTTCTGGCGCCAACTGCCGAGAAGGACCAGTATAATGTCGTGCACCCCGTGCTGTACAGTTATACACGTGTGAGACATGGCCGTTGAAAGTAGGAGGCATGAATGGATTACTGGGTTTTGACCATAGATATCTTCGTAACATCTTTCACGTTTAGTGGGATCACCATGTGTGAGGAGTGCTGAAGTCAATTACTTGGTATTAACCAAGATAGGCAAGTCAGTTGACGAGGTAACAACCTTCATCAACTGACATAACTTGCATATGTAACGCATATAGTATGCCTAGCCATCATCTACCTAGATATGGTTTACTAGGAGGTGAAGTTGGATTAGATTGTTAGACGGTTGAGGGTGGTCACACACAAACATATGGCACCAGTCGATGAAGTTGATAACTGTTCATCTAAGTCATGTTGGGGGTAGTGTAGACTATCTAGTTGAGGTTGTCGAGATAACAGGAATCAATGTTTGAGAAATTTTGTTGACATGGCTAAAAATCGGTGACAATGCCGTCGCAGATGTATTCACTCCTTGACGTCTTCTGAAGCTGTCTATTAAGAACATAAGAAGGCGGCTTCAGATGATGGTTTGATCATCATTATCGTTTTACTGGCATAAATCAAGTGTGCTGGAGCCACTACATCATTAACCTACAAGTCAGTGAAAGATGTAAATCACTTGGTGATACTGTGAATCTTCATTAATTCAGATGGTTTGGAAATGTGCTATGCACGCTTAGTCGCCGTCTATCCTGTCGTAAAATTTCAGTTGAAGTAGCTTTAGACTGAAAGGTTGAAGATGACCAGACTAAAACATGGCATCGGTTCATGAAGTCTCTGGAGTCAAAGCCTGATGGTCATGAGGACAGTTACTTAACGATGACATTGGATGGCGGTTGTACTATGTCGTGAGCTAACAGAAGTTGGAGATATGGAGCATTAGATTCTGACCCAGTGGCTCAGTGGTAACGTGCTGGCCACAGAACCTGAAGGTAGCGGTTTCGATCTCTGGTGGGGCGGAGTCGTGATTGCGTACTGCTGAGTCCCATGCTATGACGAAACAGCTGTCCAGTGCTCCCATGTTTCCTTTATTCCTCCAACTGATGTCAGTCTACGATGAATAACAACTTGAAATACTTTAAGAAGTATCACAATAGGTAAATTATTCATACAGAATGATAGAAAGTACATCAGACTTGAATACACAGAACAAGCACAAGCACAGTGGTGGTGGTGGTGGTGGTTACACATAGGGATAATTTTTAGCCTCATCCAGTCTAATTATACATTGTACTATTGTCTATATTCATGGGGCATTTATTTCGAAAATGGAGACAAAAGGAGACACAATTTTCTATGGATTAATGTTTATTTTGTTGGTTGTTTTATTCTTTTTTTCAATTACACAACAGATTAATGAAAAATGATTGTTTTTGTAGATTACTATCGAAAGCATAAATCATTCGCCCACAGGAACTATGTATATATATACAAAAAGTATCTTGTTTTTCACAATATACTAACAAATAATGATGATGGCTAGATAGATAAACATAAATTCATATTTGTCTGCATTTCTTCACATGTTGTGTTGTTTATGACCACTGACGACCTCATTCATATTAGACATATGTACTCAAAGTATAGAACCTTATACACAAGTACATCAGAGTTCAATTTACTACAAGTCCCAGTTAGTATACAGATAACAGGTGGATAGAAAAAGACTGATATTAAAGCAGATAGAGTCTGCGACAATGTGATCGAATTTTAACCATTTCATCAAGATTATTCGACGATAAGATAGATGGTGACTAAGCGTGCATAGCACATTTCCAAACCATCTGAATTAATGAAGATTCACAGTATCACCAAGTGACTTACATCTTTCACTGACTTGTAGGTTAATGATGTAGTGGCTCCAGCACACTTGATTTATGCCAGTAAAACGATAATGATGATCAAACCATCATCTGAAACCGCCTTCTTATGTTCTCCACCTTTAATAGACATATTTCACAACTACACAGATGAATGAGGAACCCGTATTCAAGTAAGCTCCACAAATTCAAATGCCACACTAAAGTAGTACACCATTGCTGACGAAGCAACAATTTGCAATCTGGTGGCGAGAAACGCATTCAAAGTATTCTCAAATCACCATTCAAGATGTCCAGAAGATTCTGGATCATATCAGCATGTTCACCAAACACTGAATGACAAAGTCAACATAGACCCCCATAGAGAAATGGATCAGAGTTCCACTTGCCACAATTGGAAAAATTTACGTTAGGGAATATACAATTGGAAGATGAAGGTTAGTACAAATATGTAAGCTTCAGAAGACGTCAAGGAGTGAATACATCTGCGACGGCATTGTCACCGATTTTTAGCCATGTCAACAAAATTTCTCAAACATTGATTCCTGTTATCTCGACAACCTCAACTAGATAGTCTACACTACCCCCAACATGACTTAGATGAACAGTTATCAACTTCATCGACTGGTGCCATATGTTTGTGTGTGACCACCCTCAACCGTCTAACAATCTAATCCAACTTCACCTCCTAGTAAACCATATCTAGGTAGATGATGGCTAGGCATACTATATGCGTTACATATGCAAGTTATGTCAGTTGATGAAGGTTGTTACCTCATCAACTGACTTGCCTATCTTTCCTAGTACCCTTCAAATGACTTCAGCATTGCTCACACATATGGCGATTCCACCAAACATGAGTACAACATGACAGAATGGAGTACAGCGCAGTATACTGATCCTTCGATAGATAGTCAAATATCTCATCAATCGCCGCCATGAACGTCATTAGTGTTTTGACAATAGATTGGCTAAAACGTTTTATCTTTCATTGTTAACAAATATGTTTATGAAATAAATAATATACTATGAGTTAAACTAAGTCCATCAGATGGATCTTATCACCATAGGATCTGGCGTTACTAAATACTCATCTAAGTTGTTACATACTCAAACCAGTTTATCAAGAGTTAATACAAAGTGATGTACTTGGTTAAATTGATTTACTTCTGTTGGCAGATGCTGTCCAATGAGGATGCTTCGATATTTTCCAGTTATTCATTATATTACAGTCTATTCCGTGGCTAGCAGTGGGACTCACGACGTGCGTTTCGTCCTGTTTCAAATTCTTCAGCTGGATGTACCTGCACCCCAATAAGTGTTGTGACTCCTACTGGGATTCAAACCATGTACCTATCACTCCAAACGCCAAACCACTATGCGCTACGCCACTGTGTGGGGGTTTAGTGGGCACTAGCTGTTATTGATTATTACTTTTCACTCCTCGTTTGTATACTGCGTGGAATTGTCCGACCTCTATTCGTAGATATGCTCCCATGTAAACGCTTTAGTTTATCATTATTATTTGTCCTTTGGGTTCCCAGAGAAACCTTAGGGCTTCAGTAGAACGTCGACATTTCACTCTCTTCCGTTCAGTCTTCTCTTTTAACCTGGCCCCACCACTGCCCACAAGATTTCATTTCATCCTTACACCATCTCCTCCATGTCACCCTCACCACGAACTCCCAACTCGTTGTCTCCTATTTAGCTTCCATTCGACGGTCCGGCCTGACGCATGATGTCCCTAAATGGTATTCTCAGTGTATGTCCAATCCAATCCAATCCAGTCTACCTCCACTTTCTCCTTCTGCATACTTGTTGGGCGATAGGTTGTTGGTTGGTTGGTTGCGGGGCCAGCGGGAGTTGCTTCTTATTTATTCTTGCTATGTGATGTGATCTTGAGTGTCAGTATGGAGTGATCGTAGATGGCAGCTGTTGATGTGATATGATGTATGTCTGTAGTTTGTTGGAAATTCTTTTCGGAAGGTGCCAAGTTTCTGAGCCATATAAAAACATTGACTTGACTGACTTGGTGTTGAAAAGCTGGATCTTGTCTTTTATGGTGTATTCAGTAGATCTCCACACTGATTATATCAGATGAATGCAGAAAAGCCTGTCTTACTGTCTTTGACATCACGTATGTCTGTGCCGCCTGTGGTTGAGACGATGCTGCCCAGGTAGAGATAGGTAGGTGAAAGAGACAACTTCCTTTAGGTTTCTCAAGTTGATGGTGATTGATGCTTGTTGTTATTTGTTGGTCATTTCATGTACTATACATTTTTCCCTATCATATTGGTCAACTTTAAATTCTTTCACTCGAAATCTAAACAGCCATTCATTTGAATCCGTTGTCAACATAGAAGTTGGGATTGTCAACAATCATTATCAGGTAACAATCATAGAATAATTATTGAAATTGAATTGAAATGTATAAGAGAGAGATGAAACATCAACTGAGTACTTCAAAATCTTCATCAGCTGTTCAATTAATATATCAACTTATAACGAAAGCCACTTTTGAATATTTAGCTTGTATATTCAGTTGATTTTGTGAGGAGCGAGAAAATGGGTGTACGCTGGACCGATGAAAAGACCCTACAAGAAGATTTTGATTTAGCCGATGACGATTTATGTCTACTGTTTAATGTCACTCAAACTGGAAGATCTAAAGGTGAAAACTAACAAGTTGACAGAAGAGGCTGGGCAGAGAAAACGGAACTTCAGGTGAATGTAGAGAAGACGGAGGTGATGAAGATACCCAACCAACCACAAGATCAACGACCAGAGGCACCAATCACCACTAACGGGAGAAATCTAAGGAAGTAGTCTCTTTCACTTACCTAGGCAAGGTAGCATCGTTTCAACTACAGGTGGCACAGGCACGGACGACGACGTCAAAGCCAGCCGGGATCGGAAACACAGCAAGATAGGCTTTGACCAATCTGAAACCAGTGTGGAGATATTCTTCACTCAGCATAAAGAACAAGATCCGGATTTTCGACACCAATGTTAATGAAGTCGGAGCTTCTATGTGATGGTTGAGAGACTTGGCGCGTTATGAAAAGCTCTCCCAACAAACTGCAGACATTCATCACATCAACAACTGCCTACGCTGGCTCGTTACTGAAGCTCAGATGGCCAGAATAATATGAATAAGCAAGAGTGAACTGTGGCTGGTGACGAACCAACCAAGAAGCTATCGTTCAACAAATATGTAGAAGAGTGTGGAAGTGGAGATTGATTAGGCATGCCCTGAGAAGACGGATTGGGGGCATCACTCGCCAGGCAGTCGAATGGAACCTAGGTGGGGAACGACGAGTTGGCCGTCCGAGGTGAGGGTGACATGGAGGAGATGATATGAGGAGGAAATGAGAAGTTATGGGTAGTAGTGGAGCGAGGTTGAAAGAGAAGATTGCAGAGAATAGAGTATGATGGAGATATGCTACTGAAGCTCTATGTTCCACTAGGAACCCAAGGGAAGTTAGTTATTTGGAGGTAACCTGTAAGAAGAATTCCTGGTTGACGGAAGTTTTGTGCTTATTGACACTTATCAGCAAAGGGTATCTACAGCCTTGTCGGAACTGATGTCCCAACTGAGAATGTACCCTGCTCCACCTAGTGTTGTAGTCATTGACGTCACCACTGAACTAGTCGGGTTGTGATTAATCATATTGACACATTGCTAAATTGATTGACAGAATTTGGTATCCACTCCGGACTAGACAACTTGAAATTAGTTACTATCTTATGATCAATCGAATGTATTCAGTTATTATAGAATTTTGAAGATATTAACTTGATGATTCAACCATTGTGGAATTCAGTATTTAATTCTAGTCAAGTATGTAGAGTTAGTGTATATGACAAAGGCATAGTTCTGAGTATCTTGTATGACAATAAATTTTCATTTTTTAACATTGTCTACTTATTTAAGTAGTTAACATTTTTATTTAGTTTAATTCACTTATTTACTCGTATCCTACTTTTGTCTACTCTATAGGCAGAAGATGCTCGTATTGTTTGCGATGTAATACAAGCAATGGAGGATACAAAACCATTTTCAGAAGAATTATTAGATGCAATGAAACGATTATGGGCTGATTCTGGTGTACAAGAATGTTTTGCTCGTTCAAATGAATATCAATTAAACGATTCTGCTAAATAGTAAGTAACTTTTTTTTCTTTTTTCAATAATGGAATGATGACTAACTTGAATTTTTTTCCCTACCATACTTTATACACGAGAAATAGGTAACAATTGAAAAGTAAAAGAATATTAGCACAGACTTCAGTGAAATCTATGAAATAGAAGTATTGTTGTCATCTACCATAAAGAAAGTTCATCCATCTTCACTATCGGTATACTCTTCACACACACACACACACACACACACACACACACACACACACACACACGTACATCTATTATTGTCTTCAGGTATTTCCTCTCTTGGGGAACTGTTGTAACGGACTCCTACTACGGTGCGGTGCATATGATCATATTATGTAGGGATTATTTCATCTTTAAAAATGTCTTGGTATTAATCTGTTTGATAGGAATGCTGTTATCCTATGGATAGACTGATCATTCTTAACTGTATTTTTTTTATATTAAGGTAGATTTTAATAGTTAGGTACTCGAAGATCTACATGCAGAAAGTAACAAGTTGATAGAAGAGGCAGCGAAGACGGGACTTCAGGTGAATGCGGAGAAGACAGGGGTGATGATGATATCCAACCGACACCACCACCAACAACAACAACAACAAGAAGCTCAAATCAGCATCAACGGGAGAAACTTAAAGGAAGTAGTCTCTTCCACCTATCTAGGCAGCATAATTCCAACTACAGGTGGCAGCGACACAGACGAGGACGTCAAAGCCAGCCAGGATCGGAAACACAGCGAGACAGGCTTTGACCAATCTGAAACCAATATGGAGATATATTTCACTCAGCATACAGCGTGAACAAGATCCGGATTTTTAACACCAATCCAGTCAAGTCAGCGCTTCTGTAAGGTTGAGAGACTTGGCGCGTCACGAAAAGCATTTCCAACAAACTACACACATTCATCAACAACTGCCTACGCTGGCTCGTTACTGAAGCTCAGATGGCCAGAATAATATGAATAAGCAAGAGTGAACTGTGGCTGGTGACGAACCAACCAAGAAGCTATCGTTCAACAAATATGCAGAAGAGTGTGGAAGTGGAGATGGATTGGGCGTGCCCTGAGAAGTCCGACTGGGAGCATCACTCACCAGGCAGTCGAATGGAACCTAGGTGGGGAACGACGAGTTGGCCGTCCGAGGTGAGGGTGACATGGAGATGGTGTGAGGAAGAAATGAAAACTTCTGGGCAGTCGTAATGCCATGTCCAAAAGATTGCAGAGAACAGAGTGGAATGATGACGAGCTACTGAAGCCCTATGTTCCACTAGGAACCCAAGGGGAAAATAATTCAACAACCATCAGGTTAAAGGCCCCATGCTATACCAACTGAGCTACAAGGTCCAACTGGCGACTAAATTTTTATTTCACTTCAATCATAAAGTGGGGGTTTTACTCGACTATTAGTTTGAATTGTTGAAATAAAAGAAATCCTCAGCATTCAACAATGAGTCTGTTTGTCATATGAATGTGAACATGATTATCCTTTTTGTTACATTTTTTATGAAGCTCGTAGTCTAGATTGAAGAACACTGACCGACATAGAACGTAGTATGAAGGTGGACTTCTTCAAATTACTTCGCTTCACAATAATGTCTGTAGCAATCAGTATAACTTCTCTCTCTATCCCTTCGTTAGATAGTAGTTACTTCTACGACTATCCAACCAAGCTTTTTTATTATTTGTAGAATTTTAAGGATTAGCCATTTCACATAGTACAGATTGATTAGATTTTCATAACAAAATAAACCTGACTAGTATGTCAAGGGTGGGGCTGTAGCTCATGGGTTCGAGCTCAAGCCTATCTACTGAGATTTTGACATCTAGTCGTCACACAATATATATGGCTGGCATATTGCCTAGTGAACGAGTGTGCACACCCAGTTATAATGTACTCAACAATCTGGTGTGCACAGTCGTGCAGTAGGCTATATACGGTTGACGTTTATTACACGATACACTTCTCCCCCATAATTTACATAGGGTGGAAGAAAGAAATTTGAAATGAAAAATGATTGGCTGATTCTTTTGTTTAAAAGTCAATGTGTTTATGTGGCCAAGGTACTTTCCTATTGGACTAGGATACTTACTCGTAGGAATCTGATAAGTTGGCATTTTCCTGGTCAGTGTATACAGCTTCAACGTACGATGTATGGTTTCGACGAAGTTGGTGTTAGTTTGATCCAAAAGAATGCCTAGTGGACGGTGAACAGAAGCCCACTTGTGCTTATGAGGTAAGAGGTAGGAGACTAAGTACCTGTAAAAAAAAGGATTTTAGACCTCCACCCTCTGTGACACAGAAGGATGCTGATCCACCTTGACTGATTATATGCGCCTGCAACTTTTCATAACTGGCTACAATAACATCATTACGATGGAAACTTCAATTACCGGTCAAATTACACCGAGTGAAGAGGCGATAGCGTCTATTGAACACATCTTAACTATTCAATCGTTTACCATAGTGTGTATCAACCAAATCAACAACATTAAATACAGCCGTTTCGGATATTACCAATGGCCTTATGCTCTCCAATTCAGCTCCTGTCAACTTCCGCATCCAAGAATTATTGTCATAAAACAGTGAATCGTAGGGATGATTGTTAGTTAACAGCCACTGAGTAACTGTCCAGAAACCTTCTAAGAACTTTGCGAACATGAACGCCCGACAAGAACATTTCAGGGATATTCTATGAAGTAAACAATGAAAACAAACACATCTGGCCTTCTTATCACTACACCACCTATTGATCGGCGTTCACTAGGCTTAAAGCAAACTACCTTTAACATAAGCTCTTCGGTCACCCTGTGAATGTGAATCTCACACAACGTAGTGTGTGTGTACGTCTATTTCTCATACTCTTTCAGGGCGACCTTCAAAGACTCTAAGGACGGAGACATGGCGAGACAAAAACGTTCCATAAAGATTGATTCATTTTCGGTTACAACACTTTGGACGGTATCATCACTAATCATGAAAAGGAAGCAACCCATCCTCAGTTTAGTCCCTTTTATGGCACTTTTCGATTTTGTGCAACCAATAACATGGGATATTTCATCATCTATTTTAATTGGACAACAAGTGACACAGGCAGTGAGGGAGAAAGAAGTAGAAAATAACCGTTAAAATAAAATTATTACCGTGGATCAAATGTATTTCTTATAACTGTGATTATGTCAAGGTAGTTATTCGACAAAACAATAAGAAGACGTAAATTGTCTGAACCGTGTAATGTATTTGCGCAACACATTTCGAACTATCTGATCACACACGTACTTGTCATAGGTATTTATATAAAAACTGATGAAGATAAGGGGTGAGAAAATAAAAAGGGGGCCTCGGAACATATTCCAAAGTGGCTTCAGAAGCAAATTAAATCACCTGAACCTATAAATGTTGGTAGCAGACGTCCAAGTTCTTCGGTAGCCAAACATACCGTTGAGACAGATCACAAGATTGATGTGGCTACTCCCTTTACACCTATTTACAAAACATGTTGGGGAGGGATCCTGAAATTTTTTGAAGCCTTAGCTATAAGGAAGTTGAAACCACTTTTATGTGTTCATAAACAATTTGTTGTCACATTAAATCTTCCTTGGTAAATTCAACTATTGAAAACCAAGTTCGATGTACTATTATTTTTTTGGCTCTATTGATTTTCATTGTTATTCGGCCTTTAAGTCAGCCTTCCTACCTGACCCCCTTTTTATTTTCTCACCCCTTATCTTCATGAGTTTTTATATAAATACCTATGACAAGTACGTGTGTGTGTGATCAGATAGTTCGAAATGTGTTGCGCAAATGCACATTACACACGGTTCAGACAATTTACGTCTTCTTATTGTTTTGTCAAAGTTTATAAAGGGAACTAGTTGTTTTAAAAAGGTAGTTATTATTGGTTGACTTAAGGGTTGATTTCTTTCATCTTGTACTTTGTTCCCTGATGAAATTGTTCAATTTAATGTTTATTATTTCACCTTTTTTTTGATAAAAAGAAGGAACTATAAATTGATATCGCTAGTTGGATTGGATACTGCCTTAAAATATTCATAATTTCTTTGTTAAAATTATGAATGACCTAAATAAATTTTTCCGGTTTATTTTCTCCCTGATTTTTCTTCTAACACCTATGAGGTCATTTCAATTTATCCCCTTTTCTTGTTGTTGTTGTTTAGTTCTCTTTTGTAGTATCAAAATATTATTGATTCATGGATACAATGAAACTGTCTGTTATCTTTTACAGTCGATAATTGAAAATTTTTTTATGATAAGAAATAATGTAGATAGTTTAAATGTAGTATTCAGCATAGACTGACATCAGTTGGGGAACCATTGAAAACCTGGGAAGACTGGACATCTGTTTCGTCCTAGTATGGGACTCATCAGCAGCACGCATCTACGACTTGGCTAAGGATCGAACTCAGGACCTTTAGATTTCACGGCAAACGCGTTAACCATTCAGTCACTGGGGTCATCCAGTCGTAAGTGAACCAGTGAACCACTGGAAACCGACCCAGTAGCTGAATGGCTGTGAAACGTGAAGGTTCCTGAGTTCGACCCCTAGCCGGGTCGTGGATGCATACTGCTGAGGCGTCCCATACTAGGACGAAACAGCTGTCCAGTACTCCCAGATTTTCAATGGTTTCTCCAACTTATGTCAGTCGGTGAATACTACTTCTATATTAAAAAAATCCCCATTCATCTCAAATATAGATAATTATTGAGTATTGATTTAAACTCGATGAGATGAAATTTTCTCATAGTTAAGGGTTAGGAGGAGGTTGATTTTTATGTGTAAAGACATTAAGTTGATGATATTAGATGATGAAAGATAACTGGAATTACTTCAAGATTTCCATTGAACAGCCTCTCTCAGGTTATTATTATTTATCCCATGAACTTCAGTAGCACGTCTCCAAGTCACTCTGTCGTCTGAAGTCTTTTCAACCTGGATTCACCAATGCCCACAAGCTTTCATTTCTTCTTCACACCGTCTCCTCCATGTCACCCTCGCTTCCGACACCCAACTCGTCATTTCCCATCTGGGTTCCACTCGAGGGTCTGGCCTAACGCATGATGTTCTCGAATGGTCCAATCGAATCCAGACTATCTCCATTTTCTTCTTCTGCGTATTTGTTGGGCGACGGGTTCCTGATTGGTTCGTTCCCAGAGTTGCTTTTTGTTTATTCTTATTATTCTTGCCATGTGATCTGATCTTGAGTGTCAGTATGGAGTGAGCATAGGAGGCAGCTGTTGATGTGATGTGATGTATGTCTATAGTTTGTTAGAAATGCTTTTCGTAATAAGGCGCAAAGTGTGTGAAGCATCACATGGGAGCACTGACTTGGTTGAGTGAATTCGTGTTGAGAATCCGGATGTTGTCGACGCTTTATGCTGAGTGGGGTGCAGTGCAGTTTAGTAGGTCTCCACACTGGTTTAGGGTAATGGAGACCTGTGTTGCTGTGTTTCCGATGCTGGCTGTCTGTCTGGCTGGCTGTCTTTGACATCGTCATGTGTGCCTGTACCGTCTGTGGTTAAAACGATGCTGGCTAGGTAGATAGGTGAAAGAGACACCTTCATTTGGATTTCTCCCTTTGATGATGATTGGTGCTTGTTGTTGTTGTTGTTTGTGTATCTTGATCACGTGTGTATTCTCAACATTCACGAGAAGGAAGTCTTGTTTTCGTTTGCTGCCCTGCCTCACCTGTTGTGCCAAGTTGTTAGTTTTGGCCTGTAGATGTTCGAGTTTGTGCTACAAAACATTGGACATAAATGAACAGCGTTGGCGAGATACAAATTTCTTTTGCAATCTGGGCAGCTTTTCTTGTTTCAAACATTGTTCGGACACTCCATGTCCCCATGTTTACTTTTACTTTCATCCAGAGAGAGAGAGAGAGACGACACATCGGCTAATTCGCTTCTTGAAGGCTTTCACCAACCGTAGTAGTGATGAATAGTGTCTAACAGTGGAATGCGGGATGCGCACTTTGTCCTATTTAGGAATCGTCAGCTGGACGTACCTGCCTCTCAGTGAGTGATGTTGTTCCCACCGGCATTCGGACTCGGGAGTGATCGCTCGAAATGCCAGAGTGTCATCCACTAGATCACTGACCCACGACAGCCACTTCTTGTGTAACGGGTAGTGTTAATAGTATTATTGTTTGTATTATACCGTCGTTGATTGGACCCGATTGATCTGTTCCTATCGGTATATGGGCTGCTGTGCAGATGCCTCGATATTACCTGTGTTTTAATTCTAGTAATGATGGATTATGGCTGACAATGGAGTCCAGGATGCGCATTTCGTATAATGGTCCCGAGTTTGAAACCCGATGAGAACAACATTACTCATTGGGGTGCAGGTACATCCAGCTGAAGAGTCCCAAATAGGACGGAATGCACATCCTATATCCCACTGCTAGCCAATATCCATCATTATTATAATTAGAACACAGGCAATATCGAGGCTTCCGCATAGCAGCGCATATACCAATAGAGACCGGTCAATTCGGTCCAATCAACGACGGTAAAGTACAAACAATAATACCAGGAATTTTAAAGGTTTATTGTAATAAGAAGGGAAGAAAGTCTGGTTGGAAATGGTAGCATTAGCAACGATAATAATGATAATTTCGTTTTTTATTTTAAAAGGAAAGGGAAAAAAGAGAGTGGGGATGAAAAAAGTAGACTGAGAAAGAAACAAAAGGGTTGAGAGAATACTGTTTAGTTGATGGAAGGCCAAGGGAGGAGAAGGACTTCGATATGTTCTTTTTGAATCTTATAATTACAGCTCTGGCTATATATAGAGAATGTGTAAACAAACAGCAGATGGTAGAGTCTTCGGAATATGATGTATCACAGTGAAAGTTGCCCCAGCATCTATTTAATGTCCTGTAACTATTAGATGTGCTAGGATAAAACTTCCAATGAGTTTGATCTCACTCTTTGCAAACTATGCCGTGTATATCCTTGCGCTTGTACATACTGCCTCCAATCATCAAATCATTGAATGCACAGTTCTTCTTTCTCGTTCGTTTTGGCGAGTGCTTCTCGACCTATAATGATGAGTTCTCTTCCTATGTTGTCCACCTTCAGTTTAGCATTCATGTCGCCCCACCCATTAGAATGAATTTTGATGTCGCCAACTGGAGTGGGGTCTTGTCCATTACTGATTGCAGTTGTCTGTAGAATTCCTCCTCTTCATCTGCATTATTTGTGGGTGCGTAGCATTGTATGATTTTGACTTTCCTTTCTTCCTTTTGAGTTGAATCTTGCTGTCATGATCCTTGAGGAGGAGATTAGTTCCCACTGCATGAAAACCTTCGATGCTTTTGGGACATCATGATAGGCACTCCAAAACGAAGTGTGCTAGTGGCTGTCGTGTGGGTTACAATATCGGAGTAGATTACTGACTCTCAAGTTGACAGTTAAGAGAGTCCATTTTGCATTCCATCTACTTTCGCAGATTCCTAGCACTTCAATGCTATACCTTCTCATCTCTTTAGCAAGCTAAATAGCCTTGCTAGGTTCAAACATGTGCCTATGTTTACTTTTGCTTTCATCGGCCAATTAATTGGATTCCGGAAGGCTTTCACCAACCGGCGTCATCTTGTCTCCCCGATTTCGGCAAGGAATAAGTTTAATTTTATTTTTGTATTTTCTTTGTGCTTTGAAGTTTCTTAGTAGTTAGAGTGGTTTTTCGGTGTAGGGTTGCTAGCCCTATGCCCAACCTTCCCTCTTTATGGTGGCTTAGGATCATCTAGTAACTAGTGTACTAGTTACTTAGGGGAGATTGAGGGGGATACTGTTTAGTCGATAAAAGGCCAAGGGAGGAGAAGGACTTGGACATGTTCTTTTTGAATACAAAGTTCAGGCTTAAGTAATCTTATAATTACAGCTCTGGCTATATATAGAGAATATGTAAACAAATAGCAGATGGTAGAGTCTTTGCAACGTGGTGTATCACTGTGAAAAGCTGTTCTAGCAACTATTTACTATCCTGTTTGTGTCTATTCATTGTGCTAGTAACAAATTTTTAACATTGTTTAAGATTTTTGTACATATAAAAGAAGAAGAAAATATCTATTGATTTTATTACTTGAATCGAACCCATTTTTATCAGCATATGTAGAATACATTGTATAGGATGTATTTTTACTTGTATAATCCCGGCGTAGTATATTAGAACAAATAACAAAATGAACAAATATTTTGTATTATTGAGATTGATGGGGATCTTCTTAATCTAGAAGTAGTATTCATCATGGACTTACATCAGTTGGGGAACCATTGAAAATCTGGGAGTACTGGACAGCTGTTTCGTTCTAGTTTAGGACTCCTCAGCAGTACGCACTAGTCGGAAGTGAAGTGGATGCTAACTGAAGACCTTGGGTGACAGTCGCACTATGTCGTGAATTGACAGAAGTTGGAAATATTTTGTATTATTCCTCAACGTTTCGATTTTGCTAGGATGATCCTTTTGCAGGAGTATGAATCTGACACTAAGTTTTCAGGTTAATATTCAAGTTTTTGTACACAAAGTGGTGACCTTTACAATCATCCAATTACATAGTGATATGGAGGAAAGATCAATGTAATACAGGTGAGTGAATAAGCAACTCAGTCAGAGAGGTTTTTCCGTTGTGTGAGTAAGGTGGAACAAAAATGGGGTGGGGAAATTTTTTAGTTCATCTATGAAAAGTACAATGGGGTTGTGAGACATCAAGGGTGAGAAAGAATAGATTACTAGTTTGGAACGATGAATATTTGAAGATGAGACAATATAGCTTAAATAAATAATAATAATAATACTAGGACGAAACAGCTGTCCAGTGCTCCCAGGTTTCCTTTGTTCCTCCAACTGATGTCAGTCTTCGATGAAAAACAACTTGAAATAATAGTGATAACCATAAATGTAATTTTGATAACATTTGAAGTATGAGTGATAACAAAATGGATTATGAGTAGTATTCATCATGGACTGACATCAGTTGGGGAACCATTGAAAATCTGGGAGCACTGGACAGCTGGACGACCCGGCTACAGGTCGTGGGTGCTCATTAGTGACTTGCTTCCAGATGATGGATATCACGAAGCTCTAATGAGAAGCCGTGACCTGTGGGGTCAACCAGTCGCATGTGAAGTGGATGCTAACTCAAGACCTTGGGTGATAGTCGCGCTAAGTCGTGAATTGACAGAAGTTGAAAATTGTGAACCACTGGATACAGACCCAGTGGTTGAATGGTTAACGCGTTCGCCGTGAAACCTGAAAGTCCTGAGTTCATTCCCAAGCCGGGTTGTGTGTGCGTACTGCTGAGGAGTCCCATATTAGGATGAAACAGCTATCGAGTGCTCCCCATTCATCTCAAAAATGGATTATGTTATGGTTCATCGAATGTATATGACTGAGAGAGTAGTGTAAAATTGATGAGGTAGGTGTATATAATAGGACTAGACAATCTACCTTCTCTTCAGATATTATTTACAACTGCCTAGGCGAGTCATTAATGTTTTGGCATATTAGTGGGATGTCTAACCCATCTTTTCTGTTGACCGTAGAAGGATATGAGCAGATGTGCAAACCTTCTGTAATGGTCCGTTCTTTGTGAGAAAGAAAACCCTTTTGCAAAACTTTTGTCTGTTCGAATGATATTTTATGACCTGAATATAGGGCATGAGCTGCGATAGGAGAGCTTTTTTCAAGTTTTTCTAGATCACAGGAATTTTCGGTTGGTTTTTTGGAACTTCTACCATGTTCGGCTAGATGTGTTAGTACTTGACGTGATGTCTCTGCAATGTATGTGGCATTGCATTCACTACAGTCTAACTTATGAACAACACAGTTTTGTTGTTCCAAATGAGGAACCGGATCTTTTAATTTACACAGGTGTGAGTGTAATATATTCGTCACCTTAAAGAATACTCTGAAGTGGATGTTCAATAAGGAAGTACTATAGTAATTATCCAATCTTTATGGCTTGACTTTTTCATATTTTTATTCGATCCTTTTTAATAGTTTATCTGGATAGTTATTTTGTCTTAAGACTTCCCGAACAAGTATCGCCTATCTACTTGCTGAGATTCCATTTTATTTAGTATCCTTTGCTATGTTGTCAACAGATTTTTGGCAACGTTTAATTTAGCTTCTAATAGATGAGCCGAATCAAAGTTGGTTGTCAAGGTACTTTGTTAGAATGTGTATCTTTTCGATAGACATCACAATGTCAAGTATCATCCCATCACTGTTTCATATCATCTTGTAGTCTACGAAAGGTGTAACGTTCTAAATTCTGTTTCTAGTTCATATGTGAATTTTACAGAATTGAAACGGTTGTTTAAGGTATTCAAAAAGAATCCATCAAATCATCCAGTCTATTGTTGGCCAGGATTACCTTCATATATATATATATACAGAATAGTTTCAGTTATTATATGTCAACACTACTTACAGTTGATATAAACACACCATAATATCTTTAATGTATACTATTTTTTTTATATCTTATTTTAGTTTTCTTGATGATCTTGACCGTCTTGGCGCCAAGGACTATATGCCAACAGAACAGGATATCCTTAGAACTCGAGTTAAGACAACTGGTATAGTGGAAGTTCATTTCCAATTTAAAAATATGAATTTTAAGTATGTTTTATTATTTTGTAATTTTATTGATTCGTTTTTTTTTTCACTATTGAAAAATTCTAGTTTTTTTTTAATCATTATATTGCTTATTTTTCCTTTGGGTTCCTAGTGGGACATATATAGCTTCCGTAGCACGTCTCCATTGTACTCTCTTCTCTTCAGTCTTCTCTTTCAACCTAGTTCCATTATTGTCCACAAGCTTTCATTTCTTCCTCCCTCACATGATCTTCTCCATGTCACTCTCACCTCGAACGGCCAACTCGTTGTTTCCCCTTTGGATTCCATTCGACGGTCTGGTGTGGCGCTTAATGTCCTCAATCGGCTTTTTCAGTGTATGCCCAATCCAATCTACCTTGACTTTCTTCTTGTGTATATTTGTTAGGTGATAAGTTCTTAGTTGGTTCGCTGCCAGAGTTCCTTGTTGCTTATTCTTATTATTCTGGCCTTCTCATCTCATATTCAGTATGGAGCCGGCGTAGGCAGCTGTTGATAAATATCTGTAGTTTGTTGGAAATGCTTTCCGTGACACGCCAAGTTTCTGAACCATGTAGCAGGACTGACTTGACTGAATTGGTGTTGGGAATGCGGATCTTGTTCTTTGTGCTGAGTGCCGTGCAGTGTAGTAGATCTCCACACTGATTGTTTCAGATTAATGCAGGAAGGCCTGTCTCTCTGTCTTTTCTATCCTGACTTTGACGTCCTCATCTGTGCCTATTCCGTTTGTAGTTAAAACGATGCTGCCTAGGAATGTTTAAGAGACTACTTCCTTTAGATTTCTCCTCTTAATGGTGATTGGTGCTTGTTGTTGTTGATGCTATTGTTGGTTGGGTATCTTCATCACCTCTGTCTTATCTACGTCCACCTGAAGGAAGTCTCCTCTTCGCTGCCTCACCTGTTCTGTCAACTTGTTAGTTCTTGCCTGCAGATCTACAAGTTTGTGTTACAAGACATCAGACATAAATCATCATCGGTGAAATCCAAATCTTCTAGGGTCTTTTCAACGGTCCAACCAGCGTATACCCATCTTCTCGCTCCTCATGGTTTGCTGTATGATCCAGTCGACCACAATCAGGAAGATCATAGGTGATAGTAGACAGCAACCTTGTCTTACTCCTTCCCGTCTTCACTTCAAAGGCGTCGGTGGTCTTTCCATTGTGGATCGCTTGATATGTGGTGTTTTCATATAGTTGTTGAATGAGGTTGATAAAGATTTGTAGTAGTCCGTAGTGTTAAAACAGTTAGTTTCTTTTATGAATTTAGATAGCGTAATTAGAAGACGAAGCTTGTTTGATGGATTTTTTCACACTACAACATTTCTAACAATGTTATCTCTCACACATTTACTTGTCTCAAATCAATGTATATTAAACCGAAGAGTGCAGTGGGGTGCCGGGGGGGGGGGGGGGGGGGAAACAATACAACAATTAACACAAGCAGGAGATTAAAATTAAGAAAGATGGGAAGAAACAGCAAAAGTGACATAGTTGTTCCTAATCAGAGTAAGATAACAAAGTTTATCAGGGTAGGTATAGTGTCTAAGAACAAATTGTTTTTGTACACATAAAGGTGGCTTAAATTTGTGTATGGCTATGGCTTCCGTAAATCTCAGAATACATTCCTGACTATTTCTATGTCAAACTTTGAGAGTTGTTTGAACATTAACTTTGTGAACTGTTTCTATGATATGTTTAGCTATCGATGGAGAGGGTCGTCTCCCATCAGCGTTTATCACTGTTTCACACTCCATTTGTTTTTGAAGCCATTTAGGTACATGTTCTCCTACCCTCAACTGCATAACTCGATTACCCCTCCGTATATATGTGTGACCACATACACACATAAATTGGTAAACACAATGGGATGTGACGTAATCGTTGGTGCAGTGTTTAGGTTTTTGGTGAAACATGTATTTTGTTTTGTCCGCAATGATAAGATTCGCCGCCTAATACGTTTTCTTAATGGCTGATGTCAGCCTACGTCTCAAAATGATACTATTTAGCTCCCTTCTGTATGGTAGAGTGATATGGACGCTTTTCTTAAGGACGGTGTATAGAGTTGGCTTTGGGTGCTACTTGACCTCTACAACGGTTTATAAACTTCGTCGGATATCTATTTCCCATAAGTGCTTTGGTCAGTAATTTGATATCTTCACTCATCGCATCTGGTGTACTGATACGATAGATCCTGTTAAACAGGCATTTTATTAGACCTCGCTTGTATTGGATTGGACAAAAACTGTGGAAATTCAGGTATTGTCCTGTCTATGTAGGGTTCCTGTAAATTGACCGTCTTATTGAATTATCTTCTCATCGACTCAGGAGTGTATGTCTAAGAATTCTCTTTCTCACAAGTCAGGCTGATGTGAGTTTGTACGATATTGACTTTTTTTCAGTAGACAAACCATATCTTCATACCTCTCACAGATCACAATGATGTCATCAGCATATCTCCTATGAAGAGAAACTTTGGCGATGAGATCACCAGCCAGATTTTCCATATATGACATATAAATATTAGCTAGTAGTGGTTCTAAGGGACTACTCATAGCTAGACCGTCAACTTGTTGAAAGCGTTCACCTTCAAATGTGAATTGTTCTTTGTTCAGTACACAGCAGTAATAGCTGCCTCAGAAAAGTTGAAGTAATGGGGAATGAGAGGTTTCCAGAAGATATGTAGTCACAGAGAATGCTAATAGTCCTTGATAACGGCACATTAATGAATAAAGAATATACATTGAAAGGGTACATTGTCTTGTTTTCGATATTCGTGTCATTAAGACAGTCAACAAATTGAAAAGAATCTTTCAATGAAAACTTACAGAATTCTTTTCAAACTGGATGTAACATTTTTGTCAACCATTTCGCCAGTTTATATGAGGGTGGGGAACGACACAGGGAATTTAGGGCGTAGTGGATTATTAGCTTTATGAATCTTCGATAGTCCATGCAAATTCAGAAATTCACATCCTAAATCTTTCAATGAATTGAAATTCCTCTTTGTCTAATAGCATGAATTCAGGAAGAACAAATCATGTGCCGATCGAATTGCAACACTACGCTACACATCATCATAGAACAGAGCATAGAATGTCAGTCAACTCAACTTCATCGCATTTGAAAAGGTTTTCGTCGATCGACAAGTAACTTGACAGGCAGCTGCTTCAACACTACGGTTTTAGTGCTACAAATCTTTATCAAACGAATTCAACAGGTATATATGACGACGCCACATGCCAAGTGATTCACAATGGACAGGTCAGTTCAGTGATGCCTTTGAAGTAAAGACAGGAAGAAGTAAGACAAGGTTTCCACCTACTATCACCGATGATCTTCTTGATTTCGGTCTACTGGATCATGCAACAAACCATGAGGAGCTGTGAGAAGATGGGCATACGCTGTACCGATAAAAAGAGCCTAGAAGATTTGGATTTCGCCAGCGATGATGATTTATGTCTAATGTTGCACAAACTTGAAGATATATAGACAACAGCATATTAGTGAATAAAGACTATACATTGAAAGGGTACATTGTCTTGTTTTTGATATTCGTGTCATTAAGACAGTCAACAAATTGAAAAGAATCTTTCAATGAAAACTTACAGAATTCTTTTCGAACTGGATGTAACATTTTTGTCAACCATTCCACCAGTTTGTGTATGGAGGTACAAAGCATAGATAATGTAGGGGTATAATGTTGATTATTAATTTTATGAATCTTAGGGTTAATCCATAGAAATTTAGAAATTCAGGTGCATTATGTGTCAATGAATTAGATTCCATTTTGTCGAGTAACATTCATATCGAAACGTTTCACGAAATGAGCAGTTACCTTTCCTTTTAGTTTTCTAATATCCACTAAATGAAACATTGGCTATGAATTTGATTTCATCACTGAGAATGGATAGCGTTTTTATTTTTATACTCAAATTTGTTCATCACAACAATATCTGAGAATGATTATCTATTTTTGAGATGAATAGGGATTTTTTAATTTAGAAGTAGTATTCATGATAGAAGTTGGAAATTGTGAACGACTGAAAATTGACCCAGTGGTCGCTGGTTCGAATCCATCCTCGGGCCAAATTTTTCATTTCATTTCCAATCATCACCCAGTATCAATAATATTAAGTATGATAAACCATAACTGCTATCTCACTTGGATAATCAAAATGATAATCAATAGGATGGATCCCCCTCTGTGATTCAGTTAGATTTGGATTGCGATAAGAAGTCGTGACTAGGCAACAGCCAGTATATGAGTACGATCAAGCGATACCACCAACGTGTCATGAATTCATATGGGTATTCGGGAAAAATCGTACCTTGTGATAGACGTGAAATAATTTAAAAAAACATGGTGAGGAGTCGGACCTCGTAGCTCAGTTGGTGGTCACTGATTGGAATCTAACAGCTGTCTAAATCTTCATTTCACCTTTGATTATCACCTAGTATTTTGTCTTTTGTCATCCGATTTTACCATCACTTTGTTTGTTCGTTTAATAAGACCAAGTTAGAATAGATTTGTTTCACTCGAATACTCGTAATTAGACAAAAGTTCAGTCAGTAACATCAACATCATCATCAATATGAACATAGGACCAGGCGTTACTGCGTAATGGCCCGAGTTGCCACACCTCATATATCAGTACATCAAGTAGAAAGATAGTCAAGTGCAAGATGAAGATAAGAGAATGCAGTCAGAAGAAATATAAAGTACGAGAAGAAAGAAAAGAGGGATGACAAAATGGTGAGATTCGATATAGTGTCGTTAAGATGAGGATCATGTGTGTTGGGATACATCTGTACCACTGACAGTGGTTCTGAGCCATATCCCCTAGAGTCGGTAGCCACTGGTTCCTCTTGTCCCGCCGACCCCAATCACCTAGTCTGCATCGCCCTACATGGCTTAAACCAGCAGTCAGAGGCTTCATGCATTGGTGCCATGTTTTAGTCTGGTCGCCTCGGACCTTTATCGAGCCTGAATCTACTTCTGTCAACATTGTGTGACGAGACAATCGGTGACTAGGCATACGTAGTACGTGTCGGAGCCAACCATCTCAGTCGATGAAGGTTCATAACCTCGTCAACTGATTAACTTCTACTCCCTAAAACTCTTCACATGAGTCTGACTTGTGCATTACTCACATGGTGACACGACGGAATACGGCGTGTACTCCGAAGGCAACAGTGGTCAAACACTTGAAGCCTTCTCATATCAGTCAGTAACGGTTGATCATTATTCTCCTCCATAGTATCAACAATTAGAAAACTATTCTCATCATTATTTTCATAATTTGAATTTAGAGGAAATATAAGTCTCTGGTTAGTTCGTTTCTCATTTCAAAATGTATATTGATCAATTTTGGGGTCTGAGGGAGAAGAGAAACGAACCAGTGGTTGGAGACTGACTCTAGATGATGACATGAGTGAGAACCGATGTGAATGGTGGAGATGTATCCCCACACACATTATCCTCATCTTAACGACACTATACTGAATTTCACCATTTTCTCAATCTTCCTTTCTTTTCATACTTTATATTTCTTTTGACTGAATTTTCTTTTCTTCTTCATCTTGCACTTCAATGCACTTTTTACTTGATGTGGTGATATGAGGTGTGGCGGAAAGTTGGAGCGTTACGCAGTAACCCTCCAGTCTTATGTTGTTGGATGATGATTGGTCACTTTGAGATGATTTCTATCTTGAAGTAATATTATTCAATATATCGAACTTCTCGTTTGTTTTCTTTTTATCTCTCAAAACTAAGTGGGAGAAGCAGCATCGTGGACTTACTGTTTCATCCTGCTGTTGGACTTTTTTTGCTTTAAAAATAAAATCTCAATAAACTCTAAACTTATATTGCTGTATAGTGATCATTAGTGACGTACATACATTGAGATGGATATCTAGAAGATGTAATGAGATGTCCATACGTTGTGACCTATGACGTCGTCACAACAAGTTGGAAGTAAAGCGAATATTCGTCAATTGAAGATCTTAGTGCATATAGTTGTACCATGTCATGAATTGGCAGAAGTAGGAAACTAAGGGGAACATTGAACTTTCACCAAGTGGATGAATGAGTGGTTAATGCATTCGCTGGTATGGTCGTCGGTGTATGCTGCTGAGGAATCCCATCCTAGGACGAAGCACCTATCCATTGTCTCTAAGTTTTCATAATTTTCTGGATGTGATATCAATCCGTAAGGAATAGAAACTTGGAATTTTACACTGGTGATTAGGGCACAATCATATAATAAGGCGCACTTAAAAGTGTAAAATATTGAACATAAAATACTGTCAAATTATATAATCGGAAACTGACAAAATCATCGATAATTTATATATTTTTGAGATGAATGGGGATTTTTTAAATTTCGAAGTAGTATTCATCATGGACTGACAGCATTTAGGGAACCATTGGAAACCTGGGAGCACTCGATAGCTGTTTCATCCTAATATGGGACTCCTCAGCAGTACGCACACACAACCCGGCTTGGGAGTGAACTCAGGACTTTCAGGTTTCACGGCGAACGCGTTAACCATTCAGCCACTGGGTCTGTATCCAGTGGTTCACAATTTTCAACTTCTGTCAATTCACGACATAGCGCGACTATCACCCAAGGTCTTGAGTTAGCATCCACTTCACATGCGACTGGTTGACCCCACAGGTCACGGCTTCTCATTAGAGCTTCGTGATATCCATCATCTGGAAGCAAGTCACTAATGAGCACCATACAGTAATGTCAATCCATAATGAATACTACTTTTAGATAATTTATATGTTATGTAATAAATGAAGGTTCAATAAGTATGTAGAATAAAGTGAGGTAGGTAATTAGTGAAAAATGGCAATGAGTAGTAAAACAAACAAGATCAGGTTGAATGAGATTGAAAAAGTGATCACACTTTCTTTCCTATTGTGTACACCTAGATCCATTTGAAAGTGTGCGTGTTTGTTTTTTTTAACAGTAAATCACTTTCATGAAAGTCATTAGATTTAGCTAGGCATGTTGTGTTTACTTTATAAGAGTTTTATAAATTAGAACAATATTCCATTTTAGTCTATCACATAAAGTGAAGGAACAGTAACATTTACTGGTTAACGTTACTATTCGGACACAATTTATTGTCCATATTCATATCAAGTAACTAACTACACAACTTCGAGACAGACTTTATATATTCCTAATTCTCTCTCCTTCTCTATGATGACAAGGGTAGTAGAATTTTCCATATATCTCGGACAGGTGCAGAATCATTTCTATTACTGCATGTGTTTGGTGTTGATTCGATAAACAAAGATTCAGTCAGTTATCAATCTCTCCCTCCACCTGACTACGTAAATTAGTTTTCAACACTGTCGTCCTATCCCACCCTACTCTGTGAGACTGATTGTGTGTCATAGCATGCAGAACTATAGCCGAGTTTTTCTCCAGATTTATTATCTTATTACCATCTACTAATCTTGATTTAGCTAAGCTATTGTGCTCTGTTATTCTAATCCACCATGGCTAGTCAACTGCCTTCACCTGTGTACTTGACCTCGCAATCATTCCAAGGGGTTCGGTGAACCAGATTATTTTGCTTAATTGCATCAATAGGATCTTTTAACCTACAAAGCTTGTTTCTAAGTTAGTGTGTTGGTATGAATGCCACTTAAATGGTAGCCAGCCTTATTGAGAATTCTTCATAATGCTTGTCAGGTGCCTTCCTTGTATGGTAACACAGAAGAGGCTTTGAATTCTCTCTTAACCCTGTCGCTATTACTACCACTAGTAATGGGATTATTATTAATAACACCTGTATTACTACTACTACCATTGCTAATAATCATGTTTTATAAAATTAGAACAAGACATATATAAGTGAACAATATTGTTCTCAATTAGATCCTCTTCACGCTTTACTCTAATACAAATAGCTTAACAATATATAAAACGTAAACCAATCATGTAGATTTGTCGGTTAACGTGATAATTTCTAAAAAATAACTGGTAATAATAATGATGGGCAGTGACTAGCAGTGGAATCCAGGTGATAATAATACAAATAATAATAATGATAATGATAATGTTGACTAAAGCACATGCAATCTAGATGATGATAATGATGATGCCAAGAACCTAGAAAGTAGCATGAAAATGTAGACAGTGCGATAATGAAAATGAGTCAAAAGCTTGAGAAAATGAAGATTATGCAATACTGAAGGACAAGGTAAGTGGACAAACAAAGCCTAGATAAATACGGTAAGTATATATAAAAGAGGTAGGGGAAAAAACTTAATGATAAATTCATTAATTAAGTATTCCCTGACCAAGAAAGAGATAAGGGAGGGATGTACAAACTTCTTATGGATACAAAGACTAGGATTATTAGCTCGAATCCCCATAGCTTGATGTATCTGTTGTAGAAGACTAGTTTAAATACGTTTCGAAAGATGAGGTGGTATGGCGTGAATAAAATCGTGAAGGGATTTTTCTTATCTACCAAGTGACAACTGTCAATGAGGTGAGACAAAATGGAACTTCTTGTGGATTTATTTGTCCCTTTCCCAATCACGAAAGTAGATGGTCAGCTACACGTCGGTTAAGTTGTCTAGTAGTACACCCTTTATAGCTTTCTCCACAGGAGCAGCTAAATTTGTCAATACACAGAGAAATGACAAAAGTAGATACCCTTATTTTTTGGTGGACAGGAAAATGATAGACAGGGTTTTGGTCCTTTTAACAGCTCTGGAGAGTCTCTGATATAAAACGTCTCCGGCTACATGCCTATTAAATAACGATTTCATCAACAACGGTTTATTTTGTATGGTAATAATTCCAGATTTGTTTCCCCTGGCTTTGTCCATGTGTCTTTTTATGAAACTGTTAGGATAGCCCATTTCAATCAATGAATTACGAATATATTCTAACCCCTTCTGTACTAGATCATTCGAACATATTCTTCTCAATCTGTGTTAGTGAGACATTTAATCAGGTTCGCTTTGTACCGAATTGGTACATGACTAAGAAAATATTTATACTGACTTATAGATGTGATCTTCTTGTATTAGAAGTATCAAGTACATATCTGGTATCTGTAATATATATATATATATATATATATATATATATATATATATATATATCTGTGAACTGGGTTAGCTGTAATCTTATCTGCTTTGAAATTTCTTAATCTTAAACTGTCTTGTATCCTGTCAGATAATAGTTTAAAGTATGTGATTATGTAATTCTGTTGTAATAACCAGCTGATCTAACGTTGCATAAACTCCAAGATCTACAAGCGAAAACTAAGAGGTTGACAGAAGAGGCAGGTGAACGTAGATAAGATGGAGATGATGAAGATGCCCAACCACCACCAACAACAATCAGTCACCATGAACGGGGAAAATCGGAACGACGTGGTCTCTTTCAACTACCTACCTACCTAGACAGGTAGCATCGTTTCAACTACAGATGGCACAGGCAGAGATGACGATGTTGAAGCCATCCGCCATCGGAAACACAGCAACATAAGCCTTCCTGCATTCATCTGAAATAATCAGTGTGCAGATCTACTGCACTGCACTCAGCATAAAGCGTGAACAGCATCCGGATTCTCAACACGAATTCATTCAACTAAGTCAGTGTTTCTATGTGATGCTCCACAGACTTCGTACCTTATTACGAAAAGCATTTCTAACAAACTACAGACATACATCACATCACATCAACAGCTGCCTCCTATGCTCACTCCATACTGACACTTAAGATCAGATCACATGACAAGAATAATAAGAATAAACAACAAGCAACTCTGGTTGGCCCCGCAACCAACCAACCAACCAACCAGGAATTTATCGCGCAATAAATATGTATAAGAAAGTGGGGAAGACCATTCAGACATCACGTGTCAGGCCAGGCCGTCAAGTGGAACCAAGATGGGAAACGAGGGGTTGGGTGTCCGATGTGAGGGTGACATGGAGGAGATGGTGTGAAGATAAAATGAAAGCTTATGGGCATTGGTACTACAGACATTCATCAACAACTGCCTTCGCTGGTTCGCTACTGAAGATCAGATGGCATAGCCAGAAAGAATAAGCAACAAGGAACTCTGGGAACGAACCAACCAAGAACCTATCGCTCAACAAATATGCAGAAGAAAGTGGAAGTGGAGATGGATTGGGCATACACTGAGAAGGCGGACTGGGGACATCACACGTCAGGCCAGTCCCTCGAATGGAACCCAAATGGGAAGCGACGAGTTGGGCGTCCGAGGTGAGGGTGACATGGAGGAGATCGTGCGAGGAGGAAATGAGAGGTTGTGTGGAGTCGTGGAGCCAAGTTGAAAGAGAAGACTTCAGAGAAGAGAGTGAAATGGCGACGTACAACTGAAGCCGTATGTTCCACTAAGAACCCAATGGAGAAATAATAATAATAATAAACCGACTAATCTATAAAATAAACTGATGTCATTTTATACAGTGAATTTAGTTTCTCTCACTATGTACAAACTAACGAATGAGACCAAAGTATGTGGAACTACTAGGAAACATACATAGTCACCCTTATAACTAACTCAAACCAAGCGAGATGATTTCTACAGCTTTAGTGATATTATACTACATCTTTGTGTTCTTTGATGATTGTGACTCACATCACTTAGTATCGAAATGATATATACTGTCATTGAAATGCTTGTGTTTGGTAAAAGATTAATCTCAGACACCTTTGTTCCTATAACACTGAATCGTTTATTGATTACTATGGATTGGTCAGTATCTTCACTACAATAGTTTCTGTCCTGTCAACTATAAGCATGTGATCTAGTCATGATGCTTTTCACCAGAATAAGAATGTTATGCTCGAAAGACAAACAGGAAGAAGAATTTAGTATCATTGAGAAAGCTGTTGTAGGGAATATATATATATATATATATATATTCGAAGAGATTCATCATGAAGCATAGAGACCCAACCACCGAACTGTTGAAAAAGAGAAACCTGTTTCCCATTGTCTAGCATTCAAGGGTGATTAGATATCTAAAAGAATAGACAGAAGAATAAAAGGTTCAATGAGAAGTTTCCTTGCTGATAGACTGATCTCAGTTTACAATACGTTATGCTCAATAACACAGTCGAATGTAGATAAAATACCGAACCCACGTCACCTTCAATTGTGTATATCTATCAATTCATCTGTGGTTGTGCAAGTAAGTACATAGGAAGGACTGAAAAAAGGGCGTTTTCTTGGCATTTTGATCCATATCCCGAGAAGTTCGTGTCTGAAAGGTAGCAATCGCTAGGCATCTGATGGAAACAGGAAATCAAACAGATGTTTCTCAATCCTTCAGGATAATCAAGAAACACAGAACGCCACATTTGCAAAAGCTGTCTTCATCCAACATTTTCAACCTTACCTATGTACTCAGAGAGAGACTGTAATTGACCTTTCTTTATCTTGGTAACTGTATATAATTTTTACATATGTTTGTACATAGTTTCCCTTGTTTTTTTGATTTCATCATCTCTGCGTTCATTACTCGTTGACTATTAATCTGCTCAGCCTAACGTTTTTCCGGTTTTTTCACATACTTACTGGTTGTTTCACAGTCCTGTCTGTTTTTCGCCCCCCCCCCTTTCTACAGCTCCAGAATTTTCTATCTCATCAGATATAACTTGCCGTTGACCTTGACCTTATTGTTAATCCTGGATTTCAAATCTTCATTTATTTCTACATGTTTTAAGTACGCTATATCATTATCACTACTACGACTACTGATATTCGATTCCAGTTGTAGGCTGTGTTGCAGCTGATGAAAGGTCATGAAATAAACTGATCTCAGTATATTCTGCAAATATCTTCATTTTCTCATTGTTCAAATATGCCAAGGCGACTGACTAAATGGATGATTATTACCATTTAGTTAATTTCATGTTGGAATTCATCATGGATTGACATCATGGCTGGGTCACGCGTGCGTACTGCTGAGGAGTCCCCATATTAGGACAAAACATCCAGTGCTTTCACGTTTCCAGTGTTCCTCCAACTGATGACAAGTCCATGATGAATTCGAGCCTGACCCGACGTAGTGACTCCAATAGTAAAGTGTTGGACACTGAGCCTCAAGGTCCTGGGTTCGACCCCTGAGGGGCAGGATCACAGGTACACACTGCTGAGGAGTCTCATGCTAGGATGAAACAGCTGTCCAATGCTATCAGCTGATGGTAATCTATGATGTATTCCAACCTGAAATCAATTAGTAAGCCTACAAATTGAATTACCGTTTAGGACAATCCACGATACGTTTTTGTGTGCTGTTGAGCTAAAGTGCTCACTTGAACTGAAACAATTCCTTTATTTATTTCCAAATATCTTTTGGCTTGGTCAAATAATCATAACTGGTATTTCCGCTGTTTATGCCCTAGAGACTAGGAATTTTTCATCGATAACGAACTATTTGTGAATAATTCATTTACCTACTTATAAGTAGTGCATTTCACCTTAGTTAATTAACTTCAATGTTTTTCTTCTATGTTATGTGACTATTTATCTGATTTGTTTATTTTTCTCTTGTTTTGTTTATATTTTAATTTTTCTTTCTTTTCTTATCATTTAATTATATTATAGATTATTTGATGTTGGTGGACAACGATCTGAGCGTAAGAAATGGATTCATTGTTTTGAAGATGTGACAGCAATTATCTTTTGTGTTGCTATGAGTGAATATGATCAAGTATTACATGAAGATGAGACAACAGTATGTTGTTCTAAAAGAAATAAGAGTTACACTATTTATTCTCTTTCAGTCTTTATCTTTATACAATAAAGGCATGTCTTTGTTTTGTTATCTGCTCAGAGTGTATTATATTCATGAATTGTGATATTTATGATGCTGAAAGATGACAGAATACTTCATAGGATGATCATTTTGTTGCTATAATATTATGATGAACAGTAAATAGTGTTGGTCTTGAGGATCGTCATCATATTGCTCACTTGTGATGGATTTACGAATTGGGCAATTTCACAGTGTTATACGCTTTAATTCATTTGCAAGCTGTAGGTAACTTGTAAACGAGGAAGAGCTGCAGGACCAGACGGACTAACTTCAGAAGTATACAAAGATAGTCGTAAGGTACTCTTAGTCAGGTTAACATTAGTATTAACTACTTTATGGGAATCAAATACGATCCCTTCTGACTGGTCAAAGTCACTAATTATCCCAGTCTTTAAGAGAGGCGAGAAGTCTTCAAGTGATAACCACAGAGGAAATCAGTATTCTAAATTCTAGGTTCTATAATTCTTCAACGCCTGAGTGGAGCTCGTAAACAACAAGCCCGAGAAAACCAGACAAACTTTAGACTTGGCTGCGGGTGTGTTGACCGAATATTCACACTGCGCCAGGTTTTGGAACACAGACACGCTTACTGACGCCCGACAATAGTTGTATTTCCCGACCTGAAGGTGGCGGCATTTGATTCCGTTGACCGAGAAGTCTTATGGCAGTGTCTCTCACTGAAAGGCGTCCCGAGTAAGTACATCACCTTATCGAAAGCTGTCTACTCGAACACTTGTGGGCACGTTAGAGCCTATAGTGAGATATCTGGGGAGCTGTACTCGTCAAGTGGTGTTCGTCAACGATGCCCACTGTCTCCATTCTTATTCAATTTTATCATAGATGTTCTTATGGAGGTCTTCCTCTCGTCACCTGATTACACAGAGGTTGATCTAATCGGTGGAGAATTTTCATTAGACCTAGAATATGTAGATAACATAACATAGTGGTGTTAGATGAAGACACTGACTGATGAGATGCAGAGTCTTGTGAACACTTTGATTGGGAATTTGAGAATGTTTGGGATGTGTTTTTCCCCACCCAAATGCCAAATAGTTGCTCCAGCATTGGTCTTCAATGGTGCCCCACTGCGGCTAATAATAGACAGTGCAGTGGTTGACTGTGTCGACCACTTCACTTGCCTGGGAAGTGGGATCAGCCTTGTCCTGGGGTAGAAGAGAAACGAACCAGTGGCTGGAGACCGACTCTAAGTGATCACATGGCTGAGAAACGATGTGAGTGGCGCAGATATATCCCCACACACATGATCCTCATCTTAACGACTCTATACCGAATCTCACCATCTTCTCACTCTTTCTCTCTCTCTGTCTTTTAGTACTTTATATTTCTTTTGACTGAATTTTCTTTTCTTCTTCATCTTCGACTTCACTGCGTTTTTACTTGATGTGGTGGTATGAGGTGTGGCGGGAAGTTGGATCGTTAGGCAGTAATGCCTGGTCCTCGAAGATCTACAGGCAAAAACCAACAAGTTCACAGAACAGGCAGCCATAACGGGAATTCCTTCAAGTGAACATAGAGAAGACAAAGGTGATGAAGATACCCAACCAACCAACCAACCAACGACAACAAGCACCGATCACCATTAACGGGAGAAACCTAAAGGAAGTAGTCTATTTCACCTACCTACCTAGGAACCATCGTTTCAACTACAGGCGGTACAGGTACCCATGATGATATCAAAGCCAGCAGCCAGCCAGCGAGCCAACATCGGAAAGACAGCAACACAGACCTTCATGCACCAATCAGAAACCAGTGTGGAGATCCACTACACTCAGCATAATACGTGAACAACATCCGAATTTCCAACACTAATTCAGTCAGTCAAGTGAGTCAGTGCTTCTATGTGATGCTTCAGAGAGTTGGTGTGTAACAACGCGAAAAGCATTTCCCACAAACCACACACATACATCACATCAACAACTGCCGCCTACGCTCGATGCTGAAGATGGATCAGATCAGATGACCAGAATAATGAGAATAAGCAGCAAGGATCTCTGGCTGGTTGGCTATCTGGCAACGAACCAACCAACAACCTATCACCCAACAAATATGCACAAGGAGAAAGTGGAGCTGGGTTGGATTGAACATGCACTGAGAAGACCATTTGGGGAGATCACACGTCAGGTGAGGCCGTCGAGTGGAATTCAAAGAGGAAATGATGAGTTGGGCGTCGGAGGCGAGTGTGACATTGAGGAGATGGTGTGAGGAAGAAATGAAATGTTGTGGGCAGTGGTGGAGCGAGGTTAAGAGAGAAGATTGCAGAGAATAGAGTGAAATGTCGAGGTGCTACTGAACCCCTATGTTACATTGGTAAAGCAAGGTACAAATAATAATAATGTCTATTTTGTACTACTGTGAAGTGTGACAACTTGTGGATATGCACTTTTGTATGGTATTCTACATTGACTTTGTATTTGTTTGTATCAATCCAGAGGCATTTTTATCATCATTAGTATCATTCTATCAATTTGTTTACACATGTGATAGGTGACAACGATAATTTACTTTTCCACTGTGCGTGGGCATAGTGATACTTAGGCTCAGTAGACACCTCAACCGAATATTGTTACAACTGACTTCAGTTCCCTCTACTTTACTGAGCCACGAAGATGTCAGGATACAAAAGACTGGCCTTGTGACTGTAAGAACAACAACCTTATTTATACTGGGTGATGATTGAAGGGGATATGAAAATCTGGACCTTTAATCATCATTCATTATAAATACTAGTCTACCGAACTACGGTTATCTCAGATAGTCAAACGACAACCTTATTTGATAAATCCTCGGTATTTATATATCTACAAAACCTTCAGAAAATGAAGCCATAAATAGACCAATCCGATTGGCTGTATGACGTTGAATTTGTCCAATCAGGTTATCATGTCAGTGTACATATATATGAATCATGATGTGAAAGCAATTTCTCTATTGGCTGCCTTTTTACCGCTACCTATCAATAATAATAATAATAATAATAATAATAATAATAATAATAATAATAATAATAATAATAATAACAATTATAATTATTATTATTATGGTAGTAGTAGTAATAATAATAATACTAGTAATCGAAATAGTCCCATTGGATAAAGAAAATTAATAAAAAAAGACGATCAAGCGAAGAAAATTTTCTTTTCGACGAACCATTTTGAGAAGCTGTACCGTGTCGTAATCATAGTCACAACAAAAGATATGTATATATCCATCAATGGCTAATGGGTCGGTGAAAAGTCATTAAAAAAGGTTAATAAGGTTAGAAGGAGATAACGACCAGAAGGTCAGCACAAGATCATCAAAAACTACTTATAGGGAAGGATTACAGGAAATAAATAAAGGAACTGAATAAACTGTCTTTAGGAGATTACTATCATGGCGAAATCAAAGACTCAATGTAACTCATTGGAACATGAAGAGCAGGCGTATAGTACTGGAATTCCCGGAGCTTCTGTTGTGTTTAGGTGGCGAATACGCACTCCCTTCGAAATGTTTACCTTCACTTTAAAAATGACTTTGAAGGAAGACTTTCATGGAGTACAGTGACCTGAGATAACAAAATCGACCTGTTAACGTCTTCCCACTGTCCTCTAGACAGATATGCAGGATAGTGATCGAAGATGCGTTTTTGTAGAACACTCCTTGTACGGCCTGTGTAACCAACTCCATATGAGCAGGTGAATTGGTAAACACACATGGAGGTGGCCCAAAACAATGGTTTGTCCTGGGCATCCCTTCGAATCAGTTATTGACTGGCGAAAACAATCGGAAACTGAACGGAAAAGAAGATCTTCTTCAGTGCTTCTCATGGTTGATTCTTCAATATTTCTACCAATGTATCTCCTTTGAATTCAATATTCATAAATGGTGTCCTCTCTGGGACTGTAGGTGGCTTCTTCCTTGAAATTCTTACGCTTCACTTTCCTCTCAATGAATCCTGTAAGATAACTATTCTCGATGAACATTCTTCAAAGTATTTCCAGCTTCTCACTTACTTTATCATCCGTACAAATTCTTGTAATTCATGCGCATCTTATGACTATTTTTTGAGATGAATACGGATTTCACTTTTTAGTTACTATTCATCACGGACTGACATCAGTTGGGGAACCATTGAAAACTTAGGAGTCATTGGACAGCTCTTTCTTTCTAGTATGGGACTCCCATTTAGGGGTCGAACTTAGGACCTTCAGGTGTAACAGTGAACGCGCTGGATCAGAGTTCAATCGTTCACAGTTCCCAATTTCTGTCAATTCATGATATACCGTGACTATCAACCAAGGTTTTCAGTTGACATACGTTTCTTTTCTGACTGGTTGACCCCACAGGTCTAATGACAAGTCGTGACCTTTGGGGTCAACCAGTTAGAAGGACAGTGGATGGCAACTGAAGACCTTGGATGATAGTCGTGCTATGTCGTGAATTTACAGAAATTGGAAACTGTGAACCGTTGAACTTGAACTCAGTGGCTGAATGGTTTGCACGTTCGCCTGAGTTCGAACCCTGTGACTTTATTGACCCATTTTACTCTACGTGCGTATGTATAAGTGATTGATTTGATGAGTGTAGTATACTTATCTGGTATAAAGTTTGAGTAAAACAATGATATGAAGTAATTAAACAGGTGATAATGATAAGCAAGGATTCTGTGTAGTGATGTAGTACTAGTAGAAGGGAGGTACTTGATCAACCATGATTGAATTATTTGTCTCATTCATTTGTATAGTTAGTCTTTAGTGTATTTCATCTTTTTCTGTTTTCTTCATTCACCTTATTTTTATATTTTACTTTCCTAGAATCGTATGCAAGAATCGTTGAAGTTGTTCGATTCAATTTGTAACAATAAATGGTTCACAGATACAAGTATTATATTGTTTTTAAATAAAAAGGATTTATTTGAAGAGAAAATTAAACGTTCACCTTTAACTATCTGTTTCCCAGAATATCCAGGTGAGTAGTTCGAATCCGGCTATCTAATTCTTGTATACATGCTATTATAATGAAGGAGAAACAAAGCATTGATTACGACTTATTTTAAACCCTACTGTGTGTGTGTGTGTCCAGTTATTGTAAACAGTTTCATTGCAATAACATTCAGTTGCGTAATCCAACTGGTTTCATCTACTTCAGTGTAGAGGGGGTCAGTGAGTATCTTTCAATCCCCGCCCCCCCCTGTGTGTGCATACTTCGTGTATGTTTTATAGAGTTATGGTACACTAACATGGACTCGGTTGATGTAAGCTAGGACTGATTAGTTAATGCAAGGATCTAAACAAGGAACAGAGGAATATTAAAAAAAAGCCCCAATAGTTAATAATTATCCTCCACAGTTTATCAAGAAGTTCACATGAGGACACAAGAAATGAAAAGATAACCGTTACACAAGTACGAATAATAACGACACCACAAATAGAAAGGAGTTCACAGCCTCCAATGTGTTAGCCTATAAAAAGGGTACATCAGAAACTTTACGTAGGATGCTCAACAAATCTGGAATCAGGGTGGCGTTCAAACGTAGAGATAAGCTTTTTCGGCTGGCTTAATAATCTGATAAAAGGAATTAATCAAGATAATCTAATCTATCAAATTCCATGTAATGACCGTGAGTCAGATCAAGTACATCATTATCAACATAGGACCAGGGATTACTGTGTAACTCTCCGAGTTGTCACAGCTCACTACAGTACATCAAGTAAAAAGGCAGTGAGGTGCAAGATCAAGATAAGAGAATGCAGTCAAAAGAAATGTAAAGTACGAGGAGAAAGAAAGGAAGAATGACAAAATGGTGAGATTCGATATAGTGTCGTTAAGATGAGGATAATGTGTGTTGGGATACATCTGTGCCATTCACATCGGTTCTCAGCCATGTGATCAACTAGAGTCAATCTCCAACCACTGGTTCCTCTTGTCCCGCCGACCCCAATCACCTAGTCTGCATCGCCCTACATGGCTTAAACCAACAGTCAGAGACTTCATACATTGGTGCCATGTTTTAGTCTGACCACCTCAGGCCTTTTCCCAGCCTGAATCTACTTCGGTCAACATTTTGTGACGAGACAATCGGTGACTAGGCATACGTAGTACGTGTCGGAGCCAACCATCTCAATCGATGAAGGTTCATAACCTCGTCAACTGATTAACCTCTACTCCCTAAAAAAACTCTTCACATGAGTCTGACTTGTGCATTACTCACATGGTGACACCACGGAATACGCCTCATACTACGAAGGCAACGGTGGTCAAACACCGGCAGCCAGCCTTCTCATGTCTTCCACCTTTAATGGCCATGTTTCACAGCGACAGAGTAGAACAGACCGGACTGCTGTGCAGTACATGCGACCCTTAATAGACAAACAGATATCACGGTGGCGCCATAGGTGGCGTAAATTTACTGAATACTTTGACCTATGTACTTGATCAGCTGTACCACGGCTAACAATAGAGAGTGAAGTGGTTGAGTGCGTCGACCATTTCACTTATCTGGGAAGCAGGATCAGCCCTGCTGCACTGGTCAGTTGCCAATGAAATTTCTGCACAGATACAAAAGGCTCGATTGGCTTTCGCCAATTTACGCCATCTATGGCGCCGCCATGATATCTGTTTGTCTATTAAGGGTCGCATGTACTGCACAGCAGTCCGGTCTGTTCTACTCTGTCGCTGTGAAACATGGCCATTAAAGGTGGAAGACATGAGAAGGCTGGCTGCTGGTGTTCGACCACCGTTGCCTTCGTAGTATGAGGCGTATTCCGTGGTGTCACCATGTGAGTAATGCACAAGTCAGACTCATGTGAAGAGTTTTTTTAGGGAGTAGAGGTTAATCAGTTGACGAAGTTATGAACCTTGATCGATTGAGATGGTTGGCTCCGACACGTACTACGTATGCCTATTCACCGATTGTCTCGTCACAAAATGTTGACCGAAGTAGGTCCAGGGTGGAAAAAGGATCAAGGTGGTCAGACTAAAACATGCCATCAATGTATGAAGTCGTTGACTGATGGTTTGGGCCATGTCGGGCGAAGCAGACCAGACAGTTTGGGTCCGTGGAACAAGAGAAACCAGTGGCTGGAGACTAGGGGATATGGCTCAGAACCGATGTCAGTGGTGCAGATGTATCCCCACACACATTATCCTCATCTTAACGACACTTTATCGAATCTCACCATTTTGTCATTCTTCCTTTCTTTCTCCTCGTACTTTACATTTCTTTTGACTGCATTCTCTTATCTTGATCTTGCACCTCACTGCCTTTTTACTTGATGTACTGTAGTGAGCTGTGACAACTCGGAGAGTTACACAGTAATCCCTGGTCCTATGTTGATAATGATTACAGGTGCTTTTCTTTCCATGTGTTCAACTTATTATTTGTGAATAAATTTTCAAAAATATATTCTTCTTGATGCAATGGTACAGTTTATAATCTATTTGTATTACACGTACTTTTCCATTTCATTAAAAGGTTGATGAGCGGTTATAAACCAGATAGTATTTAATAGTTGTTATATCATTATTCAGTTTGACTATCCGGATGAGATGATGGATAGCAGCTGTAGTTTATCAAACTAGTATTATTGATATTGTGTGATGATTGAAAGTGAAATGAAGAATTTGAACCGTGACTGGACTCGAACCAGCAACCACCAGGTTTCCAGCTCGATGCTCTGCCAACCACAATGATTTCGTCATCAATCTGATGATGAATATGATGCTTCTTTCTTTCTAATTCTATTAGATATGGATCATGTGAAGTTCTGATTATGCAGCATGAATACGATCAAGCAATATTAACGCATCACGAATTCATATGGGAGTCGGGCAACTCCGCCCACCCCCTCTTTGGTCACCAATCGGGTCTGTTAACTCAGTCATTTCATGGTGTGTTTCTTGTCGATCAGGTTAAACATTCCCATTTTTCCTTCCTCCTTAATTTTGCGTTGACTACATAACTTTGTCAGATAGGCTAGTTATAGTATCATGTCCTAATGATTATAATTATTTGTACTTTGGGTTCTTAGTGAAATATAGGTTCTCAGTAGTACCTCGACATTTCGCTCTATTCTCTGCAATCTTCTCTCTTAACCTGGCTCCACCACTGCCCACAACATTTCATTTCTTCCTCACACCATCTCCTCAATGTCACGCTCGCCTCCGACGCCCAACTCGTCATCTCCCCTTTGGATTCCACTCGACGGCCTCACCTGACGTGTGATCTCCCCAAATGGTCTTCTCAGTGCATGTTCAATCCAACCCAGCTCCACTTTCTCCTTGTGCATATTTGTTGGGTGATAGGTTGTTGGTTGGTTCGTTGCCAGATAGCCAACCAGCCAGAGATCCTTGCTGCTTATTCTCATTATTCTGGTCATCTGATCTGATCCATCTTCAGCATCGAGCGTAGGCGGCAGTTGTTGATGTGATGTATGTGTGTGGTTTGTGGGAAATGCTTTTCGCGTTGTTACACACCAACTCTCTGAAGCATCACATAGAAGCACTGACTCACTTGACTGACTGAATTAGTGTTGGAAATTCGGATGTTGTTCACGTATTATGCTGAGTGTAGTGGATCTCCACACTGGTTTCTGATTGGTGCATGAAGGTCTGTGTTGCTGTCTTTCCGATGTTGGCTCGCTGGCTGGCTGCTGGCTTTGATATCATCATGGGTACCTGTACCGCCTGTAGTTGAAACGATGGTTCCTAGGTAGGTAGGTGAAATAGACTACTTCCTTTAGGTTTCTCCCGTTAATGGTGATCGGTGCTTGTTGTCGTTGGTTGGTTGGTTGGTTGGGTATCTTCATCACCTTTGTCTTCTCTATGTTCACTTGAAGGAATTCCCGTTATGGCTGCCTGTTCTGTGAACTTGTTGGTTTTTGCCTGTAGATCTTCGATTTTGTGCGGCAAGACATTAGACCTAAATTGTCATCTTTGGCGAAATCCAAATCTTCTTCTGTGGTCTTTTCTTCGGTCCAGCCAGAGTATGCCTATGTTCTCGCAGCTCCTCATGGTTTGCTGCATGATGCAGTCGACGACACTCGGGAAGATGATGGATGATAGTAGGTGGCAGCCTTGTCTTACTCTTGGTGTTGTAGTTCAACGATGATTAGCCTAATGTGGAGGTTTATCAGGATTCATTGATTTCATATCGATATTCATCACAAACTGACATCTCCTGGAGAACGCCTTAAAATCTGAAAGCACTGTACATGTTTTTCGTTGTTGTACGGGATGTCTCGGTAGCGTGCACCCATAAACCTCCCATGAATCGAGCGCAGAACCTTCAGATTCCGTGACCAGTAGGTTACCATTAAGCCACTGGGTCGGAATCGAATGGTTCATATTTCTATCACTTCACTGGATAACGTGACTTCCATCCAATGGTGTTGTTAAGTAAACTATCTTCAGATTCGACAATATTTGATGAAGATTGCGCTATTTTTGTGAACTAACAGAAATAGGAAATGTGTATCATTGGATTGCTGTGTGAGAGAGGCTCAATGGCTCAAATGTGTACGCTGCAGGTTTGTAACACATAAAGGAAATATTTTTTGCTATATACTTATGCTACTCACAAATTTTGAGTAGTCACTCTGTGAATTAATATTTGTAAGTGTGGAAGAAGGGTTACCTTGTCAAACTGCCGAAGAAGGGAGACCTCAGTGCTTGCAAGAACTGGCGAGGAATCACTCTCCTATCCACCCCAAGTAAAATATTAAGCCGCATCATCCTGGAGAGGCTTAAAGACGCACTGGATTCAAAACTGCGACCGGAACAGGCAGGCTTCAGGAAGTACAAATCATGTGCTGACCAAATTGCAACGCTTCGTATCATCATAGAACAGAGCGTAGAATGGCAATCAGCTCTATACCTCAACTTTATCGACTTTGAGAAGGCCTTTGACAGCGTCGACCGAGAGGTAATTTGGAAACTGCTTCACTACTACGGAGTACCGCAAACCTTTATCCGCCTCATTCAACAACTATATGAAGATGCTACATGCCAAGTAATCCACAATGGGAAGTTCAGTGATGCCTTTGAAGTGAAGACAGGAGTGAAACAAGGTTGCCTACTATCCCCATGATATTCCTTATTGTGGTGGACTGGATCATGCAGCAAACAGTAGGCAGCGAGAAGAGGGGGATACACTGGACGACGGAAAAGAACCTAGAAGACTTGGATTTCGCCGATGACTTTTGCCTGATGTCACATAAACTTGAAGATCTGCAGGCGAAAACTAACAAGTTGACAGAAGAGACAGGGCAGCGAAGGGAGACGGGACTTCAGGTGAATATAGAGAAGACAGAAGTGATGAAGATACCGCACCACCACCAACAACAAACTCCAGTCACCATCAATGGGAGAAACTTAAAGGAAGTAACCTCCTTCACCTATCTAGGAAGCACTGTTTCAACTACAGGCGGGACGGACGAGGACGTCAAAGTCAGAATCGGGAAAGCAAGACAGGCATTCATTAGCCTGAAACCAGTGTGGAGATCTTCTGCACCCAGCATGCGGAACAAGATACGGATTTTCAACACCAACGTCAAGTCAGTGCTCTTGTATGGCTCAGAGACTTGGCGCGTCACGAAAGGCATTTCCAATAAACTACAGACATTCATCAACAACTGCTTACGCTCGCTGCTGAAGATCAGATGGCCAGAAAAAATAAGCAACAAGGAACTCTGGGAACGAACCAACCAAGAACCTATCACGCAACAAATATGCAGGAAGAAGTGGAGATGGATTGGGCATACACTGAGAAGGCCGACTGAGGACATCACGCGTCAGGCCCTCGAGTGGAATCCCCATGGGAAGCGACGAGTTGGACGTCCGAAGGTGACATGGAGGAGGTCGTGCGAGGAGGAAATGAGAGGTTGTGGGCTGTCGTGGAACCAGGTTCAAAAGATCTCAGAGAACAGAGGTCACTGGAGGCGTGCTACTGAAGCCCTATGTTCCACTAGGAACCCAAGGGACTAATAATAAGTGTAAATGTAATAGTTAGCCTTATTAAAGTAATTATTGAATTGCAACCTTTTTTTTCTCAACTATAGGAAAACAGACATATGAAGAGGCAGCAATTTATATTCAGGCATCATTTGAAGCTAAAAATCGATCACCGAATAAAGAGATCTACTGTCATCAAACATGTGCAACTGATACAAATAATATACAATTTGTATTCGATGCTGTTACAGATGTGATTATAGCCAATAATCTGAAAGGATGCGGTCTGTATTGATCTCCGCCTCCCACCCCCGTTGGCACCCTTTAACTCTGTATTACTTTCATGCTTTGTTTTATTCTTTTGGTTCAGTTGTTTGTGTGTTTTCTCTGCCCAATTTTACTCTGTCTCTCTGGCGCGCACACACACCAACAAGTCATACTTACATCTCTTTTTTTACATCATTGCTTATGTACACACACATACACGCGTATGTTTCCATGGTTTGTCGTTAAAATGACTTTCTCTCTCTCTCTCTCACACACACACACGTTTTCTCTCTTTGCGTTTTCGTATTTCCTATTGGATCAACACTATGTCAGTATATAATGGACAGTTCTTTTTTCCTCATACTACTACTACGGTACAATTTGCTTGCAATTTCATATCATCTTTATGTGTGTTTATTCAATGGAGAAAAATTGATCGATCGATTAAGAATTAGACATGTCAATGAGTGAGTGAATCACTCCTCTCAATTTGAAATATCACCGTTGAATAGCTTTTTTGTTGTTGTTGTTGTGAAAAGTGAATATCTTTTGAGAAGTGAGTATACACTGCCATTCACTCAGTTAGCGTTTCTTTTCTCGTTTCATTTTTTTGTATGTAAACTTTTAAGTATGAAAAAAAATTGATGATAAACGCCTTTAATTCCCCCCCTCCCCCCTGTGAAAGCACAAACAAAGTACACATTTCATCCTCCAGTATAATATTTTCTTATTTGTTTGTTTGTATGTTTTCTCCGAAACCCCCTTGTCTGCTTACTCTTCATATATATTTCATGTAAAATTCTTCTGTTGACTAGTTTAACTTTTTCTCATTGTTTTTCTATATTTCTAATTGATTTTACTGTCAATTTTAGACAAAACAAATCTAATTGAGAAGAATAAGAAGTGAAATCATAATATCTAAGTTAGGGATTAAGTAACTCGTTTGTTTTTGTCTTCTCATATCATTGTCTCTCTTACTCTTCACACATGTATGTGTCTTTCGTGTGAATTAGTTGAAAAGTGTATTTCCAGTTTGCATAATTCATTATCATCAAGTAGAATGCAATGCATATGTATACATATATCTACTTATGACTTGAAAAAAAATTTCTTCAACCTGTTTTACAAGAATCGAAAGAGAAAAAAAAAGTGATCTTTATCATCTAAAAATAGCTTCTTCCTGCTGCATATATCTGTGTGTATGTCCTTATAAAGCGCATACGTGTTTGAAATGACTTGATCGATATGTCAGTCTGTATATCGATCATTGAATCGATAACACCTACGCTCATTTTATAACTTTACTAGACAAACTGCTTCTTTATATATATATACACACACATTCATGTTGTTAGCTTCATTTTGATTGGTTGAATTTCTTTGTCTATTTGTTCTCAATTGGTATTCTTGAGAGGAGTATTTTCCACCTCCATCCCTTGGTATATATATATATATATATACAGGTGAGTGGGATAAATAATATTCACACGTATGTAAACAAACGTTTTACTTTTTCTCTGTGTGTTTTGTGTACTGCACACATATGCGCCTGTTATAAAAAATCTATTGTACGCCAATAGGATTCTATCATGAAACAAAGAAGGACACATCATTACCGGATTTTTGCTAATCTATATTCGTTTATTGGCTGTTCTGTTTTCTGCTTTTCATCTAAAGTATAGATATATGTTTTAATGAATTTTTTTTTCATAAAGGCAGAAATATTAAACTACAAATGTGTGTAACATGTAGTCGATTATATTTCTACGGTTGATATCATTACTACTACTACTCCGTTTTTTTGTGTCATTTCAATTGAATCATGTCTCGTAACAGAAGTGTCTTCTTCTGATTTGATTGGTCGATTTCCTTGTCGGCTAAATGCATATGCACACCATTTGACCTTTTTATCATTGTTTGTACGCATATACGTTGTGTGTGTGCATGCATGCGGTATTGTTCAAGGGTGCGAGATAATCAACAAGAATGACAATAAACGTAGGTGATGAACTAGTCTGTATGACTACTGTGCACACACATTTGTTTTTTTCTTGCTCTGAATGTTTCACGCACGGATTTGTCCTGTTTAAAATCTTCTTTTTTCTTCTTTCCTGTCTCGTTTTGTTGTCTCAATGCTGATAGAACAATATTATACATGTAAATTATCCGCTTCTGAGACAAGACAGTGATAATGATATATAATAACAACAGTATGGAAAACAATAAATTGTTTTTGTGTGCGTGCTCGGTTGAACATCTGTATCCAGTTACCAGTAGTTATCTATTGGTTTTAATGCACTCGAGAGTTAACCGTGTTGTTCTTCAGTTACGAACGACCACCTTGCTGATCGTCTAGCCAGATTCAAGTGATGTGAACTAATTTGGTTATATGGGCTGGCTTGGCCACAAACGAGCAAAATTACCGTCTGGTGGTTAGATCACTCTGATCCGACTGCATAAGGGCTTTTTAACTACTCAAGTTGTTCAACAGTAGTATCTTTTACAATTTCACGCATCTATACATTACGTTCATATTACCATCATATTGCATTTCATTAATGTTGAACCCTGACATGCTTTCTTCTCATAACTTCCTACGACTTCTGATTACATTTTTTTCCCTAACTCCCACCTTGTTGTGGTGTGTGCACCAAATGCTACATCCCATGTTGGTCATTTAGTGACCAGTTGAATTGTAGTCTCTGTGCATACATATCTGGCTGTACACTAGGTGACGATAAGGTGTCCGAAGTATTGTCTACCTGTTTACTGTACGAAGGTTATCATCGTATATCATATTTCCTGTCTAGTATGCTTCAGGAAGTACAAATCATGTGCAGACCAAATTGCAACGCTTCGCATCATCATAGAACAGAGCATAGAATGGCAATCAGCTCTCTACCTCAACTTCATCGACTTTGAGAAGGCCTTTGACAGCGTCGACCGAGAGGTAATTTGGAAACTGCTTCATTACTATGGAGTACCGCAAACCTTTATCCGCCTCATTCAACAACTATATGAAGATGCCACATGCCAAGTAATTCACAATGGGAAGCTCAGTGATGATTTTGAAGTGAAGACAGGAGTGAAACAAGGTTGCCTACTAACCCCCCCCCCCCCCCCGATTGTGGTCGACTCGACTGGATCATGCAGCAAAGAGTGGGGAGCTGTGAGAAGAGGTGGATACGCTGGCTGGACTGCGGAAAAGAACCTAGAAGACTTGGATTTCGCTGATGACATGTGCCTGATATCGCATAAACTTGATGATCTACAGGCGAAAACTAACAAGTTGGCAGAAGAGGCAGGGCAGCGAAGACGGGACTTCAGGTGAATATAGAGAAGACAGAAGTGATGAAGATACCGCACCAACAACAAACTCCAGTCACCATCAACGGGAGAAACTTAAAGGAAGTAACCTCCTTCACCTATCTAGGAAGCACTGTTTCAACTACAGGCGGGACAGACGAGGATGTCAAAGCCAGAATCGGAAAAGCAAGACAGGCCTTCATTAGCCCAAAACCTGTGTGGAGATCTTCTGCACTCCACTCAGCATGTGGAACAAGATCCGGATTTTCAACATAAACGTCAAGTCAGTGCTTCTGTGTGGTTCAGAGACTTGGCGCGTCACGAAAGGGATTTCCAATAAACTACAGACATTCATCAACAATTGCTTACGCTGGGTCGCTACTGAAGATCAGATGGCCAAAATAGTCAGAATAAGCCAGAAGGAGCTGTGGAAACGAACCAATCAAGAACCTATCACGCAACAAATATGCAGGAGGAAGTGGAGATGGATTAGGCATACACTGAGAAGGCGGACTGGGGACATCACGCGTCAGGCCAGTTGCTCGAGTTGAATCCCCATGGGAAGCGACGAGCTGGACGTCCGTGGTGAGGGTGACATGGAGGAGATCGTGCGAGGAGGAAATGAGAGGTTGTGGGCTGTCGTGGAGCCAGGTTCAAAAGACTTCGGAGAAGAGAGTGCACTGGAGACGTGCTAGTGAAGCCCTATGTTCCATTAGGAACCCAAGGGACTAATAATAATAATAATGCTTGTTCATTGATTTGTTCAGTCAGTGATTACAGAAAGGTATACAGAGAGATAGATAATAGAACCGCTAAGCAGAATTATTTAATTTATAGGTTTATAAGGATTTTTTAAGGAGACTAGGGATTGTGTCTGTGGATTCAGATGGTTGTCGAAGGTTGGATAGCTAGGAGGAATTGAAGATGATGTAGTATGGTTAATTGAGAGACGTGAAGGAAGATTAGAAGGTACTGGTGAGAGAGGTGGATAGCAGTCTGAATAGACTTGAGTGGTGACAGAGTTGTGAAGGTGGTTGAAGTTTCCCGGCTGCCCACATCATGCATGGCACCTCTGTGATATCCGATTGTCTATTAAGCGTCGCGTGTACTGTATATGCACAGCAGTCCAGTCTGTTCTACTGTATGGTTGTGAGAGACGGCCGTTGAAGGTGGAAGACATGGGAAGGCTGGGTGTAGGTGTTTGACCACCGTTGTCTTCGTAGTACAGACCTTGTGTCATGGTGTCACCACGTGAGTAACGTAGAAGTCAGTTTGAGGTGTAGAGTTTTAGGGAGGGAGAAGAGGTAAGTCAGTTGACGAGGTTGTTAATCTTCATCGACTGAGATAGTTGGTTCTGACATGTGTTGCGTATGCCTAGTCGCCGATTGCCTCATCACACAATGTTGACCGAAGTAGGTTCGGGCCAGACTAAAACATGACATCAATGTATGAAGTCTCTTTTCGTACTTTACATTTCTGACTGAATTTTCTTTTCTTCTGCATCTTTCACTTCACTGCGTTTTTACTTGATGCGCTGATATGAAGTATAGCTAGTCGGAGGGTTACGCAGTAATGCCTGGTTCGATGTTGACTTGGATGGGGATTTCAAGTTGATATTGAGTTTGTTCGGGGTGAGACTTCCTGATGTTTTAATGACAAGTCGTCGCTGGTAGGGTGAGCCAAGTCGGATGAGAGAACAAAGTATCCAACGACAGCATTAGATGAAGGTCAAATTATATCGCAAACTTAAAGGAGTAGGAACATGTGGATCATTGAACTTTGACCAAGTGACCTCGTTGTAATATAGTTGCCGGGTGACTTGAAGGTTCTAGATTCGATCTCTGGCGGTATCATAGGTGCCCACCCTTGACGACTTCCATACTGGGACGAAATAGCTATCCAGTGCTTTCAATGGTTCTCTAATGTCAATGCATAAGGAATATCAACTTGAAATGAAAATTGTTTACTTTCTCTGATGGTAAAATTGATGAATGTGAAAAATTGTTTCATCCAAGTTATATCATTAATTTCGCTTATATTTTGAGACACATTACCTCATATAGGTTGAGGAGTCAGGTAGCAGCAAAGCCAACTTTATACACTGTTCCTAAGAGGTCAGTTGAATAGTGTGACTTTAAGACATGGGTTAATATCAGCCAATTAGGAAAACCTGTTATGTAGATAAGGTTATGATTGTGGCGAAAACAAAGCATATACTTCACCATAAACCTAAACACTGCATCAATGATTACGCCACGTCCCTTTGTGTGTATGTGGTCACACATACATAGGGAGGAGTAATCGAGCTATGAAGTTGAGGTTGGGAAAACATGTACTTAAATGGCTTTAAAAACAGATGGATTGTGAAATCGTGATAAACGCTGGGGAGAGACGACCCTCTTCATCTATAGCTAAACATATTTTAAAGTTTTATACAGAAATATATTTTGTTGGTGGAATGTCGCGTATGATGATTATTATTAGTGTTTCATTGAGATCGTAATAGTTCAGCTAGTAGCTGAAAATGTTGTACTGATCTTTCTGACTAGGAAAGAAATCCAGGATGTGCATTTCGTCTCATTTGGGACTCGTCAGCTGGATGTATCTGCACCCCAGGGAGTGATGTCCCCATTGAGGCTCGGACCCAGCACCTTTCGCTTCAGACATCAAAGCAACAGAAAATTACAGGTATCGTTATAACAGCTGATATCCGTCGTGCCGCAGTGGCTTAGTGGATAACGCTATGGTGTTTGGAGCGAACGGCACTGGGTTCTAGCCTCCGTGGGAAGAATATCACTCATTGGGGTACATCCAGCTAACGAGTCTCAAGTAGGACGGAACCCGCTTCCTGGATTCTTCTGATAGTGGCCAAGATCAACATAACATCAATATCCGGCAGTATCGAGGCGTCCGCATATGAGCCCATCTGCCAACAGCAAAGGTCGAGGAATTCGGCCCTGTATAGCAACGGGAAGTTACAAGTATCATTACAATAGTAGCTGTAAAGTTGAGATACATAGCTGAGAATACTGAAGAACACTTGATCAATGATTGCAGCATTTTACGACCGGAACAGGCAGGCTTCAGGAAGTACAAATCATGTGCAGACCAAATTGCAACGCTTTGCATCATCATAGAACAGAGTATAGAATGGCAATCAGCTCTCTACCTCAACTTCATCGACTTTGAGAAGGCCTTTGACAGCGTCGACCGAGAGGTAATTTGGAAACTGCTTCACTACTACGGAGTACCGCAAACCTTTATCCGCCTCATTCAACAACTATATGAAGATGCTACATGCCAAGTAATCCACAATGGGAAGTTCAGTGATGCCTTTGAAGTGAAGACAGGAGTGAAACAAGGTTGCCTACTATCCCCCATGATATTCCTTATTGTGGTGGACTGGATCATGCAGCAAACAGTAGGCAGCGAGAAGAGGGGGATACACTGGACGACGGAAAAGAACCTAGAAGACTTGGATTTCGCCGATGACTTTTGCCTGATGTCACATAAACTTGAAGATCTGCAGGCGAAAACTAACAAGTTGACAGAAGAGACAGGGCAGCGAAGGGAGACGGGACTTCAGGTGAATATAGAGAAGACAGAAGTGATGAAGATACCGCACCACCACCAACAACAAACTCCAGTCACCATCAATGGGAGAAACTTAAAGGAAGTAACCTCCTTCACCTATCTAGGAAGCACTGTTTCAACTACAGGCGGGACAGACGAGGATGTCAAAGTCAGCCAGGATCGGGAAAGCAAGACAGGCGTTGATTAGCCTGAAACCAGTGTGGAGGTCTTCTGCACTCCATTCAGCATGCGGAACAAGATCCGGATTTTCAACACCAATCCAGTCAAGTCAGTGCTCCTGTATGGTTCAGAGACTTGGCGCGTCACGAAAGGCATTTCCAATAAACTACAGACATTCATCAATAACTGCTTACGCTCGCTGCTGAAGATCAGATGGCCAGAAAGAATAAGCAAGAAGGAGCTCTGGGAACGAACCAATCAAGAACCTATCACCTAGCAAATATGCAGGAGGAAGTGGGGATGGATTGGCCATGCACTGAGAAGGCCGACTGGGGACATCACGCACCAGACTCTTGAGTGGAATCCCCATGGGAAGCGGCGAGTTGGACGTCCGAGGGTGACATGGAGGAGGTCGTGCGAGGAGGAAATGAGAGGTTGTGGGCTGTCGTGGAACCAGGTTCAAAAGATCTCAGAGAACAGAGTTCACTGGAGACGTGCTAGTGAAGCCCTATGTTCCACTAGGAACTCAAGGGACTAATAATATAATAATAATTACATAGTTTTTGAATGAGTAGGTAGGGAAGGGATGAACTGAGATCCGGCTTGAAAAAAAGTGGGTACTGACATTGTACACTGATAACCGAATATTAGTACTATTCATCTTGGTCCTTGTCACCCACCTGTGTACTTCGAATAACTAAAACAGCTTCAATTTCAAGGCATTGCTATTATATACAGTTCCATTTATCAAGCGTTATCATGAGTTTCAACTTAGCCGTAGATATATTTTCATCAGTATAATCTGACACCACATATTGATTATCTGCTAACTATTATGTGCGAATCAAATTGCAATGCTACGCATCATCATCACAGAACAGCATAGAATGTCTGTCAACTCTACTTAGCCTCAAATTAATCGACTTTGAAAAGGCCTTGCTTCGATACCGTCGACCGACAACTAATTTGGCAGATACCTGCTTCAGCACTACGATTTTAGTGTTACAAACCTTTATCAACCTCATCCAACAACTATATGACGACGCTACATGCTAAGTGATGCAAAATGGAAATCTCAGTGATGCCTATGAAGTGAAGCCCGGAGTAAGACAAGGTTGCCGCTTACTATTACGGATCATCTTCCTGATTGTGGTCGATTGGACTGGATCATGCAACAAACCGTGAGGAGTTGTGAGAAGATAAGCATACACTAGGTGGAGCGATGAAAAGACCTTAGAAGATTTGGATTTCGCCAACGATGATGATTTATGTCTAATGTCTTACGTCGCCCAAACTCGAAGATCTACAGACGAAAACTAACAAGTTGACAGGAGAGGTGAGGCAGGGCAGCGAAGACGCGACCTCCTTCAGGTGAACGTGGAGAAGACAGAGGTGATGAAGATACCCAACCACCGCCACCACCAATCACCATGAACGGGAGAAATCTGAAGGAAGTTGTCTCTTTCACCTACCTACGTAGGCAGGCAGCATCGTCTCAACTACAGGTGGCACAGATGACGATATCAAAGCCAACCAGGATCGGGAAGACAGGCCTTCCTGCACTAATCTGAGATGATCAGTGTGGAGGTCTACTGCACTGCACTCAGTATAAAGCGTGAATAACATCCGAATTTTCAACACTAATTAAGTTAGTCAAGTGAGTCAGTGCTTCTATGTGATGCTTGGGAGACTTGGTGGCTTACGAAAAGCATTTCCAACAAACTACAGACATTCATCTACAACTGCCTACGCTCTATACTGAACATCAGATGGCCAGAATAATGAGAATAAGCACCAAGAAACTCACTCCGGCAACGGACCAACCAACAACCTATCGCCCAACAAATATGCAGAAGGAGGTGGAGATGGATTGGGCATACACTGAGAAGACTATTTGGGGAGATCACACGTCAGGTCAGGCCATCGAGTGGAATCCAAAGGGGAAATGACGAGTTGGGCGTCGGAGGCGAGTGTGACATGGAGGAGATGGTGTGAGGAAGAAATGAAATGTTGTGGGCAGTGGTGGAGCGAGATTGAAAGAGAAGACTGCGTAGAAGAGAGTGTGATGGAGACGTGCTACTGAAGCCCTGTGTTCCACTAAGAACCTAAAGGACAAATAATACTAACCACTCTCCTCTTCCGACCATCTGGTTCAGTGGGATTGACGATGAAAAACGCTCAGCTGGACCAGTCAATCTAGAAAAGAGACGCAACTTTATATGCCACCCTAACAGCAGGTGGAACAATCAGTTAGGTTTCTCTATTTCATGAAAATCTGCCTTTCTAGAGAAATGTGGAAACCTAATTTGTTATTTCGTTCGTTGTTTAGACGGTCTTTAAAGTCACTCTGATTCTTTCAATCTTGGCTTGGATTCTATGATTAATGAAGTGAGGGGAACAGTCAATGCGGGTCTCAGTTATTGCTTGAGTTACTATGTTCGAGTTGAACCTACAGCCCGTCTAACATGACTCAGAATGAAGGCGGAGTTAGACTGTCAGCATATACAGCTATAATGTATGTAGGAAGATATGTAGAAACTGTATAAAAGGCCCTAAAAGCCTAAACGGCCCCATGAGAATATCAGTGAATGAGAACAAAGATAGACACATTAAGGGACATTCATGATTGACTCACTGTTCGTTCCCTTCTTTTTGGCTAGACTTTGTAATCACAACGGATACTTCTCAAATGATAAAATAGCCCCTTTTGACTTTCAGCAATCTGCTAAATACCTGAATACATAATAAGTAAGGATTGAGTGTACCACAGAGCAGTTTCTTTTTATGTCGTAATCTATGATTTTGAAACATAGCCATTAAAGTTGACGAACATATGAAGACTCTGAGGTTTTTGATCATCATCTCTGTAGAATCGCACGTGTACTGTTAATGCATCACAAGTACATCGACGTTGAGGCAAGTTGAATTGATGAACCTTTATTGACAAAAGCCGCTGCCTAGTTACCGTCAAATTAGATTACCTATGTTACCTGAAGTTAGGATTACGATGGAAAAGGGTCAAGCGTGACCGGGCTAGGACTGTCATCACTGTAGTGTCTGTCTGGATAGGGGGCCACGGTATAGTAGCTGGGAGGCCAGTTAGACTATTCCGCCCACCATTTCAGTAGTCTCTTCTTCAAGTATGTCGCAGACCAATCCATCTCCGTAAGCTTTTTTGCCAAAATTTACTTGACCAATCCAAGTAAATTGGCTGTTACCTATCACCTTTGCCTTTGAAATCTGTCTAGACTTCGCTGCTCACCAATACTTACTGTCATTGCGTAGACTTTTCGCCAGCCTAAATCCAAGTTACTTACACTCCTCCTTATGCGTTGAACCTGTAGGGATACCTTCAAGCGCATTAATTATGTCTGAAGCTGATGAAATTTTTTTTTAGAGTTTAGTATAGTTAGGATTTTACAGAAGACTGAGAACGGCACCAGGTGTCTTCAGGATACCCGTCTAGCCCGTTTCTAGCTGAAAGCAGCTTTGTTATTCCCATCGTTGAGGTGCTCTCGGAATGGTCTTATTGTTGTAGTTTGGTCCCTGTCCGAACACCTGCTGTAGAAGAAGCTGCAGTCTTTCACCGACCCTCCTCAGCGATAACTGGTAGCAATGTGATCTGTCTGTGTCTACCGCTGAGTTGGAACCTGTGAACGCAAAGTTAGACAATGGTTCTCTCTTCGTGTTGGCCAGAAACAGAAGATTATCTGAGCACAGTTGTATTAGGTGATTGTTATTGTCTGTTCGTTCGGTTGGGATTTCAAAAGTGCTTTTCTGACTGACTTAACCTACCCGATTGTACATTGAAATCACCTGCTAAAACAACCCCATCTGTGCATTTGGGTTTCAGAAGTAGACAAGACAGTTTTCAGCAAAATTCATCTTTCACTTCTTCCGACCGACAGTCAGTAAGGTGTGTAAGCAGAGATTACAGAGACAGTGACGAGTTTCACTGCTCATTTTGGTCTTCACTGTGCCGTTCAGTCGAACATTGTATAGGCAACTGTCAACTGGGATGCAGTAGAGTAGAGGACTTTCTGCTTTACCGCTCAACGCTATACCAACACCTGTAAGACCACCGGAACAGCCCAATTTACCTCCAGAAACTCAAAGGGTGAATTTCGTGGATTCACTGTATTGGTCGGGTGAGGTTAAAACGACCGCTGAACCTGAGTCCGGTATGCGTGTCTCACAAACACAGCATATATCCATAGCTCAAGTTTTGGCTGATGTAGTTGTTGGTCCATTTGACGGAAGGTGCAAACATTTACGGCTGTGATATGCAGTTTAAAGCGCAGTTTCAGGTGACCAGAGATGCTATTCCCTGGACCCAAATCGTTTTCAGGAGCTGCAGAGTTAGAAAAAATTAGAGGTGATTAAGGGATGTTGACCCAAAAGACGTGAGAATAGATTAAAAGGCAAATATACTGAAGGTTGATGATGACATAAAGAAACTTGAGTGCTGAGATTTGTGTGGGTGATCAACACTTCCCAGGGGCCCATACTGTTGGGGGTTACTTCCTCTTGAGGTAACGGGAAAATAAAGTGGTCTGTGACCGCAGAGCCCAAGGGACATCTGTTTCAGGCCGAAAACACACTTCCTTTTTAGAAATCTAAGATTTAAGTTTGTTTGTTTTGGAACCAACTACAAATCATACAGCAGGTATAGGAAGAATGCTGGACAAGGAGAGTGTATCACCTTTTCTAACTTTTCCCTTCCCATATGGAAGGCAGCATTAGTTTGATACTGCCAGCCATCCGTGGGGAACCCCTTACCGCCGTCATACCCCCGGTCCAGTCAGTAGCACTACTTTGCTGTCAGACTTCCATCATGGCGAAGTAATTTACAAGAGAACGGCAACTGGTTTTTGCCTTACCACTACCCAATAAACCTGTCTGGTATGGTAAGATCTCAAGGGGACGTGTGCCCCGCAAGTATCGCTTGTTGGGTTATTGTGATATGTAAACCCGACCACCACGTCAAGCTAATAGTCATCGGTCAGGACATATATACATATCAATCCTGTATTATTTCTCACTTGCATGTTAGCCATTCCAAAAATTCTTACTCAGCTTGATACGCTTAGAATATTGACTTAACCCAGCACGAACGTGTCAGCTTTATGCTACTAATAAATCTGCGGAGAAAAACAATTTCTAAGAGGTCAGAGAGGGGAAACATGACTTCTACATTGAATTCTAGGAAGAAATGGATAGAACAGACACGAAAATTATCCAACGCAAACAGAACTGCGAGTTATTCAGAAGCATATTCTAATATCATAAGATGTTTTCGAGTAGGCAATCTTCAGTAAATTGATAACTTGTCGGATGCCTCTTACAGTTCGATCTTCTAGACATTCGATAATTACGGATTCTGAAATACTATACACTACACTCAAGTTTATCTTTACACGTTTACTATACGAGGATTTGCGTGCTTTCCTATAAAGTAGAATAGAAGTCTGTAGAAATCAGTCTGATTACCAAATCCAACTAATGCCTAATCATAGGCTGATGTTTTCACAAAACTTTGTTGTTGCGATCGGCAAAAGGGTTGTAGACATCTCATTTTGAGTTGAGTTCAGTCCATGTTTCACAGGTGTTGTAAAGCATAAATAAGTATATATTCAGACAGTGAGGTACATAGAAAGCCAGTTATCAAGTTATATTTTCAGTTAGCAGTCCAACTACGTGATATAAACCATGACATTCTGTCGCAATTATAACTTTAAGAACTGTTGTTCATGTCCAGGAATTGAACTTCTAGCTGGTGAGAAATGTTGTCCTATCCGAAACAGCGTATAGACACAGGAAACTCAACCATCATCATCAATATAGGACCAGGCATTACTAAGTAACCCTCTAAGTTGCCACACCTCATATCACCACATCAAGTAGAAAGGTATTGAGGTGAAAGATGAGAAAATCCAGTCAAAAGAAATATAAAGTGCTAAAAGAAAGAAACGAAGAATGACAAAATGGTGAGATTCGGTATAGCGTCCTTAAGATAAGGATAATGTGTGTGGGGATACATCTGCACCACTGACATCGGTTCTGAGCCATATCCCCTAGTCTGCAGCTACTGGTTTATCTTGTTCCACGGACCCCAACCGGCTGGTCTGCTTCGCCCGACATGGCCCAAACCATCAGTCAACGACTTCATACATTGATGGCATGTTTTAGTCTGGCCACCTTGATCCTTTTTCCACCCTGGACCTACTTCGGTCAACATTTTGTGACGAGACAATCGGTGAATAGGCATACGTAGTACGCGTCGGAGCCAACCATCTCAATCGATGAATGTTCATAACCTCGTCAACTGATTAACCTCTACTCCCTAAAACTCTACACATGAGTCTGACTTCTGCATTACTCACGTGGCGACACCACGGAATACGCCTCATACTACGAAGGCAACGGTGGTCGAACACCTGCAGCCAGCCTTCTCATGTCTTCCACCTTTAATGGCCATGTTTCACAGCCATACAGTAGAACAGATCGGACTACCGTGCAGTACTCAACCACATAGTTTTGACCGCAATTTCAGACCAGAGATGCAACTTTTTGGAGTTGATTCGTTAATAACCAAAGGAGTAATAGTATTCGAGTGTAAAATGAAATAGTTGGTTTCAGGGAGGAATAAACTTTGGGGAGGCTGATGACGAGAAATAGGACCTTGAGTGTAGCCGCGCGTAAGCATATTATGTATTTATTACCTGCCGACATTAGGTTACTTACTTAAGTTATGTACAATGTTGGTCGAAGCAGGTTCAGGCTCGAGTGGGCCAGACTAAAACATGCCATCAATGTATGAAGTCGTTGACTGATGGTTTGAGCCATGTCGGGCGAAGCAGATCAGCCTGTTGGGGTCCGTGGAACAAGATAAACCAGTGGCTAGAGACTAGGCGATATGGCTCAGAACCGATGTCAGTGGTGCAGATGTATCCCCACACACATTATCCTTATCTTAAGGACGCTATACCGAATCTCACCATCTTGTCATTCTTCGTTTCTCTCTTTTAGTACTTTATATTTCTTTCGACTGAATTTTCTTTTCTTCTTCACCTTCCACTTCACTGTCTTTTAACTTGATGTACTGATATGAGATGTGGCGAGAAGTTGGACCGTTACTCAGTAATGCCTAGTCTTATGTTGATCTGGATGGATGACGACTTGGGTTATGTGCTCAGAAAGGAACTGGGCATTGGTTTGTTCCTAAAAACTTCATAAGATGCAATAGAAGGACACCTGGGAAAGGTGTGATATAATCTCTACAGCCCACATTTCCCCACAGAATGGGAAGACAGCATCAACGAGAATGCTCCTTGCTCACAGTTTAATCAAGCAAGTGTTACAACCAGGACAGGTCAATCACTGAATGTCTTATACTGTTATGGTAAAGTATACAAATTGATGAAGTGAAACTATATGAACAAAGGCATAGAATAGAAACGCGTACCTTCAAAGAACAAATGATGTTTGAGGATTCCATGTAAGATCGTTTATACAATATAGTACACAGTGATATACTATTATCTAACGCATGACGTTTTGAACAGAATTTATTACTCATATTCATATCAAAGTAGCCATACGAATTTTATGAACCTTCATCGATTGAGATGCTTGGGACATGAACCACGTATGCCTATTCACCGATTGCCTCGTCACACAATGTTGGCCAAAGTAGGTCCAGGCTGGGAAAAGGCCTGAGGTGGCCAGATTAAAACATGGCACCAATGTATGAAGTCTCTGACTGTTGGTTTAAGCCATGTAGGGCGATGCAGACTAGGTGATTGGGGTCGGCGGGACAAGAGAAGCCGGTGGTCGGAGATTGACTCCAGTTGATCACATGGCTGAGAACCGATGTGAGTGGCGCAGATGTATCCCCACACACATTATCCTCATCTTAACGACACTATATCGAATCTCACCATTTCGTCATTCTTCCTTTTTTTCTTCTCGTACTTTATGTTTCTTCTGACCGCATTCTCTTATCTTGATCTTGCACCTCACTGCCTTTTTACTTGATGTGGTGATATGAGGTGTGGCAAGTCAGAGGCTTACGGAGTAATGCCTGGTCCTATGCTGATATTGATGATGATACGACTTTCAAACCCCACTTTATAGAGTTCAACAGTTTTTCATTCTTTTAGTTTATTGGTAGTAAGATTTTCAGAACATCTGTAAATAAACAATCGAATACTAAGTTATGCTCTACTACAGTGCCCAAATTATACTCCTGCATATCTAAGGATGTTGAGTTTGGTAAAAACAGTCAGTAACAACATCGTACTTGACATTACTGAGTAACAGTTGAAGTTGTGACAGTTCATATCACGATAGATAAAGCGCAACAAAACGTGAAATGCACATAGCTAATGAAACCAGAAGTGGTAGAAAGCCAAAAGATAAGAGAGAGTAAATCAAATAACGAAACGTCACATAAGGGTTAAGATTGAGAAAAAACATCGATGTATTTGAGCAAGTGTGATTAATTTCGAGCTGTATCACTTACAACCAACGGTTTCACCCAGGCCCAAACCATGACGCTTACATGAATTAGACAAGCATTGAAAAGCTTTATGATTTGATACCACCTTGAACCTAACCCTACTTCAGCTATCATCGCACGTCGGAATGTATGGTGACTCGGGATGCGTCAGAAATGTCTGAGTTGTTTAAGACTTGTCTCACCAACTGACTTACCTGATTCACTAAAGACCCCAAGTCTGTAGCCTCAATGTTCACGTGATGGTTCCATGTCATGTAGGCAGTGTTGCAAATGCAACAGAAATCGAGTACCTGAAGCCTTTCTATGCCTTCCACTTACAATCGGTACGCTTCAGCCATGGAGTAGGATGATGCAGTGTTGTGCAGCGTACTCGACTGTAATGACCAATTAGATGTCCCACCAGCAGCATGAGTAGTGAAGGCTAGCAGAAGGCAACCAAGCCTTTTACAATCACGACGAAATTTCGTCAGCAACCAGTAATGACCGGACTTTCGAAATGAACTGGTCAACACATCCAACCACGTCATTCCCTATAGCCAGACGGTGTCAACGCAGACCGATCTCGAAGTGAAAATCTGCATCATTATATTCAGAAAACTGTACCTATCAAAGTGAAGCTTATAGACTGATGTAGTATTTTAGATAAGATGATAGTCTGCAGGTCTAAACCATTGGTTTGATCGTAAACGAAGAACTTAAATAAACTATACATATATGTAAGTGGAACCAATGGAGGTGGATGCATCAAAAATGTTTTAGGCCAACCAGGAAGAATTCCACTACTGCACTGTATGATTAGGTAATGGTTGTCTGACCGGACAGAAACACGCTTAATAGGAACAGGCCAGTAGCATCCCACTTTTTCGGTTACTCATAGACTTTTAAACCATGATAACTGTCTACTTCCCCAGGTGGATTTCTGAAAATAAGCAAATGTAACCTGAGTAAATTTATCTCCAATGGTAAACATAAAATACGTAGAGTATGTTTGTTTTTCTTAGAAATTGGTCAGCTCAAATAGTCCCAAGTCACTTTAACGAGTACACACAATAACTACTGTATTCACTTACAACTTAGTTTCATCTTTATGCAGCTAACTGACATCCTAAGAAACACGTGTGAATGAGAAGGTAAATCAATACTAAGAAACGAACAACACCTCCAAAACAGTGATAAGCTTTCCTGCTGGTAGGCTCCATTGTATAAAATAGTGAATGTAAGAGCAGATTTCTTTCTTAACCGGATTTTAGGTTAGAGGAGATTTGCATAGAAATTTATGGCTGTATGACTACCAGGTCTTTTTCTCCAGATGAAAGTCCACAGTAGGTTTAAACAGTATCATAGTCAAAACAATAGGAAACTCCAACTCTCATAAGAAGTAAGTTTTATCATCCGGAAATTTTGTGCAGAATCTAGGACACCTGTTAGGGTGATACCAAAGGTCTCACTACTTGAGCATTATTCGCAGATGACTTAGATAACCGGAGAAAAATTGGTAACACGGAGAACTTTAGTACACATCAAGGTAAACTAAAACGGACAATCGAGTGGGCATTAGAAAACCAACCCAAATTCAATACGACCAAGTGTTAAGTCAATGCACATTAGATGCTTTCAAGAATGAACTTTAGGAAGTAGTGTTATACGAAATGCTAGTGAAGAGTGCGACCTGGGGCCACTGATACCTAAAAATCACACTAGATCTATCCACATGTAAAACTCCCAGGAAAGCAAACTCTACATTGAGAATGCTCAAAATACTTGATACAAGTGAAAGATAAGTAGACAATACCTGTAACAGCACGCATCTAGAATACTGCACTTATGTCCACCAAACTTGATAAAGTACAAGGACCTACTAGAAAAAGTTCAAAGGAGAGCAACTAAGGTGGTTTAAGGCTTTGATAACAGAATAGAACCAATAATAGTCCATCTTGAATATAAGCGAACTTTAAGTAATCTCATGTTAAGATACTTTGTATTAAACACCAAGTATAGGGTTAAGTCAAGGTAAGTGATCACAGTGCACTCAAATGATATCAGTATAAATCAAGGTTATAGCTTTCCACGTCTAAAATGCGGAAGAATTTCTCCTCAGCAAAAACCTTGAATATCGTCACGTGGTATCATCTCAACCTCTTCAGTGAGTCTTCAGGAAAGTTAGTCAATACTATAATCTTGAATGATTAAGGACAATCTGTTTGAACTTCACTTGCCTAGCGACCCAGAGTATGGGATACAGCCAAATAGCAACCTTAAGCTTTCTGAGGACGTTATTTTGTGTAAATATGATTAGAAAAACTACATACAAACAAGTTCATGGTGGACTACAATGGCTGCGGATTCGATAACTTACTACTGGAAATACCATCAGAACTAATTACAACTAGACCACTAACATAATTAGATCCTAGGTATTATAAGCAAGCAAAAGAAATATGCAAGTGATGGGACATCAAGCTTAAGTCGCACACTGAAATGGAAGTCACATGTATAATTAACGAGAACACCATCTTCGTGTTAACACAGACTCCCATAAACTTGTGCAAGTTCCTCACCCTATAATTTGTGAAACAAGAGGGATTACGTGGTTAATATATGTCATATTTGAAGGTGAAGTCTTGTAGCAAAAACTAAGTTCAGAAAAGGTAGCAAGGTGGTATGCACAAGCGACACTGCCATTGAGTATTCCACTGCAGACGAAATTTGCTATACAAAGATAGTGAACGACGCCAGACATTCCACTGGGGTTCAGTGAAAAGATTCCAAACAAGACTGAACGAGACCACTTGGGGTTCATTTTAATTTTGTAGACGTAGCACAACTCGACTAAACATTGTTCAGTATGACTGCAGTCAACTTCACCGCGACCGTCTTTGGCTAAATTGATGATATGGTCAGTAGAATCTAACAAAACTCATAGACTTGTGGTAATCTGGTCGTAGAGGCAGTACTGAGAGGGTAAAGTTTTAGGTGACAAAATTACGTACACCACTCTCTGAATGCGCAGCTAAAGCGATACCAACGGACCTCCAGTGATGTTATGTTTCAGCATATCTTAGTGATGAATCTCCGCAGAATAAACCAAGCAATGCATTTTCACGTCTGCAAGCAACGAGCCTGACTTTTCTGTACGGAATATCTATCAGGAGCTATAACAACAAAAGCACAGCCACTAATGTGGTGGTTGGAGCTCGATATCGAGCAGTCACTAATTAATTCACACTACATCCGACGCAGTATTTCACTTCTTGATTCGACCGACGTTACACAAAAACACAGGCTAATTTAGCCCGCTATCTTTATTGTCTAAGGTGGAGACGCGACTTAGTAAGGAGTAACATTACTTTGAGTGTCCCCTGGGTTAAGAACAGTACATAGTATGGTAATTCCGATCGCAAAAACCACGACAAGATGAAGACATCCTCGAGTCATCAATGAAAAAGGACAATAATCCAAGTTTAAGTATATTATTAATCAAACTTCTTGAAGCCAATTACAGACGCATACTGTCTGAAACACTGTCTGCACATATGCAATCCGTACTTTCTTATCAAACCATGTCGATTGGCACATACTCGACAGCATCTGCTCCCCTGACCATACTTCTTTGGATGTGCATGCCAAATATTAGCGTGACCCATTTCGTTAGAGGAAAACCTGGAACTTCAAACAACCCTCAGTGTTGCGTGCATGTGCGTTTAAACAACACTATAATTTCAGTGTTATCCAATATGCAATATCTATTTAACGAGCTTGCGTAAATCAGCCGATTTCTTCCTGTTTGCTTTCAGGTTTTGCAGAACTGCTCCAGGTCTCTGGTGGATGCCTCTGCAACAGATCTAGCCACTCCACTGCTGTAGCTGTAGTATGTGCAATAGGTGGGTGGTTATTGGTGGATGTTTGTTAAAAATATATTTCTGATGAATGTTTACACACAGTGAGGTTGTTTAGTTTTTGTGATAACTCAAGCAAAAATTTTTGCGCATGATCACACCAATTGTTGGAACTGAAGATAGAAACGAATTGGCTACTTAGCCCGAGGCTGCAACGCAGCTGGATTCGTCACATGTTGAGCTGCCAGACACTTTTCCAAGCTAGTTGTAAGAGACAGCTAGGGACGGTGAAGAGGTAACCTGAAATGACAAATGAATTAGCAACAGACGAAGAAAAGTAGAATGAACGATTAGTCTACGTACGGCCAAGTAAGACAAGAGGAGTATAAAGATTTACAGAACTTAGGTGAGTGAGGTTGTAATAAAGAAGCAACTGCCACTTCTTCAAAAAGCGAATTTCATGCTGGAAATATGCTTGCTTTGTGAGAGCCGAATTAAGCAGTAGGTTTTGAGGGGCTCAAACCTTCTGTGCCACGTAGTTTCAAGATAAGTTACCGCTTCCATGTGGAAGTATCAGAAGAGCGAGTCGACAAAACTCTTTCGAAAGGGGAATACTGCGTGACATAAATCTTGATTATGTCGGAATCATCGCATATTTTCTTCCAGAAATCTAAATGCTCTACCTCAAAATGGCTTCTTGCCAAATCTATTTGTAGCTGAAACTTGTTATATTTTCGGATGTAAAGAGTCATTCAAGATGGGATATAATATGATCTTACTCTTTGGCCTCAGGTGAATGTTACAGATTATGGTTTTAGACCCTCAAAGCGACCCACTTAGATTCCATACCACAATAAAACCGCCTCTTTTTTAGCTCTGCATTTCATCTTCTTCAAAAGGTCAGCGCCGAGAGTAAAGTAGAAACGGGAGTGTAATCAAAAATTGCTCCATGTGCAGAAACCCTATGAGCACCACCAGGGATTACGCACAGTTCTCTCTCAAAAAACTGGGAGGTTCGATCAGAGACTACGAACAGAAGTTATCTTTGTTCGCTGTTACCTCGATGCACTTTACCACTATGACTGAAGGCGTGTTCTCTCTCTCTTTGAGTTTGATTTGATATTGCCCTTCTCCAGAAACAGACACCCCTTGCTCAAAGAAGTTTCTCCCAGTTTTTGGCAAAATTTGCAAATCTCAGTGACCGGGAGTCGAGTGAAGCTGATGAGTGAACCGCGATGACGGCAGATAATATCCGAATAGGAATAGAGCCTTAGAGTGTTTCACTTACCACCGCAAACTCGATGAACATGGATCAGCCAACTTCAAATAATATTTGCACCTATGAGTTCAGGAATAAATTATTATCATTGCTATAACCACGAGCACACTGAGTTTTGGAGTGGCCACCGTGATGTCCCCAAGAGCATCGAAGGCCTTTATGCAATGGGAACTAATCTCCTCCAGGATCACATCATGGCAGCAAAGTTCAACTCCAAAGGAAGGAAAGTCATAATCGTACAGTGCTACACTACGCACCTACAAGTAATCCGGGTCGAGCGAAGAAGGAGGAATTCTACAGACGACCGCGGTCAGTAATGGACAAGACTCCAGTTAGCGACATCAAAATTCCAATGGGTGGAATGAATGCCAAAGTGGGAGCAAACAACACAGGAAGAGAACGTATCATGGGTCGAGAATCACTCGGCGAAATGAACGAGGATAGAGAATTGTTTGCAGACTTCTGCGCATTCAAAGATTTAGTGATTTGAAGCGAGGCAGTGTGTCCAAGCACAAGGATATCCACAAAGCGACATGGACTTCACCAGACGGACACGCTAAGAGCCAGATCGACTTCACCTCAATGTGAAGAAAGTGGAGACGCAGCCTACTGGACACAAGATCATGAAGAAGAGCAGATGTAGGTTCAAACCACTATCCAGCGCAAGGAACCTTCAAAGAAGTTGGTGACAGACGGCCACAGTTCAAGTTCAACACTAGCCTAGAACAGAAACTGAAGGATGAGACCACAAAAGACATCCTCGTGTCAATCAGCCCTCAAGACAAAATGGGAGACACTGGGCAGCATCCCGGAGGAGACCCGTATGGAAGAACATTGGAACCGTTTGAAAGCTGAGTGGAAGGAATCCTGCATAACCGTATTAGGAAGGGAGAAAAAAGAAGACAAGAAATGGATCTCCATAAACACACGGAATCCGATAGAAGGGGGGAGGAAGATGGAGTTGGTGAAGCAGAGGATGGACCAGTGCAGTGCACGAATGAGCGACGTAAAGAGGGACCGGGTACAACCTATAAAACAGCGGGCAAAGAAGTGAGGGAGAGTGAACACAAAAACAAAAGACACTTCCACGACACACTGGCAAGTGAGGTGGAATAGGCTGCAAGTAGAAGGGACAGAGATCTGACAACGCCATATCAAACAACCGAAGTGCTATCTGAGGGTGAGAGATCGACGCAGATGAAACAAATGAAGGGTAATGAAGGAAAGCTAGTTACCGAAAAGAAGAAACAGAGGAAGCGATAGACTGACTACTTCAAAACGCTCTCGAATCGACCAACACTACCACCTCCAACTCATCCAGAAATGCTACCAGCAGTCCAGCCGCAGAAGCATCCGTGAACACGAGTCCTCCAACGAAGGCAGAAGTGAAGTTCTGAGCGCCATAAACATACTGAAACCCAGGAAGGCAGCCGAAGAATAAGGCGGAGTTCCTCCAGAAGCACTGAAAACAGACTCCGTGACAACAGCGGATGTGATTATAGCAGTAATAGTCATATTTACATCTGAATGTACAGGCACGCACCATTTATACAGGTATGAATAACTTTATATACAAAGTACATTCATCTTCATGGAAGGTAATCTGAATCCCTACCCGTTGTCACTAGAAGATATAAGTGCTGCATGTTCATATAGTGGAACATCCCAGCAGAATAAGTGTGCAGCAAATTTACAAGTTGGATAAGTGGAAGTATTGTCTTCGCATTAACAAAAAAAGCCAGGTTTGTATCTAGACATTACAGGTATTACCTGAAAAAAATAAAGCTTGAAGCTAATACTTCCATTGTAGCAGTTAGCACTTTTTGCTTGAGATAATGGTGAAAAGTTTATGAGGGAATGTATACACTCGCTGTTAATTTATTGTACTTCATTGATGATTCCAGAATGTATACTTCATGTAGGTTAATACCATTCCACAACAAAGATTCATAATCCTGATGAATAATACGACTGAAAGCCAAATGTCTTCATTTTTCTAACTACAGGTTCCAGAGGCAATAGACCTGTTTGAATGCGCTACGTGGACTTCCAGGACGTCCTGTTCGCCGTTTTCACGGGTTGTGGCAGCCTTGTGGTTGGTAAGTGTTAGACTCTCCGAGCCAATTTCATAATTAATAAGTCCTGGGTTTTGATAATTATGAAGTTGTAGTCCAGTGAGCACTTTTATTTCTGCTTGTTGAAGTTAGGTAACCTGAACTTGGTGAAGCTGGTTACCCTCTATGAAGGGCAGTTTCAGCCATGGTCTGTTCCTCAAGTAATTAATTCTCGATGTCAACAAAGCCAACGTTTAGAACTGAATTATTTTTCTACAACGAGAAAAACAGACAAAGCAGCAGACAGGGAGGCAAGAATTTCAACAAGGAGAGTGTTTTCCATGTTCATGCTTCTCCCTACTTAACTTCCCTTGCTATAGCTTTCACTGTATGTTCTTTGTCTATAGAGTATTTAAAAATATAAATTTCATGCTGTCATGTGGTGTAGGATTTCTGTTTTTGATTACCACTTTGGGTAGGGCAGAATGTGCTGTCAGGTGTACGTGGTAACTTATGGAAGTTTCTTCAACGCTTCGTACGAAAGGTCAGTGTAGGTGTGGTGGTTCTCATTATACATTAAGAGAGCCGAGTATACGAAGTGTCGTGAAGGAGACTGTCGGTGTATTCCATAAGCCGTAGAAGTCACTAGATGATAAGAATTCAGCCAGTAAGCGACCAAATCCAGAGATTGATTTGGAGGCCTTCACTTTAGCTGCAAGTCTGTTCCACAACTGAGGGAATTTGACGGCAAAGAAATTGGCGTTCAAGCAGGACTTAAACGATTTCATTTTGATGCTGTGTGCGTGGTTGCGCAGATCGTAACAACTGCTGTGTTCCAACTGAAACTCACCACTGGCTGTAAAAGTGTGTTTATGTAACACATTAAAGAAGGGTGTCAGGTTAATTTTTAGTCATCTCACCCAAATTGGTTCTAGGCTTAGTGTTCTGCATCTACAGCTGTGGTCCTGTTTGCAATCGTGTCCTGATAATCTAGCTGTGAAATACCTTTGGACACCCTCTATTTTGTGTTTGTCTACTACGCGGCTACCGCTCAGTACAAACGGACAGCATTCTAATAGTGGACGTACACAAGTTTTGTAGAGTAGCAGCTTGGCTTCTTTGAAGTGGTAGTTACGATCTGTGCAACCCATCAGGACCCCAGATTTGCGAGTCTGTGATGCTACCTGTTCAGAAAATGTGAGGTCCCTTGAATATCTTAGTCCAAGGTCACATACACTTCTAGGGACAGGAAGTTTCGCAGACTGAAGATGCAGTTGGATATCCACCGATGGAGCACCAAGACATGTCCAGCCACATTTGCCTATATTGAACTGAAGTCCCCGAGCAGCAGACCATGCGAGTATAATATCCAGCTCCCTTTGTATTAGTGCTTGGAGGTGGGATAAATCATCACGGGTGAATGTGTATGCAACTTGTAGATCATCAACAAACAAGAAAGGTTTACCTTATGTGAGGCAGCTGCAGATGTCATTGACGCATAAAGAAAAGAGAAGAGGGCCTAATACACTGCCTTCAGGAACACCAGAGGTGATTGGCCTTAGTTTTGAAGTTTGTGAATCTACCTTCACCACTTGAGTGCGATCACTGAGGAAAGACTTAATCCATCCCAATAGTGGATAGTCAATTCCCATAGTCATCAGCTTACTTATTAACAGCAAGTGATCGACTCTGTTGAATGCCTTTGAAATGTCTAGATAGAGCACAAGGACTAATCTGTTAACACCACCTGGGTAGTCGGTGTCTAGGATTTGTGTGTGTGTTTGACTGTGTCTTTTTCGTTGCTCTGAGAGCTCTAAGATCAGCGGTTAAGAGTAAGGGGTTTCAACATCCCCATCAGCTGTTCGGCCAAAGTTGCAGCTGATAGGGATGCATTGGATAAAAAGTCATCACGCTTTTGTGGTCCATGTAAACTTCTGTTCTGCGTTGTATTCCTTACCAGTGACTGCCTCCTGTTACAATTCACAACGGACGTAACTGGCGTTATGTTGGATCAGGGGCCATCCCCTAGTAAACTAGTGCCATGCAGCCGACCAAAGTTTTTCCTCACAAAGTACCCTGCTGACATTCTATTATAGGTGGTTTGATGTTGACTCTTATCACTAGTAAACGACACGGTTGGGTTGTTGTGACGTCTGTTTTTGTTCTCGTTACTAGTGAGACTTAGCTCAGTGCATAGAACCTTCCCGGTAGAGCCACTGTTCGTACTTCCGTCAGTTCCAGAGGGGATTACGGGATCACTTCGGATCATTATATGCTTTCTGCGTCCGTCTCTACTTGTTGGGTTCTATGGGAGCGCTGGTTTATCTGTTGCATATAGAGTGGCCGATATCCTGGGACCTAGGCTGGTGTGTTAGTAGACATTAGGCCTCCAGTAGACCTCAGCGAGGGTTGTGTCACGTTTAGTGCTGTGTCAGGCTTCACTTTGGGGCCTTCTATGGATGCGTCTAGATCTACAGTTTCAGGTGGTTGAGTCAAATCATGCATTGCACAGTCTTCCGTCTCCGCGTTGGTCGGTGTGTTTTTCCGTATATTTGACTTGATAGAGTTTGTGGAAGGAGAAGTCCTGGGCTTGGTTATATTGGGGGGGACACCTGCCGCTTTAGTATGTCGCAGCTTTGGAGCCTTTTGACTGTCAGGTCTATGAGCACAGTTGTATACCTGTCTCTACACCACTATCTTATCAAGAACTATCTTTATTCCTGTGAAGACAGTGTTTTTTGCTAAGATATATTCTGCTTTGATGAATGTTTCCACCTCTATCTGTGGTCTAAATTGAAAGCGTATCGGACAGCAGTGGTCCTGCTGGCTCTTCTTTAGTGGGAAACATTTTGCTTGGGCGTCATGCATTTTTGCCGTTCTAAGCAAAATTTCTGGCACCGCCTTCAACTTTGTCGTGTCAGGGACGTTATAAACTATTGCGTTCAATCTAAGTGCAGGTCTCTTACTTACTTCAGTGGTAATATAGTCTACCAGGTGATCTATCCTGGATAGTGTTTCGATGCCAGCTTCAATAATGGATTCACTACGTGTCAAGATGCTCAGTGGCTACGGACTGCTAATCCGAGCTCTAATTTCGTCCAGCTGGGGTGACACCTCCAACGCCCTTAACATACTTTCTTGTGGTGCGTTATTCTGTTTGTCATCCTTCACTCTGCGTATTTCTGCCCTTAGTTCCGCTATGGAGGACTTCAGGCTTTCGATTTCTGGAAGAAATGACAATGACACACTTGGTGGCTGGAGTCTAGTTAGTCTCACAAAAGATGTGGAGCTTCCATTAAGCTTTACTTCTTCTGCAACATTTAGCGTTGCGGTCTTATTACATGTTGGGCATGCAGAGATGTTTCTATCATTATTAACGTTGGCTGTCTTATCGAAAGCAATTCTTCTTCTCTTGAGCACAAATGGAATGTAAGCTGACTCACTCATACTGCTGCAAGAGGAATCTGCTTTTGGTGTCACCAACATTTGGGTAGTGTTGATGCACTGTTCCACAGACAGTTGTGTCCGTGCCTTTTTACATGCATTAGCCATGTCTAGTTACATGTCTGATATGTGACTGGTCATTTGAGAATTTAGTAGCTTTATTATAACTTTGATAACAAAGTTATGATACGGTTACGAAATCACGTTAAAGTTTGACACAATTTCAAACTTACCGCCATTATTGCAGGAGGTTTGGAAGGAATGAAGGATGACCTGCCGATTGGAAGAAGGGCTACCTTGTGAAAATTACAGAGAAAGCCAACTTAAGTCTCTGTAAGAACTAGCGCGGAATCATGCCGCTGTCCACCCCAAGTAAAATATTAAGCCCCATCATCCTGGAGGGACTAAGAGGTGCTCTGGGTTCAAAATTACCGCCAGAACAGGCCGGCTGGCCTCGGGAAAAACAAACCACGTACCAGTCAAATCACAACGCTAAGCATCGTTATAGAGCACAGCGTAGAATGCTGGTCAACTCAACCTCAACTTCATCGGCTTTGAAAGGGCCTTCCGTTGTTGGTGCCGGCCGACATACATTTTGGCAGGCAGCTGCTTCAACACCACGGTTTTAGTGCCGCAAACCCTTACCAGCCTCATTCAACAACTCCAGCTGAGTGCCATATAACGACACTGCATGCCAAGTGATTCGCATAGAAAACCTCAGCTCAATGATGCCCTTGAAGTAAAGACAGGAAGGAGTGGGACAAGGTTGCCGCCTACTATCACCGATCATTTTCCTCATTGTGGTCGACTCGACTGGGTCATGCAAGAAGCTGTGAGAAGATGGGGGTAGGCCGGTTGGAGCGATGAAAAGACCCTAGAAGATTTGGATTTCACCGATAAACTATGTTTAATGTTGCACAAACTCGAAGATCTAAGGGCAAAAACTAACAGGTTGGCAGAACAGGTAGAGCAGGGCAGCGAAGACTGGACTTCCTTCGGGCGAACATAGGTGGTGAAGATACCAATCCAACAACAACAAGCACCAGTCACCGTCAGTAGGAGAAATCTACGCCAAGTTGTCTGTTAACCTGAAATCACTGTGGAGGTCTATCACGTTCAGCACGAATAGCAAGACACAGATTTTCAACACTAATGTGAAGTCAGTGCTTCCATGCGATGGTTGAGAGACTTGGAGCCTTACGAAAAGCACTTCCAACAAACTACAGGCATTCATTTACAACTGCCTACGGTTGATGCTCATGATCACGCCAGGTGGCCAGAACAACAAGAACAAGGGGCAAGGAACTCAGGCCGTGCAACTCACCAGCCAAAAACCCATCGCCCATCAAATGTGCAGAAGAAAGCAGAGATGGATTGAACACGCACTGAAAAGACAGTTTGGGGGCACCACGCGTCAGGCCAGGTCGTTGGGTGGGGCCAAATGGGAAACGACGAGTTGGGCGTCCGAGGCGAGGGTGACATAGGGGAGATGGTGTGAGGAAAAAATGAAATATTGTGGGCAGTAGTGGTGCCAGGTTAAAAAGGCAACAGAGAAGAGGGCGAAATGGCGACGTGCTACTGAAACCGTGCGTTCCACTGGGAACACAAGGGAAAAATAATAATGATGGAGTTTCTTATAGACTTCAGTTTTGGGAGTTAGTGCCTAGTTATCACTAAATCTAGCCCAAGTGCCTAGTCGCTTGTCCACATCCAGCCACATTTTCTGGGTTAAATTCAAGTCGCCAGGTGTTGCGCCACATGCTGGCACATTTATTTTTTACTTATCATACCTCAGTTCCTCTTACGTAGAGCTAATAGTCAAGGCTATCACTGCTGAGGCATGTGTGTAGCACTTTTAGGTCACCTGCGTATAGTAGCGGCTTGCCTACCTTGAAACATTCACTTGTGCTGTTGATGGATGTTATGAATGGGGGTTGACCTAAGAAGCTGCCTTGGACAACTCAACTAGTCATTGGTTTAGGCTTTGAGGTAGTTGAACCAACTTCCGTTATTTTATAACGGCTACACGGAAAGAACTTTAAGCGGTCCAAGAGTGGATTACAGATTCCAGGGGAGCTTAGTCTGTTGATAAGCGAGTTGTGTGGGACTGTGTCAAAGTAAAGTATTATCACTAGCTTTTTACGACCCATGACCTCATTCGTCACGAGATTTAAAGTTAATAGTGAAAGCAATCGACTTCTACACAATAGCGAGAGTGTCACTGTCTTCAATCAACATATCTTTCATTGAGAGCATTTGCTTTATCTGATGCCTCCTGTTGGAAGAACATGAAGGTTCCTCTCCACCTCTAAGAGTTGAAAGAAATTTTCTTGTGCATTATGATAATCAGTCATGCTTGGTGACCGCATCGCAGTCCAACGAAATGCGTTTCATATGGCATACGGTTTCCCTGTCTTTGCTGCCTCTCGTTCGAGGATTCAATGGACTTCGGAGAGACTACACTCAACTGATTAACCGACATTACCATTCAAGCGTAGTGTCAGCTTCAGATGTTTCATATGCAGCCAGCGTTCAATCCGCTGTCCAGGGACTGCGCGTCACAAACTTGATAGGACTTTTGCTGCGTATGCTTAGTTCACGCCCACCTTGGCCTCGGAATCCCATGAGTGTGCCTTAAACTCGGCGACGGAAGAAGGTATACTGTCCTCCATATCGATCGTTGAAAAACGTACTCAGGTCACTTTCCAGATGTCTTCAACTCGTCAACCGAATTTCGCAGAATGAGAGTCCACTCTGAAACCTCATGGGAGAATACCAAGGTTCCTACAGAACGGCTTCGAAAATTTACCATTTCGGGACTGAAGCAGAAGCCAATTGTAGGTCTTCTGTACTTTTATTCCGTGGTGTTCTCCAATTTAGCTTCCAAGATGTGGTGGATTGGTGTTTCTATCATAAGACTATATTTAGCAGGTCGAACGAGCCTTCTGACCCCCGACATTTTTAACTGGTGAGCTCGTAGTCTAGTCAGACATGTCCACTAAAGTTTGCATTTTTCAGTGATAGGAAGCGATAGTTCGTAGGTCCTGATCAGAAAAAGGTGTTTATTTCAATGCTACTGTGATAATGATGGGATGATAGGGAGAAATTTAGAGGCATGTGGGGCAACGATAGTTACCTAGGAGTTCGGGAAAATAATATAAGTTTGGGAGAGATATATGAGGGAGACACGCGAAATAAGCGGCTACACGGTTTAATGTCTTAGTGATGTAGAACGTTTGTTTGCTTTCCCGCCTTTGAAACTAGGCCGTGTTACAGATAACTAAAAAGTGACTTTGTTTCGGAGTTGGGAACATGTATGGGTCCAGGCATGTATATGCTAGGATGGTGAAAGGACATCAAGAAGATAGCTGCCGTGACCTCAAGGGAAGGGAAGTTGTGAGGTGCTTAGTGGGAGCTTAGGGAGTTTATAGTGTAATAGGCAGTTAGCCTTCAGTGTTTCATTCGGTATCATGGTTTTGTGTAAGACATAAACAAGCGCTTAGGGAAGATATTATAAGCACAAAACCAGTAGCGAGGTATTTGGTGTTATTTTAAAGGGCGCGTTTGTTAACAGTGTAGGTCTGAAGACCACACTTTTCTGTCTGTCAGGAAAAGGTGGTTTCGACGTGTCCGCACCGCCTAATCTCACACCACGTTTTCACATTGTCAGGCTGTTTTTGTACTAAAAGTGGTGCTGACCGTAAGGGCGCGGATGATATAACGGAGGCGTCCGAGATTGCCGCAGCGTTCGTTTGGTGACCAGAATCACTCGCGCTGTCTTTATTTTGATAAGCCATCATAGGTTCAGAGACCTCATCCATGCTGGGCTGCCTCAAAGACAAAGGCGGTTTCTCCAACTTCTTATCAACGGGTTTTCCATCTCCTCCACACGTCGGTAGGCTGTTTCGATGTTGTTTATTGTCTTATGGCCCATCACCAATGCACTTAAGCAGTGTACCATCTAAGTCTTCCTTCTCTTAAAGAAGCCTCTCCTCCATTTGTTGACCACCGAGCTACCCACAGAAGGTTGCTGATCACTACACGTTCCCTTTGGTATTATAAAGTCGAAGCAGATAGCTAGTTACTAAACAAAATGTCCAGAGTGGAATCACGGTTAGAATAACATCAGCACCATAGCAGCAGGCAGAAGTTGTCGACATGGAGTGAGGATTAAAAACTTAATTTTTCAAGATTCAGACTGAAAGGTGTCCTAAATCAAGAGGTCAGTTTGGCTATAAAGAAATGTAGGTTGCATCAGAGAAGCCACACAGTTATGTTTTAAAAAATGCATGACCATTCACATGTCACTAAGTGCCCTTTCTGAGTGAGTTGTTCACCTGTCTAATAACTTGTCTTATGTCCCTCAGTTTATGGTATAACATAGTCATATCAGTGCCAGGTGTTACTGAGTTGTGTTTATGTATCAGCAGGGCGAATGTACGTGGGATCGCTGTCTGAGCGTTGGTTATCATTTAAAAAGCTGGGCATCGTCGGACAGGGGGAAGTCGTTAAGTGGACGTTGGAACTGGCTGAGAGCTCGGTACGCCCTAATAAAAGGCGGAAGTTTGTTCCGCAGCATACCATACTGTGTAATAGAAATCCCAGGCGGGATGAAAGAAGCGTCAATAACTAGTAACTATCCAGCGCAATTCGTTGAGAAATTTACACGAGAACATGGGAAACGGACTCACAACAGTAGCATGATCACGAATAATAACGACAACGCAAGTAGAAGGGAGTTCACATGCTCCACTGCGTTACCATATACGAAAGGAACATTAGGAGCTTTACGTAGGATCCTCAACGCAGCTGTGATCGGGGTAGCATTTCAACCTACGAACTCATTCAGAGATAGGCTTTGTTGGCCGACTTCAAGGTTCGATAGAGACAATTAAGCAAAATAATCCAAACTGCAAGATTCCATGTAATCGCTGCGAGGTCAAGTACGTGAGCCAGACTAGCTGTTAGGGGTCAGTTAGATTACTTGGACATGGGAATTTAGCCAACCAAAGAGCGACAGACCCCAATAAGAACAACAATCTGGGACAACACTCGCAATGCATGCAACAACACAATCACACAATGGGGTGGTGGACAAAACCGCTGTACTTAAGTTCAGTACAGTTGGAGGGGGGACTGATTGTTGAATCTTTGTTCATCGTATCAACCAACGCCCGACACATTTAATAGGAGTGATGCAACACCCATACCAGAGATATGGAAACTTTTGCCACCAATAGAAACAGAGTACGAAGTGACAGGGCTTTAAAAATTAGCCGTCAAAAGTAGTTTTGTTACGTTGATATGATTAAAATTTGCTCTCGAAGCTTCGTCATCCAGCAAATGAAACTGCATCAATCCGTGCTATGTATTTGATGCACAAATTTGATATTGATAGAACAAGTCCCACCATAGATTTGTTGAGTAAAAGACAAAAGAGAAAGGCTAGGCTGAGCTACAGGCTTCTCAGCCAAGGTGGTTAGTTCCTGGCTTTTTGCCCCTTACTTCATGAGAGAGCATTTCTCTGTGAAAAAGTGGGCGTCGAGTGGAGTTCCGCAGCCATCAATTCAGATTCTGTCACATGCATTATTGTAACTATAGGCGGTCGTGCAACATTCTGACATTAGGCAAACCACAGCACTCCTTACTGTAGGTTTTTCCTCAGGTGCGAATGTTTTCGTGTGGTATACCTATGGGTTCTCTGCTGTTGGAAACTGTTGAATCTGCGCATTCTGTAAAAGTAGGCCTCTTGCAGTGAGTGGTACTGGAGTCACTCACAAAGTTGAATGTATGCAGTGGGGTGAAACCCAGATGTGGTGCCATATTTGGGTGTGAGTTACTGAAATGGATTGTGCTAGGGTCAATACGGTTTAGAGGTAGCCGCGTGGTTGCACTCCGTGTGAACAACCTCTTCAGGTCGTCTAGAAGTCATGAGGAGACTTCTGTTAGCCCTCCGCGAGGAAAGCCGCACGTGACTCTTCCAGTAAACCTGGCAGTTCCTAAGAATCCCACTCCCAAGACTAACTATTCTGATCAAAATATAGTGAGCATCCCATCGAAGGATAGACTTAGGACCAGAAAACCCGTAGGCAAAACTCAAGGACTTAAACCCAATACTAATATTAGACAGAACAATTTTAAGCGCATTTTGCTCAACAACAGTGAAGAATGTTTCGTCGTCAAAAGGGCTTCAGCACAAATACGCATTGGCGAGCAACACAAGCAGCTGCCTTGGAATAAAAAGCTCGTAACTCATTATCACAGTCACAACTTGGACCTTAGTGGAGGGTATTATGCTGCCACTTATCGCTTCGGTGAACCAACGGACCGCAACATGCCACCATTCAGCAGTGGGACTGATCCTGTGGGGTCTAATCACCTCTACCAGAACAAGGGGCCAGGATGCAACCCATATGATCATGACCCTGGGACTAGGTAGATCACCCCGCCTGCCGAGCACGTTAACACACCTGGACCTCATGATTTTTTGGGGTCACCAAATGTTATGTATGACCTTTGGTACTCAGCTCAGAATTTACGGGCCCAAAGATGGAATCGTCCGAACTCGTACCCACTGACAGCGAACTTCAGTGTGCGATGTCAGCAGGGAGCGAAGACACGTTGGTAGGCTGGCTGTCCCACCCGGCGGACTTAGATGTCTCAAGTCCACCCACTGTTTTATCAACACAAACCGATGGGAGTTTTGGTTCGCTTTTAACACACTCCACCTACAGGTAAACTAAGTGGGAATGAACGTAATGAGATAGGTGTGACTGACATTGTAGGTGAGTTCATCAGTAGCAGAAACCTATTTACATTGTTACTGATTAACGCACGCCCCTACCTAAGAAAATATCTGCCATTAGAACAACGGTTCTAATCACTAAACCGACGATAATACCTTTAACTGAATAGTGGTGCCCACCCATCATCCTGGATGCAGACTTATCTATAGATGGATACACTCCCTATGTGACCTTTGTTGCATGAAATATATTATTATTATTACTATAGCACTTTACGAGATCATAAGCGTGGTGTGGCTGTCTCACTTATATGTGCAACCAAGTTACTGCAAAAAGGTTGAAGACAATATACTAAGTACAGCGCCTGACTCACCGTGGGTCACCGTACATCTCGACAAATACGAGCTCTCACAGGTTGTGCATATCGAGCGCCATGTTCAACAGTGGAGGCGGATAAACTTTTAGCTAAATCATTTGCTCATGCTTCCTCCTGTTATGCCAGTTTTACGTTGATTACAGGTGACTTCAGTTTTCTTGAACTTAACTGGTTAGCCGGTTGTTGTCCGCAGCGCTTCGCCGAGATACTTGCTGTGATAGATCTCTATGGTTGGAGGCAACATGTCCATGCAACTACTAGTGATGACAACATGTTGGACTTAGCACTTTGCGGTGACCTCACCCCAGCAACCACCTGTGTTAGTGGCGAATTCTCCAATAGCGATCACAGAATAACATTCTGTTATCTACCCATCCCAATATTGAATGCGGGTGGCAACCAAGCTTTACGCGTTATTGAATATCGCGGCTGTAAAGGCACGGGCCGGAAACTGCTCACAGAGCTTCTAAGGCTCTCCTCTTGAGACAACTATTTTAACACTGACTCACCAACAACCAAGGTATCCATTTTTACAGGAGTGTTAAGTCGTGTCTGGATACTGCTGCCCCTGTGAAAACAGTGAAACTGCACCGCCACTCAGAATATGTTCCACCCACATACCGAAAAAGCTCAGGCGACTGTCGAATCTATACCACTCCACTGGAGATTTCTCCTCTCTGCACGCTATCCGTGATACCCTGGGATCACTCAAAGGCTTACGTGCGCAAAAGGCCCTAAATGATGAGTTACAAGCCCTTGGAACTAGTTCCGAGGCATACGGTCTAACACCACTTCTAACGAAGCGCCTTCATACAACAGGGGGTATACAGTACTTGCTTCATAACGAGGTATCCAACTGAATGGAAACCTAGCTTTGTAATTCCACACCACAAATCTGGGACAAGGCCAGTGTCAGCAAGCACGGGTCCATCAATATAGCCCCGATCCCATTGCGAATTACGGAGAAAGCTGTAGAAGACAGTATATTTGAATACCTGCTTGCAGAAGATTTTATGACAAAGTCCCAGCGCGCCTTTATGAAGATCATGCATTACGTGTCATTTCGACTTCTTCAACCCCATTACCAGTGGTCGTAGGAGATGCAAAATAGTCCTTGTGCTATACTTCGATATGTCGAAGGCATTTGACATGGTTTCACATAGCATGCTATTCGAAAAGTTAAACGCATCAGGCATTAGCAGCCGTTCAGTGGGCTGGCTAAAATCGCGCCCAACTAACAAAAATCAGTTCAGCTATGTCTACTTCAAGATACGTCGCAAGTGGAATTGTGCGAGGTAGCGTTCTCGGACCTCTTTTGTTTATTATCTACATTAACAGTGTTTGCAGCTGCTTTGCCACAGGTGACGCTTTTCCATGTGCCAACGGCCTACAAGTCGTTTACTGTTGTTATAGTCATCAGCCATAAGCTATGACTGCTGTTCGACACGAACTAGAAAGGCTTTCTTCTTGGCTTGCTGATACCCTTCTATAGTTCAACACCAACAAGTGAGGATGGATCTGCACTGGTAACAGTAACCTTGGCTTGATATTTGAAGTATCTGGACAGCAGTCACCAAAACTTAGTTCTGTCTCAGATATTCTAGTGACTGGAATTTCTCCGAGTAAGCAGCGTACAGCGAAACTAAGTCACGCAGACTCCTAGGATGGGTTATTCGTAACTTTTAAAGTACTGAATCAAGGGTCCTGCTCTAAAAGGTATGCATCCGTCCAATTCTAGAATACTGCTCATTTGCTACAAGTAGCTTTCGAATGGACGACAAACTAGAAATCGAAGGGTACAACGACACTCTACATTGAGAACAGTAGAAGCTGGCCGAGGCCTTGACTACATCTCCAGATGCAACATGCTCGGGCTAGAACCTCTCTGGAAGAGGCCACCTGGAATGAATCTTATAGTGTATTGTAAATTACTTTGTACTTAAATGCACTCATGCCGTCCAAGAATTAAAGTAGTTGTAACACCTACTTACGATATACATAATCACAAACCATCGGCTAAAACTGGGTGTTGCAAGACAAGTGTGCTAGGTGATTTCTTCCCCAATAAGTCCTCTCGTGTCTGCAACAGACTTCCTGAGGAAGTACATACTGCAGGTTCATTATGCACCTTCATCTTCTTCCCCATAAGCGTACCTCTAAACAGCGGGTTTTGGATACCTCTTCAAGTAACCTTTGTAGTCAGTACAATGAACTCAGTTACATTTATCATGGTTGGTATACTTCTGCGTAGTACTTCTGTGCTCCTGTTTCGAATTTCGCCTGCCGCTCGCTTTCGCCATTCATTTTTCAGGCTTACTTAACCAGTCTTTCACCCATCCGTCAGCGTGCACCATGCCACCAAATCTATGACGAATGCATACAATCCAAGGTCACGGTTGTACTACCCTTTCCACCTTCAAGAGTGTTTGATGGTTCAAACAATGGCCGAATGATTCATATTTTTGAACCGAGCTTGCCCCAGGTATGATGAACGATTGTGCCGGCGTTTATCTGTTTCATTCTGTGCTATTTACGAAGCATTAATGTTCTTTCTGTTGACGCATCTTCTGTGTGCCAGAAAAACGGTATCTGTTGTATGGCTTGACACTGTACATGGCAGTCACTTTGTATTGCCAAAATGATCAGGCCCGTAAACTGGTTTGTTTTCATGTCGCTTGTGTTGTATAAAATATGTTGTTATTATCTGGCCTTCACCCCTCGCTTAATAGCCTCCTCACAGATGATGAGTCCATCACTCGTTTGGCCATTATATATGCGTTCTAGGCCAATGAAAATATACTAGGACCCCTGAACGTGTAAAGTAAGGCTATCACCGATCCCAAGTACTTTTCCTTAATGGACCCTAACATTGCTGCACAGGGCGTTTGACTGCTGTCCCACTGGCTCAGGTTGTGTAGTCAGTGAAGTGCGCATTAGTAAATTGTAAATCACCTTGATTTGGAGTCAGTTTTACCCGTCTACAAATAAACAGGGTATATCCGAAAAATCGTACTTGTTTTACATAGGGAAATCATGGAAGTTATTTTTATATGGATAAATTGAAGTGCACATTTAGCTAGAGTGTCTCTAAGAAGATAAGAACTTCTCTTTTCCCAATTTCATCTTGCGTGGTATATCACTCTTCGGTTTCTGCTCGTGCTTTCCTTTTTCTTCTTCTCTTTTTGGCATAAGTTTGAAGGGAAAACCTTCGGCATAATTTTGAGCTAAATTGTCAAGTGAATATACTACTTCGTACTTTGAAACGGAAATTACTGAAGGACTTCTTCAACTGGTTTTCCCCCACTGATTTTCAACTTTCTGAAACGTTCTGCACTAAGCTCACCCAATCATCAACTTCCTAGATGCAATCTTGTAAGAAAACTCAATTACAATAAATGAACCACATATTGTTTGGAATAAAGTGAATTATCATTATTATTATTATTAAAACTAAGGCTTCTGGACGGTCATAATGGCAGCGAAAATCTGGACAAACAACTAAATCTAAGAAATCAATTCACCTGGTGACTCAAAGTGAGACATGCTAGCAAAGAAACTTCTCCAGTACTTCACCTCATTTGACTCCGTTTTATAGGAGACAGTTAACAGCCAGCGAACCTCCCTGATAATGCTGTATGCTTCAGTATGAATCCTACTTGCGAAACTACACCATCATTGGATAATAGTCCTTCAAATGTTTATTTCTTTGTACAGCAACAACTAATTCTGATGGATTACATCTGTATTGCTAAGTGAGGTCACACTTCGAGTGAGAAACATGAGGACTTATATGCTCACCTGGATAATATGGTTACGTCAACACTTACTGTCACCTGAAGTGGATGAAGTGAGTTTTTGATGGCCAACGATAATACAAACATGTGAACCGAAGTTAAAATAAACGTTTATCTGAGGAAATACGGAAGTGTATCGCCAGGTTTACCGTCTAGGTCACATGAAACGCGAAAGTCGAATATTGTACGTTTTTGGTATCACTTTGTTGCGAAAAAGGATGGTGAGTGGAGACAGCCGAAACTCATAATCAATCCGTATGTACCGTGAAGTGATATTTTTTGTTCTTTTCATAACCTTCAGTCACTTTTGATAGGATGATAACTTCTGTATCATTCAGGACAGCTCAACTGTAGCGGCCGGAATCCAATAATCTTGGCCTGAATGCGGGAAATAACTAGGCGGTGCCAACTGATGTGAATCTGACTAGTTCCTGCGCTCTACTGTATAGCTTCCTAACTTCCGCGAGTGACGCACAGTCAAAGGTTGGATCAAAATATCAGAACACGGTTTGTAGTAATTCAATAGTAGATTCGTAACAAAATCTGTGGTACTATCAAAGCAACAATAAGTTGTGTCAAAATTACAAAAATACCTCAACAGTGTCGTTGGGTAACTATACAGTCCAAAACGTTCTCGGGTGCAAATACGTACTACACGGTAAAAACTGGTTAAACAAATACAACTGTTAAGTACCTGTCGGTCAATAGGAATATTCCCGACAAAACGGATCAAAACTCTGCCTACAGGAATCAAATCAACAAACAAACGTTCCCAGTAGATAGTCAAAAGACAAACAGTCAAATCACTGCACAACCGTAAGTTGAACCAAAACAGAATGTCGGGCGCAGTAAAACAACATCACCTTGTCAACAGTCCAGCGTCACATAATAGGAAAGTGAAACATTCATAAGTCTTAAACATACAAAGGCAAATGCAGGGTGCAAAGTCAAATAAGACAGTTAAACAAGCAAATAACACTAGGCCGGCTAGGGCCAGAGGTACACCATCCATAACGAGGGTAAAAATGTTAAAATTAATGTCAATACAATCAAATAAGGGTGATCGGGAGGGATTTTCAGATCAATTTTCCGTTACATCAACTGCTGGAGATCTACTTACCATTATCATTTTGCTGATGTCTGTAAGCTGGCTTCCCTCATGTTGAACTCTTAATTTGGGAACAAAGTAGTTATTTATCCATTTGTAAGTGTTTGTGGGCATCCAATCCAATGCTTGCTTGTGGTCAAAGAAAAGAGCTGTTGCAAAAGGGTCGCAGTCATTCTTGCTTGTAACATCATCCAGATAACCAAGAAAGCAGTGACGCACCGGCTTGTCTTCAAGAAACGGAGTTGTACTGGGGAAAGTAACTGGTTTGTGGTCATGTAGTCGTCAACTTTCTTCACAATCGCCCTTTCAGTAGCTCTAGATACCAATGACGTGCTATTTCTAGGTCACTGGTTTCAGTATTAGATATCAGTCCATACTTATGCTTGGGAGAGACGCATGACAGTTCTCGCGATAAACGCCACTAGAGAAGGAACCATTGAAGGGCTGAAAGGGGATCGGAGGCGTGTCTTTGCCACCTCTTTTTAGCAGCATAGTTGAGATTCCGGCGGGTTCAACGTTGTACAAGGCTCTAAGTGATTGTGTTGCGAGGGGAGTGTATTATCGAGTGTAGAGTACATCGGTTTCGGAGTGAGTCAGTGTGGACGGTTTATCGTCGACTTTTTTTTGTCCCCTTGCGTAGATGGGGTAAGGTAATAGTGGCTGAAGAGCCCACAAATCTGTACTGGGTGGCCGTGAGGGTTCCCGCTACCCGCCAATAAACTAAGAATGGTTGGTCTAAAACTATTTATCAGGGATTAAACCGGCCTTATCATTGCCGTAGTACTGGTGTACGGCAAGGACAGAGGGTAAATCACAGAAGGGCTGTTTATCACAACGGTTTGCACATTAATGGTAAGATATTGTGACTTTTCATTGAAATGTCAAATTACACAGTATATTCAAGTTCATCTTCTCCTATCTCGTCTTGCTGATGAGACGGCCACGTCACAGTTTGAGCTTCACCGAGCAAAATATTTATCTTTCGCTCGCAATCGCTAATGACCTCTTCAGACCTCTTAAAATGTGCTACGTTTTTGAAGTGGGCTAAAGCACACTCCCTTCTCTTTGTCTTTTTTTTTGATGGTATGAACTGAACTACGCCTCTCAATAAACGTGAATTGTCCTTCCCACCTCGGAAGTAGTTTTCCCGAACCTTATTCAACACATGAAGTATATCCTCGTCCCCCGCATTTTACTTGATCTGCGGCAGCGAACGGTTTTGGTTTGCTTCCTTTGTTCTGTCGGGTTTCTCCGCACCAGCTCCCTGTTTTTGGTCCACGTTTCTGATTTCCTGGTTCCATTCGTTTCTCAGCCTTGTCATGTTCGACGGCTGTCGTTCAGGCTGGATCTTACTGTGTATTGGGAGTCGTAGTTTTCTGCCGCACACTGACCGTAACGACTCTTTGCTTGTAGCTTTTACAGAGGCACTATGCAGTAGTAATATTAATGCTAGTTCTATCGCCCAGCTCCCTCCTTTCGAAGCCTGCCACTCTCCAGTGTGCTGTCATTCCGTTCCGTCAAGCCATTAGTGTGCGACATGGTGTATTTCTTATCCTTTCGATAACGAGACACTTCAAACATGATTTGAATTCTTGTCTCTCAGAGAAGCACCTTGGTGAGCCAGTACCACCTTGGTCACAGCGTGACCGGCCATAATATGCCTCCTCAGCGCCACCGTCACTGTCTTCGTACGCTGACCAGGAATCGCGAAAGCGTCCCTCCATCGTGTAGCACACTCCTATATCAAAAACAAGTATTGGTTGCCACCAGGTGTCTGCTGGAACGGTCGCATTAAGTCTACCGACCATAGGTCAACAACCGTAGCTGCCGAAATCGGCCAAAACAGTGGCTGTATATGCGGATCGCCAACCGCCAGTGTGGGCAGCCCGAGCTTAGTTAGCGCATCTCTCAAACCCGGCCAGTATACACTTTATCTGATAAGGTCGGCGGTCCGTATGGCACCCGTATGGGCTAACTGGAGACATTCTTGTACCATTTCGTCTCGAGGTGCTTCAGAATCACTGCTTACTAGCTCCCGTCGTATTCTCACCGGACCGGAACTTGGATGGTCATTCTGCGTCAACAACGCTCTTAACTATTTGTTCCCGCATGGTTGTTTGTTTCATTTCCCTCAAGTATGGTTTTCGTCGCAGCCTAAGGTATATGGTTCGGCTTTCGAAGGCGGATAAGTCCCAGTGGTCCTAGTGAACACGCATGCGATCTCAGGCAGTTCATTTTCTCCATCCGATCTCTACAAGGAGTTTGCCAACTACTTTCCCCCCCGCAGTGTGACCGATTGTACAGTCGTGCACTTGCATCCATAGCATCCAACGCGATAATTTTCCTCTACGGTCCCTCACTGTCTTTAACCACTGTAGAGGTTTGTGATCACTTTCAATACAGAACTATTGGCTGAGAAGCTACGATCTCCATTTGTCAGGCACCCAAACCATCGCCGGACGTTCCTTTTCAGCTGTGGAATACTTCTGTTTTGCAGGTGTCAGGACATGGCTGGGATACTCTACTACTCGTTCAGTCTGCCCCAGAACTACGCCTATTCCATAACTGCTAGCACCGGTAGACATAAAGAATGACCTCCCGGGTATTGGTAGTTTTAACATCGTCTGGTGATCACTTAGGAGCTCCTTACTGCCATCAAACGTTTTCTGTACCTTCTTCGTCCACCTGAATTTGGGGTTACTAAATAGCTTGTATAAAGGTGCTGCTATCTCACTGAAATTTTTGAGGAACCGACTGTAGGACGCTGCACTATCTAAAAACTGTCACAGTTTTCTCTTTGAATTCGCCACTGGAATAGTGCTAACCGTCAGAATTTTCTTAGGTAATGGTTTAATTTCTCCGTTTCCAAGCAATGAACAAGTCAAAATGTTGGCAAGTTTTCATAATGTTTTGCCGTTATCGTGTTTAATGCAGCGTTAGCATGCCGATGTTATTCTCCCCTTCTAATGATGACTGTGTTTGCTGTAGTTGTACAACATGTATCTTCTCAGATGCTATTAGGATTGGTCAGTGTATTCTAAACTCTTGGTGTAGAGAGGATATTAAAAGTTTTTTAATCAAACTGATGAATGCTCCCCATGTTTATGCGTTAAGACATGATATATTCAAACTTGTAGAGCTCAATAGGTCCAAAGATAGTGTATACTCTGATATGAGACTATATGGTTGTATGAATCAGTATTTTTCTTTCGATAAACGAAAAGTTATTTCTCCTGAAATAAAGGATGACGTTGAAAAACATGTGATTAACTATTTATCATATATTCCACCTGTATATCGTAAACTTTTTGTCTTATATATCTTATTTGGTACCGATACCTCTGTAGCACATTCTGTGTATTGTGAACTACGGAAGAAGTTTTTAACAGAAAATAACTCTCCTGCTGAAAATTCTTCTTCTTTCATACATATACCATGGAATTTAAGCTCAAAAATTGAATCATTCCTTCGAAAACGTGACGAAAAGCATGAGAAATATACCAAATATAGTAAATCTTCTAATGAACTTCAATGTACTGTAAGTTTTAGTAGTTTTTGTTATTACATAAAATATAATAAAAGATGAGTCTTCAAAAGTAGATAACGACTACTCACTTGCTAATTTATATTTGATAACATATATGTGGTTTGACATATCAAGGATATTTGAAGTATATTGGATACTTTGTGTGTTGTGACTGGATTCGTGAGTTATATATCTTCATTGTTTTTCGATTTGTCTAATTTTTTATTATTAATCAACAGGAACGATATCAAAGTTATGGTTAGAAAATGTTTTTCCATTTTCTGAGTTTCGGTAGTATAGTTGAAAGAAGAGTTTTATCTGAACAATGTGATGTATTCACGTAATATATTTCTAACAATGCGATTATACATTTACTTGGTACATCATTTTATTTGAAACACAAGAATAAGAGGGCAAATGAGAAAGTTAAAACAGTAAGAGGTTAAAACTAAGGAAGATAAAAAAGAAAATATTCGGTTCGAATCTTGGTACAGAAACGAAGTTTACCAAGGTGGATGTAGTGTGGTCATAAGTGTTGGTTTCAATTTGCGTATGGCTATGCCTTCTGCAAACCTCAGTATATGTCCTTAAGCATTGCTATATAAAGCTTTAGAAGCGTCTTGGTTATTAATCCTACAACCTCTCTCTTCGATACGTCTAGTTATAGAAGAAGAAGGTTGTCTTGGATATGCACTTATCATAGTTTCCCACTCCATCTGTTTTTGAAGCCATTTAGGTACTTGTTCTCCCATCCTCAACTGTATGGGTCGGTTGCTTTTCTCTGCATATATGCGACCCCAAACTCATAAAACTGCTGAATGCATTCATGATACCGTCAAGCATTTTCAGCCTTAAAGCCTAAAAGCAATACAACTAACAACAAAAACAACAACAGCAACTACTACTACTACCTACACTACTTCTACTACCCACGCTACTACTACTACTACTACTACTACTACTACTACTACTACTACTACTACTACTACTACTACTACTACTACTACTACTACTACTACTAGTGGTATCTTTCAGTAGTTCTTGATTCGTTTCCGTCAGAGATGCCACCTTCTGATCTCATTTGAATGGTTTCCAACGGAAATCTTTTTCACACCATAGTTGGATAGTTGATATACTAATCAACCGTGAGAAAATTCGCCATGGACAGTGAATAGTGTAAAGTGATTATCTTATATATCATTTAAACCCTCAAAGCACTGATATAGATAATAAGACATACTAGTCATTTCAATAGATTGACTTGGTAATAAAAGTCACTTTCTAAAATAATTGAGTTTTTATTTTTAACTATCTGTTTGCAAATATTTTAGGCATCATTATATCGAGTTGATCCTCAATTTTCGAGGTTTTCACTAGTTCCTGTCCCTGTATATCCTATTCAGTTGAAAAGTCAACTTCAAGAGAGATTTGAACAATCATCAGTTGGTGAACAGCAAAAGATTTCACATCACTTAGAAAACAATACCAGTTGGAGATATGATAAAAAACTTTAAAACATGTAAGTTATATCTTCAAGTTTAAATATTAGGAATTAATTTTATTGTTGTTAAGTAGTTTCATCATTTGTTATAATTAGATGTGTGGTAAACCTTTAAAGTTGCTACTGGACTTTAAAATATTCTAACAAGTTTCTTTTTTTTATGATGTATGAAACAGTACAGGCGTCTTACCATTAGGCCATGCATTCGAACATTCCTGGAATCCATAAAACTTTAGCTCCCCATACAGTGGTTACAAGTGACAACTTGTCATGTTATCTGCACATAGACTTATAAAACACTATATTACTTCAGTTAGATACTATCTCGTGTACAAATACATCTTTTGATAATGAACTAAAGATATGAAACTTTAATTGGTGAAAGTTGCTGAATTTTCTTACTTGTGTTATGCCTATATGCTTTAGTGTAACCGGACCAAACGTGAACAGAGTTTCATGTTGTGAATTTTTGTGTACTTGGTTAGTTTCAAGACTACAATTGATACATAATTAACCTTCTAGTTGGAGGTTTTACATAATATTCTTATAACCGTACATATTAGATGGATTATAGATCATAGGACTCCAAGTGAAGGTAGAGAAGACATCACCACCACCACCACCAACAACAACAAACACTATCAACGCGAGAAATCGAGTTGTCTCTTTTACCTAACTAACTAGGTAGGCAACATCGTCTCAACTGCAGAAGGCGGCACAGATGACGTTGTAAAAACCAGGATCGGAAAAGCAAGTAAGGCAGGTCTTCCTGCATTAATCTGAAATCAGTGTTGAGATCTACTGCACTGCACTCAGCATATAGCGTGAACAACATCCGGATTTTCAACATTAATTTAGTCAGATAAGTCAGTGCTTCTATGTGATGGCTGAGAGACTTAGCGCTTTACGAAAAGCATTTCCAACAAACTACAGACATACATCACATGAACAACTGCCGTCTACGCTCACTCGGTACTGAAGATCGATTAGATCGCCAGAATAATGAGAATAAGCAACAAGGAACTCTAACAGGGAACAAACCAACCAATAACCCATTGCCCAACTGTTAAGCAGAAGAAGAAAGTGGAGATGGATTAGATTGGTTATACACTGGGAAGACCGTTTGGGGACATCTCGCATCAGCCCAGATCAGGCCAAGTCGTCGAATGGAAGCGAAATGGGAAAGGATGAGTTGGGTGTCCGAGGCGAGGGTGACATGGAGGAGATGGTGTAGGAGAGAAATGAAAGCTTGCGGGCAATGGTGTAGCCATATTGAAAGAGAAGAGTGCAGAGAAGAGAGTGAAGTAGTGGAGTGCTACTGAATCCCTATGTTTCACTAGGAACCCAAGGGACAAACATCCTGAAATGAAATTTCATCAGGGAAACGTTTTAATTTCACTCTAGACATCATCACCATCAACACCAGTTTGCCACGGTTACACACAGAAGGTAAAATTTAATAGTTTACATAAATTATGCTCAGAAAGATGGCAAATGCTGATCTTGAAATTCATAATACTTTTTTCTACGAGTTAGAAAATATTTAGCCTTTTGCTAGGAGACAGAGAAAAAATTCGTGTTGCTTTTATCCATTTTCTCACTTGATGTTTTCATGTAGGGATTATGTGCGTATATCCAAACTGAACCTAGAAGAATCTGATAAACAACAGGTTAGAGTCGTATTGTTAGTTATTTCTCCTACAGGCACACAGATCTGACGATCATTGCTAGGAGAATGTACATCGGTAGTAGTAGAAGTGATTTGTGTGTTTATTAGTTGAATGAGTCTTTGAATTAAAGGATGACGAAAGCTATGAATGACTTAGTTCACCTTTGATATTACTAGTGGATAGTGCATAGCACTGGAATTCAGGAGGTGTGTTTCGTCTTACACGGAACTCTTCAGCTGAGTGTACGTGCACCTCAGTGAGTGATGCTGTTCCCACTAGGACTGGAACCCTAGACAAACTGCTTCCAAGGCCACAGCGTCATTTACCAGGCCACCGAGTCACGCTAGCTACTTGTTGTGCGATGAGTGTAGCTTTTATGTTGTTACTCGTATTATGCCTTCGTTAATTGGAGCGAATGAAGGCATCCGCACAAGAATCACTATGCCATCTGCTGTCGATCTATTTCATTCAGTCGAAGACATAAATTCACAAGCTAATAACATTAAAGATTAGTTCATCTTTCTCTGTGATAGAAAAGTGTGGTAGCCTGAAATGATACTCAGGTAATGCGTGGACGACACCTGCATTTCCCGCCAGATGAACAAAAATGCATTTGCATGGTTAGAGCATATCGGTACACTTGATGACCACTGGTACACTACATGCATGCTGAGGGGATATGCACATATATATTTCTATTCTTCTAAATAAATGTGCTTTTAAACTATTTATCCTACACTGTGATAGTGAATTAGAGATGTTCTGTTTCCATTTTTACAAAGATTCATTTTATTTTATACTGAAATTTGAGGGAATTGTGGGGATTTGGAAATATTTCAAGTTTTTATTCGTCGTAGACTGACTTGAAATATTTCCAAATCCCTACAACTCCCTCAAAATTCAGTTAAACTGGTGCTCATTGGTGACTAGCTTCGGGAGGTATTCCCAAAGTCCCAATAAGAAGTCCTGACCGGTGGGGGCAAAGCCTGATGGTCGTGTGGACAGTTACTTAATGATGACATTGGGTGGCGGTCACGCTATATCGTGAGCTAACAGGAGTTGGGACGTGACCCAGTGGCTCAATGGTGACGTGATGGCCACGGAACATGAGGGTCATGGGTTCGACCCCTGGCGGGGTATTGGTTGCAAGGCTTCAGGCACGAATGCCAACAAGCAGTCACTATCAACTGTCTAACGGTTTTGAATTCGTAAAACCCTTAGATTGCAAAACAACAGTACTTGACGGGAGGGAATTAAGTTGTTCTGACCACATATGTATTTGTCTGTTAATGTTTCTAATTGTATGACAGTGTTCTACGTATACACTTTCTACACCTTATTATGATTAATAATAGCTTGTGGTTCGTTAGTTCACCTATGTGAATTTGTTTATTCTTCAGAGTAGTAATACGTTTCAGTCAGATTGCAGTCCCCGTTCTCCAAAATAATGGAGAGGGTAATAATACGTATACTCGGATCCTCGTTGTAGGGTTTCGGAGACCCTTATTAATTTGCATATAAAAGCAGAAGAAGCACTTTTGATGTCGTCTCTATCTTGTGTCACAATATTGCATGTATTCTTGGTACAAATCACAAATATCTCAGGTGGGCCCTTTTTAGTTTACACTTCAACATTTAATTCTGTCCCAAAACCTCCCCACTCGGATAATATACACGGGAATCATACTGAGTGCTGGATAATCAGCTGGCTGCATTCCTATTCCTCTGGAAGTTAACAACATACTGTTCAAAGAGGGAAGCGTCCCACCTCATTACTTATTGAGACTGGTGTTCCTCAAGGAGTCATTCTTTACCCCTGTATTTTCTCTTTCTTTCTGCATGACTTACCATCTTCAACTAGTATCAATTTTATTAAATATGCTGATGACCACATGACAGTTTACATACCCATCTCCTCTTCAACAGATCGTTCCCAAGTGAATGATTTTGTGTCTAATGTTAGACGATGGTCCTGGAGAATGGTCTTATGCTTGTTATTATTATTTGTCCCTTGGGTTCCTATTAGAACATAGGGATTCATCAGCATGTCTCCAATGAGCTCTGTTCTCTGAAATCTTTTGAACCTGGCTCCACGACAGCCCACAGACTCTCATTTCCTCCTCACACCATCTCCTCCATGTCACCCTCACCTCACACGCCCAACTGGTCGCTTCCCATCGGGGTTCCACTCGAGTGCCTGGCCTCGCCCCACGCGTGATGTCCCCAATCGGCTTTCTCAACACATGCCCAATCCATCTCCACTTCCACACTCTTCTGCATATTTGTTGAGCAACAGGTTCTTGTTTGGTTCGTAGGCCAGCCAGAATTCCTTGTTGCTTATTCTTTCTGGCCTTCTCACCTGATCTTCAGTAACGAACCAGAGTAGGCATTTCTTGATGAATATCTGTAGTTTGTTGGAAATGTCTTTCGTAACTCGCCAAGTGTGTGAGCCATACAGAAGCACTGGTTGAAGTTGGTGTTGAAAATCCGCATTTTGTTCCACATGCTGAGTGTAGTAGATCTCCAAACCGGTTTCAGTTTAATGAAAGCCTGTCTTGCTTTTCCGATACTGACTCTTGTATCATCGTCTGTACCTGTGCCGCCTGTAGTTGAAACAGTGCTGCCTAGATAGGTGAAGGAGGCTACTTGTTTTAGGTTTCTCCCGTTGATGGTGATTGGTGTTTGTTCTTGTTGTTGGTTGGGTATCTTCATCACTTCCGTCTTCTCCACGTTCACTTGAAGTCCCGTCTTCGCTGCCCTGCCTCTTCCGTCAAATTGTTGATTTTCGCTTGTACATCTTCGAGTTTGTGTGACATTAGACATAAGTCGTCGGCGAAATCCAAATCTTCTAGGTTCTTTTCCGCGGTCCAGCGTATCCCCCTCTTCTCACTCCTCACTGTCTGTTGCATGATCCAGTCCAGTCCACTACAATCAGGAAGATCATGGGTGATGGTAGACAGCCTTGTTTTGCTCCTGTCTTCACTTCAAAAGCATCACTGAGCTTCCCATTGTGAATTACTTGGCATGTGGCACGTTTTATGCTTAGTTCCTTAAAATGTCAGACCATAAACTGTAGTTTTAGATGTGAACGTTATCTATGTGAAGTGGTTGGTTGTCATGATTCTTGTTCTATTGAGAAGTGTGTAATGGAGAATGTAAGAAGTGTGATTTATTTCTGTGTGTTTTTCTCCAGACCATTCCTGATCATCTCATATCTTACTAATTGCCAAGAGAATCTTCCACCCAACTGAATATATTAGGAAGCTGAAAGTATCTGGAATAACATATCGTCTTCTCATGTGTTTACCTATTCTCCTATGTTGTAGTCTTTGATTGTTTCCTGGGTTGGTGAAGAAGGACAATGTTGAGAATGTTGAGAAGAACTGTGAAGATTATGAGTGGAAGTAATGGTGTACTTGTGAACCTAGTAGTTAAGAGTAGTTGTGAGTAAACATCTTAACTCAGGTAAATACTTGCTTGACAGGAGTTATTTTATAAGATGAATAGTAGAATCTTTTTCACTTGAAGTTGTCTAGTTGTCGGTTATCTGGAAAGACAAGGAGCAAGTATATAAGACTTTATACACGTTCGATGAAGTGATTCACTGGACACTAAGAGAATGAGGTGTCAAAGAATAAAGCTGGAGAAGGACAAAGGATGTTGCAAATAACAGACTGGCTTAGTCTCCAGTATTCCCATCATACCATTGTCTTAAATGATTATACTTTATGGTGAAACGTAGTAACTTGAATTCAGAACCCATATATATATATATATATATATATATATATATATATATATATATATATACCCTTAAAGTTCCAGTCATAGATAAACCTTTTTCAGGTTATAGTTAATTAAAAAGAAAGCAGGGATAATCGATTTTCAATTGAGCACTTTTACTTATTTCTGTATAAAGTGCACAGACAGTTTAATATTATTTTAATCGAACTAGTCAAAAAACTCAAAATCTCTCTATTGATGACAATGATGGTGATAATGATGACAAAGGATTTCAGCTTGCTTATTGTTTAAGAGAAACATTTAGTAAGTTATACAGCTAAGTAGATAGTTCGACGTGTATTAAAGCCAACACTAAACTTACTTCATATAATTATTATTACTCATGATTTTAAATAAAGCAAGAAGAAGAAGAAGAAGAAGAAGAAGTTCCTGAGCTCGATTCCTGGTGGGGTTATGAGTGCTCACTATTAGAATGAAACACCTGTCTAATGCTCCTAAGTTTCCATTGTTCCTCTAAGTAATATCAGTCTATGATGAATATCAACTTGAAAGATCACTTAATCCCTATAAACTTACAAATTGAAACAATAGTATAAGAGAATTAGCATGGATATATTTCATGAATATTCGTAAGCTGCTTTACAATTTATAGAATAGTAATGTTTATAAGAAACAATATGTTATACAGTGTACTTTAATACATTGATAAAAGTTTTTCAAATTGAACTGAAAAGTAACAAAGATTTAAGTTGGTCAAAATTGATGAACTTGTTAAAACTTCTCAAAGATTCAATTTAGCTGTTTGTAGGGATTAATTTACTGATTTCAGTTTGATTATTATTATTATATTATTAGTCCCTTGGGTTCCTAGTGGAACATAGGGCTTCAGTAGCACGTCTCCAGTGACCTCTGTTCTCTGAGATCTTTTCAACCTGGTTCCACGACAGCCCAGAAGCTTTCATTTCCTCCTCACACGACCTCCTCCATGTCACCCTCGGATGTCCAACTCGTCGCTTCCCATGGGGATTCCACTCGAGTACCTGGCCTGACGCGTGATGTCCCCAGTCGGCCTTCTCAGTGCATGGCCAATCCATCTCCACTTCCTCCTGCATATTTGTTGGGTGATAGGTTCTTGGTTGGTTCGTTCCCAGAGTTCCTTGTTGCTTATTCTTTCTGGCAATCCATCTGATCTTCAGTAGCGAGCGTAAGCAGTTGTTGATGAATGTCTGTAGTTTATTGGAAATCCCTTTCGTGACGCGCCAAGTCTCTCAACCATACAAGAGCACTGACTTGACTGGGTTGGTGTTGAAAATCCGGATCTTGTTCCGCATGCTGAGTGCAGAAGATTTCAGTTTGATAATTACCGTGGATTGATATCAATTGGAGAAACACTGGAAATATAGTAGCACTGTAGACTACTGAATTCTGGCCTAGTGGGTGAATGGTTAATGCATTCACTGTGAAATCTGAACGTTCTGAGTTTGATCCGTAGCCGAGTTGAGGGTACGCATTGCTCAGGAGTTTTTTACTAAGAGGAAACAGCTGTCCAGTGCTCCCAAGTTTCTAATATTTCTATATTTCATGATGAATTCCTACCCGAAATCAATTAATAAATCTTCACAAACCTTCAGATAGAAGATGAAAACTGTTGATAGGTGAGAAATGCGAATATTGACTGTCCACTTGATGGATACATCGATATAGAGACGGTGATAAATAAGACAATGGTCATGCTGAAGGTGACAATAATAAACTAACTGAATATAATGAAATTGAAAAAGGTTTAGGAAAGTGTTAAGACCCTGGTAAGATAAGAGATTGAGCGTACACAGAGATCAGGTTTATTATTTTATTAATATATTATTCTTTGTCCCTTGAGTTCCTAGTGGAACATAGGGCTTTAGTAGAACTCCACCATTTCACTCTCTTCTCCGCACTCTTCTCTTTCAACCTGGCTCCACGACTCTCCACAAGCTTTCATTTCTCCCTTACACCATCTCCTACACGTCACTTTTGCTTCGGACGCCCAACTCGTCCTTTCCCATTTCGCTTCCACTACACGCTCGGGCCTGGTACGTGATGTACCCAAATGGTCTTCTCAACGTATGTCCCATCCAATCCATCTCCACTTTCTTCTTCTGCATATTAGTTGGGCGACGGGTTCTTGGTAGGTTCGTTGCCAGCCACAGTTCCTTATTGTTTATTCTTATTACTCTAGACAACTGATCTGATATGATCTGATCTAATCTTTAGTGTCAGTATCGAGTGAGCGTAGACGGCAGCTGTTCATGTGATGTATCTTGGTTGTATTGTGTTCTCTGATCTGGGTTGTTTAATCTTGAAGCTTTCATCGTCTTGCTAGACAGCGACATCATCAACATTAACTTCGGTATGAATCGAGCTGTCAATATTTCTCCGTGAGTGATTTAGTAGCTTGCCTTGACTATGTGGTCTGTGATTGGTTGTTTCCTTTGATTGTTGTGTCATTGACACAACAAGATCGCTGGCGGGGTCGTGGGTGCGCACTGCTGAGGAGTCCCGTACTAGGACGAAACAGCTGTCTAGTGCTCCCAGGTTTTCTTTGTTCTTCCAACTGATGTCAGTTTATGATGAATAACAACTTGAAATATTTCCAAATCCCCACAACTCCCTCAAAATCCAAATAAAATTATGTTGACTTTCAGGTATAGATGAAGTAGGTATATCTACATGTCAGTGAGATTCATTGTGAGCTATATTAACAACCAGCCTGAAAGTCTGAATTTCATCCCATAGGTCGAACTAACAGTCAGATTCTTGGTAGACTGATGCCATTTCTTACACTGGCTACTATTAGCGTATTCCCAGTGTAACTCTTCTCCAGCTAACGTCATGCATCGGGATAGACGGTAAGTAGGTATGCTTAACGCACGTACTAGCCACGTGAAGTGATAATGGTTTACAATCTTATCAACTGACTTTACTTCTTTATTTAAAACTACCTCTAACCCCTGCATTAATAAGATGGTGGCTCCATGTATTGATTGGTCACGGTAGTGCATGTTAGCCAGTCCTACAAGAGGTCAGTCGCGGCCCGAATAGCTCAGTGGTAAAGTCGCTAACTACAACACTGGGTGATGCTGCTTCGAATCTCAGGTGGGACGTCAGTTACGTCGAGGTTGCAGATACACCTTGCTGACAAGTGCCAAAAAGCACGAAACCTAGGTTGGGCAGGGCTTCCTACCGATTGCCTTCAGCCATCTAACATGGTGGCTCCATGATACTCAGACGGTGCTGTGGAGGTAAGGATGACTGGTCATCCGGTGCCTTCTTATCATCCTCACTTTCAGTTATCATATTTGACAGTCACAGAGTAGGATTTAGAGAAATCTTGCGTAGTATACTTGACCCTCAAAACGCCATTGAAATGCCATTGGAATCACAGATTGGCAAAAGCCAATTGACTCTTTGATCATAGTAGATGCCTTCTAAGAAATCTAAGCTTACTGAAGACTATGGAATACAGCCATTCAACTGATTATTACTACAATAATATTTATCTTCCCTATTAAAAAAATATTTTCTGTTCATCTAACTATAGTGTGACGATTTACAGGAGTGGGACGATTTAATACGCCAATCATGGGAGTCATTATCATCCAAAATACGTCAAGCTTATACAAAAATCAAGGTACGATATGTGTTAATGCTTGAAAGAAATATCTACTGTGGACCATTTAGCATTTACGTATTATTGGAAAGGTAAGATCTAGTAAAATTGTATTGTCTACTTTTTTGTAGTAAATAGAGTTTTGATCTGATTACCTTTGAAAAGTTTTGCTAATTCAGTCAATGTAGTGACCTGCTTGAACTTTAGGCTATTTGATTTTATTAGTATAATTGCTTTTACATGATACCGTCGTTGATTGGACTGAGTTTATCGGTATCTATTAGCATATGGGCTCCTGTGTGGATGCCTCAATATTGCCAGCAATCTGATTATGTTAAGGATGGATCGTGGTTAGAAGTGGAATCCAGGATGCGCATTTCGTCCTATTTGGGACTCGTCAGCTGGATGTACCTGCTAATAGAGACCGATCAATTCGGTCCAATCAACGACGGCATCATATCAAAACAATTATACTAAAAACTATACCCGTCGTACAACAAATGGTTATCGTGGCTTGGTGGTGTAGTGGATAACCGGCTGGCATTTGAAGAGACCGCTCGCGAGTCCGAGCCCCGGTGGAAACAACACCACTCATTGGTAAGCAGGTACGTCCGCCTGATGAGTCCCAAATAGGATGAAATGCGCGTCCTGGGTTCCACTGCTAGCCACGATCCATCATATTTGATTTTCTAACGTAATATTAGCGAAGGAAGGTGATTAACTTAAGTCAATCTTGTCTACAAATGTTTATCAAAACATTAGTGTAATAATGCTACAGGGAAACTTGGTTTCATAACCTGTATGACAAGATAGAAGCTTTCCCAAGAAGAAATATAATGGTAGTGTAGCAACATTTATTAATGCAACCTGGTCCTTCTTCAACCATGTGTACTTCAGCTTCTCAAACGAAAAAATTGAGTACATTACCATCAAATATCATCCTAAACATTTAAGAAAATACAAACATACACATATAACAAACATTTATATCACACCTAATTACAGTTTCTCAGATTTGTCAGCGCTTGCTGATGTATTCACTGGATTTGCTGCTGCAATTCTGGGTAACTCCTCGTCCACAGTCTGTGGAGATTTAACTCTTGTGACTACAGTTTTCTAGTGTCATTGGGTCATGAAAATATGACTAAATTTTCCACTCGTCTTGACAACACCCTAGACTTAGTATTTACAAATGAATCTGGCATGTATGAAACCCGTAAATGGGCTCCACTGCTAAATTCTCACCACTGTATTGTTCGTGTTTTGCCTAAAGTGTAGGGCAAATCACACAAAAAAGCTTTCGGATACCCTTCCAGAAAAGTTCAATACAGATGCTATTTACAAGAGTCTATATTACGTTTGAGAAGCATGCTTATAGAAACAGACTGGGATATAATTGCTGATTAGGTTTTAGACAACACTATCACCAACAGCATGAAGTATCTGACATTCCGTCTGGATATTCACTGCCCTGGTACATAAGACTCGACAGACTTTCCTCTCTTCATCTCAAGAGACTCCGGAGAGGAATGGAAAGGTTGTATAAGGTGAGAGACCATCCTGGCAATAAACGACTTAACTGTCTAATTAAGCCTGAAATACAACGTCTGAATAGTATTTACAACCAGAAGTTCTTATCGTGTAAGAACTCTTCCAATATATGGAAGTTATTCAAAGAACTTACTGGTAGAAAGCAGATGGCAAAAGAAGCTTATTTGGATCTCTGCACGTTAAACAAGTCATTCACACGTCGACAAGCTGATTTCACCCTCCCTAATATCCAAAGTCAAATCTATAGCTGCTTTATTGCGTTTAATACATGTGATGTATTCAAATGTCTTAAATCCTTGAATCCATCCTAAAGCTTAAATCCTGATGGTGTTCCCAGTATCATATTTAGAAAATCTGCAGATATTTTATGTCATCCTCTTACAGATGTCTTCAATGCATCTTTTACTAAAGGCATAATACCCACTACTTGGAAGGAGATCAAAGTTGTACCTATGCCTAAATAATCTTCCAAATCACATGTAACGTTTCGACTCATCGCAACAACTTCCCCTTTTCTGCAGACAATGCAGAAATCACTTCTCCTTGTGATTGAGCCTTCATTCATAGTTTTCAGAGATCCGAAACAGTTTGCTTACAAACACATGAGAAGTTCTTTAGATACCGTCACTCTCTTCCATCATCATCATCATGTTTTTATTCAAGACAGAGGTGTTAAGTATGTTCGTTGTGCCTTTTCGGATTACTCATCAGCCTTTAACTCTTTCCCTAGACAAGTCTTGTTAAATAAGCATGCCATAGCTCAGTATGAGCCTTGGGTTACAAAAAGGCTGTACTCTTATTCTTCTGAAATGAAACAGTACACTGTAAATAAAGGGAAGTGCTCCACTTCATTGCTTACTGAAGCTAGTGTGCCTCAGATTACTGTATTTTCTCAGTGTCTCTCTTCCCTCTTTTTGCACGATTTACATTATTCTGTTCAAACTAATTTTATTGAGTATCCTGATGACCTGACAGTGTCTATTCTAGTCAACTCCCACACAGATTTTTGTATAGAATTCTTGTCTGTAATTGACCAACAGTCTCTCTCAAATGGTCTCAAGTTAAACTCTTCTAAATATCAGACTGTTAATTTTAGCCTCAGGTGTAAACAAGACATGTGTTAGCTGCTGTAGTCCCATGGCTCCCCTCCCATTGATGGTATTTCCACTGAAAGTAAAGTGAGTGTTAACCATCTTGGATTGAGATTTACTTCTGATCTCTGTTGGTCGTCTTATATCTTGTTGACTTGTAAAGAAATCTTTCATTTAACGTATTACGTAATAAAACACAGGCTTTCTGGTATAACCCAACTCCTACTTTCAAAATTTATTTATACCTGCATTTTATCTTTTCCCCTTAATTGTTCCCTGTTGATCTTTATTGGTTTTCTAAGAAACTACTGTATTCCATTGTGTAGGACTTTGTAAGCCGTTAGTAGAGTAAGTGGTGTGCCACCGGCTCAACTGAATAACATTGTAGTCGACAGATATTTAAATTCTAGCAAGCAACTAGCTACAGTAATTTCAACTGACACTGAGCATCCACTTCATTCATACACATATCTGTTTTGTTGTTGCTACAATATACCATGTTGCGTATTCCAAATTGTACCACTAATTGTTTGGAATAATAATAATTATTATTTGTCCCTTGGGTTCCTAGTGGAACATAGGCATTCAGTAGCACGTCTCCATTCCACTCTGTTCTACGCAGTCTTTTCAGCTTGGCTCCATGACTCCACACAACCTCTCATTTCTTTCTCACACTATCTCCTCATCCATGTCACCCTCACCTCGGACACCCAACTCTCTGTTTCCCATCTCGGTTCCACTCGAGTGCCTGGCCTGGCCTGATGCATGATGTTCCCGAATAGTCTTCTCAATGTATGCCCATTACATCTCCACTTCCACACTCTTCAGCATATTTTTTGAGTGATAGGTTCTTGATTGGTTTGTTCCCAAAGTTCCTCCTTGCTTATTCTTTCCGGCCATCTGAGCTTCAATAACAAGCGTAGGTGGGAGCTATTGATGAATACCTGTAGTTTTTTTGGAAATGCTTTTCGTAACGCGCTAAGTCTCTAAACCATGTATCAGCACTGACTTGACTGGATTAGTGTTGGAAGTCCGGATCTTGTTTATGCTCTGTGCTAAGTGCAGTGCAGAAGATCTTCACACTGGTTTCAGGTTGTTTGCGTAATAATTATACTGTATAATTATTCGATTCAGTTTTTGTAAAGTTTGTTATTTTCTATTCTATTTCACCCCCCCCCCCCTATTCACAAAAAGCATCAATATTAACAATATGTATATTGATTGGATTTCAGGCAACCAAATAATCCATTATGCAAACGACGTGTAATACATACTGATGATAAAACTCCATGGTTAGCATATTGTGATGGAAGTTCTCAACAGCGTACTATAAAATTTTTAGATATTACCATCAAATCATTCCGTGAAAATGAATCAACCAAGCGTATTCGAAAGAAAAATGATAATAACAATCAGTTCAATTGTAAATCAGATTTCATGTAAGTAGTTAAAGTTACTTAGTTAGTTATTTGGTCAGTCAGTCAGTTAGTGACTGACTTTAGTAAATTGGAATGATGTATCACATATGGATTTCTTAATGAAAAGTTCACACACAATAATCGGTCTGACTATTTGAGATAGCTGACATGGTTTGACAGACTTGTATGATTGGTACTGCGTGATGATTGAAAGTGAAATGGAAATGTGGGCGACGACAGGGCTCGAACCAACAGCCTTCGGGTTCCAGGCCCAGTAATCTACCAAATGAGCTGTAAGATCAATCTGGCAATATTGGCAGTATATTGTCCACGGCCATTATAACAAATAGAATTTTTTATTCGCATAGTTACTGATGGATATCACTTTTGATATCGTCTCTATCTTGTGTCACAATATTGCATGTATTCTTGGTACAAATCACAAATATCTCAGGTGGGCCCTTTTTAGTTTACACTTCAACATTTAATTCTGTCCCAAAACCTCCCCACTCGGATAATATACACGGGAATCATACTGAGTCTTGCATAATCAGCTGGCTGCATTCCTATTCCTCTGGAAGGTAACAACATACTGTTCAAAGAGGAAGCGTCCCACCTCATTACTTACTGAGACTGGTGTTCCTCAAGGAGTCATCCTTTACCCCTGTATTTTCTCTTTCTTTCTGCATGACTTACCATCTTCAACTAGTATCGATTTTATTAAATATGCTGATGACCACATGATAGTTTGCATGCCCATCTCCTCTTCAACAGATCGTTCCCAAGTGAATGATTTTGTGTCTAGTGTTAGACGATGGTCCTGGGAGAATGGTCTTATGCTTAATTCCCTAAAATGTCAGACAATAAACTGTAGTTCTAGATGTGAACGTCACCTATGTGAAGTGCTTGGTTGTCGTGATTCTTGTTCTATTGACAATGGTGTAATGGAGAATGTAAGAAGTGTGATTTATTTCTGTGTGTTTTTCTCCAGACCATTCCTGATCATCTCATATCTTACTAATTGCCAAGAGAATCTTCCACCCAACTGAATATATTAGGAAGCTGAAAGTATCTGGAATAACATATCGTCTTCTCATGTGTTTACCTATTCTCCTTTGTTGTTGCCTTTGATTGTTTCCTGGGTTGGTGAAGAAGGACAATGTTGAGAATGTTGAGAAGAACTGTGAAGATTATGAGTGGAAGTAATGGTGTACTTGTGAACCTAGTAGTTAAGAGTAGTTGTGAGCAAACATCTTAACTCAGGTAAATACTTGCTTGACAGGAGTTATTTTATGAGATGAACAGTAGAATCTTTTTCACTTGAAGTTGTCTAGTTGTCGGTTATCTGGAAAGACAAGAAGCAAGTATATGTGAATTTATGTACATACTACTACAGATATAATATCTGTACAATACTGTATTTAGCTTGTATCCTTTGCAAGGAAGAGGGTGTTGGAGATGAACTAACTAATCAACTTATGTTCTTGAAAGCAAACTAATTGATGATGAGCATGTTACTACTTACGTGTTATGAGCGTAATTGCTTATTTAGTTGTTTACGTAAGTTAATTCTGTATTTTCAAGAAAGTTGTAGATGGAATGGATATTCCCTTTTTTTTTAATGTAATGTTTACTTATTTCATTTTGCTATGCATACATATACACTGTCTCTGTCCAACTGATGCTACATGACATCGCTGAAAGTTCTGTAGAGTATTCCATAAATAGCTTTCAGAACAAAGCCATTATTATTATTATATTATTATTGTTATATATTCTTTTCTGATCTTTCGTTAGTCTATTGGTTATCGTCGATCTTTAGTAACGACAGGATTCACCCCTCCATATTAGCATTAGCTTTATTCTATCCAGTTTAATGTGAGTGAACTTCCTCACCCAAGAAAAATTGTCATAAAGCAGACAATTGCAGGGTCCATTATGAGTTAACAACCACAGAGTTACTGTCCAGAAAGCTTCTAAAAACTTGACTAGCACGAAAGCCAGATAAGAGTATTTCAAGGATATTCTGTAAAATATATATTGAAAACAAACAGAACTGACTTTATGGTCACTATATCATCTATTCACTAGCGTCCACTACCCTTAAATCAAACATACTTTATGCAGGCTCTTCTGTCACCTGGCAAATGGGAATCTCGGACATCCTAGTATGTAGACACAAGCCTTTTAGAGAGGACAAAACTTAAATGTTCAAGTCTGATGGAATTCTTCGATCTTTGTCTGACAACATTCTTTCAATTCAACGGCAAGATATAAAAACAGATGAAAGGAACTCAAATAGGATCACTGGTTGCCGAACTAATTGCAGAAGCAATGAGGGTGTTAGAGATGAACTAACTTGTCAACTTTTGCTTTTGAAAGTGAACTAATTGAGGATTAAGTTGTTATTCATCATAGAGTGACATCAGTTGGAGGAACAATGGGAACCTGGGAGCACTGGACAGCTGTTTCGTCCTAGCATGGGGCTCCTCAGCATTGTGCATCCACGACCCCGCCAATGAACGAACCCCTCGACCTTCAGGTCCCATGGCCATCACGTTACCGTTGAGCCACTAGGTCAGAATCCAATGGTCCATATTTCCAACTTCTGTTAGCTCACGATATAGTGCAACCACCACCCAATGTCAACGTTGAGTAACTAGGAGGAAATAGCTGTCCAGTGCTCCCAGGTTTCCTTTGTTCCTCCAAATGATGTCAGTCTGTGATGAATAACAACTTAAAATATTTCCAAATCCTCACAACTCCCTCAAAATTTAATTGAGGATAACACAACTTGGTGTCATTTAAGTAGTATGAATCTAATTACTAATCTGACTGTCTACTGAAGTTAACTGTGGATTTTGAAGAATGTTGTAGATGAAGTAAATATTCTTATCTTTTATGCATGTAATTCCTACTTATCTCATTTTATTATTTATGAAAATGATTCGTCGAAAAAGGAATTTTCTTCACTGATTTTTCTTTTATTGATAATCACCGAATGTGCGGAAATACTACACCATCTATTCACTAACAAGTTTGACAAATTGTTTTCAGGAAACAATATACCACCTACTTGAAAAGGTTTTAGGGTAGTTCCAGTACCTGAATTGGTGACTTCAGGTGTGTTATTCATCGTGGACTGACATCATTTGGAGAAGTAAAAGAAACTTGGGGACACTGGACAGCCGTTTCGTCCTAGTATGGGACTCTTCAGCAGTACGCACCCACGACCCCCAAGGGATCGGATCCGTGACCTTCAGGTTGCGCTATATCTTGAGCTAACAGGAGTTGGAAATATGGACCATTGGATTCTGACCCAGTGGCTCAACGGTAACGTGATGGCCACGGAAGGTGGAAGTCGCGGGTTCGATCATTGGCGGGGTCGTGGGTGCGTACTGCTGAAGAGTGCCATACTAGGACGAAACAGCTATCCAGTGCTCACAGGTTTCCATCGTTCTTCCGACTGATGTCAGTCTACGCTGAATAACAACTTGAAATATTTCCAAATCTCCACAACTCCCTCAAAATTCAGGTGTGTGTTTGAAATTTCTTGCGATTTCAGTTGCTTTTCCGTCCTTCAAAATAATGGAGAAGCTAATAATACCTGTGCTTCAACCCTCACTGAAGGTTTTCGGAGAACCTAATCAATTCTCATACAAAAACAAAGAAGTTCCCTGTATGCTACTACTATCTTATATGACAATGTTGCTTATAATCTTGATGGAAATGACAAGTATGTGAGGTGGGAGTTTTTCGGCTATACTTCAGCATCTGAATCTGTCCCAAAGTTTCTTTTGCTGGAGAAACTAGATAGGAGACATACTGACTCCTGAATAATCAACTGGGTCCATCCCTGTTTTTCTAAAAGGAATCAATATATTAGTCGTAGACAGGAGCGCTCCACTTCATTATTTGCTGAGGCTGGTATTCCCCAAGACATCATTCTTTTCACCTTTCATCTCTTTTTCTTTCTAGATGGACTGACCATCTTCAGCTAGTGTCAATTTTACAAGTTATACTGATAATCTGATACTTTCCTCACCTGCCTTCTCTTCATAAGATATTTCTCAACATAAATTATATCTCATCTACTACTGGATGACAGTCTCCAATAAATGCTGTTGTGCCTAATTCTTCAAACTGTCAGATTATCATTGCACTTTCGAACGTGAACATAACCTGTTTCATGATACCTGCCCTATTGATGGCTGTGTATTGGAGAATCTAAAAGGTGTAATCTCTTTAGGTGTTTGTTTCTTCCAACCTTTCTTGTTCTTCTCATATCTTACTAATTCCTAGGAGAATCTACTGTCTAACTTAGTATATTAGGAAGCTGAAAGTATCTAGTATAACATAGCCTCTTCTCATGTGTTCGTCTGTTCTTTTCTGTTGCCCCTCATTTTATTCTTTCCTTGATTGCTGGAGAAAGAAAATGCTGTATCGTGAAGAACTTTGAAGATTATCAGCAGAACTAGTGGTTCACTTGTAAACCTTTTAATGAAATGTGTTGTGGACAAATATCTGACAGGAGTTGTTTTATCAGATGACCAGCATCCTTTTCATTCGAAGCTTTCTGTGTTTTGGTCTTCTGCCAAGACCAGGAGCAAGTATGTAAGACTTTATGTACGTAAGACTAAATATACAAACTCTACACTACCGTAGTTAGATCATCTCCCGTGAGAGCAAACTAATTGAGGATTAGACAACTTGGTGTCATTTAAGTAGTATGAATCTAATTACTAATCTGACTGTCTACTGAAGTTAACTGTGGATTTTGAAGAATGTTGTAGATGAAGTAAATATTCTTATCTTTTATGCATGTAATTCCTACTTACTTCATTTTGCTGTCTATACATGTACACTGTCTCTGTTCCGTTGAGAGTATATGGCATCTGCGACAAGATATTAGACACATCAAGAATGCCCTACGTCTCAATAATTACCCACCAAAATTCATAAATAAATTCATAAGAAATCGAAAGGAAAATATTAGCGGTAGTAGAAGTAGTAGTAGTAATAGTAGTAGCAGTAGTAGTAGTAATACAGGTGTTATTAATAATAATCTCACTACTAGTGGTAATAGTGGTGACAGGGTTAAGAGAGAATTCAGTGTCTCTGCTGTGTTGCCATACAAGGAAGGCACCTCAGAAGCATTACGAAGAATTCTCAATAAGTCTGGCTACCATTAAAGTGGCATTCAAACCAACAAACTCACTTAGAAACAAGCTTTGTAGGTTAGAAGATCCTAGTGATGCCCTTCAAAAGAATAATCTCACTCACCAGATCCCTTAGAATGATTGTGAGATCAAGTACATAGGTGAAAGCAGTTGACTATCCAGGGTGGATTAGAATAACAGAGCACAAAAGCTTAGCTAAATCAAGATTAGTAGATGGTAATAAGATGATAAATTTAGATAACAGTTCGTCCATAGCTCTGCATGCGAGGACACAAGCACCCAGTAGGATGGGATAGGGTGATGGTGTTGAAAACTAACTTAGTTGGTTAGTTGGAGGGAGAGATTGATGATGACCAAATCTTTGTTCACCGAAGCAATACCAAATAGATGCAGTAACAGGTATGATTGTGCACCTGTTCCAGATGTATGGGAAATTCTACTACGGGTTGTCATCGGAGAGAAGGGGAGAAAATGAGGAATATGTGAAGACTGTCTCGAAGTAGTGGAGTTAGTTGCCTGATATGAATATGGACAATAAATTGTGTTTGGAATGTTGTTATCCAGTCAATGCTATTGTTCCTTCACTGTGTGTGATGTTTCTAATAAACAGATTAAAATGGAATTACAATCGACCACAGTGTCCAAGTTTTACTCTCATACTATAAGACATACTGAAAATTCAGAACAGTCTGCTGGTAGGAGAGACTTGACAACATTGTATCAAATAACCAGGTTACTATGTGGGAGGGTAGCGATCAACAGAGACGAAAACCAGTAAAAGATGATGAAGGGAACCCAATTACCAAAGAGGAGAAACAAAGGAAGTGATGGGTTGACCACTTCAAAAACCTCTCGAATCGACCACCACCACCACCACCACCACCACCTGCACTTTGTTCAGAAATACCACCTACAGCCACAGAACTACAAGTGAACGTAGGCCCTCCGACAAAGTCAAAGTCCTGAACGCCATAGAGCTACTGAAATGCGAGGAAGCAGCAGGACCAGATGGACTCCCGCCAGAAGCACTGAGAACAGACGCAGAGACAACAGCGGACATGCTGACACCACTATTGCAGAAGGTCTGGATGGAAAGGAAGGTACCTGCCGACTGACTGGAAGCAGGGCTACCTTGTCAAACTCCTGAAGAAGGGCGACCTAAGTCTTTGCAAGAACTGGCGCGGAATCACGCTCTTGTCCACTCCAAGCAAAATATTAAGCCGCATCATCCTGGAGAGACTAAAGGAAGCGCTGGATACAAATTACGACCGGAATAGGCTGGCTGGCTGGTTGGCTGGCTGGATTCAGGAAGTAAAAATCATGTGCGGATAAAATTGTAACGCTATACTACGCATCATAATAGAACAGAGTATAGAATGGCAGTCAACTCAACTCTACCTCAACTTCATCGACTTTGAAAAATGCCTTGGACAGTGTCGACAGAGAAGTAATTTGACAGGTAGCTCCTTCAACACTACGGAATACCACAAACCTTTACCAACCTCATTCAACAACTATGTGAGGACACCACATCCCAACTAATTCACAATGGGAAGGTCAGTGATGCTTTTGAAGTGAAGAGAAGAGTAAGGCAATGCTGCCGTCTACTATCACCCATGATCTTCCTGATTGTGGTGGACTGGATCATGCAACAAACAGTGGGGAGCGAGAAGAGGGGAATACGTTGGCTGGACCGCGGAAAAGAACCTAGAAGATTTGGATTTCGCCGATGACTTGTGCCTGATGTCACATAAACTTGAAGATCTACAAGCGAAAACTAACAAGTTGACGGAAGAGGCAGGGCAGGGTAGGGTATGGCAGGGCAGCGAAGACGGGACTTCAAGTTGACGTATAGAAGACAGAGATGATGAAGATACCCAACCAACAACAACAGCAACAACAAGCTACAATCACCATCAACGGGAGAAACCTTAAGGAAGTAGCCTCTTTCACCTATCTAGGCAGCACTGTTTCAACTACAGGCGGCACAGGCACAGACGAGGACGTCAAAGTCAGCCATGATTGCAAAAGCAAGACAGGCTTTCATTAACCTGAAACCAGTTTGGAGATCTTCTGCACTCAGCATAAAGGAGAAGATTGGGATTTTCAACAGTAATATCAGGTCAGTGCTTCTGTATGATGGTTCGGAGACTTAGTCCGTTACGAAAGGGATTTTCAACAAACTACGGATATTCATCAACAGCTCCCACCTACGCTTATTACCAACCAAGAACCTATCACTCAACAAATATGCTGAAGAGTGTGGAAGTGGAGATGGATTGGGCATACATTGAGAAGACTATTCGGGAACATCATGCATCAGGCCAGGCCAGGCACTCGAGTGGAACCGAGATGGGAAACAGAGAGTTGGGTATCTGAGGTGAGGGTGACATGGATGAGGAGATAGTGTGAGGAAGAAATGAGAGGTTGTGTGGAGTCATGGAGCCAAGCTGAAAAGACTGCGTAGATCAGAGTGGAATGGAGACGTGCTACTGAATGCCTATGTTCCACTAGGAACCCAAGGGATAAATAGTAATAATAATAATATGATACAGTACCCAAGTTTTACTTTTACACTATATGATATATTGAAAATTCTGTAGAATAGAATTTTCTTAAAATACTTCATATTATTATTGATGTGTATTTCTTTCAGGGCACATCTTAATCGTGTTTGGTTAACTGGACACGCTGGAAGTGTACGTACATTATGGTTAGATACACAATTACAATTACTTCTATCAGGTAGTTATGATACAAGTATACGTTTATGGAATTTATCTGAAGATAAACAAGAAGAAAATTTTAATTCATATATTAATAATATATCACAAAAGATGAATTCAGTGAGTTTTAGAAATAGTCAATCAAAGTGTATTAGAATTTATCATGGTCATACAGATACTGTATTATGTATTTGGTTAGATCAAAGTAAATTATGGCCAAAAATAAATAATACTAAACGGATAAAACTATCATCATCATCATCATCATCATCATCATTTTATCATCCAATTGATTACAATCAGAAAAGTAATAATCATAATAATCAAAGTAACAATACTAAGAAGTCTGATTTTCAAGCTACATATCAATTTGCAAGTGGTTCAGTTGATTGTACATGTTGTGGTAAGTTGGTTTGCTTTTCTTTTTTCTTTTTTTTTTCAAGAAGTTTCCTAGCGGAACATAACAACACATTTCTATGCTTTTTTGTTGAAATATGAACATTCTAATGATAGATAGTGATTAAGATATGTTGTGTATACACCAAAAACCAACACTTAATATTGGATATACAGATGAGAATGTCGAAGTTAGAATCGGAAAAGCAAGACAGGCTTTCATTAACCTGAAACCAGTTTGGAGATCTACTACACTCAGCATGTGGAACAAGATGTGGATTTTCAACACCAACGTCAAGTCAGTGCTTCTGTATGGCTCACAGACTTGGCGAGTCACGAAAGGCATTTCCAACAAACTACAGATATTCATCAACAAATGCCTACTCTGGTTCGTTACTGAAGATCAGGTGAGAAGGCCAGAAAGAATAAGCAACAAGGAATTCTGGCTGGCCTACGAACCAAACAAGAACCTGTTGCTCAACAAATATGCAGAAGAGTGTGGAAGTGGAGATGGATTGGGCATGTGTTGAGAAAGCCGATTGGGGACATCATGCGTGAGGCCAGGCACTCGAGTGGAACCCCGATGGGAAGCGACGAGTTGGGCGTGTGAGGTGAGGGTGACATGGAGGAGATGGTGTGAGGAGGAAATGAGAGTTTGTGGGCTGTCGTGGAGCCAGGTTCAAAAGATTTCAGAGAACAGAGCTCATTGGAGACATGCTGGTGAATCCCCATGTTCCACTAGGAACCCAAATAATAATAATAATTATTATTATTATAACTGTAAATTAGAACAAGACATATATAAGTGAACAATATTGTTTTCAATTAGATCCTCTTCACGCTTTACTCTAATACAAATAGCTTAACAATATATAAAACGTAAACCAATCATGTAGATTTGTCGGTTGATATGATAAATGGGGATGTGGCTGGAGAAGTTTCATATCAGAGACTCTCTATAGCCATTAAAAGGACCTTCTACGCCACATGACTTTGTCTATCATTTTCCAGTTGACCAATTGTTACTGTTCAGACGAAAGATAAGTTATCTAGTTTTGCCATTTCAATATGTATTCACAAGTTTAGCTTCTCCTGTAGAGAAAGTTATATTGGGTGTACTACCAGATAACTTAACCGACGTGTTGCTGAGCATCCACCTTTATGGTTGCGAAAGGGACAGATAAAATCCATCAGAAGTTCATTTTCATCTCACCTCAATGATAATGGTCACTGGATGAATAAGATCATTGCTTTCACGATTACACACCGCATACCATCTCATCCTTCGAAAGGTATTCAAACTCGTTTTTTACACATAGAAGAAGCTGTGGGAATTCGGGCTAATAATCCTAGCTTTTGTATTCAGAAGAAGTTTTTACATCCCTTATCTCTTCCTTGGCCAGGGATTACTTAGTTAGCAATTTTATCACTCAGTTTTCCTCATGATTATTTCTTCTACCTCTTTCGTATACCTACTGTAATTGTCTAGGCTTTGTTTATCCACTTACCTCGCCCTTCATTATTACGTAACTTTTATTTTCACAAGCTTTTGACCCATTTTGATTATTGGAGTGCCTACATTCTTGGTTGTATTGTGTTCTATGAGCTAAGTTGTTTAGTCGTGAAGCTCTCATCGTCTTGCTAGACGGCATCATCAGCACTAACTTCAGTATGAAGTCAGCTACCTGTCAATATCTCTCCATTAGTCAGTGATTTAGTAGCTTGCCTTGACGAAGTGGTCTGTGATTGATTGCTTCCTTTAAATAAGGTACCCTATTGGTTTGCCATATCATCCTGGAGAGAATAAAATATCCTCTGTATTCAAAATTACGACCGGAACAGGCTGGCTGGTTGGCTGGCTGGATTCAGGAAGTAAAAATCATGTGCGGATAAAATTGTAACGCTATACTACGCATCATAATAGAACAGAGTATAGAATGGCAGTCAACTCAACTCTACCTCAACTTCATCGACTTTGGAAAAGGCCTTGGACAGCATCGACGGAGAAGTAATTTGACAGGTAGTTCCTTCAACACTACGGAATACCATAAACCTTTATCAATCTCATTCAACAACTATATGACGACGTTAGATGCCAATTGATTGAAAATGGAGAGCTCAGTGACGCCTTTGAAGTGAAGACAAGAGTAAGACAAGGTTGCCACTTGATATTACCGATGACCTTCCTGATTCTGTTCCAATGGATCATACAAGAAACTGTGACGAGCGAGAAGATGGGCATATGCTGAATCGACCAATGAAAACATCCTAGAAAATTAAGATTTCGCCAACTATGATGATTTGTGTCTGATGTCTTATGTCGCACAAAGGTGAAGATCTACAGATGAAACTAACAAGTTGACAGAAGAGACAGGGCAGGGCAGGGCAGCGAAGACGGTACTTCAAGTGAATGTAGAGAAGACAGAGGTGGTGAGGATACCCAACGAACAACGGCTACAACAAGCACCAATCACGACTAACGGGAGAAACCTAAAGGAAGTAGTCTCTTTCACCTACCTACGCAGCATCGTTTCAACTACAGACAGTACAGACATAGAATACGATATCATAGCCAACCAGGATAGAAAAGACAGCAAGACAGGCCTTCCTGCATCAACCTGAAAAAATCAGTGTGGAGACCTACTGCACTGCACTCCATTGCACTCAGCATAAAGCGTGAACAACATTCGGGTTTTCAACATCAATGTTAAATCAGTGCTGCTATATGGTTCAGAAACTTGGCACTTCACAAAAATCACTTCCAACAAACTGCAAACATTCATCAACACCTGCCTACACTCGATACTGAAGATCAGATGGCTAGAAAGAATAACCAACAGGGAACTGTGGAAACGAACCAATCAAGAACCTACCACTCAACAAATATGCACAAGGAAGTGGAGATGGATTGGATTGGGCATACGCTGAGAAGGTCTACTGGGGACATCACGCACTAGGCCGTCGAGTGGAATCCAAAGGAGAAACAGGGAGTTGGGCATCCAAGACGAGAGTGATATGGAGGAGATGGTGTGAGGAAGAAATGAGAGCTTGTGGACGGTGGTGGAGCCATGTTGAAAGAGCAGACTGCAGAGCAGAGAGTACAATGAAGGCGTACCACTGAATCCCTATGTTCCACTAGGAACCCAAGGGAAAAATAATAAAAAAGTAAATCTTAACAATTAATATAAGTGAAAAACTTGGGCACTGTGGTAGAATGTAATTCCATATTAGATTTGTTTATTTGATATAAAGCGCACAGTGATACAGTATTATTTACTTGATTACGTTTCGAGCATAAATTATTGCTCATAATCATATCAATGTAATCACACTTCTTTCGACATCTGATTTTATAGTCCTGTCACCTGATCTCTCTTTGTTTTTTGATTGGTAGTAAAGTTTTCCATATCTCTGGTATAGGTGTTGCGTCATTCCTATTACATGTGTTGGTGTTGATTCGATGAACAAAGATTCAGTAATTAATCTCTCTCTCCACCTAGCTATATTAGACTTAAGTACAGTGGTTTTGTCCCATCCTATTGTGTGGTTGTGTGTTAATGAATGTAATGCAATGGCTGAGTGTTTTTCTAGGTTATTGATCTTATTGGGGTCTGCCGTTCTATGTTTAGCTAAATTCCTATGTTCTGTTAATCTAACTGACCCCGACCGGCTAGTTTGACCTATGTATTTGACTTCACAGTCATTACATGGAATTTGGTAGATTATATTATTTTGCTTAATTGGTTCTATCGGATCTTTTAGCCGACAAAGCTTACCTCTAAGTGAGTTTGTTGGTTTAAATGCCACCCTAATTCCAACCTTGTTGAGAATCCTACGTATGGTTTCTGATGTTCCTTCCTTGTATGGTATCACAATAGAGGTGCTGATTTCCTTTCTACTTATGTTGTCACTATTATTTGTATTTGTATTAGTGTTATTATTTTGCTTCTTATGCGTCCGTGTGAATTTCTTAATAAAATGATGGGGATAATTATTAGTTATTAACGCTTCTTTTATGTGTTTCAATTCCTTATTTAAGTCCTTACAATGACTAGTGAGTTTCTCAGCTCTGTTATTTAGACATTTGACTAAACCCGCTTTAACTGACACTGGATGAGATGACTTGAAGTCTAGATACCTGTTAGAATGTGTTGGTTTTCTGTAGACGGTAGTATCTAAACCACCATCTATCCTTCGTTTTATTCTGCAATCCAACATAGGTAATTCTCCTTGTTCATTTTCTACTTCGTAAGTGAATTGGATTGCGTTAACTACTGAGTTTATGTGTGTCAAGAAACTGTCGATATGTTCCGATTTCAACACTGTAAATGTGTCATCTACATATCGCCACCATATCTTAGGTGTCGGATTATATGTTCGTAAAGCCATATCTTCCCAACTATCCATAAATATATCTGCTACTATAGGGGATATTGGTGATCCCATTGCTACTCCTTCTGTTTGTCTATAAATCTTTCCCTGAAACTTGAAGACTGTCGAGGTTAAGCATAACTGCACTCCTAACATGATTTCACCAACCGATGCCTTGGTTCTTTGAGTAAGTTGTGAGTCAGTATCTAGTTGATTTCTGACTGCCTCCAGTGCCATATTGATTGGTATTTTAGTATAAAGACTTGTTACGTCAAAACTAACCATTTTTTCATCCTCTTCTATGTGCAGGTCATTAAGTTTTTGTTTCAACTCGTAAGAATTTACTAGTCTAGAGTTGGAACGGTCTCTAACAGGACGTAATACTGATGCTAAATACTTTGATATCTCATATGTTGGTGTGTTCCGGAAGTCAACTATCGGCCTAATGGGATAACCTGCTTTATGAACCTTAATAGTACCGTAAATTCTTAACAACCAGAATTCTTTCCAGTTCATTACTGTTTTTCTGATTCTTGAAATTCTTTGTTCAAGTGTAATTTCTTGGTGTTAACCTACTGGTTAGGCAATGAAAAGAGACCGAATTCAACAAATAATCCTTCTCATTTGTGTAACCATTTCACTTGTACATTCAAGTGAGCAAGAGTAGCCTACCCCATCGGTTAAGTAAAGCCTTCTAACCAACATTTTATGCTTGATATTGTTTATAATATAAAAGAATAATTTAATCTGTAAAAATGGACAAATTTTTACTTTAAATTTCATAATATTCATCAGTGTGGAGATTAGATGAGCGTAAACCACTATGGACTATGAAACATGCAACTGCAGTTACAGCAGTTGGTCTGCGAGGATTTATTTGCACAGCTGGTGAACGTAATGGACGTGTAAATGTATGGCGAATTGGATGTAAAAAACCAACACTGTTAAAGGTATGCATAGAAGAAAATTGATTGTACTAATCATCTATTGTGTATAATTTTTTATGATTTGTGAGTGGTTAGTAATGAAATGATCTCCGTGTTATTGGCCCCAGAGTCTACCAACTGCTATATGAAATTCAGCTTCTAAAGTTATCTTAACTTCAACTCCTTCAAGACAAGGCTTATCTTATCATATTGGCCTTATTATTAATTTGTTGGTTTTTCTGATAAACAGATGCTCTTCCCGAGAAGTTTAAGAGATACAAGGATAAATCATTTCGCCAATGATGATGATTTGTATCTAATGTCTTATGTTACACAAACTCGAAGATCTACAGACGAAAACTAACAAGTTGACAGAAGAGGAGAGGCAAAGCAGCGAACAGGTGACTTCCTTCAGGTGAACGCAGAGAAGACAGAAGTAGATGTGATGAAGATACTCAACGGTCAACACTACCACCACCAACAGCAAAACCAACAACATGCACCAATCACCATGAACGTAAGAAATCTGAACGAAGTTGTCTCATCCTACCTACCTACGTATCTACCTACCTACCTACTTACCTACCTACCTACCTACCTACCTACCTACCTACCTACCCACCTACCTACCTACCTACCTGCCTACCTACCTACCTACCTACCTACCTACCTACCTAGCCATGCAACATCCTATCAACTACAGGTGGCACAGGCTCACATGAAGACGCCAAAGCCAGTCAGAATCGGAAAGATACCAACACAAGCCTTCCTGCATTAACCGAAAATAATCAGTGTGGAGATCTATTCCACTGCATTGCACTGCACTGCACTGCACTATACTCAGCATAAAGTGTGAACAATATCCTGATTTTCAACACTGATTCAGTCAAGTGAGTCAGTGCTTCCATGTGATGGTTGAGAGACTTGGTGCATAATGCGAAAAGCATTTCCAACAAACTACACATATACATCACATGAACAGCTATTGTCTACGCTCACTCGATACTGACACTGAAGATCAGATCAGATGAGGTGAGGTGAGATGAGATGAGACGGCTACAATAATGAGAATAAGCAAGAAGGAACTGTGGCTGTCTGGCTGACTGACTGACTGACTCACTGACTGATTGACTGGCCTCGCAACCAACCAACCAACCAACCAAGAACCCATCCACCAACAGGTGAGCAGAAGGAGAAAGTGGAGATAGATTGGATGGGCTACTCGTTGAGATGACGGTTTGGGGACATCACGCGTCACACCAGGTTATGTCAGACCGTGTCAGGTCAAGTCGTCGAGTGGAAGTGAAACAGGAAAGGCTAAGTTGGGTGTCCGAGTCGAGAGTGACATGGAGGAGATGGTGTGAGGGAGAAATGAAAGTTTGTGGGGAGTGGTGTAGTCAGGTTGAAAGAGAATAGTGTAGAGGAGAGAGTGAAATGGTGGAGTGCAACTGAATTCCTATGTCCTACTAAGAACTCAAAAGACAAATAATAATTATCAACCTCAAAAATGAATAACTGTTAAACTGCGAAGAACGTAAACTATGTCTTCATACCTTTGAAGAGAGGAAGAAGGACTAGAATTGTCACGCAAATTGATGCCAATTTATTTATACTGGTTAATGACTGAGGATGAAATGATGATTTGGACAGCGGCCGAATTCGAACCAGCTACCATCATGTTTCTGGCCATATGCTCTACCAACTGAGCTAAGATGCTCTACTCCTCACCAGGCTTCTTTTCACTTCAATTACAAGGTGGGGTTACTATTTCTTGTTCGTATTCACACTGTCTAGTCAGCAATTTTTCATCCGAATGCAAATCTTACTGAATTAAAGAGGTGGGGCAGGATCATATCGATTATCATTTGACTATTTGAGATCACATATATACATGTATCATATCGATTACTTGTATATACACCATTCGTGTTTATTATTACTATTTAGTGATAAAAGGTGGATGAAATGTTAAGGAATGTGGGGAAAAATGGGAGTCGGAGAAAGCATAAAACCACTTGAAGTAGAGAATCAGTCATTCCCTTACTTATCTGTCAATATAAATATACTTTCATGTATTTTACTATATTTTAATTTTTGTCTTAGTGGCAATAAGCTTTCTTTTTGGATATAATTTATTTAAGCGGTGGTTAAAGATGTAAATAATGAGAGTGATATCGAGTTCATAGATTTCTTCATAAGTAGTATATGGTATACTCTCATCTGGTTTGTTGTGTTTACTTCTTCTTCGTCTTTTTCGTGTTCTGCTGTTTCCTTCCTCTTCTTCTTCTTCATTATCGTCAACCATTGACAGATTTATGCATCAGTATATTTTTTCATTTCATTTTCAACTTTTGTCTACTTGTAATTGTTTATTAATAATTTTCATTTGACTATCTGAGATGGAAGTCATGATTTGGCAGACTAGTCTTATTGATATTGGATGATGATTGAAGGTGAGAAGAAAATTTGAACTGTGACCGGATTCAAACCAGCAACCCCTAGGTTTCTGCCTCAGTGCTCTACCAACTGAGCTACAGTATCCGACTGTTCACTAGATTTCTATTTCACTTCGATGTCAAGGTGGAGTTTTGCTCGACTACCATGTGAATTCGTAAAGCGTTACTGCCATTTGATCGTACTTACACTGGCTTCTACCCAGTCAGGACTTCTTATCTCAATCGAAATCTAAGTGAATTAGAGAGTTAAGGAGAATCATATTGATAATCTGAGATAGCAACAATAGTTTGGCAGACTAGTCTTATTGATATTGGGTGATGATTGAAGGTGAAAAGAAAATTTGAACTGTGACCGGATTCGAACTGGCGACCGTTGGGTTTCTGGCCCAGTTTATTTCACAATTGTTCATCAGCTGGACACGACCTGAAATTATAACAATGAGGCCAATTACTCCATGATTCGATTGAAGAAAAGCTGCTCTATATGGCAAACTAACAGAAATAGGCATAGGCAGACAATTGGGTTTCGACCCAGTGGCTCAATGCAAGCATGCTTGCTGCGGAACCTGTAGGTTCTGGGTTCGGTCGCTGACAGAATCATATATTAGGATGGAACAGCTGTTTAGGGCCTCCAGATTTTCATTTGTCCTTCAAACAGTTTCAGTCATTGGTGAATACCACCTTCTTCACCTCTTTTAAACCGAATCCATCTAATCCAATAAACGGTTACCGTAACTATAATTATCATTACTGTCATTTCTAGCTCCTATAATGAGAATCGTATTTTTCAAGTATTAGATATATCAATGCATAGCTAGAAAATAAATCCATTAAAAGAGGTGCTTTTGCTAGATTTTTACATTCTATGTCATAATCAATCCCGTAGTTCAGTTGATAGAGTGTCCAACAGGGAATCTGGAAGTAGCCTGCTAGAATGCTACCGCGGTCTGAATGTTCATTTCACCTTTAGTTGTCATCTTAGAATAATCCTAATACTTGGTTTGACTTCTGGCTGGTTGTAGCTGATGAGAAGCCATGAAGTAAAACTGAATCCCCTGCGTACCCTCCTCTCCACTATTCTCTTTCAACCTGACTACACCACTCCCCACAAACTTTCATTTCTCCCTCACACCATCTCCTCCATGTCACTCTCGACTCGGACACCCAACTTAGCCTTTCCTGTTTCACTTCCACTCGACGACTTGACCTGACACGGTCTGACATAACCTGGTGTGACGCGTGATGTCCCCAAACCGTCATCTCAACGAGTAGCCCATCCAATCTATCTCCACTTTCTCCTTCTGCTCACCTGTTGGTGGATGGGTTCTTGGTTGGTTGGTTGCGAGGCCAGTCAATCAGTCAGTGAGTCAGTCAGTCAGTCAGCCAGACAGCCACAGTTCCTTCTTGCTTATTCTCATTATTGTAGCCGTCTCATCTCATCTCACCTCACCTCATCTGATCTGATCTTCAGTGTCAGTATCGAGTGAGCGTAGACAATAGCTGTTCATGTGATGTATATGTGTAGTTTGTTGGAAATGCTTTTCGCATTATGCACCAAGTCTCTCAACCATCACATGGAAGCACTGACTCACTTGACTGAATCAGTGTTGAAAATCAGGATATTGTTCACACTTTATGCTGAGTATAGTGCAGTGCAGTGCAGTGCAATGCAGTGGAATAGATCTCCACACTGATTATTTTCGGTTAATGCAGGAAGGCTTGTGTTGGTATCTTTCCGATTCTGACTGGCTTTGGCGTCTTCATGTGAGCCTGTGCCACCTGTAGTTGATAGGATGTTGCATGGCTAGGTAGGTAGGTAGGTAGGTAGGTAGGTAGGTGGGTGAATGAGACAACTTCGTTCAGATTTATTCCGTTCGTGGTGATTGGTGCATATTGTTGGTGGTGGTGACAGTGGTGTTGGTCTTTGGGTATCTTCATCACATCTACTTCTGTCTTCTCTGCGTTCGCCTGAAGGAAGTCACGTGTTCGCTGCTTTGCCTCTCCTCTTCTGTCAACTTGTTAGTTTTCGTCTGTAGATCTTCGAGTTTGTGTGACATAAGACATTAGATACAAATCATCATAGTTGGCGAAATCCTAATTTTCTGGGATGTTTTCATTGGTCGATTCAGCGTATGCCCATCTTCTCGCTCGTCACAGTTTCTTGTATGATCCAGTGGAACGGAATCAGGAAGATCATGGGTAATATCAAGCGGCAATCTTGTCTTACTCTTGTCTTCACCTCAAGGGTATCATTTAGCTTTCTATTGGTAATCACTTGGTATGTAGGGTCATGTACCATATAGTTGCTGTTGAATGAGGTTGATAAACGCAATTGACAATTTATGACGCAAATATCCGATGTGCATGCAACTAATCTCTTCGGATTATTCATTATATTTTATCTAAAGTTCACAAAAATGTTTATAGCCTACGTTTCTCATCGGCAGTAAGAGGATATTTATAATGATAGATATCACTTGACTGGACGGAATCTTCAGGAAGCCCTGTTAGTGTGTTGTTTGACGACGCTCACCAGCATGGGTTATCTGTAACCTCAACATTATGGACACCCCTTCTGAAACTCGACCTCTGTCCACCCGCTGCTCTAGTCAACTACTTTACTACGAAGCTACTCAAGCCTACGTTTTTATGGTGTAGGACTAGGTTAAATGCATTGATTGGTCATGCGTGAGTAACCAGTTTGATGTTGTCAAGTCCTTAGTACACACTGAATCCTACCAATCCTATTTCCAATATGGCTATCAAGCTACGAGGCTCAGCATCACGGTGTACATTAGTAGATATTCGTTAGTTGGAGGCAAGCGGTTCGATTGACTGGATTCTGTTTGCACTCAGGATTAGACAACTTCAAAATTATTGCTCTTCCGTGCATATTTGTAATGGACAGTTAGAATTCGGTTTGTAGAGTGTGATATATTGCTTTTTGATACTTTCTCTTCCATTGAATACAATCTATTAAGTAAGAAATGAATGGATATCAGGATATTTTAAACATGAAAAGTAGATAGTTCATTAATTAGGAAGAGAAATAAAGGAAAGAAATGAAAAGATGTATTGTGAAGTGTCATTCTTAAATGATGGAGAATATTTGTACCTCAGATGGATTGTCTTGTTTGTGTTTTGTTCTCTTAGCTGAGTTGTTTAATTCAGAGAACATAATACAGCCAAGACCATCTACTTAAGCTATAAATATTCTCCATCATTTCAAAATCATACTAGTGTAACACGCTTCATGTTGTTCGAAGATGGGTGAACTTCTCTAAAAAGCAAGCTTCCATGAAAGAACAACTATTCTTTCTCCATGAATGCCTACGTCAGCATGTTCTATCGAAGAATGTTAGATATAGACCATTGATTGACTGTCCAATAGGATGAAAAATAGCTGAACAAAGTGAAAGATAAATGATACAATTGATGGTAACGGATACACATCATCGGATCAAGAAATACCAATTAGTGATTAACAATCAAAACAGAAAACTAGAAAGCATACTCGCGATACAAAACACACGATTATGCAACTCAGCTCAGAGAACACAATGCAACCAAGAAGACTACATCTATAAAGTTAACAAGCATATAGAAACGGAACCATATGAGCAAACTAAGAGGTCAGTGGATACTATTATGAATAAGGTCAAGAAATCGATAGGGAATCTAATACACCGGATGAAGCCGTTTCTAGGTGAGTCAAAGTGGTTTAATTGAATACCGAAAGCCAATAATCCCAGTAGAATGTATGGTACTATTAAGATTCATAAGCCAGGTTATCCCATCATGCCTATAGTAGATTTTAGAAACACTTCGACTTACGAGTTGTCCAAATATTTAGCAATGGTGTTAGGCCTAATAAAAAATCACTGAGAGTCTCGACCCACCAACTCTAATAACTTCAAGCATGAAGTAGACGACATACACTTAGACGAAATTAAAAAAAAATGGTTAGTTTTGATATAAAGAGCCTTTACACAATTATACCGATTGACATGACTCTAGAGACAGTTAGGAATGGGCTTAAAGATGATAAAGAAGTTACCTATCAAACTCACCTGCCAATCGAGGAAATCATACTAGGAGTAGACTGTGCCTAACATCTACAGTTTTTAAGTTTCAAAATAAAATATATAAACAAACTGCAGGTGTTGCCATAGGATCACCAATATCCCCTATCATCGCAGACATATTTATGGATAGTTGGGAACAGGCGGCCCTTCAAACATTTACTCCTACTCCAAAGACATGGTTCCGATATGTAGATGATATGTCTACAGTACTGAGACCGGAACACATCAATAGATTCTTGGCACATATGCATTAAGTAGTGAATGCAATCCAATTTACCTGTGACTTAGAAAGTGAAGAAGGTGAGCTAGCAATGTTGGATTTCAAGATTAAACGAAGACAAGACAGAAGTTTAGAGACTACTGTCTATAGGAAACCTAATCATTCTAATCGCTGCTTGGACTTCGAATCACCCCACCCCATTTCAGTTAAAGTAGGCTAAGTTAAATGCTTAAGTGATAGAGCGAAAAAGCTTACCAGTAGATCGGAAAATCTGTGACAAGAAATTAGACACATCAAGAATACCCTACGTCTCAATAACTACCCACCTAAATTTATAAATAAATTCATTTGGAATCCAAAGAAAAACATTAGCAGTGGTGATGGTAGTAGTAATACAGGTGTTATTAGTAATAATCCCACTACTAGTGCTGTGTTACCATACAAGGAGGGCACCTGAGAAGCATTACGAAGAATTCTCAATAAGTCTGGCTACCACTAAAGTGGCATTCAAACCAACAAACTCACTTAGAAACAAGCTTTGTAGGTTAGAAGATCCTAGTGATGCCCTTCAAAAGAATAATCTCACTCACCAGATCCCTTAGAATGATTGTGAGATCAAGTACATAGGTGAAAGCAGTTGACTATCCAGGGTGGATTAGAATAACAGAGCACAAAAGCTTAGCTAAATCAAGATTAGTAGATGGTAATAAGATGATAAATTTAGATAACAGTTCGTCCATAGCTCTGCATGCGAGGACACAAGCACACAGTAGGGTGGGATAGGGTGATGGTGTTGAAAACTAACTTAGTTGGTTAGTTGGAGGGAGAGATTGATGATGACCAAATCTTTGTTCACCGAAGCAATACCAAATAGATGCAGTAACAGGTATGATTGTGCACCTGTTCCAGATGTATGGGAAATTCTACTACGGGTTGTCATCGGAGAGAAGGGGAGAAAATGAGGAATATGTGAAGACTGTCTCGAAGTAGTGGAGTTAGTTGCCTGATATGAATATGGACAATAAATTGTGTTTGGAATGTTGTTATCCAGTCAATGCTATTGTTCCTTCACTGTGTGTGATGTTTCTAATAAACAGATTAAAATGGAATTACAATCAAGAAGGTTCATTCTTTTCTGCGATATCATTCTTATGATGTTCAATCACTCATATAAGTATTCTATTCACATAGAGTAATAGAAAAGGAAAGTTTTATGAAATATTTTTGAAAGAAGTTCACATTTGACTATAAATCAGGAGATTGGATAAATAAAGAAACTACTTAATGCTATCTGGAGGTTTATAGAGGTTCAATAATTTATTTTACGTTGAAATTCATCATGGAATGACATTTGTTAGAGGAACATTTGAACCCTTGGAGCAGTGGTCAACTATTTTCTCTTAGTATCCAACTCTTCAGCAGTACGCAGTCATGATCTGGCTAGGGATCGAACTCAGGACGTTCAAGTTCCATGGCCTACACGTTACTATCATTATTCATTATTCCATGACGAAATTAATTCACAAACCACCACGAACCTCCAGGTAGAATTAATCTAACGCTCATTCATGACTAGCTCGAAGAGGTGATTCTTGGAGTTCTAATTACAAGTCATGACAAGTCATAGAGTCAACTAAGTCTAACATGAAGACAGTTACTGAACGATGATATTGGATGTAGGTTGCGCAGTGTCGTGAACTGACAGACGTAGGAAATGTGGACCATTAGATTCAACCAAGTCGCTTAATGGTGATTTGGCTGCCACGGAACCTGAAGGCCCTGTATTCGATCCCTGGTGAGACAGGGGTGTAGGTGAGCACTGCTGAGGAGTCCCATACTAGTGGGACAAAACAGCTGTCCAGTTCTCCCAGGTTTTCAACATCCCTCCAAATGATGTCAGTCAATGATGAATTCCAAACTAAAATGGTAATGAGGAGAAGGTTTATCAAGACTGAACTAATATTTGGTTAATTACTACGTTAAATGATGTAATTTGGTGAAAGGGACGAGGGAATCTAAAGAGAAATCAGGATTGTAGTAGTTAAGGTATGTCGTGTATGAGAAGATCTGAATGAAAAGATTTTTGATGACAAAAATGTTCTCATAGGCTATGTCTATTGCAACTCAAGTGACTGGAAAAATTTCTTTTCAAAATAGTATCCAAGCTTCAAAATATTAATTGCTATGGCTTCCACAGTTTGAAGAAGTTCTAGTCGTGCACTTTTCATGAGATTTATATGATCTCTATAGATGACACTGAAGTTGTTTACTGCATTTCCTAGGTGATTATAATCTATCAAATGTTGTAAAATACAGCTGTGAAGTGTCTCTCTTTCTTCTTTGTGAAAGTAGGCTGAAATAATGGAGAATATTTGTAGTTCAGCTCGATGGTCTTGGTTGTATTGTGTTCTATGAGCTGGGTTGTTTAATCGTGAAGCTCTCATCGTCTTGCTAGATGGCATCATCAGCACTAACTTCAGTATGAAGTCAGCTACCTGTCAATATCTCTCCATTAGTCAGTGATTAAGTAGCTTGTCTTGATGAAGTGGTCTGCGATTGATTGCTTCCTTCGATTGTTGTGTCATTGACTGAATGGATAGATTTTCCTACTAACTGTTTCTCTGCTTCAACTTTGACCTCTCTGTTATTTATCATCTTTCTTATTGGTTGATAGATTGGGTCTATGTCTATACATCTGTTGATTGCTAACTGCCTGACTCACTGACTAACTGACTGACCTGAATGCCAAGGTTCTAGGAATTCTCTGCTATTCTTTATGTTTCCTCTATCCGTCCAAGATTTCTACATTGTCGAAATTCAATTCATCTCCATAGTTGTTATCCACGTGCATTGAAATAAGCAGTGATGACATGTCGTGGCGTTTAATAGCCGATTGGCGGTCATGTAAACGAAGGCGAAGAGGGCGACCACTTTATCCAATGTGTAGTGTTGACTACAGTTATTCCAGTTGATTTTTTAAATGATATTCGGTTTGTCTTCTTTGCTTGTTGCATCCTTTGGTCTGCATAATAGTGTTTGGAGGGAATTTGTTGATTTATTAGTCAGCCACACCGATTCCAAACCTCGCCTGGTTAACTAGTTTACTAGTTACTAGCCGGTCCTAAGCCCGGGTAAAGAGGGAAGGTTGGGCATAGGGCTAGCAACCCTACCCCGTAAAACAAATCTAACCGCTAAAGAAACTTCAAAGCACAAACAAAATATAAAAAATGAAAACAAACTTATTCCCCGCTGGAATCGGAGAGGCGAAATGACGCCAGTTGGTGAAAGCCTTCGGGAAGCCAATTGGCCGATGTGTCTTCTCTCGATGAAAGCGAAAGTAAACGTGGGGACATGGAATGTCCGCACGATGTTTGAACCCAGTAAGGCAGCCCAGATTGCAAAGGAGATGAGAAGGTATAACATCGAAGTGCTTGGGATTTGCGAAAGCAGATGGAATGGGAGTGGACTCTCCAAACTGTCAACGGGAGAATCAATAATCTACTCCGGTCACCCAGACGCCAACCACGAGCACACTGAGGGAGTGGCTATCATGATGTCCTCAAGAGCATCGAAGGCTCTCATGCAGTGGGAACCAATCTCCTCCAGGATCATGTCAGCAAGATTCAACTCAAAAGGAAGAAAGGTCACAATCATACAATGTTATGCACCTACAAATAATGCAGAGCAAGAGAAAAAGGAGGAATTCTACAGACAACTTCAGTCAACACTGGACAAGACGTCAGTTGGCGATATCAAAATTCTAATGGGCGACATGAATGCCAAACTGGGAGGGGACAACACGGGAAGAGAACTAACCATGGGTCGAGAGGCGCTAGGTGAAATGAATGAGAATGGAGAATTGTTTGCAGAATTCTGTGCATTCAACGATTTGGTGATTGGAGGCAGTGTGTTCAGGCACAAGGATATCCACAAAGCGACATGGATTTCACCAGATGGACACACTAAAAATCAAATCGACTTTATCTCAATCTCAAGAAAATGGAGACGCAGTCTACTTAACACAAGGTCAAGAAGAGGAGCAGATGTAGGTTCAGACCACTATCTAGTGCAAGGAACCTTCGAAATCAAGTTAAAAGCCTTCAAGGAAGCTGGTGATAGACCTCAATTCAAGTACAACACTCGGAAACTGAAGGATGAAACTACAAAGGAGATCTTCAAAGCAGCCATCAAGACAAAATGGGAGACGTCGAGGGACATCCCTGAAGAAACCTGTGTAGAAGAACACTGGAAGTCTTTGAAAGCTATGTGGAAAGAAACCTGCACAACAGTATTAGGAAGGAAGAAGAAAGAAGACAAGGAATGGATCTCGACGGATACCTGGAAGCTGATAGAGGAGAGGAGGATGGTGAAGCAGAAGATAAACCAGTGCAAGGATGCTCAACGACAAGAGGAACTGAGCACAATGTATAAAACACTGGATAAAGAAGTGAAGAAGAGTGCACGCAAAGACAAACGACACTTCTACGACACACTGGCAAGTGAAGCAGAACAGGCTGCAGGTAAGAGAGACCTGACGACATTGTATCAAATAACCAGGTTGCTATCAGGGAAGAGACCAACACAGATGAAACCAATAAAAGATGAAGAAGGAAATTTAATTACAAAAGAAGAGAAACAGAGGAAACGATGGGCCGACCACTTCAAGAAGCTCTTGAATCGACCACCACCTGCACTTCGTCCAGAAATACCACCTGCAGCCGCTGAATTACAAGTGAACATAAATCCCCCAACGAAAATGGAAGTCCTGAACGCCATAAAGCTACTGAAATGCGGGAAAGCAGCAGGACCAGATGGAATACCGCCAGAAGCACTGAGAACAGATGCAGAGACAACAGCGGACATGCTCACACCACTATTGCAGAAGGTGTGGAGGGAAGAGAAGGTACCTGACGATTGGAAGAAGGGTTACCTTGTCAAACTGCCGAAGAAGGGAGACCTCAGTGCTTGCAAGAACTGGCGAGGAATCACTCTCCTATCCACCCCAAGTAAAATATTAAGCCGCATCATCCTGGAGAGGCTTAAAGACGCACTGGATTCAAAACTGCGACCGGAACAGGCAGGCTTCAGGAAGTACAAATCATGTGCTGACCAAATTGCAACGCTTCGTATCATCATAGAACAGAGCGTAGAATGGCAATCAGCTCTATACCTCAACTTCATCGACTTTGAGAAGGCCTTTGACAGCGTCGACCGAGAAGTAATTTGGAAACTGCTTCAATACTACGGAGTACCGCAAACCTTTATCCGCCTCATTCAACAACTATATGAAGATGCCACATGCCAAGTAATCCACAATGGGAAGCTCAGTGATGCCTTTGAAGTGAAGACAGGAGTGAAACAAGGTTGCCTACTATCCCCCATGATATTCCTAATTGTGGTGGACTGGATCATGCAGCAAACAGTAGGCAGCGAGAAGAGGGGGATACACTGGACGACGGAAAAGAACCTAGAAGACTTGGATTTCGCCGATGACTTATGCCTAATGTCACATAAACTTGAAGATCTGCAGGCAAAAACTAACAAGTTGACAGAGGAGGCAGCTAAGACGGGACTTCAGGTGAATATAGAGAAGACAGAAGTGATGAAGATACCGCACCACCACCATCAACAACAACAACAAACTCCAATCACCGTCAACGGTAGAAACTTGAAGGAAGTAACCTCCTTCACTTATCTAGGAAGCACTGTTTCAACTACAGGCGGGACGGACGAGGACGTCAAAGTCAGAATCGGAAAAGCAAGACAGGCATTCATTAGCCTGAAACCAGTGTGGAGATCTTCTGCACTCAGCATGCGGAACAAGATACGGATTTTCAACACCAACGTCAAGTCAGTGCTCTTGTATGGCTCAGAGACTTGGCGCGTCACGAAAGGCATTTCCAATAAACTACAGACATTCATCAACAACTGCTTACGCTCGCTGCTGAAGATCAGATGGCCAGAAAAAATAAGCAACAAGGAACTCTGGGAACGAACCAACCAAGAACCTATCACGCAACAAATATGCAGGAAGAAGTGGAGATGGATTGGGCATACACTGAGAAGGCCGACTGAGGACATCACGCGTCAGGCCCTCGAGTGGAATCCCCATGGGAAGCGACGAGTTGGACGTCCGAGGGTGACATGGAGGAGGTCGTGCGAGGAGGAAATGAGAGCTTCTGGGCTGTCGTGGAACCAGGTTCAAAAGATCTCAGAGAACAGAGGTCACTGGAGGCGTGCTACTGAAGCCCTATGTTCCACTAGGAACCCAAGGGACTAATAATAAAAAAAAATAAAACACCGATTCCAAGTGGTCTCAGTAATCTTGTTGTGATTTCTGATACATTCTTTATGTATTGTAGGATGATGCGTTTATTGATTTGTGTGGATGACTCTGTAGTTGATGATGTATGGGATAGGCATATTCAGCTAAAGTTTTGTGTGTAGCTGTTCTTCTTTAGGATGGACACCAAGTTATTTTCTTCATTTCTCCGTGAGTTTGTTGTACTGTGGTGTGTTCTCGCTCTCCTGAATAGAGTCTGCACACAACTGATCTTGTGGGTTATTGGGTTGTTGCTACTGTAGTTGAGGACTTGGTCAGTGTGTGTTGGCTTCCTGTACTTTTGGGGTTTCCAGCTTCCTCGTATTTGTTCTATTGACCAGAACATCCAGGAATGATAGTTGGTTGTTTGACTCTTTCTACATTGTGAATTTGATGTCACTGAAAACGTTATTGAGCAAATTTTGAGTGTTTTCTATATCATCCTTTTTAATGATGACAAAAGTGTCGTCTATATAGAGAATCCGGAATTTTAATTTGATCACATGTAGGATGATGGCTTCGAGTCTCAGCATCACTGCTTCTACAACTAGTCTGGATATTGGTGATCCCATTAGAGTTCCTTTCATCTGTTTGTATATCTTGTCGTTGAATTGGAAGTATGTTGTGAGACAAAGTTCGATGAGTTCCATCAGACTTGAACATTTGAGTTTTGAGAGTTCTGTAAGGTTTGTGTCTTCATTGAGCAGAAGGCAGATAGTTTCCTTGCCCAATTAGATTTCCATCGAATCTGGCTTATCCTTTACGTATTATGGAAACATTAGGTGAGTAGAGAAAGTTAATCTGGGTTTGGTAATATGGGCATACCAGACGGTTTCTCAATATATCCCTTGATGTGTCTTCATTTAACTGTAAACTCATGAAAAAAATGCTTCTTAGAAGTCGTAGAAGTCAAATGACTACTTGCTTTCAGTTTCAGTTTTTAGAATCTTGCCTGTAAAACTTTTAATAATTTTGAATTATATTGGTTACTGATTACTCTTAGCTTATTTCAAGTTGTTATTCATCGTAGACTGACATCAGTTGGAGGAACAAAGGAAACCTGGAAGCACTGGACAGCTGTTTCGTCCGACTAGTATGGGACTCCTCAGCAGCGCGCACCCACCACCCCACCAGCAGAGATCGAACCCGCGACCTTCAAGTTCCGCGGCCAGCGGGTTACCATTGAGCCACTGGGTCAGAATCCAATGCTCCATATTTCCAACTTCTGTTAGCTCACGATGTTCTCATTGTTAATTTTATACCTATTGTTGAACAGATCTTGTGCAATCTTAGATCACCTGACAGTATTCATGGAGGTCATCCCCTCCTCTGATTGTTCCTAGTTTAATAACTTTTTTAAAGGAAATCGGTTAGTGGTCTTCCTTAAATGATCTCACACTTAATCTTTCCAAACGTCAGATGGTTAATAAACATCCAGGCTATAGTTTGTACGAATGTCCTGAAAGAAGTTGAGCGCCGATTAGTCATATGGTTGATTTTAGGTTAAGACATGAAAAAGACGTTTGCACATTGCTTCAATCCCACGACTGTTATCTTATAGATGGCTCTGTTATAGAGAATGTAGCGAGTGTGGTCCATCTTGGCTTATGCTTTTCTTCTAATCTTTCTTAGTTCCCTCATATCTTTCTGATTCCCAGGAAAATCTTTTGCTTGACCTTTTGTATTAGGAAACTCAGACTGCCTGGCATAACTCAGTTTTTACTAACTTATTGTTCCCCTTTATTCTTTCCTGGACATCGGAAGAAAGACTACTTTGTATTGCATAGAATTTTGAAGGCTGTTAGTAGAGTAAATAACACACCGCTAACCGAGTTGATAAATGCAGTTGTGGATAGGCATCTGATGACAAGCATCCTCTTCATCCGCACCACTCTCCATGTCTGTCTTCTGGGAAGACAAGAAGCAAATATATTAAACTCTATGTACGCACAACCACAAACAAAATTCAACCATACCACATTATTTAGCTTGTTAGACATAGTTCTGGCGTTAGTTCTAACGATAAGGTAAAGACGAAAGATAAACATATGCTCAAGGTAGAATAGAACATCATGGAAAAAGGAAAGAGGTTACAAGAGTATCATGACCTATGAAAGATACTGGTATCTATGAATGTAAAATAATGGAACAAAATGAACAGTCAAGACTGCGGGTGAAGCAACAACATTATGAGGAAACATGAACTATACTACTGTAAAATACTAAGTAGTATAAAATATAAAAAGGGAATATGAAGAGAACATCGCGTAGGGTAAACGAGAATAAGCAAGAAAGGAATTAACAACTATTATTACTATTGTTATCATTATTACTGTAATAACTAGGTATTTAACTTTTCTTCAATATGCTTTGAAGTTAAATGATTGGGAAATGTTTTGAAAAGAAATATCTCTTCTGAAACAGCCATTATCTGAAGATACAACGAAAACAATGATGGCTGTTTCATTTTAGATCTTGTCAGCAGGTGGAACTCATAACTTCATGTAAGATAGACCTCAGAAACATAATATTTCTCAGTGAGTAGCCTAATATTTAAACAGTTATAAGGGTTGGAGATTATCGTAGCGAAGCCCTGTAGATTCATAATAGTATTCAAGGGTTTCTTAGTTTCTTTATATGGTCCTATTTCTTTATGTTCACTCACTTTGCAGACGTAGTCAGGTTTGTTGACTACAACTGTTGAGTTATCTCCATGTGATTGGGCAGTTACTATATTTCGATGGCGTAATTAGAAGACGAAGTGTATCTGAACAGTGTTATATATTTGCACAATACATTTTGATGAACACGTACCTAAATGGCTTCGAAAACAAATGGAGTGTGAAACAGTGATAAACGCTGGTGGGAGACGACCCTCTCCATCGATAGCTAAACATATCATAGAAGGAGGTCATAAAGTTAATGTTCAAACAGCTTTCAAAGTTTTTATGCAGAAAGTCATGGACACATAGTGAGATTCGTAGAGATGATAGCCAGACACAAATTCAAACCACCTTTACGTGTATAAAAACAGTTTGTTCTGATACTACACCATACCTACCATAAGCAAACTCTGTTTTCCTAGTAAGACTGAGATCAACTAGGTCAGTCTTCTTGTTTTTTCTCATCTTTCCTAATTTTAATCCCCTGCTTGTGTTAATTGTTGTATTGGTTCCCCCTCCACTCTTCAGTTTAATATGTGTGAAGGATGAGGTTGTCTGAAATGTTGTATTGCACAAATACATCACATTGTCCAGATAAACTTCATCTTCTAATTACACTATCGTGATTCATAAAAACGACTAACCCTTCCAAAGTTTGAATTTTCCTTAGAGTTTCTCATCCTAGTTTGGATAAATTAAGTTTCACTTTCTTCTATCATTTCTCACCTGTTAAATGTAAGATGCTGCTGCTAGACTGGTCTGCTGCGAATACCTCCAGTTTGATGGAAAGGAATGAGGTGGTGGAGTGTGTTGACCACTTCATTCACTTTCCACGTTCCATCAACCTGAACGGGCTACTTGCTGACCAAATCTCAAATCGGATGAAAAAGGCGCATTTGACCCTCACCAACTTGCATCATCCCCTCCGCCCACTACTGAGATATCCAACTGACGGTTAAAAAACTACCAGTATACTGCACTCCAGTTCTTTCTGTCCTGTTACATGACTGTGAGATATTGTCGTTAGAAGTAGAAGATATGAAGCAGTTACACTGTTGTTATCACAGATGTTTCCGGAGCACTGCTTGTGTTTGATGAAATCACCGTGTCAGCAATGTTGAAGTCAGGTGAAGTGGACTAGGTGATAAGGCAGGCGAATTGATTGGTGATTTTGTGAACCTTCATCGATTAAGATGGCATGGACATGTACTACTCATATGGAGTCACCATCTACCTCAACATACCATGAAAGGTGACCAGATGAAGATGTGGCAACAGCCGATGAAGTTGCTGACTGTTGGCGTGATTTATGAGAAGGAATGCAGACTGCCTGGTTGGTATCCTTAAGACGAAAGGAATTAGTATTTGAGGACTATTGGTATCAAGGCTGAAAATCGATTATATTACCACAGATGTATTCACTCATTGATATCTGCTGAAGGATGAATATCCAAATTGCTTATTCTATCACATAATCTTTTCCGCCTTGATATCAGTATTTTCTTACTGAATTGTTTTGTTTGTCTACTACTTTAAAGTATGGCCAGTTGAACTGTGATGTACTTGTGTGTGAAGTTCAACACTAATTTTGTCTGTCTCTATGTCATTTCAATGTTAGTGGAAATTATGGTCTAATTACGTCTACAAATCATTTTATTAGTTGAACTTGAAGTCATTTCTCTTTTGGGAATCGTATCTTTTGATTTCAATTCATTGACCGCCACATTGAATTCATGTGGATATGATTATTATTTTCCCCTTGGGCTCCTAGTGGAACATAGAGATTCAGTAGCATACCTCCGTCACACTCTCTCCTACTCAGTCTTTTGAATCTCGCGCCACGACTACCCACAAGCTTTTTTCTGCATATTTGTTGAGTGATAGGTTCTTGGTTAGTTCGTTCCAAGAGTTCCTCGTTGCTTATTCTTATTATTCTGGCCATCTGATCCATCTTCAGTATCAGGCGTAGGCAGCTGTTGATGAATATCTGCAGCTTGTTGGAAATGCTTTTCCTGACGCGCCAAGTTTCTCAGTCATTACATAGAAGCACTGACTCACTTGAATGACTTGGTGTTGAGAACCTGGATCTTGTTCACGTTTTATGCTGAGTGTAGTAGATCTCCAAACTGATTATTTCAGATTAATGAAAGCCTGTCTTGCTGTCTTTCCGATCCTGCTTTTGACATCCTCGTCTGTGCCGCCGCCGCCTGTAGTTGAAGCTGTGCTACCTAGGTAGGTGAAATTAGACTATTTCCCTTAGGTTTCTCCTGTTATTGATGATTGGTGCTTGTTGTTGTTGTTGTTGGTTAGGTATCTTCATCACCTCTGTCTTCTCTACATTCACTTGAAGTACCGTCGTCGCCACCTTTTTTGTCAACTTCTTATTTTTCGCCTGTAGATCTTCACGTTTGTGTGATATTAGACACAAATCATCAGCGAAATCCAAATCTTCTAGGCTCGTTTCATCGAACCAGTCAGCGTATGCCCATTTTCTCACAGCTGTTCGTTGTCTGCTGCATGCCCAGTCGACCACAATCAGGAAGATCATGGTTGATAGTGGCCATCAGCCTTGTCTTACTCCTGTCTTTACTTCAAAGGCATCACTCACCTTTTCATTGTGAATCACCTGGCATATGGCGTCTTCATATAGCTGTTGAGTGAGCTGACAAAGATTTGTGGCACTCTGTAGTTTTGAAGCAGCTGTCTGTCAAATTACTTCTCAGTTGACGCTATCGAAGGCTTTTCAAAGTCGAGGAAGTTGAGATAAGGTGAAGAGTTGACTGCCATTCTATACTAGGTTCTATTGTGATGCGTAGTGTTGTGTTACAATTTTATCCGCAAATGATTTGCTCTTCCTGACAAGAAATTATGTCCAAAACGTTTTGCTTCACTCTGTGAAGATACTGATCAAAAAAACTCAAATAGAAGTTATTTTCTGCGTTTATTGGGTAGTCGGAATCGAAAATTTTTTCTAAGATAAAGGTGGATACTGACGTGTGTAAGAACATTTTATCTCCAAAATGTTTCTTTTCATCTGCTCGGTAGTACATTACTTCTCATATATCACATTATTCCGTACATATAATACCGACTTCTAACGACATTCATCAATTACTTTAAACATTTCACAGTAATCTACTTACTAACTTAACATAACTTCACTCTTGATTATTCTTCTTCTCATCACTATTTATTAGAGGCACTGATATCATTCAAAGAACTATTGAACACTTGGGGACACCTGACAGCCCTTTCATTCTAGTATAAGATTCTTCACCAAAACGCACACACACAACCCTGTCAGGGGTCGAACTAACGATCTTTAGGTTTCATAGTGAATACGTTAACCATTCAGTCATTGGGTCAAAGTTCAACGGTCTATAGTTTCCTACTTTTGTCAATTTAGTTTCAGGTTTATGAGAATTTTATCGTTACAGAATGAGATTAATTTGGAATTGTGAACTACTGAACTTTAACCCAGTGGCTAAATAGTTAACACGTTCCCTGTGAAACCTTAAGGTTCCGAGTTCGATCCGTAGAGGAGTTGTGTGTGCGTACTACTGAGAAGTTCCGTACTAGAACGAAACAGCTGGCCAGTAATCCTAGATGTTGAAAGGTGTCTCCATAAATGTATATACATAAATACATAAGTGTAATATTCGTTTAAAACTGTACACCTGGAGAGTGACGTCATCGAAACGACTGAGTCTTCATTGAACATGTTCAATTTTTAGACCCAATTGGAATTTCATCAATATAAGTAGAAAGACATTTGTAGAATATAATATGAGCTCATTTTATCTCATCACCTTTCATCAGCTGAAACACACCCTACAGTTTATATGAATTATTGGTAGTAATAATAATAACATAACATAACATACCTTTAACACGCAGAAATAAATGGAGATTTGAAATCCACGATTAACAATAAGGTGGTAGTAAGTGAGTCAAGGAAACATATTGTTATTATTATTATTAGTCCCTTGGGTTCCTAATGGACCATAGGGCTTCAGTAGCACGTCTCTACTCCACTCTCTCCTCTGAAATCTTTTGAACCTGGCTCCACGACAGCCCACAAACTTTCATTTCCTCCTCACACCATCTACTCCATGTCACCCTCACTACGGACGTCCAACTCGTCGCTTCCAATGGGGATTCCACTCGAGCAACTGGCCAGACGCGTGATGTCTCTAGTCGGCTTTCTTAGTGTATGCCCAATCCAATCCATCTCCACTTCGATTCTCTTCTGCATATTTATTGGGTGATAGGTTCTTGGTTGGTTCGTTCCCAGAGCTCCTTGTTGCTTATTCTTTCTGGTAATCCATCTGATCTTCAGTAGCGAGCGTAAGCAGTTGTTGATGAATGTCTGCAGTTTATTGGAAATCCCTCTCGTAACGCACCAAGTCTCTGAACCATACAGAAGCACTGACTTGACGTTGGTGTTGAAAATCCGTATCTTGTTCCACATGCTGAGTGAGGAAGATCTCCACAGTGGTTTCAGGCTAATGAACACCTGTCTTTCCTTTCCGATTCCGACTTTGACATCCTCGTCTGTGCCTGTGCTGCCTGTAGTTGAAACAGTGCTGCCTAGATAGATGAAGGAGGTTACTTTTTTTAAGTTTCTCCGGTTGATGGTGACTGGAGTTTGTTGTTGTTGGTGCGGTATCTTCATCACCTCTGTCTTCTCTATGTCAGCTTGAAGTCCCGTCTTCGCCGCCTCTTCTGCCAACTTGTTAGTTTTCGCCTGTATATCTTCAAGTTTGTGTGACATCAGGCACAAGTCATTGGCGAGATCCAAATCTTTTAGGTTCTTTTCCGTGATCCAGCGTATCCACCTCTTCTCGCTCCTCACTGTTTGTTTCATGATCCAGTCCAGTCCACTACAATCAGGAAGATGATGGGTGATAGTAGACGGCAGTGTTGTCTTACTCCTATCTTCACTTCAAAAGCATCACTGAGCTTCCCATTGTGAATTAGTTGGGATGTTGCGTCCTCATATAGTTGTTGAATGAGGCGGATAAAGGTTTGCGGTACTCCGTAGTAGTGAAGCAGTTTCCAAATTACCTCTCGGTCGACGCTGTCAAAGGCCTAAGGAAACATATCTTAGTCAAAATCTATGCCTATTTATATCTGATGGGATGGAAAATTCTGAAGCTGTGGAGTAGGTGTCGTGTGGGACAACAAAAGAAAACCAGTGTAAAAGAAGGGACTATTTAAGGACTAATAAGTTACGTAATTACATGGAGGACTGGAAAATCGTTAAGTCATTAACTGTTAGGAGATAATTAATGAAGATATGATTCAACCGAAACACAAGAAAAACTGTACAAAAACATATGTAAAAATTATATAGAGTTACCAAAGTAAATGAAAGTTAATTACTGTCTCTTTCTCAGTACATAGATCAGGTTGAAAATGTTTGATAACAACAGCTTCCTCAAACCGTAATAAACATGGTGTTCTTTGTTTGTTGATTATCTTGAAGGATTGAGAAACATCTTTTTGATGTTCTGTTTCTATCAGATACCTTGCGATTGCGTTTTAAAAGACTTTTCTACCATTCAGATACAGATTTGTCGGAATATGCTCATAAAATCGAGTAAACGGCCTTCGTTCAGTTCCTCCTATGTACTTGCTGGCACAACCACAGTTGAAGGTGAAGTGGGTTAGGTATTTGTCTACGTTCGACTGTGTTAATGAGCATAATGTATTGTAGACTGAGATCAGTTCGGTAGTATAGAAGCTTCTTCACAGTGCAGCTTTTATTCTTCTGTCTATTCTTTCAGATATCTAAACACCCTTGATTGCTAGAAGAAAGGAAACAGGTTTCTTCTTTTCAACAGTTGGATGTTTTGGTCCATCAATAAATTCTTTTCCATGCTTTATGATGAATTTCTTCGGGTATTCATTCTATATAAGAGCCTTCTCAATTATCTAGAATTCTTCTTCTTGTTTATCTCTTGAGCATACCATTTTTATTCTAATGAATAGCTTCCTGACTAAACCACGCTTATAGCTGACAGGATAGAAACTATTGTAGTGAAAGTAAATTGACCAATGCACAAGTCTTTTCTGTGGATAGTTTTCTCAACTGTACTGTAAATGTATATACTTTTCTGCATACATATGTAGATAATCTTACCTTTCCTTCCTTTTGATTGTATCATCTCTTCATTAATTATCTACTGACAGGTAATGACTTAACGATTTTCCAGTCCTCCATGTAATTACGTAACCTATTAGTCCTTAAATGGTCCCTTCTTTTACACTGGTTTTCTTTTGTTGTCCCACACGACACCTACTCCACAGCTCCAGAATTTTCCATTTCATCAGATATAAGTAGTCATAGATTTTCATTATGATATGTAACTATAAATGTTGTTTCCTTGACTCACTCACTACCACCTTATTGTTAATCATGGATTTCAAATCTTCATTTATTTTTGAGTGTTTAAAGAAAACTTCATCAGATAAAGACCAATGTAGCCATTTGAAGGTTGTCATTATAATCACTGTTTTTTATATTTAATTGTTTCCAATATTATTTGGTCATTTGATCTTTCTAATAATCGCAACTTTTAAGAAAACATTTTCGATTTACTCCAATTAACTTATCTCACTTATTTAAACAGCGTAATGAGAAGACGAAGATTATCTGAAACATGTCGTGATGTATTAGCGCTATACATTTCGAACAATCTGATCACACATGGACTTGTCGAACTATTTATGTAAATTATCACATGAATAGTTCGACAAGTCCATGTGTGATCAGATTGTTCGAAATGTATAGCGCTAATACATCACGACATGTTTCAGATAATCTTCGATGTCTCACTTATATTACCTAATCCTTTAATTGTTTATTAACGTTCTTATCCCTTTCTAATCTATGTGCACTTTATCAACGATTTAGAAGTCTTACGTAAGCCCTTTTGTTATCATTTGGCCTTTACATCATAAACCAGTGACATTATTATCCTTATAACCAACATCATTATTATTTCAATCCCCCATTATTTCAGTTAAATCTTCCTCATAGATTACAGTCTTTAAATATCATATATGTATACGAATGTACAGCTTGAGAATAAATTCATTGAAAAGAGTCCTCTTCGTTGAACATCTGAATTCAACTATTCTCTTTTGTACTGGGTAAATCAAATTTCTGATTTACTGAGAGCATTATTATTATTATTATTATATGTCCCTTGGGTTCCTAGTGGAACATAGGGCTTCACTAGCACGTCTCCATTACACTCTCTTCTCTACAGTCTTTTCCTCGAACCTGGTTCCATGACTGTCCAAAACCTCTCATTTCTTCCTAACATGATCTCCACCATGTTACCATCGCATCGGACACCAAACTTGTCATTTCCCCTTTGGATTCCACTCGATACCCTGGCTTGGCACATCATGTCCCTGAATGGTTTTCTGAGTGTATGCTCAATCCATCTCCATTTTCTTCATCTATATATTTGTTGGGCTATAGGATCTTGGTTATTGAGACCTTTGAATTATTTTAAAGTAGTTTCTTACTGTATATTTAAGGTAGTTAACTGTTCAATAAATTAAAATTTATGTATAAATATGAATTATGATTTCTGTTGATTATTTCAGGTATTAAATGAGCATACAGGATGTATTACAGCGTTAAGATTTGATAATTATCATTTAGTTACATCATCAAAAGATAAATTTGTTCGAATATGGTCTATGATTGGAGAATTCACTGAATGCTTAGGAACATTAATGCATACTGGGTGAGTCAATTGAACGTAAATGATTATATAATTGTTATTTACTTCTGGTCTTTTAAAAGATTTCAAGTTGTTATTCATCGTAGACTGACATCAGTTGGAGGAACAAAGGAAACCTGGGAGCAATGGACAGCTGTTTCGTCCGACTAGTATGGGACTCCTCAGCAGTGCGCACCCACCACCCCACCAGCAGGGATCGAACCCGCGACCATCAAGTTCCGCTGCCAGCGCGTTACCATTGAGCCACTGGGTCAGAATCCAATGCTCCATATTTCCAACTTCTGTTAGCTGACGATATAGCGCGAACCGCCACCCAATGTCATCGTTGAGTATCTGTCCTCACGGCCATCAGGCTTTGACTCCACCGGTCACGACTTGTCATTGGAACTTCGGGAATACTTCTCGAAGCTAGTCACCAATGAGCATCAGTTCAATTAAATTTTTGAGGGGGTTGTGGAGATTTGGAAATATTTCAAGTTGTTATTCATCGAAGACTAGGACGAAACAGCTGTCCAGTGCTCCCAGGTTTCCTTTGTTCCTCCAACTGATGTCAGTCTTCGATGAATAACAACTTGAAATATTTCCAAATCTCCACAACCCCCTCAAAAATTTTAAAAGATTTTTAATAAATAAATGTGAGTTGATGGTAATGCCTCTAACTACGTAGCCCAATAATAATAATAATAATAATAATAATAATAATAATAATAATAATAATAATAATAATAATAATGGCTCACTTTATTCCAAACAATTAGCGGTACAATTTGGAATGCTCAGCATGATATATCACAGCAACAACACTTCGGATTGTGTTATAATAAGAATTTAAGTAATGTAAAGAATATTAAAAACGAGAATATTTCACATTGTTAATTAGATTATTGAAATATGATTGTTAACTGGCACGAAGTTGATAGATGTGATTTCTATTCGAACACACGGTTTTGCCCACATAATATGCGTGATGGGTAACGTACAGTCGAATTCTTGTACTTGAGTGTACGAGCGTACAGTCTGATGCAGTTTCTTCTTATCCTCCCTGAGAGAGAGAGTTGTGAATGAAGTGGATGCTCAGTGTCAGTTAAAATTACCGTAGCTAGTTGCTTACTAGAATTTAAATGTCTGTCGACTACAGTGTTAATCAGTTGGATCAGAAGTACACCACTCACTCTACTGACGACTTTCAAAACCCTTCACAATATAACACAGTCGTTTTTTATTCGAATAGGAAAGATCAACGGGGAACAATAGAGAAGAATTGGTAAAATGCAGGGATTAATAAATTATAAGAGTAGAGAGACTGAGTTATACCAGAAAGCCTGTGTTTTATTATGCAATACGTTAAATGAAAGATTTCTTTACAAGTCAACAAGATATAAGACGACCAACAGAGATCAGAAGTAAATCTCAATCCAAGATAGTTAACACTCACTTTACTTTCTGCACAAATACCATCAATGGGAGAGGAGCCATGGGTCTCCAGCAGCTCACACATGTCTTATCTACGCCCGAGACAAAATTTAAAAGTCTGATATTTAGAAGAGTTTAACTTGAGACCATTTGAGAGAGACTGTTGGTCAATTACAGACAAGAATTCTATACAAAAATCTATGTGGGAGTTGGCTGGAATAGACACTGTCAAGTCGTCAGGATACTCAATAAAATTAGTTTGAACAGAATAAGGTAAATCGTGCAAAAAGAGGGAAGAGAGACACTGAGAAAGTACAGCAATCTGAGGCACACTAGCTTCAGTAAGCAATGAAGTGGAGCACTTCCCCTTATTTACAGTGTACTGTTTCATTTCAGGAAAATAAGAGTACACCACTTTGTAACCCAAGGCTCATACTGAGCTATGGCATGCTTATTTAAGAAGACTTGTCTAGGGAGAGAGTCAAAGGCTGGTGAGTAATCCGAAAAGGCACAACGAACATACTTAACACCTTTGTCTTGAATAAAAACATGATGATGATGATGATGATGATGATGGAGGAGAGTGACGGTATCTAAAGAACTTCTCATGTGTTTGTAAGCAAACTGTTTCCGATCTCTGAAAACCATGAATGAAGGCTCAGTCACAAGGAGAAGTGATTTCTGCATTGTCTGCAGAAAAGGGGAAGTTATTGTGATGAGTCGAAAGGTTATATGTGATTTGGAAGATTATTTAGGCATAGGTACAACTTTGATCTCCTTCCAAGTAGTGGGTATTATGCCTTTAGTAAATGATGCATTGAAGATATCTGTAAGAGGATGACATAAAATATCTGCATATTATCGAAATATGATACTGGGAACACCATCAGGATTTAAGCTTTAGGATGGATTCAAGGATTTAAGACATTTGAATACATCACATGTATTAAACGCAATAAAGCAGCTATAGATTTGACTTTGGATATTAGGGAGGGTGAAATCAGCTTGTCGACGTGTGAATGACTTGTTTAACGTGCAGACATCCGAATAAACTTCTTTTGTCATCTGCTTTCTACCAGTAAGTTCTTTGAATAACTTCCATATATTGGAAGAGTTCTTACACGATAGGAACTTCTGGTTGTAAATACTATTCAGACGTTGTATTTCAGGCTTAATTAGACAGTTAAGTCGTTTACCGCCAAGATGGTCTCTCACCTTATACAACCTTTCCATTCCTCTCCGGAGTCTCTTGAGATGAAGAGAGGAAAGTCTGTCGAGTCTTATGTACCAGGGCAGTGAATATCCAGACGGAATGTCAGATACTTCATGCTGTTGGTGATAGTGTTGTCTAAAACCTAATCAGCAATTATATCCCAGTCTGTTTCTATAAGCATGCTTCTCAAACGTAATATAGACTCTTGTAAATAGCATCTGTATTGAACTTTTCTGGAAGGGTATCCGAAAGCTTTTTTGTGTGGTTTGCCCTACACATTAAGCAAAACACGAACAATACAGTGGTGAGAATTTAGCAGTGGAGCCCATTTACGGGTTTCATACATGCCAGATTCATTTGTAAATACTAAGTCTAGGGTGTTGTCAAGACGAGTGGAAAATTTAGTCATATTTTCATGACCCAATGACACTGGAAAACTGTAGTCACAAGAGTTAAAATCTCCACAGACTGTGGACGAGGAGTTACCCAGAATTGCAGCAGCAAATCCAGTGAATACATCAGCAAGCGCTGACAAATCTGAGAAACTGTAATCAGGTGTGATATAAATGTTTATTATATGTGTATGTTTGTATTTGCTTAAATGTTTAGGATGATATTTGATGGTAATGTGCTCATTTTCTTCGTTCGAGAAGCTGAAGTACACATGGTTGAAGGAGGACCAGGTTGCATTAATAAATGTTGCTACACTACCATTATATTTCTTCTTGGGAATGCTTCGATCTTGTCGAAATAATTTGAAACTATTTAAGGAAACTAAAGTGTCATCATACAGGTTATGAAGCCATGTTTCCCCGTGTTTCGGTAAACATTTGTAGACAAGATTGACTTAAGGTAATCAACTTTCTTCGGCAACGACCTGCAGTTTGTGCTTAGTATTCCCGGTATAGTCATTTGATGTATGGTCATAGACTTGAGAGCCCATTGGCATTCACATTGGTGCTTCTTCTTAATTTTCTCTATGAACTTGTGAAGCGATAGGTTGTAATGATTTTAAAAAGGCACGAGAGTATACATTATGATTCATTGACATAGTTGAACGACTAAAACAACATAGGAATGAGAAATTCGATGCAATATATTCAATATATAAAAATAAAGTAGCGCAGAGTTCGAGCAGGCCGCCAAACATAAAATAAATTGAAGTACAATATACGATGACAACTTTAGGATCTTTATCGTTGGTTATAAAGTTAGAGTAGAACTGAGGGGCTATAACAGAGCATAATTGTGGGGTAGTATTTTTTACGTGGTAATAAACAACACTAATACTTACGTCAGATAGAAAAATACTGTGTAATATATATAGTAGATAAACTGGTAAGGATGTTTTCCATTGAATTCACTTATTATCTACGCGTGGGCGGAACCTCATGAATAACTTCTCTAGTTATCTGTCATTATATTCAACTAAATCCCATGGGAAGCTACTCATCTTCTGTTTACCTCATTGCTAGGATCTTTAACTGCCTACACGGCTTACGTATCCTTAAATTTCTGTAGTAGCCTAATTCCATATTAGATTTATTCATTTGATATACATCAAACCGAAATCAAAAATGTAGAATTACATTCTACTCCAGTGTTCAGTGAATAGAGGCCATACAATGTATGTAAGGTAATTACGCACTTCTTGGTCAATTGGCTTTCCGTTTGAGTTTATGGTGTCCTAATAATTTGAAAGCTGGAAAAGTTGAAAAAAGGCTTTAATTGATATGAATAACTTAACTATTAGGTACTGTACTATTATTATTTTTTTACCTTGGGTTCCTACTGGAACATAGGCTTTCAGTAGCACGCCTCCACTGCACTCTACTCTTTGCATTCTTCTCTTTCAGCCTGGCTCCATGACCTCCACACAACCTCTTATTTCTTCCTAACATGATCTCCACCATGTCACTCTCGCATCGGACACCGAACTTGTCATTTCCCCTTTGGATTCCACTCGGCGCCCTGGCCTGGCGCATGATGTCCCCAGTCAGCCTTCTCAGTGTAGGCTTAATCCATCTCCACTTCCATACTCTTCTGCATATTTGTTGGGTGGTAGGTTGTTGGTTGGTTCATTCCCAGAGTTCTTTCTTGCTTATTCTTTCTGGCCATCTGATTGATCTTCAGTATCGAGTGAGCGTGGGTGGTAGCTGTTGATGTGATGAATGACTGTAGTTTGTTGGAAATGCTTTTCGTGACGCGCCAAGTTTCTGAACCATCACATAGCAGCACTGACTTGACTGAAGTGGTGTTGAAAATCCGGATCTTGTTCACGTTTTATGCTGAGTTCAGTAGATCTCCATATTGATTTCAGACTAGTGAAAGCCTGTCTTGCTGTCTTTTCGATCCTGATTTTGACATCCTTACCTGTGCTGCCACCGTCTGTAGTTGAAACGATGCTGCCTAGGTGGGTGGGTGGGTGAAAAAGACTACTTCCTTCCGGTTTCTCCGTTGATGATGATTGGTGCTTGTTGTTCATTCTGTTGTTGGTTGGGTATCTTCATCACCTCCGTCTTCTCTACGTCCAGCTGAAGTCTTGTTTTCGCTGCCCAGCCTCTTCTGTCAACTTGCTAGTTTATGCCTATATATATGTATTCTTTGAGTTGAGTTTGGAATTGCTGTTTTTACCCAATCCACCATAATGCTGAAAAATATGGTTCTACTCTCACTGTCATTCAGTATATTTTTGATGATGTATTGTATAAACCATCTGCAGACTGCTAAAGGTGTCGTTGGTTAAGAGATAGAGCGATAAAGGTTACTACTAGATCTGAAAACCTGCAACAAGAAACTAGACACATCAAGAATACCCTACATCTCAATAATTACCCACCAAAACTAATAAATAAATTCATAAGAAATCGAAAGATAAATATTAGCAGTGGCAGTAGTAGTAGTAATACAGGTGTTATCAATAATAATCCCACTACTAATGGTAATAGTGATGACAAGGTTAAGAGAGAATTCAGTGTCTCTGCTGTGTTACCATACAAGGAAGGCACCTCAGAAGCATTACGCAGAATTCTCAACAAGTCTGGCTACCATTAAAGTGGCATTCAAACCAACAAACTCTCTCAGAAACAAGATCCTAACCTTTACCCTACTGTCCAGTTTGGTTGGGTCTTCCTTTCTGCTGACTGAGTGCATTAGGATTCAACATAATATGAAATGCCTTCAGCTTTTCCTCTTTCATTGTAGTTTGAAGATCCTTTCTGAATAATCTTAATATTTTTATTATCAGTTTTGTGATTATGATAGATGGCAAGAACCAAGATTACTGACTTGATTTGTAAATTCTTCAGTTCCAAAGGATTGTTGTTTAGCACGAATAAGGATCCATACAGGATGATTCCTCAATATAATTGGCATGACTATCGACACAGCCTTCTTTGTAAACACAAGTTTGTGTGGAGATTAAAAGAAGTTTATCTTTTATGTGGACTAGAGCATTGCTGAGAGTGCTGATTGTCTTGTAAAACGTCTTAATTAGGTGTTTTCTTAAGATTCTTTGTAGCTCTTCAGTTGTATCATATCAGAATGGCAGACTTACTGTACTAATCTACGAATTATCATTTGAGTTTCCCCTTGGGTTCATTTGCTCACGTTTCTGAAGCTTCTGAACGTTATTCTCAAGGTAGCAATCGGAATGTGATGTGTTCGATATTTACGTTTGCCTGTCATGTTCATTGGTGATGAGCTTTGTGGCTCTCCTGAATCAATTTCAAGCAAGCACTGAGTGACTGTGCTAAGTTGAAATCAAAATATCCATCTGAATGTGTTGGTTTACGATAAAACGATAAACTTAGACTTCGTTTTAATTAAACATTCTAGGAATGGTAGTTTATCCCTTTCATTTTCATATTCATTTGTGAATTTAATGTATGTAGAGAATGAGTATCAATTAATTTCGAAGTATTGTTTTCACAACCTAACTAGTTCACTGGTTACTATCCGGTCCTAAGCCCGGGTAAAGAGGGAAGGTTGGGCATAGGGCTAGCAACCCTACCCCGTAAAACAAATCCAATCGCTAAAGAAACTTCGAAGTATAAAGAAAATATTAAAAATAAAAACAAACTTATTCCTCACTGGAATCGGAGAGGCTAAATGACGCCAGTTGGTGAAAGCCTTCGGGAAGCCAGTTGGCCGATATGTCTTCCCTGTCTCGATGAAAGCGAAAGTAAGGATGGGGACATGGAAAGTCCGCACCATGTATGAACCTACCAAGGCTGTCTAGATTGCAAAAGAGATGAGAAGATATGGCATGGAAGTGCTAGGAATCTGCGAAAGCAGATGGAATGCAAGTGGACTCTCCAAACCGTCAACTGGAGAATCAATAACCTACTCCGGTCACTCAGACGACAACCACGAGCACACTGAAGAAAGTGGAGGTGGATTGGGCATACACTGAGAGAAACATTCAGAGACATAACTCGCCAGGCCAGGCCGTCAAGTGGAATCCAAAGGGGAAACGACGATTTGGTGTCCGAGACGAGGGTGACATTCAGGAGATGGTGTGAGGAAGAAATGAAAGCTTATGGGCAGTTGTGGAGCCATGTTAAAAGAGAAGACTGCAGAGAAGAGAGTGAAATGGTGACGTGCTAGTGAAGCCATATGTTCCAGTAGAAACCCAAGGGATAAATAATCATAATTGTTTTCACACATTGACACCCCATCACATGTTCACATTTTCAAATCACCTTGAATTCCAGACTAATAATGGATAATTTCAAGTTGCTATCCATCACAGACTGACATCAGTTGGAAGAACAAAGGAAGCCTGGGAGCACTGGACAGCTCTTTCGTAATAGTGTGAGACTCCTCAGCAGTGTGCACCCATGACGCCGCCACGGATCGAACCCGCGACTTTCAGGTTCTGCGGCCAGGACGTTACCATTGAGTCACTGGGTCAGAATCTAATGGTTAGCTCACGACATCAGACTGATGTCAGTCTACGATGAATAACAACTTGAAATATTCCCAAATCTCTACAACTCCCTCAAAATTTAATAATGGATAAGTTTAAACGTTTCCTGACCAACATAACAATAACATTTATATTCATATTATTATCATGTATAGACACATATGATCTGATTTGTTACCATTTACTATTCAAACAATCGATAACTTGTACAGGTTTATATTCTCTGAAGAAGCAATTTCCATGACGTCTTGAAACGTCAGATATTTATTTTTCCACTTCATTGGAATTTTACAATTATATACTTCATTTATGATCCATTTAACCAGTATGCTCAACTTATTCAACTCTATCAGGTCGAATTTCGATTCGAATTGCTCCACCTCTGCTATTTACAGATGGGTTCCTATGCAAATGTTTTGATACTGCAGAAAATTCATGATGTTATAGTGATCTTGGTGACTATTAGAGGAATCGTAAATGCGTGTTTCATTGCATTCGGGATTCCTTGGCAGCTGGATGTACCTGCACGGCAGTCAATGATATTGTTCCTACTGAAACTGGAATCCGGTACCCATCGCTTTAAACGCCACGGCGTTATCCACTAGGCTATTGGAGCAAGATAGCCACCTCTTGTACAACGAGTATCAGTAGTTGTAATGATATGATGACTCCCAAATAGGGAGAAACACTCATCCTAGATTTCTCTACTAGTCACTAAGATCAACATAACATGGTGAAAATGTTTAGTTATTTTGTCAAGTAATCCATTCATTTAGACTTGTGATTTCCTTTCAACATTACTGTCAACAGATCTTATACAATTCAAGTAATAAACGTTAATAAAGCAGGATTATTTGAATTCATAAACTTCAATAGACCTCTTCAGCTTTCCCCTCTACATACATGATTTTATGTACTCGTTACGGCGAGTTTCAGGAGAAATACCACGGAGTTCTATTACGAACCATCTAATGGATTACCGATGCTGACTACGTTGATACTACAAAGATTTTCTTGGTTGTTAGTAGACAACAGAATGAGAAAATGCCTACAATCTTGGAAGGGTATAAGATTCGAGTTTGTAAAACTGAACTTATGTGTTGTAGAAAAAGATGATAGCCACCATGAATGTACCATGATAGAAATTTCGAATTAGTTTCATTTTCCACTTTATTTCTTCATCTACTTAGCATATTTACCTTTCCGTTATCTTTCTTTGCTTAGAAATCAAACAAGTTATCGACATAAATGTTAGGAATATTATTATCATGCCTATCGATCAACCAATACTTTAGTATTCTCGAGGTTTAAACTGTTACCAAGCTACATAATTCGTGTTCATATGCATAGGTGTAAAACTTGGACTCAGTGAAAGGATGTAAATCTATATAAGATTTGTTTATTTGATGTATATCGCACAGCGATGGAATATTATTTACTTGATGACGAAATATCAAGCATAAATTATCATTTCTCATAATCATATCAATGTAATCACACCACTTTCCACATCTCATCTTTATAATATTATCACCTCATATGACTTGTTTTCAGTGGTAGCAAAACTTTCCATATCTCCTGTATACATCTTGCCTCATTCCTATATGATGTGTTCGGTGTTGGTTGATTCGATGAACAAACATTCAGGAAACAATCTCTCTCTCTCTCACACACACTGTCTCTCCACCTCATTATATTGCTACAGTGGTACAGTGGCTTCATCCCATCCAGCCTATTGTCTCGTTACCTGTTAATGTATCCAATGCAATAGACCAGTGTTCTTCTCCATTTTCGATTCCATTGACGCCTATCATTCTACACGTGGCACAAATTATAACTTCCAATAATCAAATCGAAATTTTGTGCAATAGACTATTCTCCTTTATTCGTCTCATTGCATCCTTAAACCAGTTGACAAAGATCATCTCTCAGTGAATCATTAGTTTCCAAACAACACCCTAATTCAACTCAGCTTTGCTGACGATACTACGAAAACTTTCTCATCTCCCCTCATTATACGGTAACACAATAGAGGCTTCGAACTTATTTCCACTTGTGTTATCATCACTATTTGTACTCCCACGATTGTTATTATTTTCTGGTTCGGATTCTACCATCTAGAATAAATCAACACATTCTAACAAGTATCTAGACCTCACGTCACTCATCATATGTCTAAACGATGAAGGAGAGTTAAACGCTCACCAGTCGTGTTAAGCACTTCAACAAGGAATTGAAACACACAAGAAAACCGTTAATAATTAATAATTATCCTCCACTGTTTCTAAACAAATTCGTAGGAAGCTATAAGAAGTCGAATAATGAAAATAATCGAATTGGATTGTGTGTACTGTTGAGTAGAAAGGAGTCCACTACCTCCATTGAATTACTCAATGAGGAAGGAGCATCAGAAACTTTGTGTAGAATGGTCAGTAGTAAAGCAGACTGGAATTAAGGTGACATTTAAACCAACAAACTGACTCAGAGATGAGCTTCGTTGGTTGGCTTGAGGATCGTATAGAAGCAATCAAGCAAAATAATGTAATCTATCAAATTCCATGTGATGATTGTGAGTTAGGTCAAGAACACAGGTGAAACTAGGTGGTTGCCGCCAGTTAGAATAACGGAATATAGGAATTTACTCAAATATAGAATGACAGACCCGAGTAAGATCGATAATTTAGGAGACACTGTTATTTCACTGTATGCATTAACATACACAACCACACGATAGCCTAAGTGGATGGGATAAAACCATTGAAATCAAGTCAAATATGACTGGATGGAGAGACAGGGTGAGAGAGAGAGAGAGGGGGGGGGATTGATTGATTAGTGAATGTTTGTTCATCCAATCAACCAACACCGAACACATCATATAGGAATGAGGCAAGATGTATACAGGAGATATGGAAAGTTTTGCTACCACTGAAAACAAGTCATATGAGGTGATAATATTATAAATATGAGATGTGGAAAGTGGTGTGATTACATTGAGATGATTATGAGAAATGATAATTTATGCTTGAAACTTCATCATCAATTAAATAACAATGTCTTACTGTGTGTTATAAATGAAATAAACAAATGTAATATGGAGTGATGTTGATTTAGCCTATTCCAAATGACGTGATCTCTAAAATTTTCGTTATTCTCACTTTTCATAGATAATCTTATCATTCAAGGTATATTTTCATCGACTAAGCACACCCCTCATAATTAACACTTACTCATATTTAGTAATGGTGGGCAGTGGCTAGCAGTGGAATCCAGGATGCTCACTTCGTCCTACTTGGGACTCGTCAGCTGGATGTACGTGCTTCCCAGTGAGTGATGTTGTTCCCATCGGGACTCGGACTCGGGAGCAATCGCTTCAAACGCCAGCGCGTTATCCACTACACCACCGAGCCACGATAGCCACTCCTTTTGCGACGGGTATAGGTTTAGTGTTATTGCTTGTAATAGACCGTCGTTGATTGGACCTAATTGATCGGTCTCTGTTGGCATATGGGCTTCTATGCGGATGCCTCGATATTGTCTGTCTTTTAACTATATTTAGTCCTAGTCCGAGTCCCGGTGGGAAAAACATCACTCACTGGGAAGCAGGTACATCCAGCTGACGAGTCCCAAATAGGACGAAATGAGCATCCTGGATTCCACTGCTAGCCACTGCCCATCATTACTAAACATAGTTAAAAGGCAGGCAATATCGAGGCATTCGCATAGGAGCCCATATGCCAACAGAAACTGATCAATTCGGTCCAATCAACGACGGTGTAATACAAGCAATAACACTAAATTTACTCATATAATCATTATTAAAGTCAGTATTTTTCTTAATACTTATATTCGTTTAGTTGTGCGCACTGCCACCAAGCTATTCAGGTGATTGTTAGTTGTTCTGTAATACATCCCTAGTCTTCATATTCCCCTTGCGACCAATTCATAATTCTCTTTGATTTAGACAAATTATTCAGTCTGTGATATCCTGCCTCATTCAGTGTCTAAGTTTGTATTATGTGTGTGTATGTAGTCGTCTATTGTATAACAGTGTCTGAAATCATGTGTATAAAGTAAACAGCTGATGAGTCCCACTAATAATCATGAATTCAATAAATCATGCTTTAATAACATCTGTTACTTGTTATAAATTTATACTAAGAAACAAATGTTTTCAGATCTTAATAAAATTTCCGCTTATATTCTAGTGAACAGTTGACTGTCAACTTATTCGGTAGGTTTAAATAATCACTCATACAGGTAGATCGTTTACTTTCCATTGATCAGGTAATTTAGACAATTACCAAGAGTATAGAATAATTATAGTAGAAAGATTTTGTGAAATTTTAACCAGGTTCTTACATGATTGATATTTTGTATAGTTAGTAACTAAAGAGCAAAAATGAACTGTTACGTAAAGTGGTAAATTGTTGACGGTAATGAGAGACATTAGGGGGATAACAAAATGGCTAAAACTGTAATAGTAATAACAATAATAGAGCTATTAAAATATTAGTTATAGTGAATTGTGTGGTGAATGAAATGAAGAGTCTTGTTGTAATAAATGAGCTATACAGATGGCCAAGGCATTGAAAGAGGCTGTACGTATTTCTTCTGAACACACAGAGACATGGCTTGTTTAGATGGATTCCTATGGCTTCTACAGTATATAAAAGACGAACTCGTAGAGTATGGGTAAGGTTAGAAGGAATGTGATAAATAACTGTAAAGGTATTATGAATGTTAACTCGGTGGCCGGTGTCAATCAGATGCGAGAGTATTGAGTTTCGTATCAATCTGGTTTTGCCACTTACTTAACCATGAAGGGTGATGCTCGGCGATCCGACGACGTACATCCAATGTAACTAGCTCCACAGGAGCAGTTGAACTGATAAATGCACATAGAAAAGGAGAAGTCAAGTAGTCTATCTTTAGTTCGTGTGGTCATCATCGGTCGACTGTCTCTCATTACCGTCAACAATTTACCATTTTACGTAACAGTTCATTTTTGCTCTTTAGTTACTAGTTATACAAAATATCAATTATGTAAGAAATGCTCATCTTGAATTCCACTGCTACCCACTACCCATCATTGTTAAACATGATTGAAACACAGGCAACATCGAGGCATTCGCATAGGAGCCCATATGCCAACAGAGACTGATCAATTCGGTCCAATCAACGACGGTGTCATACAAGCAATAACACTAATGAACAATACTAGTTACGCTTGAAATCGTTAATTTTATTGATTGTAGGAGTTATATTAAGTATTTCTCTTTTCTATGATACGAATAAATGGGGGATAACAATAACAGTAAAGTTATGAGTTGGTCTGTAATTTTACTCTTGTTTTCTGATCTTTCTCATCGATTCCGCTAACTGTTTGTCTATCTCCTTCATCTCACCACTAGAAGTTAGACATATTCAGTGATTTATTGTTGTCAGTAAATAAGAAATTCCTCCGGATCATACTTTTTTTTCTCATATCTGTTTTCATTTTATTAGCTTTTGTGTCAAATGAACCTAATGTATATTACTACTGGTTCAATTTTCATCTTTTTATTGGATGTATCATGTGGCAAAAAGGTTTGACTTATCAAGGTGATGGGAATATGGACAGCAAATTGTGTCCGAACGTTATCAGTTATTATTATTATTATCTATCCCTTGGGTTACTACTGTAACATACGCCTTCACTAGCACGTCTCTACTGCACTCTCTTCTCTACAGTCTTCTCTTTCAACCTGGCTCCACGACTGTCCACAACCTCTCATTTCTTCCTCACATCACCTCCTCCATGTCACCCCCACCTCCGACGCCTAACTCGTCGCTTCCCATCTCGGTTTCACTCAAGTGCCTGGAGCGTGAAGTCCCTGAATGGTTTTCTGAGTGTATGCCCAATCCATCTTCACTTTCCTCCTCTGCATATTTGTTGGGTGACAGGTTCTTGGTTGGTTCCTTGCCCCAGTGAGTTCCTTGTTGCTTATTCTTTCTGGCCATCTGATCTTCAGTAACGAGCCAGCGTAGGCAGTTGTTGACGAACATCTGTAGTTTATTGGAAATGCTTTTCGTAACGCGCCAAGTTTCTGAACCATATAGCAACACTGACTTGACTGAAGTGGTGTTGAAAATCTGGATCTTGTTCACGCTTTATGCTGAGTTCAGTAGATCTGCACACTCATTTCAAATTTTTGAAAGTCTGTCTTGGTTTTTTTCCGATCCTGGTCTTGACATCCTCATCTGTAGCTGTGCCACCTGTAGTTGAAACGATGCTGTCTAGGTAGGTGTAGGTGAAAGAGACAACATCGTTTAGATTTCTCCTGTTGATAGTGACTGCAGCTTGTTGTTGCTGTTGTTGTTGGTTGGGTATCTTCATCACCTCTGTCTTCTCTACATTCACTTGAAGTCACGTCTTCGCCGTCCTGCCCTGCTCCGCCTCTCCTGTCAACTTTTTATATTTCGCCTGTATATCTTCAAGTTTGTGTGACATTAGACACAAGTCATCGGTGAAATCCAAATCTTCTAGGTTCTTCTCCGTGATCCAGCGTATCCACCTCTTCTCGCTCCTCACTGTTTGTTGCATGATCCAGTCCAGTCCACTACAATCAGGAAGATGATGGGTGATAGTAGACGGCAGCATTGTCTTACTCCTGTCTTCACTTCAAAAGCATCACTGAGCTTCCCACTGTGAATTAGTTGGGATGTTGCTTCCTCATATAGTTGTTGAATGAGGTTGATAAAGGTTTGTGGTATTCCGTAGTGTTGAAGTAGTTGCCAAATTACTTCTTGGTTGACGCTGTCGAAGGCCTTTTCAAAGTCGATGAAGTTGAGGTAGAGTTGAGTTGACCGGCATTCTACACTCTGTTCTATGATGATGCGTAGCGTTGCAATTTGGTGTGCATATGATTTGTACTTCCTGAAGCCAGCCTGTTCCGGTCGTACGTTATCATTTAAACAATATTTTTTTTGTATGTAATATATCTGATGAGTAGAGTTGAAGCTAATTAAGGAACTTGGCTAATATTTGCAGTATGTCATAAAATGATAAAGATAGGAAGTTATAGAATTTTTGGTTCCGAACCGAATGGCTAAATGGTTATCGAAGGTTTTGGACTCGATTCTTTGGTGGCGTCGGGGGTACTCACTCCGAAGGAGTCCCATAATAGGACGAAACAGCTGTCCAATGCTCCCATTGTTTTAGCGGTTCTCCAACTAATGTCTGTCTGTGATGATCGCAACCTTTAAATGGAATCACAGTGTAAAACATTACTCAAGTCGTACTTCTGTTTGACTGACGTTATTTATGAGAAGTCACCTGAACTAGACTTTCTGAGATTGGGTAATCAGTCTTCAAAATCTGTGACAACATATATATTTTCAGTGTTCATAGTGATGAATTGGAGACATTTCGTATGCATTAATAACCACTGGGGTTGTTTGAGGGAAATTTAGAGCAGTTAAGAACAGCTATATTCTGCTCAATACATAAATCATATCGTGGTTCGTTAAAGCTTTAGATGAGGTCCTTTAACACCAGCGTATTCCACACTGAAAAATCAATCATTACTTGGATCATTGGTCATTTCTTGCTTAAACTTATAGGTGAGTGTTTGAAGAAGCTAGCTAATTTTCCACTGAATTTATGACATCTTTTAACCAGAAATATAAGTTATAGGTAGTATTTATAACGGACTGACATCAGTTGAGGAACCATTGAAAACCTGGGCGCACTAGACAGCTGTTTCGTTCGAGTATAAGACTCCTCAGGAGTACATACTCTCGACCTACTTAGAGGGGTTGGACTCACGATCTACAGGTTTCACGGCAAAAGTGTTAACCGTTCAGTCGTTGGGTCGGTTTTTAATGGTTCGCAGTTTCCAGCTTCTGTCAGTGTACGATATAGCGCGATTATCACCCAAGGTCTTCAGTTACCGTCTGCTTCACTTACGATTGATTGATTCCACAGGTCATGGCTTCTAGAAGCATATCGCTATCCGGGTCATGGGTCTGTACTACTAAGCCGTCCCATAACTGGACGAAACAGCTGTCCAGTGCTCCCAAATTCTCAACGGTTACCCAATTCATGTTAGTTCATGATGAATAATACCTCTAAATTAAAAATCCTCATTCATCTCAAAAATACTGAAATATAAATGACTAAACGAAACTTCAATGAACATTCATACTCAAGATATTGTACTAGTAAAATAAAGATGAACTTATGGATTATAGGTAAACTTCATCAGTTGATAGTAACACGGAGAAATGTTAGGGCAAGTTGAATCAATCCAAAGTGAGATACACACCATCGTAATGTTTATCTACTTGAATAGTTTAATAAAATAGGTTGCCTATTGTTCAATTATGTAATATCTACACTTTAAATAACTTTTGTTTTAAACAATTTATTTTTCTTCTGTATATATAGTGAAGTATTGTGTGTTGAGTTGATTGATTTACGAATTATAACTGGATGTTCAGATGGTCGTATACGTGTATGGAATTTATTAACTCAACATTGTCAAAGAATTTTACCAGGTAATTATCGTCATGATCCAATTATCAGTATAATGCCATTAGAAAATCGGTAAGTTTATCTACTTATATTATATTATATATATATATATATATATATATATATATATATATATATATATATATATATATATATATATATTATATATTATATTATTTCATTTATAACACACAGTAAGACATTGTTATTTAATTGATGATGAAGTTTCAAGCATAAATTATCATTTCTCATAATCATATCAATGTAATCACACCACTTTCCACATCTCATCTTTATAATATTATCACCTCATATGACTTGTTTTCAGTGGTAGCAAAACTTTCCATATCTCCTGTATACATCTTGCCTCATTCCTATATGATGTGTTCGGTGTTGGTTGATTGGATGAACAAACATTCACTAATCAATCAATCCCCCCCCTCTCTCTCTCTCTCACCCTGTCTCTCCATCCAGTCATATTTGACTTGATTTCAATGGTTTTATCCCATCCACTTAGGCTATCGTGTGGTTGTGTATGTTAATGCATACAGTGAAATAACAGTGTCTCCTAAATTATCGATCTTACTCGGGTCTGTCATTCTATATTTGAGTAAATTCCTATATTCCGTTATTCTAACTGGCGGCAACCACCTAGTTTCACCTGTGTTCTTGACCTAACTCACAATCATCACATGGAATTTGATAGATTACATTATTTTGCTTGATTGCTTCTATACGATCCTCAAGCCAACCAACGAAGCTCATCTCTGAGTCAGTTTGTTGGTTTAAATGTCACCTTAATTCCAGTCTGCTTTACTACTGACCATTCTACACAAAGTTTCTGATGCTCCTTCCTCATTGAGTAATTCAATGGAGGTAGTGGACTCCTTTCTACTCAACAGTACACACAATCCAATTCGATTATTTTCATTATTCGACTTCTTATAGCTTCCTACGAATTTGTTTAGAAACAGTGGAGGATAATTATTAATTATTAACGGTTTTCTTGTGTGTTTCAATTCCTTGTTGAAGTGCTTAACACGACTGGTGAGCGTTTAACTCTCCTTCATCGTTTAGACATATGATGAGTGACGTGAGGTCTAGATACTTGTTAGAATGTGTTGATTTATTCTAGATGGTAGAATCCGAACCAGAAAATAATAACAATCGTGGGAGTACAAATAGTGATGATAACACAAGTGGAAATAAGTTCGAAGCCTCTATTGTGTTACCGTATAATGAGGGGAGATGAGAAAGTTTTCGTAGTATCGTCAGCAAAGCTGAGTTGAATTAGGGTGTTGTTTGGAAACTAATGATTCACTGAGAGATGATCTTTGTCAACTGGTTTAAGGATGCAATGAGACGAATAAAGGAGAATAGTCTATTGCACAAAATTTCGATTTGATTATTGGAAGTTATAATTTGTGCCACGTGTAGAATGATAGGCGTCAATGGAATCGAAAATGGAGAAGAACACTGGTCTATTGCATTGGATACATTAACAGGTAACGAGACAATAGGCTGGATGGGATGAAGCCACTGTACCACTGTAGCAATATAATGAGGTGGAGAGACAGTGTGTGTGAGAGAGAGAGAGATTGTTTCCTGAATGTTTGTTCATCGAATCAACCAACACCGAACACATCATATAGGAATGAGGCAAGATGTATACAGGAGATATGGAAAGTTTTGCTACCACTGAAAACAAGTCATATGAGGTGATAATATTATAAAGATGAGATGTGGAAAGTGGTGTGATTACATTGATATGATTATGAGAAATGATAATTTATGCTTGAAACTTCATAATCTAGTGAATACCACTGTATCTCTGTGTTCTCTATCAAATGAAGAAGTCTAGTATGATGTTTTTGTATATAGATGTTTGTGCCATGCGATATAGATTAAGGCTGAATCTAACGAACTTTGGTTTTGACAAAACTCACACCATCCATTAATCCGTTTCAATATCTATCTCTAGCCCATCATTACCATCATGACCTAATCTAACTACGGAAAATGTTCATTTCAGATTTAATTCACTGAATACTAGTAGAACTGTGGGTGTGGGACTATGGGTGGAATATTTTCTGTGAAATACACTTCGAATGTATAGAATATTAAACATTACTTCTTTGCTTACTGAATGTTTATGCTATTTTAGGTATAGGATTATACATGAATATAACTAACTCAGGTTAAAAGATATACAAACGGTTAAGTAATAACTTCTAAGATATTGTAATATTCGAGTAACCATGGGTACTCAAATGTTATTTTATATTCTGGGATGAAAATGCTTAGATAGTCGTCCATCCAGATCAATCTAGGTCCAGACGTAGCGGTGCAAGTTGCCACACCTCATGTCAGTACATCGAGTAAAAAGGCAGTCAGAAGAAATATAAAGCGTTAAAAGAGAGGAATGAAGAATGAGAAAATGGTGAGATTCGGTATAGTGTCGTTAAGATGAGGATAATGCATGTATGCATCTGCGCCACTGACATCGGTTCTGAGCCATATCACCTAGAGTCTCCAGCCACTGGTTCTTCTTGTCCCGTGGACCACAAACACCCAGTCTGCATCGCCGCCCCTTATAGCTCAAACCAACACTCAAACACTTCATACATTGATATCATGTTTTAGTCTTGCCGCCTCGGGCCTTTTCCAGCCTGGACCTACTTCAGCCAACATTGTGTGATGAGGCAATCGGTGACTAGGAATGCGTAGTACGTGTCTCAACCATCTCAGTAGATGAAGGTTCACGACCTCGCCAACTGATTTACCTCTACTCCCTAAAACTCTTTACCTGACTTCTGCATTACTCACATGGTGACACCACGGAATACGCCTCATACTACGAAGGCAACGGTGGTCAAACACCTAAAGCCAGCCTTCTCATGTCTTCCACCTTTAATGGCCATGTTTCACAGCCATACAGTAGAACAGACAGGACTGCTGTGCAGTTGCAGTATACGCGACCCTTAGTAGACAATCGGATATCTCGGCGGCGCCATAGGTGGCGTAAATTGGCAAAAGCCAACCGATCCTTTCGTATTTGAGCAAAGATTTCACCAGCCACTGAGCCATCAGAGCTGATTCTACTTCCCGGGTAAATGAAATGAGTCTGTATGCAGCAACATGAGTCAAGCCACTAGTTTGCATTCCACTAAAACCTTGGCTTTTATTGTAATTTAAAATAATTTTTTCATTCAATAAAGATACTACTGAATTAAGTCGAATACAGAAGTAAATCGTTTCAGTAGTATGATGAATTTACAAACAGTTTACAAATTGCACAGTCCAAGTTGGCATTCCTCAAAAAGCTGAGTAGTTTTTCAACAGAGTTTCTACTGGAAACCGCCATCCAGCTAAGATCTGACACAAATATCATAAACTAGCGGAAGATACTACTACTGAACAATTTGAGTAGTTAAATTCCTATTTTAGGAATACTGGTTCATGGAAGTCAGGTTACTAGATCCAAGTGGTCTGAACTAATCAGGCCGTGTGGAATAAAGTTGTTCGGGTATATTTTTGATGAGTTTAGTGGTAAACGAACGAAACGGCCATCCTGTGTTTAGATTATTTTCATCTGGCTGGTGAAATCTACAGATGAATGACTGACTGACAAAATCAACTTACCATACTTCACAGTAGTATACAAAGAACAAGAGGATAGAAAGATAGTGTTATCAACGTAGGCAAAATTGTATGAGAGGATAAGGAACCTAAAGATAAAGATTGATGTAAATAATCAGACCATAGAAGAAGACTACCAAAAGTCCTCAACCATTGATTCCTTTCTTTTCATGGGTCCCAAGCACACAGTGTCTACATCTCTCATCACTGTTCATGCCAATAGCCAGCGACTTCATGGACTAATGTCAGGTCATAGTCTGGTCACCCTAAATCCTTTTCAAAACTAATCCAAGTCGAAATGGGTGTTGGCTCAGCATGCATACTACACTTCCAAGCTATGTTAATGGGTAAAGGTTGAAAATCTCATCAATCGACTTGTTTGTCTTGCCAACTAGTACTCTTCGGCTGAACTCAACATATTTCACATAGGATGATTCCATCAAATGTGAGCAATACTACAAGGACACCTGATTAGTTTTGGATTACTTGGGTCATTCATACTTGCAAGTGAAGCACAAGAGTAGCAGAATAGGCTAAAGGTAGGAGAGACCTGATAACATTATATCGAATAACCAGGTTAATATCTAGGAGGGGAGAGATCAACACAGATGAGACCAACGAAAGATAGTGAAGGAAACCTAGTTAGCACCAAAGAGGAGAAGGAAACGACGGGCTGACCACTTCAAAGAACTGTCGACCACCGCCATCACCTGCAACTCGTCCAGAAGTACCACCAGCAGCCGAGCGGCTGAACCATCAGTGAACACAAGCCACCCGACAAAAGCAGAAGCGAAGTCCTGAACGCCATAAAGTTGATGGAAATACATTAGAAAGCACAGGAACAGATGAAATTCCGGCAGAGGCACTGAAAACAGACGCAGAGACATCAGCGAACATGCTCACACCACTATTGTAGAAGGTTTGGAAGGAAGGAAAGGTACCTGCAGACTGATTGGAACATTGGCTACCTTATCAACCTCTCAAAGAAGGGTAACCTGAGTCTTTGCAAGAACAGGAACTGGCGAGGCATCATGCTCCACTCATGTCCACCGCAAGCAAAATATTATGCCGTATCATCCTGGAAAAACTTAAAAGGGCTCTGCATTCAAAATTACGACCGGAACAAGCTAGTTAGCTGGCTTCAGGAAGGATAAATCATGTGGGGATCAAATTGTAACGCTACACTACGCATCATCACAGAACGGAGCATAGAATGGCAGTCAACTGGATCTTCACCTCAACTTCACTGACTTTGGAAAGGCCATCGATAGCGTCGATCAACAGGTAATTTGGCAGGGAGCTGCTTCGACACTACAGTTTTAGTGCCACAAACCTTTATCAACCTCACTCGACAACTATATAATGACCCTACATGTCAAGTGACTGACAATGGAAAGCTCAGCTCGGTGATGCCTTTGGGGTGGTGACAGGAAGGAGTAAGACAAGGTTGCAGCCTGCGATCACCGATCATCTTCCTGGTTATGGTCGACTGGACTGGATGATGCAAGCAACTGTGAGGAGGTGTGAGAGAATGGGCATAGGCTGTTTGACTGATGAAAAGAACCTAGCAGAAGATTTGGATTTTGCTGATGATCATTTATGTCTAAAGTTGTACAAGCTCGAAGACATACAGGCAAAAACTAACAAATTGGCAGAAGAGGCGAGACAGGGTAGCGAAGGAAGACGAGGCTTCCTTCAGGTGAACGCAGAGAAGACAAAAGTGATGATGATACTCAACCAACAACAACAACAAGCCCCAGTCACCATCAACAGGAGAAATCTAAATGATGTTGTCTCTTTCATCTACCTACCTAGACAGCATCGTTTCAACTATGTGTGGCCCAGGCATAGGTGAAGATGTGAAGGTCAGGACCGGAAAGACAGCAAGACAGGCCTTCATTAACCTGAGATAATCGGTGTGGAGATCTACTGCACTGCACTGCTGTCAGCATACAGAAGTTGATCCGGATTTTCAACACCAACGTCAAGTCGGTGCTTTTATGTAATGAATCACAGATTTGGTGCATTACTAAAAGCATTTCCAACAAATTACAGAAATACATTACATCAACAGTTGCCGCCTACGCTCACTCCATAGTGACACTGAAGGTCAGATGGCCAGAATAATAAAAATAAGAAAGAAGGAACTTTGACCGGCGCCGCAACGAACTAATCACGAGCCCATCGCCTAACAAATATGCAGAAGAAGAAAACGGAGATGGATTGGATTGGATATACACTGAGAAGACGGTTTTGGGGCATCACGCATCAGGCCAAGCAGTCGAGAAGAATGTGGATGGGAAATGACGATTTGGTCGTCCAAGGCGAGGGTGACATGGATGAGATGGTGTGAGGAGGAAATGAAAGCTTGTTGGCGGTAATGGAATGAGGTTTAGAGGACTGTAGAGAAGAGAGTGAAATGGAGACATGCTACTGAAGCTGTAAATCCTACTAGGAACCCAAGGGATAAATATAAGTAAAATAATACTTATGTTGTTCATTAGTGTAAATCTGTTCAGTTCTCATATGATGCAAGAAGATAAGATAAAAGTGATTAGACGTGTCAGACAAGTGATTGAGACGAGGACATATTTACTCATTTTATTTATTGAACGTGACATGATACTAAAAAACTGGAGATAAGGACTGATAATGTGCACTTCGATGCTGATCCTCCTAGCTTGGTGATCAGATTACACACCTGATTGATAGTATTCGGACTACACTCAGAACTAGACAACATGAAACTGGTTGCTCCCTCATGACCAATCAATAAATGTAACCCAGTTCTACAGGAGACCAATTGCTAACCGAATAGCTCAGTAGTGAAGTCTTTGACTAGAACACTGAGTGACGCGGGTTTAAATCTCAGGCGGGACATCATTTCCATCGAGATTGCAGGTACGTGTTGCAGAGGAAACCTAGGTCAAGGGCTTCCTACCGATTGCCTCCAACCCAATAACATTTACTGATAATGTCACATATAATAGTAGTTTTTAGATTTGGTATCACATATTCCTTTGATATGTGTTATTGAGTTATATTTTTGTAGGGAAGTCATAAAAGTTGTTTTGAATTTTTCTAGTTGTTGGTTCGATCCCTGGAGGGGTCGTGTGTGCGCACTGCTGAGGAGTCCCATACTAGTGGGATGAAACAGCTGTACAGTGCTCCAAGGTTTCTTTTGTTCCTCCAACTGATGTCATTCCATGATGAGTACTACTTCTAAATTAAAAAAAAATCCCCATTCATCTCAAAAATAGGTGTTTATGATTATGATAACAATTGAAGTATGAATGATAACAAAGTAGATTACGTAACCTATAGAATGGTGCATAGTTCAGTCTTTCTGTGCTATCGAATTCGAAATATCTGTAGTGAAGATTGTATTGATGAAGAGCTATCGAAAATTGTTACACTTGCCATTTTATTGACAAGAAAGAAATACTTAACTCGTCATCCACTCAATCTGAAAAGAAAGACTATTGATAGGCCTAGAATTTAAATGTGATTAGACATCAGATATATTCAAGAATCGTCTATAGATTTACTGGATTACGTAACCTTAGAATAGGTAGTTACACCAATCATCTTTTCTGCATATATCCAGAATCTTCGTTCAGATTATATTCAAATTAACTCATACTAATTTTCTTCAAAGCTGCATAGATAAACGCGACTATCCAAATGTGTATTGCATCAAAATCATCGTTCTTTAAAGTCATACGGAATTAAATTGCAATTACCTGAATTGGGGAGTAATCTGCCATTAAGATCCCATACAATGTTTAATCTATCTAAAGACAAACGTGTTAATTTCACAGTCTATGTTGCGGCGGTGTCAAAATGTTGATCACAAGACGCTAAACTCAAGTTGATGAAATGTCTAAAACAGTTAGAAATACATTCTCGTTTTCCAGAAGCATTGGAACAATATGTATTCACTTACTTCAAGATAGATTTGACTCCCATTCAACTGGCCAAGTGGCTGTCGAACGTCATTCAGCTAGTCAGAAAACAGCTAAATACGCATAGCTTATTGGATTCCTTCGACTTTGTCGACCCAATTAGTGATGTCTATATATCTTGTAAAACCTCGCCTGGTTAACTAGTTTACTAGTTACTAGCCGGTCCTAAGCCCGGGTAAACAGGGAAGGTTGGGCATACAGCTAGCAACCCTACCCCGTAAAACAAATCTAACCGCTAAAGAAACTTCAAAGCACAAACAAAATATAAAAAATGAAAACAAACTTATTCCTCACTGGAATCGGAGAGGCGAAATGACGCCAGTTGGTGAAAGCCTTCGGGAAGCCAATTGGCCGATGTGTCTTCTCTCGATGAAAGCGAAAGTAAACGTGGGGACATGGAATGTCCGTACGATGTTTGAACCCAGTAAGGCAGCCCAGATTGCAAAGGAGTTGAGAAGGTATCACATCGAAGTGCTTGGGATTTGCGAAAGCAGATGGAATGGCAGTGGACTCTCCAAACTGTCAACTGGAGAATCAATAATCTACTCCGGTCACCCAGACGCCAACCACGAGCACACTGAGGGAGTGGCTATCATGATGTCCTCAAGAGCATCAAAGGCTCTCATGCAGTGGGAACCAATCTCCTCCAGGATCATGACAGCAAGATTCAACTCGAAAGGAAGAAAGGTCACAATCATACAATGTTATGCACCTACAAATAATGCAGAGCAAGAGAAAAAGGAGGATTTCTACAGACAACTTCAATCAACACTGGACAAGACGTCAGTTGGCCATATCAAAATTGTAATTTGTGGGGTGACATGAATGCCAAACTGGGAGGGGACAACACGGGAAGAAAACTAACCATGGGTCGAGAGGCGCTAGGTGAAATGAACGAGAATGGAGAATTGTTTGCAGAATTCTGTGAATTCAACGATTTGGTGATTGGAGGCAGTGTGTTCAGGCACAAAGATATCCACAAAGCGACATGGACTTCACCAGACACCAGGACACACTAAAAATCAAATCGACTTTATCTCAATCTCAAGAAAATGGAGACGCAGTCTACTTAACACAAGGTCAAGAAGAGGAGCAGATGTAGGTTCACACCACTATCTAGTGCAAGGAACCTAACTTCCAAAGCAAGTTAAAAGCCTTCAAGGAAGCTGGTGATAGACCTCAATTCAAGTACAACACTCGGAACAGAAACTGAAAGATGAAACTACAAAGGAGATCTTCACAGCAGCCATCAAGACAAAATGGGAGATATCGAGGAACATCCCTGAAGAAACCTGTGTGGAAGAACACTGGAAGTCTTTGAAAGCTATGTGGAAAGAAACCTGCACAACAGTATTAGGAAGGAAGAAGAAAGAAGACAAGGAATGGATCTCGACGGATACCTGGAAGCTGATGGAGGAGAGGAGGATGGTGAAGCAGAAGATAAACCAGTGCAAGGATGCTCAACGACAAGAGGAACTGAGCACAATGTATAAAACACTACACTGGACAAAGAAGTGACGAAGAGTGCACGCAAAGACAAAAGACACTTCTACGAAACACTGGCAAGTGAAGCAGAACAGGCTGCAGGTAAGAGAGACCTGACGACATTGTATCAAATAATCAGGTTGCTATCAGGGAAGAGACCAACACAGATGAAACCAATAAAAGATGAAGAAGGAAATTTAATTACGAAAGAAGAAAAACAAAGGAAACGATGGGCCGACCACTTCAAGAAGCTCTTGAATCGACCACCACCACCACCTGCACTTCGTACAGAAATACCACCTGCAGCCGCTGAATTACAAGTGAACATAAATCCCCCAACGAAAATGGAAGTCCTGAACGTCATAAAGCTACTGAAATGCGGGAAAGCAGCAGGACCAGATGGGATACCGCCAGAAGCACTGAGAACAGATGCAGAGACAACAGCGGACATGCTCACACCACACCACTATTGCAGAAGGTGTGGAAGGAAGAGAAGGTACCTGGCCATTGATTGGAAGAAGGGTTACCTTGTCAAACTGCCGAAGAAGGGAGACCTCAGTGTTTGCAAGAACTGGCGCAGAATCACTCTCCTGTCCACCCCAAGTAAAATATTAAGCCGCATCATCCTAGAGAGGCTTAAAGACGCACTGGATTCAAAACTACGACCGGAACAGGCAGGCTTCAGGAAGTACAAATCATGTGCAGACCAAATTGCAACGCTTCGCATCATCATAGAACAGAGCATAGAATGGCAATCAGCTCTCTACCTCAACTTCATCGACTTTGAGAAGGCCTTTGACAGCGTCGACCGAGAAGTAATTTGGAAACTGCTTCAATACTACGGAGTATCGCAAACCTTTATCCGCCTCATTCAATAACTATATGAAGATGCCACATGCCAAGTAATTCACAATGGGAAGCTCAGTGATGCTTCTGAAGTGAAGACAGGAGTGAAAAAAGGTTGCCTACTATCCCCCATGATATTCCTTATTGTGGTGGACTGGATCATGCAGCAAACAGTGGGGAGCGAGAAGAGGGGAATACGTTGGCTGGACCGCAGAAAAGAACCTAGAAGACTTGGATTTCGCCGATGACTTGTGCCTAATGTCACATAAACTTGAAAATCTGCAGGCAAAAACTAACAAGTTGATAGAAGAGGCAACTAAGACGGGACTTCAGGTGAATATAGGAAGACAGGTGATGAAGATACCGCACCACCACCACCATCAACAACAACAACAACAAACTCCAACCACCATCAACGGGAGAAACTTAAAGGAAGTAACCTCCTTCACTTATCTAGGAAGCACTGTTTCAACTACAGGCGGGACGGACGAGGACGTCAAAGTCAGAATCGGAAAAGCAAGACAGGCCTTCATTAGCCTGAAACCAGTGTGGAGATCTTCTGCACTCAGCATGCGGAACAAGATACGGATTTTCAACACCAACGTCAAGTCAGTGCTCTTGTATGGTTGAGAGACTTGGCGCGTCACGAAAGGGATTTCCAATAAACTACAGACATTCATCAACAACTGCTTACGCTGGCTCGCTACTGAAGATCAGATGGCCAGAAAGAATAAGCAACAAGGAACTCTGGGAACGAAGCAACCAAGAACCTATCACCCAACAAATATGCAGGAAGAAGTGGAGATGGATTGGGCATGCACTGAGAAGGCCGACTGAGGACATCACGCGTCAGGCCAGGTACTCGAGTGGAATCCCCATGGGAAGCGACGAGTTGGACGTCCGTGGTGAGGGTGACATGGAGTAGATGGTGTGAGGAGGAAATGAAAGTTTGTGGGCTGTCGTGGAGCCAGGTTCAAAAGATTTCAGAGGAGAGAGTGGAGTGGAGACGTGCTACTGAAGCCCTATGTTCCACTAGGAACCCAAGGGACTAATAATAAAATAATAATAATAATAATATATCTTGTAAGCGAATGATTTCTCTGGATGTGATCCTGCTCTTCAAAAATGTCCCACTCACGGAAACTATGTATTTTCTATGTGATTTCATCGAAGATAATGATTTTCACGAGAGTATCTCAAAGCACTATTCAAAGGGATTGCTTCTAAAGTGTACTTTCAATGTTCAGTTTGAATTCGACAATGATTAATAAAGACAAATGGATGGGGTTGCTATGGGGTCACAACTTGGACGGTTACTGGCTGATTGCTTTATGGCGAACCTGGAGAATAGTGTGCTGCATTCAACAACTGATAGTTTTTGCCTATATAAAAGATATATGCATGATACATTCATCATACGTGATCAGAATACAGATATTGGGACTGTAGTTAAAAAGTCTAGTAATTGCCACCCATCGATCAATTTCCCATCAGAATTCGTGGAGAACTCAGAATTCCATTTTCTTGACCAGTTATTGGAACGGACACCAGATAGTTTCCTTCAGAGATCAGTTTATAGGAAGCCTACATGGAATGGACAATATCTGAATTTCCATAGCTGGATGTCTCTTATCAGGAAAAGAAAATCTGATCCATTCTTTATCTTCAAGGTTCAGAAGAATCTGCACGAGTGACGTTGGATTAGACAAACTACAGAAGATCCTCATGCAAAATGGATAACCATCCAGATTTATTGAGAAGAACTTGAAATTAAAACAGAATACGAAGGAAGTACTCACAGTTCCAAAGAAGACCTTGCTTATGAATGTTAGTTTCAAGGCGATACGGCAGCAGAGATTCTAAAGAATCGACTGTGCAGATCACTGAAGAAGACATTCTTTGAAGCTACAGATCAGCTTCTCTGGTCAGCAACTGGTTCTGGAGTGCATTAAGGACAAGTTACCACTTTGGGCCACCTCGATATGTGTCTACAAATTTACTTGCTCCTGTGGAGGTAGTTATTTAGGCCACATAAAGCGCTCATTTTCCAAACTTATCTCCAAACTTCTGGATGTCTAATGCTTCAGCTTTAGACGGATGCCTTGATTTTACTCCCTTCGAGTGGTTTGATCGAACCCTGTAGAGAATTTTGAATGAGCTCTCGAAGGGAGCTAAGTGGCCCGAGTTCACGAAGCGATCTGTTATCGAACTGAAGATGCATTTCCGTTCTCCCTTTACAAGCCAGGCTGGTTAGTGTTCGCGAACACATTTTACAAGCGGACGCACGATACGGCCGATGTACTCAGCTCCACAAGAGCAAGTAAACTGGTATACATTCGACCTTTATCTTTGCCATGGTCATCATAAAGCCCTGTCGGTCACAGATTCATTTTTATCTCCGAACATTATCCCATACTGCTGTTGAGAGGAGAATGTAAACCAATTAACGATTAAATTGAACATTGAACATTTGGTCAACTCTGGACACATACAGCTCGATCAGAATCCTCGTTTAGAGTCACTTATCGAGTTAAATAGAATGGTTCAAAAAGGAGTTCGCTTTCGACAGTTGTGTACCATGGCAGAAGTGCTGGCGATTCATCAATTCAATCTTATATCTTACCATGCAAAGTCTTAACACTTTCACAGTCCGTTTTAGATTTCATTATAATTAGTTAGTTTACTGTTATTATCACCTTCATTATGACCCTTGTCTCATTGTTCACCTTCTTTACATCTGTTTAACATGTAGACATTCATCCAGTTTGCATTTCTCATCAAGCAACAAACATTTCCACCTTATCAAACTCCTTACCTTCCTCGTTATTTCTACTGTCTAAGAGATTATTACGCAACTACTTCCCATTCCTGATTACAGTCTTTTAGGACTAGGTTAATGATGTAATTATACCCTATTGTTTTATAATAGACCATTATGTGTTCATTATATATATATATATATATATATATATATATATATATATATATATATATATATATATATATATATATATATATATATGAATACGATTGTACAACTTTAGAAAATGATATCATTGAAAAAGAAAGAACTAGTATTTTAACTACAATTTGCTGATCATTTTCTTGTTTTTCAGTCTATTTCACATTTTGTTATAGAGTGTGACGCTATTCTGTAGATTTGTCAAGGAAATTCTAGAATTCTCTGGAATGCTTTCACAGACAATCATGGCATGTTAAATGTTTACGAAAAATTGGTGTGTTCAGGCTGTCTACTATCACCCATCATCTTCCTGATTGTAGTGGACTGGACTGGATCATGCAACAAATAGTGAGGAGCGAGAAGAGGGGGATTTGCTGGACCGGGAAAAAGAACCTAGAAGATTTGGATTTCGCCGATGACTTGTGTCTACTGTCACACAAACTTGAAGATCTACAGGCGAAAACTAAGAAGTTAACAGAAAAGGCAGGGCAGGACAGCGAAGACGTGACTTCAAGTGAATGTAGAGAAGACAGAGGTGATGAAGATACCCAACCAACACCATCAACGGAAGAAACTTAAAGGAATTAATTTCTTTCACCTATCTAGGCAGCATCGTTTCAACTACAGGTGGCATAGCCACAGAGGAGGACGTCACAGCCAGGATCGGAAAAACAGAGAGACAGACCTTTCTTCATTAATCTCAAATCAGTGTGGAGATCTACTGCACTCAACACAAAGAACGAGTTCCGGATTTTCAACAGTAATGTCAAATCAGTGCTTCTATATACTTCAGATAGTTGTCACGAAAAGCACTTCCAACAAACTACAGATGTTCATCAACAAGTACCTACGCTGGCTAGTTACTGAAGATCAGATGAGAACGCCAGAAAGAATAAACAACAAGGAACTCACTGTGGAAACGAAGCAACCAAGAATCTATCTCTCAACAAATATGCAGAAGGGGAAATTGGAGATGGATTGGATGGGGCATACATTGAGAAGACCATTCAGGGACATCACGCATGAGGCACTCGAGTGGGACCCAGATGGGAAACGACGATTTTGGCGTCGGAGGCGAGGGTAACATGGAAGAGATGGTGTGAGGAAGAAATGAGAGGTTGTGGACAGTCATGGAGCCAGGTTGAAAGGGAACACTGCAGAGAAGAGAGTGGATTGGAGACGTGTTACTGAAGCCGTATGTCCTACTAGGAACTTAAGGGATCAATAATTTGATATAATAATTTGTGTGGGGAGCTCAGGTTAGCTAGAAAAGTTTAGAACATATATTAAGGCCATCTGGAAATGTATATAGGCCGCTATTTTTTGTATATGTTCGACTTGACAATAAACCTTTATCGTTTTTCCCGCTTCCTTTTCTGTTGTTTTTGAGGAATCGAGAGACCCTTAAGAATGAAGCCTAAGGTTATTTATTGTTCAAGAATCCACTTATATATAACGATATAAATCTACCACAAGAATATATCACACTTCTTTTCCAATGATTTCTAGATATCGTTTTTGTAATTAACTTCATAGTACTGAAGATATCACAACAAGATGTAAAAATTTAGACAACATCAAGTAATCATTAAACTTAGTATGTTGTTACCTGATGCCTTGAACCGATATCTTCCAGTTTATCATCTATACTCAGATAAGCTATGATATACACCTTTTGACAAAGTGTTAACTTTTTTTTTCAATCGCTGATAGTTTTGCCCAGTTTACATATGAATGCGTGACACATAACTGTCCATTCATCACAATTATACTAACTTCTTAATCCAATGAACTTATCCCGATGTAAACCATTCTAGATTACAAAATGGGTAGCATCAAATTGATTATCATTGATCATCATAGATAGCCGTGATTTGATAGGTTGTTATTACTGATATAAAGTAATCACTGTAGATAAGAAGAGAATCTTTGTTACAACTATGGATTAGAGGTCTGATGCTCTGTCATTTAAGCTAAGATGATTATTTCAACAATATATCCTGGAAGCATCTATTCTATTGTAATCCTTTTACTTCATTCAATACAGGCTTATTGTCAATACACAGCATAACATATTAGCATTGAATTTTGATGTTGTCAAATGGGAATATCATGAGTCTACTACCGATAAAGCAGAAGAATTATGGCTTAAAGAACTAATGAACAGTAAACGGGTCTTATCATTAAGTCGATCCAGTTCACAATCTAGATTAAGCTATGCTGAGTCAAGATATTTAAGATCTCGTCTAGTTGGTTCAGCTGATCCAAGATTTTTCAGACAACCAGTGAATAAATCCAAAGATAATGTATCAGGTCAGTGGAAAAATAAAGTTTCTTTTCCTTAAAGTCACTTAAAATTCTATTTATCATGTTGCTTTGAAATTTTATTTAAGAATTATTGACTGATATATATAACTTGGATGGAGTTTTCTCTGAACTGGTAAACGTGTCAATATCATGGTAAACATTGTCACTGATGCTTTGCAAGGCAGTCAAATAAATTGAATTTGGGTAGATAATTATAACATGCTGGTTGTTTTGGATGAAACATAAGTGGTTGTTTGATGAATGAGGCTGCATATTTTCAACATGACACATATTTTTCAGTTGATGCAATAATAATTTTATCTTATAGTTTACTGGGCACTGCTAATCAGAATGGATATAAGTGGTAAATGTTGAGAGGGTGTTTGAAATCATAGAGAATTCCCAGCAGTAGGTGAAGATTCTACTCAGAGAAACACAAGAGGCAATATGGGCGTGTCAAGAGTGAATCAAGTTACAAGCAGAGGAGGAAACGAAGCACATTGTGCAAATGACAGTCTTAGCGGAAGGTATACCATATTTGATGACTACTGTACAAGATATCAATAATAAACATCCCTTCCATTGTCTCCGTCTTGCTGTTTTCTACAATAGTCGTAGCCACGTTTTTCTTATTATTTCTTTGCTGTTTTTCCCCAAGTTATCTAAATCCATAGTTGTGTAATATTTTAGAATTAAACAGTTAGATAAATCATTCATCGCTTAGCGTATCTACTTCGAAGATCTACAGGCAAAAACTAACAAGTTGACAAAAAAGGCTGGGCAGCGAAAATGGAACTTCAAGTCAATGTAGTGAAGACAGATGTAGAGATGATGAAGATATCCAACCACCACCACCACCACCAATAAGAAGCACTAATCACCATCAACGGGAGAAATTTAAAGGAAGTAGTCTCTTTCACCCACCCACCTACCTAGGCAGCATCGTTTCAACTACAGACGGCACTGGCACACACGAGGATTTCAAAACCAGGATCGAAAAGACAGCAAGACAGGCATTCATTGATCTGAAATCACTGTAGGGATCTACTGCACTCAGCATAGAGCTTTAACAGCGTCCGGATTTTCAACACAACTTCAGTCAAGTCAGTGCTGCTATATGATGGTTCGGAAATTTGGCGCGTCACGAAAAGCATTTCCAACAAACTACAGTCATTCATCACATCAACAGCTACCACCCACGCCCACTCGATACTGAAGATCAATCAGATGGCCAGAAAGAATAAGCAAGGAAGAACTCTGGGAATGAACCAACCAACAACCTATCACCCAACACATATGCAGAAAAAAGTGGAGATGGATTAGGGATACACTGAGAAGGCCGATTGGGGACATCACGTATCAGGCCTGGCCGTCGAATGGAATCCAAAGGGGAAACGACGAGTTAGGCATCCGAGGTGAGGGTGACGTGGAGGAGGTGATGTGAAGAAGAAATGAGAGGTTGTGGACAGTCGTAGAGGCAGGTTGAAAGAGAAGACTGTAAAGAAGAGAGTGCAGTGGAGGCGTGCTACTGAAGCCTTATGTTCCAGTAGGAACCTAAGTGAAAAATAATAGCAATACCAAGTTGATTATACCTGAATGAAGAGTGTAAAACATAATTTTGTTAAATTCATTGTGACTAAGTAGTTTCAAAGGGAAATACATGACCTGTAGCGGTTGACAAAATAGTTATCCTTGGGTCAATCTACCCACACATTTCAATCTTGTTTACTGTGTGTAATCTGTTTCTTATCCATAGGAATAGATTATCATATTTAAACATTGAATTTCTGAACACTGAACACTGAATTTCTATGAGTATAAAAAAGCTTACTTCTAGGATCTTATTTCTATCTAATAAGAACTTACTACCATTTTGGTTTTATGTAAATTCCATAAAATGAAATGGTTTCAGTAGGTCTTAACTATTACTCTAGACGAAATAATGACTACTGAATTCATTGACAATGAAGCTCTAGGATTTCTTGGACACATTATATCAATTGAAGCATCATTCGACTGAAAGAAATTAGGAATGGCTAGAGTAAGACAAAATACCTTCGTATAATTTTCAAATAGTGGAGAATATTTGTAGATCAGGTGGACGATCTTCGTTGTATTGTGTTCCCTGAGAAGCTGAGTTTTTTAGTCGTGGAGTTTTTATCGTCCTTCTAGACAGCGACATCATCAGCACCAACTTCAGTATGAAGTGTTTTAGTAGCTTGCCTTGACGAAGTAGTCTGTGACTGATTGCTTCCTTTGATTGTTTTGTCATTGACTGACTGAAAGGATTTTCCTACTAACTTCCTCCGCTTCACCTTTGACCTGTCTGTTATTTATCATCTTTCTTATTGTTTGATAGATTGGATCTATGTCTATACATCTGTTGATTGCTGACTGACTGACTGACCTGAATGTCAAGATTCTAGGAATTCCCTGATATTCTTTGTGTTTCCTCTCTCCATCCAAGATTTCTACATTGTCGAAATTCAATTCATCTCCATAGTTGTTATCCACGTGCATTGAAATAAGCAGTGATGACATGTCGTGGCGTTTAATAGCCGATTGGCGGTCACGTAGACGAAGGCAAAGAGGGCGGCCACTTTGTCCAATGTGTAGTGTTGACTACAGTTATTCCAGTTGATTTTTTAAATGATATTCGGTTTGTCTTCTTTGTTTGTTGCATCCTTTGGTTTTGCATAATAGTGTTTGTAGGGAATTTGTTGGTTTATCAGTCACACCTCCCTATGAAGTCACCAACTACTGGTTTGAACCTTTTTGGGAATATAAGAGAATCAATGGCTGAAGATATCAGTTTATATGGTTCGAAGTAGATAAAAAACGGCATTGATTCATGCATATATTCTATCATTATCTTTGCACCTTGTAATCATTTTATGGATCTGTATTCTGATATTGTTTCTCTCTTATTGTATTCATTTTATAGTCATTTTATTCACTTTATATTTCTGCTAATTTTCAGCTTGAAGTACTTCTCTCTTCCTTTGAGGTTCTATCTCTTTGTTTTGGGAAATCGATCCGTCTCCATGAAACTTGATTATTATGATCTCTTATGTGTCTAGTTCGAATGTAGAACAGAGTTCAGTAACTATCTGACTAATTTCATCTCACCTACAGTGTAGATCATAACATTTTTAAAAATATGTTTAGATTATTTGAAATTTCACCTTATATGTTGTTTCGCATAAACTTTCTTTGAATATTTTAGCTAATCGTCGATCTTCAAGTGGTAATTCATATTTCAATAGAACAAGTAGTGTAAAAACTCAGTTATCTGAGAAATTAGATCATGCATCATTTCATTCTTCTCAAGATAAGAGTAAATCTGAGCCTATTGAATTTCTTATATCACCACCAATACCTGGAACATATGCTGCAAAACACAGGTATGCCTTCATTTTATTCTTATTGTCAATAGTATATACATATATTGCATTTTTTTTTAGAACTGATGCATTTATTAGAACTTGTTGATGATTGACAATGAGTACACCATATAAGTCCATGTTGGATTAGTTTATTTGATGCATGCGGCACAGTGACAAAGTTTTGGACATACACTAACATTGCTCATAATCACATCAATGTAATCACAATCATTATTATTATTATTTTTATTATTGGTCCCTTGGGTTCCTAGTGGAACATAGGGCTTCAGTAGCACGCCTCCAGTGACCTCTCTTCTCTGAGATCTTTTGAACCTGGTCCCACGACAGCCCAGAAGCTCTCATTTCCTCCTCGCACGACCTCCTCCATGTCACCCTCACCACGGACGTCCAACTCGTCGCTTCCTATGGGGATTCCACTCGAGCAACTGGCCTGACGCGTGATGTCCCTAGTCGGCCTTCTCAGTGCATGCCCAATCCATCTCCACTTCTTCCTGCATATTTGTTGGGTGATAGGTTCTTGGTTGGTTCGTTCCCAGAGTTCCTTGTTGCTTATTCTTTCTGGCCATCTGATCTTCAGTAGCGAGCCAGCGTAAGCAGTTGTTGATGAATGTCTGTAGTTTATTGGAAATCCCTTTCGTGACGCGCCAAGTCTCTCAACCATACAAGAGCACTGACTTGACGTTGGTGTTGAAAATCCGTATCTTGTTCCGCATGCTGAGTGCAGAAGATCTCCACACTGGTTTCAGGCTAATGAAGGCCTGTCTTGCTTTTCCGATTCTGACTTTGACGTCCTCGTCCGGATCAAATTGTAACGCTACACTAAGCATCAACATATAACAGAGCATAGAATGGCAGTCAACTCAACTCTGCCTCAACTTTATCGACTTTGAAAAGGCGTTTGACAGCGTCGACCAAGTAGTAATTAGGCAGGCAGCTGTTTCAATACAACCGTTCCAATGACACAAACTCTTATAAACCTCACTCAACAGCAGCTATATGCTATATGACGATGCTATACACCAAGTAATTCACAATGAGAAGCTCAGCTCAGTGATGCTTTTGAAGTGAAGACAGGAAGGAGTAAGACAAGGTTGCAGCCTGAGATCACTGATCATCTTCCTGGTTATGGTCAACTGGACTGGACTGGATGATGCAAGCAACTGTGAGGAAGTGTGAGAAAATGGGCATAGGCTGTTTGACTGATGAAAAGATCCCAGTAGAAGATTTGGATTTCGCCAAAGATGATGATTTAAGCCTAATATCTTGCCACACAAACTGGAATATCTACGGGTGAAAACTAACAAATTGGCAGAGGAGGTGAGGCAGACCAGTGAAGACAGGACTTGCTTCAGGTGAACGTAGAGAAGATAGAGGTAGAGGTAATAAAGGTATTCAATCAAAACAATGAGCATCAATCACCATGAACGAGAGGAATCTGAAGCAAGTTATCTCTTTGACTTGCCTACCTACCCACCTAGGCAGCATCAAGTACAGTTGGAATAGGAATAGATGAAGATTTGAATGACAGCAAGGCAGGTCTTCATTAACCTGAGATAATCAGTGTGGAGATCTGCTGCTCTGCACTCAGCGTAAAGCTTGAACAACATCCGCATTTTCAACACTGAGTCAGTCAAGTCAGTGTTTCTATGTAATGTTTCACAGACTTGGCACCTTACGAAAAGCATTTCAAACAAACTACAGAAATACATCACATCAACAGCTGCCGCCTACACTCCTGCCTTACTGAGACTGAAGATAAGATCAAATCAGATCAGATAAGATCAGATGGCCAGAATAATAAGCATAAGCAACAAGGAACTCTGACATGGGAACAAACCAACTAAGAGTCTATCACCCAACAAGTAATCAGAAGAAGAAAATGGAGATGGATTGGATAGGGTATACATTCAGAAGACCATTCATGGACATCACGTGCCAGGCAAGGGCATTGAGTGGAAGCGAAACGGGAAAGGATGAGTTAGGTATCCTAGACGAGGGCGACATGGAGGAGATCGTGTAAGGAAGAAATGAAAGCTTGTGGGCATTCGTGAAGCCAGGTTACGAGGGCTGCGGAGAAGATAGTGAAATGGAGACGTGCTACTGAAACCGTATATTCCACTAGGAACTCAGGGAAAAAATAAATAAATCATAAGAATAAAATCTATGGTTAAAAATATGATTTCTGTCTCGAGTTCATAAGAAGTTGGTTAACTTAAATGACTGAAAGATACGTATATTCAATCGTAATCGAATGTCTAAAACTCTAGTGACTGTTCAGCACTCTGCTTAATTTCTATTTCGGACACCATTTATTGTCCATAGTCATATCAAGCAAGATAACTACACACAACTTTGAGATATCCTTTATATAGTCCTAATTTCCTCATCTCTTTTTGTGAGATGGTCAGTAAGATTTTCCATATATCCGAAACAGGTGCTTAGTCATTCCTGTTACTGCATATGTTAGGTGTTGATTCGATAAACAAAGATTTAGTTTGAAACAGTTAGTCCCTTTTATGAATTTCGATAGCTTAATTAGAAGACTAAGTTTGTCTGAGCAATGTGATGTATTTGCTGAATACATTTCGAACAATCTGATCACACATTTATTTGTCAAGTCAATATATATTAAACCGAGGACTGGGAGGTGGGATAAATACAACAATTAACACAATAGGAGATTAAAGTTAAGAAAGATGAGGACAAACAGGAAGTGACATAATTGGGTGGGAGACGACCCTCTTCATCTATAGCTAAACATATCATAAAAACAGGTCACAAAGTTAATGTTCAAACTGCTTTCAAAGTTTTATATAGAAACAGTCAGGGACGTATTCTGAGATTTGCGGAAGCCATAGCCATACACAAATTTAAACCACCTTTATGTGCACAAAAACAGTTTGTTATTACACTACACCTACCTCGGTGAACTTTGTTTTCTTACCAAGATTAGGACCAACTATGTCACTTCCTGTTTGTCCTCATCTTTCTTAATTTTAATCTCCTGTTGTGTTAATTGTTGTATTTATTCCACCTCCCAGTCCTCGGTTTAATATATATTGACTTGATAAGTAAATGTGTGACCAGATTGTTCGAAATGTGTATTGCTCAAATACATCACATTGCTCAGATAAACTTCGTCTTCTAATTACGCTATCGAAAGATTCAGTTATCAATTTCTCCCTCCACCCTATTATGTTAGTTTTAAGAATTTTCACCCTGTCCACTCCTATTATCTGGTTGTATGTAATCGCATGTATAACTGTGGTTGAGCATTTTTTCAAAATTCCTCACCTTATTAGGATCTACCTATTTTGACGTAGCTAAGTTTTTGTGTTCCGATAGCCTAATTGATCTTGGTCAACTACTTTAACCTGTGTATTTGACCTCGCATTCTTTGCAAGGAATTCGGTAAACTAAGTTATTCTGCTTAATCGGGTCAATAGGATCTTTTAATCTACAAAGCTTATTTCGAAGTGAGTTTGTAGGTTTAAATGTCAATCTAATCTCCGCTAGCTTTATTGGGAATTCTACAAAGTGTTTCTGAGGTGCCTTCTTTGTATGGTAATACTGTGGAGGTTATGAATTTCTATTCACAGTATTGCCGCTACTATTATTAACATCATTATCGACATCATTATTACCATTATTGTTGTTGTTATTACTACTGTTATTACTACTATTAATAACTGTGCTACTGATATTTTTCTTACAGTTCCTAAGGAGCTTATCAATTAATTTAAGAGGGTAATTGTTGATGATTAAGGCGTCTTTAATGTATCTGGTTTCTTGTTTTAGATCTTCTGTTTTACTAGTAAGTTTTTTGGCCCTGTTACTTAGACACTTAACTAAGCCAACTTTAACTAACATAGAGTGAGACGATTTGAAGTCTAAGTAACGGTTTGAATGTGAAGGTTTTCCGTAGACACTCGTGTTTATCGAATCAACACCTAACATATGCAACAACAGGAATGACTAAGCACCTGTTCCGGATATATGGAAAATCTTACTGACCATCTCACAAAGAGAGATGAGGAAATTAGGAATATATAAAGGATATCTCAAAGTTGTGTGTAGTTATCTTGCTTGATATGACTATGCATAATAAATGATGTCCGGAACTTAATCCAGTAAAGAATACTGTCCTACAGTATGTGATGAATCTAATAAGTCAATAAAAATGGAATTACATTCTACCACAGTGCACAAGTTTTACTCCTTCAAATAATGTTAGCCAGGAGTAGCAGAAATGCAGAGAGCATAATTTTAAGCATTATCATATGATGAAGGGACAGTATTATTTACTAGATAACGTTTCAGGAACAATTTATTGTCTATAGTCACATCAAGATGTTTTTTCAAGTTGGTATTCATCAAAGAGTGAAATCAGTTGGAGGAACACTGTAAACCTGGGAGTACTGGACAGCTGTTTCGTCCTAGTTTGGGACTCCTGAGCAGTATGTATCCATCACTACGCCCCACCAGGGATGGAATCCTTCATCTTCAGCTTCTGTGGCAAGCATCATCGTTGAGTATTTGTCGTCACGTTCACCAGGTTTACACCACTGGTCACTACTTCTTATTGGGACTTCAGGGATCAACTCTTAAAGCTAGTCATCAGTGGACATTAGGTTCGAGTCCTGGTGGGATCATTGGGGCGCACTGCTAAAGAGTCCCATACTAGAACGAAATAGGTATCCAGTACTTCCAAGTGGCAAATGTTTCTCTAACTGGTGTCCGCCGATGATAAATATCAACGTGAAATGAATAAAATGGGATTATATAGTACCTAAGTTTTACTCTTACATTATGAATTACCTTCATTGTAGTATTATAATGGAACTTATAAATAAATAAGTATTTTATTCTCATATTAGTAATTTAACATGAGAGAAGCCAGTTCACAGGCATCATCACGTTGATATATTTTGGAAAATGTCCAAGATTGTACGGGACTTGAATGATATGGAAGGGAGGTCAGTCGACATGTTTGATTCGTCTTCGCGATGCCCCGTTACGCTATATAAATGTCTATTTTACCGTAAATTCTTATGCTTATAGCTTCGAGTACCAGAAGAACCCATACTCACGATGTTGAGAACCTGTAAGTTTCTACATAATCACGTAATCCAAGTGAATATCTATTGAAGTGTTGTCATTCACAGCAATATAGATTTATGCCATCAGAATTAGATATTGTGGTGTAAAGGAATGAACATTTGAAAAAACTGCGTACTAATAGCGATGCGTTTTTCATACTGTTCACGTAAAGGTATGCAGCATTGTCAAGGACGTATATTCACTGTTAGATGAAGTACTAGAGAAGTTTGTTTCAGCTCATTATTGTGAATATGTTCACTTGAAAGTTAATAGGTGAGTTGATCTCCTGGATTTTACTGTCTGTCCAGATTTTCGTTACCATTATAACAGTCCAGAAATCTGACTAACTCGGAGATTGATATATGTTCATATGGTGAGAGGGTGAAATGAGTGAATGGTATTGGTAATTCGAAGTAGGTCCAGGCTGGAAAAAGGCCCGACTTGGACAGACTAAAACATGGCATCAATGTCTGAAGTCTCTGACTGTTGGTTTAAGCCATGTAGGGCGATGCAGACTAAGTGGTTGGGGTCCGTGGGACAAGAGAAACCAGTGGTTAGAGACTCTAGGTGATATGGCTTAGAATCGATGTCAGTGGCGCAGATATATACACATATTATCCTCATCTTAACAACGCTATCTCAAATCTCACCATTTTGTCACTCCTCTTTCCTTTCTTCTCGTACTTTATATTTCTTTTGACTGCATTCTCTTATCTTCATCTTTCATCTCACTACCTTTCTACTTGATGTACTGATATGAGGTGTAGCAACTCGGACCGTTACGCAGTAATGCCTTGTCCTATGTTGATATTGATTGATTGGTAATTCTTGATTATTAGACAGTAGTTTTTGTGGGAGCATAGTTTCATTGCTTCAAAAAGAAGTGGAATGTTTAGAATTGGTAACGTATATTCCTCATTTATGTCCTGTTGTCATCATTGAAGGTTATCTTGATGATGTCGGTATTCGAGGATTCAAGTTAAACCCTTCGATCGTGTAACATTCAGATTTCCAAATTATTCGGTAAGTTTTCATCATGGTCTAATGATATCTTCATAATGCAACCATCTGAAATTTTGGTAGAAAAACAACAAAAGCAGGCGTAGCCTCTGTGCCTTTAAGGTTGTAAATTGTTTATATATATATTGAAAAGTTCTAATATGTCTGTAGTTCTAGTAACAGTATTAATGGTGCGTTTTTATGGTGTTATCCTGTAGTGTAGAGTTAAGCTATCGTATAAACCTAGTCAAAATGTTTGATTCTCATATTTCCCTAGGTAAGCGATTCTATATCTGAGCATATTTTATCACATGAACCACATATTTGTAAATTCGCTATAAGTTAACCTGTTAATTAGCTTGTTTACTTGTTTATCTATCTTTTTATAGAGTTGAAAACGTCCTAAATCATCATTTACAGTTACCAAGGCATTAAAACAAATGGAATTTGAAAGTTAAATACTACTATAAAACAACAATTGATTGATAGTAGTAAATTATTATTATACACTAAATTATATAATAGAAAAATCAACGATAAATTACCTAATACAAAGAATTCAATTCATCAGACAATAGATGATAATAGATTAAAGAATTGTTCAAGGTATCCAACACAACACTATTGTTACTTTCAATCTCCACAAAATGTGAATCAATTTAAATGTAATCTCTTAAAACAAATTCATACTTTGAAAAGAAATCAATTAAATAGTCTAAAAATCTACCAAAAATCTTCAAAAGACACATTTATCAGCTTAAATTTAAAGTATAAACCTGTAAGACCAATTGAATTGAAGAAAACAAAAAAAATGAAATATTTAACTATGATTTTAATACTCAATATAATAATACCAATGAAGATAAACAACTGGAACAAATTTATGATTTACCTGATTATAATTATGAACAATCGTATAAGAATAGTCAGAGCATAAAGAGATTACGATCTAAATCAGCAACACCTGATATCAGCATGGAATTGATGTCAACAAATGAAGCACGAGAAATACTTTCTCAGTCGAACATAATCATCGATAACTTTAATCAACAAAATGAGTACAATACTATAGATTTGAATTCAATTCAATTACCACAACCTATTGTAAGTTAAACTAGTGTATAGCTAGAATAATCATGTTAAGAATGTAGAGATCAAGCTAAGAATACAAGACAAAATAGATAAATTGATTAATGGAGTTGTGAACTTTCACTGATTTTAGATGGATTGGATATTTAATATGTATACCTGGTGTTCAGGACTTCACTGTTGCTTTTGTCGGAGAGCTTGTGTTCACTAATAGTTCTATGGTTGGGCTTCTGATATTATTTCTGGTGGTGGTCGATTCTAGAGTTTTTTGTGAAGTGGTCAACCCATTGTTTCTCCTTTTTGGTAACTAGGTTTCCTAAACTTTCGTTTATTGGCTTCGTCTGCGTTGATCTCTTCCCTCCCAGATAGTTAGTAACCTGGTTATTTGATATAATGTTGTCGGGTTTCTGTATCTGATATCAACAGCCTGTTCTGCTTCGCTTGTCAGTGTGTCGTGGAAGTGTCTTTTGTCTTTCTGCACAATCTTCTTCCTTCTTTGTCCAGTGTAGTGTCTTATAGGTTGTACTCACTTCCTGTTTTCGTTGTTAATCCTTGCACTGGTTCGCCTTCTGCTTCACCATCTCCATCTTCTTCTTCCTCCTCTATCAGCTTCAATGTGTCCGTTGAGATTCATTCCTTATCTTCTTTCTCCTCCTTCAAAGAGTTCCAGTGTTCTTCCGCGCAGGTTTCTTCAAGGATTTGCTCAATATCTTACATTTTCTTCTGATGACTGGCTGACGTGAAGATGTCCTTTGTAGTTTCGTCCTTCACTTTCTGTTCTGGGTGGGTGTTGAACTTGAACTGTGGCCGTCTGTCAGCAACCTCTTTGAAAGTTTCCAACTTGATTTTGAAGGTTCCTTTCATTAGATAGTGAGTGGTCTGAAGCACCAACATCTGCTCCCCTTCTTCATCTGGTCTTGTATTTAGTAGGCTGCGTCTCCACTTTCTTCACATTGAAATGAAATCGATCCGATTTTTAGTGTAGTGTGACCATCTGGTGAAATCTATTTCGCTTTGTGAATATCCTTGTGCTTGAACACAGTGCCTCCAATCACCAAATCGTTGAGTGCGCAAAAGTTTGCAAACAGTTCTCCATTCTCATTCATTTCACGGAACGCTTCTCGATCCATGATGATAAGTTCTCTTCCTGTGTTGTCTACTCCCAGTTTGACATTCATGCCACTCCACCCATTAGAATTTTGATGTCACCAACTGAGGTCTTGTCCAGTGTTGAATGCAGTTGTCTGTAGAATTCCTCCTTTTTCTCTTGCTCTGCATTATTTGTAGGTGCGTAGTGTAACATTGTTGATTGTGACTTTCCTTCCTTTTGAGTTGAACCTTGCTGTTATGATCCCGAAGGAGATTGGTTCCCACTGCATGAGAGAGAGCCCTCGATGCTGTCGGGGACATCATGATAGCCACTCCGTGAGTGTGCTCGTGGTTGTCGTCTGGGCAGATGATCGACTCCTCTCCAGTTGACAGTTTGAAGAGTCCACTTCCATTCCATCTGCTTTCGCATACTCATCTCTTTGTCAATCTGGGCAACCTTGCTAGGTTCATACATGGTGCGGACATTCCATGTCCCCACGTTTACTTTCGCTTTCATCGAGAGAAGATACATCGGCCAACTGGATTCCCGAAGGCAGGCTTTCACCAACCGACGTTATTTCGCATCTCCGATTCCAGTGAGGAATAATTTTGTTTTTATTTTTTATATTTCGTTTGTGCTTTGAAGTTTGTTTAGCGGTTAGATTTGTTTTACGGGGTAGGGTTGCTATCCCTATGCCCAACCTTCCCTCTTTATCCAGGCTTAGGACCGGCTAGTAACTAGTGAACTAGTTACCTAGGCGTGGTTTCCTGATCTCATTGGGATATATTAATCTTGGTTAGGCTAATCTTTTGTACTCTATTAATTCTAATCAACCGTGGTCGACTACTCTGACCTACACATTTACTCCTGCAATCGTTGTAAGAGATTTAGCAAACCAAATTGTTTTACTCAATTGCATCAACACAATCTTGTTTCTGAGCGATTTTGTTGGTTTAAATTGCCTCTGTAATCCCGGCTAGACTTATTGAGAATTCTTCGTAATGCTTCTGTGGCGCCTTCCTTGTTTGATAACACAGCAGTGGCTTTGAATTCTCTGTCAACCTTGTCACCATTATTACTATTAGTAGTGGGATTATAATTAATAACACCTGTATTACTAATACTACCACTACTGCTAACATTTTTCTTTCGACTCCTTATGAATTTATTTATGAATTTTGGTGGGTAAATATTGAGACACGAGGTATTTTTGTGTCTAGTTTCTTGTCATAGATTTTCTATCCTTCTGGTAAACATGTTTTCCCTAATGCTTAAGGATTTAACTAAGCCTATTCTAACGGAGATGCAGTGAGATGATTTTAAATCTAATTAGGGTTGGATAGAGTGACAGCGTTAAAAACTAACTTAGTTGGGTGGAGAGAGAGACAGAGACTAAAATGGAATAACAATCTTCTACACTGCTCAAGTTTTACTCTCATATTAGTGACCAAATTCTTAATTGAGACGTTCGGAAGACCTTAAATTTTGTGTTAGCAAGTTTCGTTACCATAACTATTTCTTGTCTACACTCCTAGGTAACTAGATAAACCCTGAAGAGTAAATTATTACCCCCCTACCTGTAATTAATTAATTGAAATCTCTTTCGTTTATTTTCAAACCTTGATTGGGATTAATGGAAGAGTCAAAATTGGATACCATAATAGGCTGGAATGACTGGACCAAATAAATAAATAATATTATTTACAGGATAATTCAATTTGAAGTGATTTGTTGATTTCAGTTTGAAAGTCACTGAAAACCTGTGAGCATTGAGAAGAAGTTTCGCATGAGTATGGCAGTCTTCAGCAGTGTACATCCATAATGCTACAATGCATCGAACTCAGGTCCTTCAGGTTTACCGGTAAGTATATTACTAACCACTGAGCATGAGGATTCGATCTCTAGTGGGGTCACAGGGGCGTTCAACTCAGGAGTTCTCCTCTGAAATAGTGGAGAACATTTGTAGCTCAGGTGGATGGTTTTGGTTGTATTGTGTTCTCTGAGCTGAGGTGTTTATTCGTGGAGCTTTCATCGTCCTTCTAGACGATTGCAGACCAAAGATACACAAACCAGACATCCCTCTACGACTGACTGTCTCACTTTCAGGAACTTCAACATACAACATATTAAGAGAACTTTCGTGAAAACTGAAACACCTCGTTCAATCATGCGAACATTCCATCAAATCACCAACGGAATTATTAGAAAAGATCAAAAGTATAAACATAGAAAACAACGAGTTAGTGATATCCTTCGGTGTCACAGCACTATACACATCCATCGAACCTCAACTGGCCAAGGAAACCATATCCCTCTTGATCAATGAAGACACAAGCCTTACAGAGCTCACAAAACTCAAATGTTCAAGTCTGATGGAACTCATCGACCTTTGTCTCACAACATACTTCCAATTCAACGGCAAGATATACAAACAGATGAAAGGAACTCTAATGGGATCACCAATATCCAGACAAATGGCAGAAGCAGTGATCCAGAGACTCGAAGCCATCATCCTACATGTGATCAAACTGAAATTCTAAATTCGCTATGTAAATGACACTTTTGTCATCATTAAAAAAGATGACATAGAAAACACTCACAATTTGGTCAATAACGTTTTCAGTGACATCAAATTCACAATGTAGAAAGAGTCAAACAATCAACTATCATTCCTGGATGTTCTGGTCAATAGAACAAATACGCGGAATCTGGAAACCCAAATGTACAGGAAGCCAACACACACTGACCAAGTCCTCAACTACAGTAGAAACAACCCAATAACCACAAGATCAGTTGTGTGCAGACTCTATTCAGAAGAGTGAGAACACACTGCAGCATTACAACTTCACAGAGAAATGAAGGAAATTACTTGGTGTCCATCCTAAAGAAGAACAGCTACACTCGAAACTTTAGGATAATATGCCTATCCCATACATCACCAACTACAAAGTCATCCACACAAATCAATAAACGCATCATCCTACCATACATAAAGAAGATGAATCAGAAATCACAACAAGATTACTGAGACCACTTGAAATTGGTGTAGCTGGCTCATGAAACAACAAATACCCTGCAAACATTATTATGCAGACCAAAGGATGCGACAACTAAAGAAGACAAGCTGAACATCATTTAAAAAATCAACTGGAATAACTGTAGTCAACACTACATTAGATAAAGTGGCCGCCCTCTTTGCCTTCGTTTACATGATCGCCAATCGGCTATTAAACGCCACGACATGTCATCACTGCTTATTTCAATGCACGTGGATAACAACTATGGAGATGAATTGAATTTCGACAATGTAGAAATCTTGGATGGAGAGAGGAAACACAAAGAATATCAGGGAATTCCTAGAGTCTTGGCATTCAGGTCAGTCAGTCAGTCAGTCAGTCAGTGAGACAGTTAGCAATCAACACATGTATAGACATAGACCCAAGTTATTAACTAATAAGAAAGATGATAAACGACAGAAAGGTGAGAGGTGAAGCAGAGGAAAAGCCAACAGGAAAATCCTTTCAGTCAGTCAATGGCACAAAAATCGAAGGAAACAGCCAATCACAGACCACATCGTCAAGGCAAGCTACTAAAGCACTCACTAATGGAGAGATATTGACAGGTCATACTGAAGTTAGTGCTGCTGATGTCGCTGTCTAGAAGGACTATGAAAGCTTCACAATGAAACAACCCAGCTCCTCAGAGAACACAATACAATCAAGAGTTGTTCACCGAATCACCTTTTAGACTCAATTTATGGTCTACAGTCATGCTAAATATCCACAAATAACAAAATTTCATTATTATCATGATTAATACTTTTTCAGAATATATTGATATCATCTACCCATTAATATAGACTCAACATTTACGTGTTTATGCTTACAATTCTAAGGTGAGTTATGAGACTGTGAACAGAGTAAAGACAAAGAAAGAGGAAAAGAACATATAAGAAAAACAAGTCAACTATTTTTGTTAGACAAAAACGAAGGGAGTATCAGAAAAGACAAACGAAACTTTACTAATCCTGTTATAAGCTTATGTTACATTACATTATGATTATTATTATCTTTTCTGCAAATAACATTAACAACTATTCTTGTGATTTCAGGTGAAATGATGAAAAATGTTTCATTTCGTGTTTTTGGTTTCTCTTCATTTCTTCTATTTGTAGTTTTGTCTTTGTTTCAATTTTTCTAGCTTTTTATCACGCAATTTTTATCTCGATAGAGAAAATTCTTTATTTTTTCTATACGTCAGTATATATAAGTCTAAATATACTCACCTCATATTAGTAATAATAATAATAATAACAATAGTAATAATAATAATAATAATAATAGTGGTAGTAATCGCTTTATTCCAAACAACATGTATGACAGAGTATGGAATTCTCAGCATGTAACAAATTCACTCCCAGATCAATATTTTCAGACGAAACGGTTATTCCATTAGAATAATGTTAATAATAACAACAGTAATCAAGGCAATAATGTGAAAAAGCCATCTGGTTTTCGATAGGCATCTACTCCATAATAAATAATCAACAGAAATCTAAGGGCTGATGATTGTGGCAATTCATTCAGACAGTACAAAGATTCTACATTCAAATGATTAAAACAAACTGAAAAGAAAGAAATTGATTCAAGATATTCAATGGATAAATTTGATAACCCATACTTCAAGCAGACCGTTAATAATGGTAATTGAGAATGTTAATGGATAGGGAATTATACTCTAAACAGAAAATTATTTCATGATATATATCGCAACCGCTACCCAATGTCATCGTTGAGTATCTGTCCTCATGGCCATCAGGCTTTGACTTCACCGGTTATGACTTCTTATTGGAACTTCGGGAATACTTCTTGAAGCTAGTTACCAATGAACACTAGTTCAATTAAATTTTGAGGGAGTTGTGGAGATTTGGAAATATTTCAAGTTGTTATTCATCGTAGACTGACATCAGTTGGAGCATTGGGTTCTGACCCAGTGGCTCAATGGAAACGTGCTGGCCGTGGAACTTCAAGGTCGCGAGTTCGATCCCTGCTGTGTGGGGTCATGGGTGCGCACTGCTGAGGAGTCCCATACTAGTCGGACGAAACAGCTGTCTACTACTCCCAGGTTTCCTTTGTTCTTCCAACTGATGTCAGTCTACGATGAATAACAACTTGAAATATTTCCAAATCCCCCATAACTCCCTCAAAAAATTATTTTCAATATTAGATTTCAAATGAAATAAATTTCATTCTACATCATGGAACACTACATTTTATGTCATATTCTATGACATATAGAAAAGTTGATTTATTTCATAACTGAATAGATGGATAGAAAATCAACGTAGAACCATGGTATACAAGTGGATCGGTTCAACTTGCCACACTTCTCAGTAGTATTCAAAGAAAAAACTTGACAGAATAAGACTGATATCATAGTAAACATAGTTCTGTGATAGAATAAAGAGTTTGAAGATAACAGTTAATGGAAATATTCACACTTTAGAGGAGGTCAGAGAGTGTTTCAATGTAACTAATTTTCACCCAAATCACCAAGAATCTTCAACCCTTAGCTCCAGTAATCTCTACGACCTCAGCTACTCAGCGTACATCTCCCAAGATGATTCATACTGATAGTCATAGACATTATGAACTGTTTCCACATCTTGGTCTGACCACCGTCAACCCTTTCCCAACCTAATCCACCTTTCTGTAACATGTTACACCAAAGTAACGGGGGATGACTCGGCATGCACCTCAGCCGATGAAGGTTCACAACCTCATCAACCAACTTCCCTGTTTTGCCTAGTACTCTTCGTTTGACCTCAAAACTACTCACACAGTGATTCCACCAAATGCGTACATTTGCTACAAAGACACCTGTGCTCGGAACACTGCCATCATTTCACATCTTTTCCTTTTAAGTGCCATACAACAGGATAGAACAGACTGTAGTGCAGTGTACTCGTCTTTTTTAACAGTTAAGTGGATATGTCGCCAGTTGGCTCCAATGGTGATTCAAGTTGACAAGTGCCAAATAAATCTTCTTAATCCAGACTGAAATTTTCTCATCAACTGACCCATTTGGGCTGATGTAGCTACTCAAGTAAGCGATAACTAATAGAGATAGGCGTACATGTGTATAAGGAAAATGAAATGAAACGATGCATGGAGCATTTAAACTGATTTTTTTCTTTCTATAGGAAACCTAATGAGAACACAAGGAGATTGTCTGTATGCAGTAGGGGAATAATGCAGTTTCACTGTCTAAGCAGACAGTGAATATAAATTGTACTATGCAAACATCACAGCATGAATTACAGGTATACTTATAAAACTGTAAACTACGAGATTATCGAACGTTAACTAGATTGTGTTACTGAGACCGCAGACTTGATTGTCAGATTTCGTGATACCCAAAGAACAACGGCATGAAGAACAAGCATCGATCACCATTAATGAGAGAAACCTAAAGAAAGTAGTCTCTTTCACCTACCCACATACCTAGACAGCATCGTTTCAACTGCAGGCGGCACAGTCACAGACGAGGATGTCAAAACCAGTCAGGATCGGAAAGACGGCAAGACACGCCTTCCTGCATTAATCCGAAATTGTTGTGCAGATCTACTATACTCAGCGTAAAGCGTAAACAACATCCGCATTATCAACACCAAGTCAATCAAGTCGGTGCTTCTATGTAATGGTTCAGAGAGTTGGCACGTAACTCGAAAAGCATCTTCAACAAACTACGGACATTCGTCACATCAATAGCTGTCACCCACGCTCACTCAATACCGAAGATGCATAAGGTGGCCAGAATAATAAGAATAAGCAAGAAGAAACTCCTGAAACAAACCAACCAACAACACACCGCCTAATAAATATGTAGGCGAAAGTGGGAGTGGAGATGGATTGGACATAGACTGAGAAGGCTTACTGGGGACATCGCGCACCATACCAGGCCTGGTCGTCGAGTGGAATGTAAATGAGAAACGACGAGTTGGGTGTTGGAGGCAAGGGTGACATGGAGGAGGTGATGTGAGGAAGGAATGAGAGGTTATGGGCTGTCGTGAGGCCATGTTGAAAAGACTGCAGAGAAGAGAGTTCAGTGGAGACGTGCTAGTGAAGCCGTATGTTCTACTAGGAACCCAAGGGAAAAATAATGATGTATCATCTAGGGGTTTTGATTAGCACTCCAAACGAGATTGCCATTTTACTCGTTTTCCTATCTTTCATTTTCATATGAATTACAGGTAAAAGTGTCTTTTAAAAGGTTTTCAGCACAATGACTATTTATATTAAACTTGATGACCAGTGGAGGAATCAAGGACGTGCGTTCTGTCCTCTTCAGGACTCTTCAGCTGGATATACCTGCACTTCAGTGAGTGATATTGTTCCCACTGAGAGTCAAACCCAGTAACTATTGCTGTAAACGTCGAAGCGTTAATCACTAGGCTACTCAGACTCTACGGCCACCTCTGAAGTATTTTTCCCAAGTTCAAGTTGTAGAGTACCAAGCAAAAAAGTTTCATGAACTGATGGTATCCTCATGGATGAATAAAAAACTACAGGTATTACTGTGTCCTTTATCATTCATAAACTGAATAAGTCAAGGAATCCAAGGCCTCTATCAGTGAACATATCACTTAACTCAGTCTTAAATGTTACCTTCGCATTCTCCCCTAATGGTTGCTCAGTTCTTCCGTAATGGAAAAAGCGGTAATAGAACTAGAGGTGTATTATGAAGTCAACAACAACAACTATAGCTTTGGCTAGTTCCAGGTTGATTAGATTCAAATCCTATTGGTTTTTCATCTCTTTAACCAGACGAATACTGGCGCGTTGATTGATGTGTTTCCTTCTGAAATTTTGAAACAAAGCGATTGGTTGAAAAAGGCTTTAAACGTATACAGTTTCTATTGAGAATTTTGTCAATATAGCAGTGAACCATAAATGAAATCAATTGTCTCCAGAAGAGGAACATAATTGAACTGAACGTGTTTAAGATAGGGTATTCATGTACTTTAAGTTTTGAATCATCCATACATTCTTGGTATGTTAGTTAGTACCTACTGATTTTATTCATTCGAAAGTATCCAGTGAGTTTGTATCATTAGTTAACAGTGTCTTCAGTTTAGAAGTAGTATTCATCATAGGCTGATATCAGTTGGGGAACCATTGAAAATATGGGAGAACTGGACGACTGTTTCGTCCTAGTATGGGACTCCTCAGCAGTACGCACCCACGACCCAGCTGGGGATGGGACTCAGGACCTCCAGGTTTCAGGACGAATGTATTGACCATTCAGCCACTAGGTTGGTTTCTAGTGGTTCGCTGGGTGTATACTGCTGAGGAGTCCCATACTAGTCCTCTCAAATTTTCAATGGTTCCCTAACTCACCTCAGTGCATGATGAATACTACTTCTAAATTAAAAATCTCCATTCATCTCAAAAATACATTACTCTCTTGTGCTCTGCTCATTAGTGACTTGCTTCCAGATGGATGTTAGGAAGTTCTAATGAGAAGCCGTGACCTATGGGGTCAACTAGTCGGAAGTGAAGTGGATGCTAACTGAAGACCTTGGGTGACAGTTACGCTATGTCATGAATTGATAGAAGTTGGAAAATGTGAACCACTAGAAACCAACCAGCGGCTGAATGGTTAACGCGTTCGCCATGAGACCTGAAGGTCCTGAGTTCGACCCCTAGCCGGGTAGTGGGTGCGTACTGCTGAGGAGTCCTAAACTAGGACGTAACAATGGTTCCCCAACTGGTATCGGTCCATGATGAATACTACTTCTAAATTAAAAATCCCCATTCATCTCAAAAATAAGTGTCTGCATTGCTTTTATAAATTCCTTTTCTATTTTCGCATAGTAATCTGGACTGTTTACCGAGTTCTGAGACTTTTTATAGTATTCTCAAGAATGTTACTCATTTTATGATTGTAGTTGTCTTTAGTCAAGAGTACGACTGGAGTTCCTTTGTCTATTCTCTTAATAAGTAAACTCTGATTAGACCAGATTTTCCTAAATGCTTGGCAATATACCTTAGTAAGTATACTGTTGTCTGAAGGTATCTTGACCAACAATGGAATGGATAGTTTGAAAAAATCTTGGGCACTGAGTTAGTATATATCATTATATAAGGTGTATTTTTACTTGTATAATCCCGGTGTAGTAGATTAGAACAAGTAACAAAATAAGCAAATACTTAGTGCATTATTCCTCAACATTTCGATCTTGCTTGGAAGTTCCTTTTCAATAGTACAAATCTGATATTAAGTTTTCAGGTGAATATTTAAGTTTTGAGGAATAATTCACTAAGTATTTGTTTATTTTGTCATTTGTTTTAATATACTACTCCGGGATAACATAAGTAAAAATACACCTTATATAATGAATTATACTGTTGTCGTTGAATATATTTATCAGATAGAATTTTCTCTGAAAATTTAAAAACACTTAACAGATAACGTCAGTCTGGTTCCCGAAGGAGATAAGGAGACATTGTTTATTCCAGATTATATTTATAAAATTATTTGTGGCATTTTTATCCAGTTTTTGATAAACAAAGTTTAATGATTACATTATTTAGTGTTATTGCGTGTATTACACTATCGTTGATTGGAACGAATTGATCAGTCTCTGTTGGCATATCGGCTCCTATGTGGATGCCTCGATATTGCCTGTCTTTTTAACAATGTATAGTAATGATGGACAGTGGCTAGCAGTGGAATTCAGGATACGCATAGGAGCCCATATGCCAACAGAGACTGATTAATTAGGTCCAGTCAACGACATTGTGAAACAAACAATAACACTAAACCTATACCCGTCACAGAAGAAGTGGGTATCATGGTTCGGCGGTGTAGTAGATAACTCTCTGGCGTTTGAAGCGATTGCTCCCGAGTCCGAGTCCTGGTGGAAACAACATCACTCACTGAGAGGCAGGTACATCCAGCTGATGAGTCCCAAATAGGACGGAATACGCATCCTGAATTCTACTGCTAGCCACTACCCATCATTACTGTTACATTATTTGCTTAAATTAAGAAACATCCAGATTACAAAGTTTATCAATAAATTACAATCGACAAGAAACCTGAGTAAAATTCTTTCAGCTATAAATTCCAGTTGAACGTAAACGATCATTCTCCTATGATATAGGGGTTGGTATATCATACAATTTCGCATAATGTTTTGATTCTGAATCCAATGTAATCTTTGCCTCATTAGGTTTAACGTTATGTTATTTAGAAGGTGATTCCAACTCAAAAACATTGAAACGATATGCCTTAAATCATATTGATTTTTCCCGGACATACAAACAAGAAATACAAACTGATGTATTTCAGAGACAATATGCATAAATAAGCTTCTAATTCATGTTGTACAGTTGACTTAAATGAAGAATAGAGAAAAAACCCATCCAACTTTAAAAAAAAATGGCTTGGAAGTCAATCAATTGCTAGTAGACTCCTAGCAAATTCAAAGTGATACATACACAGTTTCTCTAGTGTTGTCTGAGATATGACATGACTTGTAATACTGTCTCCAGGTCTTAAATTTTATGACCGACAAAACTCTATCAATCACTCAGATACTTGTTGTGATTATACTCGTAATTTCCAGTTGCTGTACAGGGTTGAATTGTTCTACCATTGATGTTAACAAATGGGCTCCTATGAGGATGCCTTGATACTGATGTGTATTCATAACCAGTCCCAAATAGGACAAAACGCAAGTCTTAGATTTCTCTGCTAGTCACCGAGACCAATATAGATACAATTTCAGAAATCGAATGTTTGGAAAGATCATCAATTATGTATCATGCATTGAAACAGACTGGCGTCCACATACCGAGACTGTGTGAACTGCTTAGGATATACAAACCAGATGCATGATCACTATTTTATGACCTTTACACAAACAAACTGAAAAACATTTAAAATTGTGAACAGAAATGATGCTAACGTCTTGAGTTAAAAACAATAATAATAACACTAATAATAATGCTAAATTACTATATTCCAAGGACTTTGTGGCAGAACTTGGAATTCTCGGCATGCAATATTGCAACAACAGCAACGACAGTATATATATATATATATATATATATATATATATGTATGTATGTATGTATGTATGTATGTATGTATGTATGTATGTATGTATGTATGTATGTATGTATGTATGTATGTATGTATGTATGTATGTATGTATGTATGTATGTATGTATGTATGTATGTATATTAAAAGGATCCAGGGTATTTGTACGGAAGACTCAATGGATGATACTATCAAAATACTATCGGGAACATTAGTGGAAAATGGATATCCATTGAAATTCATAAACCGCTGCAAAAATCAGCAAAGATTCAAACGTAATCTGTACTTTGTTTCGAAGAATCGCGTTTACATGGCGTTACCATACAGCGAAGAATCTAACAGCATAACATTAAAACGAAGGTTAAGGTCTGCTGTTGGCAAAACGTACTATACATCTAAGCTTATCGTAGTTGAGAAGACCAAACACCTTCTGCAACCTAGACCTCTTTTTCTCCTTTCATTATCTTTCTTATTATTGACTTCCTTCATGTCATATTTATGCTTACCCCACTTCCAGTTTTCATATATAATATTGCCTTAACAAGTAAATGTATGATCAGATTGTTCGAAATGTATAGCGTTAATACATCACACACTTTTCAGATGATCTACGTTTTCTAATTACATTATCCAAATTTCGAATAGTGTTATTATATGAATTTAAGTAATGTAAAGAATATTAATAACACCAACAGTTTACATTGTTAATTAAATTATTGAAATGAGATTATTCACTTATGATTAGTAATGATGGGTAGTGGCTAGCATTGGAATCCAGGATGCGCATTTCGTCCTACTTAGAACTCATCAGCTAGATATCGCAAACGGAACGACATGGGCATTCTGGATTCTACAACTAGCCACTGCCATCATTACAATACATAATTAAAACACAGGCAATATCTAGGCATCCGTACACAAGCCCATATGCCAACAGAGACTGATCAATTCGGTCTAATCAACGACGGTGTAATACAATTATTAACACTGAGATTATTTATAAAGTTGATAGGTGAGTTTTATTCTAACACACATTTTTTCTCAAATAATATGCGTGTTAAGTAAGCAACAGTTGAATTCTTGTACTTGACTGTACAAGTGTATAGTCTGATGTAGTTTTCTTCTTGTCTTCCCTGAGAGGAGATACAAGGGAGGAGAATTGTTAATAAAGTGAATGCTGAGTGTCAGTTAAAATTACTGCAGCTAGATGGTTGGTAGAATTTAAATGTCTGTCGACTACAATGTTAATCAGTTGGATCAGAGGTACACCACTCACCCTACGTAATAAAGTACTTTTGTATTTGTAGGCAAATTGTTCTGGATCTCTGAAAACCACCAGTGAAGGTTCAAGCACAAGAAGAAGTAATTTTTCCACTGTCTTCAAAAACAAGAAGTTATAACTATGGGTCGAAACATAACATCTGATCCAGAGGAAGACTTAGGCACACGTAGTCACTGTAAGTCACAACTCTATTCACTGATATTCCTCTTGTAGAGATAGTGAACTATCTATATGAACAGTTGGAAGAAAAGTCTGTCGTATTATTATAATCCTGGTAGATATCTTCAAAGAAACTGTTGGTCAAAGCATGGTAAATGTTAGTCTTTAACGCTGAGCTATAAAGACAAGTGGATGGGATCATAATTGGCTGACCACTTATTCTCAAGCTCGCGGATGTTTTAATATCTAAACTAGAGGATAGTTTCTTTGAAAATAGATAAGAGAATTTCTGTTTTACTGTACAAGAACAACATAAACAAGTTAAAGATACTTAGCAGATTTAATGGAGTACACTCAAAGTTGAAATTTACCTCTGAGGAAGAGACAGAAGGTTAGATAGCTAACCTTGATATTCTTCTCTCAAAATTAACGAATGGGGTAAGAAGGAGGAAGTTGTTTAGCAAAAAGTATATGGATTAGACAATAAACACAGTTTGAAACAGTTAGTCCGCTTTATGAATTTCGATAGAGTAATTAGAAGACAAAATTTATCTGAACAGTGTTCTGTATTTACGATATAATATATACTGACTTGAAAAGTAAATGTCCATTCAGATTGTTCAGAATGTATTGGACAGATACATAACACACGTTGTTCAGATAAACATTGTCTTCTAATTACGCTATTGAAATACATACACTCTCTTAGCTTAGTCCCCCTTGAGTACAAATGAAATATCACTTCGAAGTGTTTCATATGTTAGTAAATTACAAATCAGATTTTCTACGCTTCCAGTGGTGACACCAAGATTGTAAGATGAATTGTCTAGATTGGCAACTATCTTTTGTGCTTGTAGGGATTGCTGATTGTGTTACTATTATGTAACGCTTGACCAACCCTACTTGATTCGATATGCTCTAGTACTTACCTAACCAGTACCTTTATTATCATTATTATTAGTCCCTTGGGTTCCTAGTGGAACATAGGGCTTCAGTAGCACGCCTCCAGTGACCTCTCTTCTCTGAGATCTTTTGAACCTGGTCCCACGACAGCCCAGAAGCTCTCATTTCCTCCTCGCACGACCTCCTCCATGTCACCCTCGGACGTCCAACTCGTCGCTTCCCATGGGGATTCCACTCGAGTACCTGGCCTGACGCGTGATGTCCTCAGTCGGCCTTCTCAGTGCATGGCCAATCCATCTCCACTTCCTCCTGCATATTTGTTGGGTGATAGGTTCTTGGTTGGTTCGTTCCCAGAGTTCCTTGTTGCTTATTTTTTCTGGCCATCTGATCTTCAGCAGCGAGCGTAAGCAGTTGTTGATGAATGTCTGCAGTTTATTGGGAATGCCTTTCGTGACGCGCCAAGTCTCTCAACCATACAAGAGCACTGACTTGACGTTGGTGTTGAAAATCCGTATCTTGTTCCGCATGCTGAGTGCAGAAGATCTCCACACTGGTTTCAGGCTAATGAAGGCCTGTCTTGCTTTTCCGATTCTGACTTTGACGTCCTCGTCCGTCCCGCCTGTAGTTGAAACAGTGCTTCCTAGATAAGTGAAGGAGGTTACTTCCTTTAAGTTTCTCCCGTTGATGGTGGTTGGAGTTTGTTGTTGTTGTTGTTGATGGTGGTGGTGGTGCGGTATCTTCATCACCTGTCTTCCTATATTCACCTGAAGTCCCGTCTTAGTTGCCTCTTCTATCAACTTGTTAGTTTTTGCCTGCAGATCTTCAAGTTTATGTGACATCAGACACAAGTCATCGTTGGCGAAATCCAAGTGTTCTAGGTTCTTTTCCGCAGTCCAGCGTATCCCCCTCTTCTCGCTGCCTACTGTTTGCTGCATGATCCAGTCCACCACAATAAGGAATATCATGGGGGATAGTAGGCAACCTTTTTTCACTCCTGTCTTCACTTCAAAGGCATCACTGAGCTTCCCATTGTGGATTACTTGGCATGTGGCATCTTCATATAGTTGTTGAATGAGGCGGATAAAGGTTTGCGGTACTCCGTAGTATTGAAGCAGTTTCCAAATTACTTCTCGGTCGACGCTGTCAAAGGCCTTCTCAAAGTCGATGAAGTTGAGGTAGAGAGCTGATTGCCATTCTACGCTCTGTTCTATGATGATACGAAGCGTTGCAATTTGGTCTGCACATGATTTGTACTTCCTGAAGCCTGCCTGTTCCGGTCGTAGTTTTGAATCCAGTGCGTCTTTAAGCCTCTCCAGGATGATGCGGCTTAATATTTTACTTGGGGTGGACAGGAGAGTGATTCCTCGCCAGTTCTTGCAAACACTGAGGTCTCCTTCTTCGGCAGTTTGACAAGGTAACCCTTCTTCCAATCAATGGCCAGGTACCTTCTCTTCCTTCCACACCTTCTGCAATAGTGGTGTGAGCATGTCCGCTGTTGTCTCTGCATCTGTTCTCAGTGCTTCTGGCGGTATTCCATCTGGTCCTGCTGCTTTCCCACATTTCAGTAGCTTTATGGCGTTCAGGACTTCCATTTTCGTTGGGGGATTTATGTTCACTTGTAATTCAGCGGCTGCAGGTGGTATTTCTGGACGAAGTGCAGGTGGTGGTGGTGGTCGATTCAAGAGCTTCTTGAAGTGGTCGGCCCATCGTTTCCTCTGTTTCTCTTCTTTTGTAATTAAATTTCCTTCTTCATCTTTTATTGGTTTCATCTGTGTTGGTCTCTTCCCTGATAGCAACCTGGTTATTTGATACAATGTCGTCAGGTCTCTCTTACCTGCAGCCTGTTCTGCTTCACTTGCCAGTGTTTCGTAGAAGTGTCTTTTGTCTTTGCGTGCACTCTTCTTCACTTCTTTATCCAGTGTTTTATACATTGTGCTCAGTTCCGCTTGTCGTTGAGCATTCTTGCACTGGTTTATCTTCTGCTTCACCATCCTCCTCTCCTCCATCAGCTTCCAGGTATCCGTCGAGATCCATTCCTTGTCTTCTTTCTTCTTCCTTCCTAATACTGTTGTGCAGGTTTCTTTCCATATAGCTTTCAAAGACTTCCAGTGTTCTTCCACACAGGTTTCTTCAGGGATGTTCCTCGATATCTCCCATTTTGTCTTGATGGCTGCTGTGAAGATCTCCTTTGTAGTTTCATCCTTCAGTTTCTGTTCCGAGTGTTGTACTTGAATTGAGGTCTATCACCAGCTTCCTTGAAGGCTTTTAACTTGCTTTGGAAGTTAGGTTCCTTGCACTAGATAGTGGTGTGAACCTACAACTGCTCCTCTTCTTGACCTTGTGTTAAGTAGACTGCGTCTCCATTTTCTTGAGATTGAGATAAAGTCGATTTGATTTTTAGTGTGTCCTGGTGTCTGGTGAAATCCATGTCGCTTTGTGGATATCTTTGTGCCTGAACACACTGCCTCCAATCACCAAATCGTTGAATGCACAGAATTCTGCAAACAATTCTCCATTCTCATTCATTTCACCTAGCACCTCTCGACCCATGGTTAGTTCTCTTCCCGTGTTGTCCCCTCCCAGTTTGGCATTCATGTCACTCCACCCATTAGAATTTTGATATGGCCAACTGACGTCTTGTCCAGTGTTGATTGAAGTTGTCTGTAGAAATCCTCCTTTTTCTCTTGCTCTGCATTATTTGTAGGTGCATAACATTGTATGATTGTGACCTTTCTTCCTTTCGAGTTGAATCTTGCTGTCATGATCCTGGAGGAGATTGGTTCCCACTGCATGAGAGCCTTTGATGCTCTTGAGGACATCATGATAGCCACTCCCTCAGTGTGCTCGTGGTTGGCGTCTGGGTGACCGGAGTAGATTATTGATTCTCCAGTTGACAGTTTGGAGAGTCCACTCCCATTCCATCTGCTTTCGCAAATCCCAAGCACTTCGATGTGATACCTTCTCATCTCCTTTGCAATCTGGGCTGCCTTACTGGGTTCAAACATCGTGCGGACATTCCATGTCCCCACGTTTACTTTCGCTTTCATCGAGAGAAGACACATCGGCCAATTGGCTTCCCGAAGGCTTTCACCAACTGGCGTCATTTCGCCTCTCCGATTCCAGCGAGGAATAAGTTTGTTTTCATTTTTTATATTTTGTTTGTGCTTTGAAGTTTCTTTAGCGGTTAGATTTGTTTTACGGGGTAGGGTTGCTAGCTGTATGCCCAACCTTCCCTCTTTACCCGGGCTTAGGACCGGCTAGTAACTAGTAAACTAGTTAACCAGGCGAGGTTAACCAGTACCTTACCTAACGTATAATTACTGATAACGGAACAGAAATCGAAAGGACTGGTATTCAGAAGTATATTCGAGGGAGCAACATAGTTAATTAGAATAGAAGTGACAGTAATTATTAGAGATAAAGTTTAGCCAACTTATCTGGCTAAACTTACTGATCTAGGGACTCTGAATAAGTGAATGTTAACCATTATAAAGGTATTGCATGCTCCTTAAAACAAAACTTAAGATATTTTAAGTATCCTAAGGCAAGCTAGTCAGTAGCACGCCTCCATTTCACTCTCATCTCTGAAGTTTCCTCTTTCAACCTGGCTACACGACAGCCCATAACCTCTCATTCCTTCCTCACATCACCTCCTCCATGTCACCCTTGCCTCCGACACCCAACTCGTCGTTTCTCATTGACATTCCACTCGACAACCAGGCCTGATCTGGTGCGTGATGTCCCCAGTAAGCCTTCTCGGTGTATGTCCAATCCATCTCCACTCCCACTTTCTTCTACATATTCATTAGGCGATGGGTTGTTGGTTGGTTTGTTTCAGGAGTTTCTCCTTACTTATTCTTATTATTCTGGCCACCTGATCTGATCTTCAGTATCGAGTGAGCGTGGGTGGCAGCTGTTGGTGTGATGAATGTCTGTAGTTTGTTGGAAATGTTTTTGGTGACAAGCCAACTCTCTGAACCATTACACAGAAGCACTGACTTGACTGACTTGGTGTTGAAATGCAGATGTTGTTCACGCTTTATGCTGAGTTCAGTAGATCTCCACACTGATCTCCAAGCACTTCCATGCCATATCTCCTCATCTCTTTCGCAATCTGAATAGCCTTGCTGCATTCATAGAAGGTACAGATATTCGGTATCCACATCCCTACTTTCGCTTTCATCGAAGAAGAGAAGATACATCGGCCAGTTGGCTTACTTAAAGCTTTCACCAATTGGCGTCATTTCGTCTCTCTGATTCCATCGAGGAATAAGTTTGTTTTTATATTTTATATTTCCTCTGTGCTTTACATTTTCTTTACCGATTGCATTGGTTTTCCGGGGTAGGGCTGCTAGCCTTACGCCTAACCTTCCCTCTTTATCCGGTCTTAGGACCGGCTAGTAACTAGTGAACTAGTTAACCAAGCGAGGTTAAAATTGAATAGAAAGTGTTACGTAATTGTATATGATGACTTAATAATGTAAATATGAGGTCAGATGTTTTTTTGGATGGGTTAAAGTCAAATAAAACAGAATCAAGCAGTAAACTTGTAGAGATGAAATGGGAATGGAATGTGAATTTTCTGGGGTTTATACTGAATGACAAAACGTCACCAGGCTAACTAGTTCACTAGTTACTAGCCGGTCCTAAGCTCGGGTAAAGAGGGAAGGTTGGACGTAGGGCTAGCAACCCTACCACGTAAAACAAATCCAGTCACTAAGGAAAACTTCAAAGTATAAAGAAAATAAAAAAAATAGAAAAAGTGATTTGCAAACTGCTTCAAAACTACGGAATATCACAAACCTTTATCAATCTCATTCATCAACTATATGAAAACGCCACATGCCAAGTAATTCATAATGAGAGGCTCAGTTATGCCTCTGAAGTGAAGACAGGAGTAAAACAAGGCTGTCTACTGTGACCCATAATCTTCCTGACTGCAGTGGACTGGATCATGCAACAAACAGTGAGGAGCCAAAAGAGGAGGATAAGCTGGACCAGGGAAAAGAACCTAAAAGACTTGGATTTCGTCGATGACTTGTGTCTAATGTCACACAAAACTCGAAGATCTACAGGTGAAAACTAAGAAGTTGACACAAGAGGCAGGGCAGGGTAGGGCAGGGCAGCGAAGACGGGACCTCAAGTGAATGCAAAGAAGACAGAGGTGGTGAAGATACCCAACCAAAACCACCAACAAGCTCCAATCACCATCAATGGGAGAAACTTAAAGGAAGTAACCTCATTCACCTATCTAGGCAGCACTGTTTCAACTACAGGCGTCACAGATGAGGATGTCAAAGCCAGCCATGATCGGAAAAGCAAGACAGGCTTTCATTAACCTGAAGATCTTCAGCACTCAGCATATGCAACAAGATCCAGATTTTCAACACCAATCCAGTCAAGTCAGTGCTCTTGTATGGTTCAGAAACTTGGCGCGTTACGAAAGGCATTTTTAACAAACTACAGACATTCATCAACAATTGCCTACGCTGGTTACTGAAGCTCAGATGGCCAGAAATAATAAGTAACAAGGAACTCTGACTGGCTGGCGACGAACCAACCAAGAACCTATCGCTCAACAAATATGCAGAATAAGGAAGTGGAGATGGATTGGATTGGGCATACACTGAGAAGGCCGACTGGGGACATCACGCGTCAGGCCACGCACTCGAGTGGAACTCCGATAGGAAGCGACGAGTTGGGCGTCTGAGGTGAGGGTGACATGGAGGAGATCGTGCGAGGAGGAAATGAGAGGTTGTGGGCTGTCGTGGAGCCAGGTTCAAAAGACTTCAGAGAAGAGAGTGCACTGGAGACGTGCTTCTGATGCCGTATGTTTCATTAGGAACCCAAGGGACAAATAATAATATAATAATAATGGCAACTGCTTCGGTGTTTTTTATTTTAAATTATTTCGCTATCTCACCTTAACCCTCCTCTCTGTTATTTACTGAATAATAAATGGTTAACCTTACTGGTGAGTAGTAAAAGTAGAGTGAACAATAATCTATCGATACACACTTAAAATTCACCAAGGATTTTATTACATTTTTATGGTTGGAAAGGTATCGGTTTATGACAGAGAATTGGAGAAGACTAAGAAGACGAGAATTTTTTTTACCACTGTTGCCATTACAATAATTTAACGTATGAAAGTGTGTCTGTAAGGAGACTTGTGGTCATTTCGTTATAATACTCATAAAAACAAACCAAAGTTATATAAACTACCATATTGATCATCATTATTTGTCTCTTGGGTTCTTAGTGGAACATAGGGATTCAGTAGCACGCCTCCATTCCACTCTCTTCTCTGCAGTCATTTCAAACTGGCTCCACCACTGCCCAAAAGCTCTCATTTCTGCCTCACACCGTCTTCTTCATGTCACCCTCGACTCGGACGCCTAACTCGTCCCCAAACCGTCTTTTCAATGTATGCCCCATCCAGTCCATCTCCAGTTTCTTCTTCTGCATATTTACTGGCCGATAGGTTGTTGGTTGGTTCGTTGCAGGGCCAGCCACAGTTCTTCCTTGCTTATTCTTATTATTCTGGCCATCTGATTTGATCTTCAGTGTCAGTATGGAGTGAGCGTAGACAGCAACTGTTGGTGTGATAGATGTCTGTAGTTTGTTGGAAATGCTTTTCGAGTTACGTACCAACTCTCTGAACAATTACATAGAAGCACTGACTTGACTGACTCAATGTTGAAAATGAGGATTTTGTTCACGTTTTATTTTGAGTAAAATAGATCTCCTCACTGATTTCGGATTAACGAAGGTCTGTCCTGTTGCCGTTCCGATCCTGGCTTTCACATTATCATCTATGCATTTGCCGCCGGTAATTAAAACGATGCTGCCTAGGTAGGTAGGTAAAAGAGAAAATTTCAGATTTCTTCCATTTATGGTGAACTATTCTTGTTGTTTTTGGTTGGATATCTTCATCACGTCTACCTCAATCTTCCCAAAGTTCATCTGAAAGAAGTCGCGTCTTCGCTACCCTGCCTTGCCTCTTCTGCTAACTTGTTAGTTTACGATAATAAATAAGTAAATAATGTACAATGCATAAAGTATTTTAAATGAAGCTTGTATTATCTCGCTGTTGATTCGACCGAATTCATCTGTTTGCATTGTCATATGGGCTCCTGTTGTTAGAATGCCTCGATATTGCCTGTGTTTCAGTTATATATTATAGACAGAGATCCACCAATTCAGTCCAACCAACGATGAGATAATCCAAGGAACAACATTTATAAACCATGTCCATAGCGCAAGAAGTGGTTACTGTGACTTGCTGGTTTAGTGGATCACGCTCTGGTGTTTGAAGCTGTAGTCATGTGGTCGAGTCTTAGTGGGAACAATATCGCTCACTGATAGGTAGGTACATCCAGCTCACGATTGGCGAGTAGGACATGTTTCGCATCCCGGATTCCACTACTTACTACTACCTGTCAGTAATATAAGCACGTGTTCCAGAATCTATAAAATAAGTTCACATGACTCGGTGGATGCTAAAATCGAAACTGTGAAGAAACGAATCACCCCTCATCCTATTACTGTTCTTAAGAAGATCTTAACCATAAATCTGGAATTCCAATAAGACACCTAAGCCAAAGTGCTGAAAAGCCGTCCGTCAAGGTGTATAAATAGTAGCTTCTATGCTTTTAGACTGAGATTAATTTTCTCCAGTCGCCGTCTGATTCGTCTATGTGTGTAGGATAGGCTTCCACTTATGTCCAATTCTATGTATATCTACAAATTCATATGCTTCTATGGAGCTGACTATATTGGACGTCGTTAAATATCCTCTCCGATACGTGTTGCTGAACATTACCCGGTTTGGCTTACCAAAGGAGAACAAAGAAAAATGATTTCATCCATATGTGAACACCTAGAAGAGTTTGGTTATTCAGCTATTCCAGATTCTTCCTTTAAGACAATACAAAAAGTTTATTTAAACAACTTCAAAGGTCTATATTTCCACCACTTATGCATAACTGAAGCATAAGCTATACATGAACAGAAACCGAAACTTTGCAATGAAAAACGTTTTGTCAAACCACTTTCCGTTCATTTTGTCGATTTCATTTCACATCACTATGATATACTTCTGTTATACTGTCATCGTGATTATTACCAATTTTCACTTCATTGACAACATTTGATCCATATTTCACCATTTAATAGCAATTCATTCCTTATTCATTGACCTATTTGGTATGTTTCAGATAAATTATCACCGTTTTACAATTCTTTAACAGTACTTGTCTCTTATCTCATTTCCTTTCTCCTTATTCAATGATCCATTTTCTGTTTGTTCCACATGTTTAATTCAGCAAAGAAAATTTTCTTTTTCGACGATATCATTTTCTATATCTGTACAGTAGTATTCATGTATATATCATAAACATATAATAGTCTATTACAAAGCAATAGGGTATAATCACATCAGTAACCTAGTACTGAAGAAAATACCAGAATCAAGAATACAAAGTAGTTGCGTAATAAACGAAGACGGTAGAAACATCGAGGAAGGCAGGGAGTTTGACAAGGTGAAAATTGTTGGTAGATAAGATATGCAAATATTGAGTGTCCACTTGATAGATAGATGGATGTAGAGAAGGTGAAGAATGAGACAAGGATCATAATGAAGGTGATAATAATAAAACAATTAACTATAATGAAATTGAAAGAACGAAAGTGTTAAGACTGTGGTAAGATGAGAGATTGAACATACTTCTTCTTCACACAGATCAGACTTGAATTGATGAATTGCCAGTGCCTCCACTGTGCACAACTGTCGAAGGTGGGCTCTTTCTGAACTATTCCATCTGACACGATAAGTGACATTGAAGGAGAATTCTGATCGAGCTTTATGTTTGGAGTTGACGAAATGTTCAAGAATTCAACTGTTAATTGATTTACATTCTCCCCTCGACAACCATTCAGGATAGTGCTCTGAAACACGTTTGGAAGGTGTGCGCTTTGTGCGGCCTATACAACTTGCTCCAAAGGAAGGATCAAGTAAATTTGTAGACACACATCGAGGTGGTCCAAAGTGGTAACTTGTCGTTAATGCACTCCGGAATGAGTTGTTGAGTAGAGAAGCTGATCTTCAGTTTTGCAGAGAAGAATGCCTACTTTAGTGATGTGGACAGCCGATTCTTCAGAATCTCTGCTGTCGTATAACTTTTGCAAGCAACCTTGATAAAGTAGGTCTTCTTAGGAGATGTGAGTACTCGCTCCGTATTCTGATTTACTTTCAAGTTCTTATCGATAAATCTGGATAGATATCCATTTTGCATGAGCATTTTTCGTAGTTTATCCACTTGAACAAATAATATCACCTACCCTTTTTGTATATGACTACTGTAGAGCTTTATAATGAAGTTGTTGAAGGGAAATATTTCTTCCTAGCTGATACATGTCTTGTTCTTATGCATGAATAAATGGGTATATTTCGTCAGTTAAAACTATATCACTGTAGTACAATGTTTATTTGATACAGCATTATCATTTACTGGATGGCTTTTCAAAGACGAAATTATTGCTCATTAGGTAATCAATCTCTCTCTCTGTCTGCCTTATTAAATTGAACTTATGTACGGCGGTTTAATCCCACCTTATCATTGTAATAACCGAGTTTTATTCTTGATTACTGATCCGATTGAGGTCTGTTATTTTCTACATTTAACTGAATTTCTACATTCCAATGATCTAACTTGATCTGATCGGTTAGTTTTACCTACATATTTAATCTTACAATCATTACGCAGTGTTTGGCAGATTAAACTGTTTTGTCGAAAATTGGGTTAATCATACTTTTGGGCTGGGAGTGTCGATCTCTAAATGGTTTTATGGGTTTGATTGCCAAGTTAATTCCAACTTTGTTAAGAACTCTATGCGAAGTTTTTGATGTTGCCTTCTTACCTGGCAGAGAGAGAGAGAGAGAGAGGTTGATTGTCGAATGTTTGTTCATCGAATTAGCACTCCATAAATGTATTAAGAGATGTGAAAAGTTTTACCACTGAAAAAAATAAACAACACAAGGTGATATAACTATCAGAATCAGATGTTGAAACCTAGGTGACTACTACGATATGATCATACCCGGAACATCATCTAGAACATTGTGTACTGCAAGCCTCCTTATTACGTTCTCATTTCAACAGTTGAAATGTCAGTGCATGAAATACAAGTTAGCGATTTCGACGTCATTACTGTGTATTTACAAATTCACATGCTCTTGTGGAGCTGAGTACCTTGGTTGTACTCTGTGCTCACTTCAGAAACGCGCTGGTGAACATAAACTGGCCTAGTTGTTGAAGAATGAGTAAAAAACCAGTTTCACCGCCCACGTTAATCACCTCTCTACAAAGTTCAAGTAAACTGTTCGAAAGTGATGAAGACTGCACACTTATTTACTGATTTATTTAACAAGAAACAATATGAAACTTCTTCCTATGTTTCATGGATCCAAAGAAAAGTCGTTGTATCCTTGAAGTAATGGATAAGATGCTAAACTTCTTAATGACTTTTCGGGGGAAACGTTTTTAATGGTCTAAAATTAGGTAAAATAAAGGCAATAAATTTAAGTGACCAGTTGGATAATAATAAATAGGCAAACTATTAAAACGCAATGAAACTTGGAAAGGATACAAATGGAAATGGTTTTTCTACAGACCTGGTACTTCACTGAACCACCAAAATCAGAAAACAAAGACCGGCCTGTGACCGAAAGAAAGACTGTTTAGCCAGAAACATATCATTTATATACAGTTTTTTTTTGAGAAAATAAAGCCATTAGGTCAGCAGTTAGATAATTGTTCTGATTGGTCAGCTGTAGGACAGAATTGTCCAATAAGGTTTTTCTTGACCACACCGTAGCATGAAACGGAGATTGAAATCCAAAACTTCTATCTTAGTGGCTGATGACTTACATCTCTAATTTTGACTAAGGTAGCATTTTATCACAAATTAACGAAGAGTTTTGAATCAATGCTTAGAGATAAATATTATGACTTGGAAATTGGAGTTTGAGGACTGGAATTAGGTATGAGTATTTCACAGTTAGGATCTAAAAGTTAGGGTTTAGCTTAGTACTAAAGTTTCTTACATAATAATAATATATTTCATATAACATAAGTTACATGAATACAAACCAGTTTACAGGTTTCATCATTTTGGTAATTGTGAACTGACTGTTATGTTCAATGTCAAGCTATACGATAGACACCGTTTTTCCTGGCACATAAAAGATTCGTCAACAGAAAGAACGTTAATGCTTCGCAGATAGCAAACAAATGAAACAGATAAACACCAACATAATTGTTCATCATACTGAAGCGAGCTGAGTTCGAAAATAGGAATTATTGGGCTATTGTTTGAACCATAGAATATTCTTGACGGTAGGGTAGGTAGTACAACCATGACCTTGGATTGTATGCATTCGTCATATATTTGGTGGCACGGTGCACGCTGACAGATGCGATTACCAGGATTCCATATGGATGAAAGACTGATTAGGTAAACATGGAAAATGAATAACAAAAGCGAGCAGCAGGCGAAATTCGAAACAGGAGCAGAGAAATACTACGCAAAAGTATATCAACCATGATACAAAAGTTACTAGAAGAAGTATCCAAAACCAACTGTAAGCTTGTGGAGAAGAAGACGAAGGTGCATACAAAAGTAGTGGAGACTAAAGTGAACCCGAAGATACTACTGTGGAATAGAGAGAGTCGAGGATTTTGAACCAGGTATTCGCTTATGTATAGAAAACCTATGTACAAAAGTTTACTGAAGTTATAAAGATTTGAATAAAACTCATGCTTTTTGCCATAATGGCAACCACGCTTTATATAGTCATGGGGGAGGGATAATCATGGTGTTGCCTGTTAAGTGTTGCCATATCAAGGCTATAGAGACAATATGGTGGTGCAGAGTGAGCTGAGCTAGTAGACCTGGCCGATGTTTTCTTGGTAACCTAACTCTTTTTACTATTATTTTGTCATCATATGTACATGAGCCGTAGGTTTTATAAAGATACCGCCATAGAGGCAAGGGTAGTTCAAGTTTATCTCAGTTATCTCCATCTCCGCATATTTTCGCGTTAATTTTGTTAAAAATATTTTTGTGCTACGCTCAATAGAGTTGATGGTTACGGGGAAATTTCCAGCTTATTGTCAGCTGATTAGACCGTGCATACATTATTGACTCAATCGCCCCTTGGTATGTACCACACATCAGGCAACACTTATGACCATTATACCTCCACTCGGGCCATAGTCAAGCCTGGTTTATCACGCAAAACTGACTTGTACTACTGTACAGCACAAAGACTCCTAGTTTATTACAAAGAGAAAAGGGAACGGTGGGTGGAATGTCTATTTGTAAGAGGGGTTAAGAGTAGCTGAACTATGACAACATTGAGGTTAGGAACAGTAACTAGTATCAAACATGATTACCACTAATTCTCATAGGATAGTATGTATTTCAACAAAAATTACTCACCGTCTGATAAAATTCTTGGGTGGTTGCATCAGATTATTGCATATTTGACTTTAGATCTTTGGTGAGCCAATAAGGAACATGGCGTCTTCTATGTAAGGTACATTAAGAATCCTGCATACTTCAAGTTCATTGATGTAGTGGTTTAAGGTTGACTGAAACTGGGATAAAGTCTTGCAGCATCAGACATTAGTCTATTCCAAATGTTAGCGTAACGAGTTGTGAAAAATGAAGACTTGAACTGTTTGGAAGTATATAGTAGCGTGACTAGGCAGTCTTGGTCTCTAAGATTATAGGGCTTTACTTTACTGTATCTACATTGGTAGTCACCTAATAGTGTAGGACTTTATAGAAATGCTGAGATTCAACTTTATTCGCCTTAACCACATAGGCTGTAACCGATTAGCATGATATCTGCCTCTGTATGAATTACCAGGGGGGTAAATAAGTCTGGTAAACTATCGTTGAGTTTTCTTTATTTCTTGATTATCACTAGACCTCAAGCAACTAAGTACGATAGGACAGTATTCTAGTAGTGTTCATACACACGCACACATCTTATACAGAATCAGTTTGGTATTATTCAGGTAACCACACCTTATAGTGAATGAATTCAAATGCATATCACTGAAATGACATGAGTTTCTCAAGTTGATAGATAGACTTTGTCAGTGAATATGAACAGATGCTAATTTCTAATTAAGTCAATGTCTCTCATTAACTAACTTGTAACAATATAATTATCACTAGAAAAGTGACTGATTCGTTACTTTTTATATTCACACGCATAATTATCATCATCATCATCATCATTGTTATTATCTATTCTTGATTTATCCCCGGAAATTCACATATAACAACTATTCATTAAAATGTTTTTAAGTAACCATTACAAAGTGAACAGAAAAGTATCTTTTTGTTTTTTCAGTATTTCATAACTATTACTACTATGATTATTACTATGAAGTTGGAAATATGGAGCATTGGATTCTGACCCAGTGGCCGGCTCAATGGTAACGTGCTGGCCGCGGAACCTGAAGGTCGCGGGTTCGATCCCTGCTGGTGGGGTCGTGGGTGCGCACTGCTGAGGAGTCCCATACTAGTCGGACGAAACAGCTGTCCAGTGCTCCCAGGTTTCCTTTGTTCCTCCAACTGATGTCAGTCTTCGATGAATAACAACTTGATTACTATTATTGTTTTGTATAAATAAAAAATTAATGAACAGGAAGAAGAAAAAAGTCACGATGATGAAGAATATTTGTACCTTAGGTGGATGGTCTTGGTTGTATTGTGTTCTCTGAGCTGAATGGTTCAATCATGAAGTTGTACAGTAGCATTTATATACGAGTATGTTAACAAAAAGTAGATTAAAAGAAAATGAAATTGGATTCGCTGTATAAACGATACTTTTGTCATCATTAGAAAAGATGATCAACAACGCTTTCAATGATATCAAATTCACAATGCAGAATGAGTCAAACAACCAACTATCATTCCTGGATGTTTTAGTCAGTAAGAAAAATGCCGGAAAGATGGAGACTCAATTGTACAGGAAGCTAATGCACGCTGATCAAATCCTCAATTACACAGTAACAAAAACGCACTAAATTAGCTGCGTGCAAACTCTGTTCAAAAGAGCAAGAACACTTTACAGTGCAACAATTTCATGGAGAAATGAAGAAAATTACTCAATGCCCATCCTAAAAAAGAACGGCTATCAACGAAACTTTATCAGAAGATGCCTATCCTGTACAACACCAACTACAAAGTCATCCACAGGAACTAACAAACGTATCATCCTACCATACATAAAGGATGTACGAGAAATCATGACAAGATTACTGAGATCACTTGGAACTGGTGTGGCTCATGAAACAACAAGTTCCCTGCAAACATTATTATGCAGACCAAAGGATGCGACAACTAAAGAAGACAAACTGAACATCATTTAAAAAATCAACTGGAATAACTGTAGTCAACAATATATTAGATAAAGTGGTAGCCCTCTTCGCCTTCGCCTTCGTCTACATGAACACCAATTGGCCATCAAACGTCATAACACTTCATCACTCATTGCAATGCACGTGGATAATTATGGACACGCATTCGATTTCGACAGTGTAGAAATGTTGGATGGAGAAAGGAAACACAAAGAATATCAGAGAATTCCTAGAATCTTGGTATTCAGGTCAATCAGTCAGTCCATTAGCAATCAATAGGTGTATAGACATAGACCCAAGTTATCAATCAATAAGAAAGATGATAAGCGACAGAAAGTTGAGAGGTCAAGGAGATGAACGGTCAGCAGCAAAATTTATGCAGTCAGTGACACAACAAACCAGTTGGTCAGGGTAAGGTACTAAATCACTTCCGGAGAGATATTGATAGCTCACTTCATACTGAAGTTAGTGTTGATGATGTCATCTAGCAAGAAAATAAAAGCTCTACAACCGAACAATCCAGCTCAGAGAACACAATACGACCAAGACTTCGTAAGTATGTTTGAAGGAAGTGATTGTTGAGATGAGATGACCAGTATTGGTAAGTTGTTCCATTATCGGACATCTTATATAACCTTTGTTACCCCATATATATCAGACATGACTCATCCAATACCTTTACCGTATTTTGTTGTAAAGTCACAAGAATTGTTAAGCATATTGCGAACATTCAATGAGCAGTAACTCCAGTTTATAGACCCTCTGAGCCAAGGTTAAACCTGCGGGTCTAGGAAAGAAAATTTTCAGCATTGTGTAAGTGAAGTTCATTATTTTGATGATTATTGGTTGTGTTAAGGTTCCCTTAGTTTTCTATTAGTAGACGGAGGCATCTATTCAGAAACAAATTTGATTAACTGATCATACTTGATCTACAGCATATTCAGATCCATTGTTAATCTGATACAGCCTTCAGCCATCAATCAAGAAACATTATTGAAAAATCATTCTGTTCTCCTTCATATTTTATTGACAGATTGACACCTTCAAGTGGTAAATTCAGCTTCATTCGGCTCCTTTTACAAATAAGAAGTTTATGAAAATTTCAACGTCAATTTATACTAACTGGTCATTTCACGCTACTACTCTTGAGTGCTATCCAAGTTGCACTATGGCCATCACTACGACTAAATTCAATATCACCGTGCACTGTAATGGATATTAGTTGGTTGGAGGCGATTGGCATGTAGCTCTCAGCCTACATTTCATGCTGGTTGGCAATCATCTATGAGGCATACATGCAAACTCAATCGGATCGATGTCACTTATCATATTTGATTCTGTACCATTCAGTGCTACAGCGGAAGGATATCAGTATCATTGAGGTGCCAGGTACGCCTTGCTGACGAATGCTGACAAGTAAGAAACGTGAGGTGTATCTCTCAGCAACTAAAAACGTCAGTTTGTGTTTTGAATTTATTTCAAACGATGAAACATTATTATCTACTGAGAATTTTCAACGAAAGTGGAATTAAGTTGGTAGCTAAGTCACAAAATGCAATAAGAAACAGGCATTGTAGAATAAAGGATTCCATACGACCTACGAGACAAAATAATTAAGTCTATCAGATTCCGTGCGCCTCCATTGCACTCTCTTCTCTGAAGTATTTTGAACCTCGCTCCACGACTGCTCACAAGCTTTCATTCCTTTCTCACATGACCTCCTCCATGTCACCCTCACCTCGAACGCAAACTCGTCATTTCCCCTTTGGACTCCACTCGAGTGCCCGGCTTGACGCGTGATGGCCTCAGTCAGTCTTCTCAATGTATACCCGATCCATCTACACTTCCATTTTCTTCCTCTGCATATTTGTTGGGTGATAGGTTCTTGGTTGGTTCGTTGCCAGAGCGACTTCCTTGTTGGTTATTCTTTCTAGTCTTGTAATCTGATGTTCAGTATCGAGTGTGGGTGGTTGTTGATGAATATCTGTAGTTTGCTGGAAGTGCTTTTTGTGACGCGTCAAGTTTCTGAACCATTACATAGAAGTGCTGACTTGACTGAAGTGGATGTTGTTCACGTTTATGCTTAGTTCAGTAGATCTCCACACTGATTTCAAATTAATGGGAGCCTGTCTTGCTGTGTTTCTGATCCTGACTGATTTTGACATCCTCGTCTGTGCCTATGCTGCCTGTAATTGAAACGATGCTGCCTAGGTATGTGCATTGGTGAAAGAGACTAATTCCTTAAGGTTCCTGTCGTTAATGGTGATTGGTGCTTGTTGTTGATGCTGTTGTTGGTTGGGTTTCTTCATCACCTCTACATCTGTCTTCTCTACATTGACTTGAAGTCCCTTTTCCGCTGCCCGCCGTCTTCTGTCAACTTGTAAGTTTTCTCCTACAGACCTTTATGGTACAGGACTAGACATATATCACATTAGCGAAATCCAAATCTTTATGTGGGGTCTTTTCATCGGTCCAACCAGCGTACGTCCATCTTCTCACTCCTCACGGTTTGCTGCATGATCCAGTCCACCACAATCAGGAAGATCATGAGTGATAGTAGGTGACAACCTTATCTTACTCCTGTCTTCACTTCAAAGGCATCATTCACCTTTTCATTGTGAATCACCTGACATGTGGCATCTTGATATAGCTGTTGAATGAGGTTGATAAAAGTTTGTGGTACTTTGTAGTGTTGAAGTAACTACCAAATTACTTCTCTGTCGACGCTACCGAAGGACTTTTTAAAGTCGATGAAACTGAGGTATAGCTGAGTTGACTGCCATTCTATACTCTGTTCTATGATAATGCGTAGCGTTGCAATTTGATCCGCACATGATTTGTTGCCATGGAAGGAGGGAGAACCGTTAACCCCACTTACTATTGTCACTAATGGATTTAATCAGTAAGGTGGATTGCAGATAGACATATTTCAATTGAATTATCCCTTTGGAACTGATTTAACAGGAGGGTTTTATATATCCTATTGAATACAATCACTATGAATTTAGATACACAGATAAATAAGCCTGCAAAGATTTGAAGTATGCAAAGTGATAAGTTGCATGAGACAAGGCGAGGATAACAACTTTTACAATTCTTGTATTCTACAGCGAAGAATACAATAGTAAAATACACACAATACCGATGGATGGAACGTTCAAACCCTACCCTACCTGTAAAAGTTTAAGCAGTTAGCTAGTATCATTAACTCTGACAAATTAAGCATCACCAACTCTCTACTACACACACATGTACATGGTTGATCGTTGGATTTTTGATTTCAAAATTTGTTTTACTTAAATTTGTCAACTGAATTAATTGTATAAAAGTCATGGCGTAGATGTAAATAAGTCAGGAAAATAGATCAACCATAACTGGCCGTGGTATGTTATGCCTCAGAATGGAACTAATATAAGAGTAAAACATGGGCACTGTGGTCGATTGTAATTCCATTTTAGTCTGTTTATTAAAATGTCACACACAGTGAAAGAAAAGTGTCATTCAGTGGATAGCAAAGTTTTGGACACAATTTATTGTTCATATTCATATCAAGTAACTAACTCCACAACTTCGAGACAGACTTTATATATTCCTAATTCTCTCTCCTTCTCTATGATGACAACGGGTAGTAGAATTTTCCATATATCTCGGACAGGTGCAGAATCATTTCTATTACTGCATGTGTTTGGTGTTGATTCGATAAACAAAGATTCAGTCAGTTATCAATCTCTCCCTCCACCTGACTACGTAAATTAGTTTTCAACACTGTCGTCCTATCCCACCCTACTCTGTGAGACTGATTGTGTGTCATAGCATGCAGAACTATAGCCGAGTTTTTCTCCAGATTTATTATCTTATTACCATCTACTAATCTTGATTTAGCTAAGCTATTGTGTTCTGTTATCCTAATTGACCAGGGCTAGTCAACTGCTTTGACCTGTGTACTTGACCTAGCAATTATTTCAAGGGATTTGGTGAACCAGATTATTTTGCTTAATAGCATCGATAGGATCTTTGAACCTACAAAGCTTATTTCTAAGTGAGTTTGTTGGTTTGAATGCCACTTAAATGGTAGCCAGACTTATTGAGAATTCTTCGTAATGCTTCTCAGGTGCCCTTCTTGTATGGTAACACAGCACTAGTAGTGGGATTATTACTAATAACACCTGTATTACTACTACCATCACCACTGCTAATGTTTTTCTCTGGATTCCATATGAATTTATTTATAAATTTAGGTGGGTAGTTATTGAGGCGTAGGGTATTCTTGATGTGTCGAATTTCTTGTCACAGATTTTCCGATCTACTGGTAAGCTTTTTCGCTCTATCACTTAAGCATTTAACTAGGCCTACTTTAACTGAAATGGGGTGGGATGATTCGAGGTCTAAGTAGCGATTAGAATGGGTAGGTTTCCTATCAAGACTAGTGTCTAGGTTTCCTTCTTGTATTGATTTAATCTTGCAATCCAACAATGCTAGCTCACCTTCTTCACTTTCTAAGTCACAGGTAAATTGGATTGCATTCACTACTTAATGCATATGTGCCAAGAATCGATTGATGTGTTCCGATTTCAGTACTGTAAACGTATCATCTACATATCGGAACCATGTCTTTGGGGTAGGAGTAAATGTTTGAAGGGCCGCCTGTTCCCAACTATCCATAAATATGTCTGCGATGATAGGGGATATTGGTGATCCTATGGCAACACCTGCAGTTTGTTTATATATTTTATTGTGAAACTTAAAAACTGTAGATGTTAGGCACAGTCTACTCCTAGTATGATTTCCTCGATTGGCAGATGAGTTTGATAGGTAACTTCTTTATCATCTTTAAGCCCATTCCTAACTGTCTCTAGAGTCATGTCAATCGGTATAATTGTGTAAAAGAACTAATGTGATATTCCAATTAGTTGTAAGGGAAAAAGTTTGTTTACATAAGTTTAAGTTAACTAGTTTATTGAAAATATATTTTTAATGAATATTTACTCACAATATTTTGAGCAAAATTACTACCTATGATCACGCCATTGCTGGAATTATTTATTCACACATTTAGGGATAGAGTTTATACATATAGTATTATTATTTTGTAGGTTTATCAGTGTTTTTTTCCCAGTGCTATATCCCATGTTAAGTAGGATATCTACTGAACAAGCTGTGGTATACATAGAGAAACGTTTAGAAAAAATCTTGTTTTCCATTTTCTAAACACGCTAGGATTATTATTTTAATTGATTATAGTATACTGTCATTGACTGGACCATCATTAAGCTAGGATTATGTTAAAACTTATCTATTTTAATGAATCAACCTCAGTTGGCTTTCAACGTCTCTTAGGACATTCACAACAGCTATAGCCTGAATGCTTATAATATGTTCCATGTCACTGCATGTATTCTATGTGACATGTATAAACATGGATTTACTCAATTACCTTTCCATTTCTTCATAATGTAGTTTAGGATTTCAGCGTTGTCCAAGTCAATATTATGTTCTTCGTAATGATTCTTTTAATTCCTTGTAACTATACAGGCTCGACAGCGGTCGACAGCGTCGACTGAGAAGTAATTTGGCAGCTGCTTCAACACTACAGAATACCACAAAGCTTTATCAACCTCATTCAACAGATATATGAAAAAGCCACATGTCAGGTGATCGACAATGTAAAGCTCAGTGACACCTCTGAAGTAAAAACAGGGGTAAGACAAGGTTGCTGCTTAATATCACCCATGATCTTCCTGATTGTGCTCGACTGGGTATACGCTGGACCTGGGAGAGGACCCCACAAGAAGATTTTAATGTCGCCGATGACTTGTGTCTAACGTCGCACAAACTCGAAGATCTACACGCTAAAACTAACAAGTTGACGGAAGAGACTGGGCAGAGAAAATGGGACTTCAAGTGAACGTAGAGAAGGTGGAAATGATGAAGATACCCATTCAGCACCACCACCAACAAGAAGAAGCTCCAATCACCTATCTAGGCAACATCGTTTCAACTACAGGCGGTGAAAACACAGATGACGTTGTCAACGCCAGGATTAGAAAAGGAAGCAAGACAGGCCTTCATTAACTTGAAATAACCAGTGTGCAGATCTACTTCACTCCTCTGCACTGCACTCAGCATAAAGCGGCAACAAGATTGGGATTTCCAACACTAATTCAGACAAGTAAGTCAGTGCTTCTACGCTATGGTTGAGAGAATTGGCGCATTACTAAAAGCACTTCCAACAAACTATAGACATACATCACATCAACAGCTGCCACCTACGCTCACTCGATACTGACACTGAAGATCAGATCAGATGGCTCGAAAGAATAAGCAACAAGGAACTCTGGCCTGTCAACGCAGCAACCAAGAAGGGAGGAAGTGGAGATGGATTGGGCATGCACTGAGAAGATCCACTGGGGACATCACGCCCCAGGCCCTCGAGTGGAACCCCGATGGGAAGCGATGAGTTATGCGTCCGAAGTGAGGGTGACATGGAGGAGATGGTGTGAGGAGGAAATGAGAGCTTGTGGGCTGTCGTTGAGCCAGGTTCAAAGATTTCAGAGAAGGGAGTGGAATGGAGACGTGCTACTGAAGCCATATGTTCTACTAGGAACCCAAGAGACAAATAATAAAAGTCCGTCGTATTGATATTGAATTTTCCTGTTCATTGTTTCTTTAATGCTAGAGCACAATGTGTTCTTGTTCATAAATATCACGTCGAACGCATACAACAAAACTGACTCAACACACATCCTGTCAACTTCATAAAGTATAGTACTGGAGAAATACAATGAAAAACCTACAAAATAAAAATGGCATATATGTATATATAAACTCTAAACTGACTAAAAAAGTTAAGAAGATTTATTTTGATATAAAATGCGAAAAAGATGACATACAATTGTTAATGTTTATAATCCTAATGAGAATTGACTAGATGGAAAGTGCAAAGGACACTATTGAAAAGAAAAACTCTTCTCTAACTTATTAAGACAATTTGATCACTTACAAACTGATTAGATTACTGTTTCAATATGCTCATCACGATATCCTGAAAGTGTATATCATTGAGAATTTAACATGAAGTAAATAATACTCAAGTAGTATGAATATACTGTCTACTAAGAGAAATGCTCTACTTCATTACTTACTGAAGCTTGTTTACCTCAGTATGTTGTAATTCCATATTAGATTTGTTTATTTGATGTATAGCGCACAGTGATACAGTATTATTTAATTGAGATTACGTTTCGAGCATAAATTATTACTGCACATAATCATATCAATGTAATCACACTTCTTTCGATATCTGATTTTATAGTTCTGTCACCTGATCTCTTTGTTTTTTGATTCTTAGTAAAGTTTTCCATATCTCTGATATAGGTGTTGCGTCATTCCTATTACATGTGTTGGGTATGGATTCGATAAACAAAGATTCAGTAATTAATCTCTCTCTCTCTCCACCTAGCTATATTAGACTTAAATTTTTGAGGGGGTTGTGGAGATTTGGAAATATTTCAAGTTGTTATTCATCGAAGACTGACATCAGTTGGAGGAACAAAGGAAACCTGGGAGCACTGGACAGCTGTTTCGTCCGACTAGTATGGGACTCCTCAGCAGTGCGCACCCACGACCCCACCAGCAGGGATCGAACCCGCGACCTTCAGGTTCCGCGGCCAGCTCATTACCGTTGAGCCACTGGGTCAGAATCCAATGCTCCATATTTCCAACTTCTGTTAGCTCACGATATAGCGCGAACCGACTGATGTCAGTCTTCGATGAATAACAACTTGATATATTAGACTTAAGCTAAATTCCTATGTTCTCGGTCGGGGTCAGTTAGATTAAGAGAACATAGGAATTTAGCTAAACATAGAACATAGAACGGCAGACCCCAATAAGATCAATAACCTAGAAAAACACTCGGCCATTGCATTACATTCATTAACACACAACCACACAATAGGATGGGACAAAACCACTGTACTTAAGTCTAATATACCTAGGTGGAGAGAGAGAGAGATTAATTACTGAATCTTTGTTTATCGAATCCACACCCAACACATGTAATAGGAATGACGCAACACCTATATCAGAGATATGGAAAACTTTACTAAGAATCAAAAAACAAAGAGATCAGGTGACAGAACTATAAAATCAGATATCGAAAGAAGTGTGATTACATTGATATGATTATGTGCAGTAATAATTTATGCTCTAAACGTAATCAAGTAAATAATACTGTATCACTGTGCGCTTTATATCAAATAAACAAATCTAATATGGAATTACATTCTACCACAGTGCCCAAGTTTTTCACTTATATCAGTGTGTTGTACTTTATCCTTTTCTGTTTTCGTTCCTTTAACATGATATACCTTATTCTATTGAAACTAATTTTATTGAGTACACTGATGACTTGACAGTGTCTATATCAGTCAACTCTTACTCAGACTGCTATAAATTAAATGGATTCTTGTCTGTAATTGACCAATAGTCTCCTTCAAATGGTCTCGAGTTAAACTCTTCTAAATATCAGACTGTTAAATTTTGTCTAGGGCGTAGTACAAAACTTTTATGAGCTGCTTAAGTCTAATGGCTCCTTTTTGCATTGATGGTATTTCCACAGAAAGTAAAGTGAGTGTTAACTATCTTGGATTGAGTTTTACTTCTGATCTTTGTTGGTCATCTCATATCTTAGTAACTTGTAAAGAAAGGTAGAGGATTGCAGAAATACTAAGGAAATTTGTAAGAAGGCAAAGGGATCAGAAAACGAGAGAGATTCACATAAGATCTACCTGAACTACAGAAGCAAACAGAAGCGAAGAACACCGTGTTTTCCTGTGGTTTCATCTATCGACAATAACTAATGAAGTCTGATTCTAGTAGTTCACCTGACAGCTTGAACACCATTTGGAGAGGCTTAATGCTCTTACAGGTGTTGAGCCAACACAAATTTACTTGATCATATGGTGCAATCTAGTAAACTTACGACCTCACTTCCTCTTCAAACCAATAGAAAACAAGATAAACATGAGCTGACTGATATACAAATATGACCAACTTCATCTTGATGCAGACTTGTCGTATATCAAGATGAGATTAACATTCTGGCAGCACTGTTTATCACTAATTAGTTATGTGGAGTGTTTTCAAATTCAGATGGCACTGTAAAGTTGGCGATAAAAGATGTAATAACGATAGAACCAGTAAATCAGTGAAAACAAATTTATACACTCTGAAATACGAGGCTGAACAATTCACGATCATTTTCGAGAGTTTCAGATTTGTTATTTGAGGATAGAAGACTGTGAACCCATATTAATCATTTTCCAGTAGAACTCTTTACTTGTTCAATCCTCTTTTGAACGAGTCGATGGATGATGCGGACACCACATCTTCTGGGAGTCGGTTCTAGAAGTTTATTACTCGATGCTGGAACCTGTTCTCTGCGAAGGCGAAGTTCATACCTTGCTTTTGTATTTCCCTGCTGTATCCTCTGAGGTGTCCCAACCTAGTGAGGAGTAAAAGGGACAATAGATAAGGTCCAAAGTCATTTCTATGAACCATGTACAGCATGATTAAACCTCTTCACAGTCTGAGATAGGATGACTTCAAGGTTGTTGTGGGTCAGTAATCAGAGTAGTTGAGTCTCACCAATATTGTAGGTGTTGCCGTCTGTTAACCCAACGTGCATATTCACACATTTACCTGCATCTTATCAGGTCTGTCTGAAGTGCACATATATCCTCGTCATCCGTAATTTCCCACCAGAATTTACGTCATCAGCGTAAAGGACCACAGAGGCCCTCGTGATATTTGACGGCTCATTTATGTATAGGAGGAACACCAGAAGATGCAGGACTATGCCTCCTGGCACTTCACTCTCTACAGACTTCCAAGTGGGCAGCTGAGAACTGACCCTCAATCTTTTCTCCTACCAGCAAGGAACTCTCTGATCCATGAAAGCAGATTCCCAGTGATTCCAAAACTTTCCAGTTTCCCGAGCAACCTGGAATGAGGTACCTTATCGAACGACTTACTAAAGTCTATGCTAATGACATCTACAAGTATCTTATCATCCTTAGATGTAACCTAACTTTCTCTGACTGTGAGGAGGTTCATCAAGCAAGACAAATTCCCACCAAAGCCGTGCTGTGAACGTGACAATAGTGTTGCTCTCTAAATGAACTGTGATGGCTTTCTTGATTACTCTTTCTAGAATTTTTACTACAGTACTAGTCAAACTTATCGGTCTGTAATTTGATGGTTGCTGACTAGAACCTGCCTTATAGGTAGGTGTGGCTATGGCATCCTTTCAATCATAGGAGATCGTTTCTTCACTAAGAGAGAATTTAATTATAGTAGTCAATAGGCCGGCTACGTAGAGTGCAAGCTATCTTGGTAGTTTTGGGTGTAGCTCATCCAGTCGCGTTGATTTCTCTACTTCGACAGTACTTAATGTCCGAAATATATCATTGCAATCTATGTCCTGTTGGATGTCAATGCTTCTATCGTTGGATTGGCATCTACAGAATATTCCTGTGTAAAGACCTCAGAAAAAAAATATCCATCCATAGCTTCTCTTTTTTCCCTATCATCTTCAAAGTCAGTTTCTGTTGAGTTGATTAAGGCGGGTATACCACGATACGTTTTATTCCTATAGTTCATTTAAGAAAATAAGGTCTTTGGATGCAGCAATACAGCCTTGGTAAGTTGTGTTTTAAAGTATATTAGAGAGTGTTAGATGGCAGAAATACATTGATTTCTGGCTTCCTTTTAATATTACTTCACCTCAGGAGTACAATATGCCAGTAACGTAATCATAAATATCTAAATGACCTTTTGGATGCTAAGAAAAAAGAAAATGAGCGGGATTCTTTGTTCCACTGTCAATCACTGATATAAACAAAGGAAAAAATTGGACAAGAAGTTATAAACACCACTGCATTACTTCTCTTCAGATCGAGTTCACAAATAAGGTAAAACTTTAAAATAAAAGGCGATTGTTGATAATAAACACCATTTACAGTTAAATCCATAAAATTATAATAAAATTTGAATGACAGACAGTTGAATGAGTGAATTATTATCTCAACTGAAAATTAGATCATTTTCTATGTTTCGTTTGGATCAAATATTCTCTGAATATAACTGAAATCACCTATACAATTAGATGAATCCCAATATATGTATATAAAGAATATATCAGAAATTACGATAAGATTACTGCGATTACTTGGAATTGGTGTGGCTCATGAACCAAAGAAGACAAACCGAATATCATCTACAAAATCAACTGGAATAACTGTAGTCAACACTGCACATTGGACAAAGTGGTCGCCCACCTTCACCTTCGTTTACATGGGCACCAATTGGCCATCAAACGTTACGACATGTCATCATTCATTTCAGTGAACGTGGATAGCAACTATGGAGATGAATTCAATTTTGACAATGTAAAAATCTTGGATGGAGAGAGGAAACACAAAGAATATCAGATCGGATTGGATTGTCACCATTAAAAAGGGTGACATAGAAAACATTCACAGTTTGATCAACAATGTTTTCAATGATATCAAATTCATAATGGAGAAAGAGTCAAACAACCAACTATCATTCCTTGATGTTTTCGTCACGTAGGATAAATGCCGGAAAGATGGAGACCCAAGTGTACAGGAAGCCAATACACACTGATCAAATCCTCAACTATAGTAGTAACAACCTAACAAGTCGATGGGAACAAAATCACTCATTGAGGTCCAGGTACATCTAGCTGACTGGTCCCAAGCAAGACGAGATGTGTGTCAAGCTGGATTCCTCTGCTAACCTTTAAAATCTTTGAAATGCTTCGAAAGAACCTGAACATCCTTCACTCTGCTCATACACAGACAACTGTGATTATCAATCATATCAAAACATTTTCGAAACATCACTGAAAATATTTTGTTTTGAATTTGTAATTTGTCCTTATCTGGATTATGCAGCAAACATTGCAAAGCGAGAAGATGGGCATAGGTTGGTTGTACCGATGAAAAGACCCCACATGAAGATTTGGATTTCGCCGATGACGATTTAGGTCTAATGTCCTGTCACACAAACTGGAATATCTACAGGTGAAAAGTAACAAACTTGACAGAAGAGGCTAAGCACAGAAAACGGGAATTCAAGTGAATTTACAGAAGACAGTGGCACAGGTGATGAAGATACCCAACTAACAACAGCATCAACAACAAGCACCAATCACCATCAACAAGAGAAACCTAAAGGAATTAGTCTCTTTCACCTACCCATCTACTTAGGCAACATCGTCTTAATTACAGGCGGCGGAGGCGGCGGCACAGACGAGGATGTCAAAGCCAGCCAGGATCTGAAATGCAACAAGACAGATTTTCACTAATCTGAAATCAGTGTGGAGATCCACTGCACTCCACTCAGCACAAAGAACAAGATTCGAATTGTCAACGCCAATTCAGTTAAGTCAGTGCTGCTATAAGATGGTTCGGAAACTTGGCACGTCACGAAAAGTATTTCCGGCAAACACTAGACATTCATCAACAGCTGCCATCTACCGTCACTCGATACTGACACCGAAGATCAAATCAGATGACCAGAAATAATAAGCAACAAGGAACTTACTGTGGGAACGAACCAACCAAAAAGTTATCGCCCATGAAATATGCAGAAGAGAGTGGAGATGAAATGTATTAGGCATACACTGAGAAGGCCGACTGGTGACATCACGCGTCAGGCCAGGTCAGGTCGTCGAGTGGAATCCACAGGGGAAACGACGAATTTGGTGTTCCAGGCGATGGTGACATAGAGGAGATGGTGTGAGGAATAAATGAAAGCTTGTTGGGAATGGTGGAACCAGATTGAAAGCTAAGACTGCAGAGAAGAGAGTACAATGGAGGCGTGCTACTGAATCCCTATGTTCCACTAGGAACCCAGGGGACAAATAAATATTGATAGTAAATCTGACCTGGGATATTCTTATTCATCAATGTTCTATATGTTATTTATTATTATTATTATTATTATTAGTCCCTTGGGTTCCTAGTGGAACATAGGGCTTCAGTAGCACGCCTCCAGTGACCTCTGTTCTCTGAGATCTTTTGAACCTGGTTCCACGACAGCCCAAAACCTCTCATCTCCTCCTCGCACGACCTCCTCCATGTCACCCTCACCACGGACGTCCAACTCGTCGCTTCCCATGGGGATTCCACTTGAGTATCTGGCCTGACGCGTGATGTCCTCAGTCGGCCTTCTCAGTGCAGAATTCTGCAAACAATTCTCCATTCTCATTCATTTCACCTAGCGCCTCTCGACCCATGGTTAGTTCTCTTCCTGTGTTGTCCCCTCCCAGTTTGGCTTTCATGTCACCCATTAGGATTTTGATATCGCCAACTGACGTCTTGTCCAGTGTTGACTGAAGTTGTCTGTAGAATTCCTCCTTTTTCTCTTGCTCTGCATTATTTGTAGGTGCATAACATTGTATGATTGTGACCTTCCTTCCTTTTGAGTTGAATCTTGCTGTCATGATCCTGGAGGAGATTGGTTCCCACTGCATGAGAGCCTTCGATGCTCTTGAGGACATCATGATAGCCACTCCCTCAGTGTGCTCGTGGTTGGCGTCTGGGTGACAACATCGGAGTAGATTATTGATTCTCCAGTTGACAGTTTGGAGAGTCCACTCCCATTCCATCTGCTTTCGCAAATCCCAAGCACTTCGATGTGATACCTTCTCATCTCCCTTGCAATCTGGGCTGCCCTATCAGCTGGGTTCAAACATCGTGTGGACATTCCATGTCCCCACGTTTACTTTCGCTTTCATCGAGAGAAGACACATCGGCCAATTGGCTTCCCGAAGGCTTTCACCAACTGGCGTCATTTCGCCTCTCCGATTCCAGCGGGGAATAAGTTTGTTTTCATTTTTTATATTTTGTTTGTGCTTTGAAGTTTGTTTAGCGGTTAGATTTGTTTTCCGGGGTAGGGTTGCTAGCCCTATGCCCAACCTTCCCTCTTTACCCGGGCTTAGGACCGGCTAGTAACTAGTGAACTAGTTAACCAGGCGAGGTTGTTCTATATGTTAGCTGTAATAATAATAATAATAATAATAATAATAATAATAATAATAATAATAATAATAATCCCAATGAGCATTATGGGTCACATGACTCTTTACCCATCAGTAACTTTTTTTTCACTATCTTCTTTTTAGCTAAAATAACAAAGTCATGAATTTAAAACAACCATACTTATATAACAAAATGTTAACTGTAGTAAAACAAATGTATTTTTTAATTGTTCAATACAACGATTAAGTAACCGCCATTAGTAACTCATTTTTATTGTTTTTATCAGATTTTGGTTTTAATTAACAATCTATATCCACTTATTTGTTTGTTTTCTAATTTTATGGTTGAAAAATGTTCCTGCTAGCGTCTTTTAATATTGAAACATTGAACAACTAATCATGGCGCGGTTACATTAAAATGAAAGATACGTGAAACAAATAACTATTAGGCAAGAAATGAAAAAAAGGGCAATTTAATGACAATGAGCACAAATACAATGCAATTAGAACGGAGAATAGCAACAACTATTGATTTTTCATTTTGACTATTTGAGATAGTTGTGGTTTGACAGACTAGTATTTATACTGTGTGATGAGTGAAGGTGGAATGGAAATTTGGATGGCAGAGGGATTCGAACCAGTGACCACTGGTCTTCTGACCTTGTGCTCTACCAACTGAGCTACGAAGTGCGTCTGCATACTAGATTGTTAATTTCATTTAATAATAATAATAATAATTCACTTTATTCCAAACACTTGTTTGGAAGAGCACCACAGTCAACGTTTTCATTTCACCTTCAGTCATCGTCCAGTATCAATACTAGTCTGCCAAATCACAGTTATCTCAGATAGCTCCCCTTCTCTAATTCAGTTGGATTTGAATATAGTTGAGAAATCTTGATTGGGCATCCAGTGTGAGCACGGTCAAGGGGTCGTAACGCATCATGAATTCATATAATAGTCACACAAAATCTTTGGTCACTGAAGTGATATAGAAGGAAGTCTGGTTAGCAGTTAAGCCTCATAGCTCACTTGGTAGAGCAACGGGTCGGAAACCTGGTGATCGGTGGTTCCAGTTTCGCCGTAGCCCACAGGTAAATACATGAGTCAAATACATCAGTATTTAGTTCTGCTTCCTATAAATTTAAGAAATTGGCCTAATTGAATATAAGTAGTGTGGCAGCCATATAATTTATCGATTATATCAAGATTTCTATAAAAACCTGTACCATTCATTCTAACGTCCATTTGAAGACGTCTAAATTATGAGATCCGGCAGTTGTAAACGAAAAATATTCCAGACTCATCATCTCTAAATGTGCCGAATCGGACTCAAATCTCGCATATTTTAATATTGAAATGGTGGAGAATATTTTTAGCTCAGGTAGATGATCTTGGTTGAATTATGTTCTCTGAAGTGAGTGGTTTAACCTGGAAGCTTTTATTGTCTTTCTAGACAACATCATAAGCACTAACTCCATATTAAAGTAAGCGCTACACAGCTTCATTAGTCAACTGCTTTGGAAATAATCCATGTATAATCTACTCTGACAGGTCAGTAACAGCCTGAATAATATAGTAGCAAAGTTCCTGAATACAGCACTGAGTGACATAGGTTCGCATCAATGAGAGTACACCCGTTTCCTCATGGTTGAAGATGTGGTTTACTGATGAATGCCAAGGAGAATGAAATGTAGGTCCCGGGCTCCCTATTCACTGACTCTTACTACAACGTATATCAGACTACTTCGACAAAGTATTTGTACACTTTTTGGGGAGAATGGTACCGACTAGTAGATGAACAAGTTTGTATCTCGCAAGTTTAGTGGTTATTGGTTTCATTCAAATAACTTTTGATAAGCAGCTGCTCACTTCAAATCTAATATTGTTTGATAGATTACATTTAAAAGCTATTTGAGTGGTCAAAGAATACTTTCTTCGACAACTTCTTCAGGTCCTACAGTTATGTGTACATATTAAGGAATTAGGCTTCAACAATATTGAGATTTCTGTGGAAACTGCTTCATTACTACGGAATACCGCAAACCATTATCCGCCTCATTCAACAACTATATGAAGAGGCCACATGCCAAGTAATTCACAATGGGAAGCTCAGTGATGCTTTTGAAGTGAAGACACGAGTGAAACAAGGTTGCCTACTATCACTCATGATATTCCTGATTGTGGTGGACTGGATCATGCAGCAAACAGTGGGAAGCTATGAGAAGAGGGGGATACGCTGGACGACGGAAAAGAACCTAGAAGACTTGGATTTCGCCGATGACTTATGCCTAATGTCACACAAACTTGAAGACCTGCAGGTGAAAACTAACAAGTTGATAGAAGAGGCAGCGAAGACGGGACTTCAACTGAATATAGAGAAGACAGAGGTGATGAAGATACCGCACCACCACCATCAACAACAACAACAAACTCCAGTCACCATCAATGGGAGAAACTTAGAGGAAGTAACCTCCTTCACTTATCTCGGAAGCACTGTTTCAACTACAGGCGGGACAGACGAGGATGTCAAAGTCAGCCAGGATCGGGAAAGCAAGACAGGCGTTGATTAGCCTGAAACCAGTGTGGAGATCTACTGCACTGCACTCAGCATGAAGCGTGAACAAGATCCGGATTTTCAACACCAACGTCAAGTCAGTGCTTCTGTATGGTTCAGAGACTTGGCGCGTTACGAAAGGGATTTCCAATAAACTACAGACATTCATCAACAACTGCTTACGCTGGTTCGATACTGAAGATCAGATGGATTGCCAGAATAGTAAGAATAAGCAACAAGGAACTCTGGGAACGAACCAACCAAGAACCTATCACCCAACAAATATGCACCGGACGGAAGTGGAGATGGATTGGGCATACACTGAGTAAGCCGACTGGGGACATCACGCGTCAGGCCAGTCCCTCGAGTGGAATTCCCATGGGAAGCGACGAGCTGGACTTCCGAGGGTGACCTGGAGGAGATCGTGCGAGGAGGAAATTAGAGGTTTTGGGCTGTCGTGGAGCCAGGTTCAAAAGATCTTAGAGAACAGAGCTCACTGGAGACGTGCTACTGAAGCCCTATGTTCCATTAGGAACCCAAGGGACTAATAATAATAATAATAAAAATAACATTGAGATTTCGCTTATCGGCTTGTTAATAATATTATGCAGTTAAGGAAGTCATTTCAGAAAAGTATTGTATGAAGGTTAATGTCAGAACCAATTAATAATGGAATAATTTATCATCTACATGGTTATACAGCGTAGGTAATGCTGTAAGGTGACAGTTCAATGAAATAAGAAGTATCTATACTATGGAAGTAGAAAATCAGATTACCTGGAGTAGGATGTAAAGGAGTTTGAGTGTCTCGAATCGAACTATGGTAGTTGCACCTGCAATTCTTGCTTTTCTTAAGCACATAACTAATGTTGATCAACGTTGCTTCTGCATCCTGACTTGTTCGGAGTCGAGTACTACTTGGCAAGTAGATGTGAACTAAGTAGTGAATAGTTTACGATTTATTCATATCCACCTCATGGTTTATTTCAATCAGGGGTGCTAATACGGTAATGGTAATAGTCTTCACCACACACTTACTTAACCACGCTGGGAGGTATCCATGAGCACATTTAGCCTTGACTGTACGTCAGCAGTAATTAAATCAGCGGTAGTTACCTATCAAAATCTTGAAATTCAACTGATATTTAAAATAACAGTGCTCAATACAAGGCAGATTCACCGTCAGATATTTCTGACTAGATGAAGGAGATCTTTGAAATGAAGTTTCGAGCTTATTATCACTCATGATTATGGTGTCCACCAAGACTTGAGGAACTCATCAAACACATAATATAACACTTTTATGTTAAGTTTATCGATCTATTCAGACTAGTGACTAACAGATGTATGCTGAATATTATCAGCTACCAGGCAATACTATTACTTGTATAATACAGTTTATAGTCTGTTTATTAGAAATATCATACAGTGAAGGAACAGTATCATTTGGTGAATAATGTTTCGGACATAATTAATTGTCCATACTCATATCAATTAACTAACTGCACAACTTTGAGACAGAGTTTATATTGTCCTAATTTTCTCCTTTTCTCTGCGATAACAAACGTAGTGGAATTCCATGTATATCTGGGACAGGTGCACAATCATTCCTGTTACTGCATTTATTTCGTGTTGATTCGATGAACAAAGATGTAGTCCATTATCCATCTCGACTTCTCTCCACCCAACTGAATGAGTTTTCAACGCTGTAGCTCTATCCCAACCTATTGTGTGATTGTCAGTCAGTCATCAGGAGAAAATGGAAGACATTATGCATCGTCCTCAAGGAAGCTTGTGTGGAAGAACTCTGGGACTGTTTGAAAGAGACGTGGAAGGAAACCTGCATAATCGTGTTGGGAAGGAAGAAGAAGCAAGACAGGACAGGACAAGGAATGGATCTCGACTTATACATGCAAGCTGATAGATGAGGGAGAAGGAGATCATGAAGCAGAAGATGGATCAGTGCAGTGCAGTGCATGGATAAACAACGAAAAGGGAAAGTAAACGCACCTATAAAAGACTACACTGGATAACAACGTGAAGAAGAGTGCGGGGAAAGTAAAAAGACGCTTCCACCACACACTCGCAAGTGAAATAGAACAGGCTGCAGGTAAGTGAGACCTGTAAATAAAACTATGAAGTTGGCACAAGAGGCAGGACAGGGCAGGGCAGCGGAGGGCGCACTCTCTTCAGGTGAACATAGAGAAGACAGACGTGATGACGATAGCCAAACACCACCACCACCACCAACAACAACAACAATCACCAGTCACCATCAGCATTCAACATAAAGTGTGAACGACATCCGCATTTTCAACACTAGTTCAGTCAAGTGAATTAGTGCTTCCATGTGATGGTTAAGAGACTTGGCACGTAACCAAAAAAGCATTCCCAACAAATTACAGACTCACATCACATGAACACCTGCCACCTGCCACCTACACTCACCACATACTGACACTGAAAATCAGATCAGATCAGATGACCAGAATAATAAGAATAAGCAAGAAGAAACTCTGGGTGATCCCTACACGAACCAACCAACAACCTACCGGTCAGCAAACATGCAGAAGGAGAAAGTGGAGATGGATTGTATGGGGTATAAATTGAGAAGACGATTTGAGGATATCACGTGTCAGGCGAGGGTGTTGAGTGGAACGCGTATGGGAAACGACGAGTTGGGCGTCTGAGGTGAGAGCGACATGGAAGAGATGGTGTGAGGAAGAAGCGAAAGCTTGTGCGGAGTGGTGGAGCCAGGTTTAAGGGACTGCAGAGAAGAGAGTGAAATAGTGAAATGCTGCTGAAGCCTTATGTTCCACTAGGAACCCGAAGGATAAATAATAACCGCAAAATGAGATCAACAGGACCTTCAGCCCATAAAGCTTATTTCTAAGGGAGCTTTTCGGTTCAAATGCCACTTTAATGGCAGCCGAACTTATTGAGAATTCTTCGTTAGTGAATTTCAAAGGGGTTGTGTGGATTTAGAACTATTTTGAGTTGGTATTCGTCGTAGACTGACGTCATTTGGAGGAAAAATGGATAGCTGGGAGCACTGGATAGCTCTTTTAGACTAGTACGGGACTCCTCAGGGGTACGCACCCACGACCTCATCAGCGATCGAACTCGTGACCTTCAGATTCCGTGGCCAGCACGTTAGCATCGAGCCAATGAGTCAGAATCCAGTCGTCCATCTTTCCGACTTCTGTCAGTTCACTACATAGGGCAACCTCTACCTAGCGTCATCGTTGAGTAACTATCCTCACGACTATCAGGCTAGCCCCACTGGTCACGATTACTTACTGGAACTTCGGGAGTCACCTTTCGAAACCAGCCACCAATGAGCACCAGTTCAAATGAATTTCAAGGGGGGGGGACGCTGGATTCCGACCCAGTGGGTGAATGGCAACCTGCTAGTCAGGGAACCTGAAGGTAGTGGGTTCGATAGCTGGCGGGGTCATAGGTTCGCACTGTTAAGGAGTTCCATACTAGCACGAAACAGCTGTCCAGTACTCCCAAGTTTCCATTGTCCCTCAAACTAATATCAGTCTACAATGAATACCAATTTGAAATTCTTCATAATGATTCTAAATTGCTTTCCTGGTATGGTAATACAGGAGAAGCTTTGAATTCTCTCTCAACCTTATCACCATTGTTACTACCATTACTTATGCTATTAGTAGATTTTTTCTTTAAAAAAAAACACTTTTACTACTTATACTGGTAATATTTTCCTTTCGATTCCTTATAGATTTATTTTTAAACTTAAGTACACAATTTTTATGACGTAAGTTATTCTTGATGTGTCTGATTTCTTGTGGTAGATTTTCTGTCCTTCTGGTAAACATTCTTGCTCTATTACTTAAGGATTTAACTAAGCTTATGTTAACTGAGATGGGTCTTGATGATTTGAAGTGTAAGTAGTAATGTAAATGAGAAGCTTTCATATGAACATTAGTCTCTAAACTTCTATCTTGGTTTCATTTAATCTTTTAATCGAATATTGTTAACTCACGTTCATCACTTTCTAAGTCATAGGGAAATTGTTACACAGTTTTAGATTTCTGATAAACAAACTGGAATCGAATTAAAATCTACTAAAGTGTCAAAGTATTATTCTTATACTTGTACAATGCTCAGAATTTAGAATAAGCAACAGACATAACTGAAGTAGGATTTTTGAGGGGGTTGTGGAGATTTGGAAATATTTCAAGTTATTGCTGGTGGAGTCGTGGGTGCGCACTGCTGAGGAGTCCCATACTAGTCGGAAGAAACAGCTGTCCAGTGCTCCCAGGTTTCCTTTGTTCCTCCAACTGATGTCAGTCTTCGATGAATAACAACTTGAAGTAGGATTTATTGAATTCAGTAGAAGTTATAAGTTTTTTACTGTTGTGCAGTCAATGAATAAGTACACATATAATAAGGATTAAGACGTTGACTAAGGGAGGCATAGCAACACACAGGGAATCATTTACTTATGTCAAACAAAGCTAAGATAAGGTTGGAAAAGGGGATAATGAATTGATAATGAAAAATAAAATGACTAAGGATGGATTAAATCATTTTGAAAAGAACAATTAGTAGTCAACTGGATAGTGTAAAAGTTCAGGACGATATGATATTTCAGCAGAATAATAGTGAAGAGGTTAATATGCAAAGTATAGAAGGAAATAAAATGAAAAAAAAGATATTTGTAAATAAAATTACAAAGTGTATTTTGAGATGTATGGGGACATCAGTTGGAGGAACCATTGGAAATCTGAAAGAACTGGACAGCTGTTTCGTCCACCTAGTATAGGACTGCTCAGCAGTACGCACCCACGATCCAGCTAGCGACCGAACTTAGGACCTTCAGGTTTCACGGTGAACGCGTTAACTATTCAGCCACTAGGTTGGTTTCCTGTGCTTCACTGGTTTACTTACGACTGGTTGATCCCAGTGACTGAGTGGTTAACGCGTTCGCCGTGAAACCTGAGGGTACTGAGTCCGATTCCTAGTCGAGTCGTGGATGCATACTGCTAAGCAGTCCCATACTAGGATGAAACAGCTGTCCAGTCCTCCCACATTTTCAACGGTTCCCCAACTGATCTCACTCAATGATGAATACTACCTCTAAATTAAAAATCCCCATTCATCTCAAAAATACATTACTATATAATGCTCATTAGTGACTTGCTTCCAGATGGATATCACGAAGCTCTAATGGGAAGTCGTGACCTATGGGGTCAACCAGTTGGAAGAGAAGTGGATGCTAATTGAAAACCTTTGGTGATAGTCGCACTATGTCATGAATTGACAGAAGTTGGAAATTATGAACCACTGGAAACCGAACCAGTGGCTGGATGGTTAACGCGTTCGCCGTGGGACCTAAATGCTCTGAGTTCGACCCGTAGCCGGGTAGTGGGTGAATACTGCTGAGTCCCGCATTAGGGCGAAACAGCTGTCCAGTGCCCCAGGGTTTCCGATAGTTCCCCAACTAATATCAGTCCATGATGAATACTACTTCTAAAAATACAAAAGTTTAGAATACTTCAGCACCTTTAGCATGACAGATTCAGGTGGACCACCATCTCTTTGTATGCACATAAGCTCGGTGTACGAACTTTAAATCTAGGCTGGTTGATACTGCCTTATCAGTTTTTGCACATCTCCATTCCAACAGTCAAAGAGCCTAACCAAGAAGCATATGTTGGTACCAGAAAGTTTTACAAGGATGATAATATCGTTATAATTACAGCTGATAAGCTATCTGGTGTCATTATACTGAATAAAAATGACTACTTGTATAAAATACTGATGATTTTGGGCGATTCGTCGAGATTTAAAGTTTTCAGATGGGAATAAAGTAAACAAACACTTGAGGGGACTCTTGAAGAAGCATTTGATTGATGAAACAACCTATAATGAACTCAAACCAGGAGGTATCCTTCATATTATATATTATTATTTTCCCCTTAGGTTCATAGTGGAACATATGGCTTCACTAGCATGTCTCCATTCCACTCTCTTCTCTGCAATCTCCTCTTTCAACCTGGCACAACGACTTCCCTCCCATAACCTCTCGTTTCTTCCTCACACGATCTCCTCCATGTCACCTTCACCTCAGACACCCAACTCGTAGCTTCCTGTCTGGGTTCCACTTGAATGACTGGTGCGTGATGTCCTCGATTGGTCTTCTCAGTGTATGCCCAATCAATCTCCACTTCCTTCTGCATACTTGTTGGGTGATAGGTTGTTGGTTGGTTCGTTGCCAGCCTAAGTGAGTTCCTTGTTGCTGATTCTTATTATTCTGGCCATCTGAGCTTCAGTATGGAGTGAGCGTAGGTGGTAATTGTTGATGAATACCTGTAGTTTGTTGGAAGTTGAGGTAGAGAGTTAACTGCCATTCTGTACTCTGTTCTATGATGATGCGTAGCGCTGCAATTTGGTTCGCACATGAGTTTTACTTCCTGAATCCAGCCAGCCTGTTCCGGTCGTAGTTTTGAACTCAGCGTATCCTTTAGTCTCTCCAGGATGATACGGCTTAATATTTTGCTTGAGGTGAACAGGAGCATGATTTTGCACCAGTTCTTGCAAAGACTTAGGTCTCCATTCTTCGAGAGTTTGACAAGATAGCCCTTCTTCGAGTCAGTCGGCAGCTACCTCTCCTTCCTTCCAGATCTTCTGCAATAGTGGTGTGAGCACGTTCGCTGTTGTCTCTCCCTTCATATACGGCCTTCTAAAAATCCATAAGCTCAGTGTTTCTTTTAGACCAATTTTGTTCAAGATAAATTCACTTTGTCACAAATAAGCTTGTTGGTTAGCAGAGAAATTGGAAGTTATCACGAAAACATTTATAAATCACAACTTGAAGGATAGACTCCAATTCTTTGAAGAAATGCACAGATAAGATATCTCAGACAGATTCATGATATCACGTGATATTTCCTCATTATTTACGAATATACCAGTGGATGAAACCATAGACATAATCTGTCAACCGTTTGATCTGCTACCATTACCGAAGATAGAGCTTAAACAATTGCTGCTGCTCTGTACAAAAGGTGTTCACTTCCAGTTTAACAATCAGCTATACTGGCAAACTGATGGAGTAGCAATGGGTTCACTGCTGGAACCTATCCAAGCTGATCCACTTACAACTCATCTCAAGGGGACACATATGAAGTCTGTGATCAAGAAAGCGGCATTATTACTGTAGATATGTCGATGATACTTTCATTGTTAGTGATAATATCAGTCATACTTCAAATGTTTTTCACAGCTTTAGCCAACCTCATCCAAATATGAATTTGAAAACTGGTATACGAAAATGAGGACAGATTCAATTTTTGGATCGGAGTAGAAACAGAAATGTGGTGGTACAGTCGAGAAAACTATCCACAGAAAAGATACGTGGATTTGTCAGTGCCTTCACTACAATAGTTTCTGTCTTGTCGGCTATAAGCATGACATACTCAGGAAGCTCTTCATTAGAATAAGAACGCTAAGCTCAAAAGAAGAGCAAGAGACGAAGAATCCGGAATCACTGAGAAGGCTCTTTAAGAGAATGGCTATCCAAAGAAATTCATTATCAAGCATAGAAAAGAATTTACTAAAAAAAAATCTAAACACAAAACTGTTGAGAAGAAGCCTGTTTTCTTTCGCTTAGCATTAATAAGGCCAATTTTATAATCATTATTTTTCCATTGAGTTCCTAGTAGAAAATACGGCTTCTCTCTTCTCTGCAGTCCCTTAAACCTGGCTTCACCACTCCCCACAAGCTTTCGCTTCTTCCTCACACCATCTCCTCCATGTCACTTTCGCCTCGGATGCCCAACTCGTCATTTCCCATACGCGTTCCACTCAACACCCTCGCCTGACACGTGATGTCCCCAAATCGTCTACTCAATTTATACCCCATACAATCCATCTCCACTTTCTCCTTCTGCATGTTTGCTGACCGGTAGGTTGTTGGTTGTTTCGTGGTGGGATCACCCAGAATTTCTTCTTGCTTATTCTTATTATTCTGGTCATCTGATCTGATCTGATCTGATCTGATTTTCAGTGTCAGTATGTGGTGAGTGTAGGTGGCAGGTGGCAGGTGTTCATGTGATGTGAGTCTGTAATTTGTTGGGAATGCTTTTTTTGGTTACGTGCCAAGTCTCTTAACCATCACATGGAAGCACTGATTCACTTGACTGAACTAGTGTTGAAAATGCGGATGTTGTTAACGCTTTATGTTGGATGAGGTGCATTGCAGTGCAGTTGATCTCCACACTGATTTAAGGTTAATGAGGACCTGTCTTGCTGTCCTTCCTTTCTTAGCTTTCACGTCGTCATCTGTGCCTATGCCTGTGCCGAGTGTAGCTAAAATGATGCTGTCTGTCTAGATAGGCAGGTAAAAGTGACAACTTCTATTAGATTTCTCTTGTTGATGGTGATTGGTGCTTGTTGTTGTTGTTAGTGATGGTTGGGTATCTTCATCACGTCTATCTCTGTCTTCTCCACGTTCACCTGAAGGAATTCGCTTCTACGCTGCCCTGCCTCATTTTTCAACTTGTTGATTTTCCCCTGTAGATCTTTGAGCTTGTGTGACGTTGGACATAAATCATCATCTTTGTCGAAATTCAAATCTTCTTCTGATATCTTTTCATCGGTTGAACAGCGTATTTCCCTCTTCTCACTCTAATTCTTCATTTCAACTGTGCGGTGTTTGCATCTGATGAATGGTCTTAAAATAAAAATGATCTCATTTATTCCACAAATGTTTTTGTTCTTCTATTAGTCAAACAACTGATTTGACCAACTAATTATTAATATACATCTAGGGGGATTTTTGACAACATGAGAATTACTTGGAACTGATAAACATTCATACCTGTGGCAGAAATCAGTTGTCATTGGTTCATGTGATTTTTCGGCTTCAACTGTAAGACGATGCGCAACAAATCGTATCCGAAACATTATCCAGTAAAAGAAATACAGTTCCTTTGCTGTATGATATATCTAACACATCAAACAAGATGGAAAATAGAGAATACTTTCTTCTGATGATGTCAAAGGAATAATATCTACGTAGTTAATAAGCTTTCTTTGACTTATAACTGCCTAATAATGCCTTTTGAAGGTTCGTTTGCGTTACGCATTGCATGTTTCAATTATGAATTATTATGAACAAATTCTTTCTTCTCCTGTTTTAAGTAGACTCTATTAATTAAATGGGAAATATATATTCGAATGACATAACTGAATAAAACAAAATGTGTACAATCACGTCTACTATACTCATTGTATCCTAATTAGTACTGATAGAATAGTGATGAAAACGTCTGGGAAATCTTAACTTGTGAAAACTAGGAGTATAGTCCACCGTCTCACAAAATTGACTTTGAGGAAGTGAGTCCTGAATTCAATTCCCATTCAACTTAATACATCCTAGAGCGACTGAGTGGTATCACAAAACCACATATGACAAGTGTGGTTCATAGACTAGTAAATAAACTTGGACGCATTGTCATTGCACTCTCCTCTCTGCAGTCTTGTCTCTCCATCTAACTCCACCACTCCCCTCTATGTCACCCTTACCTCGAACGCCCAACTCATGTTTTCCCATTTGGGTGCGTCATGTCCCCGAGTGGTCTCCTCAGTGTATGTTCATTTCGATCCATCTCCACTTTCTTTCTCTGCATATTTGTTGGGTGATAGGTTGTTGGTTGGTTCGTGTCGGGGCCAGCCAGAATTTCTTGTTTTAGTATAATTGTTTTTTTATATCATACCGTCATTGATTGGACCGAATTGATCGGTCTCTATTGGCATATGGGCTCCTGTGTGGATGCCTCTATATTGCCTATTTTCTAATTATATTAATGATATATCGTAGCTAGCAGTGGAATCCAGGGTGCGCGTTTCGTCCAACAACGGTATGATATCAAAACAATTATACTAAAACTATACTCGTCGCACAAGAAGTGACTGTTGTGGCTGGGTGGTATGGTGGGTAACGCCCTGGCATTCGGAGCGGTCGCCCTTGAGTCCGAATCCCTATGGGAACAACATCGCTCACTGGGAAGCAGGTACATTCAGCTGACGAGTCCCAAGTAGGACGGAATGCGCATCCTGGATTCCACTGCTAGCCACTATCCATCATTAATAGAGTTTCTTGTTGTTTATTCTTATTATTCTGGCCATTAGATCTGATCCTCAGTATCTATAACCATTGTCTATTTAACCATCTTGTTATCCTATTATTACAACTCAGTAAGAATGGCATTCGAAGGATCGGGCGATAAAAGAATGGAAATAAAAGGAGAAGTATCGGTTATACGATTACTTCTAAGTTGATCTAGCCAATACTCAAACAACAATGACCAATGAGAGCGTAAATTAATATAAAATTTACTACACATGACATATGGAAAGGTTGACTGTCCAGCATTGAAGTCTTCTTCCAAACCAAACTCAGCTTAGGTCAACGTTGGATAGATCAACTACTCTATACTGTAACATTTTAATGAACTGATTAAAAATTTTATCCTCACATTATGAATTTAACATGAGTGATGCCGGTTTACATGTGGTGTTGACTGCTACTAAAGGATGGGGTCATTAAATCCTATGAAAGTTATGAAATGAATAAGAAAATATCACTTTTCAGTACATAAGCTGAGTTTAGATCACTCTCAATAGGTTTTTTGCCATAGATGGCATCACCATGTTGGAGTATTCGAAGTTTCCGCTACAAGTAGCCGATATATATGACTCCTTTGTATAGTTCCATGTTATGCCTGATAAATGTCTATTTTACCATAAATCCTTAGGTTTATAGCTTACGTGACTACAGGAAATCACAATGACGATTTCACGCATCATTAAGACTCCAAATACTCATATAGTTCAAGTGAATATCTATGCTCAAGTATTTCCCACTCTTCAAGTGTTACTCTTCACAGCAGTATAGATTTATACCATTAGAAATGGTTGCTGTGATAGAAAGAGGTAAACATTTGAAGATTTCCAGGCCAATGATACTGGGTTGTACATATTGTTTACGTTAAAGCATGCAGCATTACCGACTGGGTACATGCACTGTCACTGCTGATAGATACATCTGCATACGCTGACAGAGTCAAATAAATAAATGGAATCAGTAATTCCTACATATTAGATAGTAAATTTCACTCTTTCAAGAAATACTAGATTCCCGATATAGCGCAAACCGCCACCCAATGTCATCGTTGAGTATCTGTCCTCATGGCCATCAGGCTTTGACTCCACTGGTCATGACTTCTCATTGGAACTTCGGGAATACTTCTTGAAGCTAGTCACCAATGAGCACCAGTTCAATTAAATTTTGAGGGAGTTGTGGAGATTTGGAAATATTTCAAGTTGTTATTCATCGTAGACTGACATCAGTTGGAGGAACAAAGGAAACCTGGGAGCACTGGACAGCTGTTTCTTCCGACTAGTATGGGACTCCTCAGCAGTGTGCACCCACGACCCCACCAGCAGGGATCGAACCTGCGACCTTCAGGTTCCGCGGCCAGCGCGTTACCATTGAGCCAAATCTCAACAACTCCCTCAAAATACTAGATTGTTCAAAATTGGTATTATATAACCCTAATTTGAGTCGTCCTGACATCCATCATTGAAGTTGATCCAGATGACGTAAGTTTTTGAAGTGATTAGTTAAATCGTTTGTTCGTTTAATTTTTCACAAAAACAAATGTAGCTTCTTTACCTCTGTAGTTGGAAATTGTCTATACATTAAAAGTCCCCTATTGATAATACTTTTTATAACACACTTGTGTAATGTAGAGTTGAGTTGTCTCATAAACTTAGTCATAGTGTTTGATTCACAAATTTCTCTAGGTAAATTGTTATATAACTGGGCAAATTTTATCATGAAAATGTTCTGCTTAGTAACTGTTTTAAAAAGCTCAATTTCTAGTGTTCCAGTTGTGTTTCTCAACCCATAGGCAGTCTTTACATATACTATAAGTTGGTTTGTTAAGAAGCTTATAGAATAGTATCAAGTCCAGTCTAAACTTTTGTTTCCACTGTGATTCATGTCCTAGGGTTTTACATCTAGTAGTATATTTTACATCTTTATTCGTGTTGTATAGCGAGCTCATTCCTAGAAGGTTTGCTTGTAGTAGTCAAAAAATACAACACACTTTTCTGAATGGTTTGAAAAGATCTATACTTTATTTGCATTACTGAAGCTTTGGAAGTATAACAATCGAAATGATAATTGTGTATTCAGAAGCAGATATATAATTCATGATCTTTACTGAATTCTTACATTTCTGAGCTTTCAAATTCTTGTACCTAACGACTAATGCTTTAACTACAGGAGGCACAGCCACAGATGAAGATGTCAGAGCAAAGATAGGCGTTCATTAATCTAAAGTAATCAGTGTGGAGATCTACTTCACTTAAAGCGTGAACAACATCCGGATTTTTAATACCAACTCCAAGTCAGTGCTTGTATATGGCTCAAAAATTTGGCACGTCACGAAAAGCATTTCCGACAAACTACAGATATTCATCAATTAACAATCTATCACCCAACAAACATGCAGAAGAAAACATTGGAGATGGATTGGACTGAGCATACACTGAGGAGACCATTGGAAGAAATCACGCATCAGGCAACAGACCGTTGAGTGGAACGTGGATGGGAAACGACGAGTTGCGTGTCCGAGGTGAGGGTGACATGGAGGGGATCATCTGAGGAAGAAATGAAAGCTAGTGGGGAGTGGTGGAGCCAGGTTGAAAGAGGAGACTGAAGAGGAGAGAGTGAAATAGTGACGTGCCACTGAATCCCTATGTTCCACTAGGAACAAAACAGACAAATAATGATAATGATATGGTCACCCAAAACAATATGCTTAACACTGACAGAGTAACAGTAGAATGAAAGGTGGGAATAACAATGACTTACGTCACATTTTCGTTGATATTTAGAATTGTTGCATTCAACATTTTGTTACCAGAAGGCAAACGATGTAGTTGTCTAGCTGTCAGATGCTCAGCACTGAACGATCTAACCTTCAACTTCCCTATGTACCTGCTATACATTTCAAACAATTTGATCACACACATGAACTTGTCGAACTATCTATTTGAAAATTTATGAGAAGGTTCAGTGAAGTTGTCAGTAGGAAACATAAGAATAGGAAGGTCAGAGAAAGAAAAACAAAACCCTAATCATATTACTCTTTGTATGAAGATTAGAATCAATACTACCGAGGTAGGTTCGACCTGAGTACAAATTGTTTTCGTATACATAAAGCAGAGGGTTTGATTTATGGATGTGAAGAGCTTCAATAAATCCAAGGTCTTGGCTCTGACAACTTTTATGTAGTACTTTAAAGTATGTTTTCATGTCTATCCTATGGTTAGTTTCTAGTATATGTTTAGTGATAGACGAAGAAGGATGTTTGTCACCTGCACTTATCGGATCTGTTGAGGTCATTTGTTTTTGTAGCCACTCAGGTACATGTTCAACCTTCCTTAACTGCATATCACGATTACTCTTCCCTATATATGTGTGTCCACACATACATGTAAATTGATAAACACAGTGGGATGTGATGTAATCGTTTATATGTTGTTTCAGTTTGTGCTGTAACATGGATTTGGTCTTCTCTACAATGATGACCTTAGCTGCATAATACGTTTTACAGATGGCCGATCTAAGTCTTATCCTCACAAGAAAGCTGTGTGAATCACCTCTAAATGGTAATGAGATGTAGACACTTTTTTGGCAACGGAACACTGTGTACTTTTCAATGGCACATAACTTTTGAACCGGTCGATAAATCTCAACGGGTAGCCATTCTGTGTCAGTGTTGTCGTCAGTAAGTTGGCTTCTTCCTCCTTGGTGTCATCGGTGCAGATGCGGTTTATCCTGTTGAATAAGCATCTGACTAAACCACGTTTATATTGGACTGGGCAGTAGCTATGAAAATTAAGATATTGCCCTGTCCATGTAGGTTTCCTATAGATCGACATCCTGATCGAACCATCCTCCCGTCGACTGAGGAATACGTCTAGGAACGGTAGACGGTTGTTCGTCTCTTGTTCACAAGTCAGGCTAATGTGATTTTGAGCCATGTTCATTTTCTGTAGCAGGCATATTGCATCATCAGGCTTTTCACATATAATGACTATATCATCAACATATCTCCTATAAAGTGAGACCCTTCCGATGAGATCGTCAGCCATATTTTCAACATATCACATGTATACATCAGCTAGCAACGTACCTAATAGACTACCCATCGCAACACCATCAATCTGTTGAAAGTGTCCACCCTCGAATGTGAATTCAACTTTATCAGTGCATAATAACAATAAATCTCTTAAAAATTAATAGGGATAGGGAATACAGGACTGTTAGAAGAAATATAGTCACATAAAATATCGATTGTTTTTACTAGAGGTACATTAGTAAATAACGAATTTACATCGAACGAGTACATAGTCTTATCCTTGATATTAATATCGTTTAAACAGTCAATAAGGTCAAACGTTTCTTCCAATGAGGACTTACACAAATGGCTTCTGACAGGACTCAAGAGCTTATCAGTTCAAATGTATGTGTTGGTACACACACATAGGAATTAGTAACCTTGGTATAACCTCAATAGATCCGATAAGTGCAGGTGACAAACATCCTTCTTCGTCTATCACTAAACATATACTAGAAACTAACCATAGGATAGACATGAAAACATACTTTAAAGTACTACATAAAAGTTGTCAGAGCCAAGACCTTGGATTTATTGAAGCTCTTCACATCCATAAATCAAACCCTCTGCTTTATGTATACGAAAACAATTTGTACTCAGGTCGAACCTACCTCGGTAGTATTGATTCTAATCTTCATACAAAGAGTAATATGATTAGGGTTTTGTTTTTCTTTCTCTGACCTTCCTATTCTTATGTTTCCTACTGACAACTTCACTGAACCTTCTCATAAATTTTCAAATAGATAGTTCGACAAGTTCATGTGTGTGATCAAATTGTTTGAAATGTATAGCAGGTACATAGGGAAGTTGAAGGTTAGATCGTTCAGTGCTGAGCATCTGACAGCTAGACAACTACATCGTTTGCCTTCTGGTAACAAAATGTTGAATGCAACAATTCTAAATATCAACGAAAATGTGACGTAAGTCATTGTTATTCCCACCTTTCATTCTACTGTTACTCTGTCAGTGTTAAGCATATTGTTTTGGGTGACCATATCATTATCATTATTTGTCTGTTTTGTTCCTAGTGGAACATAGGGATTCAGTGGCACGTCACTATTTCACTCTCTCCTCTTCAGTCTCCTCTTTCAACCTGGCTCCACCACTCCCCACTAGCTTTCATTTCTTCCTCAGATGATCCCCTCCATGTCACCCTCACCTCGGACACGCAACTCGTCGTTTCCCATCCACGTTCCACTCAACGGTCTGTTGCCTGATGCGTGATTTCTTCCAATGGTCTCCTCAGTGTATGCTCAGTCCAATCCATCTCCAATGTTTTCTTCTGCATGTTTGTTGGGTGATAGATTGTTAATTGATGAATATCTGTAGTTTGTCGGAAATGCTTTTCGTGACGTGCCAAATTTTTGAGCCATATAGAGGCACTGACTTTACGTGTTGCACACGGTGATCGATTCAAGGGCTTTTTGAAGTGGTCAGTCCACTGTTTACTTTGTTTCTCAAGGAATGGTTATCGGAAATCGAAAATGATATCGGCAGAGTCTTTGAAATTGCTCTCACTGAACCACGTTGGCAGGTGGAGACTACCCTTGTGGGAGCCTCGGTTTGATGCTATTCTCTCACAATCAGAAGCTCAGTTATACTTTTGCAGTGAAGACAGGATGGAGTAAAACAAGGCTGTCTGCTAACACCCATGATATTCCTGATTGTAGTTTACTGGATCGTGCAACAAACTCTGATTAGCTAGAGGAAGGGGATTTGCTGGACCGCGCAAAAGAACCTAGAAGATTTCTATTTTGCCGATGACTTGTGTCTAATGTCGCATAAAGTTGCAGATCTACAGACGGACACTAAAAAGTGGACAGAAGAAGCAGCGAAGATGGGACTTCAAGTAGACGTAGAGAAGACGGAGGTGGTGAAGATACCCAACGAACGACAACAGCAACAACAGTCTCTAATTACCATGAACTGGAGACACCTAAAGGAAGTAGTCTCTTTCACCTATCTAGGCAGCACTGTTTCAACTGCATGCAACACAGGCACAGACGAGGACGTTAAAGCTAGACGGGATCGGAAAAGCAAACAAGACATGCATTCATTAACCTGAAACCAGTCTGGAGATCTTCTGCACTCAGCATAAAGCTTGAACGTGATCTGGATTTTCAATACCAACGTCAAGCCAGTGCTTCCATATGGCTCAGAAACTTGGCACTTCCAACAGACTGCATACATTCATCAACAATTACCACCTACGCTCACTCCATACTGAAGCTCAGATGGCCAGAATAATAAGAATCAGCAACAAGGAACTCACTTAGGCTGGCAATGAACCAGCCAACAACCTATCACCCAACAAGTACGCAGAAGGAAGTGGAGATTGATTGGGCATACACTGAGAAGACCAATCGAGGACATCACGCACCAGTCATTCAAGTGGAACCCAGACAGGAAGCTACGAGTTGGGTGTCTGAGGTGAGGGTGACATGGAGGAGATCGTGTGAGGAAGAAACGAGAGGTTATGGGAGGGAAGTCGTTGTGCCAGGTTGAAAGAGGAGATTGCAGAGAAGAGAGTGGAATGGAGACATGCTAGTGAAGCCATATGTTCCACTATGAAACCAAGGGACAAATAACAATTATAATAATTGATGGCAGTCTTTTTCTATCCACTTGTTCTTTGTGTTCGATTGCGAAGTGTGGCAACTTGGATCGATACTATTCTATTTGAGTTTCTACATTGGTTTTGTTTGTTTATCCGCCTGTCTATCACCGTAACTATGCTATGATTATCTATGACGTGTAAATGATGCTGCCTGAAGTGACTCCTTCAGTTAATGTGAGGTTGAATTACTTTTGTTAATATGAGAAATCAATGCTGATATGACATTTAGCGATAAATTATCTCTTTAGTACTCACATATAGCAATTAGAATTAAGAGTATTAATATTCACTACTGTCAAGCCACTTTTGAGTAGTATGGCATTATACTATTAAGTTGAAGATGGATTATCCTTATTTTTCCTACACATAACTGACAAACAAATGTGCTACAAACATTAGTTTTGATGAAATACCCACTGTGATAGAAGGTACTTTGGAATTTACTAAGTTTTGAACTATTTTGGAAGGTTGTGGAGTTAGTTTATGACCCAGGCAGAGTCATCGTCGCTCACTGGTGAGGAGTCGCGTAAGAGAAGGAAGCACCTCTCCATTGCTCTCAGCTTACCACTTATGCTTTGGCTGATGTTAGTCCATGACAAATACTAATAGAATGTTGAATAGTTGGGATGAATTAATCGTCTTGTTGTCTGCTTTCATTATCGAGATGGATCTGACCGCATATATGTGGGAACTTTAGATCCCATACCAGATGAAGCTGAATGAGATGCATTCAACATAAACTTCAATAGACATGCAGGTTATAAAAAATATATCCTAGGAATTTGCTAAGCAAAACTGAAACAAAAATTTAATTTGTGGGTTTTAGGGAATCTAGCGGTTTTTCAAGTTGGTATTCATTATGTTCTGATATCATTTGGAGGAACATTAGAAACCTGGGAGGACTGGATAGCTATTTCGTACTAGTATGAAACTCTTCAGTAGTGTGCACCCATCATCTCAGTCTATCGGGCATCTAACCCAAGGCCTTGAACTTCCGTGACTTGCGCATTACCATTGAGCCACTGGATGGAAATCCAACGGTCCATTTTTTCCAAACTTGGTGGCCGTGAGGACAAATACTCAACGGTAACATCAACTGATGGTCACGCTATGTCGTGAACTGACAGGAATTGGATATATGCATCAATGGATTCCGACTCAGTGGCTCAATAGTAACGTGCTAGTCATGGAACCCCAGGGTCGAGGGTTCGAGTCCTGTTGTGGTGGGGTCATGGGTGCACATTGCTGAAGAGTCCAACACTAGGACGATACAGCTGTTCAGCGTCTCCAGGTCTCCACTGTTTCTCTAGCTGATGTCACTTCATGGTGAATACCAACTTGAAAAAAATGTCGCCGATTTAGAACATCAGTTACCAATAAGTTTTCTTACTAGCTAGGTATGACGTTTGACTAGTGATTCTCTGAGAACCATTATACAACTCACAAAAAGTAGGAATAGTTTTGTGCACCAGGAATAGTGTTGCTGTTGTTGTTACGTTAAAGCTGGTCACACTTCCTGACTGTCTAAGACCCAGTACATGGAGTGAGATACAATTGTTACCTATCGGCTACATATTGTGTTCAAATATATTTGGTGAAAAAGTACACCACCCACTAAATAAACTCTGAGGTCACCTAAAATCAATTTATCTTTGTCTTTATTAAATGAACTTGCTTAGTAGTTTACAATCTACGAGGAAGTTATAGATCATAGTTCTAAGAGGCTAACTTTGGAATAGCAGGTGGCAGGTTCTTATCTAACCTTACGAAATTTAAACAGCCTGCTAGTATCACCATTAGGTGTATATTTCGGCTTTTTACAGTACAAATTTTCAGAGTTGCAAATCAATTCCATGTATTCCATATGTAAAGGATTAGTTTACCCAAGGTTTACATAATAAAGTAAGTTAAGATGGTAACTGTAGAGTCTGTTTAACCGAAAATTTGACTAAACTGATGGTTACATTCAATACTGGTAAACTATTTCAATAGCGTAATTAGAAGACGAAGATTATTTGAACAGTATATATATATATATATATATATATATATATATATATGATGTATTTGAACTATACATTTCAAACAACCTGATATCCTACACATTCACTTATCTCAAGTCCATTTTATATATGAAAATGACAGTCTGAATATAATGAATATGAAAATGTTATGATACACTAGCCTTGGTAATATAATCAGATTACTATGGACTATGAAGGTAAATTAAGTAAAGTAACAACCTAGCTTGTAAAGGGAGAATAGAAATGCATCTTCAGTTCGATAACAGAACACTTCTTAGCTTCTTTCGAGAGCTCATTCAAAATTCTCTACAAGATTCGATCAAACCACTCGAAGGGAGTAAAATCAAAGCATCTGTTTATTGCTGAAGTACTAACGGTCCAGAGGTTTAAACCAATGTTATTCCTGCAAAAAAAGGGTACGTCTAACCTTTATCTTTGCCATGGGCATCATAAAGCCTTGTCTGTCATAGACTGATTTTGTATCAGGTTACTACACTTGTACACCTTATTCATTTTTCTACTCTGTCACAGATTTAACCTGTTTTACGCAATCACAATCCTATTTTCATGATCCCTTGTTTATTTTCATATTCTTTCATAGGTTTATCCAGTGTTACATAATTGCAATTTTATCTCCATAACCCTCCGTTCAGTTTCCTACTTTGCCATACATTCATCTTGTATTACGTAATTACACTTAATTTCATAATCCCCTGTCTATTTTCCCACTCTAAACAAAAATGTGTATTAATTAACTTCCTTTCGTCATTCAATACAATTTTCCCCCTGACCGGAGACAATTCTGGAACATCCTGCCCACTGTAACATATATTCACGAATGTACAGCTTAGTAAACGACTTTATCGAAAAGGTAAATTTTTCTTCTCTGAAACCACGTGTTGTCTTTTACCATAATAAAATGTTGTTGAATATTGAGAACATACCGTAGGGAAAAAACCAATTTGTTTTTGTACTTCGGTAAATTTCAGTATGGGCCCCTGATTATTCCTATATAATATATGGGATGCTGTTTTTGCATTAAACTTATGATTCATTTCGATTAGGACGTTTTGCTATAGATGAAGACATCTGTTGGTCACCTGCGCCTATCAAACTTTATGTGTTAACCTGTTTTTCAAGCCATTGATTTATATCATTTGACTGTCTGAGATGGCCGTATTTTGGCAGACTAGTATTTATACTGGGTGATGGTTGAGGGTGAGTTGGATTCGAATAGTCGACCACCAGGTTACCGGCGCGGTGGTCTACTAACTGAACTACGAGGTCCGACTGCTGGTCAGAATTTTATTTCACTTTAATCACCAAGGGTTTTGTCCGACTACCATGTGGATCCGTGACGCTTTACTGTTGCTTGATCGTATTCACACTGGTTGCCTAGTCAGGACTTGTCATCAAAGTGTAACTGTATCAGGGAGGAAAAACATCATACTGATTATCATTTAACTATCTGAGATAGCCGTAGTCGCACCTCGGGGCTCAGTTGGTAGACCATCGGGCCGGTCTCTGGTTCGAATCTGGCTGCGGTCCAGATTTTTATCTCACCTTTAACTATCAACCAGTATAAATTTAGGCATATGTTCACCCACCGTAGTCTGCATAGCACGATTACTCCTCTCTATGTATGTGTGGACACATATACATGTAAACTGATAAAAGCAGTAGGATGTGACGTAATCATTTATGCGAGGTTGAGGTCTGTGTCGAAGTAGGTGTTTTGTTGTCTCAAAAATGATATGCTGAGCTGCATAGTATGTTTTACTGACAACAGATTTTGATCTCTGTTTCAATATCATACTACTTGTTTCCCCTGTGTATGGTACTTTAAAAAAAATATCCTTCTTCGAGGCTGAGGAAATTATAGGCTTCGAGTTTACCTGTTTTCTACAACGTTTCACAAACTGTAACGGATATCTGTTTTCTATAAGTGGGTCTTTTACAAATTGACTCTCATCATTCATTGTGTCAGATGTACAAATAAGTTGGATCCTATTGAATAAGCATCTTACTAAGCCTGTCTTATATTTCATTGGATAAAAGCTGTCGAAAATCAAGTACTGTCCAGTTGAAGTAGGCTTTCTATAAATTGATCATCTGATAGGTATGTCTTCTCTCCGACCTATGCTAGCTGATTGTCATTTTCATCTTTACATTGCTGGTTGATATGATCTTGTACGGATTAGGCCTTTTTATCAACCTCCCGGTATCCTCATCTGTGTCACATATTACAAAGATATCATCCACATACCTTCTACAGAATGTGACATATTTATATCATCTAACGACGGTCCTAACGGACTGTCAATTGTGTGTACAAAAACAATTTGTTGTTTCACTTAATTTACCTTCGTAATCCATAGTAATCTGATTATATTACCAAGACTAGTGTATCATAACATTTTCATATTCATTACATTCAGACTGTCATTTTCATATATAAAATGGACTAGAGATAAGTGAATGTGTAGGATATCAGGTTGTTTGAAATGTATAGTGCAAATACATCACACATCATCATCATCATTATCAACATAGGATAAGGTATTACTGCGTAACGGTCCGAGTTGCCACACCTCACGTCAGTTCATCAAGTAGAAAGGTAGTGAGGTGAAGGATGAAGATAAGTGAATGCAGTCAAAAGAAATATAAAGTACGAGAAGAAAGGAAAGAGGAGTGACAAAATGGTGAGATTCGAGATAGCGTTGTTAAGATGAGGATAATGTGTGTATACATCTACGTCACTGACTTCAGTTCTGAGCCATATCACCTAGGGTCTCCAACCACTGGTTTCTCTTGTCCCGTGGACCCCAACCACCTAGTCTGCATCGTCCTACATGGCTTAAACCAACAGTCAGAGACTTCATACATTGGTGCCATGTTTTAGTCTGGCCACCTCGGGCCTTTTTCCAGCCTGGACCCACCTCAGCCAACATTGTGTGACGAGGCAATCGGTGACTAGGCATACATAGTACGTGTCCCAACCATCTCAGTCGATGAAGGTTCACAACCTCGTCGACTGACTTACCTCTTCTCCCTAAAACTCTACACCTAACTTCTGCATTACTCACATGGTGACACCACGGAATACGTCCTATACTACGAAGGCAACGGTGGTCAAATACCTGTAACCTTCTCATGTCTTCCACTTTCAATGGCCATGTTTCACAGCCATACAGTAGAACAGAGCGGACTGCTGTGCAGTACATGTGGCCCTTAATAGACAAATGGATATCATGGCGGCCCCCTAGGTGGCGCGAATTGGCAAAAGCCAATCGAGCCCTTTGTATCCGTACAGAAATCTCACCGACAACTAAGGCACCAGGGTTGATCCTACTTCCCAGGTAAGTGAAGTGGCCAACACACTCAACCACTTCACTCTCTATTGTTAACCGCAGTACCGCTGAATACCAGTCCTGGAGCAAAAATTTGCATTTGGGTGATGAGAAACGCATCCCAAACATTCTCAAATTCCCACTCAAAGTGTTCAGAAGACTCTGCATCTCATCAGTCAGCGTCTTCACTTAACAGGACTATGTCATCTGCATATTCTAGATCTAAAGAAAATTCATCTGTGATTGGGTCAACGTCTGTGTAAAAAGGTGACGAGAGGGAAACCTCCATAAGAATATCTATGATAAAATTAAATAAGAATGGGGATAGTGGGCATCCTTGACGGACACCACTTGATGAGTGTAGCTCCCTGGACAACTCGCCATAGGCTCTAACATGCCCACAAGTGTTCGAGTAGAGAGCTTTCAATAAGGTGATGTACTTACTAGGCATGCCTTTCAGTGACAGACATTGCCATAAGACTTCTCGATCAATGGAGTCAAATGCCGCCTTCAGGTCGAGAAATACAGCTAGTGTCGGGCGTCTGTAAGCATGCCTATGTTCCAGGACCTGGCGCAGTGTGAAATACAGCACACACACACACACATATATATATATATATATATATATATATATAGTTCAAATAATCTTCGTCTTCTAATAACTAATGGATCAATTAATGAAGGAAAGCTGTTTACTAGACATAAACTGACATCACAATAATAATCAAACTAGCAAATAAATGATGATATTTTGACTAGGGAAATTTCATTGGATCTTTAAAAGTTAACCTTGAGATTTTAATTAGCCAATCAAAATTCTCCTGATTTATTCTATGAATATTTTGAGTTTGAAATGCAAATTTCACTATAGGTAATCGAATAATATCTAAGCGAAAAATAAACATGATCTGTGTAAAAGTAAAAAGACATTTTTGGCAAAAAAATTTATCTAGATTTAGTGTTGTTTTGTTTTGTTTCCTAACAGATAGGAGAAAAGAAGCTTCGTGATAATTAATGCGCATATGATTAGTAAAATCATAGATATAAAAGATAAGGCAAACAAAACATTTAAAAATCAGCCTGGGAAATGTGAGTTACTGTTTACAGTAACTTTGATCGACTCAATGCCTCTATCATGACTCAGATGTCTTGGTTGTAGTGTGTTCTCTGAGCTGAGTTGTTTAATGATGAAGCTCTCATCACCTTGCTAGACAGCGACATCACCAACACTAACTTCAGTATGAAGTCAACTACCTGTCAATATCTCTCCATTAGTCAGTGATTTAGTGGCTTGCTCTGACATTGTAGTCTGTGATTGATTGTTTCCTTTGATTGTTGTGTCATTGATTGTATAGACTTTCCTGTTGGCTGTTCCTCTGCTTCACCTCTAACCTCTCTGTCGTTTATCATTTTTCTCATTCCTTGATAGATTGGGTGTATGTCTATACATATGTTGATTGCTAATTGATTGACTGACTGACTGACTGACGTGAATGCTGAGCTTCTACGAATTCTCTGATATTCTTTGTATTTCCTCTCTTCACCCACATCTGCATTGTCCGAATTGAATACACCTCCATAGTTGTTATCCATGTGCATTGAAATGAGTGACAAAATGTGGTGGCTTTTAATAGCCAGTTGGTGCTCATGTAGACGAAAGAAGCCAAAACACACTGATCAGATTCTTAACTTCAAAAGCAAAAGCCAACAACACACAAAATCAGTTGCTTGCTGTGCTCTGTTGAAAAGAGCGAGAACACATTACAGTACAACAACTTCATGAAGAAAGGAAGAAAATTACTTGATGTCCATCCTAAAGAAGAACAGCTGCTGACGAAACTTCATCAGAAGATGCCAGTCTCGTACATCATCAACTACAAAGTCATCCACACAAATCAATAAACGCATCATCCTATCATACATAAAGAATGTATCAGAAATCACAACAAGATTACTGAGACCACTTGGAATTGGTGTGGCTGACTCATAAACCAACAAATTCCCTCCAAACACCATTATGCAGACCAAAGGATGCGGCAACTAAAGAAGACAAACTGAACATCACTTACAAAATCAATTGTAATAACTAAAGTCAGCGCTACACCGGACAAAGTGTTCGCCCTCTTCACCTTCGTCTACATGAACACCAATTGGCTATTAATTGTTACGACATTACGTCACTCATTTCAATGCATGTGAATAATTATCGACATGAATTGAATTTGAACAATGTAGAAATCTTGGATGAGGAGAGGAAAGACAAAGAATATCAGAGAATTCTTAGGAGCTTGGCACTCAGGTCAGTCAGTCAGTCAGTCAGTCAGTTAGCAATCAACAGATGCATAGACATAGACCCAATCTATCAAGGAATGATAAAGCTGATAAACGACAGAGAGGTTAGAGGTGAAGCAGAGGAACAGTTAACAGAAAAATCTATACAGTTAGTCAATGACATAACAACCAAGGGGGACAACCAATCACAAATCAGTTGTTCATGGCAAGCTATTAAATCACTCAGGAAGAAATATTGACATTCCAGTTCATACTGATGATGTCGCTGTCTAGCAAGACGATGAAAGCTTCACGATTAAACAACCCAGCTCAGAGAACACAATACAACAAAGACCATCCACCTGAGCTACAAATATTCTCCAATGATTGAAATGAACCTGACGAAGACATGAATCTCCACCACCTTTCGGTTCAGCTTGACTTGAATTGATCGTGACAATTGCTTGTCACCTAATTAAGTTATGAATAGAGTTATCGATCTGATTAGCAGCCGTTTTTCATGTGTCAGTCTTTGGTGGAACCACTGAAGAACTCAGACACTGCTATTTCCACACAAATTTCAAGCTTAATCTTATTTCAACCTCAGTTGTTATCCCTATACATCCACGTCTGTTTCTAAACTAATGCCTCCTAAGATGGTTTAAACTGTAATTAAGTTCGCTATAGTCGGTGAAGACTATTATTTCTGCTAATCTACATTGTACAGATGCTTTTTTCTAAAGAAATCCTCTTCAGTCTACATAAAATGTATTTGTCAAGATTATTTTCTAGAAATTACTTACTGCCCGTTTACTTTAGTTACCCAACAGTTTACTGTGAAACAAAAAACGTATATGCATGATAAAAGTCGGTTGAACATCGAAGAATATTCATTTCAGTAAACAATAACTGGAGAAAGTTATCATTCAGGATGGCCAGGTCATAGTGTTATATCAGTCCATAGGGGAAGTTGGATTAGGTTGAAAAAGGGTTCAGGGTGGGCAGACCAAGTAGAAGTGTTAGCTCACTAAATCTTTGACCGTTGATTGGGGTCATGTGGGGGGAGATGTGGACTAACTGGTAGGGGTCCTGGAGATGACAGGAATTAGTGGTTAAAGACTTTTGCTGATATGATTGAAAAATGGTCACAGTCGCAAAGATATATTCACTCCTTGATGTTTTGAAAGCCTACATACTTGTACTACCCACTATTTTTAAAATGCCTATTATTTCACACAAATTTGTCTCTTTTGATATCAAACCTGTTGTATCCACCTATATTCTATACTATGAAGTGTGGCAATTTGAACTGTGATGCAGTTGTGGGCGAGGTTCGACGTTAATTTTTCCTGTCTGTTAAGAATTATACTTTTTGAAACGATCACTTCTTAGCAATCATGCAATTCAAGAAAGGTGTTTTGTAAAATAGTAAGACTGAACTTGGTCACTGTATTAATGTTCCCAGTGAAGTCATACACCTGGTTGTGTGGCAACAAGAAGGTATTTCCTTATACTGATGGTACGTTTTGGTTGTATTGTGTTCTCTGAGCTGTGTTGTTTAATCGTGAAGCTTTCATCATCTTGCTAGACGACATAATAAATGCACGCGGATAATTATGGAGATGAATTCAGTTTTGACAATGCAGAAATTTTGGACGGATATGGTAAACACAAAGAATATCAGAGAATTCGTAGAAGCTCACCATTCACGTCAGTCAGTCAATTAGCAATCAACATATGTATAGACATAGACACAATCTATCAACCAATGATAAAAATGATAAACGACAGTGCTCGTTGGTGACTAGCTTCGAGAAGTATTCCCGAAGTTCCAATGACAAGTCGTGACCGGTGGAGTCAAAGCCTGATGGCCATGAGGACAAATACTCAGCGATGACATTGGGTGGCGGTTTGCGCTATATCGTGAGCTAACAGAAGTTGGAAACATGGAGCATTGGATTGTGACCCAGTGGCTCAATGGTAACGCGCTGGTCGCGGAACCTGAAGGTTGCGGGTTCGATCCCTGCTGGTAGGGTGGTGGGTACGCACTGCTGAGGAGTCCCATACTAGTCGGACGAAACAGCTGTCCATTGCTCCCAGGTTTGCTTTGTTCCTCCAACTGATGTCAGTCTTCGATGAATAACAACTTGAAACGACAGAGAGGTTAGAGGTGAAGCAGAGGAACAGCCAACAGGAAAGTCTAAACAATCGATGACACAACAATCAAAGGAAACAATCAATCACAGACTACAATGTCAGAGCAAGCTACTTAATCACTGACTAATGGAGAGATATTGACAGGTAGTTGACTTCATACTGAAGTTAGTGTTGGTGATGTCGCTGTCTAGCAAGGTGATGAGAGCTTCATGATTAAACAACCCATCTCAGAGAACATAATACAACCAAGATCATCAACCGGAACTACAAATATTTTTCATGATTATACTTTCCATCATCAACAGAAAGTGTAGTAAAAAAAATCTCCTTCAGTGATATCCAACTCTTTCGTACTGTATAACTTTTTGAAGTTGATGGTATAGGCTTTTTTCATTCCTAATGTAGCATCCTCATGAAAAAAAAACAATATATGAGCAATTTCAATTAGGTATCGTTTGGTCTTATATAGTCACACCTGTACATTGGTAAGATCGCTGCCATAATATTTCAGGTACTAAAAAAAGCTGATGACCATCTATAGTGTTGGTAGTGGTGAAGTTTTGACCACTTACATATATATCTATCAGGAATCAATTCCTATGTAATTGAGAAATAAAATCGATGCCCAGTGCCTTTAGTTGATGTCAGTCAAGATGTGTTGTAGTAGTGTACTTAGACATTCTTTCCAAAAAAGTAACAATTATGTAAAAAATCTTATAATGATAGGGGTGAAGTGTTTTTAAAGGTAGTTACTGCCCTTAAATTTTCAGGAAAACTGTTTATAAATGTCATATACATTTAAAGTTTATTACCATATATAAATCCACTGGAGTATTTGCATGTTGTATATTAAGGTTCTATAAGATCGTTTCATTTCCCTAGTAATGATTTCATCCTATGATACAAAGTCTATACTAAAGAAGCCTAGCTAACTTTCTTAACATAGCCAGTGTTTGAACAGGGTTGATGCATACAGAGAGATGATCAATGAGTTGTCTAAACTAACATTGCATACCATTGTCACATATAGATTTCAGTATAATGTTGGCCGAAGGAGGTTCAGGCTGGAAAATGACTTGAGGCGGCGAGACTAAAACATGACATCAATGTATGAAGTCGTTGACTGTTGGTTTCAGCTATGTGAGCAATGCAGAGTAGGTGGTTGGGGTCTGCGGGACATGCGCAACCACTGGTTGGCGACTCTAGATGATATGGCTCAGAACTGAAGTCAATGGTACAGATGTATCCCCACACACATTATCCTCATCTTAACGATGCTATACGGAATCTCACCATTTTGTCATTCTTCGTTTCTCTCTTTTCATTCTTTGTATTTCTTCTGACTAAATTTTCTTATGTTTATCTTTCACCTCACTACCTTTCTAATTAATATACTGATATGAGGTGTGGCAACTCGGACCGTTAATCAGTAATGCCTTGTCCTAGGTTGATCAGGATGTATAGAGAATAATTTCGATGGTGTTGTATTCTCTGAACTAGATTGTTGAGTCATATTCTTAGCCAGTTTAGGTTCATTTGAGGTGTGACGGTGAAAAACACCATCAGTTCGTGGTTATCAATATGAATATGCTTGATCTTTTCCAAAAATTATCTTTGATACTAATAGATGTTATAATTTTCTGAAGAGTTCTTTTGAAAGACTGAATGTTGGGATCCCTGGAAATGAAACAAACGGTTGTAGTGGGATGTTTGATTTGTGTATTTTTGATCTACCGTAGAAACATGAGAGAACCGGTCCAGTGAATTTCATTCGGTATTGCTCTTGTTCTGTGATTTGTCCTGCTTTGATAAGTTTGTTCAAGGTCTTTATGATTTAGTTATCAAACTTTTGAATGGGACTTGTTTTTATTGGCTGACATACATTTTGGTCCATGAGTAAGTCTTCCACCTTTTTGTTTTGATGTAGTCGACTTTATCCATAACTACTGTGATGCTCTGTTTGTCAGCAGGAATTATAACAACGATTGTTTTATTCTTCAGTTTCATAAGATCTCTCCATTCTTCACTGGTTAGTTGAGTGTGGTTTAGCTTCCACCTGGCCAGAGGTACGATTACTTATTGTATATCCTGTTAGGTCTTAGGGTTTAGTCCTGAAGTCTTCAGTGATGATATTAGGGGTATGAAGAATTCTGGTCCAGAAGCTTGTTTCTTCTGAAGGATAGATTCATCGGATTTAGTCAGGAATCGTTTGGACAAGTTGACTATGCGGTCACTTGTTTCTTCTCCTCCTGATGATTGCGGTTTCAAAATCTCGGCAAGTTTCTGTTGTCCGCTTGATTTTTCAGTCACAGTTGCCAACGCTGTAAATTGTTCCGCTATGAGCGTCTTCTGGAACTTTCCCGTTTGACCTTCTACTGTCCGTTGATATTTCCGAGTCCTATAATGAACACTGGTGATCAAAAGGTGAACCATATGTCTTCCACTCCTTTCCACTGATTTCCAGCACATTGGGAAGTCGATAGTTGCTTAGTATCTGACATTCGTTGGTAGAACATCCTACCGTAGACATTTGTGAAGAAAATTTAGTTGTTGTGTTGTGAAGGTAAGCCTCTTGGCAAAATTTCACCATTCCAGAACAACGAGAAGCGTTTGACGCTTGTAGGATTTCGAGATGAATACAACACCATGAAAATCCTCCTTCTGAGTCACAAATATTCTCCATCATCTCGAAAAGGATAAGTGAACAAATTTTGATTTCCAGTAATCCAGAAAACGAAAAGTATGGCGTTAGTCTACCGTCGTCTCTAAGTGGTGGTCTACTTCAGCATCTGGCTGCTAAAGTTTACAGGAGTAGAATGTCTCGCTATCATTGACTTCTGATAAAAAATAAACAATTTATTGCGAAATGATTGTTTTCAAGGGATTGAAAAATGGATATAGGAAACCAAAAAAGATATGATCTTCCAAAATTTATTATTATTGTCATCTCAGAAAGAGTCTTTAGCTACACTAGATCCTTCTATGGCTATTCTTTGCTCATTTCGATATCGTAATTAGAACACGGTGTGCGGACCAAATTGCAACGCTTCGCATTATCATAGAACAGAACATAGAATGGCAGTCAATTCAATCCAACATCAACTTCATCCACTTTGAAAACGCCTTCGACAGCGTCAACCGAGATGTAATTGTAAGGCAACTACTCAAACATTACAGAATACCACAAACATTCATCAATCTCATTCAACAACTATATGAAGACGCCACATCCCAACTAATTCACAATGGGAAGCTCAGTGATGCCTCTGAAGTGAAGAAAGGAAGGGGTGAAACAAGGCTGTCTTCTATCACCCTTGATCTTCCTGATTGTGGTCGACTGGATCATGCAAGAAACAGGTGCGAGGAGCGAGAAGAGGGGGATACGCTAGACCAGTGGAAGCATCTTAGAGTATTTGGATTTCGCTGATGACTTGTGTCTAATGTCGCACAAACGTGAAGATCTACAGGCGAAATCTAGCAAAATGACAGAAGAGGCAGAGCAGGGCAAGGCAGGGCAGCGAAGATGGGACTTCAAGTGAATATAGAGAAGACAGAGGTGATGAAGATATCCAACCTACACCACCACCAACAACAACAAGAAGCTCCAATCAGCATGAACGGGAGGAACCTAAAGGAAGCAGTCTCTTTCACCTACCTACCTTCCTAGGCAGCATCATTTCAACTACAGGCACCACAGGCAGAGACGAGGATGTCAAAGGCAGACAGGATCGGAAAAGCAAACAAGGCATGCATTCATTAACCTGAAGATGCACTGCACTCAGCATAAAGCGTGAACAACATACGGATTATCAACACCAATTGAGTAAAGTCAGTGCTTCTCTATGGTTCAGAAATTTGGTGCGTTACGAAAACCATTTCCAACAAACTGCAGACATCATCAACAACTGCCCCCTACACTCACTCCACACTGAAGCTCAGATGGCCAGAAAGAATAAGCAACGAGAAACTCTGGCTGGCTGGCTGGCAACGAACCAACCAAGAACCTATAACTCAACAAATATGCATAAGAGTGTGGAAGTGGAGATGGATTGTGCATACACTGAGAAGACTATTTGGGGACATCATGTGGTAGGCCAGGCCGTTGAGTGGAACTGAGATGGGAAACGATGAATTGGGCGTCGAAGGTGAGGGTGACATGGAGGAGATCATGTGAGGAAGAAACGATAGCTTGTGGGGAGTGGTGGAGCCATGTTGAAAGGGAAGATTGCAGAGAGGAGAGTGAAATGGAGACGTGCTAGTGAATCTCTATGTTCCACTAGGAACTCAAAGGAACAAATAATATAATAATAATAATTAGAACACGAAGTTTATCTGAACAATGTGTGTGACATATTTCCGCACTGCATTTGAAACAATCTGATCACACATTTGCTTGTCAAATCAATTTACATTAATCTGAAGATTGGAAGGAAAAATAAACCAATGAAGATGATAAGGGACAAAATTAGGAAAGATGAGAACAAACAGGAACACTGGCATAGGTGATCTTAACCTTGGTAAGAAAAAAAGTTTACCAAGGTAAGTTTAGTGTAAGAACAAATTATTTTTGTTCACATAAAGGTAGTTTCACTTACAGTGTGACTATCGCTGTCTGAAGTTTGTTGGGAATGCTTCTGGCATTATGTGCCAAGTCTCTCAACCTTCACATGAAAGCACTGATTTACTTGACTGAATGAGTGTTAAAAATACGGATGTTGTTCTCACTTTATGCTGACTGCAGTGTAGAAGATCTCCACACTTATTATTTCAAGTTAATGAGGACCTATCTTGCTGTTTTTCCTGTTCCTAGCTTTGACATCCTCATCTATGCCTGTGCCGCCTGTAGTTGAAACGATGCTGCCTAGGCAACTAGATAAGTGAAAAAGGCAACTTCCTTCAAATTTATCCCATTGATGGTGATTGGTGCTTCTTGTTGTTTGTTGGATATTTTCATCATCCCTGTCTTCTCTACATTCACCCGTTTTCCTTCTCTACCTTACCTCTTTTTCCAACTTGTTAGTTTTTGCTTTTAGATCTTCGAGGTTGTGCAACAAGATATTAGTTATAAATTATCATCATCGTTGGCGAAATCCAAATCTTCCAGGGTGTTTTATCAGCGAAACAGCGTATGCCCATCTTCTTATAGCTCCTTACAGTTTGTTGTATGACCCATTCCAGTCGAGTCGACCACAGTCAGGAAGATGATCGATGATAATAGGTGGCAACGTTGTCTGACTCCTTCCTGTCTTGACTTCAAATACATCGCTGAGGTAGGCGGATCTTATTTCTCCAACACCACAGGTGAACCAAGTTAGCACTGTGGTATACATAAGTATTTAATGTGTATATACATCTTATTGACCAGAATTCTTTCTAGTTCATTACTGTTCTTCCAATTCTCGAAATTCTTAGTTCAAATGTAGTTTCTTAGAATAGAGTTATTGGTTAGGTAACGAAAACAAACCTTTATAAACAAGTAGTCCTTCTCACTCATGTAATCAGTTTACTGGTCAATCTCTTACTTTTATTATTTGTTTGGTTGTTAACTTGAAAAAAGCTGTTTGGAAGCATTTTAAAAGTGTTTTCCGGAGTGTTTGACGCTTTTAAAAGACATATTTGATAAGATGTATTTGGCGGAAAGTTTTCGGTAGCCCAAAGTTTAAACATGCTACCGCAAATGAACCTTGTTCATAATTCGAACCAAGAAACATGTTATCGGCTTTACCATAGGGATCGACTCATTTTCAAGCATATTTTAACTTATGTATATTAATGATGCGAAGTGGCTAGCAGTGGGATCCAGGATGTACATTTCGTCCTATTTGGGACTCGTCAGCTGGATGTACCTGCCTCCCAGTGCGGAGTGATGTTGTTCCTACCGTGACTCGGACTCAGGAGCAATCGCTTCAAACGCTGGAGCGTTATCCACTACACCACCGAGCCACGATAGTCACTTCTTGTGCGCCGAGTATAGCTTTAGTATTATTGCTTGTATTACACCGTCGTTGATTAGACCGAATTGATCAGTTTCTGTTGGCATATGGGCTCCTGTGCGGATGCTTTGATATTGCCCGTGTTTCAATTATGTATATTAATGATGGATAGTGGCTAGCAGTGGAATCCAGGATGCGCATTTCGTCCTATTTGGGACTCATCAGTTGGAAGTGAGTGATGTTGTTCCCACCGGGATTCGAATAAGCAATAACACTACATATTCACTATACTGTGAAACATCAGTAATTACTGTCAATCAAAGGCAGTTTCTCTAGTAACCTATCATCAATAAATGTTGATACATATCCGACTATCTATCAGAGGATGAGTATACTACTCTACACTCGTTTCTGTTCTGTTATGAGGCTATGAAACATGGTTGTTGAAAGTTGAAGACATGAAGCAGTTACAAGGATTTGATCATAGGCATCTTCTTAGCATTGCTAGCGTTTGTTAGGATCACTGTGTGAGCAATGTTGAAGACAGACAGAGGGTACTAGGCAAGTCGATCGATGATGTTGTGAACCTTAGTCGACCGAGGTTTTCTGAACATGTATTGTGCATGCCCTGGTATCGCTTACATCGATATGCCATGGTAGGTTACATCCATTTGGATTAGTAGAGAGCTCAGGGTGGTCACACCAAGATGTGACACCAGTCCATGAAGTTTCTGACAATTTGTCTAAACCATGTGGCTATGTGTAGACTACCTGACTGAAGTCATAGAGACAATAGGAATCAGTGATTCAGGAGTTTTGGTGGCATGGCCAAAGATCGGTCTCAATGGAACATATGTATTCACTCCTTGACATTTTCTACAGTTTCAATATTCGCACCAATCTTTATCTTCAAAATTGTTCATTGTCTCATACAACTTTGCCTTCTAGGATGTCACTCCTTTTCTATCCACCTGTTCTGGTTTAGACTCCTGGTGAGATCTTGGTCGTGTACTACCCTGGAAGTCTCGTACTGAAATGAAACAACTGCCCATTGCTTTCAGGTTACAGCATGGTAAAGAATGTAGCCGTAAACATTGAGGTACTGATTAAAAATCGGTCAGTTTATCGCACATTATACGTGGAGGTCTATCTACTATTATTATTGAAGAGCGAAAATCTTGATGAACACATTCAGACAGTAATCTGATTTGGAGGTTTATGCGGGTTTATCGAATTTACGTTGGTATTCATCATGAAGTGACATCATTCGGAGAACCATTGAAAACTTCAGAGTTATGAACAACTGCTTCATTCTAGTATAAAAACTTTCTTGGCTACGAAATATGCCCAATGAGTCACAGGGAAGAGATAATTCAGCTGAGAAAATTTTCTTTTCAACGATATCGTCTTCTATAACTGTACAATCGTATTCTTGTATATATATATATATATATATATATATATATATATATATATATATATATCATAAGCATATAATAGTCTATTACAAAGCAATAGGGTATAATCACATGAGTAACCTAGTACTGAAGAAAATACCGGAATGAAGAATGCTAAGTGGTTGCGTAATAATGTAAGACAGTAGAAATATCGAGGAAGGCAAGGAGTTTGACAAGGTGAAAATTGTTGGTAGATAGGAAACGCAAATATTGAGTGTCCACTTGATAGATAGATAGATAGATAAAAGTAAAGAAGTTGAAGAATGAGACAAGGATCATAATGAAGATGATAATAATAAACTAATTAATTATAATGAAATCGAAGGAAGAATGTGAAAGTGTTAAGACTGTGGTAAGATGAGAGATTGAAAATACTTCTTCTGCACACAGAGATCAGACTTGAATTGATGAATTGCCAATGCCTCCACTGTGCACAACTGTCGAAGGTGGGCTCCTTCTGAACTATTCCATCTGACACGATAAGTGACATTGAAGGAGAATTCTGGTTGAACTTTATGTTTAGAGTTGACGGAATGTTCAAGAATTCAACTGTTAATTGATTTACATTCTCCCCTCGACAATCATGCAGGATAATGTCATTCATCGTATCAGATGGAATAGTTCAAAAGGAGTACACCTTCGACAGTTGTGCACAGTGGAGGCATTGGCAATTCATCAATTCAAGTCTGATCTCTGTGTGCAGAAGACGTATGTTCAATCTTTCATCTTACCACAGTCTTAAAAATTTCGTTTTTTCAATTTTATTCGTCATTAGTCATGGAGAAGTGATAATTCAGAGAAGAAAATATTCTTTTTCGAAGTTATCATTTCCTATGGATATCCATCCAGATTTATCGATAAGAACTTGAAAGTAAATCAGAATACGGAGCGAGTACTCACATCTCCTAACAAGACCTTCTTCATCAACGTTGCTCGCAAAAGTAATACCACAGCACACATCCTGAACAATCGCCTATCCACATCACTAAAGTAGGCATTCTTCTCTGCAAAACTGAAGATCAGCTTCTCTACTCAACAACTCATTCCGGAGTGCATTAACGACAAGTTACCACTTTAGACCAACTCCATGTGTGTCTAAAAACTTACTTGATCCTGTGGAGGTAGTTATACAGGCCACACAAAGCGCACGCTTTCCAAACGTATCTCAGAGCACTATCCTGCATGGTTGTCGAGGGGAGAATGTAAATCAATTAACAGTTGAATTCTTGAACATTCCGTCAACTCTAAACATAAAGCTCAACCAGAATTCTCCTTCAATGTCACTTATCGTGTCAGATGGAATAGTTCAGAAGGAGCCCACCTTCGACAGTTGTGCACAGTGGAGGCATTGGCAATTCATCAATTCAAGTCTGATCTCTGTGTGCAGAAGAAGTATTTTCAATCTCTCATCTTACCACAGTCTTAACACTTTCACATTCTTCCTTCGATTTCATTATAATTAATTAGTTTATTATTATCATCTTCATTATGATCCTTGTCTCATTCTTCAACTTCTTTACTTTTATCTATCTATCTATCTATCAAGTGGACACTCAATATTTGCGTTTCCTATCTACCAACAATTTTCACCTTGTCAAACTCCTTGCCTTCCTCGATATTTCTACTGTCTTACATTATTACGCAACCACTTAGCATTCTTCATTCCGGTATTTTCTTCAGTACTAGGTTACTCATGTGATTATACCCTATTGCTTTGTAATAGACTATTATATGCTTATGATATATATATATATATATATATATACAAGAATACGATTGTACAGTTATAGAAGACGATATTGTTGAAAGGAAAATTTTCTTCACTGAACTTTCTTGTCATAGCATAGGAATCACCTAGCCAGAAATCGCATCAACTATTCAGCCATTGGGTCGGTTTTCAACAGTTCGAATTTTCATACTTTTGTAAATTTGCGATATAGTGCGATCTTCATTCAGTGTTATCTTTGAGTTTTTGTTCTCATGATCGACTTAGTTTGTCTCACTGGTCACGACTTACTGTTGGAACTTTGGAATATTCATCTCGAAACATTTCGGTGTTACTACACTTAGTAATTTTTGGTCTATGATAATGACTGCTAAGGATGATTTGATGAGCTGGTTATTGCTTAGAGGTACATAGGCTTCTACATGAATTCTTACCACTACTACTGCTACGCTGCTACGCGTATCCACTGCACCACAGAGATCATAACAACATTTAGAGCGTCTATGGATTAATTACGTGTCTTCGACTAGTGACTGTTGTCTTTCCTAACACTCAGTCCAATTTCAGCATACACTTTACATGTAAGCATATTATGATTCGGTGCGTATAACGTGTATCCCAGGCACTTTAGACAGTGCAAGTCCGCAAGCCTGTCGAGTAATGGATGTTCCTCCTGTAGTAGGAGGTGTCTAAGTTCCGTATTCGCTATTACATTGGTCGATATTCAGTTATAAGCATGAAATAGCCCTCCATACTTTGATTATTTCATAAGATGTTTTCAATGTTATTTTTCGTTTGTAAGAAAAAATTTTTAAGAATAATTAAAAATACTAAAATAAGTAGAGACTACTTGTTAGTAATAAGTAATCCCATCGTCAAAGTGATGATTATTTAGCAGTAGTATTCATCAGGGACTGAGATCAGTTGGGGAACTACTGTAAACCTGGAGGCACTGGACAGCTGTTTCGTCCAATTAGTATGGGACTCTTCCTCAGTACCCACCGACGACATGTCTAGGGACCGAACTCAGGCTTCACGGTAAATGCGTAAACCATCCAGCCACTGGGCGAATCCGCAGAGGTTCACAATTTTCAACTTCTGTCAATTCACGACAGAGTGTGACTATCACCCAAGGTCTTCAATTTGCATCCACTTCACTTCCGACTGGTTGACCCCACAGGTCACGACTTCTCATTAGAGCTTCGTGATATCCATCTGGAAGCAAGTCACCAACGAGCACTATACAATAACGTACTACTGAGGAGTCCCATACTAGGATGAACCAGATGTCCAGTGCTCCCAGATTTCCAATGGTCCCCCGACTGATATCAGTTCATGATGAATACTTCTTCTAAATTAAAAAAATCCCCATTCCTCTCAAAAATACATGATGATTATTTGTTTAGTCTATTAAATGTGTTGGTGCATATTTTAACTGTTGGGTGAACGCGGTATGAAGCAATAATGATACTAATTAAAAGCATCCAAGATTTTTCGTCACATAAAATCTCTAGGATAACAGAAATATTTTGATTAACAATGTGAGTTTCGTTTTCTCTCGGTGCGACTGTGTTCAATGTACTCAAGATGGTACAGTAGACGGTAGAGTGATATAAGTATTTTGATGTACACACAAATGTGAGTTCAGTTAGTAGTTACTTCCGATGGTATGATTATGCTACGTAGCCAGTCAACTCGTATGATATTTTGACTGAAAATGCTCAGAATGTTCGATCAAGTTTTAACTCTCTCTATACATTCCTCACTTACATTTTCTTTTTTTCTATTAATTAACTTCAGTAAGTCATTCGGTGGAATAGAACCTAGAAGATTTGGATTTCATCGATGGCTTGTGTCCATTGTCACACGAACTTGAAGATCTACAGGCAAGAACTAACAAGTTAACAGAAGAGGCAGGGCAGCGAAGATGGGACTTCAAGTGAATATAGAGAAGACAGAGGTGATGAAAATACCGCACCAACAACAACAGCAAGCTCCACTCAACATCAATGAGAGAAACTAAAAGGAAGTAGCCTCTTTCACCTTCCTAGGCAGCGTCATTTCAACTGCAGGCAACACAGGCACGGACGAGGATGTCAAAGCCAGACAGGATCGGAAAAGCAAACAAGACAGGCATTCATTAACCTGAAACCAGTGTGTAGGTCTTCTGCATTCAGCATAAAGCGTGAACAATATCCGGATTTTCAACACTAAATGAGTCAAGTCAGTGCTTCTGTATGACTCAGGGACTTGGCGCGTTATGAAAAGCACTTCCAACAAATTATAGATATTCATCAACAACTACCCACTACGCTGGCTCGTTACTGAAACTCAAATGGTCAGAAAGAATCAGCAACAAGTAACTCACTCGGGAAAGAACTAACCAATAATAAGAATAAGCAACAAGGAACTCTGGCTGTCTGGCAACGAACCAACCAAGAAGCTATTACCCAACGAATATGCAGAAGAAGAGAGTGGAAGTGGAGATGGATTGGGCATACACTGAGAAGCCTGATTGGGGACATCACGTGTCAGGCCAGGCAAGGCAGTCGAGTATAACCCAGAAGGGAAACGACGAGTTAGGTGTCTGAGGTAAGGGTGACATGTAGGAGATGATGTGAGGAAGAAATGAGAGGTTGTGATTAGTCGTGGCGCTATGTTGAAGGGGAAGATTTCAGAGAAGAGAGTGTAATGGCGACGTGCTACTTAATCTCTATGTTCCACTAAGAGCCCAATGGACGAATAATAATAATACATAGATGTGAAGAAGAATAGTGATGTATTTCGTAAGATTTCATATTCTACCTTTGTTTCTTATCTTCTTTATTCATTGTTCAATTCGTCATAAGTGTTTATCGTTTAACAATTGATAAAGGTACATTTATTATTCATAAATAATTACTCCTTGAAATATGAAAGTGGAAAATATTCTCTAGAGGTTTTATTGCTGTGATTTGTTGACTTGTATATCCAGTAACTGGTTAAAATTGTTTAGTTAATGAACACAGTTTCGATTTAGGCATGCATGATTTGAATAAACAAAAGGTATCAGTCAGCTGTTTCTTTTACCTATCTTGAAGAAGATGAAGTGATCATTACTTAATTTCATAGTTCTTCCTAGAAGATAATTATCATTATTAGTCCCTTGGGTTCCTAGTGGAACATAGGGCTTCAGTAGCACGTCTCCAGTGAACTCTGTTCTCTGAGATCTTTTGAACCTAATTCCACGACAGCCCACAAGCTCTCATTTCCTCCTCGCACGACCTCCTCCATGTCACCCTCACTTCGGACGTCCAACTCGTCGCTTTCCATGGGGATTCCACTCGAGGGCCTGACACGTGATGTCTCCAGTCGGCCTTCTCAGAGCATGCCCAATCCATCTCCACTTCCTCCTGCATATTTGTTGAGCGATAGCTTCTCGCTTCGTTGGTTCGTTCCCAGAGCTCCTTGTTGCTTATTCTTATTATTCTGGCCATCTGATCTTCAGTAGCGAGCCAGCGTAAGCAGTTGTTGATGAATGTCTGTAGTTTATTGGAAATCCCTCTCGTAACGCGCCAAGTCTCTGAACCATACAGCAGCACTGACTTGACGTTGATGTTGAAAATCCGGATGTTGTTCCAGATGCTGAGTGCAATACAGTAGATCTCTACACTGGTTTCAGGCTAATGAACTCCTGTCTTGCATTTCCGATTCCGACTTTGACATACTCGTCTGTGCCTGTGCCGCCTGTAGTTGAAACAGTGCTGCCTAGGAGGGTGGGTAAAGGATGCTAATTCCTTTAAGTCTCTCCCGTTGATGGTGACTGGAGTCTGTTGTTGTTGGTGGTGGTGGTGGTGCGGTATCTTCATCACCTCTGTCTTCTCTATATTCACTTGAAGTCCCGTCTTCGCTGCCCTGCCTCTTCTGTCAACTTGTTAGTTTTTGCCTGTAGATCTTCAAGTTTATGTGACATCAGAAACAAGTCATCGGTGAAATCCAGATCTTCTAGGTTCTTTTCCGCAGTCCAGCGTATCCCCCTCTTCTCGCTCCTAGAAGATAATACTGACTATTAAATAAGCATTTTAATAATCGACTGGTATCAATGATGCTTTTCATGTTAACTGTTCACTGAACACGGTCTTTGAAAATGTAAACGTATATATGAAAGTGACAATGGTCACTTGAAGAGTTACCTTCAGACTTCACCTTTGATGGTTGTTCACTTCACTGGAAAATTGAAAATGTAGTTACATAACAGAAAGTGTATTTCACTATCTTAACTGCAATAGTTTATAGATATTTACGATACTTCTGATTACTTCTAGGTTTTTACTAAGATGATGTGTCCTGTAGGTTTTCGCCTATTCAACCAACATTTATGACTTCGTATGAGGATGTGGACAGTCTTTTCGTACACTGTAATAGAAACCATGATATTACTTCACCTTCTTAGTGGTCATAGTGCAAAGTCTATCAATAAACTTTAATTAACGCTGAGCATAGCTATATCGTGGTTGCATTACGTTCCCCAAGATGGGTTTCTTCTGATCGTGGAGCTTTCATCGTCTTGCTAGACAACATCATCAACACTAACTTCATAATGAAGTGAGCTGTCAATATCTCTCCGTGAAGGATTCAGTAGCTTGCCCTGACCAACTGGTTTGTGTGTGACTGGTTGTTTCCGTTGATTATTGTGTCATTGACTGACTGCATGGATTTTACTGTTGACTGCTCCTCTGCTTGACCTCCGACCTTTCTATTGTTGGTCATTTTTCCCATTGGTTGATACATTCGGTCTGTCTGTACATTTATTGATCGCTGACTGACTGACGTGAATGCCAAGCTTCTAGGAATTCACTGATATTTTCTGTGTTTCCTCCCTCTGTCCATGATTTCTACATTGTCGGTATTGAATTCATATCCATAATTATCCGCCTAATCTGGTTATTGAAGCTGAGATAGCAAGAAATGATGAGAAAGGCTGTGGCAACGAATTAACCAACAACCGATCACCCAACGAATATACAGAAGAAGAGAGTGGAAGTGGAGATGGATTGGGCATACACTAAGAAGGCCGACTGGGGACATCACTCTTAGGCCAGGCCCTCGAGTGGAACCGGGATGGGAAACGACAAGTTTAGCGTTGGAGGCGAGGGTGACATGGAGGAGATGGTGTGAGGAATAAATAAGAGGTTGTGGGCCTTCATGAAGCCAGGTTGAAAGAGAAGACTGGAGAGAAGATAATGGAATGGAGACGTGCTACTGAAGCCGTGTGTTCCATTAGGAACCCAAGGGATAAATAATAATAATAATAACAAGTCATACGGCATCTCATCGATACGGAGTATAATGTAGACAATCTAGAATTCTTCAAGACAATCAACAAACAAGTTTATTCAAATCTTCTGAAGTTAGTTGAAGCCGTAGCAACTTAACGATTGAAACGAGAATTATTTGTGATAAGACTTTTTTGCTATGATAACCTAATGTTGTACTCTTTCTTCAATTTGATGATGTTATCTTTTGATTGAATCTTTGTTCTGTTTGTACATTATTTTGTTAGTCATTTGATCAACTGAGTTCAACTCGTTTTATTATTACATATAATTTATACTGGATGATGATTGATGAACCGTGACCATATTCGAACTGGTGACCCTTGAGCTTTTTGCCGAGGTCTGTGCCAAGTGGTGGGTAGTTGAGCCTTGTCACTTGGTTACCAGGACACCTGATAAGAAACCCATTGGTTGCTGGTTCGAATCCCATCGCTGTCCAAATTCCCACTTCACTTTCAATCTTCACTCAGTATCGATGATATTAGTCCACCAAACCACACCTACTATCTCAAATAGTCAAAATGATAATCAATAGGATGCTCCCCCCATCTAACTCACTTAGATTTGGATTGGCACGAGAATTCCTGGCTAGGCAGCAGCCAGTGTGAATACGATTAAGCGGTAGTACTACATTACGAATTCACATGGTAATCGGACCAAAGCACCGCCTTGTGATTGAAGTGAGATAAAAATCTGGTCAGCAGTCAAGCCACATAGCTCAGTTGGTAGAGCAGTGGACCTGAAACCCAGTGGTTACTGGTTCGAATCCGGCAGCGGTCCAAATTCTTATTTCACCTTTCATCATCACCCAGTATGAATACTAGTCTGCCAAACCATGACTATCTTAGATAGTCAAAATGATGTTATATAATTTGATTGTTATTTACCAGCAACTAGCCAATATTTTCATCATATTACGTAATCTTTTATCAATACTTATCATCTTTTCTAGAAGTCTTTGTTGAAATACAAATATAGTAAGTGATATTTCATAGAATGCTATGTAATTTCATCTAGTTGTTTGTATTCTTTTTTAAACCATATTTTTCCATGTTAATTAACTTCCTGTACATGAGTCTGTTCTACTTTTATTGTCTAGTATAAACAGTTAAATATTTTCACGCTGTCAACAGCTGATGAGGAGCCGACGAAATGAAATGATACAATGTTATTCTACTCCAATCTTTGTTCTTTCGTTATACAAGTTAATAAATAAGAACGTGTATATGGAATTATATTAAAATTCTACTGAATGTAGTATTTGTTTATTTCAACTTAAGAAGTAGTTGACAAGAAACCGACAAACTAAAAAATACCTCATGTTATTCCGCCTCAATCTTGATAATTTCTTTCCCTATTTAACATTATCAAAGAGAACAATTGCATAAGGCTTTATTTATTACTAATTCCGACTTTACTGAATATATATCTGTGAAAAATGTGGGATTACTCTGAGAAATATTTCCTTTTCTTTTCAATGTGGTACAATGAAACGTTATAGTGGCTGCAGTAAACTTACTGAATCCTTTTTAAAACTGGACGAGGTAAACTAATCGGTTACAAATGGTTAAGAGACTTAACTAAGGGATAAATTTATGAAACATTGGATTCTGACCCAGTGGTTCAATGGTAACGTGATGGCCACGGAACCTGAAGGTCGTGGGATCGATCCTAGACGGGATCGTGGGTGCGAACTGCTGAGGAGTTCCATACTGTTACGAAACAGCTATCCAATGCTCCCAGGTTTCCAGTGTTCCCCCAACCGATCTCAGTTTACGATGAATAACAACTTAAAAATCTATGACTTTAGCACTGAGTGATACAACTTACAAACAGACTGCGAAAGGTCTTTATGTAAATAATGCTTAGATTTGTCTATGCTATATTACCGAGTCTTAGAAAATAACGAAAATAGTTCATATTCAGTAATTTTGGTGTTCTTGATTACCTCAGCATGGCTGTGAATAATAGTTCAAGGAATCTACATATCTATGACATTATCATCTTCATGACCCAAGCAGAATATCATCAGTCTGTAATTTTTATGCTGACTGAGGCTCAGATACAGGCACTCAAATCCGTATGTAATCACATTCATACGCCAGCTTCGAAAGGATTCATGGTTCATCGTTAACTATCTATACGTATGATTTGTGGTAATGTGGTTCACTTGTGTATAGTATCTGAGTGAATTCAATGCCCACCAAGCTAAAAAACTCTTCTTATATGTTCAGAATAGTTGACACCTAACAAAAGATAGTTCTCCTGACTTGATTTCACTGTCAGTTAACAAAAATGGAATAACCACAACGTCACTTTAGGGTGTTTCCACATAAGTGAGTCTGCGTAAACTTAATTCAGAGTAACTTTTTGCAGAAAACGTACTACTGTTTCATTTATTACGCCGTGATTCAGTCTTCATTTCGTGTGAACTAGTGCATACAAAGAGACGAATAGGCTTTTTTCTCTCATTTCAAGTTTCTAAATGACTGTTGAATCCAAAAGTTATTCATTACAATAATAATTATTTTTATTTGTCCCTTGGGTTTCTAGTGGAACATACGCCCTCACTAGAACGTCTCTACTGCACTCTCTTCTCGCCAGTCTTCTCTTTCACTCTGGCTTCATGACTGCGCACGACCTCTCATTCCTACCTCACACTGTCTCCTCCATGTCACCTTCACCTCCGACGCCCAATTCATCGTTTCCCATCTCGGTTCCACTCAACGGCCTGGCCTACCACATGATGTCCCCAAATGGTCTCCTCAGTGTATGCCCGCTCAACCTCCAATTCCTTCTGCATACTTGTTGGGTGATAGGTTGTTGGTTGGTTCGTTGCCAGCCTAAGTGAGTTCCTTGTTACTGGCCATCTGATCTTCAGTATGGAGTGAGTGTAGGGGGCAGTTGTTGATGATGTCTGTAGTTTTTTGGAAATAGTTTTCATAACGCGCCGAATTACCGAATCATAGAGAAGCACTGACTTGACGTTGGTATTGAAAATCCGGATGTTGTTCACGCTTTATGCTGAGTGCAGAAGACCTACACACTGGTTTCAAGTTAATGAATGCATGTCTTGTTTTCTTTTCCGATCCTGTCTGCCTTTGACATCCTCGTCTCTGCCTGTGTTGCCTGTAGTTGAAATGATGCTGCCTAGGAAGGTAGGTAGGTGGAAGAGATTACTTCCTTTAAGTTTCTCTCGTTCATGGTAATTGGAGCTTCTTGTTGTTGTTGGTGGTTGCGTTCACTTGAAAAAAGTCATGTCTTCTCTGCCCTGTCCTACCCTCCCCTGCCTTTTCTGTCAACTTGTAAGTTTTCGCCTGTAGATCTTCACGTTTGTGCGACATTAGACACAAGTCATCATCGGCGAAATCCAAATACTCTAGGATGCTTCCATTGGTCTAGCGTATCCCCCTCTTCTCGCTCCTCGCACCTGTTTCTTGCATGATCCAGTCGACCACAATCAGGAAGATCAAGGGTGATAGAAGACAGCCTTGTTTCACCCCTTCCTTTCTTCACTTCAGAGGCATCACTGAGCTTCCCATTGTGAATTAGTTGGGATGTGGCGTCTTCATATAGTTGTTGAATGAGATTGATGAATGTTTGTGGTATTCTGTAATGTTTGAGTAGTTGCCTTACAATTACATCTCGGTTGACGCTGTCGAAGGCGTTTTCAAAGTGGATGAAGTTGATGTTGGATTGAGTTGACTGCCATTCTATGTTCTGTTCTATGATGATGCTTAGCGTTACAACTTTATCCGCACATAATTTGTACTTCTTGAATGCAGCCATTACAACAATACCTTATCCTTTATCAGGTTTGAGGAGGAATATGTCAGATCTATTCTGTATTTCTTTCAAAGATTTAAAGTGCTGTGCATTCGATATGCTTTTTTTATCTAGTTTTTAAGCAGTTCCAAATGGTGTACAATATTAACTTTTTCATTTTTAACTAACCTTGATTATATGAAGATATTGTGACAAGAAGATTCAACTGGTCGTAAAGATTTTCAAAGCGATCATGAATCTTCAGATGAGAAAATTCAAAAGAATTAGTCACAAGTTTATCTGGATTGTTTGTTTCACACTTTCGGTAGAACTATTGTAGTGGGGGTTGTAAGTAGTATAAGTAGTATATGTTGAGAGGGCGGCAGATTATCTTGAGGGATTACCATCAACAGGTATAAATTCTGCTCAGATAAACACAAGAGACAATATGGGGTTATTTTAAGCAAAATCGAGATAGAAGCTGAAGAGGAAGTGAAGTACTGTCTTAATGGAGGGTGTACTATAATTCATGACTACTGTACAAGATGTCAATAATAAGCATCCTTTACTCCGTCTCAGTCTTCCCTTTTCCCTCAGTTGGTATCGCTGCCGCTATCAGTTGACATTCAGTCAAAATACACCTTTACTTTTTAATCCTATTGCGTTATTTCTATCTGTACAAACGCATCGTAACCTAAAACAAAGTTTACAAGAATCAGGCTAGTGAATTACAAAGATTTCCCACAAAAGTTACATGATATTATAGGAACAAATATGTTTAGGTTTTGGATGCATAATCTAGAAAGAACAAAGTAAAACTGTAACTCAGAAAGTATATACTGTTGATGACTCCTAATTAGGACAAAACGCGCATCTTAGCTACTATCCACTAGCAATATATAACTGAAACACAGGCAGTATCGATGCATGCGTGCAGGAGTACATACGCCAATAGACAGTAATCAATTCGACCCACTCAGCGACAGGATAATACAAGCGACAATAGTAAAACTATACCCGTCTCACGAGAAGTGGTTATCATGACCCAGTTGCCCAGTGAACAACACACTGACCCGGTGTTTTAATCAATCAATCCCCGGTTCAACTCTTGATGGGAACAGTACCACCCACTGATAAGCAGGTACATCCAGCTGACGAGTTCCAAACAGGACGAAACGTGTGTCCTAGATTCCACTGCTAGCCACTATCCATCATTAATAAATAACTCAATGAAACAGAGGCGTTCAGATGCCTGAAGTAGTTCATACCTTCGCAATGATGATATTCCAGGTATTCTTTTCACCAAATGTACTGATATGCTAAGCCATCCACTCACAAACATTTTCAATGAGTCTTTTGCTAGAAATGAAGCAGCAAATGCCTGGAAAGGAATTAAAATACTTCCGGTACCTAAGTCTACATCTGCTGGAGTTAAAGTGAAATTTCGACTGGTCACAATTAGCTGACTATTCCTCAAAGCAATGGAAAAACTGTCGCTTCGTGCACTTGAACCTCCTTTGCAGGCTTTCAGAAATCCAAATCAATTTCCCTACAAATCCAGTAGGAGTACCTTAGATGCTGCAATTGTTTTACATCATAATATTATTACCAGTTTGGACAAAGGTGGTACGTATGATAGATCTGCCTTCTTGGATTATACTTCTGCCTCTGACTCTATCCCTAGCTTGTTGAATAAGTTCAACAAGCTTGCCAGTCTTTACGCTGAGTCCTTGATTGAGAGGAAAACTCTCTACTTCGCTGTGTAGTGAAGCTGGTGTGCCTCAAAGTGCTGTTGTTTCTGCTTTCCTTTTCTCTTTCTTTTTGCGTGACTTACCAACCTCAACTGAGGCTGACTTTGTTAAGCCTTCTGATGACATGACAGCATCCGTGCCGATCATCTCCTCTTCTAATTGTTCTCAGTTTAATAACTTCTTATAGGAAGTTGATTACTGGTCTTCTTAAATGGTCTCACACTCAATCCTTTGAAATGTCACGTGGTTAATTTTAGCTTAAGACCTTTGCACATTGCTTCAGTCCCATAACTCTTGTCTTATAGATGGCTCTGTTATAGAGGATTTTTGCGAGCGTGGTCCATCTTGGCTTATGCTTTTCTTCTGATCTTTCTTAGTCTCCTCTTATCTTTCTGATTCCCAGGAAAAGCTTTTGCTTGACCTTTTATATTAGGAGGCTTGGACTGTCTGGTATAACTCAGTCTCTACTCTTTCGTTTCATTAATTCCTGTGTTTTGTCTTTACTAACTTATTGTTGCTCCTTATTCTTTCCTGGACTACGTTTTATTGTATAGGATTTTGGAGGCTGTTAGTAGAGTAAGTAGTACACCGCTAACCGAGTTGATAAATGCAGTTGTGAATAGGCATCTGAACTCTTGTAGACTACTGGCTAAAAGTATTTTATCTGATGATAAAGCGTCATCTGCATCCACATCTGTCTCCATGTCTGTCTTCTGGGAAGACAAGAAGCAGATATATTAAACTCTATGCAAGTACAACCACAAACAAAATTCAACCATACCACCTTATTTAGCTTGTATATCGTGTGAAGAAGATCTTGTCAGACATAGTTTTACCAATCAACTTTGTAATAACGAATAGTTATCATATCCCTGAAGTCATTAAACATTTCAATAATCCTGTTACTCACTATTCTGTATTATGTATTGTTAGACAGAACCATTGTTAATGTTGTAAAAATGTTGTACAATGAGTAGATTGATGTAGTAATAAACACTGAGAATTTTGTACTGTAAACATGACTATGATTCTAAATAAAGCAAATATATTATTATTCAGCTAAATGGCTTTCATGCTTTTCCGCACTCTTCAGGAAGGCATATCTTCAATCCTGAGAGACCTGGTGTCCCATAACAGATTCAAACCAACGTCACCTATTGCCACAGTTAAAGATGTTTTCATGGAGGTATTTAGACCATGATCGGTCTCGTCTAGGGCTAGATAATTAGTCACTGAAGAGTAGCCAGTTGCATGATGTCAAATCCTGAACAATGAGTGAATTTTGTCGATCATTTTTTATATGGCCACCAAGTTAGGAAAATAAGCATCTCGATGCTTTTTGCTTGATGTCAGGTGGTTGACAAATAGCTGGCTGGTTCATTGAAGGGATGTTTATTCTTTGTGTGCACAGATGGATACTTTAAACATGTACAAAGAAACAGAAAGAGAGTCAACTGGTATATTATAGGTATCGGGAGGTGATTGTTAGGAATATCTAGACTTAATTTGCATGGTTGTTTTTATTCCATTTCTTTGCTCTAACTTCGAAAACTCCTGCCAGAACTGCCTAAGGATTAAACACCGCATTAATGAAGACACATACAAAAGCCTAAATGGATTCAGTGAATCAGAAACTATTCAACCAAATGCATAGGCAATCAGCAAGCTCCATTTCCATATCATACCCAGTTGTACTAGTAATTCTTTTTCGTATCTACCAACACACACACAGAGAAGAGGGTGTTTAACGATTGGGAGGAGCTGGTGGGGATTGTTGAAATAAGATGAATTCATGTTATTCTGCTTCATTTGTTACGTTTTGTTTGTTCATATTTGTAAACTGAACGAATTTCATGAGTCGTACAACAATAGGAAAATGTGATCACGAGAGGGTGGTATCCTTTTCAACGTTGGGTTGCTAACATCCCTCTAAACGAGAAAATTTCTCACTTTTTACTGTGAACTTCTGATAGACTTGAAGACAAAAGTTTGTCATGTCGATGGATTCGTGGGTTAAACTTGTGTGTCTTTCACAGGTAGAAAGGATAGTTAAGCCGGAACCGAGATACACTCACATTAATGTGTCAGCTTGATTAAGTTTTGAGCTAGTAAAGCTTTTCTAGGGACATGGAATATCCGAATAATGTTTGAATCTGGCTGGTAAGGCTGCCCAAATTGCATAGAAGTGCTAGGAACCTGCGAAAGCAGATGGAATGGAAGCGGGCTGTCCAAACTGTCAACTGGAGAGTCAAAAGTTCTACTCCGGTCACCCAGACGACAACCACAAGCAAACTGAGTTTTCGAGTGGCTACCATGATGTCCCCGAGAGCATCGAAAGCTCTCATACAGTGGGAACCAATCTCCTTCTGCAGGATCATGACAACAAGATTCAAATCAAAAGGAGGGAATGTCACAACCAGACGATGCTACACTACGCACCCACAAATAATGCAGTTGAAGAGAAGAAGGAGGAATTCTACAGACAACTGCAATCAGTAATGGACAAGAAACCATCCCAGTTGGCGACATCAATATTCTAATGGTTGGGGTGACGTGAATGCCGAACTGGAAGCGAAAAACACAGGAAGAGAACTTATCATGTGTCGAGAAGCACTTAGTGAAATGATGAATGAGATTGGAGAACTGTTTGGAGATTTCTGCGTATTCAACGATTTGGTGATTGGAGACAGTGTGTACAATACAAGGATATTCAAAAATCCACATGGATTTGATTTCATCAGGTGGACACACTAAAATCCACTTCAGATAGACTTTATCTCAATGTGAAGAAAGTGAGCACGAAGCCAACCTACTGGACAAAAGATGAAGAAGGTGAGCAGATGTAGGATTAAACTACTCACTACGTATTGCAAAGAACCTATCCTCAAAATCAAGTTGAAAGCATTCATGAAGCTGGTCATAGATGACCACAGTTCAAGTTCAACACCCACCCGGAACAGAAACTGAGTGACGAAACTACAAAGGACATCTTCACGTCAATCAACCACCAGGACAAAATGGAAGACATTAAGCATCGTCCCCAAGGAAACTTGTGTGGAAGAACACTGCAACTGTTTGAAAGAGGCGTGGAAGGAGACCCTCATAATCGTGTTGGGAAGGAAGAAGAAGCAAGACAGGATAGGACAAGAAATGGATCTCGGCTGATACATGGAAGGTGATAGAGGATGGAAAGGAAGATGGAGATGGTAGAACAGAAGATGACTCAGTGCAGAGCAGTGCCGGAATAAGAGAGAGGAAAAGAGAGGCTGAACACAACCTATAAAACACTACGCTGGATAACGAAGTGAAGAAGAGTGAGGGGAAAGGCAGAAGATACTTCTGCGACACACTTGGAAGTGTAGCAGAACCTGCTGCTGGTAGGAGAGACCTGAAAGCACTACGTCAAATAACCAGCTTGATATCTGAGAGGGAAGAGATCAACACTGATGAAACCAATGAAAGATAGTGAAGGAAACCTAGTTAGCACCAAAGGGGAGAAACAAAGGAAACAATGGGCTGACCACTTCAAAGAACTCTGGACCACCGCCACCACCTGTAACTTTTCCGGAAAAACCACCAGCAGCCGAGTCGCAGAATTACCATTGGATACAAGCCCTCCGACAAAAGCAGAAGTGAATTCTTGAGAGCCAGGGAAGGTAGCAAGACAAGAAGATGGAATTCCCCCAGAAGCACTGAAAGACGCAGAGATAACAGCGGACATGCTTACACCACTATTGCAGAAGTTTTCAAAGGAAGGAAGGAAGGAAAAATACCTTCAATTCGGAAGAATGTCTGCCTTGCCTTAATCCCAAAGCAGAGCGACCTGAGTCTTTACAAGAACATGAACTGGCGCAGAATCATGCTCCACTCCGTCCACCCCAAGCAAAATATTAGGCCGCAACATACTGGAGAGACTACAAAATGCTCTGCATTCAAAATTACTACCGGAACAGTCTGGATCCAAGAAATATAAATCATGTACGGATCAAATTGTAATCCTACACATCATCATCACAGAGCAGCGCGTAGAATACCAGTCAGCTCAACTCAACCTCAACTTCATCGACTTTGAAAAGGCTTTCAACAGCGTTGACCGAGAAGTAATTTGGCAACTGCTTCAACACTACGGTTTTAGTCCCACAAACACCCATCAACCTCATTCAACACCAGCTATACACTATATAATGCTACATGCCAAGTGGTTGACAGTGGAAATCTCAGCGATGCCTTTAAAGTGAAGACAGGAGTAAGACAAGGTTACCGCCTACTATCACTGATCATCTTCCTGATTATGGTCGACCGGAGTGGAATGGAGTGGACTGGATCATGCAAGAAAATGTTAAGAGGTGTGAGAAGATGGGCATGCACTGGTTGAGGGTTGAGATGACGCTAGCAGAAGATTTGGATTTCGCCAACGATGATGATTTATGTCTAGTGTCTTGTCGCACAAGATATGCAGGCGAAAACTAACAAGTTGGCTGAAGAGGGAAGGCAGCAAAGACTGGACTTCCTTTAGGTGGACGTAGAGAAGACATAGGTGATGGAGATACCCAACCTCCACCATCACCACCAACGACAACGAGCACCAATCACCATCAGCGGAAGAAATCTAAACGAAGGTGTATCTTTCATCTACCTACCTAGGGAACATCGTCTCAACAGCAGGCGACACACATGAGGATGTGAAAGCGAGGATCGGAATGACAGCATGACAGGTCTTCATTAACCTGAGATAATGAGTGTGGAGATCTACAACACTGCACTGTACTCAGCATAAGGCGTGAACAACATCCTGACTTTCAACACTAATTCAGTCAAGTAAGTCAGTGTTTCTATGTGATGGTTGTGAGACTTGGCGTGCTACAAAATGCATTTGTAACAAACCGCAAAAACACACCATCATATCAGAAGGCCAGAAAGAATAAGCAACAAGTAACTCTGGCTGGTAACTAACCAATCAACCAAGAACCTATCGCCTAACGAATATACAGAAGAAAGTGGAGATGGATTGGAGTGAATTGGACATAAACTGAGAAGACCGTTTTGGTACATTACGCGTCAGGGAAGGCCATCGATTGGAACCGAAATAGGAAATGACGAGTTGGGCGTCCAAGGTGAGAGTGATGTGGAGGAGATGGTGTAAGTAAGAAATGGAAGCTTGTGGGGAGTGGTGGAGCCAGGTTGAAAGAGAAGAGGATGAATTGTTGAGGTGCTATGTTCGACTAGGAACCCAAGGTACAAATAATAATAACATAATAATAGTAGAGATTATGGAACCCAGATAGACAGTCAAATATCAGCGCTAATTCTCTTTTTGTTAATGTATAACGATGTCTTAAAAGGACTATAATCATTTTAAAAATAACATTGACAGTCTGCTTGAACCCTGGGTTGCCAAAATATTTCTACTTTATATATATATATATATATATATATATATATATATATATACATATATATCAGTAAATTGTTCCCTTTCAATGTTTAATCAGTAAAGCATGTATCGTATCATGTTATATTGCTTATTTGTAAAATGTTTCAACCAGCCATTTCACAAGTTGAACGTGTGGGATCATATTGCGTTTCCTAAAATAGTTAGCTTAAATAGCAAATTTTTCTACAGATTGGATAAACTATCATCACGAAGCTTATACACAAAATCTTCGAAAATTATTTCGTATAAAAATAATATACAGCAAGTATATTTGAGGAAATATTGTATAGTAAGGATCAGAGAAATTAATTCATGACAGTTTGTTTCAATTTTTTCGTTAAAATAAGAGTAAAACTTGGGCACTGTGATCGATTGTATAATCGATCTATGTTTATGTGCACCAATTCCAACAGACAAGGTCAAAGCAACTATAGAACGTGTCAGTAAACTCTGTCTTAAAGAAGAAATTCATAGAATAGTCGAAACGTTGTACAATATCAGGAATTATATTGTAAATCTTAAGTGCAAGCTGATACAAGCACAGTTAGTGAAAAAGATTATGAACTTCTGGTGGATAATTTCAATGAAACAAGACCAGCCGCATTCATGAAATCCGAAAATACTCAGATTAAGAAGTTAAACAAACTTATGGAAGAAGAGCATCCAGTCAACAGTAATGAATATTAACAATAGCATATCACCAATGATCGATAAGTCAAAGTGATTTAACAGTCTCTCGAGTAGAGTTCTAAGCTCAACAGAAGTGAAAGTGTTAGAGAAAGGTCTTAATTTCAAGTTAGCGGTTAATCAGTTGAAACCAGAAGATATCACTTCCAATAGATAAGACAATTTCAGATGACGTAAGAGCACAGTGTGCTCTAACACTGAAAGAAAAAGTGAAATCTAATTTATCCAAGTCACAGAGGGAAGGTCTTAGAAACCTTCAACAGTTATAATGAACAAATTAGAACTATTCGTTGAAAATTTATCCTGTAGTGTAAATGTATTTACATTAGTCTTTCCTTCATCAGGAGACTTCCAATATAAAATTTCTCTAGCAGATAAGAAATAAATAAATAAATTGGAATACTTTAGTCTGGGAGCACTTTTTGGATATATATCATTGATGTTGTTAAATGGTATGAAAATTTAAAATAAATCTGAGAATTCATTTTAGAGGACTCATGAACAATTACTGAATGATATCAATGAATGAAAGTCGGTCTATATCGTGATTATAGACCTAGTGGCTCAATGGTAATATGCTAGCTACTGAGTTCGATCACCAGTGGGGTCTTGGGTGCACACCGTGGAGGGGAAACCATTCTACGACAAAAAAGCTGTACAATATTTCATGGTTTCCATTATTACCCCAACCAATATCAATCCAGGATTACTATCCATTCCATCACCTGCTCTCTTATTCTACTCATTCATCTAACTTACTATGAAATCCACCTATACACTGATGACTTTTGGGTTGAACATTGTGTAATAATGAAATTTGAAACAATTAATCTGTAATCATAAGGTTATTCATCGTAGACTGATATCAGTTGGAGGAACAAAGAAAACCTGGGAGCAATGGACAGCTGTTTCGTTCGACTAGTATGGGACTCCTCAGCAGTGCGCACCCACGACCCTACCACTAGGGATCGAACCCGCGGCCTTCAGATTCCGCGGCCAGCGCGTTACCATTGAGCCACTGGGTCATGACGCAATGCTCCTTATTTCCAACTTCTGTTAGCTCACGATGTCGGTCTACGATGAATAACAACTTGAAATATTTCCAAATCTACACAACTCCCTCAAAATTTAATTGAACTGGTGCTCATTGGTGACTAGCTTCAAGAAGTATTCCCGAAGTTCCAATGAGAAGTCATGACCGGTGGAGTCAAAGCCTGATGGCCATGAGGACAGATACTCAACGATGACATTGGGTGGCGGTTGCGATATATATCGTGAGCTAACAGAAGTTGGAAATATGGAGCATTGGATTGTGACCCAGTGGCCGGCTCAATGGTAACGCACTGGCCGCGGAATCTGAAAGTTGCGGGTTCGACCCCTGCTGGTAGGGTCGTGGGTGCACACTGCTGAGGAGTCCCATACTAGTCGAACGAAACAGCTGTCCATTGCTCCCAGGTTTCCTTTGTTCCTCCAACTGATATCAGTCTACGATGAATAACAACTTGAAATACTTCCAAATCTCCACAACTCCCTCAAAATATAATCATAATATTGAATATTAAAATAAGGAAACATTATTTGTCCGAAAAGTATGGTGTGTTTACATTAAGCATCACATTCCGAATAATTTTTAATAGTTAGAAAAATCTAGTAATCATCTTATTCGAAATAACTTTTAGTAAAATCTTGAATTCTCAGCATGAAATACTGCAACATATATATATATATATATATATATATATATATATATACTGCTTAACAACATTTCGAATAATGTTATTATAAGAATTTAAGTAATGTAAAGAATATTAAAAACCTGAACATTATATATTCCTAATTAAATTACTGAAATGAGATTTATTAACTGTTACAAAACTGATATGTGAGTTCTGTTCTAACCCATTTTTCCTCACATCATATGCATACTAGTTGAGGGACAGTTAAATTCTTGTACTTGGCTATACAAGTGTACACTTTTCGGTAGTTTCTTCTTATCCTCCCTGAGAGGAGATACAATAAAGAGAGTTGTGAATGAAGTGGATGCTCAGTATCAGTTAAAATTACTGAAGCTAGTTGCTTACTAGAATTTAAATGTTTGTTGACTACAGTGTGATACACTTGAGCCAAAGGTACCGCACTCACTCTACTGACATCTTTCAAAGTCCTACACAATGGAATACAGTAGTTTTTTAGAAAACCAAGAAATATCAGTGGGGAATAACAGAGAAGAATTGGTAAAATGCAGGGATTAATAAATTGTAAGAGTAGAGAGACTGAGTTATACCAGAAAGCCTCTGTTTTATTACGTAATACGTTAAATGAAAGATTTCTTTACAAGTCAACAAGATATAAGACGACCAACAGAGATCAGGAGCAAATCTCAATCCAAGATAGTTAACACTCACTTTACTTTCTGCACAAAAACCACCAATACATAAAGAGTCAAGGGGCGTAAGCAGCTCACATGTGTCTTGTTTACACCTGAGGCTAGAATTAACAGTCCGTTATTTAGAAGAGTTTAACTCGAGACCATTTGAGAGAGACTGTTGGTCAATCACAGACAAGAATCCGTTTGATAGAGAGTAATGTAAATGAGAGTTGACTGGAATAGACACTGTCAGGTCATCAGGATACTCAATAAAATTAGTTTGAACAGAATAAGGTAAATCGTGCAAAAAGAGGGAAGAGAGACACTGAGAAAGTACAGCAATCTGAGGCACACTAGCTTCAGTAAGCAATGAATTGAAGCGCTTCCCTTTATTGATAGTGTACTGTTTGATTGCAGAGAAATAAGAATACAGCCACTTCGTTACCCATGGATCAGTATCACCTATGGTAAGCTGAATTAGCAACAGTGACCTAGGAACCGAGTCGAAGGCTCATGAGGAATCCAAGAAGGTACAACGGACATAATTAACACCTTTGTTTTGAATAAAAACAATATTATGATGATGGAAGACAGTGATTGCATCTAAAGTACTTCTCTTGTGTTTGTAAGCAATCTGTTTTGGATCTCTGAAAACCATGAATGAAGGCTCAATCATAAGGAGAAGTAATTTCTGCATTGTCTGCGGAGAAGGGGAAGTTATAGTGATGGGTCGGAAAGTAACATCTGATCCAGAGGATAACTTACTCTTAGGCATAATGTTGATCTCCATTTAAGTAGTAGATATTATGTTTTTAGAAAACGATGCATTGAAGATTTCTGTAAGGGGATGACATACAATGTTTGCCCATTTTCTAAATATAATACCAGTAATACCATCAAGACTTAAGCTTTTGGAAGGATTCAAGAATATTAGACATTTAAATACGTCATATATATTATAACTTGGAAAGTAGCTATCCTTTTGACTATGGATATAAGGAAGGATGAAATCAGCTTGTCGAAGTATATATGCCTTATTTAACCTGCAGACATCCACGCATGTTTCTTTTGTCAACTGTTTTCTACCAGTAATCTCTCTGAATAACTTCCATATATTGGATGACTTTTTACACCACGGGAACTTCTGGTCGAATAAAGTATTCAGACGTTGTATTTCAAACTCGATAAGACAGTTGATTGTTTAACACAAGGGTGATGTCTCGTCTTACACAAACTCTTCTTTCCTCTTCAGAGCATCTTCACATAAACAGAGGAAAGTCTGTCAAATCTCATGTAGAATGCTTCAGCTAGTCAGCAAATACTCACACAGAATCTCAAGTAGATTGTGATATTAGTCATAGTGTTGTAGAAAATGTAGTATATTCCACTGTGAATGTCATCTGTACTGGACTTCCTCGAGAAGATATCCAAATGCATTCCTGTCTAATTTGCAACATACTTCTTAAGAAAACACGTGCAATAAGGTAGTCAGAATTCAACAGTGGAGTTCATTTATGGATTTCATACATACCAGAGTCATTTGTGAACACTAAATCAAGTATTTTGTCGAGACCAGTGGGAATGTCAATCACATTTTCATACCCCAACGGGAATAGGAAACAATCTTCACATAAATTCAAATCTCCACATTCTATCAACAACGAGTTACCCGAAATCGGAGCGAAACATTAAATGAGTTGATCGAAGAAAATTGATAAACTGGAGGAAGTGTAGTCAGGTATCACATAAATGTTTGCATTTATTCAAATGCCTAGAACAACATTTCGAAAATATCCAGTCAGTTTTGTCTTCGGAGAAGCTAACGCCTACACAGTTGGAGATGGATCGATTTAGTTTGATAAATTTTACTACACAACCATCATCTTTCTTCTTCGACTAGCTTCGATCACATGGAAATAACCTGAAAGCCTTGAGACAAACTAAGTTGTCACAATAATAACAATGATAATAATTAGCATAATGATGACTTCATTGTGAAAGTGATTTCGAGAATACTCTACACAATTTCCAGCATGTCATATAGCGCACCAGTGTACATGTATGTATACATAGCGAATTGAAATAAGAATAAATTACATGCAGAATACATAGAATGATTCTCTCTGTCTACAACTCCCTTCAAAATGTGAAGTTAATTTAGGTGGACAATCACATCAGGAATTAGATTCACAATGTATAAATAGTAACATGCTCGTCATCATCACTTAGTTTCAATTCAAAAACAGAAGTTGATTGGTGTTAGTTCATTTCTAATGCTTTCTTCATCACATAACAGACGAGCCAACTACGGTATTGTAGACTTTTATATTATGTGGTATGTGGATGAGTCTTATGTACTTGTTCATCGTCTTTCCAGATGACCGACAGACAGACAGACAGCTTTGAGTGCAGACGATGTTGGTCATCTGATAAAACAACTCCTGTCAGATGTCTACATAAGTTGATATGTTTGTTCACAACAGTTTCAACTAGAAGGTTTCGCATTACACGACTAGTTCTATTGACAATCTTCGAAGTTCCATGCAATATTTCATAGTCATTATTCAGCAATCTGGGAAAAGAATAAAGGACAAGAGGAGGGGTGGAGGAGTTTATAAAACAAAAGAGGAGAGGCTGAGTTGAACCATATAATCTCACTTTCCTAATGTAAAATGATGGGTGGAAGATTCTTTTGGAGATTACTGAGATACGGGAGGACCGGGAAAGGTTCTAGGAAAACCACACATCGAGATAAATCACACTTCCAACATTCCATAGTGCACAACTATCAACAGAACAGGAATGAAGAGAACTTAGCAGTTCACATGCATCATATTAATGTCTACAACTAAATTTTATGGTCTGACATTTTGAAGAATTAAGCATGAGACCATTCTCGGAGGACAATCATCTAACACTAGATAGGAAATCATTGAGTTGTGAATGATCTGTTGATTAGGAGACAAGTATGCGAAGTGTTACCTGGTCACCAGAATGTTCGATAAGATTGACACTGGCTGAAGACGATAAGTCACGTGGAAAGAAGGAGAAGAGACAGGGGAAAGGACAGTTTCTAAGGGCGTACCAGTCACAGTAGGCAATGAGGTGGAGCGTTCCCTCTGTGGACAGTATGGTGTTTCCTATCAAGGAAATAGGAATGTAGCCAGATGATTATCCAGAAGTCAGTATTTCTCCCGAACAGCTTGTCCAGCAAATGAGGTCTTGGGAGAGAATCAAATGCTGAAGTATAGTGTAAAAGGCACAGCTGACATATTTGATATTTCGATGAAGATTACAAGTAATTACAAGTGATAGGAGACATTGGTGGTATCCAGAGTGTTTCTTCTGGTTTTATGTGTAAGTCGATGAGGGTCATCGAAAGCCTTGAGTGAGGTGTGGAACACAGGCATAATAAGCTTCTCCAATATTTTGGAGAACGGATAAGTGACTGCAGTCGGAGGGAATTTCGGACATGCATCCGGAGTCGTGGACATGGGTATGGTGACTGTCTTAATATTTTTCCGGCAGGTGGCATGGTGTTTTCTGAAAAGGATCTATTGAATACGTTAGGTAATGGTTGGCATAAAGTATCAACACACTTCGCGAATACGAAGCATGACATACCATCGGGACCTGAACTGGTGTGAATGCTTCAAGGGATTCGAGATATTGAAAAGATCTTTCGCAGTGAACTCTGGACATTCTTCGTTGGATATGTGTTGACAAACTGGGACGGGATAAGTAGGTTGACGCATAAACTATTTATTCGAAGTTCGGACATCGATATGTGCTTCTTTATCAAGGTATGTATTACCAGTGAGGTTTGTAAAAAGTTTCCGCATGTTCGAAGAGCCTTTACATGACAAAAGTTTCTGGTTATATAGTAGAATCAGACGTTTAATTTCAAACCCAATTAAAACGTTCAATCGACGAGCACCAGCATTATCACTTACTTTATATGGTCTTTCTTTTTCTGTCCTTAGTGTCTTAAGCTAGTGGGGGGGGGGGGGAGGGGGAGGGGGAGGGTATACGATCGAAGTGTAGAAAAAGCTTTTCAATGGGACAACAGATATCCAGGCAGAACTTGGGCTGGCATGTCACAACATCAATAGTATCGTTCAAAACGTCGCTGTCAAATATATTCCCTTCTGTACATTGAAGCATTTCTCTTAGACTAGGTGTGTTACTATGTGAATAGAAACTATGTACAATCTTATATGTGAAGGTTGGTTTGTGTAGTTTGCCATGTAGTTTGAGTAATACACGTATAATGCGATGATCTGAGCTGAGCAGTGGGGATTTTTCTGGAGTTCCAAATATATAGGTATCATTGACGAATAGAAAGTTTAGTATTGGGTCCTGATGTGTTGTAAAGTTAACAATGTTTTGATGATCAAGAGTTATGAGAAAGCTTTGATCACAAGAATCGTAATCGACAGAGAACTACACAGTGTAGGGTTATGTAGGTCATGAAACTATATTTCTTGCAGGATTATTACACCCACATTTCTACAAGCATTTGTGGATGAGAGTGACAGAGGGAAAGCAAATTTCTTCTGTAACAATCTGTTGTTTGTGATAAATATTTCCGGAATAATCATCTTACCTATGGCCCCACACTTGAAAGGCTGTTGCCATCCACTATGGTGCCTATTCATGACATACTTATCAACCTGTAAAACAGTAGGTTGTAATAATTTTAAAAGCCCACGTTAAAATAAACTACAATTAGATGATATAATGGAATGATTAAAACAAAATAGAAGCCAGAAATTTGGTGTAACATATTCCGTAGCAAAATAAGTTAGCTCAAAGTTTAAGTAGACCAACTAAGCATAAAATATGCCGGTGAACACAAATAGAAGATGACGTAATCTATCATACAATTTTGACATTTTTGATGAAGCGTATATTTTGGTATTTCAGAAATGAAAAGCTTAGCTGCATAATATGTTTTACTGGTGACAGACGACAGCTTTTATCCCATAGTCCTATGTTTTGACTGTTTTACGTATAAGAAAGTGATATGAAGATTCTCCTTCAGACCATAGTGTAGAGTAGGCTTCGAAGTTCAGTAAAGTTTCTACCAGTATCTCTGTGGCTTCATCAGTTGCGTCAAGCCTACAAATGTGCTGGATCTGATGAAGTAAGCATTTTAAGACTAGCATAACTGAATAATTCCATAAGTTCCAGTAGATTTAGTCAACTGGATATTCTACATACTTGACTGTATATATCATTAGGCAATATAGAGGAGAACATACATGAATATGTAGGTTAAACTGAGACGTTGATTGAGGTATAACACCATAAAAATGAACCATTTTCACTGGTTAGATGGTAATGCATAAGGTAAGAGTGGGTCTTCAAATCCAACATATTTCAGATGAATACCCTGATCATGGTAATGGAAGTAAGGTTAATTTAAACAAAACTGACTGAAAGCGTAAAACCGGAACGATAAGAGAGTTGTAATAATTGAAGGTGAAGAACAAATAGTGAATATTTATCAATGATTAGATGAAACTGAAATTTCCACCGTAGTAAATGTAAGGTAACTGAGATTCTATTTCTTCTCGAAGAAGTTGGAGATGATAAACTGAATCACAAAGGCTTTTGTCGTTGGAAGAGTTTTCTCATCAATATGCCCTATATTCCATTATGTATATTTCATGAAGTTTCTGTTTTAGCATTCCTCAGTCGTTTAGATAGATAGTCAAATACTTGAGTGGAGAGACACTTGTCCGTAAAACTTCTGTTTGCTTCATGCAATTCATAGCTTAAATAACTGAGTAGTAGAGTAGTAGACTACAACACTGTTGGCACCGGTCCCAGTCTCAGAGGGACGTTAATTACCATTGCTGAAATGTGTCAAAAGACAAGGAACGTATGTCATTGGCTCCCTGACGATTGGCTCCAGCCAGTTAATGTGTAAATTTAGACGTGCTAAGGTTCAAAGGATCATCTTTTTAGATAACTTGTATGTATTACAGTCAACATTAGATTTTGCCCACAACTTATTACAACTCTTTTAATGATTTATTTTTGAGATGAGTGGGGATTTTTTAATTTGGAGAAAGTATTTATTATGAACTGAGATCAGTTGGGGAACCATTGAAAACCCGGAGGTACTAAACATCTGTTTCACCCTAGTACGAGCCTCCTAGGCAGTATGCATTCACTACTCGGCCAGGGATCGAACTCAGGACCTCCAGGATTCACAGCGAACGCGTCAACCTTTCAGCCAATGAGTCGGTCCAAGGTGGTTCACAATTTCCAACTTCTGTCAATTCATGACATAGCGTGACTATCATCCAAGATCTTCAGTTAGCATCCGCTTCAATTCCGACTGGTTGACACCATGACTTCTCAATAGAGCTTCGTGATATCCATCTGGAAACAATTCATTAATGAGCATTATACAGTAATGTATTTTTGAGATGAATGGGGATTTTATTTAATTTAGAAGTATTATTCATCATGGACTGACATCAGTTGGAGAACCGATGAAAATGTGGAGCACTGGATAGCTATTTCGTCCTAGTATGCGACTACTCAGCAGTGCGCATCCATGACTTGGCTAGGAATCGAACTCAGGACCTTCGGGTTTTAATGATTCATATAAATTCTCATGTCACACTGACATCTGTTTTAACTAAGTTGCACTTCAACGTGTAGTTAAAACAAATTGTAGGCATGAACAAATAAAAGTAAGGTTGTTCTGTAATCCATCTGTTACATTTAGTTACCTGGATGAAAGTAGTAATGACTGTAGTCCAATAATGATTTGTTTAAGTACAGTATATTGTATTAGTCATAGAAATGTTTGACATACAAGACTAAAAGTTACTAAATGGACAACCAGTTGTTCATAGTCATTTGTGCGTTTTGAATATAATTATTCTTCTGGAGATGATTACTGAAAATCACCGGAAGTTGTTTTAGTTAACTGATCATATTTCTTGCTCATAACTGAATGCGTTGAATTAGGCGGTTAAAGTATCGTCTTTTATTACATTCTAAATTTCTACTATCAATGAACATCCGTCGCATGAGTTTACCATGCTTTATCCTTCTTAATTCTGACTATGCTTCCAGCATAGTAAAAACATTTGAAATGACAGTCGGTGGGTTTAGACATAGACAGATATTCTTTGCTTATATGTAAAATATACCCATTTGTTTATTAACAAGAACAAGGCATGTTTCAATGAAGAAGAAATATCACTTTTAAACGACTTCATTATCAAGCTATACAAGTCGTATTTATACTCAGTAAAGTGATAGATAGTTGCACTAAGAAGATACTTGCTCAGTCAATATGCAAAATATACAATCGTTGGATGGATGGTGGTATTTGTTCAAGTGGAAGAGATAGAAAATGGGTCACTGTGAATAAGGAGGAACGAATTGATAACAAGTGGTGAGATAAGCGACAAGTGCTGTCGAAGAATTGTGAAACAGTGATAATTAAGCTGAAACGTTTACGATAGGTCAATGATGAAGGAATGAATTGATACTAAAGAGTGAAATATAGTTCGAATGTTGTCAATGAAGTGAAAATTGATAATAATGATGATAATAGAAGAGAAGTATACCAAAGTGAACTGAAAATTGACAAAATCAACAAAATGAATTGTTAAGGCCAAGGTAGAGCTGCCCTCTGATTCGTCAATGCGTGAAGGATAGGCTTCCACTTATGTCCATTTCTATGTGTATCTACAAGTTCACATGCTCCTGTGGAGCTGAATATATTGGACGTTGTAGCAGGCCCTCCGAAAACGTCTTACTGAACACTACCTCGTTCGGCTTACGAAAGGCAATCAAAGGAAAATGACTTGATCCATATATGAACACCTTGTTGAATTGAGACACTTAGCGCCACGAGATTCATCTTTTAAAATAATTTACAAAGTTAAATTGAACTACTCTAAAGGTTTACGTTTCCACCACTTACGCATAGCTGAAGCATTAGCTATACATGAACAAAAACCGGAACTTTACATTCAAAAACTTTTTGTGAAGCCAATTTCTCTACTTTGGCCTTAACAATTCATTTTGTTGATTTTGTCAATTTTCAGTTCACTTTGGTATACTTCTCTTCTATTATCATCATTATTATCAATTTTCACTTCATTGACAACATTCGAACTATATTTCACTCTTTAGTATCAATTCATTCCTTCATCATTGACCTATCGTAAACGTTTCAGCTTAATTATCACTGTTGCACAATTCTTTGACAGCACTTATCGCTTATCTCACCACTTGTTATCAATTCGTTCCTCCTTATTCACAGTGACCCATTTTCTATCTCTTCCACTTGAACAAATACCACCATCCATCCACCGATTGTATATTTTGCATATTGACTGAGCAAGTATCTTCTTAGTGCAACTATCTATCACTTTACTGAGTATAAATACGACTTGTATAGCTTGATAATGAAGTCGTTTAAAAGTGATATTTCTTCTTCATTGAAACATACCTTGTTCTTGTTAATGAACAAATGGGTATATTTTGGCAAAAGATGTCGAGTACCTTTCTTCTCATCCTTTCTCAAACATTTTCGCCTTCATATATACTGTCTGAATGAACGCCAGATTTTTTGTTTTTTTCATTAATCAAAGCTATAAGCGTTTCGCTTGAACTTTGGTGCAACCTTTTTTTCCCCTCAGAATATATTACATCAACTTTCTCCTCTCTACATTGTTTTAATAATTCATTTATGTCATCTAGTTGAATTTTAAACTATCGCACAGTTTTAAGACAATTATACCTTATTGTTTTATAAGTTGATAGACAAATATGAAAAAAGCACCATGGTGAATACACCGGGTTTTCATATGTAGGACTATTCAGGAGAAAGTTGATTAACCTTTATCATTTTCATCTACGAAATATTTGTTGAAATATAGGTGCAATAATGCTGTAAGAAATATGACTTAATAGTCTGTATAATGATGATGATTTACTTTATCTGAATGGTTTCAAATTATTTTGAAAAGATCGAAGCTTTTCTAAGAAGAAATATGATGAGTGTGTAGCAAAACTTATTAATATAATTTGATCCACCTCCAGCTACGCTTATCTTAGTTTCTCCAAAGACTAACTGAATTACTGATTGAAACATTCATTCCCTTGTATGAATTTAGACGAAGTTTATCTAAACAATGTGATGTATTCATGCAACAATACACTTACCACTTTCGGATCACAAATTTTCTGAATGGCTGATATCAGCCTACTTCTCAAAATTATACTATTCAACTTCTGTGTGTATGATAGAGTGATATGAATACTCTTAGAAAGGATGTATAAAGTTTTTTTTGGTACTACCTGACTCCTACAATAGTTTATAAACTTTAAGGGATATCCGTTTTCCATAAGTGTTTTAGTCAGTAATTTGATATATTCATTCATCTTATTTGATGTACTCAAACAATAGATCTTATTAAACAGGCATTTTACAAGACCTCACTAGATTCATATTGCACAAAACTGTGATAACTCAGGTGTTGTCCGGTACTTGTAGGCTTCATATAAACTGACTCTCTTAGTGAACCATCTTATCAACTTATGAGTATGTCTAAGGATGACAGATGTTTATTATTCTCTTCCTCACAAGTCAGGTTGGTGTGAGTTTTTACAGCCTTGAGTCTTTTTAAGAGACAAGCCATATCCTCATACCTCTCACAAATCACCATAATGTCCTCAGCATATCTATTGTAAAGAGAAACTTTAGCAATGAGATCACCAGTGAGATTTTTGATATATGACGCATGTGTCAACCAGTAATGGTTCTAAGGGACTCCTCAAGATCCACCTTCAACTTGTCGAAAGTGTTTAAATTTCAGATGTGAAGTGAACTTTTCGGTGCACAACAATCATAGATACTTCAGAAAAGTTGGAGTAGTGTGGAATGAGAGGTTTCTAGAAGATATGTTGCCTAAGAAAAACTCCATTCCCGTCTTTTCTCCCTCATTCAATATGACTTGCCGGCTTCAGCAAGTATCAAGCTTATTACATATGCTGGGGATCTAACAGCTTATATACCTGTCTGCTCTTCAGAAGATCGTTCTCAAATGAATGATTTCCTGTCTAGTGATAGACGATGGTCTTTCAAGAATGCCATCCATTACCTAACGTATTCAACAGATCCTTTTCAGAAAACATTATGCCACCTGCCGGAAAAATATCAAGACAGTCACCATACCCATGTCCACGACTCCAGATGCATGTCCAAAATTCCCTCCGACTGCAGTCACTTATCCGTTCTCCAAAATATTGGAGAAGCTTATTATGCCTGTGTTCCACACCTCACTGAAGGCTTTCGATGACCCTCATCGACTTACACATAAAACCAGAAGAAACACTCTGGATACCACCAATGTCTCCTATCACTTGTAATTACTTGTAATCTTCATCGAAATATCAAATATGTCAGCTGTGCCTTTTTACACTATACTTCAGCATTTGATTCTCTCCCAAGACCTCATTTGCTGGACAAGCTGTTCGGGAGAAATACTGACTTCTGGATAATCATCTGGCTACATTCCTATTTCCTTGATAGGAAACAACATACTGTCCACAGAGGGAACGCTCCACCTCATTGCCTACTGTGACTGGTATGCCCTTAGAAACTGTCCTTTACCCTGTCTCTTCTCCTTCTTTCCACGTGACTTATCGTCTTCAGCCAGTGTCAATTTTATCGAACATGCTGGTGACCAGGTAACACTTCGCATACTTGCCTCCTAATCAACAGATCATTCACAACTCAATGATTTCCTATCTAGTGTTAGATGATTGTCCTCCGAGAATGGTCTCATGCTTAATTCTTCAAAATGTCAGACCATACAATTTAGTTGTAGACATTAATATGATGTATGTGAACTGCTAAGTTCTCTTCATTCCTGTTCTGTTGATAGTGGTCCACTTTGGAATGTTGGAAGTGTGATTTATCTTGATGTGTGGTTTTCCTAGAACCTTTCCCGGTCCTCCCGTATCTCAGTAATCTCCAAAAGAATCTTCCGCCCAACATTGTACATTAGGAAACTGAGATTATCTGGTTCAACTCAGCCTCTCCTCTTTTGTTTTATAAACTCCTCCACCCCTCCTCTTGTCCTTTATTCTTTCCCAGATTGCTGAATAATGACTATGAAATATTGCATGGAACTTCGAAGATTGTCAATAGAACTAGTCGTGTAATGCGAAACCTTCTAGTTGAAACTGTTGTGAAAAAACATATCAACTTATGTAGACATCTGACAGGAGTTGTTTTATCAGATGACCAACATCGTCTGCACTCAAAGCTGTCTGTCTGTCTGTCGGTCATCTGGAAAGACGATGAACAAGTACATAAGACTCATCCACATACCACATAATATAAAAGTCTACAATACCGTAGTTGGCTCGTCTGTTGTGTGATGAAGAAAGCATTAGAAATGAACTAATACCAATCAACTTCTGTTATTGAAGTGAAACTAAGTGATGATGACGAGCATGTTACTATTTATACATTGTGAATCTAATTCCTGATGTGATTGTCCACCTAAATTAACTTCACATTTTCAAGAAAGTTGTAGACAGAGAGAATCATTCTATGTATTCTGCATGTAATTTATTCTTATTTCAATTCGCTATGTATACATACATATACACTGGTGCTATATGACATGCTGGAAATTGTGTAGAGTATTCTCGAAATCACTTTCACAATGAAGTCATCATTATGCTAATTATTATCATTGTTATTATTGTGACAACTTAGTTTGTCTTAAGGCTTTCAGGTTATTTCCATGTGATCGAAGCTAGTCGAAGAAGAAAGATGATGGTTGTGTAGTAAAATTTATCAAACTAAATCGATCCATCTCCAACTGTGTAGGCGTTAGCTTCTCCGAAGACAAAACTCACTGGATATTTTGGAAATGTTGTTTTAGGCATTCGAATAAATGCAAACATTTATGTGATACCTGACTACACTTCCTCCAGTTTATCAATTTTCTTCGATCAACTCATTTAATGTTTCGCTCCGATTTCGGGTAACTCGTTGTTGATAGAATGTGGAGATTTGAATTTATGTGAAGATTGTTTCCTATTCCCGTTGGGGTATGAAAATGTGATTGACATTCCCACTGGTCTCGACAAAATACTTGATTTAGTGTTCACAAATGACTCTGGTATGTATGAAATCCATAAATGAACTCCACTGTTGAATTCTGACTACCTTATTGCACGTGTTTTCTTAAGAAGTATGTTGCAAATTAGACAGGAATGCATTTGGATATCTTCTCGAGGAAGTCCAGTACAGATGACATTCACAGTGGAATATACTACATTTTCTACAACACTATGACTAATATCACAATCTACTTGAGATTCTGTGTGAGTATTTGCTGACTAGCTGAAGCATTCTACATGAGATTTGACAGACTTTCCTCTGTTTATGTGAAGATGCTCTGAAGAGGAAAGAAGAGTTTGTGTAAGACAAGAGATCACCCTGGAGCTAAATATTCAACTGTTTTATGAGGTCTGAAATATGTCTAAGTTCATCATTACCATTATTTTATGACTGTATTCACATCGATTCCGACGTTCAGCTTGCTTGGAGAAGCAAGACATCAGTCGGACAGGACATAGCACGATTTAATATTGTATCTGTTCACCGTATTCTTCAATTTAGAGGACAAACTAAATGATCAGCAACTCGATTATAAATTTCAATGGATAGTTAGTGGCAATGTGTGGCTACGGCAAGGGATTACGTAAGACTTTCAAATAGTCCACAGGGTAGATATACATTACAAAGTGGTTGAAATCATCATACAGTTAATAAATAATCAAAGGATCAGACAATAGAAATGTGAGTATTTATTAAAGATAAGTGGCGCATTACAAAAAGCTTTTCCAACAAACTGGAGACATTCATCAACACCTGCCTACGCTCGATGCTGAAGATCAGATGGCCAGAATGAATAAGTAACAAGAAACTCTGACTAGCTGGCAACGAAACAACCAACAACCTATCACCCAATGAATATACAGAAGAAAGTGGAGATCGATTGGATTGGATTGAACATACACTAAGAAGACCATTTGTAGATATCAGGCGTCACGGAAGGCCATCGATTAGAATCCAAATTGAAATGATGAGTCGGGCGTTTGAAGCTAGGGTGACATAGAGGAGATGGTGGGAGCAAAGATGAAAGCTAGTAGGGAGTGGTGGAGTCAGGTTGAAGGAGGAGACTGTAGAGAAGAGAGTGAAATGGCGATGTGCTAATAAAGCCATATACTTCACTAGGAACCCAAGGGAAAAAAAATAAATAGGAAGATACAATGAAGTAACACCGGAAACTATTCTATATAAAAATAATACTGATAATGTTAATATAAGTGTACAAAAAATAATAATGTTACAAAGGGAGGAGTTGATAAGGTGAAAATGAAAGAAACCAAATCAAAACCGAATTGAATTAAGGTCAAGGTAGAGACAAATACTGTACATACTTCTTTTGTACATAAAATTCTAGCTTCACTTCATAGATATAGAAGGCCTCTGTATTTATTTTTAGAAACTGTAGACACAGAAAACGTGAAATGTTTGAGTGAATTCTATAGACAACCTTAAAATTATTACTCAGGTCTATTGAAGTAATGGAACTGATTAAATATCCAAGGAGAGAATTTATAATGAATTTACTTTCCCATTTATAAAACTAGCTTGATGTATACTCTCTTATTCTTATTCACTATAATCTCTATCTACGGTCAAAGAATCTATTCAAACATCTTACAGCTTCTCCGTCTACAGCTTCTAATAGCAGTAGAGGCTTTGTTTATGCATGAAAGGTAGCCTGAACTTTATGTGGAAAAGAAGTGTGTACAGTGTTTGTATCTACATTAGGCTTAATTTAATCTTGGTTTGCTTTGTTGCATCTCATCTTTACCATTTATCTCTTTGTCACATTATTCTTTGTACTCTCATATCATCATTATCAGTAGTATTTTTATATTGAGTACTGTTACGTGTTACTTCATTTAATCTTCCTAATAACTGTGAGTACCAGCAAAGGATTTTCCTTCTATCTCACTAGGATATTGTCTAATCCTATGATTTCAAGTTGTTATTCATTGTAGACTGACACCAGTTGGAGGAACTGGAGGGACTCCCCAGTAGTGCGCATCCACGGCCCCACCAAGGATCGGACCCGTGACCTTAAGGTCCCGTGGCCACCAGGCTACCATTGAGTCACTTCGTCAGAATCTAACTGTCCATATTTTCAACTTCTTTTAGCTGACGATATAGCGCAACCGCCACCCAATGTCATCATTGAGTAACTGTCCTCACAACCATCAGGTTTTGCCCCCACCGGTCATGACTTATCATTGCAACTTTGGGAATACCTCTCGAAGCTAGTCACCAATTTTGAGGAAACTAACAGAAGTTGGAAATATGGAGCAGTGGATTCTGACCCAGTGGCTCATTGGTAACTTGCTGGCCATGGAACCTGAAAGTTACGGGTTCGATCTTTGGCGGGGTCGTGGGCGCGCACTACTAAGGAGTCATATCTGTCCAATGCTCTCAGGTTTCCAATGTTCCTCCAACTGATGTCAGTCTACAATGAATAACAACTTGAAATATTTTCAAATCCCCACAATTCCTTCAATAATCCTTTGGTTGTTTATTGACTGTATTATGTTTTCAACTGCTTTGTAATGTATCTGGACTATATGAACGATTTCAAAATCTTACATAACTGCTTGCCGTAAGTATGGATAAAGCAATTTCTATGTTAAAATTAGAGCAAAACACCTATGCAGAATACAGTTCAGTCGTGAGTTAGAATCGGAACAAGTCGAAATGGCAATGTTAAACTTCAATGTAAAATGAAAAATTGTCAATGGTTTCCATACAGGAACTCATTACACTCTAACAGGTAACTACACTTCATGTCATTGCATAAAATATCGTTTAAGTCAAGTTGAGTGAAATGTTTACGAGTAAACACTAGGAAGGTGATTAGTGAGTTAACGAAATAAAATAAGGGATTAGAGTATGCAAAGAAAAAATTACAGATCTTACATCGCTACAGACCATAAGTATACAGAAAATTGACATTTTTGAGAATATTGGCTTGAAACATGAATGTTTAAATTGCTTATCACTACTGTATAACAAATTTAGTGTCAACGTTAAAAGAAACGTTGTCAGAATATGAAGTAGGTTACCATTCAATGATCATTGAATGTAGATTATGTAGTCCTATAGTAGGCCAGTCATGAGTAGAATGTTTGTTAGGCGACACACCAGTGTGTACAATATAGTTCGAGTAACATACGAAATGAGATTAATGCACAAACTCAGAAATACTATAGTAATGAAACAGGAGTGCAATAAATTAATCGAATAATTTGATCATAGAGAACAATTATTAGACAAAAAGTGCTTGTCAGTTACCGGAAAAAAGAAATGAATGAGAAGTGAAATTTCAGTTTCTTTAATAAGCTACCAAGACTGAAGTGGAATCCAGAACCCACGTTTCGTCCTTTATTAGACTCATCAGTTGGATGTAAATCCACCCCAGTGAGTGATATTATTCTCATTTAGACTTAAACTAAAGTTATTCACTATCATCATCATTATCCCTTTGAGATCATACATATCATTATCACTAATATGTGTGTGTGTGCATACTGACAGGTAGAAATATAAACAATCTGTCGATGGTTTAAAGTGAAATAAATCTAATCAATTTGTTTCTTATCAGTCTTCGGTAGTCGACAATACTCAACTGAAAAGAAGACACAATGATTGAGTAGAGAGATATGAATCAAGATGTTTTCTTGAAATGCTAAGCACACATTAACTGGGTTCTTAGTGGAACATACGGTTTCAGCAGCATGTCTCCATTGCACTCTCTTCTCTGTAGGCTCCTCCTTCTATCTGGCTCCAGCACTGCCCACAAGCTTTCATTTCTTCCTCCCTTACATCATCTCCTCCATGTTACCCTCACCTCCCACACTCAACTCGTCGTCTACCCTTCCGATTCCACCAAACGGCTTGGCCGGAAGCGTGATGTCCCCAATTGGCCTCTTCCCTGTATCCACAATCAACCTCCATTTCCACTTTATTCCACCGCATATTTGTTGCATGATAGGTTGTTGGTTTGTTCCTTCCCCGAGTGAGTTCCTTGTTTCTTATTCTTATTATTCTGGTTATCTAACCTCATCTTCAGTATCGAGCGTAGGCAGCTGTTGATGTGATACATGTCTGTAGTTTGTTGGAAGCGCTTTTCGTAATGCGACAAGTTTCTCAACCATCACATAACAGCAATGACTTTCCACTGGAGTTGAAAATTCGAATGTTGTTCACACTTATATGCTGAGTGCAGTAGGCCTCACACTGATTATTTCAGATTAATGAAGGAAGGCCTCTCTTGCTGTCTTTTCGATCCTGACTGGTTTTGACATCCTCGTCTGTGCCTGTACCGCCTGTAGTTGAAACGATGCTGCCTGCGTAGGTGGGTAGGTGGAAAAGACTAGTTCGTTTAGATTTCTTGTGCTGATTGTGATTGGTGGTTGTTATTCATGCTGTTGTTGGTTGGGTATCTTCATCACCTCCATCTTCTCTACTTCCAGTTCAAGTCCCGTTTGCACTACGTAGCCTCTTTTGTCAACTTGTAAGTTTTCGACCGTAGATATATATGTGTATATGTATTAGTTAAATGAGCTAACACCTTCATGAAAATTTGAAGTCCTGAATGAGGTCGAAGTGGTTGTGGTGGACTCTCTTGCTTGCTCTAAACACTTAAGTCGGACTCGGCAATTCTCATTGCTACCACTTGTTGTGTTTTCAGGATTTGCAGTTTGGTGTCGTTTGGAAAGTTGGTGGTATCGTGTAAGTAATGAGAGATGATTTATTCATATCCGCCTTATAGTCCGTTCGAAGTGGATGGGTTGAGTGTCCTGTTATAGGAAACTTCATACAAAATAGTACATGTAACTGTGGGACCTGAAGAGGGGGTGGCAGTTATTGAAAAGATTATTCTTTATTCACTCGAATGTCGTTTGAAAACGTTGTATTGTATGAAATACATACATCAGGATAAGAAGTGGGAACAAGTAAGTATTTCAGAGAAGAGTCTCTTTTCGATGGTTTCATTTTCAAAGCTGTACAATTGCGAATCTATTCATTTGTCTAGTGAGAAGATTGGACAGTTAAAATACGGCAGTTAACAGTGTCAATAGATGGGCTATCATTGGTTGCATTGTGTTCTCTGAGATGGGTTGTTTAATCGTGAAGCTCTCATCACCTTGCTAGACAGCGACATCATCAGCACTAACTTCAGTATGAAGTAGTGAGCTGTCAATATCTCTCCATGAGTGATTCAGTGGCTTCCAATGACCAACTGGTTTGTGGTTGGTTGTTTCCTTCGATTGTTGTATCATTGATTGTATAGACTTTCCTGTTGGCTGTTTCTCTGCTTCACCTCTAACCTCTCTGTCGTTTATCATTTTTCTTATTGGTTGACATACTGGGTCTACATCTATACATCTACTGACTGCTGACTGACTGACTGACCTGAATGCCAAGCTTCTAGAAATTCTCTGGTATTCTTTGTCTTTCCTTTCCCCATCCAAGATTTCTACATTGTCGAAGTTCAATTCATGTCCATAATTATCCACTTGCATTGAAATAAGTGACGAAATGCCTATCCCGTGCATCATTAACTACTATGTCATCGACAGAAATCAACCAACGCATCGTCCTCACATATGTAAAGAGTATTTGAGAAATCATGACAAGATTGCTGAGACCACTTGGAATTTGTGTGGCTGGCTCATAAACCAACAAATTCCCTTCAAACACTATTATGCAGATCAAAAAATGCAATAAGCAAAGAAGACAAACTGAACATCACTTACAAAATCAACTGTAATAACTATAGTCAACGGTACATTGGAGAAAGTGGCCGCCCTCTTTGCCTCCATTTACATGAGCACCAATTGGCTATTAAACATCATGACATTTCATCACTCATTTCAATGCAAGTGGATAATTATGGACATGAATTGAATTTCGACAATGTAGAAATCTTGGATGGGGAAAGGAAAGACAAAGAATACCAGAGAATTTCTAGAAGCTTGGCATTCAGGTCAGTCAGTCAGTCAGCAGTCAGTAGATGTATAGATGTAGACCCAGTATGTCAACCAATAAGAAAAATGATAAACGACAGAGAGGTTAGAGGTGAAGCAGAGAAACAGCCAACAGGAAAGTCTATACAATCAATGATACAACAATCGAAGGAAACAACCAACCACAAACCAGTTGGTCATTGGAAGCCACTGAATCACTCATGGAGAGATATTGACAGCTCACTACTTCATACTGAAGTTAGTGCTGATGATGTCGCTGTCTAGCAAGGTGATGAGAGCTTCACGATTAAACAACCCATCTCAGAGAACACACTACAACCAAGGTGAAGATGTCCTTTCTAGGACTGAGACTTATCAACCATCATTTCTAATGCATTCACTAGGTTAGTGATTCACCATAGGCACTTATGTGATAGTAGTAAAATTCTGGTATGTCCAGTCGAATTTGTCTTACCCACAACGAGGAACAATAACCCATAACAGCCTTTCATTCCTTTTGAACAATGACAAAGAGGATAGCGCGAGTAATTCTTATTTTTAAAGTTAGTGAAGTAAAACCTTCATAGAAAATAAATGTAGCAATACAATTATGATGATATCAGCGATTAAGGATGAAGTAATAAGCTGCATTGATTTTAGTGGGCTGTAAGTTTCTTTGATCAGTCGATATTTATTGCTCAATCTTGTAGTTTGTTAACCAGTATGATGAATTTATAGGTCGGTAGTAAGCTTCAAATATGAAGGATTGGTTAGATGATCCTATTTCTCAATCTAATTTATTATTCCACTAACCTACCTGTTAGCTGACAAGAAAATAACCTCCTTTACATATCGTTGCCTAGATACACTGGATGCGGTTTTCACTATTGTTCTTTTTTTGTTGCCAATTGTACATTCTTCTTTGTTTTTCGTTCAACATCTTTTTGTTACAGTCATACGTGTGCATAACTGTTCAGTTAACTATGATACTATTGACCTCCCAGTAACTAATATGAGGTGCAGTAGATGTGGTCAAATTCTAGTTTACAATGTTATAGAATGACTTTAAAGGCTATCTAAACAACTACTGAAACAACCAATTACGTTTCTTTATTTTAGACAAAACTACCTTCCCAGTCCAAATATCGACTTCTGATTGGTGATTTCACCAGTTGCTAGGGTAGGTAATCTTTAAAATTACTCACTTCTTATTGATTTAAGGAGTATTTCGAGAAAAGAAAGTGATGATGGATATCTTTATATAAGTGGAACAGTGAACGCATCTTATTAAAACAGTAAAAAGTTAGAAAATTGATCTTGGAGTGACAAATATTGAAATGCCCTGTAAACATTGGAACTAGTGGTCTTGCTTGTTTCATTTCAATTGATTTATTAGATGCATCACACAGTGAATGGACAGTATTGTGTACGGGATCACATTCTGAATGCAATTTATTGTCTATAGTTATAACAAGATAACTATGCACAACTTTGAGATATCGTTTATGTAGTTAGTCCTAATTTCCTCGCCTCCTTTGTGATATGGGCAGTAAAATTTTCCATATATATATATATGGAACAGGTGAAGAATCATTCCTGTCGCATGTAATAGGTACGGATTGATTCGATAAGTAAAGATTCAGTTATCAAACTCTCCCTCCCCCCTGCTATTTTAGCTTCAAAGACTTTAACTCTGTCCCATCCTTTTGTGTGGTTGCATGTAATCGCATTCACAGCAATGGTTCAGCTTTCTTCTAAATTATTTACTTTACTAGAATCTACCTATTTTGATCTAACTAGATGGACTAATTGACTCTGGTCGACTTCTATTAATTATGTACGTATTTGGTGTCGTAGTCTTTGCTTCAAGGGATTTGGTAAACTAAATTATTCTGCTTACTTGGATCAATAGGATCTTTGAACTAACAAGGCTTATTTCGAAGTCAGTTTGTAAGTTTAAATGTCAGTCTTATCTCAGCTAGCTTTATTGGAATCCTACGTGTTTTGAGGTGCCTTCTTTGCATGGTAATACTGCATAGGTTTTGAATTTCCGCTTCATAGTATTGCCTCTACTATTATTAGTATTACTATTCATATTCTTCTTACGATTTCGAAGGAAGTTATCAACTAATTAAGGAGGGTAATTGTTGATGATTAAGGTGTTTTCAATGTGTCTGGTATCTTGTTCTAAATCTATTTTACCAGTAAATTTTCTGAGCCTGTTACTTAGACATTTTAACAAGCCAATTTTAACTGACATACAGTTAGACGATTATTGGTTTAGGTAATGATTTGAACTGGAAAGTTTTCTGTAGACACTAATGTCTACACTTCCATGTTGTTTCCGTTTTATTCTGCAATCCAACATAGCTAATTCCCTTTCATTAGTTTCTAATTCACAGGTAAGTTGGATTGCGTGTGAATAAATTATGCATGTGCTCCAATTTTAAGACTGTTAACGTATCATTTACATATCGAAACTATACTTTGGGAGAAGAAGTAGATGTTTCCACAGCCATGCTTTCCCAACCATTCATAAATATATCATCCATGATAGGGATATTGGTGATCTCATAGCAACTATTACTGTTGATTTCTATATATTATTCTGAAACTGAAAGATCTTGTGAAGTTAGGCAGAACTGTACTCATAACATGATCTCATCCACTGGTACTTTAGTCCATAGTGTAAGCTCACGGTTATTATTAAGCTCGTTTCTAACTGTTTCCAGCACTGTTTCAATCGGTATATTACATTCTAGCACAATGATCAAACTTTACTTTTATATTAATGGTCTTGGTTGTATTGCATTCTCTAAGTTAGGTGGTTTTTCATCATTAACTTTCCCAAAACAAGCTACTAAATTAGTCATAGAGAGATATTGGTGGCTTATTTGATAATGAAGTTAGTACTGTTGATATTGTCTAGAAAGACAATAAAAACTTCACCAGAAAACCACCCAACTTAAAGAATGCAACACAATTGAGATCATTCACCTGAGTTACAAATATTATTCACCATTTCAGAACTAGTGATATTCACATGTAGCTCGAAGATAGGTTTCACTTTCTGTGTTAACCTTCATCTGTATTGTTCCATAGTCAATGATGTGAATTGCTCTACGTGGTATTACGAATTACGCCATGTCCATTTAATGGAAGTAAGCTGCAGAATTTTATAAACCCATTATTTGTACCAAAGTGTGTGAAATGTTCTGGATATGGAACTGTGGTATTTAGTTCACTGATTGTAGTCACTACTGCCCTCTGTAAGTAAGAATTATTGGCAGACTACATACATATGTTTATCAGTGAACGGCTTCGACATGCATTTTCAAGGGTTCAGTAAGGAAATGTGAACCATTGGATACCGATAAAGTTACTGAATGGTTGACGTGCTCACCACAAGATTTGAATGTCAAGGGTCCAACTGTTCACTGGGTTGTGACTGCAAACTGCTTAGGACAAAACAGCTGTCTGGTATTCGCAGTCTGTAACGAATACTATTTCGTAACCCTTCAATTCCCCCCCCCAAAAAAAAGCCTCCGAAATGAGAGGTTTTTAAGCTCCAAAAAGATGCTATTACAGGTATAATACACATTTCTTGATTTTTAAACAGAGATGAGATATACAGGAATCAGTCAGTTGAAGACAATCTGAGTGGCTGTCGAATGCTTAACGCTCAGCACTGCTAGTCGATCATCGATCTAGTCATACAGTGAATATGGACATTAAGCTAAGTAACATGACACTTAGGTGAATTGAATTTTGACGCTAAATCTTAAACGTCAAACAATAGGAAGACTAACTCAACACAACTTTCTTGTTTGCAATTTATGTCTCCAACCATGAAAAAATTGATGTTATCTCCAAGAAGAACACATGAAATAGATTAATGGGTAGTAAAAATTAGAATTTTATTAAGTTGATTCGTAATTCTCAAGTAGAATGTACGGATCATGAGAAACATCTGGGTAAATTTGACCCAAAAATGGGCAATGTTAAAGGATTTAAGGTGACTTCATTTATGGCAATAGTGGAAAAAGACTTCTGCGCAAGCCTTTGCTCTGGCTTAAAATTATTAGTCGCCTATTCGGAGACCAAGTTTGAGGCGAATAAATTTTCAAAGTGGAAGGTCAGTTTGAGACTGTAAGGAAAGTGAGTTTTCTCACTGAATTTGTCAATATTCAAATGGAAAAATATACACATCAATAGTGTAATAACAAACGAGTACAAAATGGGTAAAGAAGACAGGAATGGCCTTTATTTTGCTGAAGGCAAAGAGAAGAATAACATCTGAACACTTTCTTTCTGAATGCAAAGTTAAGATCTCATCGATCTGATTACGGCAGCTTTAGCCAGGTTGAGCAGGCATTGGCGAGCTTCATGTCTAATTGTTTTCGACACATGATGTATGCGATTAAGAGCTTTATTAGTAACTACATGGTAGCTTCCATTTTAGTCTGTTTATCAGAAATATCATACAGTGAAACAGTAGCATTTACGTCCCAGACAGAATTTATCGTCCAAATTCATATCAGGTAAAAAACTCCACGACTTCGAGACAGACTTTATATATTCCTAATTCTCTCTCCTTCTCTATGATGACAAGGGTAGTAGGATTTTCAATATATCTGGGACAGGTGCAGAATCCTTTCTATCACTGCATGTATTTGGTGTTGCTTCGATAAACAAAGATTCGGTTATCAATCTCTCTCTCCACTCAACTAACTAATTTTTTCAACATTGTCGCCTTATCCCCCACCATACTGTGGGACTGATTGTGTGTCATCGCATGCAGAGCTATGGCCAAAGCATTTCTCTAGATTTCTTATCTTATTACAATCTACCAATATGACTATGAGCAATAATTTATGCTTAAAACGTCATCAAGTAAATAATACTAGATCACTGTGTGTCATAAATCGAATGAACAAATCTAATATGGGATTAATTTCTACCACAATGCCCAAGTTTAACACCTATATTAATCTTGATTTAGCTAAGTTTTTATGCTCTGTTATTCTAATCGACCCTGGCTAGTCAACTGCTTTGACCTATGTATTTGATCTCTCAATTATTGCAACGGATTTGGTGAACCAGATTATTTTGCCTAACTGAAACGATAGGATCTTTTGACCTACAAAGCTTGTTTTTAAGTGAGTTTGTTGGTTTGAATACCACTTTAATCCCAGCCAGACTTATTGAGAATTCTTTGTAATTCTGCTAAGGTGCTTTCTCTATGTGGTAATACTGTGGAGGTTTTGAATTCTCTCTTAACTCTGTCACCATTATTACCATTAGTAGTGGGATTATTAATAATAACACCTGTAATACTACTACTACCACCACTGCTAATATTTCTCTTTCGATTTCTCATGAATTAATTCATAAGTTTTGGTGACTAATTATTGAGACGTAGGATATTTTGATGTGTCTAATTTCTTGTCACAGATTTTCCGATCTACTAGTAAGCTTTTTCGCTCCATTACTTAAGCATTTAACTAGGCTTACTTTAACTGAAATGGGGTGGGAGGATTCGAAGTCTAAGTAGCCATTCGAATGGTTAGGTTTCCTATATATATACATGATACCTTGTTTTAACTAGGTGAGCAAGGATAGAAATCTTCACTAATTCATTTCATCTTTTACACACAATGCCAACAAATGTTTGAATCTGTTTTAACAGGGGAATCTGGCACTGAATATCTACAGTTCATCATATAGTGTAAAACAGATGATGTGATTGGTATGCGTTACCTTTTCTTTAGGTATACTGGGACAAGTTCCAAGATATCTTGGAGGATACGTGGCGAAAAATCAATTATATATCCAAGCCACATGACTGAAAAGATTGTTTCTCTAGTCTTCTTGTCAATGAAATACTTCTTCTTCGTTCTACAGTATATTTGGAATAGTTCTGTTGGTGACCGTTTCTCCACGTTCATGGAAACCATTACAAAACACTAATTCATCTCATTTGTCATCTATCTATAAGATATTTGTGTATGAATAATTGTCTATGAAATCACTGAGACAATATACAGAAATTCCATATGGAACTGGTAACCAGGCTGTTTTCTCATACTTACAAATTCACTACTGTCAACATTAATTTACATGTTTCCTTGACACAACTTATGCCTAATTACGTGTAAACAACCAGTTAATCTGAGAGTGTGCATGAAGTGTTGATATGTATTCTGCGATGTCATTCATTACTGTAAGATCATTTTATCTTCCAGTCAATAATTCTCAGATAGGAAGAAGCGTAAGTCATGCACACATAAACAGCATTCCATTCGCTTGGAATTTTAAGAACATTATCACGATGTTATCAGCATGTAGTCGGTTCGTGATCAATATGATTTTAATTTATGGTGGCTTGTAGAACCATCGAGTCATTAATCAAATGTGAAAATATGGGAGGGAACTAATTTTCAATGTGGTTTTCAGATATCTTTGAATTTGTCACAAATGTTCTTTTATGATTTGAGGTAATGTACAATAAATTGAGTAGTGTATGAGCAAATCCCTTTAATACTATTTTGCTTGAATTTATAATTACTCAAAAACAATTGGGGGTCTGATTGAAAGATTTTGGGGGACATAATTAGGTTATTTTGTAAGTAAACAGTATCTGAGTATCGTCAGAAATCTCTATTATTCTGTACAATCATTGTCCAATACACAAGCAATACAAAGTTGTGTGTTTCCGTATACTCAGCATCACCGAATATCTTTCCATCCATGTTCAGAAATCTGAACTGTATGCACACAAAAGAGGATTGTTGAACTCCTTCGGCTTTCACGGTCTGTATTCTCAGTCTTCTCTAACCCTCCTTTTTTTTCTTCTTCTCATCTTCCTGTTGTCACGTTACTCACTTCTTACATAATTTTCTAATCACTCTTCGTGTTATGTTCCACTCAATCATAATTCACTTTCCAATTATATCGTCATCTTGTGAAACTTCTTGTTCAAACATATTTTCATGAATATTCATTCACAACTCATCACGTTTTTTTATTTTAATGACAGCCCATTTACTGACACTGTTAACTGCTGTATTTTAACTGTCCAATCTCCTCACTAGACAAATGAATAGATTCGCAATTGTACAGCTTTGAAAATGAAACCATCGAAAGAGACTCTTCTCTGAAATACTTACTTGTTCCCACTTCTTATCCTGATGTATGTATTTCATACAATACAACGTTTTCAAACGACATTCGAGTGAATAAAGAATAATCTTTTCAATAACTGCCACCCCCTCTTCAGGTCCCACAGTTACATGTACTATTTTGTATGAAGTTTCCTATAACAGGACACTCAACCCATCCACTTCGAACGGACTATAAGGCGTATGTGAATAAATCATCTCTCATTACTTACACGATACCACCAACTTTCCAAACGACACCAAACTGCAAATCCTGAAAACACAACAAGTGGTGGCAATGAGAATTAAGCAGTCCGACTTAAGTGTTTAGAGCAAGCAAGAGAGTCCACCACAACCACATCGACCTCATTCAGGACTTCAAATTTTCATGAAGGTGTTAGCTCATTTAACTGAGTTTTCAAATGCTACATGGTGTGTAGATATCTCCTCATCGTCTGGAATCTTTTTGAGAAGACAGCTCTTTCCAACTAACACTTTCACCATAGATATGAAGTTTATGAATTTAGTTTAAGAACTGCGTATACAGTGTCAGTAAGGTGGTAAGGTGAATGACTTTCAGTGACAAAACACACCGAACTCTATTACAAGTCAGTTGGTAAGTAGCCCTACTTGCATCTGCATGTTTGAAGTCATGAAACTCAAGTCTTCTCGATGATGAAAACCTGTGTTGTTCATTGCTGAAATCAGCGGTTTTGCTACCAGGCTACTGATGTCCACACTTATCCACATAGTATAGAAGTATATCCAGTGATAGGCATGTGGAAATAAACAGCATTTGGCTTGATATTTGTTAGCCAGTCTGTGTGTATACACACTGCAATATGAATCGATAGACTGAGTAGTAAGCTTCTAGAACAGGAAGTTCATCATGGATAATATGAATGAAATGCAAACATCAAGTAGCCTGTAGTGTTCAGAAATACTCATTTTTTGTGGTGACAGGGCTGTACAACAGGAATGTTATGTCAAGCAGAAGGAGAAGTGTTTGAATTGCGTCAGAGTAATGGAGATGTGTAAGAGAGGAGAGTTCTTATGGAAAGTAAGACAGTTGTGTGACTAATGCTGGTGTGATAACAAGCGAAATCCACTCAACATTTCTAATTTCAAAGTCAGGAATTCTTTGCATGAATAGTAAGATATTTTCACGAACATTGACCAGAATGGCTATCCGAAGTGTAATCCAAGCATTTTTCTACAAAAATAATATAGTTCCATAAAATGAATTACAAGGCAATGAACAGGAGAATCTCACTACACACTACACATATCAAATGATGGAAATATGCTGAGAAGATGTAAATCTGTGGTTATGAAATGTCTAAAGGAAACATACCTTCAATTGTGTTTCCCATAGAAATATTGAGAAATGTCGATTTATCTATTTCAATATCTTCCTACTGATATTTCAACTGGAGGAAGTAGTCTCGGTAAACTCCAAGTTCTGTGATATTTCGATATCTCACAATTAGCTTGAAAGAACAGTTCAGTCTGAAAGTTTAGTGAACCAGGTGAACGATCTAATTTCATCTTCCAGTCAGAATCCTGAACAATTTACATCAGCAATTTTTATCCTCTGCTGCCTCAATTTTGTATTAGTGATGGATGGTGGCTGGTGGTGGAATCCCGAATGCTCATTTCGTCATATTTGAGACTCGTTAACTGGATGTTTCAAATTTAATTACATGAAAGCAAGCCAAATATGAGGAGGCGATTGTGTGGAGAACATAAAGTCGACGTAAATGAATTTATGAAAATCAGTGGACCAATCCTACTGCATTCCAGCAACATCTGTGTGAGATAGCACTCACGAATCTCGAAGACTATCTATGCCAACAAATGAAAGTAAACGCCAAAGAGAAGTATTTCAGCCAGATGCAACTGGACAAACAGAAAAATGCTGATGAAAATTCTGAATAAGATGAAAGACGAATCGATGTAGAGTATTGAAATGTTTGGACAACTAACAGAATCCTGGATCCTTCCAAAGTTGAGTTGGTGAGAAAGATGTTCCTCTCCATTCAATACTTAACTTAAATAGTTTGTTATATCGTGCAATTACTCAACGGTTGACCGAAGTGCTTCAGTGGCTGAACAATCAGTGGAGTAGTTGCAGGACACCTGACTGATTTGACTTTCTTAACTGCGTAGATGAACTGTAAATTGGAATTCCAAACACTCTCTACAGGAATCGCTTTTACCGTGAACATTCAATGTAAAATTTGAGTTCATCACTGGGTTCTCTCCGAACTGATTACTTCCAGGTTAGTCTAAACCTTCCTTTGACATCTCCATCATCATCTGTGAAGAGACGAGAAGAGAAGAGAAGAGTCACCTCGAGATATACTAGGAAAGTTCAGTGAGTGTCACAAGTCAATTAAATTGACCATGGAAATGTGAATTAAATCAAAATTCCATATTCAGTTGAAAAGAAGATATAATGTTTTCTGAAGGAGATTTATGTACACGAAATGAATGTGGAATGGACAATATATCGGTTTGCGAAGTTTGATTTCAGTAGGTGAGAAAGGAAGTTGAATTCATTCATTCTGCACAAGAATTAGGAGAATATGTATGGATGATGCATTACATGTGGAACTGGAAGTATTCTGATGAGTGTTCATCGAGAACTGTTTGTGCTTCAAAATTCATTGGTACTAACATGAAAGTTGAACATTTCCAAGAAGGAACCTCCTACAAATCGGGAGACGACACTGTTTCTTAATATTGAATTGTTTTCTCCAGTCAACAACTGATTATGTGTTGAGTTAAAGATAGATAGGCGTATTGAGCCATTCATCTGATAAACTCTGTTCATTCTCCTTCACCAGAATCTTCCTTCGGTATTCTTTATATTTTGTAATCGAACAAGTCAAGGAGAATGTTGATTCAATATCTGAACATAACTTAATCCTTGGTTATTTTTCGGTTCGAGCCCGATTTATGGATACAAAACTAGGACGTTTCATTTTTTGTGTTACCTTGGTCATGATTTCCTCAAAATGTCTTTTTGTTAAGTTATTTTTATCTATATATCACTCCATTTCCTTTGTTGACATGTTGATATCAAAAGGACTCTTTGAGTACTGATTATATTACTTCCTATAGTGTTAGCTAATCACATTTTAATGACGTTTTTTGATCCATTAGTCGTTGATGGGTGTTAAATGGATATCAAGTGGAGTAAAGAACTGAGTATGAGACTGGAAAACGTGTGGTAAAGTTGGTAGTTACTCATGCACATATGATCTACATGAACCAGCCTGTGACTGGCAACGAAACGCAGTGCTTACGATACAGCAATTTACAGTGTTTACCGAAAGAATCAAACAGTCAGGCATATGACGTAGAGAATAAAGTAAGAACATTCTTAATGGAAAGCTGTAATCAAAGTTTTACAGGTGTCTACAACGACAAATACTGAGTGACTGTGTAGTCAATTTACGGTGGGAGAGCTTCTTCTTCAGTTAGGACTGGATTACAGTGGAAGAGAGACCTAAAAACCAGAATTGCATCGCTGCTTTGGAGTCATCACTCACTAAGAAAAATACGTCAACCAGTCACTCCATCCACCAAAAAACAGAACAACCTATTTCACCTTATCACCCGACAAAACAGCACTGAGGAAAGTAAAAAACAAAACAGATGGTGAGGAAAGAGCGGATAACATTAGTCATGAATGAGAAAGACTACATACAGGAAGCTGAAGATTTGATAAGGACGAAAATGTAAATCAACTACTTGAAACCAGCCGCCATTTAATGTCATCAAATAGTAAGCAAACCTCTAAAAAACTTGTCAAAGCTGGACAAATAACGAAACAAAACTAGTAGCATATCAAGTCGAATGAACCTGTTCTTCCTTGATTTTACAGTAAATCAAAAGCACGCAGAACAAATATTTCTTTTCAACTAAATAGAGTCTATTGTCAATAATTTATCCAGGGGACCTTCAAAGAGACTGGAACACGTTGGGAAGTTACATGAACGTTTCACTAATCAATTATTGGTGTTCTCCCATGCCACGCATTAACTTAACCAAAACCAACCATAGCTATTGTGTCCCTCCTCCTGGATGACTATACTAGGCTTTCGTAGAACACAAAACTTCGGCCCACAAGTTATATTGAACAAACCGACTTCTTGTGTAACGACCTATATCCAATTCAAATACATGTTATATAAGCAGATAAACGGGATTTCAATGGGATCATTGTTATCACAGTTGGCTGCAAAAGGAGTAATGGCAAAGCCTAAAGCAATTACTATGACAGTGATCAAACCAGAACATAAGATCCTAGGTGTCATCATTGAAAAGGATGAATGGAAAAGTGCTCATCACCTGATGAATGTTTCTGATGACATCAAATTCACAGTGGAGCAGAAATCAGATAACAAACATCTGTTCCTAGCTACTCTGTACTCATAAACAAAGGAAAATTACAGATCAAGTTTGTGGAAAGCCAAGGATATGAAAAATAATCCATTAAAATACAAAATTACTTATACAGAGAGCGAATTAAAAAGAAGGTAGTACACACTTCGATATAACCATCTTACTTGATGACTGTGCTGAAGAGGAAGGCTTCCATACACAACTTCTTCCGAAAATGTGTTCAATTCATAACCGAATACAAAGGTATCCGTCTAAATTGGCTATGGCTTAGAGAGCGCAACAACACCAAGATCAATCATCTGAGTTACAAACATTCTATATCATTTCAAAATTGGGAAAAAAAAAAGGTTTTACAAACGCTCAGTCCTGAACCAAAAATATGGTGGTGATATTTGGATGACACATTTACTGTATTGATATGGGAACATATCGACAATTTCCTCACATACATATAAACTCACTAGTAGGAGCAGCCCAGTTCATTTACTAGGTAGAAAAGGAACAAGAAGTATTATCTATGTTGGGTTACAGGATAAAATGGACAGATAGTGGTCTGGGTACTACCGTCTACAGAAAACCGACACATTCCAATAGATATCTAGACTTCAAGTCATCCCATCCAATGTCACTAAAATTCATTAGGTAATTCGTGCGAACACAAAAGAGATGGAAGAGTAACGATAACACAAGTACGAATAATGACGACAATGCAAATAGAAAGGAGATCATAGCCTTCATTGTTTTACCACCTTATAAGGAAGGTACATCAGAAACTTTACCTAGGATCCTCAACAAGGTTGGAATAAGGGTGACATTTAGACCTACAAACTGACTCAGAGATAAGCTTTTTCGAGTGACTTAAGGATCCAATAGAATCAATTAAGCAAAATAATCTAATCTATCAAATTCCATGTAGTGACTGTGAGTCAGAATCAAGTACATGGGTCAAACTAGTCAGTTGGTTGGGGTCAGTTAGAGCAGCAGAACATAGGAATGTAACTAAATATGGAATGACAGATTCCAGTAAGATGGATAATTCAGAAGGAAAAACAACTATTGTACTGCATGCATTAACATACACCAGCACACAATAGGGTGTGTGTGGGATAGAACTACTGTACTCAAATCCAATGTAACTAGGCGGAGGGAGAGAGAGAGAGAGTGATGGATTGCTGAATCTTTGTTCACTGAATCGACACTCAACACATGTAGTAGAAATGATACCGGATATATGGAAAACTTTGCCACCGATAAAAACAGACAATATGTGGTGAGAGTACTATAAAAACCAAATGTCATAAATGGTGTTATTACATTGATATGATTAGGAGGAATAAGTAATTTATGCTCGAAACGTCATCAAGTAAGTAATACTTCATCACTGTGCAGTACATACATACCAAATAGATCAATCTAATATGGAATTAAATTCCACTATAATGCTCAATTTTTTCATCTATATTAGTTTGGAAACGGTTATTTAAGTTTACAACTATGATGAGTAAGTTACAAAAGCGGCCTTCAGTGGTGACCAGTGTTGTCTTAGTTTTTATCATTAAAGTATCTTCTAAGATCTTCATAATCTCTTGTATTACAGAAATATAGTCAACTAAATTCAGTCATTATCATAGAGGATCATTCATCATCATCATCACCATTAGTCCCTTGGGTTCTTAGTGGAACATAGGGCTTCACTAGCACGTCTCCAGTGACCTTTGTTCTCTGAGGTCTTTTGAACCTGGTTCCACGACAGCCCACAAGCTCTTTTTTCTTCCTCGCACGACCTCCTCCATGTCACCCTCGGACGTCCAACTCGTCGCTTCCCATGGGGATTCCACTCGAGTACCTGGCCTGACGCATGATGTCCTCGTTCGGCCTTCTCAGTGCATGGCCAATCCATCTCCACTTCCACTTTCTTCTGCATATTTGTCCAGCAATAGGTTCTTGATTGGTTCGTTCCCAGAGCTCCTTGTTGCTTATTCTCATTATTCTGGCCATCTGATCTTCAGTAGCGAGCCAGTGTAGGCAGTTGTTGATGGATGTCTGTAGTTTATTGGAAATCCCTTTTGTAACGCGCCAAGTCTCTGAAGCATACAGCAGCACTTGACTGACTTGACTGGATTGGTGTTGAAAATCCGGATGTTGTTCCAGATGCTGAGTGCAATACAGTAGATCTCTACACTGGTTTCAAGTTAATGAATTCCTGTCTTGCTTTTCCGATTCTGACTGACTTTGACATCCTCGTCTGTGTCGCCTGTAGTTGAAACAGTGCTGCCTGAATAGGTGAAGGAGGTTACTTCCTTTAAGTTTCTCCCGTTGACGGTGATTGGAGTTTGTTGTAGTTGTTGGCGGTGCGGTATCTTCATCACCTCTGTCTTCTCTATATTCACTTGAAGTCCCGTCTTCGCTGCGTCAACTCTTCTGACAACTTGTTAGTTTTTGCCTGTAGATCTTCAAGTTTATGTGACATCAGACACAAGTCATCGGCGAAATCCAAATCTTCTAGGTTCTTCTCCGCAGTCCAGCCAGCGTATTCCCCTCTTCTCGCTCCCCACTGTTTGCTGCATCATCCAGTCCAGTCCTCCACAATCAGGAATGTCATGGGGGATAGTAGGCAGCCTAGTTTCACTCCTGTCTTTACTTCACTTCAAAGACATCACTGAGCTTCCCATTTTGAATTACTTGGCATGTGGCGTCTTCATATAGTTGTTGAATGAGGCGGATAAAGGTTTGTGGTATTCCGTAGGAATGAAGCAGTTTCCAAATTAGCTCTCGGTCGACTCTGTTAAAGGCCTTCTCAAAGTCGATGAAGTTGAGGTAGAGTTGAGTTGACTGTCATTCTATACTCTGTTCTATGATGATGCGAAGCGTTGCAATTTGGTCGGCACATGATTTTTACTTCCTGAATCCAGCCAGCCAGCCTGTTCCGGTCGTAGTTTTGAATCTAGCGCCGCTCATTATTTTGCTTGGGGTGGACAGAAGAGTGATTCCGTGCCAGTCCCTGCAACTACTGAGGTCTCCCTTCTTCCGGAGTTTGACAAGGTAACCCTTCTTCCAATCAACTGGCAGGTAGCTTCTCTTCCTTCCACACCTTCTGCAATAGTGGTGTGGTGTGACCATGTCCGCTGTTGTCTCTGCATCTGTTTTCAGTGCTTCTGGCGGTATTCCATCTGGCCCTGCTGCTTTCCCACATTTCAGTAGCTTTATGGCGTTCAGGACTTCCATTTCTGTTGGAGGATTTATGTTAACTTGTATTTCAGCGGCTGTAGGTGGTATTTCTGGACGAAGTGCAGGTGGTGGTGGTGGTCGATTCAAGAGCTTCTTGAAGTGGTCAGCCCATCGTTTCGTTTGTTTCTCTTCTTTCGTAATTAAATTTCCGTCATCATCTTTTATTGGCTTCGTCTGCGTTCATCTCTTCTGAGATAGTAACCTGGTTATTTGATACAGTGTTATCAGGTCTCTCCCACTTACAGCCTGTTCTGCTTCACTTGTCAGTGTTTCCTAGAAGTGTCTTTTGTCTTTCCATGCACTCTTCTTCACTTCTTTGTCCAGTGTTTTTTACATTGTGCTCAGTTCCTCTTGTCGTTGAGCATCCTTGCACTGGCTTATCTTCTGCTTCACCATCCTCCTCTCCCTGCTCTATCAGCTTCCAGGTATCCGTCGAGATCCATTCCTTGTCTTCTTTCTTCTTCCTTCCTAATACTGTTGTGCAGGTTTCTTTCCACATAGCTTTCAAAGACTTCCAGTGTTCTTCCATACAGGTTTCTTCAGGGATGTTCCTCGATATCTCCCATTTTGTCTTGATGGCTGCCGTGAAGATCTTCTTTGTAGTTTCGTCCTTCAGTTTCCGAGTGCTGTACTTGAACTGAGATCTATCACCAGTTTCCTTGAAGGCTTTTAACTTGATTTGGAAGGCTCCTTGCACTAGATAGTGGTCTGAGCCTACATCTGCTCCTCTTCTTGACCTTGTGTTCAGTAGATTGCGTCTCCATTTTCTTGAGATTGAGATAAAGTCGATTTGATTTTTAGTGTGTCCATCTGGATCATTAGTGTTTGTCTTTTGAATTAGTCTAACAAAGCTAATATGTAATAAATAGTCTTAACAAAAGGTTAGTTAGTGATGCATATTTCATGTTAAAATGTCCAAAAATTCAATGTTCAAGTTGTTTATTTCCACTCGATAGACAAATGAATCAGTAAAGCAGAATAATATTACTAATGATTTATGTTTGAACACTGAACACTATAGGTTCAAATTGCTATTACTGGTAATTTGATGACTCATTTGTTTACTACCACTTTTCTGTATCCTTTTTTCACTGGTTATTCCTCTCAACAATCATAGAGTAAGTAAATAAGAATAGCCAAAGTGTATGCAAATGGTGAATATCGCCTTATTAACCAGTTCACTAGTTACTATCCGGTCCTAAGCCCGGATAAAGTGGGAAGGTTGGACATAGGGCTAGCAACCCTACGCCTACCCCGTAAAACCAATCCAACTGCTACAGAAACTTAAAAGCACAGACAAAATATGTAAATGCCAGTTACTAATGTGTATTTTATGTATTTGTCATATGACTAAGGAAAATGAGGTCAGTAAAGTAAAAACAGCCAATTGTTTGTCAGCTAATTTTGTGTCTCTCTCTTTCTTTTCTCTCACTCTTTCAAATGTAAATATACTTCAGTCAATAAATTCATTACTGATTCAGGAAATCAAGGCAGAAAATCTTCTGCTTATATTGAATCTATGAATGAACTAAGGAAAACGTTTTCAATCCGTTCACATTATTAATACATAAATATCCGGGAAAATGTGCATATATATGACAAATAAAATCAGCAAACCTGTTGGTTCAGGCTTTCAACGTCTTTCTGACATAAATCATAATATCTCTATTATAACTGGTCAGTTTTTTCCTAGCTATAACACAACATCTAAGGAAGTTATAACTTTCGCCTTGATATTTATATGATGTTAAGCGGAAGTAAGTAAATGCACAGATGTCTGTCACGTAGATCTCAATGAATCAGTTACATTGAGAAGCAAGTTCCTCGATTATAGCAACACATTGTAATGTTATGCTTTGAAGAATTTCGGTACATTCTACGCAGATTACACAGTATGTATACACATATGCTGGACGTCACTTTTAGCAATGCATTATTATTATTATTATTATTATTATTTATCCCTTCGATTCCTAATGGAACATAGCTCTTCAGTAGCACGTCTCCATTCCACTCTCTTCTCTACAATCTTCTCTTTCAACCAGGCTTCATCAGTGCCCATAACCTCTCATTTCTTCCTCTCATGATCTCGTCCATGTCACACTCGGATGCCCAACTCGTCATTCTCATCTGGGTTTCACTAGAGGGCCTGACCTGAGAGTGATGTCCCCGAATGGTCTTCTAAGTGCATGCTCAGTCCATCTCTACCTCTACTTTCTTCTGCAGATTTGTTGAGTTACAGGTTGTTGGTTGGTTCGTTGCCAGAGTTCCTTGTTGCTTATTCTTTCTGACCATCTGATCTTCGGTAACGAGACAGAGTAGACAGTTGTCGATGAATGTCTGTAATTTGTTCGAAACCCCTTTCGTAGAAGTGCATATCAGTAGTATATAGCACAACATCGAAGAGTGTCTGAAATCGATAATAACCGACTGGCAAAGATATTGAAGAGAAGAAGGCACAATAACTAGAAGAAATGTAAACGTCAAGAACACTGCATACTGAGATACTGAGAAGGAGAATGCTTTCTTATGTGACCTAAATGTAAGGCTTCGTATTTCTGAATACTTCGATTGCAATTATTCTGGAAATTACCTCTCTTAGTCTTTTTTCCTTCTCTTCATGTAAATTGAAATGGATTGTAGAAAATCGTTGAATTCATGCCGCCTAATGCTTCAGGTTCCTAAGAATATCTCTCAGATGTTACCTTCGTCTTCAAGTGAGACCACTGAAATCGCAAAGTAAGTCAATGCCTTCACCATTGAAATCAAACGAAAAACTCAGAGGTGGTCAAGTTAACGCCAATAAGTTTAACAAATTTAATTCAAACAACTTTATTTCAGGTGTTCAACTTCCAGACTGTTAAATGATATCGAAGTAAGTGATTGAAACTAACACCCTGAAAGTAGTAAGCGAAAATAAGAAGTAAAATATCTTGGAGAACAATGATTGTCACCCATCGATCAACTTCACATCAGAGTTTAAAGAGAACTCGGCATTCCATTTTCTCGATGTTTTATTGAAACAGAGACCAGATGGTTATCTTCAGCGATCAATTTATAGCAAGCGAACGTGGAAGGGACAATGTTTGAATTTTCACAGATGGATACTTCTCAGCAGAAAGAGGAATGTAATGCATTCTTTATCTTTAAGAATCGAGAGAATCTGAACGAGTGATACCATCGACGAAGAATTAGATAAACTATGGAAGATCCTCATGCAAAATGGATTTCCATCCAGATATATCGATAAGAACTTGAAAGTAAATCAGAATAAGGAGCGAGTACTCACATCAACTAACAAGACCTTCTTTATCAACGTTGCTCGCAAAAGTAATACCACAGCACACATCCTCAACAATCCGCTATCCACATCACTAAAGTAGGCATTCTTCTCTGCAAAACTGAAGATCAGCTTCTCTAATCAACAACAAATTCCAGAGTGCATTAACGACAAATTACCGCTTCGGACCAACTCGATGTGTGTCTACAAATTTACTTGATCCCTCCTTTGGAGCAAGTTGTATAGGCCGCACAAAGCGCACACCTTCCAAACGTATCTAGAGCATTATCCTGAATGGTTGTCGAGGGGAGAATGTAAATCAATTAACAGTTGAATTCTTGAACATCTGGTCAACTCTGGATATAAAGCTCGATCAGAATTCTCCTTCAATGTCATTTATCGTGTCAGATGGAATAGTTCAAAAGGAGAACATCTTCAACAGTTGTGCACAGTGGAGGCATTGGCAATTCATCAATTCAAGTCTGATCTCTATGTGCACAAGTAGTATGTTCAATCTCTCATCTTACCACAGTCTTAACACTTTCGTTTTTCCGACTTCATTATAACTAATTGTTTTATTATTATCACCTTCATTATGATCCTTGTCTCATTCTTCACCTCCTTCACTTTTATCTATCCATCTATCTATCTATCAAGTGGACACTCAATATTTGCATATCTTATCTACCAACAATTTTCACTCTGTCAAACTCCCTGCCCTCCTCGATATTTCCACTCTCTCAGTTTATTACGCAACCAATTTGTATTCTCCATCCCGGTGTTTTCTTCAACACTAGGTTACTCATGTGATTATACCCTATTGCTTTGTAATAGACGATTATATGTTTATGATACACATATACATGAATACGATTGTACACATATAGAAAATGATATCATCATAAACGAAATTCTCTTCACTGAAATATCTCGTCTCCACAAATCGACCACGTTGTGAAACACAACTATAATTGACATAATACCATCTGTTCATCTGATGGCCATCTGATGGACATGAATGTTTAAGCTGCAAATACAACTGAGTACATCCAGAAAATATTTTAGGACAATATAAACTTTACTCCTTCAATTGAGTGAACCAATGACAAAATTAATAAATATCCAACTGTGAATTTGTATTGACAAAGTGAATTATCTACAATTATTTGTGTAGACATTCACTACTCGTTATTAACACACACTTCATTATCTGAGTAGTGTAAACAAAGTCGTATATGAAACACAATTTCATAATTCCATATAATAAGGAGATGAAGGTCAGCAAAAACCAAACCATGCATTGTTATACGTGACTTACCTTTTCTATCTGGTATTTCTGACTTTCATTCAGTGTTGTATTATTTTTATTTTGATATTGTTTTAGTCAGTATGAAATGTGAAAATGCTGAGATTTGTATGTTAAGTAGCAGGTGAACGGTATAATGAATTGCCGACTGACCTCATATTTGTTTATCTTCCATATCGGTGAGTTACAAATCTGAGTGTATTCTGCTTAGTGTACGCCGCTAACATTCTTCTAATTTGTATGCTTCCAAATTGTACAGATTATAGTTTATCTTTTTAGTGCATACTTGTTTAATACTTATATTGTTAATACTGTCATTGAGGTGACGGTATGTGTTGTGTGTGGACATTAGCGTGTATCGTCTCTATGTTGTTGTTCTGTATATTGGAAACTGACGATATTTGCGTTTCTTATCTACCAACAATTTTCATCTTGTCAACCTTCTTGCCTTCCTTGATATTTCTACTCTCTTAGTTTATAACGCAATCACTTTGCATTCTTGGTACCTGTTTTTTCTTCAGCACTAGGCCAATGATATAATTATACCCTTTTATTACATAATAGACGGTTATATGTTTACGACTGTACAGCATTAGAAAATGATACTGTGGAAAAAGAATATTTTTTCGCCGAATTATCTCTTCTCTATAAATCAATGGGCATGCTTCGTGGTCTTGAAGAATCCTTTACACATTACAAGATGTTTGCAATTTCGAGAACTCACTGGCTAATATTAAAGTTAAAACAAGTTATTGAATGTGATAGGTATTTAGATCTTGTGGAAAGTCCCATGATATGATTGGATCTTATCTGATCCAGAGTCGGCATTCCAAGCTCACAAGGAGATCTCTGCTCATGTCAAGTGGCTTCGGAGAGAAAAGGAAAGGTTGTATAAGGTGAGTCACCATCCTGGCGGTAAAAGATATAACCGCTTAATTAAGTCTGAAATATAATGTCTGAATAATATTCACAACCAGAAGTTCCTATCGTGCAAGAAATCTCTCAACATATGGAAATTACTCAAAGAGATTCCTGAGAGAAAACATACGACAAAAGAAACCTACTCCTAAGTCTGCGTGTTAAACAAGTCATTCACATATCGACAAGCTGATTTCATCCTTCCTAATGTCCATAGTCAAAACGATAACTGCTTTACAGCTTTAAATACACATGACATATTCAAACGTCCCAAATACTTGAATACATCCTGAAGCTTACGACCTCATGGTCTCTTTAGTATTATATATCAGAAAATATGAACATATTTCATGTCACTCCTTTACAAATATCTTCAATGCATCGTTTTCTTAAAATCACAATAACCACTGCTTTGAAGGAGATAACAGTTGCACCCATACCTATATCAGTTTCTCCATCAAATGCAACCCTTCAACCCATCGCCATAACTTACCCGTTTACAAAGACAATCCAGAAATTACTTCTCCCTATGAATGAGCCTTCACAAATGGTGTTCGGAGAGCCAAAACAGATTGCTCACAAACACAGGAGAAGCATTTCGGATGCTGTCACTGTCTTCCATCATCATAATATTGTTTCTAGTCAAGACGAAGAAGGCGTTAAGTATGTTCGTTGTGCCTTCCTCGATTACTCATCAGCATTCGAATCGGTTCCTAGACCACTCTTGTTCCATAAGCCTAACATAGCTCACAATGAGCCATGTGTTACAAAGTGCCAGTACTCGTATTTCTCTGAAAGCAAACAGCACACTGCCTATAAACGGAAGTGCTCCACTTCATTACTCACTGAAGCTGGTATGCCTCAGATTACCGTACTTTCTCCAATTCTCTTCTCGTTCCTTTTGCACTATACACCTTATTCTCTTAATACGAATTTGATTGAGTATGCTGATGACCTGACAGTGTCTATTTCAGTCAACTCTCAATCAGGTTGTTGTGAAATGAAGGGATTCCTGTCTCATAGTGATAAATAGTCAAGTCTCTCTCTAAATGTCTAACTGTTAATTTTAACCTCAGGTGTAAAGAAAATTTGTGTGGACTGCTTAAGGCCTGTGACTCATGGGGTATTGATGGTATTTCTGTAGAAAGTGAGTTGAGTGTGTTGACTATGTTGAATTGATATTCACTTGTGATAGTGATTGATCGTTTCATGTCTTATTGACTTGTAGAGAAATCTTTCGTTTAATGTGTCACGTAATGGAACAGAGGCTTCCTGGTATAACTCACTCTCTCGAATCTTACAATTCGTGCATTCCTACACTCTACCTGTTTTCCTATATTGCCCCCAGTCTTCTAAATAAGGAGTATGTTGTTCTGTGTAGGGATGTGAAAGCACTGAGCGAGTAGGGTGAGTGGTGTACATCTTACTCAACTGATTAAAACTGTAGTTGACAGACATTCGAATTCCATCAAGCAACTAGCTACGGAGATTTCATCTGACACTGACCATACACTTGATTCACAGCTGTCCCCTTGTATCTCCTCTCAGGGAGGATAAGAAGAAACTACATTAGAGTGTACAGTCGTATGGCCAATTACGAGAATTCGACTATACCTTACGTATCACGCATATGATGTGAGGAGAAACGTGTGTTAGCACAGAACTTGCACCTATCAACATCGTGATAATTAACAATCTCATTTCAATAATCTAATTAACAATGTGAAATGTTCTCGCTTTTAGCATTGTATACACAAAGAGCAATAAGGAAAGTGGATGAACAGAGGAATAACTATATAAAGCTGAATAGCACAGAAAATACGTAATTCTGAGTAGATATCCTAGGAAGTTGTAATCATTGGTGTCAAGATGCTTACTTAACTAACCGGACTGTAATCATATGCAAATTGCATTCACAGAGAACATAATGTGAATTTACACTACCTATAACAAGGTGAATGTCTACTGTGTTGAACAAATAATGAGTGGGAATGTCTAAATGAAGTATGAAAGGAAAAACCAAAGAGATTCATTTGAAATACGCAGGAAAATTGTGCTCCACAAAGACGGACATAAGAAAGGATTATGAGTTTCTAAGAAGATAAGACAATTAGTGAACACCTAAGTCATATGTCTGGTCAGTATTGAAACTCATGGAAGAATTCGTCGATATAATTCAAAGAAACATTTCTCAAAATACATGACTTTATTCGGTGTCGTCATATTCATAAATAACAAGTAAAAATTAGATCAAACTGAGACATCATCACACAAAAATGGATCACACAGGAATACAAAACGATTACAAATCGAATGAGTGTTTATTCTTGTACAACTGAACAGATGAACCAAGTGAAAACCATTCCACCAAACTGCATGCCTCACTGACAAGACTGAAATCGCAGAAACATTCCAGTCAGAGAGTGAAGTCTACAAATATATCATTTCATACAACATAAATGTCTACCTTGTTAGAAGATAGAGTGACTAGGGTTATCCGTAAGACGCATCATCATAAACAACAAAAATAACACTCAAAATTTAATACTGTTATTATTATTATTCTCCTGGGTTCATAATGTAGCATTTAGCTTCAGTAGCACGCCTCCATTTCACTGTCTTCTCTGCAGTCTTCACTTTAAACCCGGCTCCACTAGTCCCCACAAGCTTTCATTTATTCCTCACATCATTTTCTCAATGTCACACTCAACTCCGATGCCCAACTAGCCGCTTCCTCTTCACGTTCCACTTGACGGCCTCGCCTGGCGCACGATCTCCCCAATCGGCCTTCTCACTGTATGCACAATCCATCTTCACTTCCACTCTATTCTTCTGAATATTTGTTGGGTGAAAGGTTGTTGGTTAGTTGGTTAGTCGAATGAGTTCCTTGTTGCTTATTCTTATTATTCTGGTCATCTGATTCATCTTCAGTATTGAGTAGGTGTACGTGGCAGCTGCTGATATGAATAATGTCTGTAGTTTGTTGGAAGTGCGTTTCGTCACGTGCCATGTCTCTCAATCATCACATAAAAGCACTGAGTTGACTGACACTGGTGTTGAAAATCGGGATGTTTTTCACGCTTTCTGTTGAGTGCAGTAGATCTCCACACTGACTTCAAGTTAATGAAAGTCTGTCTTCCTTTCCCGATCCTTAAAATAGAAGAAAAGTGATTAAGATAGAGAGGCACCAATCAGCAAGAAATTAATAACAGAATATCACAATACTGTGATAAGGAACCATGATAGATCTCAAGTAGAAGATATAGTGACACCAGTAAAATTGAAACAAATTAACCAGCAATAAAGCTGCACGCACGTCCAGAAACGTCTTAAATACACATATCCACATCATACATCAGTTTCCAATATACAGAACAACAACACAGAGTCGATACACGCTGATGTCCACACACAACACATACCGTCACCTCAATGACAGTATTAACAGTATTAGTATTAAACAAGTATGCATTAAAAAGATAAACTATAATCTGTACAATTTGGAAGCATACAAATTAGAAGAATGTTAGCGGCGTACACTAAGCAGAATACATTCAGATTTGTAAATCACCGATATGGAAGAGAAACAAATATGAGGTCAGTCGGCAATTCATCATACCGTTCACCTGCTACTTAACATACAAATCTCAGCATTTTCACATTTCATACTGACTAAAACAATATCAAAATAAAAATAATACAACACTGAATGAAAGTCAGAAATACCAGATAGAAAAGGTAAGTCACGTATAACAATGCATGGTTTGGTTTTTGCTGACCTTCATCTCCTTATTATATGGAATTATGAAATTGTGTTTCATATACGACTTTGTTTACTTTGTTTACACTACTCAGATAATAAAGTGTGTGTTAATAACGAGTAGTGAATGTCTACACAAATAATTGTAGATAATTCACTTTGTCAATACAAATTCACAGTTGGATATTTATTAATTTTGTCATTGGTTCACTGAATTGAAGGAGTAAAGTTTATATTGTCCTGAAATATTTTCTGGATGTACTCAGTTGTATTTGCAGCTTAAACATTCATGTCCATCAGATGGCCATCAGATGAACAGATGGTATTATGTCAATTATAGTTGTGTTTCACAACATGGTCGATTTGTGGAGAAGAGATATTTCAGTGAAGAGAATTTCGTTTAGGATGATATCATTTTCTATATGTGTACAATCGTATTCATGTATATGTGTATCATAAACATATAATCGTCAATTACAAAGCAATAGGGTATAATCACATGAGTAACCTAGTGTTGAAGAAAATACCGGGATGAAGAATGCAACTTGGTTGCGTAACAAACTGAGAGAGTAGAAATATCGAGGAGGGCAGGGAGTTTGACAAGGTGAAAATTGTTGGTAGATAGGATATGCAAATATTGAGTGTCCACTTGATAGATAGATAGATGGATAGATAAAAGTGAAGGAGGTGAAGAATGAGACAAGGATCATAATGAAGGTGTTAATAATGTACCAGTTAATTATAATGAAGTCGAAGAAAGAATGTGAAAGTGTTAAGACTGTGGTAAGATGAGAGATTGAACATACTTCTTCTGCACACAGAGATCAGACTTGAATTGATGAATTGCCAATGCCTCCACTGTGCACAATTGTCGAAGATGTACTCCTTTTGAACTATTCCATCTGACACGATAAGTGACATTGAAGGAGAGTTGACGAAATGTTCAGGAATTCAACTGTTAATTGATTTACATTCTCCCCTCGACAGCCATTCAGGATAGTGCTCTGAGATACGTTTGGAAAGGGTGCGCTTTGTGCGGCCTATACAACTTGCTCCAAAGGAGGGATCAAGTAAATTTGTAGACACACATCGAGTTGGTCCAAAGTGGTAACTTGTCGTTAATGCACTCCGGAATGAGTTGTTGAGTATAGAAGCTGATCTGCAGTTTTGCAGAGAAGAATGCCTACTTTAGTGATGTGGATAGCGGATTGTTGAGGATGTGTGCTGTGGTATTACTTTTGCGAGCAACGTTGATGAAGAAGGTCTTGTTAGTTGATGTGAGTACTCGCTCCGTATTCTGATTTATTTTCAAGTTCTTATCGATATATCTGGATAGATATCCATAGGAAATGATAACTTGGAAAATGTTTACTTTCTTCGCTGATTTGTCTCTTCTCCATGACTCAATGTGCATGTTTCATGGTTGATTTGTTTTAATATCAGTAAATCACCGGTGTGCAATTGAAGCCCAGAGTAAGCTTTGGATTTTACAAGATTTTAGAGCTTTCTACCTTCAACTGATTGATTGCTGAGATAATTTTTTTCCTGAGAACTGCAAAAACTGACGTATTTTGAGAAATAGAAGTATGACAATATTAGAACAGTTGAAGAAATAAGGAGATTCATCCTGTTCATTTTCTACTTCTGAGCGTTATTCATTGATTTCTGTGCTTGATTTACATTGCCACTCAACCTCAGCGGGATTGGGTAATGAAATCGATTCATTAATCCGTATATGATCAGTAAGTCTTTTAGGCTAGTCACAAACATTTTTATATGGTCAAATTAGTTTGAAATTTTTGTAATGTCGGCTAATCGTGAGTGGATGAGTGTTGAATATATGTTGTTACTAGACCATTCCATTTAAATTCGTAGACATGTATGGAGGGAATCAGTTTTTACTTCAAGTCAGCAGATGTTTGAAAATGAAGCCGTCTGTTGACTGAACTTCTGTGTGTAAGTCAACTTAGCATGAGAAACATATGAAAAGAAGATATTTAATGCGGACTATAGAGACAATTCTGAGAGATCTGTTTATGAGCTAAGTAGACAGCGATGTTAACGAAACCGACAATTTTCCATTCACTTGTCATCAAATCAATTGACAACTGAGAAGAATTCACCAATGTTAATCGGTGAATGACGTATTTGTAACAGTTTGAAGAGTTCCGTGGCTTAGGATTTCTCTGACATATTCTACTCTGTTTTAATACATTCGTTGTTTATATACCGATTCTCCCTAAAAATGAATACAACTTGTTCTTAGTATTGTCTCAGTCTCAAGTCTCTTTTAGGCGATCGGTAACTTCAATTTCATATCTATTTCATCATTCATTGTTTCCTGTCAGGTGTCTAAATTTAAAAGTCTGTAAACTTCGTATTTCTAATCATTTTTTAATACATCAATCATTATGAACATGACATTGAAGAACCGAAAAATTAGATGAATACATGACAATTTTATAGTTGGAAATATAATTGAACAAAGTTGGTGTTTTTTCATGAATTCAGACTGCATTGTTTATTTGATAAACCACGAAAGCCAGGACAGAATACACTTTGCAGTCTTTACATAGAAAAGATTATGTTGACAATACTATATATATATATATATATATATATATATATATATATATATATATATATATATATATATATATATATATATATATATATATATATATATATAGTCCACGTTGCCTAGCGACGGAGATATATACATTCACATGAACAAAAATTTGGATTGAAAGGACACACGACGTATGACCCTCATGAATAAGTCTGTAATAAAATGTATAATTTTTCGTAAGAATACGTTGATTCCTATCACATTAGATTGTACTTTTAATGAAGACTATGTTTATCACATTTCTTACTCATAGGTTATTAATGATACGATATAGTACGATAACCTATGCATAATGATTATGTTGTTTATGAAAATAATGATTATGATTAGGAGAGTTGGATTATGTAGATCACTATTTATGTCTTCATTAGTTATAATAAAATCTGGAGGTTTTTAAGAATTTACTAATTTCAAAGTGATATTCATTATGAACTGACGTTTCGTTCCAGTAAGCGACTCTCCAAAGGTGCTCACTCATGACCCCGTCAACAATTCAACTAATGACATTCAGGTTTAATTATAATAATAATAGCTCACTTTATTCCAAACAGTTTTTGGTACCATTTGGAATTCTCAGCATGATACATCACAACAACAACAACAAAAAAGATATATCTATGTACAACCTCCATCACAACACTTCAGATTGTGTTATAATAAGAATTTAAGTAATGTAAAGAATATTCAAAACGAGAACATTTCACATTGTTAATTAGATTATTGAAATGAGATTGTTAATTATCACGATGTTGATAGGTGCAAGTTCTGTGCTAACACACGTTTCTCCTCACATCATATGCGTGATACGTAAGGTATAGTCGAATTCTCGTAATTGGCCATACGACTGTACACTCTAATGTGGTTTCTTCTTATCCTCCCTGAGAGGAGATACAAGGGGACAGCTGTGAATCAAGTGTATGGCCAGTGTCAGATGAAATCTCCATAGCTAGTTGCTTGATGGAATTCGAATGTCTGTCAACTACAGTTTTAATCAGTTGAGTAAGATGTACACCACTCATCCTACTCGCTCAGTGCTTTCACATCCCTACACAGAACAACATACTCCTTATTTAGAAGACTGGGGGCAATATAGGAAAACAGGTGGAGTGTAGGAATGAACGAATTGTAAGAGTCGAGAGAGTGAGTTATACCAGAAAGCCTCTGTTACATCACGTGACACGTTAAACGAAAGATTTCTCTACAAGTCAATAAGACATGAAACGATCAGTCAGTATCACAAGTGAATACCAATTCAACATAGTCAACACACTCAACTCACTTTCTACAGAAATACCATCAATACCCCATGAGTCACAGGCCTTAAGCAGTCCACACAAATTTTCTTCACACATGAGATTAAAATTAACAGTTAGACATTTAGAGGGAGACTTGACTATTTATCACTATGAGACAAGAATCCCTTCATTTCACAACAACCTGATTGAGAGTTGACTGAAATAGACACTGTCAGGTCATCAGCATTATTATTATTATTATTATTAGTCCCTTGTGTTCCTAGTGGAACATAGGGCTTCAGTAGCACGCCTCCAGTGACCTCTGTTCTCTGAGATCTTTTGAACCTGGTCCCACGACAGCCCACAAGCTCTCATTTCCTCCTCGCACGACTTCCTCCATGTCACCCTCACCACGGACGTCCAACTCGTCGCTTCCCATGGGGATTCCACTCGAGGGACTGGCCCCACGCGTGATGTCCTCATTCGGCCTTCTCAGTGCATGGCCAATCCATCTCCACTTCTTCCTGCATATTTGTTGCGTGATAGGTTCTTGGTTGGTTCGTTCCCAGAGTTCCTTGTTGCTTATTTTTTCTGGCCATCTGATCTTCAGCAGCGAGCGTAAGCAGTTGTTGATGAATGTCTGTAGTTTATTGGAAATCCCTTTCGTAACGCGTCAAGTCTCTGAACCATACAGAAGCACTGACTTGACGTTGGTGTTGAAAATCCGTATCTTGTTCCGCATGCTGAGTGCAGAAGATCTCCACACTGGTTTCAGGCTAATCAACGCCTGTCTTGCTTTTCCGATTCTGACTTTGACTTCCTCGTCCGTTCCGCCTGTAGTTGAAACAGTGCTTCCTAGATAAGTGAAGGAGGTTACTTCCTTTAAGTTTCTCCCGTTGACGGTGATTGGAGTTTGTTGTTGTTGTTGCTGATGGTGGTGGTGCGGTATCTTCATCACTTCTGTCTTCTCTATATTCACCTGAAGTCCCGTCTTAGCTACCTCTTCTATCAACTTGTTAGTTTTTGCCTGTAGATCTTCAAGTTTATGTGACATTAGGCATAAGTCATCGGCGAAATCCAAGTCTTCTAGGTTCTTTTCCGTCGTCCAGTGTATCCCCCTCTTCTCGCTCCCCACTGTTTGCTGCATGATCCAGTCGAACACAATCAGGAATATCATGGGGGATAGTAGGCAACCTTGTTTCACTCCTGTCTTCACTTCACTTCAAAGGCATCACTGAGCTTCCCATTGTGGATTACTTGGCATGTGGCATCTTCATATAGTTGTTGAATGAGGCGGATAAAGGTTTGTGGTACTCCGTAGTATTGAAGCAGTTTCCAAATTACTTCTCGGTTGACGCTGTCAAAGGCCTTCTCAAAGTCGATGAAGTTGAGGTAGAGTTGAGTTGACTGTCATTCTATGCTCTGTTCTATGATGATGCGAAGCGTTGCAATTTGGTCTGCACATGATTTGTACTTCCTGAAGCCTGCTAGCCTGTTCCGGTCGCAGTTTTGAATCCAGTGCGTCTTTAAGCCTCTCTAGGATGATGCGGCTTAATATTTTACTTGGGGTGGACAGGAGAGTGATTCCGCGCCAGTTCATGCAAACACTGAGGTCTCCCTTCTTCGGCAGTTTGACAAGGTAACCCTTCTTCCAATCAATCGTCAGGTACCTTCTCTTCCTTCCACACCTTCTGCAATAGTGGTGTGGTGTGACCATGGCCGCTGTTGTCTCTGCATCTGTTTTCAGTGCTTCTGGCGGTATTCCATCTGGCCCTGCTGCTTTCCCACATTTCAGTAGCTTTATGGCGTTCAGGACTTCCATTTTCGTTGGGGGATTAATGTTAACTTGTGGTTCAGCGGCTGCAGGTGGTATTTTTGGACGAAGTGCAGGTGGTGGTGGTGGTCGATTCAAGAGCTTCTTGAAGTGGTCGGCCCATCGTTTCCTCTGTTTCTCTTCTTTTGTAATTAAATTTCCTTCTTCATCTTTTATTGGTTTCATCTGTGTTGGTCTCTTCCCTGACAGCAACCTGGTTATTTGATACAATGTCGTCAGGTCTCTCTTACCTGCAGCCTGTTCTGCTTCACTTGTCAGTGTTTCGTAGAAGTGTCTTTTGTCTTTGCGTGCACTCTTCGTCACTTCTTTGTCCAGTGTAGTGTTTTATACATTGTGCTCAGTTCCTCTTGTCGTTGAGCATCCTTGCACTGGCTTATCTTCTGCTTCACCATCCTCCTCTCCCTGCTCTATCAGCTTCCAGGTATCCATCCAGATCCATTCCATTCCTTATCTTCTTTCTTCTTCCCCCTTTCCTAATACGGCTGTGCAGGTTTCTTTCCACATAGCTTTCAAAGACTTCCAGTGTTCTTCCACACAGGTTTCTTCAGGGATGTTGCTCGATATCTCCCATTTTGTCTTGATGGCTGCTTTGAAGATCTCCTTTGTAGTTTCGTCCTTCAGTTTCCGAGTGCTGTACTTGAATTGAGGTCTATCACCAGTTTCCTTGAAGGCTTTTAACTTGATTTGGAAGGCTACTTGCACTAGGTAGTGGTCTGAGCCTACATCTGCTCCTCTTCTTGACCTTGTGTTCAGTAGACTGCGTCTCCATTTTCTTGAGATTGAGATAAAGTCGATTTGATTTTTAGTGTGTCTTGGTGTCTGGTGAAATCCATGTTGCTTTGTGGATATCTTTGTGCCTGAACACACTGCCTCCAATCACCAAATCGTTGAATGCGCAGAATTCTGCAAACAATTCTCCATTCTCATTCATTTCACCTAGCGCCTCTCGACCCATGGTTAGTTCTCTTCCCGTGTTGTCCCCTCCCAGTTTGGCATTCATGTCGCCCATTAGAATTTTGATATCGCCAACTGACGTCTTGTCCAGTGTTGATTGAAGTTGTCTGTAGAAATCCTCCTTTTTCTCTTGCTCTGCATTATTTGTAGGTGCGTGGAGTAGCATTGTATGATTGTGACCTTTCTTCCTTTTGAGTTGAATCTTGCTGTCATGATCCTGATGCTGGGAGATGAGTGTGGTTCCCACTGCATGAGAGCCTTCGATGCTCTTGAGGACATCATGATAGCCACTCCTCAGTGTGCTCGTGGTTGTCGTCTGGGTGACAATATCGGAGTAGATTATTGATTCTCCAGTTGACAGTTTGGAGAGTCCACTCCCATTCCATCTGCTTTCGCAAATCCCAAGCACTTCGATGTGATACCTTCTCATCTCCCTTGCAATCTGGGCTGCCTTACTGGGTTCAAACATCGTGCGGACATTCCATGTCCCCACGTTTACTTTCGCTTTCATCGAGAGAAGACACATCGGCCAATTGGCTTCCCGAAGGCTTTCACCAACTGGCGTCATTTCGCCTCTCCGATTCCAGCGGGGAATAAGTTTGTTTTCATTTTTTATATTTTGTTTGTGCTTTGAAGTTTCTTTAGCGGTTAGATTTGTTTTACGGGGTAGGGTTGCTAGTCCTATGCCCAACCTTCCCTCTTTACCCGGGCTTAGGACCGGCTAGTAACTAGTAAACTAGTTAACCAGGCGAGGTTAGGTCATCAGCATACTCAATCAAATTCGTATTAAGAGAATAAGGTGTATAGTGCAAAAGGAACGAGAAGAGAATTGGAGAAAGTACGGTAATCTGAGGCATACCAGCTTCAGTGAGTAATGAAGTGGAGCACTTCCGTTTATAGGCAGTGTGCTGTTTGCTTCAGAGAAATACGAGTACTGGCACTTTGTAACACATGGCTCATTGTGAGCTATGTTAGGCTTATGTAACAAGAGTGGTCTAGGAACCGATTCGAATGCTGATGAGTAATCGAGGAAGGCACAACGAACATACTTAACGCCTTCTTCGTCTTGACTAGAAACAATATTATGATGATGGAAGACAGTGACAGCATCCGAAATGCTTCTCCTGTGTTTGTGAGCAATCTGTTTTGGCTCTCCGAACACCATTTGTGAAGGCTCATTCATAGGGAGAAGTAATTTCTGGATTGTCTTTGTAAACGGGTAAGTTATGGCGATGGGTTGAAGGGTTGCATTTGATGGAGAAACTGATATAAGTATGGGTGCAACTGTTATCTCCTTCGAAGTTGTGGTTATTGTGGCTTAGGAAAACGATGCATTGAAGATATTTGTAAAGGAGTGACATAAAATATGTTTACATTTTCTGATATATAATACTAAAGAGACCATGAGGATGTAAGCTTCAGGATGTATTCAAGTATTTGGGACGTTTGAATGTGTCATGTGTATTCAAAGCTGTAAAGCAGTTATCGTTTTGACTATGGACATTATTATTATTATTATTAGTCCCTTTGGTTCCTAATGGAACGTAGGGCTTCAGTTGGACGTCTCCAGTGAACTCTGTTCTCTGAAATCTTTCCAACCTTGCTCCACGACAGCCCAGAAGCTCTTATTTCCTCCTCGCACTATCCCCCCCCGCATGTCACCGTCTGGCGTCCAACTCGTCGCCTTCTAAGGGGATTCCACTCAAGGGCCTGAGGTGTGATTTCCCTAGTCGGCTTTCTCAATGTATGCCCAATCCATCTCCACTTCCTTCCGCATATTTTTTGAGCGATAGGTTCTTGGTTGGTTTGTTCGCAGAGCTCCTTGTTGCTTATTCTTTCTGGCTTGTGATGTTATAGATAGTGTTTTCTAAAACTTCATCAGCAAATACTCCTGAGTCTGATTCTATAAGCCTGCTTCTGAATCATAATATATTCTATTGTAAATAGCGTCTTTACTGAAAGATATCCGAAAGCTTTCTTGTGTAATTTGCTGTACACTTGAGGTAAAATGCGTACTATTCAGTGGTGAAAATTTAGCTGCGGAGCCCGTTAATGGGCTTCATATTTGCCGGGTTCATTTGTAAATACTGAATCTAGGGTGTTGTCAAGATGAGTAGGAAAGTTAACCATATTTTCATGACTTAATGATAATAGGAAACTGCAGTCATATGAACTAAAATCTCCACAGACTATAGTCAAGGAATTACTCAGATTCTGACCAGCAAGTTCAGCGAATACATCAGCAAAAGTTGACAAATCTGAGAAACTGCAGTCAGATGTGATATAAATGTTTGTCATATGTCTGTGTTTGTATTTGCTCAAATATTTAGGACGACATTTAATGGTAATACACTCCACTTTTTTTTGTTCGAGAAGCAGAAGCATACATAATTGGAGGAGGACCAGTTTGCAGTGATAAATGTTGCTACACTACCACCACATTTCTTCTTGGAAAAGCTTCGATCTTGCCGCAATAATTTGAAACCATCTGAGCAGACTAAATCATTATCAAACAGGTTATGAAGCCATATTTCCTGTAGTATTATCACACTCTTGTTTAGATAAACATTTGTAGACAAGATTGACTGAAGGTGACCGCTATTCTTCGGCAACGACCTGCAGTTTGTGCTTAGTATTTCCGGAATAGTCATTTGATGTATTGTAATGGCTTGAGATCCTGTTGCCATCCACCGTGGTGCTTCTCCTTAATTTGCTTACCAACTTGTAGAGCGATAGGTTATAATGATTATAAAAACTCGCGAGAGTATGCAATACGATTGGTTGACATAATCGAAGGATTAAAACAATATAGGAATGAGAAATTTGATGCGATGTATTCTATGATAAAAAAAGGTAGCGCAGAATTCAAGCAGTTATCATGTTGCCATGTTAACTGTACTCTACATTTCTGACTAAACTAACTAAGATAAGCTTAGTTTGAGAGACTACTGTCAATTTAGAACTATGAAGAAAAGTGTTGATAGAAAGCTTTAGTCCTCGACAAAATTTTATACAACCACCTTCAGGTTATACTGAATAAGAGCCATGTTGATCTTGAAATAATGGAGAATATTTGCAGCTCAGGTGGATGGTATTGGTTGTATTGTTTACTCTGAGCTGAGTTGTTTAATCGTGAAGCTCTCATCACCTTGCTAGACAGCGACATCATCAGCACTAACTTCAGTATGAAGTAGTGAGCTGTCAATATCTCTCCATGAGTGATTCAGTGGCTTCCAATGACCTACTGGTCTGTGATTGGTTGTTTCCTTCGATTGTTGTATCATTGATTGTATAGACTTTCCTATTGACTGTTCCTGTACTTGACCTCTTCAGGTTCTGTGGCCAGCACGTTATCATTAAGCCACCGGGTCGGGATCCGGTGGTTCATATTTTCAACTCCTGTCAGTTCACGATATAGCATGACCGTCACCCAATGTCATCGTTGATTATTTTTCCTCACAGCTACTGTCAAATCAAGTTGTTATACTGCTAATTGGTGACTAGCTTTGAAAGATGATTTCTGAAGTTCCAGTGGGAAATCCTGGCCGGTGAGGCAAACCTGGTCCCCATAAGGCCAAATTCTCAGCGAGAAAAATACCAAATAAGCTTAGCGACCTTGAGGTATTGGACATATAACAGTTGCTTAGTTATCAGAAATTTCCAGCGTTATTTACGTTTTATCTTTTCTCTGATAACTGACCGCATACCATGAATATTAACAGTGGGTACTGATTATATGTTAATCCAAACTTATAAACATACACATCTGATGAAATCATGATATTTGTTTAGTTTGAAGTTAGTGGGAATAGACATATTGTAGGATAGTATTCATCACACCCTGATATATCAAAGTTCTAATGAAAAGCTGTAAGAGTTAAGGAGGTTGGAAGCGGTAGTCACGTTCTATCACAGATTGACATAAGGAAGAAACTGTAGATAAGTGAACTTCAATCCGGTGGCTAGATGGAAACGCATTTGTAAAGAAACTTATAGGTCCTAATTTCGACCCCTGGTGGGATGGTTTGTGCACACTACTGAAGAGTTGGATGTTCACGGTTACCAATGAATCTCTAAATGGTGTCAATCTAGTCCGAATACCACCTTGATACAATATTTATACAAAAGGTTACCTGACTATGAGGAAAGCTCATATTTAGTAAGTTGTTTGAAATCCCCTGTGCTTTGATTAACTGTACGGTGGTTACACAGTTTTAAATATCACATCTAAATATATGGATGGTGAATAAGTGTATATATTATAACTGTAAACTGACAACAAATTCACACCTTAGTATCTCATACTTGTTGAGGCCATAATAATATCAGAAGAGATAGACTGGGCTGTAACTTTGAAAAAGAATTTTTATTCGAGAACAATGCATCATTATACATATACATCTTCGACTTTCAGGTACATAAAAGAACGCTTAAAGACGTACAAATTAACGTTTCTTCTTGGTTCAGTAAAACAAAAGTCTGCGCAATAAGCTAACTCAGACCATACAACAGTCCAGTTAAATTGAAAAACGAAGCTAAGAAGTATTTACCTCAATGATCAATGGATTGAATTGGTTAATAATGCTCTCTATTGCTTCCTTTCAATTTCATAATCTACTTACCAAGAATATTAAGTGTACAATGCTTGTTATTCCAGGAATGCAGTAATAGTATTCAACAAAAGAATATCAACTTTTCTATTGTATGTTGATCATAAATAAATTTCGAAACGGAATATATTTGAGAATAATTTAGTTCATCTTTTAAAGTATCAAGATTGTGGAGAGTATGGATTCTATGGTACATAGAGTGAATCAAATTTCATTTGGTTGATAAAAGCCCTCACCTATGAAAATTCATAAGTTCTTCGTTCCATTTGAGTCTTTTGTAGATAAGTTGAATGTTTGTAGGCATTCAACGAAATCTGATTCGTTGTATATGCCATAAAATCCATATTGTTTACACTGTTGGTACTTTGAAAGAAGAAATTAATTCTCTGAAAAACGTTTTCACTAAAAACCGGTATCCTAGGCGTTTCATTCCACGGTTTCTAAGAAGCTTTTTTTCATTAAGGTATAGGTATTTGTACATCAAAACTTCTGTTTCTTATGTCAGTTGAATAAGGATGAAAAGTACTCATGTAAAGTTATACAAGAGAGTTTCCATTGAAGAATAGATTTCATTGTAATATTATTCCTTTATCAACCTCATTCAACAACTACATGAAGACGCCACATGCCAAGTGATCAACAATGGAGAGCTCAGTGACACCTTTGAAGTAACGAAAGGAGTAAGATAAGGCTGCTGTCTACCATCACCCATGATATTCCTGATTGTAGTGGACTAGATCATCCAGCAAACCGTAACGAGCGAGACGCTGGACCGATGAATGGAGACCAGAAGATTTGGATTTCGCCGATGTCTTGTGTCTAATGTCATGTTACCAAACTCGAAGATCTACAGGTGAAAACTAACAAGTCAAAAGAAGAGACAGGGCAGCGAAGACATAACTTCAAGTGAATGTAGAGAAGACAGAGGTGTTGAAGATACCCAATCAACAACAAGCACCAATCACCATCAACAGGAGAAACTTAAAGGAAGATGTCTCGTTTATCTACCCACCTACCTACCTAGGCATCATCGTTTCAATTACAGGCGGCGGCGGCGGCACAGACGAGGATGTCAAAACCAGGATCGAAAAGACAGCAAGACAGACTTCCATCAGTCTGAAGTCAGTGTGGATATCTCCTGCACTCAGGACAAAGCGTGAACAGCATCCGGATTTTCAACACCAAATCAGTCAAGTCAGTGCTCCTATGTGATGGTTCGGAAACTTGGTGCATCACGAAGCGCACTTCCGAAAAACCACAAACATGCATCACATCAACAGCTGCCTCGTACACCCACTCGATACTGAAGATCAGATCAGATGGCCAGAATATTGAGAATAAGCAACAAGTAACTCACTCGGGGGAAGAACCAACAAACAACCTATCACCTAATGAACACAAGAAGGAAATCTGTAGACTAGTGTCTATAGGAAACCTACCCATTCGAATCACTATTTAGACTTCAAATCATCCCACCCCATTCCAGTTTAAGTAGGCCCAGTCAAATGTCCAAGTGATAGAGGCAGAAAAATGAGTAGTCAATGCAAGGACCTAAACAAGGAATTGAAGCACGTAAGAGAAGCACTAATAGTTAATAATTATCCTCCACAGTTTATCAAGAAATTTGTACAATCACACAAGAGATGGAAAAATAATAATAACACGAGTACGAATAATGACGAAAATGTAAGTAGAAAGGAGATCACAGCCTTCATTGTGTTACCACCTTATAAGGAAGGTACATCAGAAACTTTACCTAGGATCCTCAACAAGGTTGGAATAAGGGTGACATTTAGACCTACAAACTGACTCAGAGATAAGCTTTTTCGAGTGGCCTAAGGATCAAATAGAACCAATTAAGCAAAATAATCTAATCTATCAAATTCCATGTAGTGACTGTGAATCAGAATCAAGTACATGGGTCAAACTAGTCAGTCGGTTGGGGTCAGTTAGAGCAGCCGAAAATAGGAATGTAACTTAATATAGAGTGACAGATCCCAGTAAGATGGATAATTTAGAAGGAAAAACAACTATTGTACTGCATGCATTAACACACACCAGTACACAATAGGGTGTGTGTGGGATAGAACTACTGTACTCAAATCCAATGTAACTAGGCGGAGGGAGAGAGAGAGAGAGTGATGGATTGCTGAATCTTTGTTCACTGAATCGACACTCAACACATGTAGTAGAAATGATACCGGATATATGGAAAATTTTACCACCGATAAAAACAGACAATATGTGGTGAGAGTACTATAAAAACCAAATGTCATAAATGGTGTTATTACATTGATATGATTAGGAGGAATAAGTAATTTATGCCCGAAACGTCATCAAGTAAATAATACTTTATCACTGTGTGCTGTAATATCAAATAAACAAATGTAATATGGAGGTTTATAGAAATTTTATTTAATTCAGAGTGCTTCTAATGAGAGGTGGTGAGGCTGACCAATCGAAAGGGTAAACGTTAGTGGATAGTCATGTTATATCACGAATTGACAGAGGGAAGAAAGTGGGGACGAGTGAACCACAGTCCACTGAATGGGTGGTGAACGCATTTGCCGTTAAACTCAAAGGTCATGGGTTTGATCCATTGTAGAGTCGTGGGCGCGTACTCACGCTTAGCTTCCGTACTATATATCCATTTAATATAGTGCAGCCAAGAAAATAATGAACAGAGAAGGTTCATTATTTGGTTCATTTGGTTTAGAGAAGGTATAATTTATAACTTCCTGCCGCTAAGGTATTTTTCTTGCCTAAGTCACAAATCTCTGTATGGCTTGAACACACATTAGGTTTTCGATGATACAGTCGTGCTATTATACTTGATCAATACTGGAATTACAATTTACCTATAAGTCACGATATGAATAGCTGCGCGATTTTGTATTCCGATTATTGGTTACTTCATGTATAACAATAGATGAGCTAATTTTTGTAGGACTACTGATCTTATTGTGACCTATCATTCAAAGTTTATCCAGATTGCTGTGTTACGGTGTTCTGATAGGTACCAACAAGCTAATGCGACTTACTTACTTTGTTTAATGACCATTGCATTGCATTCATAAATTCTGTCCGTCTCAAACTGTCTTCATGGTGAGTTTGTGGACTTTTCTATGTGTCCTCTTTACATGGCAGCTCATTGAATAAACTAAATTCTACTTCAAATCCATTGTGATAACTCGGAAGTAAAAAATGAATGGCAGAAATATAAGTATATGTGACAGAAAGGTTTCCATAGTGGGTGATAAATGAAGGTGAAATGAAAATCTGGACCGCTGTCGGATTAGAACCAGCGACCACCATGATGCCGACTCTATGCTCTACCAACTGAGCCAAGAGGTTCGACTACTGGCCAGATTTTTATTTCACTTCAATCTCAAGTCGGGGTTTTGCCCAACTACCATGTGAATACATGACGCGTTACTACCGCTTGATCGTATTCACACTGGCTGCCCATTCAGAACTTCGTATCCCAATCCACATGTAACTGAATTAAAATGAGAGGGGGATCATCATATTGCTTAGCACTTTGACTATCAAAGATAGTCATGGTTTGGGAGACTAGTATTGATTCTCAGTGATGACTGAAGGTGAAATGAAAATTTGGACCGTGGCCAGATGATGATCTCCTTCTCTAATTCAGTTACATTCGGATTTGGATGAGAAGTCTTGACTAGACGGCAGCTAATGTGAATACAATCAAGTAGTAGTAATTCGTCATGACTTCAGATGGTAGTAAGGCAAAACTCTTGGTAATTGAAAAAGTCTGGTCACCAGTCAAACCTCGTAACTCTGTTGCTACAGCATCGGGTTGGAAACCCTGTAGTCGCTGGTTCGAATCCGACCGCTGTCAACACTTTTATTTCACCTTCAATCATCACCCAGTATAAATACTAGTCTCCTAAACCGCTGCTATCTCAGGTATTTAAAATGACAAAGACGAGTTTTCACTGATTTATGATCTTCTTATTGTCTTTATATTTGAGAAATTGATATGAAATCTTCAGAAGAATTAATGGCGTACCTCAGTCATCTCTACCGATTTCTTACTGTTTACCTGCCTGCTGAAATACAAGTAAAGCTGATTTTAATTGGATTTAGGATGCTTCCACACGTACTTATTGGTACTATTATACTCCAAGATTGGAAAGTTACTGCAGAACCACAAGAGTTCTTGTCTTCAAATGTTCTTAAAGACTAAACGATTACTCGGGAATGAAGGGTATATTAGTTAGGAGAACTCAATAGTCTGTTCCTCCTTTTTACTATTGTTTATCTAAATCGTTTCCTTCATGTCAACTTTCAGGATTCTCTTTATGATAATTAAACAGTGTGAAATGTTCAACATTTCCTTCTATCCTTTATACTTGAGTATTTCAATGTCTAACTCATAGAGTAATCAGAGAAATGATTTGTTTTAGTGTTTGCTAATATTCCAGTCACTTTCAAGTTTATAAGGTGAACATTTCAAGCCCAGTGAAAATGATTAGTTGTTGTCTTGTTCAATAGGAGAATTTTTAAGTACATGATTATTTATAATTCATACATTACACCTTATTATCCAATTTGAAAGTGAAGTTACCACTTCAGTTCTTCAGGAAATAGCATATTTAATGGTATTATATGTTTAATTGTTTATCCCCTATAATAATTTAATGATAAACAAAAATGTAGGTACCTTCTTTATATAGTATCTTGTTTATTACCTATCAAAGGTAACATATATTTCAAGTTATCATGTAGAGCAGTACTTTGTTTGTATAAACATGAGACTTAAATATATTAGAGGGAAATAGAAGAAACTGAAAAATTGATCGGTTACAAAAAATCTCACCTTACCACAAGAATATTATTAGATGACACTGAGAAGTGAAGCTGTCAAGTGCATACTACAAATCAAAGTGTATTTACTAACTTTGAAGTGACGTAGCCCTACAATTTATATTGAACATTGATAGTTGGTCATAGAAAAGAATTTAACCTACGTTTTATAACTGTTGACAACTATTGCTCTGAAAGTGATTAGTATTTTATTATTATTCTCCTTTGGGAACTTCGTGGAACATACGGCTTCAGCAGCACGCCTCCATTTCATTCTCTTCTCTGTAGTATTCTCTTTTAACCTGGCTCCATCACTTCCCGCAAGCTTTCATTTATTCCTCACATCATCTCCTCCATGTCACCCTCGACTCGAACGCCCAACTCGTCGTTTCCCGTCCGAATTCTATTCGATGGTCTGCCCTGATGCGTGGTGTCCCCAATTGGCCTTCTAAGTGTATGAGCAATCCATCTTCATCTCCTTCTGCATATTTGTTGGGTGGTAGGTTTTTTGTTGGTTCTTTCCCCGAATGAGTCCCTTGTTGCTTATTCTTTCTGACCATCTGATCTTTAGTATCGAGTGGGTGTACGAGGCAGCTGTTGATGTGATGCATGTCTGTAGTTCTTTGGAAATGCTTTTTGTGACGCACCAAGTTTCTGAACCATCACATAGCAGTACTGACCTGACTGATTTGATGTTGAAAATCCGGATGTTGTTCACGTTTTGTCCTGAGTGAAGTAGATCTCTATACTGATTTCAGATTGAAGGAAGTCTGTCTTGCTGTCTTTTCGATCCTGATTTTGACGTTATTATCTGTGCTGCCACCGTCGGTACTTGAAACGATGCTGCCTGGATATGTGGGTAGACGAACGAGACAACTTCTTTTAAGTTTCTCCTGTTGATGGTGATTGGTGCTTGTTGTTGATGATGTTGTTGGTTGGGTATCTTCAACACCTCTGTCTTCTCTACATTCACTTGAATTTCTGTCTTCGCTGCCCAGCCTCTTCTGTCAACTTGTTAGTTTTCACCTGTAGATCTTCGAGTTTGTGTGACTAGACAACAGACACAAATCATGATCGTTGGCGAAATCCAAATCTTCTTGTGGGGTCTTTTCATCTGTCCAGTCAGCGTATGGACGTTCTTGTTCCTTACGGTTTGCTGCATGATCCAGTCGACGACAGTTAGGAACATCATGGGTGATAGTAGGCAGCAGCTTTATCTTACTCCTGTCGTTACTTCAAAGGTGTCACTGAGCTTTCCATTTTGCATCAGTTGGCATGTGGCGTTTCTAAGTGATAGCGAAATTAATAACAAAATTCCCGTAAGCAACTCATCTCAAGTCAGGTTCATTTCGGACCTGGATGGATTTGTGATTATGCTAGTTTTTTTCACTAGTAATTTATTCAGCCTGAAACCTCCAAGAAATAATGAGTTTCTTTCCAAATAAAAATGCTTCTTTCTTATGAAGCTCTGTGGAAACACCCTTCTACTTGTTGAGGGAGTGTTTATCATAAAAGCGTGCTACTTACGAGAAATTTATTGGTCATATTGAGAAGAGACTTTCTTCTAAACGTGTCAGGTATACTGAGGATAATTAAGGACATGGATTCAACTTCAACAATATACAAATCTTGGATGGAGAGAGGAAACACAAAGAATATCAGAGAATTCCTAGAAGCTTGGCATTCACGTCAGTCAGTCATTCAGGAATCAATAAATGTATAGACATGAAGTCAGTCTGTCAACCACTGAGAAAAATGATAAACAACAGGAAGATCAGAGGTGAATCAGAGGAACAGCCAACAGGAAAATCTATGCAGTCGGTCAGTGACACAATAATCGAAGGAAACAACCAATCCCAAACCAGTTCATCAGGGCAAGCTACTAAATCACTCACGGCGAGATACTGATAGCTCACTTCATACTGAACTTAGTGCTAATGATGTCATCTGGCAAAACGATGAAAGCTTCATGACTGAACAACCCAACTTAGAGAGCACAATACAACCAACACTGAGGACAAGTTTATGTTGCCCATGCAACTCGGTAGTGGTTCAAACAATGTGATGCGCTGCAGTTTGACAATCATATGCAGTTGCATGTACTAGTCACTAAAACTCCCCAACGTTTAGACAGTTAATGATACTACCTGAATATTTGAACCTTTGTAGGTTGAGTGGGACTCGGATCTGTTATAAGGTAGGTAGGAGTCCCATATGAGATTTGTTTATTTGATATAAAGCACACAGTGATACAGTATTATTTAATTGATTACGTTTCGAGCATAAATTATTGCTCATAATCATATCAATGTAATCGAAACGTAATCAGTTAAATAATACTGTATCACCGTGCGCTTTATATCAAATAAACAAATCTCATATGGAACTACATTCTACCACAGTGCCCAAGTTTTTCACTTATAGGTAGGAGTCCGTTGTGATAGCCAGTGAACTGCAGATTTACTCATGTTTATAAACTAGGTTGAAAACTACAGTTTTTAACCAGCGACTTGACCACCGAACTACTCAGACCACGAATAACTGAGCACTGATTGAACTCCGTTGGCTGAATTTGTAATGCGGTCGCAAAGCTAAGTGATACATATAGAGAACTGAAGGAAAGGCACTTATGAAACTTTAAAAAGGAAGTAGCAGTAATATTGGTCAAAGAATAGTATGAGTACTACTACTACTACTATTGTAAGAAACGAGAAGACTGAGGCATAGGACAGAATGTTTATCATGACACCTTGTACAGCAGGGATGAAGTATTGTACACGTTTCATTAAAATAGTCCCCTGCATAGTGTGTTTTGTTTCATCTTCTGCTTATATCTCGACTTGCCCTTAGTACGCTCATACTGTCTCTTGCATTCCTGTGAGCAGAATATTGACCAGTCGCTGGTCATTGTCTATGATTTCTGCGGGCTTCTCAACATATACTCCTTATATCCATTCCTATCAGTAGCCTCCAGTACATTACTACTACTACTACTACTACTACTACTACTACTACTACTACTACTACTACTACTACTACTACTACTACTACTACTACTACTACTACTACTACTACTACTACTGCTACTACTGACAATTCAGCTCACTAGTCCACAGTGATGAGTTATCTAAGTGCTGAAATCTACCCCAACCATCCAAAGATACACCTCTTTTCATCCTATCATATTGTCTTCATCACATCTGTCTTCTCAGAGGTGACCCAATCAACAGCAACAAATAACAATCACCGTGAACAGGAAAAATCTAAACGAAGTTATCTCTTTCACCTAACTACCCAGGAAGCATCGTCTCAACTACAAGCGGTGGCGGAGGCACAGATGTGGATGTCAAAGCCAGCCAGCCAGCATCAGAATGACAGCAAGACAGGCTTTTATCAGTGTAAAATCAGTGTGGAGATCTACTGCACCACACTGCACTGCACTCAGCATAAATCGTGAACAATATTCGGATTTTCAATACTCATTCAGTCAAGTTAGTGCTTCTATGTGTTGGTTCAGAGGGTTGGCGTTCTATGAAAAGCATTTCCAACAAACTGCAGACATACATGAACAACTGCCGCCTACGCTGGCTCGTTACTGAAGATCAGATGGCTAGAATAATAAGAATAAGCAACAAGGAAATCTGACTGGCTGGCAACGAACCAACCAAGAACCTTTCATTCAACAAATATGCCGAAGGAAGTGGGAGTGGAGATAGATTGGGCATGCACTGAGAAGGCCGATTGGGGATATCACTCGCCAGGCCATACCCTCGAGTGGAATTCAAAGGGGAAACGATGAGTTGTGCGTAAGAGGTGAGGGTGACAGGTTAAAAAGGCGAACTGAAAATCTAGATGACGACAAGATTCGAACCAAAAGCCTTTTTGTCGGGGTCCCCTCCTCCTCAATTAAGAGACCAATTCTATTATGCAAAATCATAAGTTTCATTGAAAATGAAATGTAACTATTCCATATATAGAGAGAAAGTATTCACAATCAAGATGTTAACGCAGACATTATTATTATTCATTTGAAACTAACATTATCCATCTATGTTACATTGTTGACAACTTCAGATGACACCTAGTTTTATCAATATCTTACGATTATATGAAAAATGAATTAATGTGCTTATTTTATTTGCATTCCACTATCTCTTAGTTCATTAGTATACATATAAATTTCTTATTTGTTCATATTGTATAAAAGGTGACAAAATATGATGTAATTTTTTTTTTCTTAAGCGAATATTTTTCATTTAGTTAACAATCTAAATTATTTAGAATTTATTTACTTCCGTTTATCATATCATATCTACACCTATTCCAATGCATACATCAATGAAAGTCCACATAGATAAGATGAATGACATATAAAATGTAAATAACTCTAATTGAAGGTTTTGTAAAGATTTATTAACACTGATTTCTTAGATTGAAATCCATCATTGACTAACTTCAGTTGAAAGGAAATTAGCAGTCTGGAAGCACTAGTATGTGACTTTTCAGCAGTGTTTACCCATGAATCAGGACTAGATCGTAAATTTGAACCATTGGATTCCAACCCAGGGGCACATTAGCAACGTACTGACCACGGGACCTGAATTTCATGGATTCAATCAGTCCTGGGATGAATGCACACTCCTGAGGAGTAGCATATTAGGACAGAATAAGTTTCCAGTGTTCTTCAAAGTGATGTCATTTCATAATAAGTTCTAACCTTAAATCTAAATAATGTAAATAGTTTGGTTGACAAGGTATATACAGCAGTCCGCTCTGTTCTACTGTATGGCTGTGAAACATGGCCATTGAAAGTGGAGGATACAAAAAGGCTTCAGGTGTTTGATCACTGTTGCCTTCGTAATATAGGACGTATTCTGTGGTGTCACCACAACAATAATGCAGAAGTTAGGTGTAGAGTTTTGGGGAGAAGAGGTAAGTCAGTTGACGAGGTTGTGAACCTTCATCGATTGGGATGGTTGGCTCCGACACGTACTATGTATGCCTAGTCACCGATTGCCTCGTCACATAATGTTGGCTGAGGTGGGTCCAGGCTGGAAAAAGGCCCGAGGTGGCCAGACTAAAACATGGCACCAATGTATGAAGTCTCTGACTGTTGGTTTAAGCCATGTAGGACGATGCAGACTAGGTGGTTGGGGTCCACGGGACAAGAAGAACCAGTGGTTGGAGACTAGGTGATATGGCTCAGAACCGAAGTCAGTGGTGCAGATGTATACACACATTATCCTCATCTTAACAACGCTATACCGAATCTCACCATTTTGTCACTCCTCTTTCCTTTCTTCTCGTACTTTATATTTCTTTTGACTGCATTCACTTATCTTCATCCTTCGCCTCACTACCTTTTTACTTGATGTGCTGATATGAGGTGTGGCAAGTTGGACCGTTACGCAGTAATGCCTGGTCCTATGTTGATAATGATGATGATGACAAGGTATATCTAACCTCATAGTTTCAGACTCTTAAACTTTAAGACTGAAAAACGTGTTTCACTGACTAACATGAATAGTTGAAGATGACTCGTGGCTAGTCAGTAGGGCTCACTGCAGAGCTCAAGGTCATTTAACCATGGAATGTTGGTTCCACTCGTTTGACGACAGGCTTCACAACAGCGTATTCAGATTGATCAAACTCAGAGGGACAAATTATTCATACCGTCCAAATTCTGACTAGCTACTTCAGTGGATAAGTAAATAAAAGTGTCTTACTAACGCTTTCACAAAAACACTTTGTTACTCAAATGATGGTAAAAACGAGCCCCCGGTAGTCAGACTTGGATATACCGATAACCAAAAAAGTTATACCACTAGGAAACTTATTCGTTCAATCTCCTAACATACTAGAAATGTCACTTCTAGTGTGGTCAGGCAAAAGCAATTATCATCGTAGTGTAATGTACTACTTTATGAAGGTGTTTCAAAGGCGTAGTTGGACAGTTGGACTGCTTCATAAATGTAAACAAAATGATGAGAAGACAGAGAGTATTTAAAACATGTAACGTACTAGCATTATAGCAGTTGAACAATCTAACTGATCACACAACAGCTTACAAAGTAGTTTATATTGCAAACTGAGAAAGATTAATTCAATCAATCCAGTCATAAGTCAGGAAGATGAAGGGAATAGAACGAAAACAAGAGACGAAAATAATAATAACAACACTATCACAGGAGGTCCAGTGTATGTACACATTGTGTCTGAATACAAAGAAGGGATTTGAAGAGAATAATGGATAGTATGTACGTCGATAGATCTAAGTATTCATCCTTTACCATATCTATACAGAACAGTAAACTCTGCGTGCATATCAATCTGATGACCAGTTTCCACTACGTGTTCTACCATTGATGAGGAAGGATATTTTTCATCTACAGTTATTAAACTGTTGGAGGTCATTTGTTTCTTGAGCCATTTATGCATATGTTCAACTATTGTAAACTGCATGCCACAACTGCTCCTCCCGATTTATGTGTGTCCACACATATACGTAAATTGAAAGACACAATGGGATGTGATACATTCGTTCGAATAGTGTTTAAGTTTGTGTTGAAGTATAGACTTTGTCTTCTCCTCTAAGATGACCTTGGCTGAACGTAGAATCTTTAAATATTTTCAGGTTATCAGGTTTGAACTTGGTCTATAAATTACAAATAAAGTAGAGATATTAATTTTTGATGTTTTGGTAAACAAACACAAGTCATCTCATAAACGAACATCACATCATTATAGGGATTAATGTAAGGCAGCGAACCATAAGGATTGAAAATCTTCTGAAATTGAAACTTCACATCAATAATTTGTCATTAATTAACTCAACAAATCTACTGGCCCATGGAGAATCTCACCTAGTTAACTAGTTCATTAGTTACTAGCCAATCCTAAGCCTGGGAAAAAAAGGAAGGTTGGGCGTAGGGCTAGCAACCCTACCCCGTAAGCAGCAAGAAGAAAGGCATACGCTGGACCGGGGAAAAGAGCCTAGAAGATTTGGAGTTCTCCGATGATGACTTGTGTCTGGTGTCACACAAACTTGAAGATCTACAGGCGAAAACTAACAAGTTAACAGAAGAGGCAGTGAAGATGGGACTTCAACTGAATATAAAGAAGACAGAGAGGATGATGACACCCAACCAAAACCACCGCCAACAACAAGCTCCAATCACCATCAATTGGAGAAACTTAAAGGAAGTAATATCTTTCACCTACCTACCTAGGCAGGCAACATCGTTTCAACTACAGGTGGCATAGGCATAAACGAGGACGTCAAAGCCAGCCAGGATCGGAAAAGCAAGCAGGCTATCATTAACTTGAAACCAGTGTGGAGATCTTATGCACTCAACATAAAGCGTGAACAATATTTTGATTTTCAACACCAGTTCAGTCAAGTCAGTGCTTGTATGGGATGGTTCAGAGACTTGACGCGTTACGAAAGGGATTTCCAACAAACTATAGATATTCATCAACAACTGCCCACTCTGGCTCGTTATTGAAGCTCAGATCAGATGGCCATAATAATGAGAATAAACAAGGAGGAACTGTGTTAATGAACCCACCAAGAACCTTCCGCTCAGCAAATATGCAGAAGGAAGTGGAATTGGGGATGGATTGGGCATACGCTGAGAAGACCATTTGCGGACATCACGCACCAGGCCGTCGAGTGGAACCCAGATAGGAGATGGCGGGTTGGGCGTCCGAGGTGAGGATGATATGGAAGAGATGATGTGAGCAAGAAATGAGAGGTTGTGGGCAGTCGTGGAGCCAGGTTCAAAAGTTAGCAGAGAACAGAGTGGAATGGCCACGCGCTACTGAAGGAACCCAAGGGACAAATAATAATGTAATAATAATAATAATAATACCTGACCATGCAGAGCGTCTTGATTCGACTACTGATGTCTGGAAAGGGTGTAAAGAATGAATAATACTGAAATATATCTTGATAAATTCAACACCTACGATCAACTATTTACTAGTTGCAGGGAAGTTTGAATTCAAGTTAAGCCTTTCAACATTGACACATTTCCCCCATTGATAAGAGGCTGAAGTCTATTTACATTGTTGTGAAGTTTTGTACAAGATGATGAATGTTATAATGCCTCATTTTAGACACTAATCGTGTTTTTTCGTTTGTTTTTTATATGATACTAAATTACTGTTTATCTTATGCAAGAGTCCATGTTGCAGATTTAAACTAGCTAACTTTTTTAACATGGTCAGCAGAAAAATAGGATATCCTATATCAGAAATTGTGTTCCTGACTGATCGCCAATTGAAAGACCATAACAAAGGCTCAATTGATGAAGATTTTGTTGAATTTCTGAGACGATATCAGAATCTGCTATTTATTGTTCCTATTCTTGAGACAGATAAACTGATGAGAAAGGAACCAGTGAGAAGTTTAGTCTAAATTACTCATAGAGCGAAAGAATCTGTAGTCTATAGTATCGAAGATGTCTCATACTTTACTGAAGAAAGCCAACTTTGAAATACTCAAACAAGGCGCACTAAATCTTCTAAGTTCTGTACTACTATAAAATTAGGATTCTCTTATCCTAAATGGAACTGGATCGGTTTATCAGTCAGAAAAAACGCATAAAAATCCTGACATGTTGGAAGCTAATTTAGACACAAAACTCAACTGTAACAGCAAGGAAACTCGTTTTCCATTATTAAATCCTTGCCAAAGACCAGTTGGAGTCATAGCTAATCTATAGCAACTCAGTTAGTTGTTAATGTCTATGAGAGTTTGATTCTAAGAGAAGAAAGTCTAGTTGATTTATATTTTATTCAGCAAATTTCGAGAACCAACCTCGCCTGGTTAACTTGTTCACTAGTTACTAGCCGGTCCTAAGCCTGGGTAAAGAGGGAAGGTTGGACATAGGGCTAGCAACCCTACCACTACCCCATAGAACCAATCCAACTGCTACAGAAACTTAAAAGCACAAACAAAATATAAAAAATAAAAACAAACTTATTCCTCGCTGGAATCGGGAAGACGAAATGACGCTGGTTGGTGCAGCCTTCGGGAAGCCAATTGGTCGATGTATCTCGTCTTCTCTTGATGAAAGCGAAAGTAAACGTGGAAACATGGAATGTCCTTACGATGTCTGAACCCAGTAAGGCAGCCCAGATTGAAAACGAGATGATAAGGTATCACATTGAAGTGCTTGGAATTCGCGAAAGCAGATGGAATGTGAGTGGACTCTCCAAACTGTCAACTGGAGAATCAATAATCTACTCCGGTCACCCAGGTGACAACCAAGAGAACACTGAGTTATGGAGTGGCTATCATGATGTCCACAACACCGTCGAAGGCTCTCGTACAGTAGGAACCAATCTCATCTTCCAGCATCAGGATCATGACGGCAAGGTTCAACTCAAAAGGAAGGAAGGTCACAATCATACAATGCTATGCACCTACAAACAATGCAGAGCAAGAGAAAAGGGAGGAATTCTACAGATAACTGCAATCAACACCTGACAAGACTGCACCTCAGGTGAGGACATCAAAATTCTAATTGGTTTAGTGACATGAATGCCAAACTGGGAGGGGACAACACAGGTAGAGAACTAACCATGGGTCGAGAAGCGCTCATTGAAATGAACGAGAGTAGAAAATTGCTTGTAGAATTCTGTGCACTCAACGGTTTGGTGATTGAAGTCAAGCAGTGTGTTCAAACACAAGGATATCCACAAAGCGACATGGATTTCACCAGATGGACGCAGTACACTACAAATCAGATCGACTACATCTCAATCTGAAGAAAGTGGAGAAGCAGCCTAGTTGACAGAAGGTCAAGAAGAGGAGCAGATGTAGGTTCAGACCATTATCAAGTGCAAGAAACCCACCTTCCAAATCAAGTTAAAAGCCTTCAAGGAAGTCGATGATAGACCACAGTCGAAGTTCAACAACCACCTAGAACACAAACTGATGGATGAAACTACAAAGGAAATCTTCACTTCAGCCATCAAGACAAAATGGGAGATATCGAGCACCATCCCTGAAGAAACCTGTGTGGGAGAACACTGAAAGTGTTTGAAAGAGATGTAGAAAGAAACTTGCACAACCGTATTAGGAAGGAAGAAGAAAGAAGATAAGGAATGGAATGGATCTGCATGGATACATGGAAGCTGATAGAGGAGGGAGAGGAGGATGGTGAAGCAGAAGATAAACCAATGCAAGGATGCTCAACGACGAGAAGGGGAACTGAGTACAATGTATAAAACATTACACTGGACAAGGAAGTGACGAAGAGTGCATGGAAAGACAAACGACACTTCCACGACACACTAACAAGTGAAGCAGAACAGGCTGCAGGTAGGAGAGACAGAGAACTGACAACATTGTATATATATATATATATATATATATATATATATATATATATATATGTATATATATATACATATATATATATATATGTATATATATATATATATATACATATATATATATATATATATATATATATATATATATATACCAATATGCCATCACAGGCAAATAAATTTAGTGGATACTAATAAGAATTTCAAGCCGTTAAGAAAGTCAGTGAGGAGTTGCTTACTCAGAAGACGCTAATAATTCAAGTATGCACGCACAAACATACATACACACACACACACACACACAAGGAAATATACAGCGAAAATAACGCATAGTCAACAATAAATGAAAAATATTTTTCTTGTTGGTAAAAAAAAAGTAGGTCATAATTTTTGAAACTTGAGATTTTATAGAATTTTAAAATCTGGAAGGAATGAGTCTCTTTAAGTATTTCTGAAATTAAATATCAAGAACAAAGAAGGAAGAGATTTTCAGGCCATTTTCTCATTTCCTTTTTAATTTGTTTGTTAGTTACCATCAACTATCAAAGAAAGAAACATTAAGAAATTACAGAAAAAGTGTCTCATATAGTGATTATAGATAAATGATTCTTCGTTGGATCGCATGCTGTTTGTTTTGAAATTGGAAAACTGCTAATCATACTGAAATTAGTTATTGCATGAATGATTATACGATCTATGGTATAATTATGCTTCAATGGGTAGTTGAAGGGTAAGCTAAAATCAATATAGTGGTAAATATACTGGAGGAATATTGAAAACCAGGGAGCACTAGGCATATATTTCGTCCTAGTATGCCAGACCTCCGCAGTGAGCACTCACCATCGTAACTCATGATGGGGTTGAACGTAGGACCTTCAGATTCCGCGACCAGCCCGTTACCATTCAGCCACTGGGTCGGAATCCACTGATCCATATTTCAAACTTCTGTCAGTTCACGATATAACGCGATTATCACTCAATGTCATGGCCATTAGGCATGTTCCACGGATCATGTTTTGTCGTTGCAACTTCAGAAATAACCTCTCGAAGTTTCAATAAGACGTTGTGACCAGTGGGGCAAATCTGGTGACTATGAGGACAAATATTCAACGATGACATTGGGTGATGATCGCGCTTTGTTGTGAACTGACAGAAATTGGAATCTGAAGGTCCTGTGTTCGACCCCTGATGGGTCAGGGTAGTGGGTGAGCACAGTTGTGGAGTGCTTCCAGGTTTCCAATGTTCTTCTAAGGGATATCATTCCAAAATAAATATCAACTTGAAATCAATAAATTCATACAAACCCCCAAATTGAAATACGTCTTAGCTATCTTTGAAACAGGATGACCAATGCTTATCCCATGAACGTCTGAATGACACTGGAATAATAACACAGTCAGAAATGATCTGAACATAAACAATAACAGCTGATTTGTGTAGTAATGATGGGTATTGGGTAGCACTGGAATCCAGGATGTGCATTTCGTCCTATTTGGGACTCGTCCACTGAATGTACCTGCCTCTCAATGAGTGACGTTGTTCCCCCCAAGGACTCGAACTCGGGAGTGATCGCTTTAAACGCAAGAGTGTTATCCACTACACCACCGAGCGACAGGTGTTGTATTAGTCTTATTGCTGATCAATTCGGTCCAACCAACGACGGTGTAATACAAGCAATAACACTAATAAAAGTCGATTTGAAAGAATTATTTCAACTGCATAGATCCTGGGGATACAATGGAATAAAAACTCAGAAAGACTTTTGAGTAAGTGGACTGTCTAAAATAGTGTTGATCGGCAGACTGATTTTCATATATAAGGAAAATTATTGAATCGGAATGAAATTCCGATAAGTTTCAGTATACCAATTCAGCCATTTACAAACTTAGCTGGGATATGACAGTTATGAATCACACCTCATTGCCAATTCAGACGGGTGAGTAATGCAAAGGCTATCCTTCAAAATCTCTCAAACAGCTAAATTATATAACAAAATAGATCATCTTCCTAAATATATAAGCGTCAAGGTTTTCAGGTAATGATACTTATCTAAGTATTTCAAATGAACATCCTGGAAACAACTTTCAAAGTGAGTATTGATGAGTGGGAAGACAGAAATTGACTCACAAGGCCAATTTCTTTTCTGTTAACTCATTAAAAAACTCAAAGTGAAAATCATTCGATTGTAAAAATTGAATTATACAGCTAAAATCATCCTTCTACAATAAAAGTCAGACATTCATTGGTGTTATACAATCGATAGATGCAATCAACAGTCAAGAATTTCAAGCAAGTGATAGACTGCGAATATTGACCATAGAAATCAGTGAACTTTATAAAATTAAAGTATGACATCTCAGTAAAAAGACTAATAGTTGCCGTGTTGAATTTGTTTATTGCTTAACTGCTTTAATTAACAAATGGGTGCAGATTCATTCGGTAGACACGGACCACACTTGATGACCATGAAAGCTTCTGATTGGCTGAAGCTTATTTTATGGGGGTAGGGTCAATTATTCGAATTATTACTTGAAGACTGAAGGCCTAGACCAGCACCATGCTCGTTTTAGACTACACAAATAAGTAGTTAATCATTTGTGAGTTGTCTTCTATGCAATACAACTTTATATACCTGCTAATATTTAGGATTCTAGGCAGCATCGTTTCAACTACAGGTGGTGGCGGCACAGACGAGGACATCAAAGCCAGGATGGGAAAAGCAAGCAGGACAGGCATTCATTAGCCTGAAACCAGTATGGAGATTGTCTGCAATCAGCATGTGGAACAAGATCTAGATTTTCAACACCATCGTCAAGTCAGTGCTCCTATGTGATGGTTCAGAGACTTGGCGCGTTACGAAAAGCACTCCCAACAACTGCCCCCTATGCTCACTCCATACTGAAGCTCAGATCACATGACCAGAATACTAAGAATAAGCAACAAGGAAGTCTGGCTGTCTGACAACGAACCAACCAAGAAGCTATTACCCAAGGAATATGCAGAAGAAGAGAGTGGGAGTGTAGAAGGATTGGGCATACACTGAGAAGACCATTAGAGGACATCAAGCGTCAGGCTAGACCCTTGATTTTAACCCAGATGGGGAATGACGAGTTGGGTGTCTGAGTTGAGGGTGACATGTAGGAGATGATGTGAGTAAGAAATGAGGAGTTGTGGGCAATGGTGGAGCCAGGATGAAAGAGAAGATTGAAGAAGAGAGAGTGGAATGGATGTGTGCTACTGAATCTCTATGTTCCACTAGGAATCCAAGGGATAATTAATAATAATAATAATATATATGAATCTTATCTGCTCAGAGGCTGATGTGTGTTACTGGGAGACTTAGAGATTATTCGCATGAATATGATCTCAGAAGAAAAGTTGTCTGATGAATTAAACGATAAACAAGTTCAAAGCCTCAAATCTCTATAATTTCACTTGCATCTTATAGAGATTTCTTGATATGAAGGTATTTTTTCACCTGGAATTGATATCAGCTGGAAAGTTATAGAAAATCTGAAAGCATTAGACAGCTACTTGTCTCAGCAATACTTCGAGACCAGATTTCATAGCGACTGCACTAATGTACAGTCATTAGCTTGCAACCCATTTTCATTAGTCAATGTTATCAGTGGGTATTCACCTTATTCACGACTCGATTAATCCTATGAGTCGAGTCTTTTGATTGTGAAACAGTTCGTTCCTTTTATGAATGCAGATAATATAATTAGTAGACAGAGTTTATCTAAATAGAAAATTTACTTGTCACATCAATTTATATAAAACCGACGAATGGGAGGAGCAGCAAGTAGAACAGTTAAGGTAATTAGGGACTACAGTTAAAAAAGGATGCGAACAAAAGGAGAAGTGACCTAGTTGATCTTAATCTTGGTGAGAAAACAAAGTTTACCAGGGTGGGTGTAGTGTAGAAACAAACACACAAAGGCGGTTCCAGTTTGCGTGTGTCTATCGCTTTCACAAATCTCAGTATCCGTCCTTGTTTGCCTTATCGATTGTGATAACACTGACCTTCTACGAAATGTTTCTACACTATTAATGATGGATAGTAGCTAGCAGTGGAATCCAACCTGCCCTTTCCTCCCTATTTGGGACTTGTCAGCTGGATATATTTGTCTCCCCACGAACAAAGTTATCCCCACCCGGACTCAAAACTAGGACCAATAGCTTTAAATGTCAGACAGTTATCCACTAGATCACCAATCAACTCGTTGGAGTGCAGGTACATCAAGCTAATCAGTGAATCCGAAATAGGACAAGACGCTTGTCCACAAATTCATTGATAGCCATCACCACCAAACAAATTACAAACTTTCTTCACTGTTTAATCCAGTAGGACATGGGTAATACCCAATTGATGACAGCGTACGTTGAGACACATAAGCACACACACATACACAAAGTAATAATATCATAGTCTGCTTTAGGTATATATTATCCTCATTAGTCACAATTTACTGAAATTCTATTGGTTAATCTGGCTAAACGCATTTATCTGTTGCCTGGTTGGCTAAAAGAATATTACCATTATTATTAACTATATTATTAAATAATTAATTGACCAGTGTTATTAGCTATTATCGTTCAACAAACTATTCAAACTAGGCAATAACAACACCTTGACCGCTAACAGTTGTATAGATTTTAGTCAGGATTATCGGATATATATTCATTTACAGGAATACGTACAAATATACACTAGACAGGGCTAAATTTAGTCATACTTGACTTTTGGGCGTCAACGTTTATTTATATCAGGTAAGAAGCATGTGCTTTTTGTTGTTGTTCTTTCATGGTTATGCAATCATCACCAGTGTGTGTGTGGGTCCCCTCTTTCCCTCAGTTTTCCACCTCTGTCACTTGGTGAAATAACCTGGTGGGATAAACGTTGATATTCGATAGACGTTGCGCTATATCACGTATTGACAGAAGTAGGGAATGTAAAGCACTGAATTTTGACCAAGTGCCTCTTTGGCAACATGTTCCCCGTGGAACTTGGAGGTCCTGGGTTCGATCTCTGAAGAAGTGTGGTCATAGGTGCGCACTACTGAGGAGTCTCATACTGGTATAAAACAGCTATCCAGTACTCCCCTAATTATGTCAGTCCATGGTGAGTACCGCAGTGGTATGTATGTTTTTTGAATCAACAGTGTGAAATTAAATTAAAAGGTTTATAAATGACTCATGATTATCGATCCATCTTGAAATACACCATAGTTACACATGTAACTGTTGTTCAATTCTGTAATTGAAATGTTATAGCCACTGAGACTGTTTTAATTTATGCGAACAATTTACAAGGTCAACTCAAAGTAAATGAGGAAGGTTGCAATAATCCGTTTAAACTAGAGGAATACTGTCAGCTTATTTTGCTTGTTGCAGTTATGCGTAGCCTGTTTACCTGTATATCATTAGCCTGATTTCGATTATCTAATCATTGGTTACTGAGGAGTAAGGCACATGTGGAAACAGTAGGCTGATTGATGTTCATAACTTCTGCTGAGATAAATAAAGAACAGATAAACAAACAAAGATTTCAGATAACCCATTTCTCTTTGTGTTGATTTCATTGTCAGTGCATTAGACAATCATATTCATGTTATGGATTGCTTAGTTGCTTGTAGTCACATGCATAATAAAACACAAAAATCGATTACGGTTCTACTCAAGTTAAAACATATTATCAATAAACTTGTACGATATTACATTACTGTAAATAATACTGAAATATGAGTAATCGTAGAGAAATATGTTGGGGAAAAAAATGAGCAGTAGTTTCATTTAAGGTCTCTTCATCAGTTGCAGAACAGCTTGAAAAAACGAGCTATTAGGTATGACATACTTTAGTTATTTAAGTTAGGAAAAAAATCTTAAAATATGCAGCCTACTTAAATAGTACAAAATGAGTAGTTTTTGAGTTTTTATGGGAATTTTAATTTTTAATGAAATTAGTCTAAGAGCACTGATTAACCGTTTTGTCCTCTTGTAATACTCTCAAAGACCTTGATGGATCAGTCGCACTGCATCATAAACTATGGACTATTGAACTATGACCGAGTAGCTGAATGGTCAATGCGTTCATTACGAGACCTTAAGGTCCTGAGTTCGATCCCTGGAGGAGTCATGATTGTTTGATACTGTGGAATTCTATATTGAAACAAAATAGAACTCTAGTGCTGCCAGATATTTAATCGATACTAACCAGTAAGACAAATATGTACACATCAATATGTATGTATGTAAACTTATATGTCTGGTGTTAGGTGGATTGTTGACCATGGCACTCATCTTCTAACCTAGGAAGTCGTCAAACAGTAGGTTTGGCTCATCATATACTACCGAGGATACTTTCTAGTTGTAATAAATCCCCTCTTAGCTTTGTTCTCTAACCACGTAGTTTTTATTTTTCCCAGCTTGTTTGGACAGATGTTTGCTTAAATCCGACTGGATGAAAGAAACTATAGGTTATCATTTTGACTATTTGAGATAGCAATTGTGGTTTGACAAACTTGTTTTAATACTGGATAATGAGTAAAGGTGAAACAAAAATTTGAGATCCAGTATGATTCAAATTTAGTTGACACTCGAATAGAACACTTAGTGATTGATTAAAGGCTGATGTAGCAAAATTTTTGTTCCACCTTCAATCGTCACCTAGTACTAAACCTGTGTGTGTTCTACGTTTCCAGACTATTTGATGCTTTCTCAATTCTGCTATCAGTTTTTTGTTATGATTACCTTTAAGGTTTAAAGATATTTATGCATAATATGAAGCCTCGACGTTGAAATATAATTCGTTTTGATCTGCAAACGTTTCCTTTGTTCAACACTTCCTTAATCAAAATCTTTTGTTTTTCCTAACTAACTTCCTTCTCTCACTAAAATCGGAGAGACTGAAATCAACAAAATACAATTTATGGTATCGTCTATATTGTCTAAGTCGTAACGTTTCACAACCACACATCGAGGGATGCGCTGAACTTAGAAAACAAACAGAAATGCTTATTCATAAAAAAGCTGTAGGAAAAACGAAAAAAGTACAACTGAAATTAGTTACTACAATAAATCAGATATGAATTCATCTGAAGCACTGAGGTCAAGTTTGAACCTTGTCACCTTGAGTCTTTGGCTATCATCCATTTAGACTGTTGTATACAACTCATGACATATCAGTCTCCTCATGTTTACAGATACGCGTTGTACACCAGTATCGATAGGCGCAAAACCTAAGTTGAACAGGTCTTTCACAATTTGACACCAATATATTCACCTGAATTCCATGTCTTAGGGTGTAAAGTCTTTTTTAGAAGATATGCTTTTTTAACTATTGTACAGTGCAAATACTGATCACATCATTATAAATATCATAAGACCATAAGCTTATCTGACTGTAGACCATTCACTTGAATCGTTTTTCTTTCAAAGGATGGTTTGATGTGTATTTATGCGAAGGTGGAGATATTATCACTTCATGAATTCCTATGTTTTTATATCGATAAGGAAGCATATGTGTGTCAAACAGCTTATTACTTCAAAGATTCTACTCAGTTCAGCAATCATATCATCAATAACAAGTCTTCAGAAACTATCAATGACTAATGATTCAAAAAGGTGATAATAATGGCTAGTGACTATCAGTAGAAACAAGTATATGCGTTTCATCCCAATTTAAGAATTATCAATTGGATGTATCTACTTCGCTAGTGGCATAAAATCTACGCTCTGGATTCCTCTGTCATCCATAATTAACATCAAAAGGCATTCAAACAAGAGCTAATATCCCAATTGATCTTTGGCTTATGCAACTTTCTAATGGAAGGCATTTAAAAGTAATCTCCAATAAAATTCTCCTAATAGGCATACTAATAATCAAAATGTCATAATCTGGGACAAAATGAATCATACTCTAGTTTTCTGTAAATAATCATATAACTACTAGTGAATTCTGTCTATTGTATTGTTGACTGAATTTTACCTTTTTGTATATATGATCATCAATCAATGTAGGATACTTTTATGACGTTTCAATTTTTATCTACGGATCATTTGTTGCTCTTAACTAGATCAAATAGTACCATGTGATATCAATTTGTAAATGTAAGGAAAGTAATCTTTTCAATTGTTTGTAGGTAAACTATGTTTAGGATCAGAAAAGGAAAGATTAGTGTGTTAATTTATTAGTCAAGATAGAGAGCAATTTTATATTTCTAAATGTATACAAATTATTAAGGTTAATTTAGAGTTAAGTGTTTATCTGAATAAAAATTTATAATTTATATTTTCCTTGATAAACACTTCACCTGAAAAACTCACTCATATTTATGGGTATGGGTCATCGTAAGAACATGATTAGAGTGTTTATCGGTGTGAACGATGAACCAGTCGATAACAATTTCAAGTATCAATCTAACTTTAAAGAGATTTCTTCGGCCAGGTAGTAAAGTAGTAGTCATGAGAATAAGGTGACTTCAGGATTATTATTTATACTTATTATTTATCCTTTGAGTTCTTTGTGGAATATAGGTCTTCAGTAGCGCATCGCCATTTCACTCTCTTCTCTACAGTCTTCTGTTTCAATCAGGCTCCACCATTACCCACAAGCTTTCATTTCTTCTTCACACCATCTCCTGCATGTCACTCTCGCCTCAGACGTCCAACTGTTCGTCTGTCATTTCGGTTCTACTCAAGGGCCAGACACGTGGTGTCCTCAAACGGTATTCTCAGTGTATGTCAAATCCAATCCATCTCCACTTTCTTCTGCCATTTGATCTTCAGTACTAAGTGAGCGTGGGTGGCAGATGCTCATGTATGTCTGCAGTTTGTTAGAAATGCTTCTCGTAAGGCGCCAAGTCTTTGAACCATTGCATAGGAGCACTGACTTGACTGAATTGGTGTTGAAAATAAGGATCTCGTTCTTTATACTGAGTGCAGTGCAGTAGATTTCCACACTGATTTCAGATTAATGAAGGCCTGTCTTACCGTCTTTCCAATGCTGGCTTTGATATCCTGGTGTGTACTACCGCCTATAGTTGAGACGATGCTGTCTAGACAGGTAGGTGACAGAGACAAGTTGATTCAGATTTCTCCGGCTAATGATGATTGGTGCTCGTTGTTGTTGTTGGTGGTGGCTGTGGTGGTTGGGTATCTTCATTACCTCTATCTTCTCTACGTTCACCTGGAGGAAGTCCCGTCTTCGTCGCCCTGCCTTGACTCTTCTGCTAGTTTTAGCCTGTAGATCTTCGAGGTTGTGCTACAAGACATTAGACACAAATCATCATAGTTGATGAAATCCAAATCTTCTTCTAGGGTCTATTCATCAGTCAAACAGCGTACGACCATCTTCTCGCTCCTCGCAGTTTATTGCATGATCCAGTCCAGTTCAGTCAACCACAGTGAGGAAGAGACATCTCTGAGCTTTCCATTGTCAATCACTTAGCATGTAGCATCATATGGCATATAGCTGTTGAATGATGATAAAGATTTGTGACACTAAAAGCGTGGTATTGAAGCAACTGTCAAATTACTTCTTGGTCGACGCTGTTAAGGGCCTTTCCAAAATCGATGAAGTTGAAGTAAAGAGTTGACTGCCATTTTTATGCTTTGTTCTATGATGATGCGTAGCGTAGCGTTGAAATTTGATCTGGATATGATTTGTTCTTCCTAAAGACAGCCAGCCACCCTGTTCCGGTAGTAATTTTGAATCCCGGATGATGCAGCTCAATATTTGCTTTGGGTGCACAGGAGTATCGACGAAAGCAACGTTAGCAATGGTATAAACAACTTGATTAACAGTATTGTACTTGATTAGTTGAAAAGTGTTTAAGTGGCCTGTTGAAATAGTGAACTACAACCAAGCTAGGGGAGAAATAAATGAGAATGAGACTTATGGCTCACTCTGTTTGACTTCCTTCAGTTCTATAACATAAACAATGATTTCCAAAACCACAAGTTAACTGAGCTTCATCTTAGGTGTATTTACTAAGTACACTTCAGATTTCAACAACAGAATTTACGGGCAGACAAAGGGTAAGATCCCTCTTAGTTGATTTTTTTCATGGCCAACTAGAAAGACATAAGCTTGTCAAAAATAAACGACAGACTTCCTTTCAATTAGAGACATCGGTGATAATCTTCTTATTTGTAAAGGTAATGTGAACTTCCAAAATAAGCTTCAAAATTACAGTAGTGCTGATCCTTCTCTCAACTTCATTCTATACGTACAGTGAAACTTGAAGTTTCATTCCCTTGATCTCTAGCTCAAAAGAAAATATGATAAATTAAGGTAGTTATTAGTTTCAAAGTTGTATCCTCTTAAACAAATAGAAGAATCTTATCAACTCATTCACCTCAGGAATATGAAAAATATTTCACAGATGATGCCATAGATGATAAATTTGACGAATCTATGAGAAACCTTGATTAAAAATGGAAACACGGTGGTTATCAAGGAAATATCCCATATGTTTTCATGCTAACAATCTCAGAATCGTATTTCTAGTGTCCTAAAACCATTCTTCAGTATACATAGCACAAGTTGGAAGATTAAGCTACACCATATCGGTTTACTTACCTCTGTAGGACTGAGTATATCTCTGGTACCATGTACCAGCTTACAAAACACACTCATGAAAACTATCTAGTATGATTAGAAAAAGGCGAAGGGAAATGCATCTTCACCTCTGTAACAGAATATTTAGCAAAGTTAGGATCCTGTCTTGAAAAATTCTACAAATTTTTGCATATAGTGAGACCAGGCCATCTGAAATGGGTAGAAATAAGATGTTAAGGTGTAGCTAAAGCCTTATCAATACAAATGTTCCAAAGATGTATGCATAATCCCTTTCTTTACCGTGGTTATCTTAAAGGACTGACTACTCAAGATGACTTTATTGTTTAATTTCCTATTCCAAGTGTTTGTATACATTTCTACCTTCCCAGTTCAGGCAATTAACTTCAACTTTTGGTTGTATTATGTTCTCTTAGCTGGGTTGTTTAATCGTGAAGCTTTCATCATCTTTCGGGACAACATCATCAGCACTAACTTCAATATGAAGTGAGCTGTCAATATCTCTCCATGAGTGATTTAATGGCTTGCTCTGACGATATGATCTGTGATTGGTTGTTTCCTTCGATTGTTATGAAGTTAGTGCCTATGATGTCGCTGTCTAGCAAGACGGTGAAAGCTTCACGATTAAACAACCCAGCTCAGAAAACACAATACAGTCAAGACCATCCACCTGAGCTACAAATATTCTTCATTATCTCAACTTAAACTTTGATTAAAAATCAATCTGGAAATTTTAGTCATTTCTACCATGTCCTCATGAATGTTCGGTCGAGAGGATGAAGTCGTAGAAAGGAAAATGTTTCTTTCTCTCGTTGAAATTGTCTTTCTGCTTTTATGATGCTGAAATTACTGCTGAAAGCTTAGTGCGCAGATTAGTCATGGTATTATAAATACTCAAAGATTGACCGAACCATCCTTACATAATTACTGCTTCCTTCTGCTTCTTCTAGATGTTACCTACTATATCCACTTAACTTCTGATAAGCATAAGTGTGACTTACTCCATTAGGTGCTTGTCGTGAAATGACCAAAATAGTGGGCTTTCGCCAAATGGTAGCTAGCTGACCATCATACCTGACCTTACCGAGTCTGACCGCACATAGAACAATGGGTGGACACTACTGAGGTGGTTAAGGCTGAGACGAAACATTCATTCATTATTCTCTTCATTTGTACATATTTCTCCGGTGAGTTGATAAAATGACGATAAATTCTTGTACACAATTATTAGACTTTAAAAAACTTGTTTACAGAATACTGTTTAGTTGAGAAAGTATATTTCGTGAATATTTCAACTAGTTACTGAACATTGAAGTAGTTTCATTCACAAGCCTAAGAAATGTATACAGACATTATGTTGTTATCCATTCACAATTCAGTTATCCACTACTTGGTTAATGATTCAGTGCACATGGTTATGATGATGATTAGGAGTTCATACGAGCACAACTTGATATTCTGATATAAAATGGGTCAAATAAATGTTAACGCTAACCTTGAATAGATAGTTATAGAAACTGATAAATGTTCAATAATTGATACATATAAACGAATTTCGCTATATATTGAGTGTTCACAATATTTACATAAGATATATCAAAATAGGTGGTTACCTATTTGTGCACGTACATACGTACGTACATAATGTAACAACATAAAACTGGGTTTTCCTCATGGAAATTGTAAGTGAGGTAAGTCCTGCATGCTTATTTGGTATACTGTACACAGTGATATAGTATTATTTACTGGATAACGTTTCGAGCATAAATCACTTATTGCTCCTAATCAAATCAATGTAATCTCACTAATTTCCATATCTTTGATATACATCTTGCGTCATTCCTACTACATGTGTTGGTTATTGGTTGATTCTCTATGAACAAACATTCAGTAATCAATCTCTCCATCTCTCTCTCTAACCCTCACTCTCTCTCTCCACCGAATTAAATCCCACTTCAGTTAAGTGTTAATACATTCATTGCAATAACCGAGTACTTCTCGAGATTATTGATCTCAGTCGAGTCTGTCATTCCATGTTTGGATAAATTCCTATGTTACGCTATTCTAACTCATCCCAATCAACTAGTTTCACCTACATACATGACCTGAATCGCAGTCATTACATGGAATTTTTTCAGATTAGATTATTTTGCTGAGTCAGTTCTATCGGATCCCTAAGCCAACTGACAAAGCATATCTCTGAGTGAGTTTATAGGTTCAAATACCACCTTAATTCTAGCCTTGTTGAGAGTCCTACATTGAGTTTCTAATGTAAATTCCTTATGAGATAACACAATGGAGGCTGTGAAACCCTTTCTACTTGTGTTGTCGTTATCATTCGTTCTCATGTGACTCTTATTCTTTGCTTTCATATATGTTTGTACGAATTCCTAATGATAAACGGTAGACGATAATTATTAACTATTAGTGCTTCTTTTACGTGCTTCAATTCCTTGTTCAGTCCTTGCACTGACTAGTAGTCAGTTTCCTAGTTCCATCATTTAGACATCTGACTGAGCTCACCTCAACTGCTGTTGGATGAAATGATGTGAAGCCTAGATACTTGTTGGAATGTGTCGGTTTCCTGTAGACAGTAGTACCGAAACTACCACCTCTCCTTCATTTTTTCGTGCAATCCAACATAGGTTATTCTGCTTGTTGATTTTCTACCTGGTGATTGAATTGGATTGCACTTAATTGATGAGTTTATATGTGTGCGGAAATTGTCGATATATTACAGTTTATGCTGTATTGCTTGAACAGTCTAAATGAAGCTCATCAACTAATTTGAAGTGTGTATTTGACCTTACAATCGTTGTGAGTCATTTAGTTACCATAGCAGCGTCCTTTAAGCTACAAAAACCAGTTTTTAAATGAATTTTTAGGCTTAAATATCACTTTAATCCTAGTCTCATTCAGAATGCTGTATAAAGTGCCTTCCTTGTACGATAACTCCATAGTAGCCTTGAATTCTTTTTTCACACTGTTGTCATCATTGTTAATTAATTTTGAGGTTTATTGGGGTTTTGTTTGTTGATTTCAAGTTGGTATTCATCGTGAAGTGACATTGGTTGGAGAAATATTGTCAATCTACGAGCACTCTACAGCTATTTTGTCCTAGTATTTGACTCCTTGGCAGTGTGCATCCATCACCCCACCCCACTGTGAGTTGAACTCCTAACCCTCAGGTTCTGTGGCCAGCACGTTACCGTTCAGGCACTTGGTCGGAATGCAACGGTCAACGTTCTTACTTCTGTCAATTCATGATAGAGTACAACCTCCATCCAGTTAATATTACCTTTCCACTATGTAACACATCTGACCATCAAACTGAAATGATATTAAAATTCTTCTCACATTTAGCTTCACAGCCATTTTGTAAACATGTCTGAAAAAATCCAACCAATACCACTGATAACATAGTCTGTGATAGTTTTTTCACTCCACTGCATGGAAAAATCCAGTTGTCTACTCGTGTATGTTAGACACATGATCGGAGAAAATGATTAAGAATGAATCATGAAGACAGAATTATTCTGGAATGTAAGGCATGATTTATGTTGCTACTACTACTACTACTACTACTACTACTACTACTACTACTACTACTACTACTACTACTACTACTACTACTACTACTACTACTACTACTACTATTACCATGTTACTATTTATCCAGAGTGTAAATCTTTTCCTTGCTGTTCATTCAGTCAGTACAAGAATCTGAAATTCAAGCTAAGTATTCGAAGGATAAAAGTATTATGTACTTTTGCCCATTGAAAACTCCACTTCTGAATAACATGAGATTTTTTCCTCTGTTTTGTTATTAAATTGAGATACGGCGAGTTGAAAACATTTTGAAAAATGTACAAAACTGCACGATATGTAACATTAGAAGTCATGAGTACTTTTTAAAATTATACATTCACAGCATGACATGTTCACCTTGGGGACACAATGATTACTTAGACTCGTAGAGATCTATGACAGAATTTATGGTTTTGTTCATGGCTTATGAAAGCTATTCTCAGTTTACTTACCTATAGAACCATTGTTAGATTTAAGCGTTGGTTAAAAGTTGGATTAATGATGGATAGTGACTAGAAGTGGAATCAAGGCTTCACATTTCGTCCTATATGGGACTCATCAACTGGATTTACCTGCCTCAGTGAGTGATGTTGTTCACACCAGGATTCGAACTCAGGATCGGTAGCTCCACTAGACCAACGAGCCACGACAGTCGCTTCTTGTGCGACGGGTATAGTTTTAGTATTATTGCTTGGATCACACCACTATATTGTTACATTAAACTTATACCCGTTGCACAAGAAATGGCTATTGTGGCTCGGTGGTCAAGTGGATAACGCTCTGGAGTCTGAAATGATCGGTCCGAGTTCTAATCCCCGTGGGAACAATAATGCTCACTGAGAGGCAGGTACATCCAGTGGACGAGTCCTAAATAGGACGAAATGCGCATTCTGAATTCCACTGCTAGCCACTACCCATCATTACTATGATCAGAACATAAGTAATATAGAGGCATCCCCGCAGGATCCCATGTGGCGATACAGACCGATCAATTCGGTCCAACCAACCATGGTATAATATTAGCAAGTATATTAAAAGTTAGATTGTTTTTAATCCCAATGTGAACTTTAATTTTTCCTCAAAGTTGTATAAAAAAAAGTATAGATAAGTATATAAACTCTTCTAGTAGGTAAACGATAAATTTTATCATTTGAAAATATTTGAATTTCCCACTCAGAAATTTAATTTTCAATGTTGTTGGAAAGAACAGAAAAAGCTAACTGAAAAATAAAATTATTTGAGGTGACTGGTAGTCTGAATGAAGTTCTATTCTAAGCATTCTTAGAAATATTGGACGATATCGGCTCAGATTTAGAACATCTGCATAACAGATATACAGATTAGATTATTGTGAGCATTGACAAAGATTTCAACACCTTTATTACAATGGATTTAAAACAGAAAACCATCTGTTCAACTGATGCTGTTTGCAATTCACATGATCTAGTCTTTAGTATCTCTGTTTCTGTAGTTACCGTTACATTTATACATAAGATGAAGTATCCCAACAACGTATACTCTATTGACTTTGTTTTATTTCTCAACATTGTTGTTCATTTTATCCATATTGTCCATATGTTTAGTTTTCAGTTGACTGAGAAAATTATCCATGGTTAATTGTCTACTATACGAAACACTCTGTCTGATCTTAGGATAGAATTCATCATGAACTGACATCAGTTGGAGGGGCATTCGAAACCTGGGAGCACTCTACGACTGTTTCGTCTATGCGTGCGTCTCATCAGAGGTGCATACTTGTTACCAGCCCCACCAAGGATCGAAGCCACGACCTTAAGGTTCTTTGGCTAGCGCGTTATGATTGAACCACTGGTTCGGAATTCAGTGGTCCACATTTCTTTCTTCCATCAGTTCGCGATATAGTGCGACCTTCATCCAATGTAGTCGTTGAGTGTCTTCCTGTTCGACTTCGTTGACTCCACTGATCACTATTTTCTAATCGCTTGATAAACAGTAGATACGATCTAGTCACCGCCTCAAAAACATAAAGCAGACTGCAACAAGTATTTTAAGACATGATAAGGTATTGCAATACCACATACAGTTCTAAACTGTACATTGTTTGGTCATCACTGGAGGACAATCAACTTCCTGTTGCCTAGTCCTGAATATTGACCGAATTCTGTCGATTATTTTGCAGTGTGGCCATGAAGCTAGGAGGCTGGATGTTAGAAACAATTTACAACAAGTTCTCAATCTAGTTTCTGAGCTTTTTAGCACTCGTCACTAAGGCGTATGTGCAACCTGGAGAGTAGTGGTGTCCCGTCAAGGATTCGAACTGATGTTACTCAGTGAACATACTATTTAACCACACGGATAAGTTTTACTAAACAAGAAATGGTCCCCAGTTTATGTAACGGTAAGCATTTTATCCAGACCCTCTTCAAACCCCGGATTATTGTATGACAGAAGCGTTCCAAAGGCTCAACGAAGACACTTCCTCTTAATTGAATAAACTGGAAGTTGAAAAAAGCTTTCTTCTTGCAGTTACGTTCAAACTACAAATTTTAGCAGTTTATTACCTACACATTTATCCATTTCACTTAAAGCCTTTACCGGGAGTTTTACAGAGAAGAAAGTTACTGTTATGTATTCAGAGCGGATATAATATAGACGCTTGACTGACATCTAGCTTCGTACGCGAGAATTACCGATTTCAACCCTATATGAGTAAAGGAGAACACCGAAGCTAGATGGGAGAGTTTATTTCCCCGAGAAATAATAATCAATTAACCGAAACACACGTGAGTATGTATACACATGAGATATGACCTTGTCCAGTGATTCAGACATTGATCTAGTAAAAGTAAGCATTAACCAGTCAGCAAGTAATCTTGAAAGTGGGGACACAGAATGTAATACTGACAGTGTCATGGCCAAAGCTGTGAGAACGATAATTTTTTTTATTGAAAACTGGAGCTTTCGAACAGTTATATTATTTAAGTTGCCACCTTTAATGCTTCAATTTGCTGAGATAGAAATAATCTTTAGAGTCAAGATATATTATTCACAAAATGACCAACTGAATTGAAAAGAGCGGTAATTCTGAAGGTTATCCTAACAAAGACTGAGCTAGCCAATTAGGTTTCTGTATTTTGGATAGATAGGCAGAATTTCGGAAAATTAAGAAATCTAATTGGCTATTTCAGCTAGAGTGCCCTTTAGATTTTGTCAAAAAGAGTCGTGGTTGAACTGAATGACTTTTGTACGAATTGAATTTCTACACCTTTTTAACACTAAAGAGTAGCGTAATTAGACATTTTGTACCTAGGTTAAGTGGATAAGTTGCACTTTGTGAATTGATAGCCGTATAACTATTCCTGTAAATAGACATAAACTATTGAATGGAAAAACCAATGGTCTACTGCTTACACTGACATCGACTAGAGAACCAATGAAGACTAAAAAGCTGTCTCATCAGAGTATGGAACTTCTCAATATTGCTCACCTATGACTTCTTTGGGAATAAAATGAAAGACTGTAAAGTTTCCCAGTGAACCCGTTACCATCCAGCCAATTAATTGTAACCGAACGATCCACATTTTCTACTTTTAACTGTCCATGATATAGCGTAATCATTATCGAATGTCTTCAACAAGTGTTTGTCCTAACAAACTCAGCTTGGTTGATCTGATAGATGATGGCATCTCATTAGAACTGTTAGATATACATCGTTAAGGATGTCACCAATGAATACTCGGCTGTAATTTCATTTTCAGGTCTCCAAATATACACTGATTTCAAAGATCATCTAGTCACACCGGTCACATATTCTACATATTCACAGTTGTCACACAGAAACCAAGTAGGAAGCTATTGTATGACAGTTTGTGATACAGAGATGACCCAATTTGAGGCTGAACATTTCATATCATGGATTCAGTGTGGCATGATTTTGTTTCGAATGAATCCCTTTCTTTCATTGGTTTTCAAATAACATGTGATGATACAGTGCAGGAGTAGTAAGGCAGAACAGCTAATCAGTCCATCTACTTCTTCACAACAAAAACTTTTATAGTCTATCCAAAGGGATAAACACTTAAGTTTCCTTATTCAAAACATTAGAAATTATATTCAACTTATTTTACTACTGATTGACAGGAAGAATGGTGTAAGTGAAAAACCTGGGAACAGTATGATTATTATTATAATAATTGTCCCTTGGGTTCCTAGTGAAACATAGAGATGAAGTAGAACGTCGCCATTACACTCTCTCTTCTCCAAACTTCCCCTTCAACCTGGCGCCACCACTGCCCACAACCTCTCATTTCTTACTCACATCATCTCCTACATGTCAACCTCAACTCAGACAACCAACTCGTCATTCCCCATCTGGGTTACAATCGACTGCTTTGCCTGGAATGACACCTGATATCCCCAGTCGACCTTCTCAGTGTATGCCCAATCCATCTACACTCCCACTCTCCTCTTCTGCATATTCCTTGGGTAATAGCTTCTTGGTTGGTTCGTTGCCAGATAGCCAGACTTCCTTGTTGCTTATTCTTATTATTCTGGCCATCTGATCTGAGCTTCAGTGTGGAGTGAGCATAGGGGGCAGTTGTTGATGAATATCTGTAGTTTGTTGGAAATCCTTTTCGTAACGCGTCAAGTCTCTGAATCATCATATACAAGCACTGATTTGAATGAATTGGTGTTGAGAATCGAGATGTTGTTCAGGCTTTATGTTGAGTGCAGACGATCTCTACACTGGTTTCAAGTTAATGATAGCCTGTCTTGCTTTTCCGATCCTAGGCACAGTAGGAGAATGTAATTCAGTATTGGGTTTGTGGCTTTGATTTGTAAGACAACGATGCAGTATAACTTAGTTGATGACGTTTTGAGCAAAAATTATTATTGCTTATAATCATATCAGTGTAATGACACACAACATTCGATATCTGATTTATATAACCCTCTCACCTATTATTCTGTTTCTATTGGTAATTAAATTTTCATATTTCTGGTATGTATTGCGTCATTTCTTCTACATATGTTAGTTGTTGGTTGATTCTCTGAACAAAGATTCAGTCATCAATCTCGCCCTATGTCTACAGCTAATCATATCGGACTTCAGTATAGTGGCTTTATCTCGTTCAGACTATTGTGTGTTTGTGTGTTGACGAATGCACTCCAATAGCTCAGGTTCTCTTCTAGGTTAGTGATCTTATTTGGGTCTGTCATACAATATTTAGATAAATTCCTATTTTCCGATAATCTAACTGACCCTGGCCAGCTTCTTTCACCCACCTACTTGAAACTGCAATCATTGCATGGAATTTGATAGATTAGATTACTTTGCTTGATCGTATCTATCGTATTCTTAAGCCAGTCGACAAAGTTTATCTGTGAGTGAATTTGTACGTTTATATGCCACCCTAATTCTATGCTTATTGAGGATCCCACGTACATTTTCGGATGTTTATTCCTTCTACAGTAAGGCAATGGAAGTTGGGAACATTTTTCTACTCAGTAGTGGAAGTAATTTAATTCACTTACGACAACAGAAAGTCAACAAGGACAATTACCAGTGATGGATATCAGTTAAGTCGAGTTTAGTCAAATATCTAAATGATAGGGCTAAAAAACTGACTAGTCAGTGCAAAGACCTAAACAAGTAAATGAAGCATATTAAAGAAGCGGTAATAATTAATAATTATCCTCTACAGTTTATTAACCAATTCATAGGAACACGTGAGAAAAGAAGTAACAGCAGTAAAATGATTACGAATAATAACGACACTGCGAGTCGAAATAAGTTCAAAGCCACTATTGTGTTACCGTATAAGGAAGGAACATAAAAAACTTCATGTAGGACGCTGGAAAAACTGGAATAAGGGTGGCATTTAAACCTACGAACTCTTTCAAAGATGAGCTTTGTTAGCTTGAGGATCCAATGGAACCAATTGAGTGAAATAATTTAATCGATCAAATTCCATGTAATGACTGTGAGGTCAAGTAAATAGATAGGCACATAGGAATTTGGTCAAGTATAGAATGATAGACCCGAATATGATCAAAAATCTAGAAGAACACTTGGTTATTGTGATGCATGCATTGACGCACGACTGAAGTCTGATATAATTAGGTGGAGAGAGAAGCAGAGATTGATTATTGAATCTTTGTTCGTCAAATCGACTCTCAACATACACAGTAGGAATGATGAAACAAGTATATCAGAGATCTGGAAAAATTTACTACTAATGGAAACAAAAGATATAAAGTGACAAGACAATAGATTTCGACTGCTGAAAATGGTGGAATACCACAAACCTTTATCAATCTCATTCAACAACTATATGAAGACGTCACATGCCAAGTAATTCACAATGCGAAGCTCAGTGATGCCTTTGAAGTGAAGACAGGAAGGAGTGAAACAAGGCTGTCTACTATCACCCATGATATTTCTGATTGTGGTCGACTAGATGATGCAGCAAACAGTGGGAGCGAGAAGAGGAGGATACGCTGGATCGCGGGAAAGATCCTAGGAGATTTGGATTTCGCCGATGATGATATGTGTCCAATGTCGCATAAAACTCGAAGATCTACAGGCGAAGAGTTACAGATTGACAAAAGAGGTCAAGCAGCGAAGACGGGACTTCAAGTGAATATAGAGAATACAGAAGTGATGAAGATAACCAACCAACACCACCACCACCACCAACAAGCTCCAATCACCATCAACGCGAGAGACTTAAAGAAAGTAATCTCTTTCACCTACCTACCTAGGCAGGCAGCATCGTTTCAACTACGGGTGGCACAGGCATAGACGAGGACGTCAAAGCCAGCCAGGATCGGAAAAGCAAGACAGGCTATCATTAACTTGAAACCAGTGTAGAGATCGTCTGCACTCAACATAAAGCCTGAACAACATCTCGATTCTCAACACCAATTCATTCAAATCAGTGCTTGTATATGATGATTCAGAGACTTGACGCGTTACGAAAAGGATTTCCAACAAACTACAGATATTCATCAACAACTGCCCCCTATGCTCACTCCACACTGAAGCTCAGATCAGATGGCCAGAATAATAAGAATAAGCAACAAGGAAGTCTGGCTATCTGGCAACGAACCAACCAAGAAGCTATTACCCAAGGAATATGCAGAAGAGGAGAGTGGGAGTGTAGATGGATTGGGCATACACTGAGAAGGTCGACTGGGATATCAGGTGTCATTCCAGGCAAAGCAGTCGATTGTAACCCAGATGGGGAATGACGAGTTGGTTGTCTGAGTTGAGGTTGACATGTAGGAGATGATGTGAGTAAGAAATGAGAGGTTGTGGGCAGTGGTGGCGCCAGGTTGAAGGGGAAGTTTGGAGAAGAGAGAGTGTAATGGCGACGTTCTACTGAATCTCTATGTTCCACTAAGCGCCCAACGGATAAATAATAATACTACATAGATATGAAGAAGAATTAAGAATAATTTCGTGAGATTTCATATTCTTCCTTTGTTTTTTATCTTCTTTATTCATTGTTCAATTCGTCATAAGTGTTTATCGTTTAACAATTGATAAAGGTACATTTATTATTCATAAATAATTACTCCTTGAAATATGAAAGTGGAAAATATTCTCTAGAGGTTTTATTGCTGTGATTTGTTGACTTGTATATCCAGTAACTGGTTAAAATTGTTTGGTTAATGAAAACAGTTTCGATTAAGCATCCATGATTTGAATAAACAAAAGGTATCAGTCAGCTGTTTCTTTTACCTATCTTGAAGAAGATGAAGTGATCATTACTTAATTTCATAGTTCTTCCTAGAAGATAATAATAATAATTATTATTATTAGTCCCTTGGGTTCCTAGTGGAACATAGGGCTTCAGTAGCACGTCTCCAGTGACCTCTGTTCTCTGAAATCTTTTGAACCTGGTTCCACGACATCCCACAACCTCTCATTTCCTCCTCGCACGACTTCCTCCATGTCACTCTCGGACGTCCAACTCGTCGCTTCCCATGGGGATTCCACTCGAGTGCTTGGCCTCAGCATGATGTCCCCAGTCGGCCTTCTCAGTGCATGCCCAATCCATCTCCACTTCCACTCTCTTCTGCATATTTGTTCAGCAATAGGTTCTTGATTGGTTCGTTCCCAGAGTTCCTTGTTGCTTATTCTCATTATTCTGGCCATCTGATCTTCAGTAGCGAGCCAGTGTAGGCAGTTGTTGATGAATGTCTGTAGTTTATTGAAAATCGCTTTCGTAACGCGCTAAATCTCTGAGCCATACAGAAGCACTGACTTGACTGGATTGGTGTTGAAAATCCGGATGTTGTTCCGCATGCTGAGTGTAGAAGATCTCCACACTGGTTTCAGGTTGATGAACGCCTGTCTTGCTTTTCCGATCATGGCTGGCTTTGACGTCCTCGTCTATGCCTGTGCCACCTGTAGTTGAAACAGTGCTTCCTAGATAGGTGAAGGAGGTTACTTCCTTTAAGTTTCTCCCGTTGACGGTGATTGGAGTTTGTTGTTGTTGTTGATGGTGGTGGTGCGGTATCTTCATCACCTCTGTCTTCTCTATATTCACTTGAAATCCCGTCTTCGCTGCCTCTTCTATCAACTTGTTAGTTTTTGCCTGCAGATCTTCAAGTTTATGTAACATCAGGCACAAGTCATCGGCGAAATCCAAGTCTTCTAGGTTCTTTTCAGCAGTCGAACCAGCGTATCCCCCTCTTCTTGCTCCTAGAAGATAATACTGACTATTAAATAAGCATTTTAATAATCGACTGGTATCAATGATGCTTTTCATGTTAACTGTTCACTGAACACGGTCTTTGAAAATGTAAACGTATATATGAAAGTGACAATGGTCACTTGAAGAGTTACCTTCAGACTTCACCTTTGATGGTTGTTCACTTCATTGGAAAATTGAAAATGTAGTTACATAACAGGAAGTGTATTTCACTATCTTAACTGCAATAGTTTATAGATATTTACGATACTTCTGATTACTTCTAGGTTTTTACTAAGATGATGTGTCCTGTAGGTTTTCGCCTATTCAACCAACATTTATGACTTCGTATGAGGATGTGGACAGTCTTTTCGTACACTGTGATAGAAACCATGATATTACTTCACCTTCTTAGTGGTCATAGTGCATAGTCTATCAATAAACTTTAATTAACGCTGAGCATAGCTATATCGTGGTTGCATTATGTTCCCCAAGCTGGGTTTCTTTGATCGTGGAGCTTTCATTTTCTTGCTAGACAACATCATCAACACTAACTTCATTATGAAGTGAGCTGTCAATATCTCTCCGTGAAGGATTCAGTAGCTTGCCCTGACCAACTGGTTTGTGTGTGACTGGTTGTTTCCTTTGATTATTGTGTCATTGACTGACTGCATGGATTTTACTGTTGACTGCTCCTCTGCTTGACCTCCGACCTTTCTATTGTTGGTCATTTTTCCCATTGATTGATACATTCCGTCTGTCTGTACATTTATTGATTGCTGACTGACTGACGTGAATGCCAAGCTTCTAGGAATTCACTGATATTTTCTGTGTTTCCTCCCTCTGTCCATGATTTCTACATTGTCGGTATTGAATTCGTATCCATAATTATCCGCCTAATCTGGTTATTGTAGCTGAGATAGCAAGAAATGATGAGAAAGGCTGTGGCAACGAATTAACCAACAACCGATCAGCCAACAAATATGCAGAAGAAGAGAGGGAAAGTGGAGATGGATTGGACATACACTGAGAAGGCTGATTGGGGATATCACGTGTCAGTCCAGGCAAGGCAGTCGATTGTAACCCAGATGGGAAACGACGAGTTGGGTGTCTGAGTTGAGGGTGACATGTAGGAGATGATGTGAGTAAGAAATGAGAGGTTGTGGTTAGTCGTGGAGCCAGGTTGAAGGAGAAGATTGGAGAAGAGAGAGTGTAATGGCGACGTTCTACTGAATCCTTATGTTCGTTTAGGAACTCAAGGGACAAATTTTAAAATAATGATAATAATATATACGAAGTGATGATAATCGTGAAGATGCATGTATACCTTTAAAAAATGTATTGTTTGTACTACGCATCATAGATTTCATTTCTCCAGTCGTTTCTTTAATGATGTACCCTTGACTCATCGTTCTAGAAGCTCCATTCGGGTGAATGTTATAAACCTTCCGTGAAACAGTATTATTTTGTTGAAGATATTTGGAGCATAAGTTATCATTGGTCATAAGCATATCAATGTGATCACACTACTTTTATCATCTAATGTTTATAGTCTTGTTTTAGATATTCTTCAGTTTTTAGTTAAGTCCTTCCACTGACTAGTCAGTTTTCTAGCTCTATCATATAGACATTTGACTGAGCCCACCTAAACCGCTATTGGATGAAATGACGTGAAGTCTAGATACCTGTTGGAATGTGTCGGTTTCCTGTAGACAGTAGTATCGAAAGTACCACATCTCCTTCATTTTTTCGTGCAATCCAACATGGGTTATTTTGTTTGTTGATTTTCCACCTGGTGATTGAATCGCATTGCGCTCACTACTGAGTTTGAAAGTGCGCGGAACATATCAGAATATATCGACAATTTCCTCACACATATAAACTTATCAATTAAGTGCAATCCAATTCACTCAAGAGATAGAAAATCAACAAACAAAATAACCCATGATGGATTGCACGAAAAAATGAAGGAGAAGTGGTAGTTTCGGTACTACTGTCTGCAGGAAACCTACACATTCCAACAAGTATCTAGACTTCACGTCATTTCATCCAACAGCAGTTCAGGTGAGCTCAGTCAAATGTCTAAATGAAGGGACTAGGAAACTGACTACCAGTCAATCCAAGGACTGAAACAAGGAATTGAAGCAAGTAAAAGAAGCACTAGTAGTTAATAATTATCGTCTACCGTTTATCATTAGGAATTCGTACAAACATATATGAAAGCAAAAAATAAAAGTCACATGCGAACGAATAATAACGACAACACAAGTAGAAAGGGTTTCACAACCTCCATTGTATTATCCCATAAGGAATTTACATTAGAAACTCAATGTAGGACTCTCAACAAGGCTGGAATTAAGGTGGTATTTGAACCTATAAACTCACTCAGAGATATGCTTTGTCAGTTGGCTTAGGGATCCGATAGAACTGACTCAGCAAAATAATCTAATCTGAAAAAATTCCATGTAATGACTGCGATTCAGGTCACGTATGTAGGTGAAACTAGTTGATTGGGATGAGTTAGAATAGCGTAACATAGGAATTTATCCAAACATGGAATGACAGACTCGACTAAGATCAATAATCTCGGGAATTACTCGGTTATTGCAATGCATGCATTAACACACAACTGAAGTCGAATTGAATTCGGTGGAGAGTGAGGGAGAGAGAGAGAGAGAGATAGGGAGAGATTGATTACTGAATGTTTGTTCATAGAATCAACCAATAACCAACACATGTAGTATGAATGACGCAAGATGTATATCAAAGATATGGAAATTAGTGAGATTACATTGATATGATTAGGAGCAATAAGTGATTTATGCTCGAAACGTTATCAAGTTATTTATACTGTATCACTGCGTGTTATGAATCAGTAAACGAATCTAATAGGGAATTAATTCCCACTACAGAGCCTGAGTTTTACACGTTTAATAAGGATATGAACCTTATCCAGTCAACTTTTACTTTATCAACTGGATAATACCATAAACTGGTATATTTAATATGCAGCTAATATTGCAGTACAAAGATATGTACAGGAGATTACGGTCTTATAGCAGTGATGATATTGTTTCTCGAAAACGTTTCAAGCTCAAACAATCGTAGGGAGGTTCGCTTTAGACTATGTACCATACTATTTTGGTTATTCACCTTGCAGGTTCATGATCTGCTTATTGGTTTCTATTTTGCTATTCATCATAAAGTGGCAAGTTGAAAATCTGAAAGTATTTGACTCCTCAGCAAAGCGAACTCATGACCTCGTCGGGATTAGTTATCTTGACACATGGCAAAATTGAGTTAACCTATTAAATATGTTAAATATGTACGACAATATTTTGAAAACTTGAAAAAACAACATTGAACATTGAGCACCGAAACAGAACTTCATTGAAACATTGAATGATAAAACAATTTTCTGCGTGCAAAATATCTTGTGAAATGTAACACTATAGGTAAGGCTATAGGTCATCACCGATTGTTGTGAAGTTCTATGTGAAATCGCGTATTTTATGTTTTCTCCGTGGATACATTTAGAAGTTAAAACTTCAATGTTAAATCCCTTTCGCTGCAATCTACAACCTCATACAAATCACTTTGATTTGTGATAAACATTCATCCTGATTAACTGAACTTACTATTCACCTACAGAGTAAAAGTGCAACCAATAACCTGGACATGAATAAATGTTATAAAACACGATTTAATGGTAAACGGCCTTCTAAGAACTTTGAAAGTAGGTAAGATATTCATATACAGCACAGAAACTATAATGACTTGAGTATAGAACACTGTCTCATAACAAGCACTGTTGCACATTGAGATGACTTTTAGTCTCACCCAACACTATGCACTATATAGTCGTCATATTTCACTTGGTGATAAGAGAATAAAACACAAATGTATATATATATATATATCTTAATCAGTCAGCAAGATAAGGAATATATGATTAGTATAGTTTTGTGAGATGGATAACTTTAGATGACACCATTAGTTGGAAATATCAACTATGTAAATGATTCTATATGGGAAGGTTCATTGTTCATTATTTTCATTGAAAAAAAGAGGATAATATATACAATTATAATTTCAAATTACCATTAGTTTCAAAATGTCAAAGTATACATAATAAACATTGAAATGCTCATGGTAATTATCTGTTTGAATGTATTTATGTGCCACTGGTGAACTTTAGAAAGTGTCCTATGTTAGTAGATTGAAAGAAAGTAGTAATATTGCCTTGGCAATTATTATTGACTAATTTCTGGTCATGTATATACATACCAATGAGACTATTTTTTATTCATTTTACCAAAAATTCATGCATGAATCTTTTCTCTTCACATTACATCCATTTTTCCTGTTAACTAAAAGGTCGAGTGAACATTACTTTGACATGTGAACAGTAGATTAGAATAATCTTATGTTAATCTTGGTGAATAGGAGAAGAAACCGCTATTTGGATTTCGTCGCATTTATGACTCGTCAGCTGGATATACCTGCCTGTGAGTGATGATGTTCAAACCGGAATTCGACAATGGTATAGTGACATAATACAAGCTATTATAATAAAACTATACCCGTAGCACACGAAGTGGCTGTCGCGGCTCAGTGGTCCAGTGGACAACACTCTGGTGTCTCAAGCGGTCGGTCTCGAGTTCGAATCCGAGTGAGAACAACATCTGTCACTCGGAGGCAGGTACATCCAGCTGACAAGTCTCATAGGGGACAAAATGCGGATCCTTGATTTCACTGCTAGCCACCATCAGTCATTACTATAATTAGCACAGGTAATATAGAGGATAGGAGGGGCTATGATCAATCATTTGAACTGCATTATGAATATTATCAATCCAGTGAACAGTGTCAATCAGATGAGAGAGTATGAGGTTTCTTATAGGTCTTGCATTTCCTTGACTCAGCTATGACGGATGTTGTTACGGTATTCGATGAGGTATTTACTTAGGCAACTAGATGAATGAGACAACTTTGTTTAGGTTTCTCGCGTTGATGGTGATTGGTGCCTCGTGTTGTTGATGCTTTTGCTGGTTAAGTAACTTCATTAAATCAACCTGTGTCTACTCTTCGTTCACTTGAAGTCCCATCCCGCCTGCCTCTTCTGTCAACTTGTTGGTTTCTCCCTGTAGATCTTCGATTTTGTGCTTCAAGACATTAGACATGAATCATTATGGTTGACGAAATTCAAATCTTCTTCTGGAGTGTTTTCATTCGTCAACCAGTGTATGTCCATCTTCTCACAGCTGCTCACTGTTTCTTGCATGACTCAGTCCAGTCAAGTTGACCATAATGAGGAGGATGATTGGTGATAGTGAGTGACAACCTTGTCTTACTCCTTCCAGTCTTCACTTCAAAGGCATCACTGAACTTTTCGTTGGTAATTACTTGGCATGTAGTATATAGTTGCTGTTGAATGAGGTTGATAAAGGTTTGTGGCATTGGACCGTAGTGTTGAAGCTAGTGCGGAATCACTTTTCGGTCGACTCTATCGAACCCCTTTTTCAATATTAGTGTTTAAGTATATGCTAGAACTGTATTTTTAATTTTACTATGGCAAGTTAGAATTTGTTTATAAACTGCGGTTACCTGGGATAATGTGACAGATAATATAGGCGGTTTATCAGATATAACTTTTTCACTTATAAACATCCAATGCAGAGACACTAAACAGCTGGGAGATTTGAACGGTTACTTCATCTCATGTTAATTCTGTTTGACTGTACTTGGTTGCCAACCTCTGATTTATACCACCCACAACTCGTAGGCTTCTTACCCAGAATGTTGTCTGAACGCGACTAAGCTGATTACCAGTTTCCAATTTCTTGTGGTCTGTGATAAAGTAAGATGATGTGATGACAATGTAACCGATGAGTGTTCATCTTCACAAGCAATTTATCTAAACTTACATAGAGCCTTGATAAGTGCATTTTAAAGTCAGTATCAAATGCTGAATTAAATTTTGAGGGAGTTGTGGAGATTTGGAATTATTTCAAGTTGTTATTCATCGTAGACTGACATCAGTTGGAGGAACAAAGGAAACCTGGAGCACTGGACAGCTGTTTCGTCCAACTAGTATGGGACTCCTCAGCAGTGCACACCCACGACCCCACCAGCAGGGATCGAACCCGCTCAAAATTTAATTGAACTGGTGCTCATTGGTGACTAGTTTCGAGAAGTATTCCTGAAGTTCCAATGGCAAGTCGTGACCGGTGGAGTCAAAGCCTGATGGCCATAAGGAAAAATACTCAGTGATGACACTGGGTGGCGGTTGCGCTATATATCGTGAGCTAACAGAAGTTGGAAACATGGAGCATTGGATTGTGACCCAGCGGCCCAAGGGTAACGCACTGGTCGCGGAACCTAAAGGTCGCGGGTTCGATCCCTGCTGGTGGGGTCGTGGGTGCTCACTGTTAAGGAGTCCCGTACTAGGACAAAACAGCTGTCCAGTGCTCCCAGGTTTCCTTTGTTCCTCCAACTGATATCGGTCTACGATGAATAACAACCTGAAATGCTGAATTGTTATATATTTGAGAAGCTTTGAAGAAATAATTGATTTGAAAAAGAGCTACTCTTATACATAAAAAAAAAACTAGGGAAATCTTTGGCAAATGACAGACAAATAAAAAACCTTAAGGTCACTACTATCGTTTCTATGCTAGAAGGCTTTCGGAATGCCAGTCGTGTTCTTTCAGCTTGCTAAAGTACTACAACAATTTATGGACATATCATGTAAAACTAATCGAGATTCAGATTTCGCATCACTAATCATTTATGTTCAATGTTGCAAAAACTCGAAGATCTACAGGCAAAAACTAACAAGTTGAAGAAAAGAGGCTGGACAGAGAAAACGGGACTTCAAGTGAATGTAGAGAAGATAGAGGTGATGAAGATACCAACCAATAACAGCATCAACAACACGAGGCACCATTCACCATCAACGCGAGAAACCTAAACAAAGTTGTCTCATTCATCCAGTTGCATAGGCAGTATCCTTTCAACTACAGGTGGCACAGGCATACATGAGGATTTCAAAACCAGGATCGGAAAAGACAGTAAAACAGGCCTCTATTAATCTGAAATCAGTATGGAGATCTACTGCACTCAGCACAAAGAGTGAACAACATCCGCATTTCCAACACCAATCCAGTCAAGCAAGTCAGTCCTGCTATGTGATGGTTGAGATGGTTGGCGCATCACGAAAAGCATTTCCGACAAACTACAGACATGTATCATATCAACAGCTGCCAAATACGCTCACTGGATACTGAAGATCAGGCCAGATGGCCAGAATAGTGAGAATAAGTAACAAGGAAGTTTGGCAATGGACGAACCAACCAAGAAGCTATCACCCAACAGATATGCAGAGGAAGAGAGTGGAAGTGGAGATGGATTGGATTGGATTAGATTGTACATATAGTGAGAAGGCCGATTGTGGACATCACGCGTCAGGCCAGGACGTCGAGCGGACGCTTGTTGGCAGTGGTGGAGCGAGGTCAAAAAGACTGCGTAGAACAGAGTGGAATGGAGGTGTGCTACTGAATCACTATATTCCACTGGGAACTCAAATGAAAGATAATAATAATAATAATAATAATAATAATAATAATAATAATAATAATAATGTGCAGCCAGGCATATAGGTCGTTCGATTTGACTGTTATTCAAAAGGGTCCAAGAACACTGTCCCACGTGGTTACAAAGAGGTGAAAATGGAGCGATAAGCAGCGCTATAATTGAACACATCGTAATCATAACATCCTTATACAAAGTTATCCATAAAGTGAAAAGAAACCTCCAAAGGCTATATGTCCACGTATTCTCTGCATCTCTGAAGCTCTTGCCATCCATATGGAGAAACCTGATCTGTGTACAAAAAAGAAAATTGTTGAACCAATTCTCCTTTCATGTTTTTAGTTTCCAGTCTCCCCTACCTCTCGTCCACCTTTTCTTTTCATCTTTCTGTTTTGGGCACTGTTCACCTCTTAAGTAATTTGCTACTCATTCTTGTTGCTATTGCTCTGCCTGATTAATATTCACTACTCATCACAGTTGTTTTGGTTTTTTAGATTATAATAACAGCTCATTTATTCACACTATTTGTATTGCCTGGTATGTTTGACAAACCATTTTTTTTAACCATCATATCCTAACACTAGGGAAATGTATAAATTTGTGATTGTACAGCCTTGAAGATGAAATCACTGAAAAGAGACTCTTCGATGAAATATACTTGTTCTTCTTCTTCTTTCATACAATGAAAGAGGGCAACGTTTTGTGTTTCACAAGAAAGGGAAATTGTTCTCAGTCCCACAGATACATGAATTACACATATACACACAGTGACAAACAAAGGCAATATATTCGTAAAACATTCTTATTACAAATACCTTAGTTATTCATTGTAGATTTCTTCAGTAATTAGACAAATGTAAAATCTTGAAAAGTGCCATTCATATGTAACAATATATATTCAGAATCTATTGCCTGAATTTTTCAAAACGTTACCTTCACCATACAAAAATGCTGTTTCTTGCTTCATTGTTCCTGATGAAAATAACTCATTCGTTCGCTGAGACATTTTAAAAGAGCTTGTGATTTTTATGTCAGCTAACGATGTTTGCTAACAAGACCAAAGAAAGTAATGTCTACATATTCTCATTGTTATCTCATCTATGCCTGCCATTAACTGAGTTCATAAAAGAGTAAAGTCTATGATTTATTATTATTGATTACTAATTTTCCCTTAGGTACCTAGTGGAATATCGGGCTTCAGTAGCACGCCTCCATTTCACTCTGTTCTACGCAGTCTTTTGAACCTCGCTCCACCACTGCCAACAAGCTTTCATTTATTTCTCATACAATCTCCTCCATGTCATACTCGCCTCGACCAACCAACTCGTCGTTTCCCCTTTAGATTCCACTCGAGCGCCTGGCCTGACGCGTGATGTCCAATCCATCTCCACTTCCACTCTCTTCCTCTGCATATCTGTTGGGTGATAGCTTCTTGGTTGGTTCGTCCATTGCCAAACTTCCTTGTTACTTATTCTCACTATTCTGGCCATCTGGCCTGATCTTCAGTATCCAGTGAGCGTATTTGGCAGCTGTTGATATGATACATGTCTGTAGTTTGTCGGAAATGCTTTTCGTGATGCGCCAACCATCTCAACCATCACATAGCAGGACTGACTTGCTTGACTGGATTGGTGTTGGAAATGCGGATGTTGTTCACTCTTTGTGCTGAGTGCAGTAGATCTCCATACTGATTTCAGATTAATAGAGGCCTGTTTTACTGTCTTTTCCGATCCTGGTTTTGAAATCCTCATGTATGCCTGTGCCACCTGTAGTTGAAAGGATACTGCCTATGCAACTGGATGAATGAGACAACTTTGTTTAGGTTTCTCGCGTTGATGGTGAATGGTGCCTCGTGTTGTTGATGCTGTTATTGGTTGGGTATCTTCATCACCTCTATCTTCTCTACATTCACTTGAAGTCCCGTTTTCGCTGTCCAGCCTCTTTTCTTCAACTTGTTAGTTTTTGCCTGTAGATCTTCGAGTTTTTGCAACATTGAACATAAATGATTAGTGATGCGAAATCTGAATCTCGATTAGTTTTACATGATATGTCCATAAATTGTTGTAGTACTTTAGCAAGCTGAAAGAACACAACTGGCATTCTGAAAGCCTTCTTGTATAGAAACAATAATAATGACCTTAAGGTTTTTTATTTCTCCGTCATTTGCCAAAGATTTCCCTAGTTTTTTTTTTATGTATAAGAGTAGCTCTTTTTCAAACCATTCCACCCTCTTCTGTCAACTTGTTGGTTTTCGTCTATAGATCTTCGAGTTTGTACGACGAAATATTAGACATAATTTGTCATCGGCGAAATCCAGGTCATCTTCTAGTGTCTTTTCATCTGTCCAGCATATGCCCATATTCTCGCTCCCACAGTTTGCTGCCTGATCCAGTTCACCACAGTCAGGTAGACTATCAGTGCTATTAGGTAGCCATTTCTTACTCCTGTCTTCACTTCAAAGGCATCACTAAGCTTTCCATTATGGATCACTCGGCATGTGGCGTCGTCATGTAGCTGTTGAATGAGGTCGATAAAGATTTGTGTCTTTTCGTAATGTTGTAGCAATTGCTGGCCAGATTACTTTTCGGTGGACGCTGTCAAAGGTCTCTTCAAAGTCGATGAACTTGAGGTGAGGTAGAGTTGAGTTGACTGTCATTCTATACTCTGTTCAATGATGATCATATCGTAGCGTTTCAATTTGATCCACACATGATTTGTTCTTCCTGAATCAAACCTATTCCGGTCGTAATCTTGAATTCAGAGCATTTATGAATCTCTTCAGGATGATGCGGCTTAATAGTTTGCCTAGGATGGACAGCAGAATGATTTGTCACCAGTTCTTACAAAGGCTTAGGTCTCCCTCATTCGGGAGTTTGACAAGGTAGCCCTTCTTCCAACCGATCGGCAGGTACCTTTCCTTCCTTCCAAACCTTCTGCAAAAGTGGTGTGAGCATGTCCACTGGCTCCACAAGTCCAGATAAGTCGATATATGCACAAAAAATTTGTCAGATGCAAAAGTTTCTCCTCTGAGTTTTTAGAAGTTGGTCGATGACAAGAGGATACCAGTTTTAGAGGTGATGTAAAGACTGTTCTTCCTAGTTAATTAGATATCCTCCTTTTTAGAGTGTAAGTGACAGAATCACTTATGAAGTTCAGATTCAAATCGAGCGTTGTTTTGGCACACTGGTAAGGTTTTCTTTGCGAGGCTTGGGTTTGAGGTAGTTGTCTATGAATCTTGATGGGAATCGATTTTCAATCAGAATGTTCTTTAGAATAGAAATTTTTTTCTTCTAACACATTGGGACTACTGATTCGTCTAATACGAGTGGTAAGAGATATGATCAGATTTCGCTTACTACCAGTCGGAAGTGAAGTGGATGTCAGCTGATGACTTAGGTGGATAGTCGTGCTATAGCGTTAGTCGACAGAAGTAAGAAACTGTGGATGATTGAACTTCAGCTCATTAGCTGAATGGCTAAAGTATTCATTGTTAAACCTAAAGGCCTTGAATTGAATCTCTGATTAAGTGGCGAATACGTTATACTGAAGAGTCTCATAGCAGTGCTCCAAGAAATTCAAACACTGATAAGATCATAAATCAATAAAAACCTTTCTTTATCATTTTGACTATCTGTGATAGCTATGATTTGCCAGACTAGTATTGATACTGGGTGATGACTGGTGGTGGAATGAAAATTTGGACCGCGGCGAGGTTCGAACCAACCACTGCCAGGTTTCCGACTCGATGCTCTTTCAACTGAGCTACAAGGTCCGACTGCTGATCGCATTTTTGTTTCACTTCAAACATAAGGTGGGGTTGCACCTGACTGTCTTGTCGATTCATGATGCGTTACTATCACTTGATCGTACTTACACTGGCTGCTGCGTTGTCAGGACTTCTCATCTCAATCCAAATCTAAGTGAATCAGAAAGGTGAAACATTATATTGACTATCATTTTATTATTTGAGATAGTCATGGTTTAGTGGAGTTGTATTATTGATACCGGGTGATGATGGAAGGTGAAATGAGAATTTGGCTCGTGGCTAAATGATGCTGTCTCTAATTCAGTTAAATTGGGATTGGGATAAGAAGTCCTGACTAGGCAACAGCCAGTGTGGACACGATCAAGTGACAGTTACGCATCATGAATTCACATAATTTTCCGATGAAAGCCTACCTTGAGATTGAAGTGAAATAGTCAAAAGGATAAATTAATTTTACACGCATGAAGTTGAAGGAGCGACCATGATAATGGGTCGCTTGTTACTACTAAGGAGTACACTGTGCCTAATTAATGTAAGTAAATTTAATAAACCTTTTTTAGCTGAAGATAAGGATGCAGATATTGTGGCTTCGAAGTTGAAAAAAGTTTAGAATCAGAAGTTGAAATAATCTCACCACAAATAAGAAACAGATACTCATTAAAACAACAACGGAGAAAGGACAGAGAATCCTTC